>CM072817.1:38695376-40025005 GCA_036937905.1 Salvia rosmarinus
TTTTTAATTATTATTTTTTATTTTAATTATCATTTTATTTATTTTTATTATTAATTAATTTTAATTCGGTTTTTCGGTTAACCGAAAACCGAACCATCGGAACCGATCGGTTTTCGGTTAACCGAAATTTAAAACGGTTCGGTTTCGATTCCACTTTTTCGGAGAAATTTGGTTCGGTCAACCGAAAAATTCCTGCTAATAAGCAAAACCAAGCAGTTTAATGACCTACCCCCATTCCACACACACACACAAACACACGCACACAACACACACACTACACCCAAACACTCACTGCTCACGCACGCACATAGTACACACACTACACCCAAACACACACTCCACACACACGGCGTAACTAGGACCCTCATTTTCGAATTGAGTTGATTTTAATTTGCTTGTGGTTATGTTATCCCTATTGTTTTATATGTTTTTATATTCATATTGATTATATGACTACATGTTTATGTTAATATATATATTCTCATGTTATACTACATGTTATTATTATATTTAAGGTCTCACAGTATATTAAGGTCTCATGTTATTATTATATTTAAGACCTCACAGTATATTAAGGTCTCATGTTATTATTATTTAAAGTCTCACAGTATATTAAGGTCTCATGTTATTATTATATTTAAGACCTCACACTATATTAAAGTCTCATGTTACTATTATATTTAAAACCTCACAAGATATTAAGGTCTCATGTTACTATTATATTTAAGACCTCATAGTATATTAAGGTTTCATGTTATTATTATATTTAAGACATCATAGTATATTAAGGTCTCATGTTATTATTATATTTAAGGCCTCACAAGATATTAAGCTCTCATGTTATTATTATATTTAAGGTCTCATATTATATATATATATATATATATATATATATATATAGGGTTGGGTTCCGTAGTCTTGGTCCGAGATAGTATGTAGTACTCAATCTAGACCACACATTTGTAACACGTGGCCATACCACGTTCGACACATGGCGACTCATTTTCTTTTCTTTTATTTTTAATTTTCGCAAGGGCAAAATGGGAAAACAAATTAGCCTTATTCTCCTTCGACGGCAAGAAACGACGCCAGAGACGACGGCGGCGGGGGCTGAGACAGACGGCACCGGCGGTGGACGGCAACTCCGTAACAAACAACAAGATACACAAACAACTACAAATAACAGATTTTGAAAGAAATAAAAGAAGAAAAAAATTGAGGAACAAAATTTGATGGATTTTGAGAAAAATATATGATGAATTTGATAGATGATTGAAGAATCGAGAAATATGGTGGTTATGACGGTGGTTCACGGCGAATTCACCGATAATCAGTGAAAGAGACGACGGAATTGTTATAGAATGATGGATGATAGATTTCATGTCGAAAACCATAAAAATGCATTGAACAAAACATGAAACCGCATTGAACAAAACATAAAACGCATGTTCCCACGAAATGAAACATGCATTTAACTTAACACGCTCACGCATTGATCAAAACATGTCCACGCATTTAACAAAGCATGTTCATGCATTTAACAAAACGTAAAATGCGAAGCCAACGGACGCGAACGAGCACCGGAGCGACGCTGAGTACGAAAGCGCACGCTGGCACGCCTGCCACGGGAGGCGAGTGCATCTTTGGCGCGCCAGCGAGCTTCCAACACATGCATTATGCGCTCAACCGCATGCATTTTTGTTCATTTAAATGCATTATGCGTTCAACCGCATGCATTTTTGTTTTCGCAATCAAATAACAAATCAAATTACTAATCTACCCTTAATGAAGCGAAAATCAGCGAAATTAAGCTTAAAAAGTCCGAAAAAATCTGAACCATAGGATCTATGAGATGAGTGGATGAGATTGAGTACTACATACTATCTCTGGCCCGGGTACTATTTGATCCCTCCTCTCTCTCTCTCTCTCTATATATATATATATATATATATATATATATATTCATGATATTAAATTCTATTTGTGGAAATATGAAAGATTCACATGTATTACATATGTGGATAATTGCATTATTTCTCACTGAGTATATATATGATATGTTCACCCCTATCTACTTTCAGTTTTGTAGTTGAGGAGTCGAAGCAGCCATGGAAGTCGAGAATGACTAGTACAATAAGAAGTCGTTTTTTTATTTTAGTTTAAGTTATGAGATTTTCGATATTGATTAAAATCATAAGTTTAGTTTCTTTTGTTAAGTCGTTTTCAAATTAAAATATTTTTTTAGACACGTTTTTTAGTTTATTATTTTGCTTAACATGGTCACTTGTGAAAACAAGAGTGAACCAGTCCTTTCGTAATAAAGTCAAAATTAATTTTGTACTTATCTGTTGGGTTTACAAGAGTTTCATTTGTTGTTCAAGTTTAAATTAAATAGCAATATTAATTTCTTTTAGAAAAATTGGGGCGTTACAATTTGGTGGAGTATAACGGTGGAGTAAATGCTTTCAAATTACTGATATGCCCCCAAATGTTGGTAAAAGCTGAAATGCTTATGTTTTGAATAAATTTGATTCTTTTACAATTTTCGCACATTATGTAATATTAACAGTAGGATTGATAAATTTGGATGGTATAGATTAGTTCTTAGTTCTCTACATAGGTGCGGTTCCCTTTATAACCACTATATATATATATATATATATATGGAAGAGCTCAAATAAAAACTTTTTTCTATGTGTTAACTAGTAACCGATCCGAGCTATTTATTTTTTTTCGTTCGAAGGATAAAATTATTTTATGATTTGTAATTAGTTTAAATTAATGATTTGTAATTTATGATTTGTAATTAGTTAAATTAATTATTATATGTTAAAATCAATTAATTGAACACCTTATTTGTTGGGATCATGCAATCTGTTGTTTCTCTCATACACTAAGTAGTTTTTAAATAAGAGATAACATAAATTTAATATTAAATATATTCTCTCTATGTCTCTCGTAGGTTTATTTATAAGTAGAATTTTCTTACGATGTTACATTTAATTATGGTTTTACAATGTTACATTTAATTGTGGCTTGAATAATTTTGTATGTGTAAGATGCTTAGATAATTACTTATAGATTGCTTATCTATAATGAGAATGATACTTACTTTGAAATGACTTTTGGATTGCTTATTTATAATTAGAATGATGCTTAAAATTGCTTATGTATTGCTTTTTTCCTTAACCAATTATGTAATTAGGATTGTATCATATATTTAATTACGATAAGAATATACGCGAGGTATAGGATCTCATATCAAATTTCGATTTCATTGGAGATTTAAATGGAGCAATAACAATACTACCCCATCGTCCACTATGAAAAAATAATTAGTAATTAAATATTATTATCCAACTAATAAGCATTAATCTGAACCATCCTAATATATTAGATCAATGGTTTATAATAGTTCCTAGTTAACTCATAGGAATTTGTTTATATGTAATATCCAGAAGAATTAAATGCTAATTACGATATTTAAAATTAAGTAAATTGTGGTTTCACGAGATAATTGAATTAGTAATATATCGAGTAATGATTTCGATTAATTACGAGATAACTAATTCTATTTTATATTCACTAAGAATTGTGAATTTAGGCAATAGAATTTTATAAAGTATTTCGCCAGTAGTATTTTAACGTCGATTGAGTATCGATAGTTAAAATTTCGTAAAATTTCTAAGTAACGAAGCTTAGAATTAAATTCCATTATAAATGGAATAATTAAATAAAGTGATTACGACTTTATTACGACCATTTTGAGATGAGTCGATAATTAACGTTTTGAGACGTTTCAAACGTTAACGTTTAGAGATGAATAGAAAAATGAGATTAATGATCAAGGAATTATAATATTTAAATTCCTATGATTATTATATGTAATTAGAGTATTATTTAGAATTAGAAAAATGCTAGAACATTAAGAATTAATTATTGAACAATGTTAGTAATTTCGAAAACCCTAATTTTCTAAATTAGGGTTTTCTCACATGAAATGATACTAATAATTTTTCCTATGATATAATTTATCATCTAAAACATATATTATGATATATATTTATATATATATATATATAATTAGCATGGAAATTAATTATATATCACTTCATAAATGAAATAGGCGTGACTTTAGTGTGTGTGTACCATAAAGTACGTAAATTTTGAAGTGTGAATTGTTATGTTAAGAATTAAGTGATACAAGTGTGATCTAATTACACATTAACCAAGTAAGAATCAAGTGGTGTAATTGTGATGATGAAACCGTGTATAATTGTTCCAAAGTGAAGAAAGAAGCTTCAATACATGTAATATCCCGGAGAATTAAAAGCCTAATTACGATATTTAAATTCGTAAATTAGAATTTCGCCGAAATAAATGAATTAGTAATTTATCGAATAATGATTTCGATTAATTATGAAGTAATGAATTCCTATTTTATATTCACTAAGAATTGTGAATTGAGGAAAAGAACTTTATAAAGTATTTCGGCAGTAGAATTTTAACGTCGATTTAGTATCGATAGTTAAAATTTCGTAAAATTTTCTAAGCACCGAAGCTTAGAATTAAATTCCATTATTAATGGAATAATTTAATAAAGTAATTACGACTTTATTACGACCATTTTGAGATAAGTCGATAATTAACGTTTTGAGACGTTTCAAACGTTAACGTTTAGAGGTGAATAGAAAAATGAGATTAATGATCAAGGAATTATAGTATTTAAATTCCTATGATTATTATATGTAATTAGAGTATTATTTAGCATTAAAATAATGCTAGAACATTAAGGATTAATTATTGGACAAGTTTAGAATTTTCGAAAAAACCTAATTCGAAAATTAGGGGTTTCTCACTTGTAATGATACCAATAATTTTTCCTATGATATAATTTATCATCTAAGATATATATTATGATATATAACTACTTATAGCATGAAAATAAAATTTAGGCCCTATTAATTTGGAATTTGCCGTGACCAAATGTTGAAAGAAACAAAGTTTACGTCAAAAAAATTTTGAATTGTTTTGCTATGATGAATTAAAGGATACAAGTGGTATGTTGTACACTCTTAACAAGGAAATTGAGTGATGATCAATTGTGTGTGTGATAGGTATAGGAACCGTGTACTTATGTTGACAATTGAGGTTAGATGATTCCACACAACTCTTAGGAATGATGTATTCTACATTTGGCATTGTGTAGCTACTAAATGCATGTATTAAGACAAAATAAGGAAAATTGTTCTCCTTGAACACAAGAGGCCGACGGCTTCTTCACTTCAAAGAAAAAAAAGAATATTTTGAATTGTTCAAAATATTTTGTGTAAGACACACTTACTAAGCATGATGTAATGGAAATGAGTCACCAAGTCTTGTGTGTGGTGTATGATGACGGCTTCACCTCCCAAAATTCAAAGGATTTAATTGTTCAAGAAACATTGTGTAAGGTAATACTTACTCATGACATAATCCTTGATGAGTCATAGAAAATTTTGACTTTCTTGTGGGTGGTGTGAGAGCCTACGGCTCTTGATCCTCAAAACAAAGGAATCAATTTGTTTGGTTAAAAAAAAAACTTTTAGCATGCATTAACTATGATGATGTATACTTTATGAGTCACAAAGTTTATTTGAAAAGGCTCCCAAATTTAAAGAGACACGAGAGAGAGGGAGAGACGTGTGATGTTGTAAGGAATTGCCAAAGCCTTTAATTCATTTTACTTAAGCAATTGGACATCACACAAAAACATCACATTTTCTCTTCCCAAACAAAAGAAACCGTGAGCTTTGTGAGAACAAAACCTTGGGTGTTCTTCAATTCCTATCACCAAATCTTTGATATTAAATCCTTGCATCAAAAATCGACAACGGTTAAAAGGTTAGGAATCGAACTATCTTTAATTATACGTTAAAAGTTTCGATTTCCAACCACTAGATTTATATATATATGCCTATGTTCTTAGTGCTATAATTATTAGAAATCATGCTAACATGTTTGGTTTTTCATTAATAATGTTTAATATGGTGTCTATGCTTCATATATGATGAATTGATAGCAAGCTAAGCATATGAAGTTTATAAGTGTTGATCGAAAATTCTAAGGATTATGTTGATAATGGATTTATGTTATGTATTAGCTAAGGAGTTCATAGTGAATATTTGAGAATTTTTAAACATCATATGCTATATCTTTGTAAATGATCGAAAATGCATAAGAATTTTAAGTTGATGAACAAATTTTATTTAAGTAATGTTATACCATAATATTGATCTAGAACATTAAATTAGTACCATGTGAATTTACTAGCAATTTTTGCAAATGTTTGCTCAAAAATTTCTCAAGAAACCGTGAGCTACATAGGTTGAAATATTGATGATTTAGTTGATATTGATGAATATTATGATGTATTAGTGTTACATGATAGTATTTGAGCATTGTATAATTTAATTAGAATTTTAGGAAAATGTTTGGTAATTTTTGGAGTAAAATTTGAGAGCTATAAGCTATAGGAAATTGATGTTCAATTTTCCTATAGCTAATGTTAACACATATTAATGATCCTTTGATAATATAGTACACTATATGAATTTAGAAGAATTTTTGGAAGAAGTTTGAAAATTTAAGCATGAAGGCCGAGAGTATATATATATATATTAAGGATTTTAAATCCTTAATATCAAGAAAAATAATACATTATATGTCTACAAATTATTTTAGACATATTAAGAAATTATGAAATTTTATAAACATAGAATACTATGTTTATGGCGAAACGTTATATTAAATAACGTTAGAAATGAAAGATAATGTTTAATGAATAAGTTAATTGATATTGAAGGAAAATATTAATAGAGTTTATCGATTTGCGTGAAAAATCGAGAATTAGGGCTTTCTGAAAAGAAATCGATTGAAAATCGATTTATATTGAAATTAGATATTAAATATGTGAATTATTGAAGAATTTATTAAGAAAAGTCAAAATTGTTGACTTTTAAATTAACGTATGAAATACGTTCGATAAATACACTAATACGTGTAAAAGCGTATTAAATTTATAATAAAGACTCTTTGGTGAGAAAAGATTTCATAATTGAAATCTTTATACCAAAAACGTTAGAATATCGTTGAACGTTTAACCTAAAAGGTTAAAATGAAATAATTGAACATATCTCGACTCTATCAAGCACGAAATGTTTAGTTAAGATCTGTGATTGATCGACGTATTGAATTAGTTAAGGAATTCAAATGATATTAGTATAAGTTATCAAAGTTTATTTTAAACTTTGAAAATCTCAAAACGTGACAGACGATCAAATCGTTTTACGTAAAGGTGAGACGCGGATGCGATCGTTGGCGAAAAGGAAAACGAATTAAGAAAGCTTACGCACAGGTGGGCTTTTCTTTCTTATCCTCAGGATAAAATGCTCTATTTATGATGTTTTCTTGAAAAGAAAAGTAATTATTTATGATGCTCTCTTTTGAGAAATGATTATGAAATGTTTATGAAATTACACCCAAAATGTTTATGTTTTATGTATGTATCATATCCATGAATGAATGAATGATGAATGTTGTTGGGTCGCTCCCGACTTATGAATGAAATCGATATCGGATCCTATGCCGGAAGGCTTATACCTGGCTAGGATTAACGTGTACACCTAATGGTGACTGTGTGCTGTAAGGACAATTCACGGCCGGTCACAGCGACGTAGAGGGAGGCCTCCTTCTACGGCGTAAATGTTAATGTTATGATGAGATAAAGGGATATGGATCATACATACAAGGAAAATGTCTGCGCAGACGAATGTTTATGAAAATGATGAAAAAGTTTAGTAAGCTCAAGGCCTTTTTAATCAAAACCCTTGTGTCTTACCATGATGGGGCAGAGTAATTAAAAGATGATAAAATGTTTTTGGCATAAGTCCACTGAGTGCATTATTTGTACTCAGCCCTGCATATTTGTTTTTAAATGTGCGATTGTACAGTGATGCGATGGAGCAGTGTTGAGCAATTAGGAATGTTGTCGCTGAAAAGTTATGCCTTGATAGTACATCGTCATATGTACATATCACATGTTTTCCGCTGCAAAGAACATAAGTTATGTAGTAAAGTCCAAAAACATACTTGATTATGTATTACAGTTTAATGTTAAATGGTCTCATTGTTTATTCATCCATGTTTAGAGTAATAATCCCTGCTAAATCGTACTTAGGATTTAGGGGCTGTTACAATACAACTCTTTTGTGATGATGTATAATATTTGGGATAGAGTGTATAGTTACTACATGTATTAAGACTAATGAAATTAAATCACTCCCCTCGAACAAGAGATGACCGACGGCTTCAACATCCCCAAACAAATAGATATTTCATTGATTTGTTCAAGAAATGTGTAAGAGATATTTTACATGATGATGTATTATTGATCACATATGGTAGAGTGTAGATTTTATGTGTGTAGTAAAACAAAATAAATCACATCTCTTCCTTTTGAAATGAGAAAGTGCAGTCCCTTTGATCCAAAATTTTAGGATTTTCTTTTTTTTTCAATGTGTAAGTGATGATGTATTGGCATGACATTGTTGACTTGCTTTCATGTATTAAGTGTGTAAATGTTTTGTTATGTAGTATAAGACAAAATAAAATAAAAGCTCATCCCTTTTGTGAATGTGGGAGTGCCGACATCTATGTGTATAAAAGGAGGATTTACTTGTTTCATCTTTTTGTTTAGTAAATGGTATTTAATAGTTGTAAGATATGACATAACCTTAAGTGAGTCATCAAAATTTTCTTGCATTGTGAAATGTGAACCGTGAGAATTGTTGGAGGCATTAAGTGTAACACTTGATTTATTCCTTTAACTTAAGTAATAAAGTGATAAGTAAATATAGAAACAAAACACCTTTCATTCTTCCAAACTCCTTATTACCGTGAGCATAGAGAGAAAAAGAAAATAGAGTGTTCTTCATCTTTCATTAACCAAAAAGCTTGATATTAAAACCTTGCACAATTAATCGACACCGGTTAAAAGGTTATGAATCGAACGATCTTTTATTATACGTTAGAATTTTAAATTTCTAACCATTTGATTTAAAGTTACAAGCATGTGTTCTTGAAGAGGAATCATGCTAGCATGCTAAATTGTTCCTAAGTATGTTAGCATAATAGGATTAAGCATGTGTATTGTTGTTTATATTAAAGCTTAAGCATGTTATGAAATTTTTGTTAAGAATCGAAAATTCTTAGGTTAATTTTGCTTATGGATTAATGTTATATTTTAGCAAAGGAACTCATAGTGAATGTTTGAGAATTTTTAAAAATCATATGCTATGATTTTGGAGATGACCGAAAATGAATAAAAATATTAAGTTGATGTACAATTTTTATTTAAGAAATGTTATACTCCCTCCGTCCCACCCAAGACGGCTCCTTTCTTTTCGGCACGGTTATTTAGGAGAATGGTATAAAGTGAATAAAGTGACAAAAAGTAGGTAGGTCCCACAACTTTTGAAGAGATAATTATTTCCTAAAAAGGAAACGTGCCATCTTGGGTGGGACAGCTCAAAAAGGAAAGCGAGCCATCTTGGGTGGGACGGAGGGAGTAGCATATTGTTAATCTAGGGTATTGATTATGTGAGATGTGAGTTTACAAGAATTTTTGGAAACCAAATGCTCAATTTAATCAACATGGCCGAGAGCTATAAGCTTGAGTTAAGGCATGATTAGGTTGATTTTAATGAATGTTATGATGTATTAGTGTTATACTATAGTATATGTAGGGGTGAGCAAAATACCCGAAATCCGAATATCCGATTGATTCCGAATATCCGATCCGAATCAATCCGAAATTTAAAATTCGGTTCGGATTTTTCGAATTTTCGGTTCGGATCGGATTGATATTTTTTAAAATTTTGGATTTTCGGATCGGATCGGATCGGATTGGATTTTTAATCAGAAAAATCCAAAACCGAATTATATATAATTTATTTATAATAATAATATTTTATTTAAATATTTTAAATCTAATATAATTATATATAAGAATTAACAAAAATGGTTTCGATTTTGGATTTTTCATAATTTTGGATTTTTCGTTCGGTTCGGATATTTTATAAAATTTTGGATTTTAATTTCGGATTTTCGGATATTCGTTCGGATAGGATTGTTTTCCTCTTAAAATTCGGATTTTCGGATCGGTTCGGATTAGGCAAAAATCCGATCCGAAATCCGAATGCTCACCCCTAAGTATATGAGCATGGTGTAATTTAATTGGAATTTTATAAAAATGTTTAGTATATATGTGGGACAAAACCGTGACCTTGATCATTTAATCCTTGATGAAGAAATTAAATATGTTGGACTATAGGTTATATTTATGATATAGATTGATGTTGGGACCTTGTATAGATTAATTAGAATTTTAGAAAATTTATTGGACAATTTTCTAAGAAAAACCGTGAGCTTTGGAAATGGGTTGGTGATGCCCAAATTTTTTTTCTATATTTAATGTTAATACATATTAGTGATCATATGATAATATAGTACACTATATGAATTTAGAAGAATTTTTGGAAGATGTTTAGAAAAATTAAAGCTTAAAACCGTAAGCTTTAGAATGGTTATATTAAGGATTTAATTCCTTAATATCAAGAAGAATAATACACTATATGTCTAGAAATTATTTTAGACATATTAAGAATTTATGGAATTTTATAAACATAGAATACTACGTTTATGTCGAAACGTTATAATAAATAACGTTAGAAATATAAAATAATGTTTAAAGTATTAATTGATTAATATTAAAAGAAAATATTAATCAAATTTATCGATTGGCGTGAAAAATCGAGAATTAGAGCTTTATGAAAAGAAATCGATTAAAAATGATTTATAATGAATTTAGATATTAAATATGTGATTTATTAAAGAAATTATTAAGAAAAGTCAAAATTGTTGACTTTTGAAATTAACGTATGAAATACGTTCGATAAATACGCTAATACGTGAAAAACGACACTATATAAGGAAGTCTCGTTGGTGAGAAAAGATTTCAAAATTAAAATCTTTATATCGAAAAACGTGAAAACACGTTGAACGTTTAACCTAAAAGGTTAAAATGAAATAATTGAACATATCTCGAAGTACGAGAAATGTTTAGTTTGAAATACGCGTTGAAACGACGTATTAAAATTTATTAAAGACTTCGAGTTATTATTTTATTTTATGAAATATCAAAGTTGAATAAACTTTGAAAATCTCGAAAAGCGTGCCAATGTACTAAACGTAAAATTTTGCGTAAAGGTGGGACGTGAACGCACACAAACAACGAAGAAAGAACGCGCGCTTCGAAAATCAACGTTCGAAAGTAGTGGTGGGCTTTACTATACTCGAACTGATAAATCTTTGTCAAATGATTTATTTATGATGCTTTATTGCAAGCAATAATTATGAAATGATTTATTTAATTACCTGCCCAAAATGTTTATGTTTTGTGTATGTATCCAATCCATGATATTTGATGCATATTGTTGGGTAGCTTCCACTTTATGACATGCTTGAATTCGTATCCTTGTAAGTACCCACAAGGATGATGGAGAATTCGTATCCTGTGCCGAGATGGCAAGGATTTTGTGCACTGATTATTTGTGACTGTGTCTTTGAAGGGTGCTCGGCCGGTCATGGCGTCGTGAGAGGAGGCCTCCTCCAACAAGGAATTATTGTGAGGTGAATTATTGTGATGGATATGGATCATATATATGAGGAAAATGCAGGCCGGCGAATGTTTATGAAAATGACGAAAATGTTTAGTAAGCTCAGGCCTTTTCAAGTAAAACCCTTGTGTCTTACCACGATGGGACGGTGTAATTTAAAATTGATAAATGTTTTGGCATGAGTCCACTGATTGCATTCTTGTACTCGACCGCATATTTGTTTTAAATGTGCGATTGAGTAGTGATGCGATGGGCAAATGTTGAGCAATAGGAATGTTGTCGCCGAAATGTTTATACCTTGATAGTACATCGTCATATGTACATATCACATGTTTTCCATTGCAAGAACATAAGTTATGTAGTAAAGTCCAAAAACATACTTGATTTATATATTACAGTTTAATGTTAAATGGTCTCATTGTTTATTCATCCTGCTTAGAGTAATAATCCTCGCTAAATCGTACTTAGGATTTAGGGGCATTCTGAGTGGTATCAGAGCGGTTCGTTCTTTGAACCCAAAATGTCCTTTGAGGTTAAGTCTAGATTGAGTCACTAGACTTATAAAGGTCAGCTGACAATGCTCAACACTCCATCACATCAAGCTCAACCGAAATAAGGTAAATGCTTCATTTTCAAATTTTGAAATGAAAAGTTGAAAGAGAAAAGGGATCGAGATGATTTTTTTCAAAAGGAATGGAAGACATGAAAGATGAATGATATGAAATGGAAGTTATGAATAATGTTGAGAATGGAAGTTATGCAAAGTGATCAAGTTAGAAATGAATGCTTATGATTGATAATGGGCAAAGTGTGCCAAGAATGAAATATTGAATTTGCAAAATTCAAGTAATACATGCATTCAATAAGTATGTTATGAAATTGAACAGAATTTTCAAGTTTTCATAAACAAATTCGTTCAAATTTCAAGACAATGTATAATGAATGAATATGCTTGAAATGAACGAAAATGGCCAAAGTTTGAATGATGAATTCTTCTGAATTCAAAGAAATGTGCATGTATAGATGAACTATGTTCTCATTATTTGAAACTTTAGTTTCAAATCTCAAGATTTATTATGACAAATGATATGTCATCTCAAGAAGAACATAGACTATATAAGAAACATGATCACGTATTGCAAAAGAACATAGAAGTACGAACTTTCTTCCTTTACGAGAACAAAAGAACGACAAAAAAAAAACGTAAGGAAAGTTAAATTTCGACTTCAATCTCGGCATGTGCGACTCGACTTCGACCTCGGCATGTGCGACCTTGACTTCTACTTTGGCATGTGCGACTGTCGACTTTGACTTTAGAAATTTATAACATCGACTTTGACATGTCGGCCTTGGTAGTCTATACTACATTGACGTCGGCATTACTCTGTACTACCTCGGCATCGGTAACGGCATGTACGACCTTGGCGTCGGCATCGTTTACGATCTCGGCGCGAGCGAGCGAATTTTTCTGCACTGCGCAGTGATTTTGTTTTGGTTCGTTCTCGTTCGTTTGAACTCCGATTTATGTATGGTTTTCGCCTACGTGCCCCTAATGCACTGTAATTTATTTGCTATGAAGGATCAAATCCCTGATTCCTACTACAGAATTTACGAGAATCAGTTGAAGTTAGTTCTATGATTGATATAGAATAGGAACTTTACAGTACGATAAGAATCTTAGAATGTTACTAAGAAAGTAAGATTTCCAGTAATACAAGTAGAGCCATGACGTACATGAGAACCTTCGTTGATGACCTATTACGAGTATATAAGGTTTCAAATTATATTCATCACCCAATTTCTGTCATTGAGTTTAACTCTATGACCTAGTCCCAATTGAGAAATCATTTGAGTTTCTCACTTTTTCTGAAAAACATTTACAACCTGAAACCTTATAAAGTGTCCTTTGAAACCAAGTCTTGTGTAACTGAGAAAATAATTGTGATGGGTCTGGCCAGCCTATATGACCAAAGAAATCTCAGTAGTCGTCATTCTGGTCTTCGGACCCTAGATCTCAATTATTCAGTCCAAAGAGCATATCGATTCAATCATTAAAAAGATGTTATTTTGATTTGTGAGACAGTACCTCTTGTAAGTAGACGTGATAATTTCTCCTCGATTCTTGAAACCATCAAGTATGATGAATGTTGACTTACCTTGTCACCTAAGTGCAAATTAGTAAAGCGATAAACATCAGGCATGAAATAGGTTGACTTATTTCAGTCACCAAAAAGTTTCAGACCAGTAAAGAGATAGACATCAAGAAATTATGATGTAAAGAAAATCTCGATGAGACGAGATATTTTCCTATGATATACATGGATGTGATGACCATGATGGGCTTTACAAAGATTGATAACAAATGAAGTTATACCTTCATATGATCATTATGATAATAAAGTTATGAATAAGATACTCTTTAGCATTGAATGTAAGAGTAAAAGTAAAGAAAAGTATATAATATCCGTGGGATATAATTTCCCTCACCATGTCATAACGAGAGAGATTACAACTTATCTTTAAGATAGTTGTTTGTCCCTAAACCCTCGTTAGTAGGTTGGACATGTTTAAAAGAATGAAGATGCATGCAAGATATTCTTTTCAAAGAATATGAATATAAACAAATGATAGCATCTCAGAAAATAGATCTCTCGCCTTATACCTCAATCAATGAGATTATGCTTGAGCATAATCAATTCCAAGTAATTAAGACTTGGTTAAACAAACAATAATGATATTGAGGAATCATAATCCTTGAAATTGTGTGAACGACTAGGATAACCCTAGTATGTAAATCAAGTATGGAGAAAATATCTCCAAAGCCAAGACATGGAAATGAGATGCTTGGAATTCAAGTTATGGTGTACGAATGTACTACCTTACCAAGCCATACGACAATAATGATGGTTCTAACCCTGAATGTGAGAACCGAAGTATAACGAATGTAATATTACTTTCAGATACCATGTTTAAGAAAAAGGGAATATTTTCCAAGAGAACAAATGAAACGATTCACATGGAATGATCTTAAAGTGAATCTAATTGGGAAGATTAACCCCCATACTTTTGTGACGATCAATAAAATGAGATATTAAATATCTCTGATATTGAAATGAAATAATCATTGAATGTCGAGAAAAGGTGACGTCAAAGCAAAAGTATGATATGTCCTCAGTGGACCAAGGATTTTATCCTATGCGAAATTGCATGATGGATCAATAAAGAATGTTAAGAAATGACGTATATCCTAAAAGGATATTACAAATGATGGCACTAAATGCCGGTATAAGGATTTCTCTTGAAAAGAGTTTAAAGTAAGGATATATGAGAAATATATTCCTAAGATCGATAAAGTGAAAAGGAAATTAAATCATTCATCTTGGATTAGGAATGAATGATAGTGATGAGACATGACGATCTCACGATAAGATTTAATTATCAAAATATCAATAAATAGGTTGATGTAGACCTAACCACGAATGCTATTGGTAAAAGCATAACGGTACTGATACCCGAGAAATATAGGGTGAATGAGGCAACAGAAGGCCATAGCAAGGAAACATAATTTCCCAATGGAAAGGACAATGACATATGAAATAGATGTTTACTTGAATAGACGGGAAAACCGTAGACCAAAGCCTATACTTCACACCGAAAACTGAACGAACAAAAACCAAGGAGGCCTGAGAGATATGAGAAAAATTTCTCAGAATACCTATAATATTTTGTTCGATATAGGTGCTTCATGTTCTAACATCGCACAAGTATGTGCATAAACGATAGAACCTAATTCGGGATAAACGAATCAAGAAATGAAAATTTCTTCACCTATATGAGAATTATGGCCGTCTCAGGTGTTGCTCAAACTTAGAATTGAACCTAGGATCGCCTAAGGTTCTATCCAATGATTTGGATCATTATATCTATGTGGAACGTAGATATAATTCTAGAAACAAGAAGTTTCGGAAATGGCTGTCAGTCACGTGATTAGTGACCTGGGCCTAGTCTCTTCGTTAGAGGTGTTACGCGATAAGATATTAGTACCACTATTTGCTTATGCGAATAAATTTAGAGCGATGTACGACTGAAGGTGTAAAACGTAAAATAAGTGATAAAATAAGTGTCATGAGTCGTGTCGTGAGTTGTAAACAAGTTATATATGTCTTAAAGTGTTTAATTCTTTAAGAGATCCTTCTTGTTTAAAATTCCCTCTATTGCTTTGATTTAAGTCTGACTTATCTAGCAATATCATTAATGTATGACGAGAAAAGGAATAATACGGGTAAGAAGATAACCACAAGGCCTACAAGCTTAGAACTCACACAGGCATATCGACTCTTTTATTATAATCTTGGCATGAATTTAGGACAGTTTTTGGAGGAATTTCTGCACCGTTAGAAAGATGCTCGTAACTATGGAGTTACGGAGGAGGATGGTATCCAGGTTTATTCACCGCTTGCCAACGGATGACAAAAGTTTGCAAAAGAAGTATCAAGAGAATATCTTACGCAAGTAGAAAACTCCAAGACTTGGGCGGACTTACTGTGATTTGTCAACCGACTCAAGCATACATATCATGCGATGGAACTACACCTACTAGCACTGTCCCGGTCCCGACAAGTTACCCAAGATGGTACAAAGGAATGGTTGTACACGATGTTCTAAACGCCCCACGTCCCGTGCCGCAAATTATACCCGAAAGGGATGAGAATGGCCGAGGGCAGATCTTACCGCCCTCGCGGACTAGGAGAATTACCACTACCAACTCAACCATACTTTCGATAAAAGTAACACAAACTTCGGTATTGAAGAAGAAGCAGGGGCGGCTTGACCCCGGCTCGAAGGAGATAGATCATTGAGGTATGAAACAAAACGCACTGGAGAAAGGCAAGTTTCAAATGAGGAGTACGATTCGATGAAGGCCACTCGAGGCGTAGAATCCCATGATGATATGAGACTTATATGTAGATAATGGTTCATGTTGAAAATGGTGTGGTTAGAATATGTAAATTAAACATAGTTTGGAGTACTTTGTGAATATATTAAAATGATGTCAAACTTTTGAGTGTAAAAAGAACTAGATGCCATGTAATCAGTCGGCTTGATAGACCGACCCTCGTAATTAATATATGAAAAGTCCTCACTGAGGCATTTTGATGAAATGTATTATATGGTCTTCATAGAATGGTATCCGAAATACGAGAATGAATTATTCCGAATAAGATATGGTTACTATGAGATAATAGTTCAGCCATTCGGACTAACAAATGCACCAGCCCTGATCATGAACCTCAAAAATCGAGTGTTCCATACATACTTAGACAATTTTGTCTTAATCCTTATGAATAATGTTCTTATCCATACGAAGAATGAGAAAGAACATAAGGAACGTCGAAGGACCGTCTTACGACTTTTAAGAGCCGGGCAAATTTTTGCCAAGAACAATATTGTGAATTTCGGCTTAAAGAAATATTCCTCAGGCACATAGTGTCTTTAGAAGGAATCAAAGTAGATCTGTCAAAGGATAAAGCAATTAAGAATGAAAGTCGTCAATGACCTTATAAGAGGTTATAATCTCTAAAGATATACAGATGAAAATAGAATGACATAGCAATGGATTTTATGACAGGTGTTGACAAAGTCATAAAGAGGTAACACTGCTATATGGGTAGCAGTGGATTGACTCACTAAATATGTTCATCTCTGCCTATTCAGATGACTCGTAGATCTGAAAAGTTAGCTCAGTCGTACAAAAGGAAATCGTAAAATCTACAGGAGGTACCAAAACCTATCGCTTCAGATAGAGACTTCAAGTCTACCCCTAGATTTTGAACTAACTCACTAAAAGGAGTTAGACACGAGATTGAACCTTAACATAAATGTCCACTCACAGATAGATGGACAGTTAAAAAAGGACAATATGGATGTTTAAGCTTACGATAGAACATTAATGTTAGATCAAGGTGTAAGTGGGAACATATTGTACCACTTGTTAAGTTCACGTACAACCATAGCTGTCAAGCAACGATCGATCAATATCGCCATATGAGGCATTATGTGGAAAGAAATATCGACCACCACTTTATTGTAATAAAGTAGGTGAGGGAAGATATAAGGTCCTGACAATGCAAATGAAATGATTAAGATATCTGCCAAATGAGGCAAAGAATAAGAGAAGCTCAGGACAGACAAAAGTCTTACCGACACGCGAGATCTGAAGTGCATTTTAAATGCGTAAATAAAGTTTCTTAAGATTTCTCCATCGAGGAAATTATAAAGTTCAGATAGAAGAATGTAGAGATCATTTTTATAGGACCTTACGAGCTCCTAGTAATGATAGGCCTAGTAGCTTATAGATTGATACTTCCACCAAATTTGGGAAAGACGTAATATTTTCCACGTGTCACAGTTAAGGAAATACGAAAATGACCCAATTCACGTAAACCATCATGACGACATGATCTTTAACTCATATGAGTTGTGATAAAAATCTACGACTATTTTGATCGTACGATTCAACGATTAAAGAATCAAGTTTGGGTCTTTAATGAAAGTCCAAGAAGGAATCATGGACAAAAAGAAATCACGTGGAAAATTTAAGATATTATGATAAGAAGATATCCCATACTTTATGAGGAATGCAAATTTTGGGACGAAATTTCTTTTAAGGGGGGTAGAATGTAATATCCCGAAGAATTAAATGCCTAATTACGATATTTAAAATTCGTAAATTAGGGTTTCGCCGAGATAATTGAATTAGTAATATATCGAGTAATGATTTCGATTAATTACGAGATAACTAATTCTATTTTATATTCACTAAGAATTGTGAATTTAGGAATAGAATTTTATAAAGCATTTCGGCGAGAGTATTTTAACGTCGATCGAGTATCGATAGTTAAAATTTCGTAAAATTTTCTAAGTGTGAAGCTTAGAATTAAATTCCATTATAAATGGAATAATTAAATAAACTGATTACAACTTTATTACGACCATTTTGAGATGAGTCGATAATTAACGTTTGAGACGTTTCAAACGTTAACGATATAGAGATGAATAGAAAATGAGATTAATGATCAAGGAATTATAATATTTAAATTCCTATGATTATTATATGTAATTAGAGTATTATTTAGCATTAGAAAATGCTAGAACATTAAGAATTAATTATTGAACAAAGTTAGTAATTTCGAAAACCCTAATTTTCGAAATTAGGGTTTTCTCACATGAAATGATACTAATAATTTTTCCTATGATATAATTTATCATCTAAAACATATATTATGATATATATATATATAATTAGCATGGAAATTAATTATATATCACTCATAAATGAAATAGGCGTGACTTTAGTGTGTGTGTACCATAATGTACGTAAATTTTGAAGTGTGAATTGTTATGTTAAGAATTAAGTGATACAAGTGTGATCTAATTACACATTAACCAAGTAAGAATCAAGTGGTGTAATTGTGATGATGAAACCGTGTATAATTGTTCCAAAGTGAAGAAAGAAGCTTCAATACAACTCTTTTGTGATGATGTATAATATTTGGGATAGAGTGTATAGTTACTACATGTATTAAGACTAATGAAATTAAATCACTCCCCCTTGAACAAGAGATGACCGACGGCTTCAACATCCCCAAACAAATAGATATTTCATTGATTTGTTCAAGAAATGTGTGTAAGAGATATTTTACACGATGATGTATTATTGATCACATATGGTAGAGTGTAGATTTTATGTGTGTAGTAAAACAAAAATAAATCACATCTCTTCCCTTTTGAAATGAGAAAGTGCCGTCCCTTTTGATCCAAAATTTTAGGATTTTTCTTTGTTTTTTTTCAATGTGTAAGTGATGATGTATTGGCATGACATTGTTGACTTGCTTTCATGTATTAAGTGTGTAAATGTTTTGTTGTGTAGTATAAGACAAAATAAAATAAAAGCTCATCCCTTTTTGTGAATGTGGGAGTGCCGACATCTATGTGTATAAAAATGAGGATTTACTTGTTTCATCTTTTTGTTTAGTAAATGGTATTTAATAGTTGTAAGATATGACATAACCTTAAGTGAGTCATCAAAATTTTCTTGCATTGTGAAATGTGAACCGTGAGAATTGTTGGAGGCATTAAGTGTAACACTTGATTTATTCCTTTAACTTAAGTAATAAAGTGATAAGTAAATATAGAAACAAAACACCTTTCATTCTTCCAAACTCCTTATTACCGTAAGCATAGAGAGAAAAAGAAAATAGAGTGTTCTTCATCTTTCATTAACCAAAAAGCTTGATATTAAAACCTTGCACAATTAATCGACACCGGTTAAAAGGTTATGAATCAAACGATCTTTTATTATCGTTAGAATTTTAAATTTCTAACCATTTGATTTAAAGTTACAAGCATGTGTTCTTGAAGAGGAATCATGCTAGCATGCTAAATTGTTCCTAAGTATGTTAGCATAATAGGATTAAGCATGTGTATTGTTGTTTATATTAAAGCTTAAGCATGTTATGAAATTTTTGTTAAGAATCGAAAATTCTTAGGTTAATTTTGCTTATGGATTAATGTTATATTTTAGCAAAGGAACTCATAGTGAATGTTTGAGAATTTTTAAAATCATATGCTATGATTTTGGAGATGACCGAAAATGAATAAAAATATTAAGTTGATGTACAATTTTATTTAAGAAATGTTATAGCATATTGTTAATATAGGGTATTGATTATGTGAGATGTGAGTTTACAAGAATTTTGGAAACCAAATGCTCAATTTAATCAACATGGCCGAGAGCTATAAGCTTGAGTTAAGGCATGATTAGGTTGATTTTAATGAATGTTATGATGTATTAGTGTTATACTATAGTATATGAGCATGGTGTAATTTAATCGAATTTTATAAAAATGTTTAGTATATATGTGGGACAAAACCGTGACCTTGATCATTTAATCCTTGATGAAGAAATTAAATATGTTGGACTATAGGTTATATTTATGATATATATTGATGTTGGGACATTGTATAGATTAATTAGAATTTTAGAAAATTTATTGGACAATTTTCTAAGAAAAACCGTGAGCTTTGGAAATGGGTTGGTGATGCCCAAATTTTTTTTCTATATTTAATGTTAACACATATTAGTGATCCTATGATAATATAGTACACTATATGAATTTAGAAGAATTTTTGGAAGATGTTTAGAAAAATTAAAGCTTAAAACCGTAAGCTTTAGAATGGTTATATTAAGGATTTAATTCCTTAATATCAAGAAGAATAATACACTATATGTCTAGAAATTATTTTAGACATATTAAGAATTTATGGAATTTTATAAACATAGAATACTACGTTTATGTCGAAACGTTATAATAAATAACGTTAGAAATATAAAATAATGTTTAAAGTATTAATTGATTAATATTAAAAGAAAATATTAATCAAGTTTATCGATTGGCGTAAAAAATCGAGAATTAGAGCTTTATGAAAAGAAATCGATTAAAAATGATTTATAATGAATTTAGATATTAAATATGTGATTTATTAAAGAAATTATTAAGAAAAGTCAAAATTGTTGACTTTTGAAATTAACGTATGAAATACGTTCGATAAATACGCTAATACGTGAAAAACGTATTAATTATATAAGGAAGTCTCGTTGGTGAGAAAAGATTTCAAAATTGAAATCTTTATATCGAAAAACGTGAAAACACGTTGAACGTTTAACCTAAAAGGTTAAAATGAAATAATTGAATATATCTCGAAGTACGAGAAATGTTTAGTTTGAAATACGCGTTGAAACGACGTATTAAAATTTATTAAAGACTTCGAGTTATTATTTTATTTTATGAAATATCAAAGTTGAATAAACTTTGAAAATCTCGAAAAGCGTGCCAATGTACTAAACGTAAAATTTTACGTAAAGGTGGGACGTGAACGCGCACAAACAACGAAGAAAGAATGCGCGCTTCGAAAATCAACGTTCGAAAGTAGTGGTGGGCTTTACTATACTCGAACTGATAAATCTTTGTCAAATGATTTATTTATGATGCTTTATTGCAAGCAATATTTTTGAAATGATTTATTTAATTACCTGCCCAAAATATTTATGTTTTGTGTATGTATCCAATCCATGATATTTGATGCATATTGTTGGGTAGCCCCACTTTACGACATCTTGAATTGTATCCTTGTAAGTACCCATAAGGATGATGGAGAATTAGTATCCCTGCCGAGATGGCAAGGATTTTGTGCATCGATTATTTGTGACCGTGTCTTTGAAAGGGTGCTTCGGCGGTCGACGCGTCGTGAGAGGAGGCCTCCTCTCCAGCGCGGGAATTATTTGTGAGGTGAATTATTGTGATGGATATGGATCATACATATGAGGAAAATGCCTGGCCAGGCGAATGTTTATGAAAATGACGAAAATGTTTAGTAAGCTCAAGGCCTTTTCAAGTAAAACCCTTGTGTCTTACCACGATGGGGCGATGTAATTTAAAATTGATAAATGTTTTGGCATGAGTCCACCGAGTGCATTCTTGTACTCACCGCATATTTGTTTTTAAATGTGATTGAAATTTGATGATGCGATGGAGCGGTGTTGAGCAATAGGAATGTTGTCATTGAAATGTTTATACCTCGATAAGACATCGTCATATATACATATCACATGTTTTCATTGCGAGAACATAAGTTATGTAGTAAATGTAATATCCGTTTTTTACAATTAAGTTTTAGAAGAATTCTTAAATTTAGAATTTAAGATGATTCGCACCCGGTGAAAAAAAAAATGGATTTTAATTCCAACAAGATATTTGTGAAAGTTTTAAATCAATGTTTGATTTAAAATGATCTATCAAATGCAATTATATGACTGTATGGATTTATTTAGATTCGCATTAATGTTTTTAAAGAAAGACAAAGTTATTTAATAATCTTGAAATGCTAAAATGAAGCTGGATGACATCGAATTGTAGTCATTTATAAAAACGATTTGAGTTAATGTTTTTATTGGGTCTTAATTTCTAATTTGAGCAATGGGCCATATATGTATTTTTCTTTAAATGGTCGAACCCTTGCTGAAGTTTTTGTAAATTCAATTATTACATAAGAATAAAGAAATCCCAAATATTAAAGATATTTTACTAATGAGGATTGATTAGAATTAATAAATAAAGCTTAGTCTATATGGTTTATCCTACTTCCACGTCTCCTATTTTTCCACAATAAAATCCACATTTGAGCTCCCAATTCTTGCACCAAGTTGAAAACCTTCAGACTCTCAAACTCTCTCTCTCGTCTTCATTTCTTCAATCAATCTCAACAGACAGAGTTTGCTCCTGATCACCATATACATTTCTGCAATTTCTCAAGCAAAAATCCATTCTTGAAGGTTCATTCTTTAACTCCTATCAAACCTGCAATTTGGTTTTTCAACCTCAACAGCATCACACGGCAAGCATAACATTCCCATAATATGTATTTACTGCAGATAGCTAGCATTAATACATTGAAGTTCTTAATTCTGCACAGCAACCAAACCAACAAAATAGTCTAATCTGTGAAAACTTAGCTACCAAGATCAACTCATATCATACTGATTCTAAAAACATAAATGCAGACATATTTTACCAATGGCATAAACTAACAATTGCTATGACATTCTGGACTTTAATTATACAAGTACTGGAAGAAAAACAGAGTTAATAACAACATGTTTATATGTATGATAAACATATGAATTACAAGTATGATTTTCCTGTTGTGCTTGAATTTTGCTGCTGTTGTTGTTTGAGTGAGATGAGGGGTTGGCCGCGGCGTGAGAACCGAGAGGGGAGGAAAGTGGCAGCTGAGGCCATCGGATTTTGGCGGCGGCGGAGCGTGGATGAAGGAGAAGGGGAGGAGCAGAGAGAGGGGAAGCGATGCTGGGAGCAGGGCCGCGTGCTGCTGCCTTAATGGCGGTGGCTCGCGGAGGCTTTGTTGCCGGAAAAGAGAGAGAGGCGAAGGTGGGGCAGTAGCATCGAGGATGCGGCGCTGCTGCTGGTGTTTGGCAGACAGAGAGGGAGGAGGGAGTATAGAGGGGGAGAGGTGATAGGGTGGCTGCCGGCGCAGGGTCGCCGGAGGCGATGCAGCGGCGGCGGCAAGGAGGAGGGGAGGCGTCGAAGGGTTTTGGGTCAGAGGAGGGTTTTAATTTTGGGGATTTTCTAGAGAGGGATAGAGGCAAGAAGAGGAAGGTCTGGACTGAGAAGGGAGGGGGGAAGAGGCGGTGGCCACCGTCGCTGCCGACGGCGGCAGGCGGCTGGCGGCGGGGTCGCGAGGGAGAAGAAAGGGAGGGAGAGAGATTCTGAAAAGGAGAACCGAAAATAGAGAGAGAGAAGATGGAGAAGGGTAGACGAGGAATGGCTAGCTGCCGGTGAGGTCGCCGGACTTCGACGGCAGACGGCGGCAGGTGGTGGCAGGCGGCGGCTTGAAGAAAGAAATGAGGGGAGGGAAGAGAGAGAGATGGTTCTGGAGAGTGAGAGCCGAAGAGAGAGAGAGTTTTGTGTTTAATTTATTTTCTTTTCCTATTTCCTTTTATTTATTTATTTGTTCTTTTTGTTTTGGGCTTTAGCTTTTACTTTGAATATGGGCTTTGTTTAATTAAACTAAATAGACCTTAAACTTTTAAGTAATAAGTTGATCTAATAAAATGGGTTTCTAATTTATTGGAGTCTTGAATTATATCATGTGATTTATTAGCATAATAAGTTAATTATGCTAAGTGTTTATAATTTGTGGATTTCTATCATGTTATAATGTGATTTATTATCATAATAATTTAGTTATGCAACTATATTTAAGGAAATTATCAAGTTGTTATTTGATCTTTGGAAAGTATATAAATGATTTTTAAACTTGTTAAAGATTATTATTTCAAAATAATAAATGCTTGATGTTTATTTTTCATAGATTATGGATAAATATTATTGTACGTATATATATATATTAAGTATTTATGTTGCTTGATTATATGTGCATCCTGAAATAGTTTATTTGAAATAAACTAAAGATGTAAATACTTTTGTAATAAAAGTATTTTTGGTAATTTGAATTTTCAAAAATCAAATTGAGCTTTCAAAGTCAAAGTCGAGCAAGGGTATTGGTGGTGCCCTTAGTCGAGAAATTAATTTTTAAGATTTAAAATTAAATTTCTGAAAACCCGGGTGTAGCGAATCTAGTTAGGAACGTGATGACAATTATGATAGATGATAAGGTTAGTTTTTAGGATTATAATTTAAGTTGAGGACTTATCTTGTAGGCCCTACAGAAGAGGATACTTAGGATCCGTCCAATCATTTTCAGTTGCTTGGATTTCTTCAGAATAAAGGTGGGTTTTTATTTTCCAAAGTATATTCTGAGTTATTGAACTCTAAATATTTATGAAAAATGCAAATGAATATACATGTTATAAATGCTTTAACTCTATTGTGTAAAGTGCTCCTGTTGTTTAACGATCGGATCTTGGCCAACAGAAGCGATGGATCATACGGTTAGGGTTAGTGTACACACAAGGGGTATTGTGGGTCGCTCCCACTTATCTCGCATCGTCCGACTTGGGTTCCTCCTATTTCAAACATGCATGATAGTGGATCTCGTGGGTGCCCCACATGTTCACATCGACAGCGATGACACCAATAGATGAGAGACCGGAAATGGATCCATAACTGCTTTTACGTATGCATAGAATGCTTTTAAATATTTCTATGTTATATTGTTCAAAGCATGGATTATTCTTTTAACAAATGTTTTCGCAAATGTTTTCAAATGGCTAAACCCATCGAGTATATTAGTACTCACCGCAATGCTTTTCAAAACCCTTTGCGATTGAGCGGTGGTGGAGGCGATGCGGGGTGAGGAAGGGTTGTTGATGCTTCTCCAAAGAATGTATTGGCTTACTTCCGCTGTCTTATCTTCACTTGGTGAAGACTATCTTTTGACCATATTAATATTCCTAAGCCGTTTAATCATGAATTCCTTTTGCCAGCTTTTATATCAGTTGTTATTAACATATAATATATGCTTAGTATGAAATGTCATTTTGAGTCTCAGACCTTTGAACTTGATCCTGTCAGGGAGATAATATAAATATTATTTTGGTCATATTTGTTATGTACAATTATGACGTAACTTTTTGCCAAGGATGTGTTGCCCAACTTTAAGGGTACATCATTCATTTATTAAAGAAAAGCTAGTAGTATCGTCACGTTGCCCATTTCTTCTTCTCCCGAGAAACTGGGGTGTGACAGTAAAGTCCAAAACATACTTGATTTATATATTACAGTTTAATGTTAAATGGTCTCATTGTTTATTCATCCCTGTTTAGAGTAATAATCCCTGCTAAATCGTACTTAGGATTTAGGGTCTGTTACATTATATATAGAGTTTTGTTCAAATAAAAACACATTCAAAAATAAGAAATGAGAACAATTTTTCATCATTGAGTTTTGAAGATTGATGGTTATGATTAAATCAAATTAGGCTGTAATGGTAATTATAAAATATTAGGAAAATAATCATCCCTTAATTATATGGATTGTGATAACTTATTCTTGAACCATTGATTAATGGCAAATGAATTATGTATATGAATTCTTATTTCTTATTTTAAGGGAGTTTGTATTATAATCCATCTCATATATATTTGCATGTATATATGGGATGGATCATATAAGAATACAAATATTGGTGAGAATAAGAATGCAACATTGAACGTATAAATTTATTGAACTAAATATATAAATTTGTTACATCAAATTCAACATATAAAGTGTAGCATTGAATATAAAGTTGTTGCACTAAATTTGATGCAATATATTTATACATTTAGTGCAACAATTTTATACGTTCATTGCTGCATTTTTATTTATCACTAATATTTACATTTTTATGTGAACCACCCCACGTAAAAATATAAATATTGGTGAGAAATATGAATGTAGTAATGAATATATGAAGTTGTTGCACTAAATGTATAAATTTATTACATCAAATTCAGTGCAACAACTTTATATTCAGCGTTACACTTTATATGTTGAATTTGGTGCAACAACTTTAAATGTTCAATGTTGCATTCTTAGTTCTAGTTCTTAATTAATTTTGATCGTTAGATTAAAAAAATGAATAAACCACATTAGTTCTTAGTTCTCAAAAAAGTTGGAGTTTTCATTTGGATCAAATGAGAACTCCAAAATTTTTCTGAATTAAGAACTAATGTGGTCTATTCATTTTTTATAATCTAATGATCCAAATTAATTATAAATCGTTTATTATCATTATATTCTAATGGTAACTGTTTAGCCATATAATCAATGGATTTTGTATATTCATTTACGTAACTATTCTCATATGCACAATCACTATAATTACATACACAACAACATGAATTACATGAACATAACAATGAATTAGAATGTGATAGCATGCACAAGAACTATGATTATATGAAGAACAACATAAATTATACGAACAACGAAGAATAAAATATGAAAGATTCAAATAACGAAAATTTTGAGATTTGACTACTTTTATCATTAATTTGTATATGTCTTAATAAGATACAAACGTTTAGGACATGTTTGTTTGGCATGGATTCAGCCATAGGAAAGTAATTTGATTTCATAATTTTAAATTCTTATGCTCGGTTATATTTTTATACAACATGAAAAATAATAAGAATCTTGAAAATAAGGAAAGTACTACAACTTTCTAGGATTTTTATTCCCTTGCTTTTCTTAAGTATTATTTTTCCTCATTCTCATACTTACTTGTGTATTTAATATTATTTTATTATTTTATATAAACTATAATTTTATTTGCATTGCATATTATTATTATTATTATTATTATTATTATTATTATTATTATTGATGATGATGATGATGTTGTTGTCGTTATCGTTATTATTATTATTATTATTATTATCATGTTCTCAATTATTAATTTATTTTAAGCAAATCTAAGTTTAATTTTTAGAATTATGAATCATATTTTTATTGTATCTTATTATATTAGTTTAAGTTTTTTTTTTTAATTAAGAGAAAGGGAATTGAGATTCCTATCGTGATATCTCATTCTTATAAATGAAGGAAATATGACTAAACTATATGGCTTGTGGTATTATTATTATTATTATTATTATTATTATTATTATTATTATTATTATTATTATTATTGTTGTTGTTGTTGTTGTTGTTGTTGTTGTTGTTATTGTTGTTGTTATATTAATTTGTTTTCAGAAAATCTTAATTTAATTTTACAATAATGAATCCTTCCTTAGTAAAATACATTGTTTTTATCAAAAAGTGATTGATTTTTTATAATTGTTAATTACAATTTAAGTATTATATCTATCGGTTATTTATATTTAAGTAATCAATATAAATTGAAAATTCTAACAGTTTTTCTTGGTATTTTCCAAACAATGGATAAGGAATTATTAAGATTTATTTTTTTGAAATCATTTTCATAGAAATAACTTTCCTAATTAACATTAATTTTCTACCAACCTAAACGAGCCCTGAAGGATACTTCTATAGATATTACAATTCCATCAAGATTGATACTTTTGTTTAGGGGTGCCTATTCAATTTTCTATTTTTGGTTAACTCGGACCGACTTTTTTGGTTTCGATTCGGGTATCGATTACTTCTCTCAGGTAAATCTCGGTTATTAGGTATAACTGATTAACCGATGGTTAGATTATATATATATAATTAATTATTAAATATTTTAATTATTTAATTTAATATTATAATTTCTACAATGTTTTCAATAATTTCGATTATTTTTGGTTATTTTTAGTTTTTTTAAATAATTTTTATTTTATTTTAAATTTTAATTTTAAAATTCGGTTAACCGCTAATCGAACCGATTAACCGATCCTTGTCGGTTTCGGTTAGCAATTTTTATTAATTTCAGTTTGGTTAACCAAAATTTCAGTTTTAGTTAACCGAAATCGAACCGAATTTCACCCCTACTTTTGTTATATGAATTTATTAGCCAAATAATTTGAAAAGAACTTTCATACTTCAAATAAATTTTACAGATAGTTTTAAATAGAAAGTGATCTCATACGGATTTAAATACTACGAGATTTATAAGGTTATACAATTTTAGTTGTACTGAACAAAATAATCTCAAAAATTTATGTAGTAAAGATTGTGTTTTGATGTATTTAAAAAAAATTGAGATCTCTTATATTTTCTTTTGACAGATAGTACAATTTTGGTTGTACTGAACAAAATAATCTCAAAAATTTATGTAGTAAAGATTGTGTTTTGATGTATTTCAAAAAAATTGAGATCTCTTATATTTTCTTATTTGCTATGAAAAGAAAATCAAATTTTCATAAGGTAATAATCTTTCAATGAATATGTATATGTATATAATATATTTTAACTCAATACATACCCACATACAGAATAATTATATTAAGATTGATCACTAAAATCCAACTTTATATGAATGGTCTATCAATAACTATAAATATTATTTCATCAATCCACCAAAACAGATTTAATTCTTTTTACGACATCTACCAAAACTTGTATTTTCTATTTCAGAAACATCAACTACCTTCAATCTATCATTTATTTACCAAAACCATATTTGACCCACTTTTTTACTCTCATTACTCATTAATATTTTCATTTATTATCTCCACCACTTTACACTCATTATAATTTATTAAAACTTGTGCCATCAAAAACATTGCAAGCTTTTGGTGGACGAAGGAAGTATATTATATTAGAAAATTGATATAGTGTAAACAAGTCGAGAGTGTAACAAAATATTCTTACGAACATTGTAATAACCCGTGGAATTAAAACTTTATTTATTAATTTATTAAGCTAAATCGATATTTGAGTTTAGAACGATTATTAAAAAAATTATAATCATCGACGTTTCAATTTGATTTTGAATGAGAAAATTTGAACGACTATCGAAGGACGAATACAGTACAAACCAAACCAGACATTTTATACTGAATAAATTATCACATCGCTTTCAAATCCCCTAAAATCTTCAACTTTTCCTACTTTACTCCATCTTTTTAACCCTTACCATCAAATAAAAATCAACATCACATCCTACCCTATCACCTAATTACTAGATGGTAGTTGAATAGTAGCAAGCCTCATTAAAATCAAAATGCTGCACCTTGTAATGCCATTCGACAGTTTTCAATCCAACAAAAAGGGAGAAAGATACTTCTTCAAGCATTCACGGTAATTCTAAAACCCATTTCATTCTGTAAACATAAATTATTCAAGGACTCATACCACTTCCTTTTACAGCAACTATAGAACTCAATCTCAACAACCAGTACCACCCCTTCACCCCATCAAACAAGGTTTGAATCCATTTTCCAACCTCAGTTCAATAAACGTATAAATGTTGTAAGAACTTGAATCGATATTAGAAAATAGAACATGAACTATTTGCCTTAGAAATCTTGCTGCCATAAAACTCCATACATGTATATATTTTCGGTTTGTAAATACTAGTGCAGAACATGAATTAATTACCTAAGAAATGGAAACGTTCTTGTACAAATTCTCGAACACCAAAATAATAAAGATACTAGTTGTGGAACGAAGCATACGTCTATCTATCTTGAATCGAGCCATCTAGGGCTCGGGCTTCGATCGAGTGAACCGGATGGTTTGGGCTCAATGGGTTCAGACAGAAGGGTAACTGCTGTTGTCGTCGGGAAACGGGACGATGGCTACTCACGCCTGGAGAGACCGCGTCTACAGTGGAGACGGCGGGGACCCTCGCTGGTGTCCCAACGGTGGCGCCAGATCTGAGAAAGAGAACGAGAGTGTGAGAGATAGGAGAGAGAGAAAATCAATTTGAAAATAGAGGAACTGAAAATCAGTTTGAAAAAAGAATGAGCTGCCCTTACCCATGGACGACGACGGCGGCGATGCCGCCAGAATGGAGAGGTCGCGACGGCGACAGAACGAGAACAGAGAAGAGAGAGAGATGAGCACGGCGTGTGTGTGTCTGCGTTTGTGTGTTCGCGAGAAAGAGAGGACGAAAGAGAGAGAATGAGAAGGGAGAGGAAGGCACGGTGGTCGACGGTGGCGGCGTCCCCGGCCGGAGACGACGAGGGCGGCTGTTCCTGTGGAGTCAAGAGAGAGAGACGAGAATGGGGGGGCTAGGTTTTACTTTCATGTTTGATAATGGGCCGATAATGGGCCATTATTCATGGGCTAGGATTTAAATCCTGTTTTCTATTGGACCTCTTTAATAATATTGAAATGGACTCTTGAAAATGATAGTTTTGAATTAGTTAGGCCCAGTTGAAATATTATAGTTGGATTACTAGTTTGGGCCGAAATAATAGAATGTGCTACTGGACTCTTGAATTAAATTGATATGAGCTTTACTTAAATTTAAGGTGGACTTAGATTTATTTTAATGATGGGCCTTAGATTAAATGAAAGATGGACTCTTGAATTAAACAATAATCTAAATACCAATTAATTATGGTGAGTTAATTTAAACTCATGAGATTTAATAAAGTCTATTTTTATATATAGCATAATTAATTAATTAATTATGTTAATGGATAATTTGAGAATTATTCTTTTTAAGTGATTTATGTATGAAATGAGATTGATCTTAAGTAAGGTGTGATTTGAATTAAATCTAACCATCGAATATCTAAGATTAATTAAATTAATTTGATTGATTAATCAAATATCGATGGACTTTTATTTAATCCATTTAATTAATTTTTAATTATGGATTTACTTAATTAAATTAGAGATTTAATTAATGAGTTGATTATGTCAAGTAGATACTTAAGAAATATTATTTCTAAGTAACTTAAATTTATAGAATGATTATTAGAAGATGATTGAAGTAAGAGAAGTTCTTATTAATCATTTATTATCGATATTGTTTTCTTTAATAGAAAATGTGAGGCGTGTGAGGTGAGAAACGCGGCGAATAAATATTGGTAATGGATGGGGTATTGGAACTCGAATTGTCGATCTGGCGTTAACAAACGGCGAAAATTAGTTATGAACTTAGGATTCATAAATTGTACGAAACTACGTGGAGAAACATTGATGGAAGGAAAGAATGCAACGACGAAGTGTCACCTATCGTCATGACGAGACGAACCTAATAGACGAAGTATAGATTGTTAAATAAGTCGTATCGTTAACGAAAATCATAAAACTCAGAAACTCTAAGACTTAAAAGATATCGAATTCGTTAAATCTTAACGATGCTTCTCGAAAGAAATGAATGACGTATTAAATTATATTTCTTACGTTGGCAAGGTCCAGCGTGGACGTAAATGAAAACGACAAAGGATCGTTAGCATGTATGTCAAGAAGGTCAATTATTAAGGTGAGCTTTTCTTATCCTCAATGATAAAATGCTTTATTTATGATGCTTTCTTCAATATGAAAAGTATTTATTTATGATGCTTTCTCTTTTGAGAAATGATGATGAAATGATGTCATGAAATTACCTGCCCAAAATGTTTATGTTTTTATGTATGTATCCTATCAATGTGTTGGTTCGCCGACAATGAATGATAATGAGGTTGTTGGGTCGCTCCCAACTCATGATGAAAATCGAATTCGGATCCTGTGCTTCTAGCCTGGATTAACGTGTACACATAAGGGTGACTGTGTGCTGAAAGTACAATTCTCGGCCGGTCACAGCGACGTAGAGGGAGGCCTCCTTCTACGGCGTTCATGATGATGTTATATGAGGAATGAAAGGATATAGATCATACATACAAAGAAAATGCTTGGCCAAGCGACGATTTATGAAAATGATGAAATGTTTTAGTAAGCACAAGACCTTTTCAAATAAAACCTTTGTGTTTTATCATGATGGGGCAGTGTAATTTAAAAATGAAAATGTTTTTGGCATAATCCACTGAGTGCATTCTTGTACTCAGCCCTGCATGTTTGTTTTTAAATGTGCAGATTGAGCTGATGATGGAATGAAATGGAGTGGAATGGAGTGAAAGGTGAACCAAAAACGTTTTTGCGTTTTTGGTTCACCTTGAGAATGCATCTTCATATGCATATCTCACACGTTTATTCCGCTGCAACCTCTTTTAAATTTTAGTTAAATGTTGAACTCTAAGTAGTGATTTCAAAATCAACTACTATATGTCAGATTTTCTGAATTGACCTTCGTATCACTTATGCTTCCGCAATTATTCATGTTCCCTTACCAATGATATGGTTAGAAATCAAATCCTAAACCCTTTTCTTTCCCCGCTTTAATCTAACCCCAAGTCGCGGTCCGACAGGCGGTCCTTGGGATTAGCGAGTCGGCCGTGATGCAGGCATGTGACCTTGGGATAGAAAACGGAGTGATCGCGGTGCAGAGGCATGGACAAGGCGGCTCGATTAAGGCTTCAAAGCGGAGGGTACATGAATGAACCAAACACACCGGAATGAGAGGATTTCGAGAATATGCGGTATGGGACCGCATATTCAAGGAGAGATTAAAGGATTTGATATGTGCTACTCATACCATCAAGACGCATCTTCTTTTCTGGAGTTCATCTCATAAAACTCTAAAGTTAAGCGTCTTGGCTTGGAGCAATTGTGAGATGGGTGACCCCCTGAGAAGTTTTCTCAGGAAGTGTGTGAATGAGGACAAAGCACACTGAAAAGACTCGTGTTGGTCTGTGGGGTCAGCCGTCAATCCGGAAGCCGGGTCGTTACAAACATACTCTATTTATTAAATAGATTGGCTCATTAATTTGTACAAATATAAGGTCATATTCATAAGCTATAACCAACAAATTTAATAGATTTCTAAATACTAAAATGACATTATTTTCTTTTGACATTATGGCATCTTCTGCAATGGTATATTTTCTTTAGTATAAACTAATTAAAATTATTCAAAATTATTAAATAAATATTGACTAACGATCATAACATTATAGAATCAAATTATGATTACTGTTATTTAGATCGTCTATGAATTAAAGTTCTTTTCAATTGCAAAGGCTATATTTAGTGTAAGTTCATTCACATTGATTTGTTTTTCCATTTTTAATTTTACAAAATACTATTTACTTTGTACTTCTAACTCACATTTTCAAATTGAAAGTACAAGTGATACATATGACTGAACTAAAACAAGTTAAACGAATTATATGTTTTTTCGTTAATTAAAAGTACTAAAATAATAGAAGATGATCACTATAATAAATTTGATTGACAATAGACATTTTACTATGAATTCCATATGTATATATATGAAACTTGACATATATGTATGATCCCAACTTATCAATTTTTATTTTGCTTTGTACTATTGATATAGATGATTATAGATGTTTTTAAAATTAATGTAAATGTTGACTAATGAATTCGTGTCACGCACCAAAATATTCATAAATTATGCGTTTTGATTTTTTATATTTTTATCACATTATTAAATCACTTATTGCTATAAAATTTAAAAATATGATATTTCATGGGAGAAATGCTAATGCATTAAAACAAACTAGTGTGTAACCCGTCGAGTTTCGACGGGACGGGAAATCATTTTCTTTATAAATTATAAGTTAAAAGTATAAATTTATAAATAAGTCTACTTTTTTTTGAAGTGATAATATTTTAACAACTCATCGGAAGAAGTTTTCAAAATCAAATAATTTTATAATAAAAAATAGGTTAAGAGGGATTTTCTTCGATTTTTTGCCACTTATATGTTTAAAAGGTTTATCTATATGTTCGTACTCACAACAAATCTGATTAAAAAAATTATTACTCATTCTCATTTTAAACTCATATAATTTTATAAGTTCTTACAATTATTGTTTATTTGTCTCAATAAAAAACTTGAATAGTAACTAAACATTAATAAAAATAGTATAAATAATAAAAATTCAGAAAATAAAAAAATTCCCCTTGGGCATGTTGATTAATGTTTAGACTTGTTTAGAATTTATATCTCGTACTTGTCCTAAATCGAATTAAAAATTGATTTTACTATTGATTTTCGTCTCAAACTCGTATATTAATAATACCACCTAATTATTCAAGCACATAAATGTAATTTTAGTTAGATTTTCAATTGATGAAGTCTTATGAAAAAATTATGCATGATTCCAAATAAAAAATGAATGAGAAGTAATTAAGGAAATTTCATACTCTTTAATTAAGAAAATATTGAGATATATAAAATTAATAAAAATTAGAATATAGTAGTTTAGAAAATATAAAAAAATTAGTATGCAAGATAAATAAGAATAAAAGATATTGGAGACGCCATGCAGGTGCACGAATTAAGGTGATATCTTCTATATGCAATCACATTATATAGAATGTATACACTCGTACTCGTCTCAAGTTCGATTAAAAAGTTGTTTTACTATAATTTCTCGTCTCAAAATCGTATAATAATTCCACTAATTAACTGAACTCATTCAAATTTAAAAATATAAATTGTTACAGTAATTGATTACTCGTCTATGATGTATATATGTACATGTTCCAAACTCAATTAGAAATTGATTTTACTACTCGTTCTCATCTCGAACTCATATACTAATACCCACTGATTACTCAAATATGTAAATACCATTTTATTTAGATATTCACTCTACGAAGTCTAGTGGATTTTTTTTTTTTAAAAATAGTGAATAATTAAAAAAACTTGGTACTCTTAATTAAGAAAAAATTTAGAATATTAAAATATATAAAATTAGAATATATGAATTAAAAATATAATAAATGAGCATTTAAGATAAACCAAAATAGAGTTTAAATGTTAATCTTAATAATAGAGTTCAAACCATCGAAATATGAAGGTTGATTTCTTAATAAGTTTAAATATTAATCTCGCAAAATTTATTTTAAAAAATAAATATTAAACTTAAAAATATTTTGTGGGAGGTGAAAAATAAATGAATGATTTGATAAGATACATTAGATGATAATTAACAATATAATGATTTTAAATCAAACTTAAATTAGTTATTTTTTGTAAGATTATAAAATAAAAGTAATAAATATATAAATACAAACAGATTTAGTTTTAGATCATTAGTAATTATGAATGATCAATACATGTATTATGTTTACGTGTATATATATATGTATTTATAATAACATATTAATATTAACATAAATAATCAATCAATATATTAAATGATAAGATGTCAAATAAGAAAACTTGTGGAATTTTAGAAAAGTAACAATGAAAAATCATGGAAATATCACATATGATTCTATATGTGTTTGGATTTATATGCTTGTACTCACAAGAAACTTGATTAAAAAATAATTTATTACTCGTTCTCATTTTAAACTCATATAGTTTTATAAGTTATTACAATAGCTTGTTATTTGTCTCAATAAAAAACTTGAGTATTAATTAATTACTAATCATAAATAGTATAAATAATAAAAGTTTAGAAAATGAAAAAATTCCCCTTGGGCATGTTGTTTAATGTTTAGACTTGTTTAAAATTTATATACTCGTACCTATCTTAAATTGAATAAAAAAATGATTTTTTGTCGCTGGCCATCTCAAACTCGTATATTAATATAATCTAATTAGTCAACTCATAAATGTTTCATTTTATTTAGGTTTTCAATTGATAAAGTCCCATGAAAAAATGATGCATGATTATAAATAAAAAAAATGAATGAGAAGTAATTAAGGAAATTCTATACTATTTAATTAAGAAAGTATCGAGACATATAAAATAAATAAATAATAGAATATAAGAATTTAGAAAGTACAAAATTAGTATCTAAGATAAATAAGAATAGAGAATATTGGAGATGCCACGTAAGCACACAAACTAAGGTGATGCATTTGATATGCAATCGTATTATTTAGAATGTATATACTCGTAATTGTCTTAAGTTTGATTAAAAAGTGATTTAACTTCAATTCTTGTCTCAAAACCGTATACTAATTTCGCTAATTAATCGAACTCATCCAATTTTATAAATATAAGATGTTACGGTAATTGATTACTCGTCTAGGATATATATATATATATATATATATATATATATATATATATATATATAGGGAAGGTTAACGTGAACCATTTTTATTGTGAGAACATGAGAAATGAATATCTATGAAAGTTAATGAATCTGTTGCGAAAGTTAATGAATAAAAATAGAATTTTCGCCTCATGGGATTCGAACCTGTTGAAAATTCAATTTTGGATTCATTAACTTTCAACAGTATTCATTAACTTTCATAGCATATTCATTTTGTTCATAAAGAATTTTCGTAGTTCTTAGTTCTCACGTTAAAATTGGTTCTTATTTGAACCCCACTCTCTCTCTCTCTCTCTATATATATATATATATATATATATACATGTTCCAAACTTAATTAGAAATTAATTTTATTACATGTTTTAGTTCCAAACTCATATATTAATACCCATGGATCACTCAAAAATATAAATATCATTTTATTTAGAAATTTGATCTATGAAATCTAGTGGAAAATTATCTTGACAAAATTTTAAAAATAGTGAAAATAAATAAGAAAACTTTGTACTGTTAGTTAAAGAAATTTTCAGAATATTAAAATATATAAAATTAGAATATATGGATTAAAAATACAATAAATGAGTATTTAAATTAAATCATAATATAGTTTAAATATTAATCTTGCAAATAGAGTTCAAGCTATCAAAATATGATGGCTGATTTCTTAACAATCTTGCAAAGTTTAAATATTAATCTTGTAAATTTTATTTTTAAAAATAAATATTAAACTTAAAAATATTTTTGTGGAAGGAGAAAAATAAATAAATAATTTGATAGGATACATTAGATGATAACTAATAATACAACGATTTTAAATCAAATTGAAATTAAAGATTTTCTTATAAAGTTATATAAATTAAAATTAAATAAAGGTAATAAATATATAAATTTAAATATACAAATAAATATTTTTTAGAAAATCATTACTAATCATGAATAATCAATATATACATATATATATATAGATGTATATGTGTGTGCGCATTTATAATAACATAGTTAATGTTAACATAAATCAATTAATTAATATATTAAATGATAAGTGTTCAAATAAGGAAACTTGTGAAATTTTAGAAAAATAAGAATGAAAAATCATGAAAATGCCACATAGGATTCTAGATGAATATGTTGTCTTCAATATGTAATGGATTTATATATTAATAGATAAGATAGTGTCTGTTACATATAATAAGACAAAATCGACATAGAAATATATGACTTGCACAGATTGCAGCAAAGAATACACCATTTTAAACCAACTCACAAAAGCGTTCTATATATTTATCATGTGCAATTTAACGTTTCTGTATGGATTGCATATTATTTCACAATCATTACGCACTAAATAGATAACGACCAAAAAAATATAAAACATAGAGAGCTATTTCATTAATAAATGCAAGTAATATAGCAAGTAACAAATAAATTTTCAGATTCCAAGCAATTAAGAGGTGAGCCTGTGTATGAATCAAGTTACATGACAAATCTCAATCCCCTCAATTGCCACAGTTATAAGCAAAACCTATGGAGAATTTTTCACATAATCTTCACCTAGTTTCAGGGTTAGCCTCCCTATTTACCCGATCGTAGAAATCACTAACTATGTACACCTATTGTCACGCCCCAATTCCTAATATAATGGAAGCTCGTAAATCGAGACGCGACTAATAAAATGCGAAAAAATATAAGGTAAAAATTTGACTCGAATGATCTAGGCAATAAACCCTTAGAATTTGGGAATAGCTTCCTAATGAAAATGGAAGACATCGAATGATGTTATCCAGTCAAAACAATAATTATCCTCAGGATCACAAGTTTAGTTTCGTCTTCTAATAGCAATATACGCCAAAATACTAAACATAAAAGATTGAGTCTAAGCTCATCAAAGGTACAATTCAAGTCATGACTAGAAGGAAAAATGAAATTAGAGCTAGTTCATCAACCAAGTCAAAAACGTAAATAATCCTTCAAAATACGGAGTGAACCCTAATCTCAGCTCTACCCCGTCAGCGCCCATTGATAAACCTGAATACATTTGAAAACATTTGGGTTGAGTACTAATGTACTCAGTGGACATGCATTTTCTATAAATATTTCATAAATTCGTAAAAGCAGTTTATCCAATCATGATAACATAACTTAGAAGGTTTTAAAAAGGGAAACCACTTCTAAGCATGCGAAAATATTTTATTTATTGGGCCCATTGTCACGACTCTTCTGTTACTCGCTTTGATCCCGGGCCTCTAGCCACCGTCGGATCACATGCCCACATTATTGTCGTCGGGGACGTAACCTAGACAAATTCATAATTTCATGACGTACTTCGAAACGCATCCAGACAAGCACCCTTATAACGTCTCATGATTATGTTAGTGTCCGATGGAGATCAACCCACCGAAACAACTAACTAGTGTACACAATTCTCAATTAACATATTAAGTTTAAAAGAGAATCTCGATCGATACATTTACGAGCATTAAACAGAGTAGAGCGCACAAAAACATTTTATTGGATAAACAATTTGCATTTCATGAAATATCAGAGTATATAACTCAAATATACTTTTGTAAATAAAGTCCACCTTGATAGGACAAAGCTCGTGAAATCACTATCAGTATACGTCTCGGGAAGCAACGCTAATCCCTTGATCGACAAAACCTACAAGAAGCACTAATCTTAATAGGTCAGAAAAGCTAGCCTTAAGTTCAAGTAAAGTAGAGGCTACTAACTTATGATTCGTTAAACCCGAGTTTTCAAAATATAAATAAATTTGAAAACTAATATCTTTGGTCAAAGGCACCAACAATACCCTTGTTCTTCTTTTCGCTTAAAAACGATTTAATTTCATAATCTTCTTATGATAATTACTTTTACAAAAGTATAATGCAATTGAAATGCATACTAAAATCATATATATATATATATATATATATATATATATATATATATATATATATATATATAAGGAATCTCGCTTAATATAACTCATAATAAAATTCTCAAATTATGTACTTGTCTAACATAATTTAATTTATTTAATTATTGTAACTTAATTAATTTCATTAAAAGAAATTAATTACATTAATTAAATAGGTCATGATCATAATAAAGTAACTTAAACTTGGACTTAGCCACGACTTAGTCAATTAATTAATTAAACTTAATAGCAATTAATTAATTAATTAATTAATTAACTTACCATAATTAAATAATTTAAACTTATGTTTATGTTTAAGTTAATTATTCATTTAATTAGACGTAATATAATTTAATTAATTAAGTCTCAAAGTTAAACCTTATTTATTTAATTAATTTAAGTCCAAAGATTTAATTAATTAAAGCAAGTCAAGGCACTAATTAAATCTAAAGCCCAATCCTTAATTAAATTTAAGCCCAACTATTATTTAATTCACTGGAGCCCAACCCATTTATTATAATTCGAGCCCAAAGTTAAAACAATTTCAGACCCATTAGCAAACAATTAAATAAATAAAAAGGTCCAGCCCAACATGAATTTAAAAATGAAACCAGCCCAACACTTTTATTTTTAAAAAGAAACCGGTCCAATACTTACAATAAAATCAGCCCAAATTTTGATACTTTCAGCCTAACTCATTTGAATAAAATAGAGCAGCCCAAAACATTTAAATAAATTAGAACCAACACTTTGAATAAATTAAGACCAACACTTGAAATGGAATAAATGGAAACAGCCCAACAAAATATTCCATTCCATCTCCTTTTTTCGGCCCAACAGACGAGATCCAACACAATTCTCTTTTTTTTTAAAAACACAACATTAATTATTAAATAGGAAGAGCCCAATACCCTTTTTTTTAAAAACAAACCCATTTCATTTATTTTATAAAAGGAATCACCCAATCCATATTACAAACCCTAAACCTAAAATCGCCCACTCCCATGACTCAATTTTTTTTCCTCTCTCTCTCTCCTTCACGCCTCTCTCGCCTCATACACTCTTACTTACACTTTGAACTCTCCGCCGCCTCCCTCGGCCACGTCGTCGGCCGGCGATCACGCCATCGCCGCGACCTCAACTCCTCTCTCTCTCTCTCCCTCCCCGTGAACTGATGTACACACACACGGCGACAACCCACGCACACACACAACAGCCCGCACACACACGCCGACGAGCACACACACACGGCGAGCATGTCGTCGCCGCCGCCACCACCACTCCTTGTCTCGTCTCTCACCATACAACCACAACACATCCACGCGACGCACAACACACACGCCAACGCACACACGACAAAGACACACGAACACACACACGCACATTTGCGGCCCGATCGTTGCCCGACGCCGGATTTCGGCCCATCGGCGACCACCACCACTTCTCGTCTCTATCTCTCTCACTGCACTCCACACACATACATAAAATAAACGCACATAAACTTGAATTGGAGAAAGAGATTAAGAGTTTAGACCTTTGGATCCTCTTGTTGAAATGCGGTGGAAAAGAAATGAATTTATGAAGCTATGGTTCAAAAGATGAGAAGAAATGAGGCTTGCATAGTGTAGGGTTTGGGGTTGTCTAATGGGCCTTCTCAGCTTTTTCAAACTGAAGCCCATTAGATAATTTATTCTTACGAGCTCAAAGTTCGATCCTAAAGACCATGAATTAATATTTAAACATTAGCATAATATTATTGATATAATGATTTATAAGTATATATATAAATCATATTCGATTATTATATTATATATAATAATTCTCGTAATCACTTTATAATATTTAATGAAATAAATTCTTTTTGTTGGAATTTAAAAGTTTTCTTTCATTGAGCACTAATCATTTTAAATTCTAAGTTCGAAAGTCATTCTAATCCTATTGAGAAAGACGGGTATGACATCCATCCATCCTTATAAAATTTCGCCTCGAAATTACATACCTTGGTAATCTAGTTCGGGATACTTAGATTTCATTTTGTCTTCAAGTTCCCATGTGGCCTCCTCCGCACCGTGATGGTTCCACTTTACTTTGACGAGAACAATTTGTTTGTTCGCAAAACTTGAACTTTTCTATCCAAAATTTAGATAGGTCTTTCTTCATGCTTTCAAGTCATGGGCTAAGACTACTTCATCGTGCTTAATTACGTGTTTCGGATCAAACACGTATTTTCTTAATGCGAGACATGAAACACATTGTGCACGCTCCAATGCTTGGTGGCAAAGCCAACTTATAGCCTGAGGCCTATTTCGCTCAGGATCTCGAAGGGTCCTATATAGCGGTCGAACTTTCTCTCTCGCCAAACCATATAACTTCCTTGAAGGAGAAACCTTAAGAAAATATCGATCCCAGACATTCAATTCTAAGTCGGATCGACGTTTGTCGGCGTAAGACTTTTTGTCGTCCCGAGCTTCTTTGATTCTTTGTTTAATGTGATCGACTTTCTCGACCATCTGTTGTACTAGATCGTGACCTAGCGACTTCCTTTCTCCCACCTCGTCCCAATAAAGAGGTGATCTACATTTCGACCATACAATGCCTCATATGGGGCCATTCCAATCGTCACTGGTAACTATTGTTATAGCGAATTCCTAGCGAGAGCAAGTCTTCCCAACTTCCACCTTTGTCGAGACTAGAGTTCGTAACATATCTTCTAAAACTTGAATCGTTCTTTTCGATTGGCCATCGGTGCGAGGATAAAAAGTTGTCTTGAAATTCATTTGGGTTCCCATGGCTTCTTGCAAACTCTTCCAAAAAACGCGATGTGAATCTAGAATCTCAATCAGACGAAATAGATACAGGTACTCCATGAAGGCGTACCATCTCCTTAACGTATAATTTTGCAAGCTTCTCCAAACCAAACGCCATCTGAATCGGTAAGAAGTGCACTGACTTTGATAGACGGTCAACTATGACCCAAATGGCAGTATTCCCACGAACTGACTTTGGTAGGCTTACCACAAAGTCCATGTTGATATGTTCCCACTTCCATTCCGCACGGTAGTGGTTGTAGCATCCCGTCACGGCCTACGGTGCCTGACTTAACTTGTCGACAAGCCAAACATCGCTCAACAAAGATGCTACATCTCTTTTCATTCCTTTCCACCGTAACGTTTTCTTCAAATCTTTGTACATTTTGTACTTCACGGATGTGCGAGATATGGAGTATCATGAGCCTCGCTCATAATCTCGTTCTTGAGTTCTTCCTTGTGTGGCGCACACAATCATTCACCAAACATCAAAGCGTTGTCTTTTGCTTCCGTGAATCCTTTTGTTTCGTTCGTTCTTGCGGCGAGATGCATCTTTTCCAGGAACCAATCTCCTCTTTGTGCATCAATGATCCTTCCTCGTAGGTCGTGTAAGCGCGAGACTAGCTATACAAACCGACATCGTCTTTGGAGGATGAACTATTTCTAAGCGGGCGTGGCGAAGTCACGAATCGATTTCTCTCGTTGGGTAATGAAATACCCTAGCTTTGCTTTTAGTCTTTCAACTCGTATGCCCGCCACAACGCTCACTTTTCCGGGATGGTAGCGATAGTACAATCGTAATCCTTTACTAATTCGAGTCATCTTCGTCTCATATTCGCATCCTTCGCTCGAAAAGTACTTCAAACTCTTATGATCCGTGAAGATTTCGCACCGACTCCATAAAGGTGGTGTCTCCGGATCTTCAAAGCATGCACGATCGCACTAACTCTAAGTCACGAGTCGGATAATTCAACTCATAGGGCTTCAATTGACGAGACGCGTATGCTATCACCTTCGGTTTTGCATTAGTACACAACCCAGTCCCAACTTTGAGGCGTCCGTAAAAGCAACGAATCCTTCATTCTCCTTCGAACTGCTAACACTGGAGCAGTGGTTAGCTTTGTCTTGAGCTCTTGAAAACTCTTTTCACGTCTTGGTCCAAATGTACTTGGTCCCTTTTCTTAGAAGTTGTGTCATTGGTCAGCAATTTGAAAATCCTTCAATGAATAAATGTAGTATCCCGCCAAACCGAGAAAGCTTCGATCTCATTGGCGTTTGATGGTGTCCTCCATTCTTTGTGCCTTCTACTTTAGCGGGATCTACTTTGATTCCATCGGTGACACGATATGTCCGAGGAACATCACTTTTTTAACCAAAATTTGCACTTCTTTGAATTTGGCATGATAATTTCTCGTTCGCAAAATCTCGAGTACAACACGCAAGTGCTCTTCGTGTTGTTCCTCGATCTTAGAGTAGATGAGAATATCATCGATAAACACTAAGACGAAACTATCGAGATACTGATGGAATACTCTATTCATCAGATCCATAAAAGCAGTGGGGCATTTGTCAACCTAAACGGCATTACCGTGAACTCGTAATGTCCGTAACGTGTTCTAAATTGCCTTAGGAATATCATCCTCTCATTTTGGTGATGGTATCCGGACCTTAGGTCTATCTTAGAAAATATTCCACTCATTTCAATTTGGTCGAACAAGTCTTCTATCACGGGAGAGGATATCTATTCTTAATAGTGAGCTTGTTCAATTCTCGTAATCGATACACATCCTTAATGTTCCGTCTTTCTTCTCGACGAATAGACCGTGCTTTCATGGCGATACACTAGGTTGTATGAAACCTAGGTCCAACAGCCTCCTGAATCGAACCTTTAGTTCTTGCAATTCGGGTGGGGCCATCCTATACGGTGCTTTTGATATTGAGGCTGCTCGGGTTCTAAGTCGATTGTGAACTCTAATTGTCGATCCGGTGGCATACAGCAATTCTTACGGAAAACATCTTCGTACTCTCGAACCACTTTGGAACTTCTCCAATTATTTTCTCCCTCCGGTTTTCTTGTCTGTCGACGAGAAATGCATAGCAACCTCTTTTCTTCATAATCTTGGTGGTTTTCATGGCAGATATCACCGATACTCCTTTTCCCATTTTTATCCCATGGAAATTCGTCCCCTGCTTTCCAAGGGTCTGGAAGGAGATCTTTCTCTCGTTGCACAAAATTGTGGCATTGACTTTGGTGAGCTAATCCATTCCTAAGATGATGTCAAATTCTATCATAGAGATGACATATAAGTCTGCCCTAAGTTTTTCAGCACCTATGTTCAATTCTAAGTTCGAGACAATATATTCAGCAGACATTCTTTCTCCACCTGGTGTGCTAATCACTAAAGCTTCACTAGATGGTTCAGGAGTTAAGTCTAAAGCCTTACAAGCAGCATGTGAAATGAAAGAGTGTGATGCTCCCGTATCAAACAAAGCTATAACAGGTATACCAGTCACATTGATCATACCTGTCAGATTTCCCTGTGCTCGGGCCGCTTGCTTCTGGTTCAGAGCATAGGCCCTCGCGTTTGGTGGTTGTCCTTGGTTTCCTCTGGGACCATGGGTTTGCCTTTGTTGATTTCGTGGTTTTCTTCTTTGGGATGCTTTCCCATTTTTCTTTGGGCATCTTTGGAGCAAAATGTCCAGTTCTCCAAGTAAAACAAGCATTTGCCCTCTTCGACATTTGCCTAGGTGGAGTTTCCGCATTTGGGCAAGGTGTTCGCCTATCATTCGAGGCGGATTCGATTTCGATTCGGATTACGGTTCCGTGGTTTCTTTCCATTTCCAAAGTTTCCTCCATTATCCTCATTCCATTTTCTTTTCCTTTGCCATTGTCTTGAGAGGCGCATACACGACTGCAGGAGCTTTCCTTTCTCTGTTGGCGAAGTGACTCGATGGTAAGAGCCCTGCCGGTGTTTGTGCATATGTAAGATCACCCCGACTTGCTAGGAAATCGCTATTTCACGACGTAGTCCGTTTCGAACTTCTCGGTAGCGTTTTGCATCGGTGTCCACGGATGTGGAGCATACCTTGTGATTGGTTGGCTCGGTCATATTCGACTGCTCCAATTCTACTTGATTCCGAACTCGATTACTGTTTCTTCTGACGGTAGCATTCTGGTATGTACTTATCATACAATTCAGTCTTGAATTCTTCCCATGTAAGGTCCTCGAGTTCCACTTCAGTCATGGTGCGTCTCACTGACTCCCACCAGAAGTCAACTTCTTCCACAAGCTGGTAGGTGACGCACTTCACTTTTTCCCTGTCTTCACATCGGATATAGTTGAAATCCGTTCCACAGCTCGTATCTATTTCTCAGCATCCATCGGATCACCTAGTCCATCGAACAACGGAGGTTTCTCTTTGCGGAACCTTTCTTCAGTAGTACGGTCCGGTGCTACCTGTGGGTTAGATTCCTGATGGACAAAACCTCTTCCTTATACACGACCACGTCCTCGTCCTTGACCCCTACCATTCCCTTCCCGTGCGTCTCTCATGCCATCTCCTGCATTGGTGCGTCTTCCATTACAAAAGATAACACCTATATGAGAAACTAACCCTAACAATAATGGTGTAACTCAGTGAATCCTCAATCTTTTCATGTTACTTCTATGTTCAAGCGCTTCTATGTGAAACAGTGAACTAGTTCTTTCTAAGTTGTTATAGCGAGGCTATCACGACTTACATTTTCAAAATAGTCATTGAGTACACAAACAGCTTGTGAGAGAACCCATAACTTATTCCGATCATTTTAGGATATGAATCCAAAAATATCGTCATCAAACATTTTCATTTTTGTGAAACCTATTGTCATGTAAGTTCCAAAAGTCTCATGCATGATCGAAAATGTTTGAAAATTCAATTCGACAATCAATTTCATTTGGGTCGTTAAAGGTTCGGGTTGTCCCTAACACGACAATAAACTTAGCTATCTGAGTACAATGACTCACAATAACAATGTGAAAGCAATTAGACAATTCACAAATCAACATATGAAAATAACTTGTAATTCACATGGCAACATTCATCCATGGCGTACATTATTTCAAAATCCAACTTTGAAACATTTAAATCATACCTTTGTTGATCAGTTGGCGTGACGGTAAGCTGAGAGTCACTGAGATTATAAGAAGTCTATAAATACTATTCTAGACTCGACATCAAAAGATTTTGGATGGTCAGAGACACGAAAGAAAACTCATGCTCTGATACCACTCTGTAACGACCCGGCTTCCGGATTGACGGCTGACCCCACAGACCAACACGAGTCTTTTCAGTGTGCTTTGTCCTCACTCACACACTCCCTGAGAAAACTTCCCAGGGGGTCACACATCACACAATTGCTCCAAGCCAAGCACGCTTAACTTTAGAGTTTTTATGAGATGGACTCCCGAAAAGAAAATGCATCTTGTTGGTATGAGTAGCACATATCAAATCCTTTGAGCTCTCCTCGAATATGCGGTCCCATAAATGCATATTCTCGAATTCCTCTCATTCCGGTGCGTTTCGGTTCATTCATGTACCCCCTCGCTTTGAAGCCTTAATCGAAGCCGCTCCTTGTCTATGCATCCGCACAGGCGATCACTCCGTACTTCTGCCCCGGGCGTCACATGCCCACCAACTTCCGCTTGGTTCGTCCCCGAACCACACCGTACTGGGAGAGGTTCGGCTCTGATAACACTCTGTCACGTCCCAATTCCTAATATAATGGAAGCTCGTAAATCGAGACGCGACTAATAAAATGTGGAAAAATATAAGGTAAAAAGTTAACTCGAATGATCAAGGCAATAAACCCTTAGAATTTGGGAATAGCTTCCTAATGAAAATGGAAGACATCGAATGATGTAATCCAATCAAAACAATAATTATCATCAGGATCACAAGTTTAGTTTCGTGCTTCTAATAGGCAATATACGTCAAAAAGCTCATCAAAAGGTACAATTCAAGTCATAGACAAGAAGGAAAAATGAAATTAGAGCTAGTTCATCAACTAAGTCAAAATCTGTAAATAATCCACAAAATACGGAGTGAACCCTAATCTCACCGCCCGTCGTGCCCATCGATCGACCCGAAAACATTTGAAAACATTTGGGTGAGTACTAATGTACTCAATGGACATGCATTTTCTATAAACATTTCATAAATTAGTAAGCGGTTTATCCAATCATGATAACATAACTTAGAAGGTTTTAAAAGGAAACCACTTCTAAGCATGCGAAAATATTTCATTTATCGCCCCATTGTCACGACTCTTACACTCGCTTTGATCCGGGCCTCTAGCCACCGTCGGATCACATGCCCACATTATTGTCATCGGGACGTTACGGACAAATTCATAATTTCATGACGCGTCTTGAATGCATCCGACAAGCACCCTTATAACGCCTCATGATTATGTTAGTGTCAGATGGAGATCAACCCATCAAACAACTAACTAGTGTACACAATTCTCAATTAACATATTAAGTTTAAAGAGAATCTCGATCGATACATTTCTGAGCGAGCGCACAAAAACATTTTATTGGATAAACAGTTTACATTTCATGAAATATCAGAGCATATAACTCAAATATACTTTTGTAAATAAAGCCCACCTTGATAGGACAAAGCCTGACGAAATCAATATTGTATACGTCTCGGGAAGCAACGCTAATCCCCTTGATCGACAAAACCTACAAGAAACAATAATCTTAATAGGTCTCGAAAAAGCTAGCCTTAAGTTCAAGTAAAGTTGGCTACTAACTTATGATTCGTTAAACACGAGTTTTCAAAATATATATAAATTTGAAAACTAATATCTTTTGGTCAAGAGCACCAACAATACCCTTATTCGTCTTTTAATTTAAAAACGTATTTAATTTCATAATCTTCTTATGATAAATACTTTTACAAAAGTATAATGCAATTGAAATGCATACTAAAATCATATATATATATATATATATATATATATATATATTAAGGAATCTCGCTTAATATAACTCATAATAAAATTCTCAAATTATGCACTTGTCAACATAATTTAATTTATTTAATTATTCTAACTTAATTAATTTCATTAAAGGAAGTTAATTACATTAATTAAATAGGTCATGATCATAAATAAAGTAACTTAAACTTGGACTTAGCCTTGACTTAGTCAATTAATTAATTAAACTTAATAGCAATTAATTAATTAATTAACTTACCATAATTAAATAATTAAAATTATGTTTAAGTTTAAGTTAATTATTCATTTAATTAGACTTAATATAATTTAATTAATTAAGTCTCAAAGTTAAACCTTATTTATTTAATTAATTTAAGTCCAAAGATTTAATTAATTAAAGCAAGTCAAGGCACTAATTAAATCTAAAGCCCAATCTTTAATTAAATCTAAGCCCAACTATTATTTAATTCATTGGAGCCCAACCCATTTATTATAATTCGGGCCCAAAGTTAAAACAATTTCAGACCCATTAGCAAACAATTAAATAAATAAAAAGGTCCAGCCCAACATGAATTTAAAAATGAAACCAGCCCAACACTTTTATTTTTAAAAAGAAACCGGTCCAATACTTACAATAAAATCAACCCAAATTTTGATACTTTCAGCCTAAATCATTTGAATAAAATAGAGCAGCCCAAAACATTTAAATAAATTAGAACCAACACTTTGAATAAATTAAGCCCAACACTTGAAATGGAATAAATGGAAACAGCCCAACAAAATATTCCATTCCATCTCCTTTTCTCAGCCCAACAGATGAGGCCCAACACTCTTCTCTTTTTAAAAAAAAAACACAACACAATCAATTATTAAATAGGAAGAGCCCAATACCCTTTTTTATAAAACAAACCCATTTCATTTATTTTATAAAAGGAATCATTAATCCATATTACAAACCCTAAACCTAAAATCACCACTTTTCGAAGCGTGTGTGCATCCGACTCAAACGACTCATTTTTTATTTATATTTTTTTCTCTCTCCTCTCTCTCTCTCCTTCACGTCTCTCTCTCGGCTCTCATACACTCTTACGCACACACGCGAACTGTCGCCGCCGTCTCCGGCCGGTCACATCGTCGGTCGGCGTTCACACCATCGCCGCGACCTCAGCTCCCTGTTCTCTCTATCTATCCCCCCTTCCCCGTGAACTGATGTGCACACACAGGCGACAACCTGCACACACACAACTGCCCGCACACACTCCGACGAGCACAACACACGGCGAGCCACGCACGCGTCGCCGCCGCCGCCACCACCACTCCTTGTCTCCTCTCTCACTCATACAACCACAACACATCCACGCGACACACAACACACACGCCAACGCACACACGATAAAGACACACGACACACACACACACAGCACGACCGCCTGCTGCCGACGCCGGATTTTCGGCGTCCATCATTGTGAACAGCCACCACTTCGCCTCGTCCCTCTCTCACTCGTACCCACACACATACATAAAATATACGCACATAAACTTTAATTTGAGAAAGAGATTAAGAGTTTAGACCTTTGGATCCTCTTGTTGGGGTTGCAGTGGAAAAGAAATGAATTTGTGAAGCTATGGTTCAAAAGATGAGAAGAAATGAGGCTTGTATAGTGTAGGGTTTGGGGTTGTCTAATGGTCCTTTCTCTTGGGCTTTTTCAAACTGAAGCCCATTAGATAATTTATTCTTACGGGCTCAAAGTTCGATCCTAAAGACCATGAATTAATATTTAAACATTAGCATAATATTATTGATATAATGATTTATAAGTATATATATAAATCATATACGATTGTTATATTATATATAATAATTCTCGTAATCACTTTATAATATTTAATGAAATAAATTCTTTTTGTTGGAATTTAAAAATTTTCTTTCATTGGGCACGAATCATTTTAAATTCTAAGTTCGAAAGTCATTCTAATCCTATTGAGAAAGATGGGGTATGACATACCTCCATCCTTATAAAAATTTCGTCCTCGAAATTACATACCTTGGTAATCTAGTTCGGGATACTTAGATTTCATTTTGTCTTCAAGTTCCCATGTGGCCTCCTCCGTACCGTGATGGTTCCACTTTACTTTGACGAGAACAATTTGTTTGTTCCAAAACTTGAACTTTCTATCCAAAATTTAGATAGGTCTTTCTTCATAACTTTCAAGTCATGGGCTAAGACTACTTCATCGTGCTTAATTACGTGTTTGGATCAAACACGTATTTTCTTAATGCGAGACATGAAACACATTGTGCACGTCTCCAATGCTTCGTGGCAAAGCCAACCTATAAGCTCTGCGCCTTTTCTCGTCTAGGATCTCGAAGGGTCCTATATAGCGGGTCGTAACTTTCCTCTCTTGCCAAAGCGTATAACTTCCTTTGAAGGAGAAACCTTAAGAAAACTCGATCCCGACATTGAATTCAAAGTCGGATCGGCGTTTGTCGGTAAGACTTTATCCGTCCCGAGCTTCTTTGATTTTTGTTTAATGTGATCGACTTTCTCGACCATCTATTTGTACTAGATCGGGACCTAGCAGACTTCCTTTCTCCCACCTCGTCCCAATAAAGAGGTGATCTACATTCAGACCATCTGATGCCTCGTATGGGGCCATTCCAATCGTCGCATGGTAACTATTGTTATAGGCGAATTCCACTAAGCGGAGCAAGTCTCCCAACTTCCACCTTTGTCGAGACTAGAGTTAAGTAACATATCTTCTAAAACTTGAATTGTTCTTTCCGATTGGCCATCGATTACGAGGATAAAAGTTGTCTTGAAATTAATTTGGGTTCCCACGGCTTCTTGCAAACTCATCCAAAAAGCGATGTGAATCTAGAATCTCGATCGACGAAATAGATCACAGTACTCCATGAGGCGTACCATCTCCTACCATTCCTTCCTATCGTCTCTCATGCCATCTCCTATTGGTGCGTCTTCCACTCGAAAAGATAACACCTATATGAGAAACTAACCCTAACAACAATTGTGTAACTCAAGTGAATCCTCAATCTTTTTCATGTTACTTCTATGTTCAAGCGCTTCTATGTGAAACAGTGAACTAGTTCTTTCTAAGTTGTTATAGCGAGGCTATCACGACTTACATTTTCAAAACAGTCCTTGAGTACACAAACAGCTTGTGAGAGAACCCATAACTTATTCCGATCATTTTAGGATATGAATCCAAAAATATCGTCATCAAACATTTCCGTTTTTGTGAAACCTATTGTCATGTAAGTTCCAAAAGTCTCATGCATGATCGAAAAGGTTTGAAAATCCAATTCAACAATCAATTCATTTGGGTCGTTAAGGGTTCGGGTTGTCCCTAACACGACAATAAACTTAGCTATCTGAGTACAATGACTCACAATAACGATGTGAAAGCAATTAGACAATTCACAAATCAACATATGAAAATAACTTGTAATTCACCTGGCAACATTCATCCATGGCGTACATTATTTCAAAATCCAACTTTGAAACATTTAAATCATACATTTGTTGATCAGTTGGCGTGACGGTAAGCTGAGAGTCACTGAGATTACAAGAAGTCTAGAAATACTATACTAGACTCGAAATCAAAAGATTTTGGATGGTCAGAGACACGAAAGAAAACTTATGCTCTTTGGTCAGAGACCTGGCTTCCGGATTGACGGCTGATCCCAAAGACCAACACGAGTCTTTTCAGTGTGCTTTGTCCTCACTCACACACTCCCTAAGAAAACTTCTCAGGGGGCACCCATCCCACAATTGCTCAAGCCAAGCACGCTTAACTTTAGAGTTTTTATGAGATGGACTCCCGAAAAGAAGATGCATCTTGTTGGTATGAGTAGCACATATCAAATCCTTTGAGCTCTCCTCGAATATGCAGTCCCATACCTGCATATTCTCGAAATCCCTCTCATTCCGGTGCGTTTCGGTTCATTCATGTACCCCTTCGCTTTGAAGCCTTAATCGAAGTCGCTCCTTGTCCATGCATCCGCACCGGCGATCACTCCGTACTTCTGCCCCGGGCGTCACATGCCCACCAACTTTCGCTTGGTTCATCCCTGAACCACACCGTACTGGGAGAGGTTCGGCTCTGATAACACTCTGTCACGTCTCAATTTCTAATATAATGGAAGCTCGTAAATCGAGACGCGACTAATAAAATGTGGAAAAATATAAGGTAAAAAGTTGACTCGAATGATCAAGGCAATAAACCCTTAGAATTTGGGAATAGCTTCCTAATGAAAATGGAAGACATCGAATGATGTAATCCCATCAAAACAATAATTATCCTCGGGATCACAAGTTTAGCCGTCGTTTCTAATAGGCAATATACGTCAAAAAAGCTCATCAAAAGGTACAATTCAAGTCATAGACAAGAAGGAAAAATGAAATTAGAGCTAGTTCATCAACGGAAGTCAAAAATACAGAAATAATCCGTCAAAATACGGAGTGAACCCTAATCTCAGCTCTGCCCCGTCAGCGCCCATTGATCAACACGAAAACATTTGAAAACATTTCAATGAGTACTAATGTACTCGGTGGACATCATTTTCAATAAACATTTCATAAATTAAGTAAGCGGTTTATCCAATCATGATAACATAACTTAAAAGGTTTTAAAAGGAAACCACTTCTAAACATGCGAAAATATTTCATTTATTGGCCCCATTGTCACGACTCTTCTATTACTCGCTTTGATCCCGGGCCTCTAGCCACCGTCGGATCACATGCCCACATTATTGTCATCGGGGCGTAACGGGACAAATTCATAATTTCATGAAGTACTTCGGAACGCATCCAGACAAGCACCCTTATAACGTCTCATGATTATGTTAGTGTCCGATGGAGATCAACCCACCGAAACAACTAACTAGTGTACACAATTCTTAATTAACATATTAAGTTTAAAAGAGAATCTCGATCGATACATTTACGAGCCTTAAACAGAGTAGAGCACACAAAATCATTTTATTGGATAAACAGTTTACATTTCATGAAATATTAGAGCATATAACTCAAATATACTTTTGTAAATAAAGCCCACCTTGATAGGACAAAGCCTGACGAAATCACTATTGTATACGTCTCGGGAAGCAACGCTAATCCCCTTGATCGACAAAACCTACAAGAAGCACTAATCTTAATAGGTCTCGAAAAGCTAGCCTTAAGTTCAAGTAAAGTAGGCTACTAACTTATGATTCGTTAAACACGAGTTTTCAAAATATAAATAAATTTGAAAACTAATATCTTTTGGTCAAGGGCACCAATAATACCCTTATTCGTCTTTTCATTTAAAAACGTATTTAATTTCATAATCTTCTTATGATAAATACTTTTTACAAAAGTATAATGCAATTGAAATGCATACTAAAATCATATATATATATATATATATATATATATATATATATTAAAGAATCTCGCTTAATATAACTCATAATAAAATTCTCAAATTATGCACTTGTCTAACATAATTTAATTTATTTAATTATTCTAACTTAATTAATTTCATTAAAGGAAGTTAATTACATTAATTAAATAGTTTATGATCATAAATAAAGAAACTTAAACTTGGACTTAGCCTTGACTTAGTCAATTAATTAATTAAACTTAATAGCAATTAATTAATTAATTAACTTACCATAATTAAATAATTTAAACTTATGTTTAAGTTTAAGTTAATTATTCATTTAATTCGACTTAATATAATTTAATTAATTAAGTCTCAAAGTTAAACCTTATTTATTTAATTAATTTAAGTCCAAAGATTTAATTAATTAAAGCAAGTCAAGGCACTAATTAAATCTAAAGCCCAATCTTTAATTAAATCTAAGCCCAACTATTATTTAATTCATTGGAGCCCAACCCATTTATTATAATTCGGGCCCAAAGTTAAAACAATTTCAGACCCATTAGCGAACAATTAAATAAATAAAAGGTCCAACCTAACATGAATTTAAAATGAAACCATTCAACACTTTTATTTTTAAAAGAAACCGGTCCAATACTTACAATAAAATCATTAAATTTTGATACTTTCATTTAACTCATTTGAATAAAATAGAGCATTAAAACATTTAAATAAATTAGAACCAACACTTTGAATAAATTAAGCCCAACACTGAAATGAAATAAATGGAACAAATTCAACAAAATATTCCATTCCATCTCCTTTTCTCATTCAACGGATGAGGCCCAACACTCTTCTCTTTTAAAAAAAAAAAAACACAACAGCCCAATTATTAAATAGGAAGAGCCCAATATCCTTTTTTATAAAACAAACCCATTTCATTTATTTAAAAAAGGAATCGTGATCCATATTACAAACCTAAACCTAAAATCGCCACTTTCCTAGAAGAAGAAACATGGCGGTCGGACTCGACGACTCACTTTTTTATTTATATTTTTCTCTCTCTCTCTCTATCTTCACGCCTCTCTCGGCTCTCATACACTCTTACGCACACGCATAGTATCGCATGCCGTCTCGGTCGGTCACATCGCCGATCGGCGGTCACACCATCGCCGCGACCTCTGCTCCCTGTTCTCTCTCTCTATCCCTCCCCGTGAACTGATGTGCACACACACGGCGACAACACACGCACACACACAATAGCCCGCACACACACTCCGACGAGCACACACACACGGATAGCCACGCACGCGGCGATGACAGTCGCCGCCGCCACCACCACTCCTTGTCTCCTCTCTCACTCATACAACCACAACACATTCACGCTGACGCACACACACACATGCCAACGCACACACACGGCAGACACACGAACACACACGCACACGGGCTGCGACCGCCACGCCGACGCCGGGTTCGGCGTCCATCATTGTGAACAGCCACCACTCGCCTCTCTCTCTCTCTCTGCACGTGCCACACATACATAAAATAAGCGCACATAAACTTGAATTGGAGAAAGAGATTAAGAGTTTAGACCTTTGGATCCTCTTGTTGAAATTGCGGTGGAAAAGAAATGAATTTGTGAAGCTATGGTTCAAAAGATGAGAAGAAATGAGGCTTGTATAGTGTAGGGTTTGGGGTTGTCTCATCGTCCTTTCTTGGGCTTTTTCAAACTGAAGCCCATTAGATAATTTATTCTTACGGCTCAAAGTTCGATCCTAAAGACCATGAATTAATATTTAAACATTAGCATAATATTATTGATATAATGATTTATAAGTATATATATAAATCATATCGATTGTTATATTATATATAATAATTCTCGTAATCACTTTATAATATTTAATGAAATAAATTCTTTTGTTGGAATTTAAAATTTTCTTTCATTGAGTACGAATCATTTTAAATTCTAAGTTCGAAAGTCATTTAATCCTATTGAGAAAGACGGGTAAGACATCCTCCATCCTTATAAAAATTTAGTCCTCGAAATTACATACCTTGGTAATCTAGTTCGGGATACTTAGATTTCATTTTGTCTTCAAGTTCCCATGTGGCCTCCTCCATACCGTGATGGTTCCACTTTACTTTGACGAGAACAATTTGTTTGTTCCGCAAAACTTGAACTTTTCTATCCAAAATTTAGATAGGTCTTTCTTCATAACTCAAGTCATGGGCTAAGACTATTTCATCGTGCTTAATTACGTGTTTCGGATCATACACATATTTTTTTAATTGCGAGACATGAAACACATTGTGCACGTCTCCAATGCTTGGTGGCAAAGCCAACCTATAGGCTACAAGGCCTTTTCTGTCTAGGATCTCGAAGGGTCCTATATAGCGGGGTCGTAACTTTCCTCTCTTGCCAAAACGTATAACTTCCTTTGAAGGAGAAACCTTAAGAAAAACTCAATCCCCGACATTGAATTCTAAGTCGGATCGATGTTTGTCGGCGTAAGACTTTTATCTGTCCTGAGCTTCTTTGATTCTTTGTTTAATGTGATCGACTTTCTCGACCATCTGCTGTACTAGATCAGGACCTAGCAGCTTCCTTTCTCCCACCTCGTCCCAATAAAGATGTGAACTATATTTCCGACCATACAATGCCTCATATGGGGCTATTCCAATCGTCGCATGGTAACTATTGTTATAGGCGAATTCCACTAGCGGGAGCTAGTCTTCCCAACTTCCACCTTTATCAGAGACTAGAGTTCGTAACATATCTTCTAAAACTTGAATTGTTCTTTCTGATTGGCCATCGGTCTAAGGATAAAAAGTTGTACTGAAATTAAGCTGGGTTCCCATGGCTTCTTGCAAACTCTTCCAAAAAATGCGATGTGAATCTAGAATCTCGATCAAACGAATAGAGATGTGGTACTCCATGAAGGCGTACCATCTCCTACCATTCCCTTCAGTGCGTCTCTCATGCCATCTCCTATAGTGCGTCTTCAATTCGAAAAGACAACACCTATATGAGAAACTAACCCTAACATCAATGGTGTAACTCAAGTGAATCCTCAATCTTTTCATGTTACTTCTATGTTCAAGCGCTTCTATGTGAAGCAGTGAACTAGTTCTTTCTAAGTTGTTATAGCGAGGCTATCGCGACTTACATTTTCAAAGCAGGTCCTTGAGTACACAAGCGACTTGTGAGAGAACCCATAACTTATTCCGATCATTTTAGGATATGAATCCAAAATATAGTCATCAAACATTTTTCGTTTTTGTGAAACCTATTGTCATGTAAGTTCCAAAAGTCTCATGCATGATCGAAAAGGATTGAAAATCCAATTCGACAATCAATTTCATTTGGGTCGTTAAGGGTTCGGGTTGTCCTTAACACGACAATAAACTTAGCTATCTGAGTACAATGACTCACAATAACGATGTGAAAGCAATTAGACAATTCACAAATCAACATATGAAAATAACTTGTAATTCACCTGGCAACATTCATCCATGGCGTACATTATTTCAAAATCCAACTTTGAAACATTTAAATCATACATTTGTTGATCGGTTGGCGTGGATGGTGAGAGTCATCGAGATTACAAGAAGTCTAGAAATACTATACTAGACTCGAAATCAAAAGATTTTGGATGGTCGAGACACGAAGAAAACTTATGCTCTTTGGTCGAGACCCGCTTTCGGATTGATTGGTGATCCCACAGACAACACGAGTCTTTTCGGTGTGCTTTGTCCTCACTCACACACTCCCCAAGAAAAGTTCCCAGGGGGCACCCATCCCACAATTGCTCCAAGCCAAGCACACTTAACTTTAGAGTTTTTATGAGATGGACTCCCGAAAGAAGATGCATCTTGTTGGTACGAGTAGCACATATCAAATCCTTTGAGTCTCCTCGAATATGCAACCCCATACCGCATATTCTCGAAATCTCTCATTTAGGTGCGTTTCGGTTCATTCATGTACCCTTCGCTTTGAAGCCTTAATCGGCCGCCTTGTCCATGCATCCGCACGGCGATCACTCCGTACTTATGCCCAAGGCCACATGCCCACCAACTTTCGCTTGGTTGCCCCCGAACCACACGTCTTGGGAGAGGTTCGGCTCGATAACACTGTCACGTCCCAATTCCTAATATAATGGAAGCTCAGAATCGAGACGCTACTAATAAAATGTGGAAAAATATAAGGTAAAAGTCGATTTCGAATGATCAAGGCAATAAACCCTTAGAATTTGGGAATAGCTTCCAATGAAAATGGAAGACATCGAATGATGTAATCCAATCAAAACAATAATTATCCTCGGGATCACAAGTTTAGCTTCTTCTAATAGCCGATATCGCCGAAAAATCTCATCAAAAGGTACAATTCAAGTCATAGACAAGAAGGAAAAATGAAATTAGAGCTAGTTCATCAACGAAAGTAAAAAAATACGAAATAATCCCAAAATACGGAGTGAACCTAATCTCTCGCCCGTCGGTAGCCCATTGATCAATCTGAAAACATTTGAAAACATTTGGGTTGAGTACTAATGTACTTAGTGGACATGCATTTTCTATAAACATTTCATAAATTAAGTAAGCGGTTTATCGATCTTGATAACATAACTTAGAAGGTTTTAGAAAGGAAACCACTTCTAAGCATGCGAAAATATTTCATTTATTGGGCCCGTTGTCACGACTCTTACATTACTCGCTTTGATCAGGACCTAGCCACCGTCGGATCACATGCCCACATTATTGTCATCGGGACGAACTTGGGACAATTCATAATTTCATGACGTGCTTGAACGCATCCGCACAAGCACCCTTATAACGCCTCATGATTATGTTAGTATCAGATGGAGATCAACCCACGAAACAACTAACTAGTGTACACAATTCTCAATTAACATATTAAGTTTAAAGAGAATCTCAATCGATACATTTACTGAGCCTTAAAGCAGTAGTAGCGACGAAAACATTTTATTGGATAAGCGGTTTACATTTCATGAAATATCGGAGCATATAACTCAATTATACTTTTGTAAATAAAGCCCACCTTGATAGGACAAAACTGGCGAAATCACTATTGTATCGTCTCGGGAAGCAACGCTAATCCCTTGATCGACAAAACCTACAAGAAGCACTAATCTTAATAGGTCTCGAAAAGCTAGCCTTAAGTTGAGTAAAGTAGGCTACTAACTTATGATTCGTTAAACACGAGTTTTCAAAATATAAATAAATTTGAAAACTAATATCTTTTGGTCGAGGCACCAACAATACCCTTATTCGTCTTTTCATTTAAAAGCGTATTTAATTTCATAATCTTCTTATGATAAATACTTTTACAAAAGTATAATGCAATTGAAATGCATACTAAAATCATATATATATATATATATATATATATATATATATATATATATATATATAAGGAATCTCGCTTAATATAACTCATAATAAAATTCTCAAATTATGCACTTGTCTAACATAATTTAATTTATTTAATTATTCTAACTTAATTAATTTCATTAAAGGAAGTTAATTACATTAATTAAATAGGTCATGATCATAAATAAAGTAACTTAAACTTGGACTTAGCCTTGACTTAGTCAATTAATTAATTAAACTTAATAGCAATTAATTAATTAATTAACTTACCATAATTAAATAATTTAAACTTATGTTTAAGTTTAAGTTAATTATTCATTTAATTAGACTTAATATAATTTAATTAATTAAGTCTCAAAGTTAAACCTTATTTATTTAATTAATTTAAGTCCAAAGATTTAATTAATTAAAGCAAGTCAATGCACTAATTAAATCTAAAGCCCAATCTTTAATTAAATCTAAGCTCAACTATTATTTAATTCATTGGAGCCCAACCCATTTATTATAATCCCGCCCAAAGTTAAAACAATTTCGGACCCATTAGCGAACAATTAAATAAATAAAAGGTCCGATGACATGAATTTAAAAATGAAACCATTCAACACTTTTATTTTTAAAAGAAACCGCCCAATACTTACAATAAAATCATTAAATTTTGATACTTTCATTTAACTCGTTTGAATAAAATAGAAGCGACCAAAACATTTAAATAAATTAGAACCAACACTTTGAATAAATTAAGCCCAACACTGAAATGGAATAAATGGAAACGATTCAACAAAATATTCCATTCCATCTCCTTTTCTCGAGACCAACAGATGAGGCCCAACACTCTTCTCTTTAAAAAAAAAAACAAAAACACAATGACCTTAATTATTAAATAGGAAGAGCCTAATACCCTTTTTTTATAAAACAAACCCATTTCATTTATTTTATAAAAGGAATCACCTAATCCATATTACAAACCCTAAACCTAAAATCACGCCTTTCCAAGAAATGCACATGGGCGGTCGAACTCAAACGACTCACTTTTTTATTTATATTTTTTTCTCTCTCTCTCTCTTCACGCTCTCTCTCTCGCCTCATACACTCTTACGCACACACGAATCTGCCGCTGCCTCCTACGGCCACATCGTCGGTCGGTGTCACACCATCACCGCGACCTCGGCTCCACCTTCTCTCTATCCCCTTCCCCGTGAACCGATGTGTACACACACACGGCGACAACACACGCACACACACCTTGCCCGCACACACACTCCGACGAGCACACACACGGCGAGCCACGCCTGTGGCGGCGACATTCGCCGCCGCCACCTCCACTCCTTGTCTCCTCTCTCACTCATACAACCACAACACATCCACGCGACGCACAACACACACGACAGCACACACGAACACACACACGCACACGGCTGCGACCGCACTGCCGTCGCCGGATTTCGGCGTCCATCATTGTGAAACGACCACCACTTCTCGTCTCGCTCTCTCTCTCACTGCACTCCACACACATACATAAAATAAACGCACATAAACTTTAATTGGATAAAGAGATTAAGAGTTTAGACCTTTGGATCCTCTTGTTGGGGTTGCAGTGGAAAAGAAATGAATTTGTGAAGCTATGGTTCAAAAGATGAGAAGAAATGAGGCTTGTATAGTGTAGGGTTTGGGGTTGTCTAATGGTCCTTTCTCTTGGGCTTTTTCAAACTGAAGCCCATTGGATAATTTATTCTTACGGGCTCAAAGTTCGATCCTAAAGACCATGAATTAATATTTAAACATTAGCATAATATTATTGATATAATGATTTATAAGTATATATATAAATCATATACGATTGTTATATTATATATAATAATTCTCGTAATCACTTTATAATATTTAATGAAATAAATTCTTTTTGTTGGAATTTAAAAATTTTCTTTTATTGGGCACGAATCATTTTAAATTCTAAGTTCGAAAGTCATTCTAATCCTATTGAGAAAGACGGGGTATGACATACCTCCATCCTTATAAAAATTTCGTCCTCGAAATTACATACCTTGGTAATCTAGTTCGGTATACTTAGATTTCATTTTGTCTTCAAGTTCCCATGTGGCCTCCTCCGTACCGTGATGGTTCCACTTTACTTTGACGAGAACAATTTGTTTGTTCCGAAAAACTTGAACTTTTCTATCCAAAATTTAGATAGGTCTTTCTTCATAACTTAAGTCATGGGCTAAGACTACTTCATCGTGCTTAATTACGTGTTTCGGATCAAACACGAATTTTCTTAATGCGAGACATGAAACACATTGTGCACGTCTCCAATGCTTGGTGGCAAAGCCAACCTATAGCTCTGAGGCCTTTTACATCTCAGGATCTCGAAGGGTCCTATATAGCGGGTCGTAACTTTCCTCTCTTGCCAAAGCGTATAACTTCCTTTGAAGGAGAAACCTTAAGAAAACTCAATCCCGACATTGAATTCTAAGTCGGATCGGCGTTTGTCGGCGTAAGACTTTATCCGTCACGAGCTTCTTTGATTCTTTGTTTAATGTGATCGACTTTCTGGACCATCTGGTTGCACTAGATCGGGACCTAGCGACTTCCTTTCTCCCACCTCGTCCCAATAAAGAGGTGATCTATATTTCCGACCATCTGATGCCTCGTATGGGGCCATTCCAATCGTCGCATGGTAACTATTGTTATAGGCGAATTCCACTAGCGGAAGCAAGTCTTCCCAACTTCCACCTTTGTCAGAGACTAGAGTTCGTAACATAACTTCTAAAACTTGAATTGTTCTTTCTGATTGGCCATCGGTCTGAGGATAAAGTTATCTTGAAATTAAAATTTGGGTTCCATGGCTTCTTGCAAACTCTTCCAAAAAACGCGATGTGAATCTAGAATCTCGATCAGACGAAATAGATACAGGTACTCCATGAAGGCGTACCATCTCCTACCATTCCCTTCCGGTGCGTCTCTCATGCCATCTCCTATTGGTGCGTCTTCCACTCTGAAAAGATAACACCTATATGAGAAACTAACCCTAACAACAATGGTGTAACTCAGTGAATCCTCAATTTTTTCATGTTACTTCTATGTTCAAGCGATTCTATGTGAAGCAAATGAACTAGTTCTTTCTAAGTTGTTATAGCGAGGCTATCACGACTTACATTTTCAAAGCAGTCCTTGAGTACACAAGCGACTTGAGAGAACCCATAACTTATTCCGATCATTTTAGGATATGAATCCAAAATATCGTCATCAAACATTTTCGTTTTTGTGAAACCTATTGTCATGTAAGTTCCAAAAGTCTCATGCATGATCGAAAAGGTTTGAAAATCCAATTCGACAATCAATTTCATTTGGGTCGTTAAGGGTTCGGGTTGTCCCTAACCAGATAATAAACTTAGCTATCTGAGTACAATGACTCACAATAACGATTTGAAAGCAATTAGACAATTCACAAATCAACATATGAAAATAACTTGTAATTCACCTGGAAACATTCATCCATGGCGTACATTATTAAAAAATCCAACTTTGAAACATTTAAATCATACATTTGTTGATCAGTTGGCGTGACGGTAAGCTGAGAGTCACTGAGATTACAAGAAGTCTAGAAATACTATACTAGACTCGAAATCAAAAGATTTTGGATGGTCGAGACACGAAGAAAACTTATTCTCTTTGGTCGAGACCCGGCCCTGATCGGATTGGTGATCCACTGACCGACACGAGTCTTTTCGGTGTGCTTTATCCTCACTCACACACTCCCTAAGAAAAGTTCCCAGCGGCACCCATCCCACAATTGCTCCAAGCTAATCACGCTTAACTTTAGAGTTTTTATGAGATGGACTCCCGGAAAGAAGATGCATCTTGTTGGTATGAGTAGCACATATCAAATCCTTTGAGCTCTCCTCGAATATGCGGTCTCATACCGCATATTCTCGAAATCCCTCTCATTCAGGTGCGTTTGGTTCATTCATGTACCCTTCGCTTTGAAGCCTTAATCGAAGCCGCCTTGTCCATCTTGTCGTGACCCTCCAATCCTAATTACGGATTAGCGGGGACTATAGTTGTATACATGAAAGAATAAACATGGAGACTCTCATTAATAAGCGTAATACATATATCGAGCATGCTCTTGGACTCTAGTACATAAATTAGGTTCTTGCGGCGGAAGACATGTGATAAGTACATATGACGATGTACTATCAAGGTATAAACATATCGGCGACAACATTCCTATTGCTCAACACCGCTCCATCATCTCGCTCAACCTGCGCATTTAAAACAAACATGCGGTGAGTACAAGAATGCACTCGGTGGACTCATGCCAAAACATTTTATCATTGGTAGATTACACCGCCACATCATGGTAAGACACAGGGTTTTAGTTGAAAATGCCTTGTGCTTACTAAAATCATTTTCATCATTTCTCAAAATCATCGCTTTGGCGGGCATTTTCTTGGTGTGTATGATCCATATCCCTTATCATCATTCATCATAACATCATAGTCGAGCGTCGTGAAGGAGGCCTCCTCACGACGCCGTGACCGCCGTGAATTGTCCTTACAAAGACACATCACCTTAGTGTACACATTAATCCTAGCTAGGTATTGTCCTTCCAGCATAGGATCCGATATCGATTTCATTTATAAGTTGGGAGCAACCCAACAACATTCATAACATTTCATAACATCTCATGGATAGGATACATATACAAAACATAAATATTTTGGCGGGTAATCTTGTAAACATTTTATCAGCAGTTGAAATAAGCATCGTAATTAAATATTTGAAGCATTATATTTTTAGTAGAGTAAAGCCCACTGGACTATCGATTGTCTAAATCGATTTCTTGGATAACTATCTATTCTTGGCCTTGAAGTTACGGGTAGAAACTATCCATCGAGTCTTAGAATCCATATTTCTACTATAGTGTATATCAAGGTATGATATACACTCAATTGAGCATGTAGGAAGCACCTAGTCAAATATTTCACGTTAAGGTATGCTTTCGTGAAAATATCGTATCATGATGTTTTATCATAGTTCGTACATCTTATAATGCTCTATCGCACCTTGCGACTTAACATAATGAATGCATCAATTACTAGCATGTTAGTCACATAAGGCATATTTCACAAAGGGTTTCAACACTTAGTCAAATTTTCAAGTGTTGAATTTCAGCAAAACAGCTTGAAACAACCCAAGTGACGTGCTTTGACGATCCATAACTCTCGATTCAGAATCGTATGGTCGCACAAAGATACATTCTGAAACCTCTAAACATGTACTACAAGGTCTAAGAAGGAATTAAATCCAAAAGAGTCGTGGTTCTGAAGATATAGGGTCTCAAAGTGGGCAACTCAAACTGACTTCTATACTTAGAAATTTTTTCAAATTTCCAGTTTTAGCTTAACGACGAGGGGTTTATGAGGCTCGTAACTTTTGACTCACAATACCAAAATGGCTGCAGGCTACCAATTTAGAAACCTTGTAACAAGTACTACATATGTCATGAAGATCATACTGGAAAATATCTAACTCATCGAGAAATACATAAGTCCAAAGTGGACTAGTTGGAAATGGACAGTTTCCAGTAGGTGACTTTGGGTCGATGAAAAGTATACCTATAAAACTTGGTTTGGGATCAAACTTTCCAGATCATAACTAGACATGGTGGGGAACATTTCTTATGAAGAAACCCAAGTCCAAATCGGACTACAAATGGCTTGAACACCTCACGTAAAAGTCATACTCGAACAGCCTATTATATGAAAAATTTACTAAGGCAGTTTGTCCAAAACAACTTACTGTAATGTATCAACTTTAAAAATTCACCGTACGTTCATTATAAGGAATCTGGAAATGAAACCAATCATATTGAAAATCCACTTAAGTCTAGTTTTATCCAGAAAAAGCCTCACTCAATGATTCACCATAGATTGGGAGATAAAAATATTTTACCACAAGCTATCACTCCAGTGACAATTTTGTGCAGTTGGCTTGTAAAATCTGGAATAAATAGTAAAGATTTTTAGAAAATTCTGAAAATTTACAGGAATCTTCTAGACATGCTGAATTATGTTTCTGCCAAATTTTAGAGTTTTATCATTATCCAAACTTAAAACGAAAGCCACGCACTATGGGTGATAAACACGGCGATTTCGCAGATTTGTGCAGTGGTTTTGATAAATACAATTAAAATAGCAAATCAAGTTGGATGGACTTGAAATTTTACAGAGGCACACTAGACACATATAATTTCAACATATCAAAAATTCACAATCATCGGACCACTGACACTTAGTCAAATAAATTCGTGAAGTTGCTGTTCGTCCAGGTAATCAACATGCAATGATCAAAAGTATTGAATCTACCTATTAAATCAACATGCAATCACTTTCAAGCATAGACCCAACACATTCAAGCATATTGATGAACATGCATGTGTATATCTTGATCATCCCTAGGATCTAAGAAGGTGGTATTTACCTTAGCCACGAAATTGACAGAGAATCGAGAGGGATGAAGAGTGGATTGGGGCTGTCCACTTTGAGGAGCCTTGCTGCCATGAGATGAAAGTGGGGGAAAAAGCTCTTGGCCTCCTTGCAGACTTTAGAGAGAGGGAGGAGAGGAGAAATGGGGGAAAGAGAGAGGGAAGAGGGACGGCAATGAGGGGTGTGAGGGGTGGTGTTGGGTGGGTATAGGGGTGGAAGAACAAGTGCTTATCTTAAGTGACAAATGTAACTATATCTCATGCATTACTACACTTGCACAACATCACACACTCTCACTCTACACACACCCATATACACGACACACACTTATATATATGTATAAGTTTCAGATTTTAATAGTGTAATTATGTTATAATTAATCCAATGTCACTTAGATACATGTAATAGGAAAAATCAACAATACACTTTGTTACACCTTCAAGGGTTTTCGGCTATTACACATAAACCATAGGTCAAATTTTTATTTTTCATGCCAAACATTGATATATGTTATGACATATAATTTAGATGATAAATAGTATCATAGGATAAATTAATGGCATCATTTTATGCGATAAAAATCGAGTTCAAAAATTAGGGTTTTCAAACGTTTGAAAAATTGGTCACTACCAAATCTTGATGATCTAGCATTGATTTAATGCTAAATAATACTGCAATTACATATACTAATTATAGGAAATTAATTCCTATAATTTCCTGATCGATTAAAACGCTTTTCGTTTCATCTTAAAACGTTAACGTTTGAAAACGTTGTGAAACGTTCATTATCGACTCATCTCGAAATGGTCGTCATTACTTTAATAAATTATTCCATTAATAATGGAATTTAATTCTAAGCTTAATTGCTTAGAAAATATCATGAATTTTAACTATCGATACGTGATCGACGTTAAAATAATATTGTCGATATACTTCATATACTTTTATTTCTTAATTCACAATTCTCCGTGAATATAAAATAGGAATTCATTCCTTCGTAAATAATCGAAATCATTATTCGATATCTTATGGATTGAATCATCTCAGCGAATTTCTAATTTACGGGTTTTAAATACCGTAATTAGGCATCTAATTCTGCGGGGTATTACACATGCATCCGCACCGGCGATCACTCCGTACTTATGCCCCGGGCGTCACATGCCCACCAACTTTCGCTTGGTTCGTCCCCGAACCACACCGTACTAGGAGAGGTTCGGCTCTGATAACACTCTGTCACGTCCCAATTCCTAATATAATTGAAGCTCGTAAATCGAGACGCTACTAATAAAATGTGGAAAAATATAAGGTAAAAAGTTGACTCGAATGATCAAGGCAATAAACCCTTAGAATTTGGGAATAGCTTCCTAATGAAAATGGAAGACATCGAATGATGTAATCCAATCAAAACAATAATTATCCTCAGGATCACAAGTTTAGCTTCGTGCTTCTAATAGCCAATATACGTCAAAAAAGCTCATCAAAAGGTACAATTCAAGTCATAGACAAGAAGGAAAAATGAAATTAGAGCTAGTTCATCAACGGAAGTAAAAAAAATACAGAAATAATCCGTCAAAATACGGAGTGAACCCTAATCTCAGCTCTGCCCCGTCAGCGCCCATTGATCAACCTGAAAACATTTGAAAACATTTGGGTTGAGTACTAATGTACTTAGTGGACATGCATTTTCTATAAACATTTCATAAATTCGTAAAAGCAGTTTATCCAATCATGATAACATAACTTAGAAGGTTTTAGAAAGGGAAACCACTTCTAAGCATGCGAAAATATTTCATTTATTGGGCCCATTGTCACGACTCTTCTGTTACTCGCTTTGATCCCGGGCCTCTAGCCACCGTCGGATCACATCCCCACATTATTGTCATCGGAGACGTAACCCAGATAAATTCATAATTTCATGACGTACTTCGGAATGCATCCAGACAAGCACCCTTATAACGCCTCATGATTATGTTAGTGTTCGATGGAGATCAACCCACCGAAACAACTAACTAGTGTACACAATTCTCAATTAACATATTAAGTTTAAAAGAGAATCTCGATCGATACATTTACGAGCCTTAAACAGAGTAGAGCGCACAAAAATATTTTATTGGATAAACAGTTTGCATTTCATGAAATATCAGAGCATGTAACTCAAATATACTTTTGTAAATAAAGCCCACCTTGATAGGACAAAGCCTGATGAAATCACTATTGTATACGTCTCGGGAAGCAACGCTAATCCCTTGATCGACAAAACCTACAAGAAGCACTAATCTTAATAGGTCTCGAAAAGCTAGCCTTAAGTTCACGTAAAGTAGGCTACTAACTTATGATTCATTAAACCCGAGTTTTCAAAATATAAATAAATTTGAAAACTAATATCTTTTGGTCAAGGGCACCAACAATACCCTTGTTCGTCTTTTCGTTTAAAAACGTATTTAATTTCATAATCTTCTTATGATAAATACTTTTTACAAAAGTATAATGCAATTGAAATGCATACTAAAATCATATATATATATATATATATATATATATTAAGGAATCTCGCTTAATATAACTCATAATAAAATTCTCAAATTATGCACTTGTCTAACATAATTTAATTTATTTAATTATTCTAACTTAATTAATTTCATTCGAAGAAATTAATTACATTAATTAAATAGGTCATGATCATAAATAAAGTAACTTAAACTTGGACTTAGCCTTGACTTAGTCAATTAATTAATTAAACTTAATAGCAATTAATTAATTAATTAATTAACTTACCATAATTAAATAATTTAAACTTATGTTTAAGTTTAAGTTAATTATTCATTTAATTAGACTTAATATAATTTAATTAATTAAGTCTCAAAGTTAAACCTTATTTATTTAATTAATTTAAGTCCAAAGATTTAATTAATTAAAGCAAGTCAAGGCACTAATTAAATCTAAAGCCCAATCCTTAATTAAATATAAGCCCAACTATTATTTAATTCACTGAGCCCAACCCATTTATTATAATTCGGGCCCAAAGTTAAAACAATTTCGCACCATTAGCAAACAATTAAATAAATAAAAGGTCAAATTTCAACATGAATTTAAAAATGAAACCAGCCCAACACTTTTATTTTTAAAAAGAAACCGGCCCAATACTTACAATAAAATCAGCCCAAATTTTGATACTTTCATCCCAACTCATTTGAATAAAATAGAAAAGCCCAAAACATTTAAATAAATTAGAACCAACACTTTGAATAAATTAAGCCCAACACTTGAAATGGAAACAGCCCAACAAAATATTCCATTCCATCTCCTTTTCTCGGCCCAACAGATGAGGCCCAACACCCTTCTCTTTTTTTTTAAAAAAAACACAACAGCCCAATTATTAAATAGGAAGAGCTCAATACCCTTTTTAAAAAAAAACAAACTCAGCCCATTTATTTTATAAAAAGGAATCAGCCCAAGCCATATTACAAACCCTAAACCTAAAATCTGCCCACTTTCCGTGTTGCTTTCTCGACAGACGCCTTGTGTGATCGATTTCAGCGACTCACTTTTTTATTTTGATTTTTCTCTCTCCTCTCTTTCTCTCCTTCACGTCTCTCTCTCGGCTCTCATACACTCTTACGCACACACGTGAACAGCTGCCGTCGCCTCCGGCCGGTCACGTCGCCGGTCGGCGGTCACGCCATCGCCGCGACCTCAGCTCCCTCTTCTCTCTCTCTGTCCCCCTCCCGTGGTAGCGTACACACGCGGCGACAACGCACGCACACACACAACAGCCCGCACACACACGCCGACGAGCACACACACACGGCGAGTGTCGCCCCCGCCGCCACCACCACTCCTCGTCTCCTCTCTCGCTCATACAGCCACAACACATCCACGCGACGCACAACACACACGCCAACGCACACACACGACAGCACACACGCACACGGCTGCGACCGCCGCTGCCGACGTCGGATTTCGGCGTCCATCGCTGGCGACCAGCCACCGCTTCTCGTCTCTGTCTCTCTCTCACTCGTACCCACACACATACATAAAATAAACGCACATAAACTTGAATTGGAGAAAGAGATTAAGAGTTTAGACCTTTGGATCCTCTTGTTGGGGCTGCAGTGGAAAAGAAATGAATTTGTGAAGCTATGGTTCAAAAGAGGAGAAGAAATGAGGCTTGTATAGTGTAGGGTTTGGGGTTGTCTAATGGGCCTTTCTCTTGGGCTTTTTTAAACTGAAGCCCATTAGATAATTTATTCTTACGGGTTCAAAGTTCGATCCTAAAGACCATGAATTAATAATTAAACATTAGCATAATATTATTGATATAATGATTTATAAGTATATATATAAATCATATTCGATTATTATATTATATATCGTAATCACTTTATAATATTTAATGAAATAAATTCTTTTTGTTGGAATTTAAAAGTTTTCTTTTATTGGGCACGAATCATTTTAAATTCTAAGTTCGAAAGTCATTCTAATCCTATTGAGAAAGGCGGGTATGACACCTATTTTCTGAGTTCTTCAGCCATAAGCACTGTCAAAAATTCAATGTCATTGCATTAACAAAAACATGGATCCATCAACATCCTTGTGGAGCCTGGGCAGCTCAGGAACGGGATGCTTCCGGTTGTAGTCATGTAATTCTGTCCAGATGATGTTTCAGACAAGTCCTCGAACTTCATGAACTGACCTATCTGGTGAGCTGCAAGATGTGCATAACATATCGGTGCAACTGAAAAATGCAGACAATGATCAATTGTTATTTCCGAAACAAACTTGATAGTTGAAACGTTATGGCAAGGGAGTCAATGATACCTATGGAGATAGCAGTGGTACTTTCTCTGGTAACTAGAGAGGATTAGAGGGGAAAATGAGGAAAAAGTTAAAATATATACTAGTTTCACTAAGAGAGGAGAAAATGTCAAAAAGCCTGAAATCTTACACATATGATGGTGAATGGATCAGATTCTGCAGTTCATCTGCGGAGAAACCGATCTCATCAAGCAAGACGTGATAATGGGCATCTTACTATCAGATCAGACCTGCCTGAGAGCACATGGAAAGATCATAATATGTCGGGTGAACGATCTTAGCATCCACAATGGTACCTGCAGGAAAGAGAGAGCTTATGTATTCTATTCTTGCAATCATGAACCAGAATCAGAGTACATAAAGCGAAAGAAACGGACCACATGGTACATTTTCTGAAGCTGAAGGTTGGAATAGCTTGGTGTGGTGATACTTTTGGGGCACTATCACAGTAAATTTTGGAATATCAGACTCGCCGAGATGCTGATAAGCCTGAAATAGTAAAAAGTTTAGGATTTCAAGCGACCAAAATAGTATGTCAGGCTCGTCATGAGATTTGTACTAATCTCAACATGTCAATCAAGTAACAGCACCACAATTAGAAGCTTTTTCAGTGAGGGGATGTGATGAAAATCTAGATAATTTCGACAATGATATATTTTGTTACTTTGTGATATTCCTTCGAGGACAATTGCATGTTGAAGTATGTTCTAAGTATGGCTTCTATTAGTTTTGGTAAAATACTTTTCACCTGAGGTGTCTTGAACCCAAGAAAAAGGGGGACTTTTCAAAGGAACCAAAACATGCAAACGTAGAGATCAAATGTAGGTGAAAAAACAACTAAATTATCAACACAAATTAACAGCATTTATAACAGTAGGGCCTTAGGGTACCAATAGATCTGCAGTACAGCAGCGCAGAGGAAACAGAAACAAAAAAAATTACAAAAAAAAAAAGATGAGCAATAAACGTACAATCCAACAAAAAACCTGTGTGCAGATTTACACAATCAACACATATACGCGTACGTACTTAGCGCATGATTTCAGTAATGCCATAAACGACAGTTGTTCGGAGGAAAATCACACGCTAGAAGCAGGCTAGAGAGAGTTCACCAGAGAGATGATATTTAGAGGAAACCGAACTAAAATTTCCAGAGAGCGGAATTCGATACACAGCGGCAAACGGAGAGTGTGTTTTGCAGCTGACTGATTTCTCTCTCGACGCTAGTACTTCACTCCCTATGAAGAGAGAGAATGGAGGGAAAAGAGAGGAACTTAACTATTAATTACTTTAATTTTAATAATATTTTATTAAATATAACAATATAATGGTTAATGAATCACAATTAAAATTTAGTGGTAATTGGAAAATAAATCAACACTTTATATCCATTTTGTAATTTCGACCTTACTTTCAAATTTTTGCACATAAATGTCAAATCTTCCGAATTTTTGCAATTAGGGTTTCTCCAATTTATCCGGTAACCAAAAAGATGATGTAGATGTCCGCATGAATTGAAAAGACGAAATAGACACCACTATTGACTAAAATTCGATAGAAAGTAAGTAAGTAACGGTCATGTTTAGTGAGAGCACAAAATTAATTTTTGCAATACCCCAATCTTATGAATTTTGTGCTTAATTGTAACTAAAAGATGTCATTTAGAGGGTGTTTGGCTAAGCTTATTTTAGAAAACTTATAAGCTCCAATAACTTATAAGTTGTTTCAAGAACTTATGAGATATGGTGTATTAAGAGCTTATAAGATGCTAAAGTATTTGGATAACAAGGGTAAACATGGAAATAAGAAAATATATCAGGGTTATTTTTGTAGTTTACAATATAAGATTATTAAAAATTAAGTTAGATTTTGGAACTTTTTTTTAATAGAGCTTATAAGCTCTTAGAGCTTATTTTAAAAACTTATAAGTTCTCTAACAACTTAATTTGCTAAAATTATTGATTGAGAACATAAGCTCTTAAGCAATTTTATAAACTGTTTTAAAGAGCTTATAAGCTCAGCCAAACACCCCCTTAGTCCATGCTAAAATCCACAACACTTTTCGTTGTGCGTATACGTCCATGTCATCTTTTTCAGTCGCCCGAAGAAGTAAGGCAACTTCAATTGCAAAAATTATAAAGATTTCGTCTTAATTTGCAAAGATTTGAAAGTAAGATCAAAATTACGAAATTAATATAAGTTCGTGATTTATTTTACAATTAACTCAAAAGTACAAAGAATCATAATTTTTATTAAAATTTCAAGTTTATAACAATTATATAGAAGAATATTAACTAATGTAATTTAATTATAAAGTAACGTGGGACATTTATAATTGACTGGATGACTGCATAATTCCGAATTTTCCAATTTTGACATTGGATGAACTGCTCATGTGGTCAATGTTTTGGCATCACAGAATTTTGTCGTGAAATTAGTGCTGGAAAGCATGACAAGTCCTCTGATATTGCAGAGCAACATGGCTTGCAAAGCCAACAGAAAGCTATGGTTGTTCTGGTTCAGTGGCTTTGCTTTACACCTCCTTCTACAATTAATGATGCCAAAGCTGTTACTGCAAAACTTGTCCTTTGTGCACTAATGCATAATAGTTGGTTTCTCTATCCTATTCTTCAAGTAGTCAAATTTAGAATGAAATCAGAACTATAATATTTTCACTGTAGGCTGAGATTTCCTTAAAGGTTCTGTAATTTTTGAAGTCCAGTGTGTTCTTTACATACTTAACAATTAACATTGTTTTATCTTGGTTTACTAGTTCAGTTTGTCTATTACTACTTTTCTTGGCTCCTTCAGAAAAATGTGTTCTAAAAAGTGCACACCTTCGTGATCTTTTTGCTTTATTTAATCGTAATTCATTTATTTGGTTTTTTTGGCATTGTCGTTTTAGTTGAGTGATTGGTTGCTTTTGGTGATATAGCAATTTGCTCTTCCAGGAATTCGCTCTTATTTGTATTTGGAGGGTACCCGCAGTACCGATTGGGGCTCACACAGTGCTTAGTTACTTGCTGAGCCTTTGAAACAACAAACAGAAGTTCTCCATTCTACCGAGGATCATGATGTTTCTGAGAGTTTCAGAGAATTCCAGGATTGGGTATATCTTTCGCATTAAGTCTGGCTGTTATTGATATTATATAATCTCTATTGCTGACTCCTACGAGTTTGCTTGTAATAATCAGAGCGAGTACTTCTCTTGTGATGCAAAATACCGCAACTGGCTAAAAGTCAAACTAGAAAATGCTGAGGCTTCACCTGATGAACTTTCACTTGAGGGAAAACGGAGGGAAGTCACTGCAGCTAGAGAATCTCGAGTCTTCACTTTCTCTGCTACAACGTGAGCTACTCCACTCTGTTGAAGTATGGAGCCTGAATTTTTGGGTTCAGGCAGAATCCTAATTGGTTTAGGATTACAGAATCCTAATGGGTTTAGGATTACAGAATCCTAATAGGTTTAGGATTACAGAATCCTAATGGTTTAGGATGTTATTTCTCTATTTAAATAGCTGCTCCTCATTGTAATCAGTATCCCAAAATTCATATTGAAATCCACGGCAGCATCGCCCCGGGCGTAGTCGCAAGACCTAACCTGGGTTAACAATTCTCGTGTTCTTTATTTTACGTCGTGATTGTGGTGTGTTTTTCTCAACAATTGGTATCGAGCTTGAGTTGAAGGAGCAATCACAACGATGGATGGGAAGATTTCAATCGAGAAGTTTGATGGATCAGATTTCGGATTCTGGAAGATGCAGATCGAGGATTACCTCTACGGTAAAGATCTGTATCTGCCCTTGAAGGAAAAACCCGAAAAGATGGATCCGGATGAGTGGGAGCTATTGGACAGAAAAACGATGAGTGCGATACGTTTATCGTTGTCCAGGAACGTAGCCTATCACACGACTGAAGCCAAGTCGGCAAGGGAGATGCTGGCGATTTTGGAACAGATGTACCAGAAGCCATCAACTGCGAACAAGGTTCATCTGATGAGACGGTTATTCAACCTAAAGATGTCGAGAATGCGTCGGTGCGGCAACATCTAAACGAGTTCAACATGATCACCGCAATTGAGCTCGGTTAAGATCGAACCGATGATGAGGTGCGTGCCTAATTATGCTATCTTCTCGCGAAAGTTGGGCGGAACAGTGACAGCTGTAAGTGCGTCATCGGCAAAGACAGTGTTGTGTTTTGACGAGGTGCGAGATCTGATGATTAGCGAAGAGGTTCGCAGGAAGGAATCTGGATCTACCTCAGGGTCAGCACTGAACACAGAAGACAGAGGCAGATCGAAGGGAAGGCAGAACAGGGGAAGATCAAAGTCTAGAGACAAGAGTCAATTCGGGAAGGATAAAGACTCGATCAAGTGCTGGAATTGTGATGAGTTTGGTCATTACAAAAGTCAGTGTACAGCACCAAAGAAGTACAAAAAGGGTCAGAATGACAAGAAGACAGCAAACGCAACCACAGATGATATTGGAGATGCGTTGGTCTTGAGTGTCAGCAGTCCGTTGGAATCATGGGTGTTGGATTCTGGAGCATCGTTCCATTCATGCAGTGATGCTGAGATAATGGAGCACTACGTCTCTGGAGAATTTGGACAAGTCAATCTTGCAGATGACGAGCCCCTGAAGATCATAGGAAAAGGAGACGACCACCAGCAGCGAGGACGTTGTCAGGCTTTGGTGGGGATAGTTTGTTAGCTCCTTGAGACTTGGCGCCAAGATGTGCCGGGATGTCGGCATATCTTGGCACGATGGGTGTCGAGTCACTTCAGTCCTAGGTGATTCGACGTGACCCGAAGGTGGACACGTGACTTGCTCGATGTAGGGATACACTCTGTGTGACTCGGACTTGTGTCGAAAGTCTTCCTAACCAGGGGTGTTAGGTGGCGTGTTCCGTTGATGCGCGGTGCAAGATGGTCCGAGTGTTTGAAAGGACACGATGTAGGGAGGCCCTCGGTGTGACTCGGACTAGTGTCAAAAGTCTTCCTAACCGGCGATGTTAGGCGGCGTGTTCCGTTGGTACGGCGGTGCAAGATGGTCCGAGTGTCAGCAAGGACACGGGTTGTGTGGTCCTTGGTTTGAGGGGAGGTTATTTGTTGGGAATTCAACCCAAGTCCCACATCGAAAGATTAGACTAAGATGGTCTAGTATTCTACTTCAATAGTATGAGGGTTTTTTTTTTGGGTTGAGTCCAAAAAGTGATGCATAAGGATAAGCACGACACAGTTGTCAGCAACTCAAAACAGAGTGGGCAGTGTTCGCAGAGGTGGATGATGTCCCAAAAAGATAGGAGAATCCGATAGTTGAGAGTCCTCAGATGGAGGAATCAATCGACACACCACAGCCTTCTGCGCTGGATCCTTTGCAGCAAGTGGGAGCTTGCCATGAAAGACAAAGCACGACACAGTTGCGGCCGACTCGTCGAGCAGTGGGCAGTGTTTGCAGAGGTGGATGATATCCCAGAAGATCGGAGAATCCGATAGTTGAGAGTCCTCAGATGGAGGAATCAACCGACACAGTTGCCGCAACTCGTAAGTGGGCGGTGTTTGCAGGTGGGCGAGATGATGTCTTTGATCTCCAATCCAACATGAGAGCTAGTTGAGTTATCCATGGGAAGAAGGTGGTTCACAAAGTGCCACACGCCGGGCCGCATCGAGTGCCGAGCGAGAGATGGGCGAGGCAGCGTCGCGACATCGATGTGAGCAACCGCCGAGGCGTCTGGCGATAGTCTTGCGGGCGATGAGCACCCCATACCAAAGTGTCCGAAAGATGTGCCCACGGCATGCGAGAGAACGAGGCGCCAAGAGATGCGCGAGCAAGGTGACCAAGCGGGCGGTTGTCCTTCGGCGTTATTCGTCGAAAGATGGATAGTGTGACGGCTTTATGCACAAGGAAGGTTTCTAGAAGTGCAATGTCGACCACTGTTGCTACTTCAGATAAAATTGAAGAAGCGGATGTCAAAAGAATTTGACATGAAAGACTTGGGTCCCGCAAAGAAGATACTTGGAATGCAAATCACGAGAGATAAGCAAAAAGGAGTTTTGCAGTTATCTCAGGCGGAGTACATCAACCGTGTTTGCAGAGTTTCAGTATGGGGTGAAGCCAAACCAGTCAGCACACATTTGGCTTCAAAGAACCAGTATCCTCAGACGGAGGAAGAGAGAAGCGTCATGGCCAAGATTTCTTATGCTTCAGCCGTAAGAAGTTTGATGTACGCAATGGTCTATACTAGACCAGATATTGGCCATGCAGTGGGAGTTGTTAGCAGGTTTATGTCAAAGTCCAGGAAAAGATCATTGGGAAGTTGTCAAGAGGATTTTGAGGTATCTACGAGACACTGTTGATAAGTGTTGGTACTTTGGTAGATGAGAGCTAAAAGTACAAGGTTACGTAGATGTGGACTATGGTGGTGACCATTGACAAATTGAAGTTGTGCTCAACTTCAGTTAACCTGCTGAACTAACAACCAGAGATGACTGCCGCATTGATCGAAGATTGGAGAAATTGAAACTATGCATAGCTTCAATTGACCATGAAGATGAGGACAGGCGATGCTAAGCGGATACAGGAATGAAAGAAAGAATGTACGGTTACTTGGAGATTCAGTCTCCAAGTGGGAGATTGTTGAAGTATGGAGCCTGAATTTTTGGGTTCAGGCAGAATCCTAATAGGTTTAGGATTACAGAATCATAATGGGTTTAGGATTACAGAATCCTAATAGGTTTAGGATTACAGAATCCTAATGGGTTTAGGATGTTATTTCTCTATTTAAATAGCTGCTCCTCATTGTAATCAGTATCCCAAAATTCATATTGAAATCTCTGGCTTGGCATCGCCCCCAGACGTAGTCGCAAGACGAACTGGGTTAACAATTCTCGTGTTCTTTATTTTCTGTCGTGATTGTGGTGTGTGTTTTTCTCAACACACTCCACATATCTTCATTTCCATTAATATAGTTAGAGAATTAGTCTAGATGTAGTTATATTGTTCTTGTAAAAGGGATCTTTTGTTTAGGGGTTTCATGTTGAGTATGTCCAAGGCGAGACATCTACAGACGATGTGTGATGCTGCGAACTAACAGTTGTTCATACTTGTGATTGTCTTTCAGGAACAATGATCTTGGCTCATTCCAACTCAAGATCATTTGTACAAATCCATGGAACCTGTGTACCTGGAACTGCATGCTACAGCTGTCTTATCTCTACGTTCGGTGAGTGTATGACACTTGATGCTACATTGTGCACAGCATTGACAGGCGCCCTTTACTCATCGGTAAGCGAGGAGGAAGTTCTGCATCGAGAATTAATGGTAAACATTATAACTTCCATTTTCAAAATCTTTCCTCTGTTTTTAAGGAATTTGAGCAAAATATACATGCGAAATTGCTGCTCCCAAGCATTTATCTTTTTAAACGTTATTTGTGGCTGAGCTATCCTACTATGCTTTGGAGGAAGCCCAAACATAGTTCATGTTCATGTCATTTGCTTCCTTGCTGCTTGTCATGGATTGAGATAGTTATAGACGTGCGCCAGGACTGCTCTGTCCATGGCAGTTCTAGTCGTAGATGCTTATTGATCTTTTGAATTTGGGAAAGGGTTCATGATTACAAGGAAATCATAAAATATAAACACAGTTTAGCTGTTTGGCCTGCATATGAGGATAAATGGTTTAAGGAGGAGTGTGTTATCATTTCACATGGCGCGCTATGGCGGCCGCCATGGCCATAGCGGTCATGGCGGGTATGGCAGTCGTGGCACAAATGGCGGCCGAATTAGAATAATTTTTTTTTAAGTCAGACCCAATCCAAACCGAGGCCTAGTCCACACTAAAATTAGGGTTTTATCTTATAAACACGACTTTTCCTCCTTAGCTTCAAACAGAAATATATTCTACTCTCTACACCTAGACCACCGGCGACCATCGACACAGAGAGCAGACTTTCAGTTTCAGCAGGTTATTTTGAATTTTTCAGAAAAAAAAAATTCAGTTTAGTCAAACATAAATCTATTCTACTCTCTACACCCAGATCTCCATCGACCACAATGAGCATACTTTCAATTTTAGCAGACTGGTTTGAATTTTTCAAAAAAATAAATAAAATAGTTTCAGCAGACTAGTTGTTGTAGTAAATTAAAATTCAAAATCTATTGCAAATTAAATACCTTATAATCTTATATATGTTAGAGTCAAAACAAATTCTTATATACTGCGATGAGAGAGAGAAAATATGCTTATTGTTGTTTATATTTCTTGTTTTCTTTTCTCCAACAGGTTATGCTTTCCTTTTCTAGAGTTCTAAATGAATCTATAAATCAAGCCTTAAATTTTGTAACTGCATCATCGTTAAATTCATGTAAAATTATAAAATTAGGTGAATTTTATGTTATTTTCCAAATAATTTTAAGTGCAAATTTGTTTATAACGACCATTGCAATCATTTCGTATATTATTTTGTAGCTAGTGATACAAAAGATAATGTGGTTGAAGATGATGTAGAACATGAAGATCAATATTATTTTATTAATGAGCCATCTGAATGAGAAGATGAAGAAGGATTTGCTCCATTAGATGATAAGGAAGAAGATGATTATGTTAGGGTTGATGAGGAGGATTAGACTTTAATATTAGACATATTTATATTTATGAGTTTATGCTTTAATGTTTGTGTTGAACTTGAAACTTATGTTTTATCAATTTCTAGAGTTACAAGTTATAAGTTATAAGTTATAAGTTATATATATATATATATATATATATATATATATATATATAGGGGTTGGTTATGGTGAGAAAGCTCCTTAATCTACGAAAATAAGAATAGTAGCACATCTTTCATATTTTGTAGCACAATCAGAATTACTATATTGCACATATTAGTTTAGCACATATTTCATCCATTCGTAGCACATATGCTAAATATATTAGTTTAGCACATCTTTCATTCAACAGTAGCACAAGAAGAGTTATAGTGTTGCACAATAATCCGTGTAGCACACAAAACACAAAAGCTGTAGCATGTCCGAAAATTAAATCTCAATCATTGATATAGAAAATCAAAGGCCAGATTCATTCCTATTTCCTACCAAATTATCCATTCCTACGATCTATCTCCTATATATATATATATATATATATATATATATATATATATATAGTTTGGTTCAAATAAGAACCATTCTTATCCTAAAACTAAGAACCAAATGAATTAGTTATGAAAGTTGATGAATCCGTTGAGAAAGTTAATGAATTCACAAATTCGAATTTTTCACCGGGTTCGAATCCCATGAGGCTAAAATTTTATTTTTGGATTCGATAATTTTCCCAGTGATTCATCAACTTTCACCGTGAATTCATCGGTTTTAGTTCTCACAATAAAAATGGTTCTCACGTTAACCTCCCTATATATATATATATATATATATATATATATATTTATATATATTTATATATAGGAGTGGATCAAATGAGAATCATATCTTTTTGCGAACTCATGAACCATGAATAAGGCGTTGAAGATGATCGCAAAAACTATTTTAAAGAGCTTATAAGCTCGACCAAACACCCCTTTAGTCCATGCTAAAATCCACAACACTTTTCGTTGTGCGTGAGCGTCCATGTCATCTTTTGATCGCTTGAAGAAGTAAGGCAACTTCAATAACTTTATGGCATATTGACATTAATTTACTTAATTACTACTTGTGGAATGATATTGAAATTGAGTTGAAATATCTTATTAAAGCAATTCATGAAGGATTGCTACAGTTTTAAATGAAAATTTTCTTATTATCGACTCTAAAAGAGCTTCAATTGATTTTCCTCATGAGTATCAAATCAATTATATATGATATATTATCTAATAATCATATTGCATTGAATTTCAAATTAAAGTAATCAAATTATTATCAAGGTATGAATCCCCTTTTAAAATTAATGTCTTAGTATAATACCTCTAGAAGAGAAATTTTCATCTGCTAATTCTTTTATCACCATTCAAGTACACTTATACATGCTCTATAAAATATTATATGTATATTCCGTCAAACATACATATATAGTGCTAATAACTCATAATCAATTTATAAATTGGTATTGTTGATTCTATAATCCAATTCAAATTGTCTCCTATCTTTAGGGGGAGATACAAAATATGTATGAGAGTATGCCAGAAAATTCTCAGTTGGATTAATCATTCAAATTTTACGCATTATGAACTCGAAGTTTAACAAGTTATTGACTGCCAAAAGAATGACAAAATCCCATACACTTGTTGTACATGCACCATAAAGAATTGAAGTCCATTGTGGATGAAACAAATTTGTTGATACGCCTCGACTCAAGAAGCGTGGAGACTTATTACATACTGGTGCTAAAGATAAAAGTTATGTGGAATAAAAAATTAATTAAAAAAAAATTATATCACTTCAAATACCTTCCAAAGAGGATCGTCTTAAAGACAAAAATATCAGTGCATTTGCACATGCACGATAAAATCATAATACAAGAATTACGGAACGACCATATCAAAATATTATGGAAATGATGAAATTATGGTTTTATTAAAGTTGATATGAATATGGGAGAAACGTATTATAGAAAAATTATAGTTGTTGATGTAGGAAAATCTGATTTTACCCTCTTCCCGATGATTTATCTTGGATGTTTAATTCATCATATATTGATTATATACCTAGCATGATCTATATAATTAACTGCAACACATAGATGTTTACTCTTGTTTACCTGTGAATTTCTGGGATATGAGATCAATGACAGACTCCAGCTTTGATCTTCTGAACTATATCCCGGATGTCTAATTTTCAATATTGAGCGAGAACAATCTATGAAGAATACTGTAAAATTTCGCCTCCTACTTTGCTCTATGCAATTTTTGAAAATCACAACAAATGATAGGATTAATTTCTTATTTTCTCTCACCTTGTATTTATAATGCATTCCTAGAACCCTATTTGGATAGGATCCTTGCATATCTAATAAATACAATAATTATTTTCAATCCCTGAATAAATCAAATCTAGAATAATACATAAATCAGAACAGAGTCCTAGTGTACTCTTCATAGGAGTGAGCAATTTTGGCCGCCCGGGCCTTTATGGGCCAACCGACCCGAGGATCAAATGCAATGAATAAAGATGGGTCTAAAATGAATTAATTATCTTATATTAAGCACAGAACATAAATTAATTCATAAACATTTTTTCATTCCACTAGACAATAAATATTGACTTACCCATTTATTACCGAAGTTGATTCGGGCTTGCACTTAGACTTACGAATTCATGTATTTAAGATATCACACGTCCATTAATTATTTATAGTACTTTGATTGCTTAAAATAATTAATCTCTTTAATTCCTTAAGTAGTACCACTCAACCTTATTATTGTACTTGAGCTAACTCAACCTGCAGGGTTTAATACAATAAATCTTTTGAGCTCCTTAAGAGGACGTCATCATCCTAAATGGATACGGTGACTCGATATAGGTAACTAGCATAACATCTAGAACCGCCACCACCCAAGATGCGGAGAATATTGGGTTATCTCATGTAACCCTCACCCATAACAAGTCAGTAATGGTGTTAACTCATACTTACCTAAATCTTACCAAGGTTTAGATCATCGTAAAGTTACAGAGATCTAGGTTCTTCACGACAATCAGATAGAAGAACTCATCCCACTGTGATCCATCAATACGTTAAGATGTACCAGCATAGACAAGTAACCAAGTCAAGTAACTTCTTATCTATACTGCAGCCTATACCGATAACTCGTCCTCAAGTTGTCTCAGTTGTGATCCTTTTTATATCTCAACTAGCTTAAGCAATCATACAGACTTCTGTGATCTTCTATACACTATATGATCTAGTACAACATATGCAATCAAGTAAATAATTCAGATAGGAGATTGTAATAGTGGAAATAGGAAACATTGTATACAAACTCAATCATTCTGCTTTCAGTATACAAATCCAATAGTTGACAACACTATTTTTCTCAATAATTGCTAGTACAATTTGAAATGATAATTTGTTTCCATAACAAATGACAGTAGTATGCCATAAGCACTAGATAAGAAGCTATTGAGGTAGAGCTGGACTCGCTAAATGTGAATAATCGGGTGGTGAAAAATAGAGCTAGATTAACACCTCAAAGAGTTAAATAGAAACCTGAAATGTATTATTCCATTATAGATTGATATTATGTTTTCTTATGTAAATATCTATAGCAGTAATTATGAACATAGATATCCATTTAATTAGTGTCTTAATTATATTTATATATGTCATTGGACGTGGATATATCTATGAAAGTCCCCGAAAAACTCAAGATTCATAAAATAAAGAAAAAATAAAATCGTAACATGTTTGATATCAAGTTGGTACAACCGACTAAGTTAGAATCATCCGGAAGAGAATATGTGAATTGTTTCAACTCATGTCTAAAGACAGAGTTTAAATTGAAAGATTTAGGTAAAACTAAATAGTGTCTTGACATGCAGATTGAGCATATCTCTGATGGAGTATTTTAAACCAGTTGACCTACTTGAAGAAAGTTTTTGAAGAGTTTTTCTATGATTATATCTCATCTATCTAGATACCTAATGATATTCTGGATACTTGAAGTGAATAAAAAAAATATTTTAGGACCAGAAGTTCCTTACTATGTGCCATTTGAGTACTAATTTATCAGGTTTAATATAGAATTTCAAGTTAACATACTAGCAAGAATTTGAAATAGTATTAACCATATTATTATTATTATTATTATTATTATTATTATTATTATTATTATTATTATTATTATTATTATTATTATTATTATTATTCATGATGTTGGAATGTAAAGATTATTATCTTGAAGGGAAATGATACCTTATAAATAATTCTGAATATTAGACCTAGAAAGTTAAATAGTCCTGAAGGTCAAATGGTTATACTTTTTTTCCTTACTAAGTTTTTTCCCATTAGATAGCTTCCATCTTTCCGAATCTTTCAGCCATCAACGTGTACTGAGCCAGCAAATCGTCATTGTTGCACTCACATTAGCTATCTTCTTGGTTTCCTTTCTTTTGGCAGCTGTAAGGGCAATGTCTTTGTTCGTGCTGACTTGAGCTTCTTCTTCAGACACATCGGCTTTGGAAAATTCTTCAGTACGTCTGATGTCATACTCATCAACTTTTAGTGCTAAGAAGAGTTTGTCAGTTTACATCTCATTGAAGCATATTCTTCTGAAGTGCTACTGTGTAGAATTTCCAGTTTGTAGCTGGGAGTGCCCATAGGACTTTCAGGTTGAAATCTCATTGATGATAGATGCGAATCTAAGTTCCATATCATCGATGGATTATCTCTTCTTTTGTTTGAAGTTGTCAAACTTCTAACAAGCTATTGTCAGCTTGTTCCCTTTTATCTCTTTTGAGCCTGCACAAAGGCTCTCAAACGCGTCACACATCTCCTTTGTTGTCTTGCATTTCATCAATTTCCTAGTGTGTGAGTTGGGAACTATTCTGGAGATGATGATTTTAGCCAGTTGTTGAGCTCATCCTACTTTCTGTCTTTGGAGGTGAAGTCAGCTCGATCATTAAGCTTGAACTCGTAGGTCGAATTTTTACTAGTTTCGGTGCTAACTTTTTTAATTTTCTCTTTGATGATGATTGGCCCATTAGTAATGACCTCCCACATGCGGCAGTATTGTGCAGTGAGGTAGCTTTTGAGTGTGAACTTCCAAATCTCATAGTTGTCTACTGCGAAGGTAGGGAGAGACGTCGACCTGTTGTGGTTAGTTTCCATCACAGCAAATATGCAGTTGTATGTAAAAATATATTATTTTATGGATCTATTCAGTTTGAAGGGGGAGTGAGTAGTTCTTGAGAACAACCCGCTCTGATACCAATTGATGGTCTCTTGGGGATCATACTGGTGTATGGAGGGAGAAATACACCAGTTAAGATAAATAAAAAAATTTCTTTTGATAAGACTAGACCTTCTACCGATCAGTAAATATCAGTTAACTAAAATCAGTTCAGTATTGTTGATCAGTTCAAGTACGATGAGTCTTGTACTTAGTGTATGAGTTAGCACTCCAACCAATTGCTAAGGTAGCTAGTTAGTTAGGCGATAACTAATGTGTTTGCAAAACATGGTGGTTATGTTTTGTCTTTACCGAAACCGATCTTTGGCGAAAACACTTAGTCAAATATTGATTAGTTAGTTTCGGTTTTTGTTAATATCAAGCGTCATCGATAGAGAGTTTCAAAACAAGATGTAATGTTACGTTTCTTGAGGATGTTCGGTTCAATAATATGCAATTTAAAAGCGGTACTAAAGTAAAGAAGCGAAAGTAAATAACACTTAGTTTTTAGCATGGTTCGGAGAGATCAACTCCACGTCCACGGATGATAAGACGATCAATCCACTACTTGTGATTAAGTCTTGTTTACGGCACAAGAGAAAACCTAAATCTTGAAGTTCACCTTATTAGTACCCGACTAACTTGTCGTTCTTCCTATGCTTGTTGGTGCTAAGGAATCTCTAGCGCCACGGTGCAATCGACCTTACCTATTGCTTACAAGTGTAAGATAACCAAGCTTTCAGCAAATAACACTTTGTTGCTTACTTACCCAACTTTTACTCAAACTTTTGAGGGTTTTGGGTAGAGGGTTTTTTCAACTAAAATTTGAGTTGTCACATGTCGACAACTCAAGAGTTCTAGACTTATGATATTATAAGAAAGTATCCTAGAAAATAAGAGAGTGTATGCTAAAATTCTAAGCTGATAAATATATTTAAGCCATGAGGATATACTGATGAAAATTTTTCGTCGAAATTTCTGGATGATGTCCTTAAGATATTACCTCTGAGTGTTTTAGAATATTTCATTGCGCAGTGTTTCAGATTTTTTTTTCAAATGTTGGATTATGCGCTTATTTAAAGAAGAGACGATGAATGGTGTCGATAGGAGGAACACCAATCACATCCATTTCCTTTTTCGTTTTAAATATGTTCATTTTAATCCTCGTATGTCGTTTTTTGTGTCTGCAATATCGTACATCCGAGCTCTGCAACTCTGAAAAGTAGCACTGACTTATCGAGATTCTCTGCAGATTCGTTCTGACACGTTAAAAGTCAAACACTTAAGGTTTAAACTTCTTTGTATTTTTCCAGTTGAGTTGACTTTGTATTTCTTCAATACGTTGACTTCAGATTCCACCAGTTGGGCCAACTCTGTGTTTTCTCAGTAGACTGGACTCCGTCTTTTATCAGTTTGGTGACTCCGAATCTTCAGTCGACACTTCAGTTTGATGTAATTATCAACAATTTCGACTTCTTAGGTGTTTGTATGATACTTAGTCATTTTTCGAGCTTCTTTGTCTTGAGAACACCGAGTCTTGATCTTGACTTGGTCTCAATCTTGAAGGCTGGTACTAATACTTCTATCAACACGGTTGGCTTGATGCGCTTTTGAACTCCTTCAGTATTTGGACTTATCCAAACTGGTAATTCTTATGTTGAAACCTGTCGATAAAAAGTTGACTCCCTAACATATAAGCAACACTAAATTACATCATCAATACAATCATAAAGAGATTTTGAAATCTAATCAAAATATTAAATTAAAACGGAATTTCTCATTAATTTATAAAACAAAACAAAAAATAAATAGAAGTTTCAAAATAAGAAGAAAGAGCCAATTGAGTATTTGAGTGTACCGAGCAAATTGAAACCGATAAAAGTGGACCGACTTCCAATTATTGAATTTAAAATGCAAATTATACGGCTATTAAAGATAACCATTCTTTTTCTCAAAAAAAAAAAAGATAACTATAATAACCCGCAGTTTTTAAAAGCCTAAATACGGTCTTTTAAAACCCGTAAAATAAAATTTTGCCGTGAAATCAAATCACATATGAAATCAAGTATGATTTCAATTGTTTACAAGGAATAATTTCCTGTTACACTCACTCGAAGTTAGTGAATGAAAGAAATCGAAAGTATTAACTTTTATCGGCAGTACGTTTTTAACGTCGAATGCATATCGACTATTGAAATGTCACGATATTCCTTAAGCAATCAAGCTTGGAATTATATTCCATTATTAATGTAATATTTTTATGATGAGATTACGAGTATTTACGACCATTTTAAAGATGAGTCGATACGTAACGTTTTGAGACGTTTTCAAACGTCAACGTTTAGAGATAAGATGAACGATGGTTTTAATGATCAAGAGACTTTAGGAAATTATTTCTTATGATATTTTTATGATATTACAGTACTAATAAGCATTTAATTAATGCTTGAACATTTGAATTAATATATATATCAAAACTAATTTCGAAAACCCTAATTCTTCGAAATTAGGGTTTCTTTCGAAATTAAATACTCTTTTAATTATCCTATGATATAATTATCATTTAAATTATATACCAAAGTGTATATACCTATTAATGACATGAAATAAAATTTTTAAGCTATGATCAAACCAAATGGCCGATAGCCATTTATTTTGTGCACAAGTTGAATTACTTTCTTCTCTTATACTATTTAATTAACCTATGATATTAATTATCATCTAAGTTATATTATATGATGTATATGTGTATGTTTAGCATGAATTAAATTATTTAATGTGAGATAGGCATAAAAGCCGTGTGTAGTGTATATGTATATAACCAAGTATGTTCTAATTATATCACATTTGCATGTATACATATGTATACATTCAGATTTAATGGAGTCTCCTACTATATATGTATATATATTTTAGCTATTTTCAAGAAGATTATGTGTAAGACAACAATGATTAACCTCCACTATCTACATAGAATAATAATATAACTTGATGGGTCAGATTTGTATTGGGAGAGGACCGAGAGTGAGAGTGTATAGGGGAGTTGGCTTCACTTTTCATTCTCCATTCCTCACTTAAACACCCAACACTCAACACTTCCTTTCTCTCTCTCAAGCTTCATCTTCCCTCCTCAAAACAAGCCATAGCCGAGAGCTTCACCACCATATTCAAGCTCCATTTCTTCTTCTCTTCTTCCATACCACACTTCAATACCTTGTACCTTGTCCACTCAAGCTATACCAACAAGGTAGGTGTCGATCAAGAGCTTGAGATTGTTCTTAGTCCTTGAAAATTTCAAAAGATGTATAGTTCTTGCATGTGTTCTTGATGAACTTGTTTGGTGATTCTTTACTATTGCATGTATATAGATGATAAGAAGTGTGTTAAATATGTGTTCTTGTTTTTCAAAAGCATTGCATGTAAGGTTTTTGTGCAAAGATTTTCGAATCTATGGCTAAAAGGTGTACTAATGATATGTAGCAATGTGTTGTGAAGCTTTGAGCATGTTTTAAAAAAAAAAAATTATTCAAACATGTATGAAATTGACATGGCCGAGAGTTTTGGGAAATAATTGGAGCATGATTTTGTGATCTATGATGTTATATGTATCCATAGTATTTACTTTGAAGTTTTAGAAAAAAATCTATGCCCAATTTCTTATCAAAACCGAGAACATATAAAATGTTGTGCAAGCATATGATTTTCTTTTTGAACATGCAATGCCACAATCTTGTTTTATAATGTATTGAGAATGCTTATAATTTAATTTGGAATTTTAGGAAGACTCATGCTATATTTCCTTATTAATACCGAAACATATACAAAAAAATGGGTATATGACTTAATTTTTGTACATGCAATGTGATAGTATTGATCTATGGTATATTGGGAATGTAGATAAAGTATTTGAAAATTTTTAGAACACCCTTGCTAATTTTTTTCAAAAGAACCGAGACTAAGTATATGTATATGTGAGGGTGTAATTTATTTTATAACATGCAATAGGATATTATTGTTCTAAGATGGGAATTATATACTATGTGTTTTTAATTAGAATTTTTGGAACATTCCTATATGAATTATTGAAGAAAACCGAGAGCATGTATATATGTAAATTAATGTGTGATTTTTATTTAGTACATGCAATGCTAAATTATTAGCTTAGAATATGTTCTATGCATTTGATGTTATTATTAGAAATTTTTAAAATAATTTATACCATTTTCTTGAAAAAGGCCGAGGCATATGTGTATATCTATGTTGATGTATAATTTTTATTTGTAACATGCAATGATGTTTTATTGATCTAGAATATGTTTTATGCATCCTATGTTTTTGTTAGAATTTTTAAGAATCAATTACAATTTTTGTTCAAATAAACCGAAAGCTTTGAGCTAAATTTGGTGATGAATAAAATTGTTCTTGATGTATTTTATGGTGTTACATTGTTACACTATAGTTTATAGACATGTCATGAATTTTTGGAAAATTTTATAAAAATGTTTGATAAATAATGTGAAGAGGCCGAGAGCTAATATACCATTTATATGGTATATAAATGTTATATCATGAATTATATGACATACATATGTCATGGACTAATGTTTGGACCTTGTATTAATTTAGTAGAATTTTAGAAAAATTGTTGGGCATTTTTCGAAATTGCGAGACCTTGTATAAATATTAAGGTGATGATTGAACAATGTTTGATTGATATTATGACATATTAATGACCATAGTGTATAATAATACACTATATAAAATTAGAAAAATTTTAGACACCAATGGGTAATTTTACTAATTACCGAGAGGTTTTAAAATTTTAAGGATTTTAAATCCTTTTAATTAAGTTATTAATAAATTATATGTCTAAATATTATTTTAGACATATTTGGAAATTTTCAAAGTATTTAAGTTATAAAACTTAAAATAGCCGTGAGCTATTTTTAATTTCAAATAAGGATTTTTAATCCTTAAATTCATTATTTATAATGAATTATATGTTTAAAAATTATTTTTAAACATATTAAAACAGTTTATAAAAAGAAATCAATTGGAAATTGATTTTCAAAAGAATTTAATATTAAAATAAGACTTAGTAATTAAATTACTAAGAAAAGTCAAAATTCTTGACTTTTGAAATCAACGTACGAAAGACGTTCGATAAATACGCAAATATGCGTAAGACGTCTCATTTGCTAATGATATCACGTTAATATGAAAAGATTTCATGTTTAAAGTCATGAAATCGAAAAACGTAAGAAAAACGTTGGACCATTTACCAAGAGGGGTAAATTGGTCATTTAAAACACATATCTCGTTTCTATCGAAGAACGAGAAATATTAAATTGATACGCGTCTGAGAAACGAATTAAATTCATTAAGGAATTCAATTCGCGTCGATATGAAATATCGAAATTTATTATAGACTTTGTAAGTCTCGAATTACGTAAACGACGTACTAAAACATCCTTTTTATATAAAGGTGTGGACGCTGACGCACCAGCTGGACGTTGACGAGTAAGGAAAACGTTAAGGACGAACAATAATTTCCAGGTGGGCTTTATTACTAAAATAGATCAACTTTGCTGTTCTTTTCAACTGTCTTGTTTACAGTACTTTTCAACTAATGCTAAAATTCTTTAAATGATTACCTGCCAAAATGTTTACGTTTTGTGTATCGTATCCAATCCATGTATGATGTGATGTTGATGGGTTATTCCCAACTTATGAATGAAAATCGATATCGGATCCTATGGGAAGGCTTATACACAGCTAGGATTAACGTGTACACCGATGGTGATTTGTGTCTTTGTAAGGACAATTCACGGCGGTCACGGGTCGTAGAAGGAGGCCTCCTTCACGACTTTCGACTATGATAACATGATGGAATGATAATAAGGGATATGGATACGTACACCAAGAAAATGCTTGCAAGCAATTTTTATAAACTCATGAAAATATTTTAGTAAGACAAGGCATTTTCAAATAAAACCCTTGTGTCTTACCACTACATGGCGAGTAATTAAACGAAAATGAAATGTTTTCGGCATAAATCCACCGGTACAAATTTTGTACTTAGCCCCGCATGTTTGTTTTAAATGTGCAGGTTGAGCTCGGTTGCTGGTGATGGAGGAGTGTTGAGAAAGCCATATGTCCATAATGTTCATTAGGAATGGATAACCTTGAATACATATCGTCATATATGTATTCACACACTTTCCACGCAAATTTCGAAGCTGTTTATTTTCATGTTGGATATTATAACAAAGTGAACTATGAAGTCTTTCAGATCGTTATATCCTTTGGATCTATTGGCTAAATCCTTTTGAACTGAAATGTTATAAGTGTTTGTTTAATCTTAAGGTCTATATTCTCATATGATATGTCCTGTCGTGACAGTCATCTGTATCTGTGAATACTATTCCTAGTATTAGTCCGCCCACTCCGGGTTATCCTGAGTGGGGTTGTGACAATAACCATTCTTTGTGGCTGGCTTATAATAATAAAGTAATTAAAAATCATAATGAATGATTAGACTGGTGTAGAAGTAAATTTAACAAAACCGATACTAATTCTAAATAAAAAAAAGTTAAAACAATTTTTTGGTCAAAATATAATTTAAACAATAAGTACTTTAATATGATTACATTGCGCTGCCAAATTGAAATAAATAAAGATTTAGATGGGAAATTATTCATAAAATATTTGTGGCACCAAGGTCGGAAAATCAAAGGAGTTGCGGGGAAAGTTTTTTTGGATTGCGGCATGGAATAATTTAATTTGAATATAACAATTTGAGTAAGGAAATAAGTATATGTCAGTTTTTGATAGACGTATAAATGGTATATTCGGTAAATATAATAGGTATTGTATCATATGAAAGTTACACCTTACGAATTACTATACTGTATTTAATGCAATAATGTATATAGATTGATATACGATCACATTTGAATACCATTAATGACATTTAGTTTATGTAATCATTTTTTAAAATATTTTTTAATTCTAATATAAAGATCATCAATTTATATATGTCGGAAAAAAAATCTAAGTTATTGAAAATTAATCTATCTTAAATATGTGTTTTGATTATATCCCAAAATCTCTTATGATTGTCTTGTTGATGTAACTAATGCTACCGATTTGTCATAGAGTTAAGCGCTTTTTTATTCTGATTTCAGTGACAAAACTATCGGCTTAGATAGGTTCAAGATCGAAGGAGTTCAAGCAAGATCTTGAAGCTAGTCATATCGATAATAGTATCGATGTCATCATACCGATAGAAGCTCAATCAAGGATCGCGTGCAAAGACGGCGAAGGCGAAGATTCAAGATCGACGAAGGCTAACCAATGTCTGAAGAACTGAAGTATAGCTATGTTGATGAACATAGCTACTATAGTAATGCCGAATACTGAAGATTGACGTCGAAAGATTGAAGGCTTTTACGTGTAGCTGTATGCATCATACTGACTCAGGTGTCTGAAGCTCACAAAAGACGGGAGTCTAACTTGCTAATAAAAGATGGACCAGTCTCGACTGGCCCAACCTGAAGTCAATGCTGATAAAACACAGAGTCAACTCAACTGAAGAAACACGAAAGAGATTAAGCCTTGAGTGTTTGACTCGTCACGTATCTTAATGTATCTGCAGAAGATCTTGTCATGTCAGAAGATATTTTCAGAGTTGCAGAGCTACATTGTATAATGATTCAGACCTCTGACAGCGACGTAAGATGATTCTCAACAGGAATAATTCAAATGATAAACAGAAGAATCTGATTGGTGCTCCTTCTAACGACATTGATCATCATCATCTCTATAAATACATGCATAATCCAATATTTGAAGGTTATCAAAACGTTGCGTAGTTGAAATCTCAAGTATTCAAGCTTAAAGCTCAAGAACATTCAAACAAAGATTTCAAAGAAGAAAGTATACAATGTAATCAGTAAATCTCAAGAGCTCACATATATTTATCAGCTCGAGATTTCAGTATAGACTTTCTTAAATCTAGGATATTCATCTTGCATATCTTAAGCCTAGACACACTGAGTTTATCGCATGTGATAACGCAGATCCATAGCTGGAAAACCCCTCCATGAAACCCCCAAAGTTGAGTAGAAATTTGGCAAATAGGCAACGAAGTGTTAGTTGCTGAAAGTTTTATCATCTAGCACCCGTAAGCTAGAGGTTAAGTCGACTGCATCAGAAAACAGTTAGTAGTTTCCTAGCACCAGCAAACGTAGGAGGGACGCTAAGTTACGCGGGAGACTACAAGGTAAATTCAATATCTAGGTTTACTTTATACCCGAAAATAAGACTTAATCTAAAGTTGGTGGATTGACTAAGCAATCAGTCTGTGGAGGTAGGAGCCGATCTCTCCGAACCATGAAAAATTTAATGTGTTATTTACTTTCTTTATTGTCATTTATATTGCATGTTATTGAACTGTCATCTGCAACACACTGTAGCACAACATTATTTTGAAACCATCTATCAGTATCTGATTTATACTAAAGATATATAAACTAAAAACTGACTAATCCATAATTGACAAAGTATTTTAATCAGTTTCAAGTTTCAGTTATCAATCCAACTAACCAGCTGTCTCAATAATCAATATATTTGCTAATTGATATCACTTCGTAAAAGACATCTTTTATTTGAACTGAGTAACAGTATTGTCATCAATAATGGACTGTCAGTTAACTGACCATCAACACCCAATAACCAGCCAATCTTGTTGAACGAAAAAGTCTTAAAATTTGCCTAATTTGTGTATTTTTCCCTCTCCCCCTATACATCGGTACATATTCAGCAAGACTCATCAATATATTACATAAAAATCAAGTTTGATTTATACATTTTGAACTGGTTAAGAAAAAAAAATAACCCGACAACAATTGAAGATGTATTCAAATAAAATAAAATAAAATAAAAACTAAGAAAAATACTTAGATTATATATTTGCGATATTTATGTTTTTTTTTTTAAATTAAAAAGATCGGAATGATAATAATGTAGATTATATTCATCCAATTGTTTTTTACTGTAAAATTGTCAACGTCATAAGGAAGTGAATTTATAAGTTTTGTGCTCCGTGTAAACTACAACAGAATTGGTCCCCCCCGAAAGAAATTCAACATATAAATAGTCATATAATCACATAGTGATCGAATTCTAGAGTCAATATTTGTATAATCCGTAAAAGGGATGGAAAATACTTCCTCCCTCTCATAATTTCCTTTATAGTTTTCTTTTTTGGGATATCCTCCAATTTCTTTTTTATTTCATTTATGGTAACTATCACTCATATTTATTACCCTTAATAATATTTTTTATTTACATATTTTATCATTCATGTTCCATCACTATTTATCTTTTTTACCATCAACAATCTATTTATTTATATCTTTACCATCTACGACTCATCACTATCTAATTTAATATTACACTAATATGAGATCCTTACTCTACTCATAATACATTCAACAACTTTTATTAAAATTCGTATCTAATATTCTTATTAAGAAATTTGGAAAGGAAGGGAGTAATAATTATGGTGGCTTTATTGCCACTCAAATCTTTTCATAATGTAACCTTTTCCTGTTGTTCTATTTTCTACATGTTATTTTAATAATGAAGTGACATTGCGTGAATAATTAAATCCAGCTAGCATTCGGTAATAGCAACTCCAGCGGTTAGCTGAGCCACTAAATTTATTGCGGATTTGCATGCTCCAACTTATCTAAATTTATATATTAAATTTAGTGAGGGTGTGGGGTGTTTCATGCATTCTTTTTATATCATTTAAAATATTTATTATTTATCGTAGTTATAATTTATGTATTCTTTAATATTAGATTTAGTATGGAGTGTTTCATGCATTCTTCTATTTTATATCATCTGAGATATTTGTAAATTATTTATCTTAATTATAATTTACGCAGTCCTCTTTTATTTTATTGATAATTTCGGAATTGGACTATAATTTTTATTTTTAATTAGATTTATTTAACAAATCATATCAACAAAAACAAATCAGTTATTAAAGAAACACAATCTAATAATTGAGCTATATAGTGCATGTATATGATGTGTTTTACTTGTAAAATATAATAACATATTCTATTGTCAAATATGTTTACATATCAAAAAGATTTAATATAATACAATAAAACATATAGTGCCGACGGAGGGTTATAGGGGGCGGGGGGCAAATGGGCATCGGCGCATCGCCGATACTTTGGAAAGAAATAGATATATGACCGTAATTATGTATTTAATATTTATAAACTTAAAAAAAAAATCTATAAATTCATCGTTGTTAACAATTTAATTTAAAAAATCACTTATTTTCATTAATTGGTAATTTATAACATTAAAATTACTACTTCCTCTATCTACGATAAGTGTATCATTTGTGGATGATACGAGTTTTAATAAAACTATTGGTGAGTATTGTTTGAGTGGATAAATAGTTCTATCATGTGCTAGGTTGTTAGTGGTAGGAACGGTTTCTTAAATAACGAGTGATTGACATGTTAAATAATAAGGAATAGTATCATAAAAAAGGAAAGTTATACTCTTTTAATGGACATTGAATAAGATAATTATAATACATTTATCGTGAAAGAGATAGACTATGTTATTGAATAATTAATTTATTTTGATTGGATCATCTATGCTTCAATGAATTGTAGTTGTATTAAATGATTAAAGTTTGAAGATGTGAATATTGAGGCACAATTCGAAAGCAAATTGAGTTATAAACAATTGATTATTAGTCATGTTATAGTTAATTATGAAATATTTATAGTTCTCACATCATTTTTCTTGGTTAAGATATACTCCCTCCATTCTTTTTTAAGTGTTCTATTAGTATTTTTTTTCATATTTTTTAATAAGTATCCAGTTTGTAATTTGAGAGTACAATTATGATATATTTTCTATTTATCCTTATTTAATATTCTTGAAATTTGATAATTAGTTGTATGAATGTATTTATTATGATAATTAATGAGGTTATAAATGTAAATTTACTCACTTCTTTGGTTTGGGCGATTTGACGACAGATGACACTTGAAAAAGAACTGAGGGAGTATGTTTCTTGTTCGCTATTCAATATTGTTTCATTTTTTATTTGATGGATTATTCTTATAACAAAATGTTCCATATTTTAAATGCTTCAACTTCATCAGTTGATCTTTTTTATTATTTTCACGTAATAAAAGAAAGATTATGGTTCTAAATTTATTTTAAAGTTCTACTTATGTCTTTTAGGGTTTATATATACATATATATATATATAGAGGTTGGTTATAGAGGGAACTACCTCTTAGACAAGAACTAAGAACCAATAACCATCATTAGGTTGAATAAGATCGGATGACTCATAATTATTTAATGATAAAAATAGTCAAATCCCTAAATTTTGCTACTTAGATCTTCCACATTCTATTCTTCGTTGTTCGTGTAATTCATGTTATTGTTCATGTAATCATTTTTTTGTGTATGTTATCACATTCCAATTAATTGTTAAGTTCATGTAATTCATGTAGGGATGGCTAGGGCTGTATACGAACCGAGCCGAGCCGAACACTGCCAAGCTCGAGCTCGGCTCGTTTAAATTTTATTCGGCTCGAATTCGGCTCAAGTTCGAATTCGAGCTTTAAATTGAGCTCGAGCTCGGTTCGTTATAAAATTTTTGAGCTCGCGAGCTACTCGAATTCGGTTCGATAACTACTCGTTTATGAGATATATTCGAACTCGAGCTCGAACTCTGCTCGTGTTCGACTTTGCTCGTTTTCAAGTTCGAACTCGAGCTCGAATTCGGTTTGATAATGTGTTATTCGAGATCGAACTCGAATTCGAGCTCGAGATACTGGTATATATGCTTATTTGTTGCTAAATAATTATAATTAACATATATTTTATAATTTATTATTCATTTTAATTATTTAAATATGTATAAATAATCTATTATTTTATACGTTCGTGAACATGTTCGAATTAAGGTTCGCGAACATGTTCGAATCAAGGTTCGTGAACATGTTCGAATAAGAGTTCGCGAACATGTTCGAGAACTGCCTCGTTTGAGTTCGAACCAAACATGTTCGCGAGCCTACGAGCGGAACATCTCTAAGCTCGAGTTCGGCTCGATAAACTTATCGAGCTCGATTCGAGGCTCGAGTTCGGCTCGTTTACAAAACGATCGAATTTCGAACGACCTTTTTTCGAGCCGAGCTCCGAGTAGCTCACGAACGGTTTGGTTTGTTTACAGCCCTAGGGATGACAATCGACCAGCGGGTATCCAATACCCGTGGGTATCCGCCCGATTATTCGAGGGTTTGGTGTGTATTTCGTACCCGCGGGTACGTTCGTGGTTGAAAACTATGACCCGTTTACTTGGCAGTGCGAAAATGGTTTAGCAATACCCGCACCGCAAAACCCGTGATACCAATGAACCCTACCCACGAACCAGCGAAAAACTATTCGTATAATTGAAATAATATAACTTGATCTCCCCATTTATTGTTGTTAAATTAGATTTGAACTTTCATTTAGTGTTGATTTGTGGATTTGAATTTTCGTTGTGTTATTGATTTGTGGATTTGAACTTTATGGATTTGAATGTGGAATTGTGGATTTGAACATTATGATTTATGAATTTGTTAGTGATATTTTCGTATTTTTTGAAATGCTTGGTTTCGCGGGTCGCGGGTGGTCCATGATGAAGGTTTCATGGTAGTCCGCGGGTGGCGGTGGCGGATACCGTCGGATGGCGGGTTCATGGTATCCACCAACTGTGGGTACCGCGGGTCGCGAGTATGGTGTGAATCTCCTACTGTCGGGTCAGGCGGGGATCATTTTTTGGTACGCGAGTGGTTCGGCACTATCCGTGCCCGCCCGACCGATTGCCATCCCTAAATTCATGTCTTGTGTATGTAATCGTAGTGATTATGTATATGAGAATGATTATCATAAACGAATATATAAAATCCATTAATTATAGAGATAAACAGTTACTAATTAAAATATGAGGATAATAAATGATTTATAATTAATCTTGATCGTTAGAGTATAAAAAATGGATGACAACATTTAGTTCTTAGTTTCTAAAAAAGTTGAAGTTTTCATTTGATCTATTCTCTATCTCTCTCTCTCTCTCTATATATATATATATATATATATATATATATATATGAGAATGCTAATGTGATAACTATTTTTATAGTGAGAACGTGATAATCAAAAATCGCTGTAAAAGTTGATGAATTCGCTGAAAAAATTACTGAATTCAAAAAAATAAAATTTTTATCGGGATTCGAACCTGGGTGAAAATTCAAAATTTTTTGATTCAATAACTTTCTTAGCGAATGTATTAACTTTCATAATGGATTTATTTTGTTCATAGCAAATTTTCATAATTTTTAACTCTCCTTAAAAATAATTTTTATTTGAGCCCCAATATATATATATATATATATATATATATATATATATATGTGAGTGTGTGTGTGTGTGTGTGTGATGAGATTTATTTATTTATTACATAAAGTTTGTGTCAAATAAATTTTACAATTATACAATAATGTGTGAACCGCACCAGAAAACTACTAGTATAATAAGTTGGACTTATAATATATAGGTAGCTTGACAGGTCTCTCGAACATGTCACATTCAGCTACAGACTCACTCGACTACGAAAAATAAACTCCATTCATAAAATCCGTATATAAGATAAATAACCTACGAATATACAAAATTTACGACAAAAACGCAAATAATGACAAATTATGAAAACGTGGCGCGCAGCTCCCTCCAACTCACAATAAAAAGTAGCATATTCGTCGGAATGTACTATCATGCTCCTGCTACCGACTTTCTTTCTCTTAAAAAAATAACTAATTTAACATTCACGTATTTTTTATTCTAGCCATTTTAGGAAGGTGTTCTATTTATTTTGTTTTTTAATTGTAACTTTTAACTTTTTGCTAACCATACGAGATTTGTGAGGTCCGTATATTCTAATATAATAATACAAAAATAGTGCGAGAGTTGCAAACATAAGGTTTTTAATATTAGCGTTATTGCTGCAAACAGAAACATTAGCATTAGACAAGATTAATTATAAAAATATTGCAGTATACGTGTAAAATTGTTTTTTTTATAACCGATACTAATTTGAATTTCGTATCTGTCCTTTGATATTTATATTTGCGATTTTTCTTCTATTTTATTTTTTCATGCGGTCACTAGGGATGATGGCGGCGGTGCTTTCTGGGACCGATCCGAACTGTTCAAAGCCGTTAAATTTTAAAACAACGGTTCCGGTTACGGTTCCAGAAAGCTTGGACCCGGACCGGTCAAGACCGGCCCGTTTTGTCGGTTCGGTCCGACCGGCCGCTTTTTTTTTTTTTTTTTTTTTTACAATTTTCAATTTGAGTATTACATATCCACTTTTTATGTAAGAGCATTTTACATTTGAGTGTGATTACGAAATATTAATTAATTTACTAAAATCATCATTTACCAAAAACGTGTAAATTAAAACCGATAAATTTTTCACAAAACCTAATAATCTTATTCAGTCAAGTATTTATATATAATTTTTTTATGTAATTTCTTTTTCGATATATAAATATAATATCAGGTCACCAACTTATTCGGTTTTCTGCAACTGATTTTTTTTTTTTATGATAAGTTTGCATGGTTTCTAATAATTTTTAAGAAGAAGAAAACGATTGGGAAAAGGAGAAGGGAAAGAGAGAGTTGGGAGGGTGGGCCTTTTAATTTGTTTTATTTTTAATTTATAGTTTCTAATAATATTTTTAATTTATATTATAGCAAGTATTTATATGTTATTGGCGGCTAGATTTTTATTTTCACTATCCAAAGTAACTACTGTGTCTGTATACCATCGTCTCTAATTTAAAGCCTTAACAAAAGTATTCGTAACTATGGGGGTTAAAAATGCTTCGCCTCGTCAGCCTATTTTCGTAACTTTAATTTTACATTAGAGTAAGGGAATGAGAAAGGATTTGGGGGTAATTAAGATCCAATGGATACCCGGTTAGAAATGGGTAATATCCGATCCGGATCCATAATTTAATGGTTCGGATCCGGTCCGGGTTTAGTATTTATTGGGCGGTTCGCAACCGTAACCAATACTAAATTCGGTTCGTCGGGTAAAATCCGCCGCCGACACCCCTACAAGGCACACTACAAGAAAGTTGACTTTTTGTGACATGAAAAATGTGTCGCTTACATTTGTTTTAATGTCGTAAAAACTAACTTGCGATATTTTTGCGTCACTTTATATTATGTAGCAAAAGGTCGTGTAACATTTTTACGATACTTTTTTTGTATTTATGTCGCAACATATACGACACTTTGTGCATCGCTAACCTAATTATCGTATAAAATTCACGACATATTACGTGACTTTAGTTGTAGTGACGCATGTTAGTTTGCATCATATTTAATGACATTAGCCGAATTGATGCATCCTAATTTGCGACACTAGCTTGTGACGTTATTATCAATTGTAGTATAATTTTTACGACATTGTTTCCATTAATGTTGCAACATATACATCATTTTGTGCATCGCTAAATTAATTATCGTCTGAAATTTACGACATATTACGCGTCATCCATGAAAATGGCATATGTTAGTTTATGTCACATTACATGATACATAAATGTAAACAATTTTATTGTTGTATTTCTTTTCAACACATTTTAATTAGATGGTTTGTAACAACCCGACTTCTGGATTGACGACTGACCTCACGGACCAACACGAGTCTTTTCAGTGTGCTTTGTCCTCACTCACACATTACCTGAGAAAACTTCCCAGGGGGTCACCCATTCCACAATTGCTCCAAGCCAAGCACGCTTAACTTTAGAGTTTTTATGAGATGGACTCCCGAAAAAAAGATACATCTTGTTGGTATGAGTAGCACATATTAAATCCTTTAAGCTCTCCTCAAATATGCAGTCACATACCTACATATTCTCGAAATCCCTCTCATTCTGGTGCGTTTCGATTCATTCATGTACCCCTCCGCTTTGAAGTCTTAATCGGAGCCGTTCCTTGTCCATGCATCTGCACCGGCAATCACTCCGTACTTCTGCCCCGGGCGTCACATGCCCACCAGCTTCCGCTTGGTTCGTCCTTGAACCACACCGTACTGGCAGAAGTTCGACTCTGATACCATCTGTAACGACCCGACTTTCGGATTTTGACGGTTGACCCCACAGACCAACACGAGTCTTTTCAATGTGCTTTGTCCTCACTCACATACCCCCTGAGAAAACTTCCCAATGGATCACCTATCCGACAATTGCTCCAAGCCAAGCACGATTAACTTTAGAGTTTTTATGAGATGGACTCCCGAAAAGAAGATGTATCTTGTTGGTATGAGTAGCACATATCAAATCTTTTAAGCTCTCCTCAAATATGCAGTCTCATACCTACATATTATCGAAATCTCTCATTAGGTGCGTTTGATTCATTCATGTACCCTCCGCTTTGTAGTCTTAATCGAGCCGCCTTGTCCATGCCTCTGCACTGATTATCACTCCGTACTTCTACCCCATGCGTCACATGGTTAATGTCACATTTTTCTTTTTGTGACAAATATATATATTAAACTAATAATACAGACTGACACAATTTCTTGTGTTAAATTATTATTGTTATTGTTGTTATTATTATTATTATTATTATTATTATTATTATTATTTGTAACCTTTGAATTTCTATTGAGCGTGTATACAATATTATAATAGCTCATATTTGATTATTTAAATATTTTGAATGAATAATTAGCAAGTGTTTAAATAAACTATAGCAAATTTTGAGACATAAAAATAAGTGTCGCGTCGCATATGTGTCACTAAACTATGATACAATATATAGATGGCACATAACCGACATAAATATACAACATTGAATGCAAAAATATTCTAAATATGTGATATAATTATGAAATTTTATTGAGGTGTTGCAAATAAATTGTCATAATTTTAAGACATTAAAATGAGTGTCACATATGTGTCACTAAATTATGACACAATATGTAGATGACGCACAATTGACTTAAATATACAACACTAGATGCAACACTATTCTAAATATGTGATATAATTATGACATTTTATTGAGATGTCGTAGATAAATTATCACAATTTTGAGATATCAAAACGAGTGTTGCATTTTTGTCACTAAACTACGACACAATATTTAAATGACGCATAAATGACATAAATATGCGACACTAGAAGCATAAGTCTATTTTGTTGTAGTGACAGTGATATACAGAATATCTATAAACCACATCCACCAATTCTTATTTGTCAAAAAGTTTCACATTCCTTATTTTCACGCTTTATCTTCTATCACGAGTTTAAATTAATAATGCAAATAATTTGTTAATGTATTTACGTAAGGAATGAGTTCATTCCAGACCACAAAGTCAAAGAGTTGAGTTAATGTGATTCTACATTTCTACTTTAGAGTATGGTATCCTACAAATAAGTCTTCGAGTTGAAATCTCAAAATTTCCTATTTTGTTTGTTCATTTAAAATAGTGATATTACAATAAGTATATAATTTTGAATGGTAAAAGCTTGAGTAGATAACACCCAAACAAAGTTTGTTTTTTCTCTGTATAAATTCCAAATAACAAGAAATAATTTGTCAATTTCTAATAGACACCATTTTAAATTCGAAGCTACAATATTACTTGGCTAGTACGATTTTTATTTGTCCATACAACCAGTTCAAAAATAGTCTAAACGAATTCGACAAAGACATGAGCAGTCCGATTAACATATCCACAGACATAAGAAACTGACCAAAGAGCATCTTCAACCATTTTAAAAATACAACAGTTTTATCTTTATTTTACAGTAAAAATAGTATTTCATTCTCAATCATCTATTCTATTTTACAGAAGAAAAAGAATATTCTAGAATATTCTTCTTTATTTATTCAATCTTAATAATTTTTATAACTTATATTAAATTAAAATTATCTTATATAATTCTATAAAAATTGATAATATATTAATGCAAAAAAGGATATAATTAAAACTTAATAGTATATAATGCCAAAAAAATAATCATAATTAGAACTTACATTAATGCAAAAATAGACATAATTAAAACTTACACAAATGAAATAATATAGGTTACACAATAATACATTCTAATTCTCTGAATTGGAATATTCATTTCAAAAATGATCAATTAATGCATTCTGAGGCGTCAAATGAGCGTTTGCATCTTTGATTTGTTTAAAACGAGCAAGAAATCTTGAAATCTGTCAAGTTTGGGTGCCTCAAATTTGACATCTGGGGCTGACAGGTCTCTTGCTATTTCAATTGGAGCATCAACATCTCGTTCATCCTCAATTATCATGTTATGTATTATTATGCATGCAGTCATAATATCTCCCAAATAAATTTTGTCCCAAAAACGTGCTGGATTTGCCACAATTGCAAAACGACTTTGAAGGATTCCAAAGGCACGTTCAACGTCTTTTCTACACGTTTCTTGTTCCGTCGCAAAAAATTTTGGACCAATGCCTCTTTGACATCTCTTCATCTGCAAATAATTGAATGAATAGTTTGCACAATAGTTGCCCATTTGGGGTATATATATTATCAGCTAGATAATACCCCATATTAAAATCTCTTCTATTTATGACATAATGCGTAAGGGGAGCAATGCCTCGAGCAAGGTTAATAAAAAATGGGTTGTCTCCAGCACATTAATATCATTGTTGGATCCCAACATCCTGAAATATGCATGTCATATCCCAAGATCATAATCTGCTACAGCTTCGAGAATAATTGTTGGATGTCCACTTTGACCTGAATAAGAACCTACACTAGATGTCGGACAATTCTTCCACCTCCGGTGCATGCAATCTAAACTGCCTAACATCATTGAGAATCCACGTTTCTTACCAATATAAAGAAGTCTAGCAACGTTAGCAGCAGTGGGTGTTCTTAGATATTGTGGTGCTAAGATCTCACGAATTGCTTTGCAAAACCTCTTCAGCATTCAATTGTAGTCGACTCACCGATTTTGATATACTTATCAGTTGCATCTGCAGGAAGTGCATAGTCTACGAAATGCAACAGTTATTTTTTTGCAAAGTAGACAAACCTTGTTTCCCAGTTGCATCCATTTGCTGTACAAATTAAGGATCATGTTTTTTTACAGCATCAACTATTCTTAAGAATAACTCACGAGACATCCAAAAAAAGCATCGGCGAAATTGCTCATCAATATGAGTTGGACTTTCAGAAAAGTAGTCATTGAAGAGATTTGCAGCAGCTCCTTCTCGATCACGAAAGATTATTCTATGCCCTGGAACAGAGCTTCCACGAGCCTTGGAACCTTGCCCCATCATCAATTAATACATGCTATTATTGTTTTGTATATGTTGATAAATCAATTGTTCTTCTTCATCATCAGAGGAAGAAAACAAAAGATTTTGATGTAACCAATTGAAATTCAATTTTTTTTTGCTTTTGATTTTGATTTCAGTGATAAGTAGGAGGATTGATGGCAAGAAATTGCTAGATATCTTGAATATATAATGGTTTGATGCAATCTGTGTGCTTCTAATATCAACCATTGATTTAATTCACAAAAGCACAAACTAATCTCAGTCATTCATCTAATTCAAAAAAGCACAATCCATATGCTTTCGATCTCAATCATTGATTCAATTCATAAAAGTAGAAATCTCAGCCATTCATCTAATTCAAATAAGCACAATCCATGTGCTTTTGATTTCATCCATTGATTCAATTTAAAAAGCACAAAACGATCTCAGCCATTCATTTAATTCAAAAAAGTACATTCCATGTGCTTTCGATCCCAATCATTGGTTCAATTCAGCAAAACACAAATCGATCTCAACCATTCATCTAATTCAAAAGAAGCACAATCCACATGTTTTCGATCTCATCCATTGATTCAATTCAGAAACACAAACCGATCTCAGACATTCATTTAATTCAAAAGGCACAATCCATGTGCTTTTGATCTCATCCACTGATTCAATTCAAAAAAGCACAAACTGATCTCAGCCATTAATTTATCATAAAATCACAATCTATGTGCTTTCGATCTCAACCATTGATTAAATTAAAAAAAAAACTTAAACCAATCTCAGCCATTCATCTATATAATTTTGTTTCTATAAATATACATGATACCACATATTATTATTCACACATTATCTCTACAACAGTTCCACTACTTTTCTTTAGAACTAACCCCCAATCAAACAAATGTCAAATTCACGCAACTCCAGTTATTCTGTTGCTGAAGATCAACACCTTTGTGGTATCTTTCTTGATATTTCACAAGATTCAGTCGTGGGCGTTAACCAATCCAGAGATCAGTTTTAGAAACGGATAGCAATAAAATTCCACTCCGACAAGCCCAACCCCCAACCAAAATCAAGGATCATACTCAAAGATCTTTGCAATGCTGAATGAGAACCATCTTGAAGGATACCCAAAAATTCAACAGGGGCCTATCACAAATTTAATATATGAATCCAAGCGGAGCAAATGAGCATGATCTTGTAAGTAGTGTTTCAAGAGGTTATTTACACCTTATTTTTTTCTCAATTTATCCATAGTTTCTCACCATAATTTTATCTTGCACGAGAAAATGACATTTTGATGCAACAAAAAGGCTATGATAATGGCTTCAATTTGAGCATGTGTGACATATACTAAAAGATTTTGTGTAAGCTGAAACTACTGGTGGATTTTATTCGCCTCCTGAATCCGGAGTCCCCTAATCCTTCATTGTCTTCATTTTCTTTCAATTTAGATAGTGATGATGGATTTGCTAATGGTGGTTCTTTATCCCATCGATCGGCAGGTGTGAAAAAATCCAAATTAAAAAGAAAGTTGAAGGAAGAAATGTCTACTGCTGCAGGTCTATTTGAAAGTGAAAATGAGAAACTTCGATAAACAATATTAGCGTCAAATCAAATGAAAACGGGCGAAGATGTTCTTTGAGAGAAGATAATATTTTAATGGTTGATTTGGATACGATATGTGATCTATCACGACTTGAATACTTTCAGCAAGAGCAACAAAAAATTCTCCAGAAGCGGAGAATAACACAACAAAATGACTCAGGTTATTTTTCGAATTTATTTCCGGACATTGGAGGTCCGGGGGTGGTCTTTCTGATTATTTGGAAAATAATTTGTGTTATCTTTAGTTATTTTATGTATTTTTATTTGGTTTAGTTATTTTATGTAACTTTGTATTTCAATTTGTGTATATGTGTTGTGAATTTAATTTACTTACTTTTCAAACTTTGTCGACGAATGCTTTTCGCTCAATAAATAAAATAAATATATATATCAACCTTCCATATCCATAAAATAGCAAAAAAAAAATATTCATAAAAAAGACAATAACAAATTGGGAGACAACAAAAACAACAAAAATATAATTAATAATAAATAAATAAATAAATAAAAATGAAATAGCGCAGCAAAATGTTGCGCAATCTTTTGCATAGAGAAATAATTGAAGCAAAAATAAAGTAAAGTATAGTGCAACTTTGGAAGAAATATATTGCACCCAATTAACGCCCTGCTTTAATACAACCATGTCGCAAAAGCAAGAAAATGTAGTTGACAAAAAAGTTGTTAAAGGTTAAAGAAAAAAAATTAAATCTTTCAATTTTTCATTGAAATTATATCAAAACTTATATAAAAAAGTGTTAATGCATAAAAATAACCCAATTCATAACTTCTATACTAAATTTACCCCAAATTTTAAATTTACTATCAAAACTAACTAATTGATTGAAAAACCCTTATATGCACCGTGAAGAGTGATTGTCCAGTGACCAATGAGTTATGGGTGGGGATGGGGTTGACCACTGGGTTTTGGAGGATGGGGGATTGGTCGCTGGGTTGGGGATGGAGGAGAGAGGTTGACCGTTGGTTTTTGGAGGGAAGGTGGGGTTGGCCGCTGGGTTAGGGATGGGGGTGAGAGGGTTTTGGGGGTGAGGGAGGGAGGTTGGCACTGGATTTTGGGGAAGGTGGGGATTAGTCGCAGGGATGGGGAGAAGGGAAGGTTAGCCGTTGGGTTTTGAGGGATGGAGGGTTGGCTACTAGGTGGGGTGGGGTGGCCGTTGGGCTTTGGGGGATGAAGGGTTGGCCGTTGGTTTTGGGGATCGGGATAGGTTGGCCGGAGTGTGGAAGGGTTGGCCGCTAGGTTTGCGGGAGGGTTGGTTGTTGGGTTGGGGGTGGGGGAGTGAGGATTGGTTGCTGGGTAGGGGGTTGGGTTTTGGAAGAAAACACGAGTTTTTTTGTTATTTTGTTTATTTTGAATAATTTTGATAGTAAATTATAAATTGGTGATATTTTTAATACATATATTATATATGTGGTTAAAAAAGATTTTCCCTCTTTTCAAATGTATACCGGACATACATGTTACGTAAATACTTTAATTTAATAATTGAATGCAATCCAAAGTGAAGTCAAAATCATATTATTCTTATTTTCTGAAATATTTACATGAAATATTATAAGACAGAATAGATAATTCGAATAAATAGGTGGGTACACGCATATACCATTTCTTGCGGCAGTCAAAACTTCATGCCCAAGATCGTCTATAAATAAACTCGCCAACAAAATCATCAACAAAAAGGGCCTTCTTTCATCAATTCTTTTACAAGATTCAATCTTTTTCCTTTTTGATCTGAATCACTAAAAGCAGGAAAGCGATAGATCGTTGTTACCACAGTTTTTTTGGTTAATTTAATTTAATTCCGAAAAATGATGATGAAGTTCAACAAGGAAAACGGCGGCAGCAGAAATGGCGGGATGTACAGAGCTGCAGAGCCGGCGCGGCAGCTGAGGGTGTCGTTCCTAGGCGAGAGCTACATGGAAGCTGGCGGCGCGCTATTCACGCCGCCGCTCAACTTCGCAATGGTGGAGTGCGATATTTATAGGTCCGGCTTCCCCGACTCCGACAACTTCTCCTTCCTCGAAACCCTCAACCTCCGCTCAATCATGTAAGTCTCTCTCTCTCTCTCTAAATAGAGAAAGAAAACACGCGTGATTTTTTACGAGTTGTTTGGTGGGAAATTGTGTGGCAGGATTTGAAAATTGAGGAATGAGTTCTGGATACAATGCTTGTTTTTGTGTGTGTAGTGTGTGAAAACACAGAGATAGATATCAACATTAGCTTTTCTGGACATTTTTAATGATATCTTTGGTGTTGGATTCTTGAAGATTGTGCGAAATTGCATTGTGGTGTTTTGTCATTGTGTGTGGCATGAATATATAGGTATTAAATATAGCATGGGATAGATATAAAATAATCACTTTGGTTAGTAGTTGTGTTTCTTTAGCTAATCTGATTAAAATACAGTTATTTCAGTTAATATTACGAATATAAGTAGATTACAATCTCATCATATAAATGATTGTTATGCATATGACTAAACATGACTATCACTATTTGTAATCTTGTTGCCTCAGAATATACTGGTTTTGACAAAAGTTATATCACACAATCATGGTCACACGTGTGTGTGTGAGAGAGAGAGAGATGAGTTATGATCTGAGGTTTGGGATTTGTTTGTGTGTAGATATTTGTGTCCGGAGCCGTACCCTGACGCCAATGTTGAGTTTCTCAAATCAAATGGGATTCAGTTATTTCAGTTTGGGATTGAGGGATGTAAAGTAAGTAAATATGTTTTCATTATTTCATTAAAGTTCCAAACGAGATTGTTTTCGTTAGTGCTGCTTCAAATAATTTTGAAATAAAGACTTGTTGCTTTGAAAAGACGAAGCTTTTGATATATCTGATGGGCTCGTGTTGTCCGATCTCGCTTTTGAATCTCATGTTCCGTTTCACATGCATATAATGATGATACTTGTATATACTCATGAACTAATAAGGATCATAGTTAAGTGATCATTTTGCATAGAGTGAAACGTGAAGAAAATTTTCCATCAAAGTGATGGTCTAATAGAAATGTTGGTTGAGAGGGAGAGTGAGTTCTGGCTGAAGGTCATCAAAGATTTGTGATTGTGAAAGATGTTATGATTCAAATCTTTAGAAAAAAATTCTCAGAAATATGTCAAGATGGGGAAAAAAACAGAGAGATAGTGAGAGGGGAAGATGAAGATGGTGATTAAGTAAAGGAACAATCTTTGATAGTGTAGGAAAATGAAACCACATGCAGTGTAAGTAAAAGAGATTACTAACTACTAAGAGTTCATACATCGTCTTATGTTTTGAGCAGTAGTATACTCTGATTAGCAAGCCTTTCTGATATTTATCACACGTATTCGTGCGTAACAGGAACCCTTTGTAAATATACCCGAAGACAAAATCCGTGAAGCACTGAAGGTAGCTATAGGTATGTCAATTTAAAACTTCAGTTTCCCATTTCAGATTATGCATGCTTGAATTTAGTAAGGTGACTTATGTTCTATTCAATTTTCTGAATCTAGATGTCAAGAATCATCCTCTACTGATTCATTGCAAACGGGGAAAGGTAACATACATTCTCTATAAACTAAACTAGCCAGCTACTCAGTTGCAGATATAAGTACTAACTTGTGTTTGGATGCGGTCACTGGTCATTCAGCACCGGACTGGTTGCCTCGTTGGGTGCTTGAGAAAATCACAGAGATGGTGCCTGACTTCTGTGTTTGATGAGTACCAGCGGTTTGCAGCAGCCAAAGCAAGAGTTTCAGATCAGAGGTTTATAGAGATGTTCGACGTGTCATCCTTCAAGAACTTGCCTAAGTCAGTCTCAGTTTCCAAGAGGTATAACGAGTACGCCTGATAGAAATTTTGTTTCATCTGTTCAACTAGTGAATAAACATCGGTATCAAAATTTATGGAGCACCAAGCATGACGTATCCAAAGCAAGTTTTTCCCTTCTGTAAACTGATTTGCATCTGCACTATAACGTAAAACCAATTGTTTAGGATCTGTAAAATTTATTCAGTCACAATCTATCAGATCAAGAAGGCTTTTCTTTTTTTTCCAAAAGAATGTACAGATAGGAGTGTGCAGGACCCTAATTCTTAGGCAGCTATCATAATCACTGCTAGTTTGGCCACAACAATTAGCAACTGAAGATAGCTTTCTGTGTTTACCTTTGATAGAAATGTGTGGGCCCTTTGATGACTTCTTTAGCTAAACAATTGAGATTTCCTAGTCTAACAACAAGGAGCTCAGTAAAGATGACTCTAGTGCGTTCGTGCCCTACAACGTTACATGGTCTTCTTGGACTTCTTCACATGATAGGAGGACTCTTTCCATGGATGAGCACTGTCCTTCGAATCTTGGGCCAGCTGCCACAGGATGCATAAATCAGATGCACTATTACTTTTGCACATTCAAATAGGGGAGAGACATATATAATAGTTCTTTTGAGGACTTACACTAATCTCAGTTTTTTCTTGAGGCCATGCGCTCCTCGTGGCTCTTAACGATCTTTGTGTGAAATCCGCATGATTATAGATACTGCATCACAAAAATGTAGTTAGAACAGTGAGCTAGTTTTGGTCGAAAATGCTGAAAGTGCTGCATTCATTAGACAGGGATAGGATTTATGCTTGTAGATTTCATGTCAGCTGTAACTTAAGAAGTTCCGAGTCCTCAAAGTTAGTTATATGCGTAGCGAGCTAGGTTCGTATAAGATGATAAACGAGTCATTTACAAATCGAGTTTGAGATGTGCTCGAGCCTAAGTAAAATTCAAACATGTTGAGCTCGAGCCTGCTAGTGTTCTATTAGGCTTGGCTCATTCATAGCCCTACGACAATTAGAGCCAAAGCACTAGAGTTCCACCTCAGCCGATGCCTATTGCAGGCAGCAAGAAAAGCCACCAAACCATTGAGAATACTCCGAAGAGCACGAAAAATCTGATCAAAACAAACACAAGATATATATCAAAAACTGCAAGCAGATCAAGTATGCAAACACCACAGTAATTGAGCAGATTTTACTTCAGCAGTAACCACCTGAGAGAATAGGTCATTCCAAAGAGAACGCCACATCGAAATCTCAACAGTGCTCACTGTTGAATGAACACTCTTCGTCACCCTAAATATGCTCCTCGTAGACATCCACACATATCTAAACAAGGCGTATATGACCGTGCACGATGACGAGAGAATGCTGCAGAACCCGAAGAGCAACCTAAACGGAGCGTAGAGAAGTATCCATGCTACAGGGTACACGAAGTTCGTTGCTGCAGTAAATTAAAAAAATAAAGAATGTGTAGCAACCATATGCAGAAAATGATGAATTGGTTCAAGAAAGTGTGTATTCTTACCAACATTCCAAGCTACATTGAAGAAGTACCACACTGGCAGCAGGAAGATCTCCAAAATGTCGCCTATCGTCGTAAAGGATGACTCAACCACTGTCCAAATCACTGAGAAGAAATCCTGTGCTACTGGTATTGTCACAGCCCGGCTCCCTAACCAAGTAATTAGTCAAGTAATTAGGCTGTGGCGTGGGTTAAGAAGGAAATTCGTGTCAGCGACATCAAATATGACCAATAATTCATATCGATCACAATGTGTGACTTCAACTTTCATCATGAAGTAATCAAATATTTATGGTTCAAAGAAGTAGAATGGAATTTGACAAAGGTTGATTCTAGGTCCTCGAACCACAAAATGAAACGAATGAAGAAGAAAAACGACTGAGGACAAATAATCACAACGAAATAATCAATATCAAGAATGTGCATTCTCAAGCATGCTTTAACAACGATATTTTTTTTTTCGAAGTTTCAAAGCAAAGCATAATTTGACAATGACTCCAAGGCATTATATAAAATGTTGGATTCATCAGAAACAATTCTGGACATTCCCGTAAATCCTGGTTCATATAAAATTTCAATAATTCATGTTCTTAGAATTAAGTCGACATCATATCAACAATGCCGAGATCATATCAATAAAATAAGACTGTCGTCAAGATTAGTTCAGTCGACTCGGCATAATAAAACTCAACAGTAGGTGAAGGCCAAAGTTCTAAGAACGAGAAGTGTGGTGAGAATTATGTGTGATGACATAAAACTCTGGGCAACAAAACATGATAACTTCAAATGAATCACATCAACAATTGAGCATTTTCATCATGAGTCAAATATTTAGAGAAGCTCATTTGCACAACATTCGATTCCAGCATCCTATCGAGCTTAACCTGCACGTTTAGAAATACATGCATGGCGTGAGTACAAAAATTGCACTCATTAGGTATACGCCAAAAACATAAAACATGCCCTTAGGGCTATATGATTGACTTGCCATAACATTTGCAACGCACCAGGGTTTTAGTGAAATAACTGTAGGAAAATCTGATTTTAACCCTCTCCCGAGGATCTATCTTGGATGTTTAATTCACCATACATGGATTATATACCTAGCATGCACCTATATAATTAATTACAACACGTTGGTGTTTTCTCGTGTTTACTGCTAATTTGCTAGCAAGGATTGGATCAAGACTCGTGCTTTGATCTTACGGACTATGTCCCGATTGCCTAAACTCAATGCCGAGTGAAGACAATCTATGGAGAGTGCTATAGAAATTAGCCTTCTTCCTTACCCTAGAGTTTTCGAAAATCTCACAATGTTGAATAGTAATTCTCGAATATATTACTCTTGGATTAGCCTTTGATTTTCTCTCACCTTATATTTATAATGTAACCCTAAATCCTCTCATGATAGGATTTATGCATATCTAATAAATATAATAATATCGCTTAAGCTAGAGAGGATCAAAACGAGTCCATGGGACTCTACAAGGAGGGGGACGATTTTCACTAAGCTCCAGGCCTGGATGGGCGGCCAGGATCAAATCTGAGGAATAAAGATGAGCCTCAAATAAATTAATTATCTTATGTTCAGCCCAGAACATAAATTAATTCATAAACATTTATTCATGCCACTAGAGAATAAATGTTGACTTACCCCTTTATTTCCGAAGTTGAGTCGGGCTCTCATTTAGACTTAACGAATCCCCATATTTAAGATATCGCACGTCCATTAATTATTTACAGCGTTATGACTGCTTAAAATAATTAATTACTTTAATTCCTTAAGTAGTACCACTCAACCTTATTATTGTACTTGAGATAACTCAACTTGCAGGGTTTAGTACAATAAACCTTTTGAGCTCCTTAAGGGGACGTCATCATCCTAAAAGGATACGGTGATTCGACACAGGTAACTAGCATGACATACAAGCACTGCCACTACCCAAGATGCAGAGAATCTTGGGTTAACTCATGTAACCCTCACCCATAGCAAGTCAAAGTGATGGTCAGCAACTCATACTCACCTAATACCTTATCGAGGTTTAGATCAACGTAAAGTCATCGAGATCTAGGTTCTTCACAACAGTCAGATAGACGAACTCATCTCACTGTGATCCATCAATACGTCAGGGACATACCAGCATAGACAAACAACCAAGTCAAGTTACTTCTTATCTATACCGCTTCCTATACCGACAACTCGTCCTCAAGTTATCTCAGCTGTGATTCTTTTTATATCTCATTAAGCTTGACCAATCATACAGACTTCCGTGATCTACAACACACTGTATGATCTCACTTATATATGAGATAAGGGGACATACAAAAGCAATCAAGTAAACAATTCAGATAGGAGATTGTAATAGTGATAACAGGAAATATTGCATACAAGCTCAACCAAAACTGCTTCCAGTATACAAATCCAACAATCTTTCACTTATACTAAAGCAAAACTTTTAGTATACAATGTGTCTCTCTACTAGCTATTACAAACAACACCATCACTTTGCTTCTCTCACTTATACAAAAGTTTTCTTTCTAAGTGGGTGTCATCTTGCAATCCAAGTACTCGAATATGCTCTTCATAGACTTTTTACGGTAGGCTCTTCGTGAATGGATCAGCTAGGTTATCCACAGTACCAATCTTTTCAATCAGCACGTCTCCTCGTCTAACGATTTCTCGTATGACATGGTACTTTCTCTCTATGTGTTTGGTTGCCTTGTGGGTCCGTGGTTCTTCGAGTTTGCACATCGCACTGAGTTATCACGAAGAAACTATGATACTCTTGGGCAAACCAAGTACCACATCTAGATCCACGAGGTAGTTCTTGAACCATACTGACCTCTTTAGCGACCTCGAGCGGCTACATATTCGGCTTCCATGGTGGAGTCCCAATGCATCGCGCCTTTGCACTCGCCAGAGGATCTGACTCTCCTCCCAGGTAAACACATAGCCCGAGGTAGACTTTTTCTCATCACGGTCGGCTTGGAAATCCGAGTTTGAATAAGTCAAAGGCATTAGTTATCTGCATGGTAAACTAGCCTATAATCTGAGTCCTTTTCGGTACTTGAGTATATGCTTTACCGCATGATCAATGAGCTTGTCGAGATTAGGCGATATCTTGCTACTATGCCTACCGCCGATAGCGGATATCGGGTCTCGTACATAACATTGCATACATGAGACTTCCTACGGCGGAGCGTAAGGAACTTGTCTCATTTCTCTATCTCCTTTGCGGTCATAGATGGCGCTCCTTGAATAAAGGAACACCACGCACGAAGGTAGCAATCCTTTCTTGGCGGTCTGCATACTAAAATGAGTAATCACAATATCAATGTAAGACGCGGCATGATAAGCTCAACATTTTCTCTTGCGATCTCGGTAAACCTGATCCCAAGAATGTACGCCGCATCTCCTAAGTCTTTCATTGGGCGATCGGATAACCAACTCTTTACGTGCGATAACAACTTCACATTGTTGCGAGTAGAAGGATGTCATCTACGTAAAGTGTAAAAATACCACGTCACCGTTGACATCCAAGCGATACACACAACTTTCGCTAGCAACTGGTAAATCCATAGGACTTTACCACCTCGTCAAAGTCTAAATTCCATGATCGGGAAGCTTGCTTAAGTCCATAAATGGACTTAAGCTTCCATACTAGATCTCTTCACCCTTCACCACATAACCTTGGTTGCTGCATATAGATGTCTCTACCTTATTCAAGGTAACCGTTTAGAAAAGCGGTTTTTACATCCATTTGCCAAACCTCAAGGTTTAAGTGGGCTGCTATGGTCAGAAGAATTCCGATGGACTTGAGCATTGCTACAGGTGAAAAGGTCTCATCGAAATTGATGTCCTCAATCTGAGTGTACCCTTTAGCCACAAGCCTGGCTTTAAAAGCCGAAACCTCTCCATCTGAATTTCTGTTCCTCTTGTATACCCACTTACTACCTATGGCTTCCTTGCTATCTGGTAGAGGTGTCTTTTCGTATACATCCATAGCTGTTATGGACTCAATTTCTAAGTCCATAGCGGTGTACCATGATCTTGCATCAGTGTCTTGTATCACCTTACTGTATGTCCATGGGTCGATTATTGTCTGCTCGTTTCTAGAACTAAATCCGAAGATTCACCCACGAACATAAATCGCTCGGGTTGACGAACAACCCACCCACTACGACGAAGCGCTACTGGCACAATGGCAACGGTGGGTGCAGTAACTTGTGGTTCTCTATCTTACACAACTTGCTAGATAGGTGCCACTTGTACGGTCGGTATCTTCCGTGGAACTCGATCCACTTCAATTTCTTGAAGTATCTGGTGTCGATCCCTCCCACTAGACACGACATCTCGTAACTTTGGTTTAATCGGTGGCGGAATACGATCATCTTCTAATTCATGAAGAATGATTTCAACTTTGGATTTATGGTTTTTCATATAATCATCTTCTAAGAATCGGGCATCAATGCTAATAATGACCTTATGATCCTTAGGACTATAGAAATAACCACCTTTCGTTCCTCTAGGATAGCTAATAAACAGCCTTGCATCAGATCTAGCCTCCAATTTGTCAGCCTTCTTGTTCAGCACATGTGGTGGAATGCCCCAAATCATTTGTGGTTTAAACTTGGTTGCACCAAAACCACAACTCGAAAAGGGTCTTTTCGACTGAATTGGATGGTACTAGATTGAGCAAGTGTACCATTGTTTCTAAGGCATACCCCTAGAACGAAATAGGCAATGTTGCATAACTCATCATTGATCTAACCATTTCTAAGAGAGTCCTATTTCTTCGCTCGACACACCATTTTCTTGTGGTGTGCCGGTGTAGTGGTGGGAGGTAATCCCACATCGCATCAAATAGTCCATAAACTCGTTCGAGGTATTCGCCATCGCGATCGGATCAAGATAACGATACTTTACCAAGCTTCGCCTCCAGTATCGAGTTATGCGGCTGAATCTTCCCACGACTCGAACAACGATTCATCTCCTAAGCGGGAGAAGTGGGAAATCTCGGCTATGATCTTACGTGCCTTAGCCGGAGGAAAGTACTTCGAAAGATTTCTCACGTAATCGCCCAACCGCTGATGCCGACGATCTAAGGTCTTGAACCAGTCCTTCGCTTGATTTCGCAGAGAGAACCCGAACATACGCATCCGGATTGTGTCTTGTGGCACCCCATTCTGTTTGATGGTGTCACAAATGTCGAGATAGGTCTCGAGATGGGCATTCGGATCCTCTGTGACTCCTCCGAACTGCTCCTCGAACCATCTTGATTAGGGGGACATTTCGAAATTGTTAGCATTTACTGGGCCCCATCCGCCTCCTTGAAATTGCTCGGTAGGAGGTCTGTACATGTAATTCAAGCGCCTTGCCGCCCCGAGCAGGACAACGAGTCCCATAGTATGATTGGCGCGTGATTTCTGTGAAATCCGCTACTTGCGTCGCGGCTACTTGGGAGAACGCCCGTTATTCGATTGCCATTGCTTCCTTTCTTCTTGCCTTCTCCTTCTCCTTTGTGAATTTTCGATTTCCGGATCAAAGAGTAGTTCAGAGGTCCTCGGGACCTTGTAAACATAAACTACACGGAGAAAAGAAGGAAATCAGATTAGCAAGGAATAAAATAAAAATTAAAAGTACAACTTGAATTAATAATTCCAAATTGACAAGTTATTCCTATATGATCTTAACAATCAAGAACGGCGCGTAAAATTTGATCGCTCCTTTTCACACGTCAAAAGGTGTAAATATAGGTAAGTTAATATCGTATCCATTGGGATTTATGTCTAAAATATCTGACTAACTCAACAAGACTTCATCATTATCCAAGTAACAAATATGGTTTTAAGGTATTTTAGGGCTTCGGACTCAATCCAAAGCAAAGGGTAACAAAACAGAAAGTAAATTAAAGCAATAAACACTCGGATGTTTGAAAACAGAGAAAGACGACTAACCCTAGGGCTGCATTAATCCAATCCACAACGTATGTTTATCCTGTTCTTATTAACCAATTTTTAATCCAGACAAGAATGAAAGATCACATATATAACCGACAATTTCTATTACGACAAAAGGCTGTAGATTACTAGTTTTCCTATTATCATACGCCTCTAGGTGAAAACAAGTAACTCCAAACGGATCACAAAGAATATGCTTCCTACGAATATCCTATCTCAGCTACGACTCAAGGCTCATTCGTATCATGCATTCGATATCGATTGACAATTAACACAATTACGTAATTAACCGACAACTAAATATGCATCGAGATTGATCAGAAACCAACACATATAAATAAGCACAATCGAATCATGAATCAATGCATGGACGGTAAATAACGATAACAGGAATCACAACATATAGGATCGAATCATGCAAACCCTAGGATTAGAACGAAAAACTAGCCAGACATCATAAACGAAATGAAATACGAATTAATCATAAAGACGGAAATTAAATATATAAAACCCGTGATGTAGCGTTGGATGAACACGTTGGGCTTGAATCCCAACCTCAGCGAAAAACGGAAAATTGCAGAGATCGTCCGGACGAAACGTTCCGGATCGTAAACAAAACGTAAACTAACGGAGAACAATACGTAAAATAAATCTAGAATGAAACTATATGGAACCTAAAGCTAAAACTCTGAAAAACTGATGTAAAAACTGAGAAAAGAGGCTCTGGAAACGTAGTTGTGAAGATGGGGGCGCGAGGGGGTGTTGCCATATATATAGGCACACCCCAAAACCCTAATTTTCCTTCTGCCGCGCCGTCTCGCGACCACCCTTCGCGGTCGCTAGGTGTGGTCGCGAGGTAATCCTCGCGCGCGGCCTTCTCGCCCGCGATCGCCTCTTGCGCCCGCTTGGTTGGTTCGCGACCACACCTAGCGGTCGCTAGAAATCGATCCGTCGCGAAATCGTCCGGTGGCTTTCTCGCTGAAGCTTCGCTTCATGGCGCGTTCTCATGATCGCGGTCTTCTCGGGTTCTCGCGTGTTTCCTAGCGGCGGCCTAGCGACCGCCAGGTGGTCGCTAAACACGCCAGACAGTGTGTTTTGGCTCGTGCGTCGTTCCTTGCTTCGATTTTCAACATATAGACCTACACAACACCAAAAGAACACCCAAGAGCGTTATCTTCTAAAAATAGATAAAACATTAGGAATCGACACGTGAACGCACATTAAACGAGCTAAACTCATCTTCAAATATCAACTATGAGCGTGTAAAATGCGCGTTTATCAAACCCCAAACTTAAATCATTGTTTGTCCTCAAACAAAACCAAAACAGAAAGACAAACGAAGCGATCAGCGAGCGTAGCAAAGATGATAACCATTCTAGGCCTCGAAACATATCAACGCTCAAAACATTAGTGCACATGACGGCGTTAGCCAACTCAACACAAACAACAATTGACGGCAAAACTTATTTAATTCAACCTCACAACGGCATGTGTGTAAAATATAGGATACACTCAACTCATATAGAAATATGGGACGTGTATACACTCAACGATCAATGCAATGCAACATCTTACCATAGGCTTGCCGTTTCTAATATCTCCACCACGTCATTGTGTTCAAATTAGGATCAAAGAGGTCTTTTCATAGGTTGTAATGTAGGCACATTGGTTAAGGTAGGATAAATTATGGCTAAGGATTGAAAAACATTCCAAACACCCCATTTATACTATTCGACACATATGGACTTCGTCCATTTTCCCTTCTTTCCCAATGTGCTAAATCAACGTTTCAATTCCACGAAGGTACCTATACTTTGATTGAAGACCCTTTATGCTCAACACTCACGATGAACTTAACATTTTCTTTTTCTTTCTTTTCTAGAGCTTATAGGGTTTATCTTATACAACAAAGGTACAAATCTTCACCACAGATGTGTTTTTTCTAAACGAAACTTTTCTCATCATCACTACATCAAAATTTCACCCCTTTTGATTCCCATATCCATCCTCACCTCCTATCATCCGGTTAATTGAAAGAAAAAGTCTAATAAAGGCTCAAAGAAGGAGGATCCATCTCACCAATCAGCGTACCATGGTGTGTGATCGACGTACCATGGTGTGTGATCGACGACGCTCAAGATGTGCTCGTCGGGAAGTTCTCCTTTATGCCAATCTTCCTATCCTCTCCTTCGATCGCTTCTCCAATCGCGACAAGTGGTCGGCTACCACATTTTCGCAGACTTTCTATCTTTGATCTCCATGTCGAACTCTTGAAGAAGGAGGATCCATCTCACCAATCTCGGCGAATCTTTCTTCGAGCGGATGGCGAATGGCGGCATGGTCGGTGTGCACGATGGTGTGGTGCCCACCAAATAAGGTCTAAACTTATCGAAAGCATAGACCACGCAAGTAATTCCTTCTCCGTGGTGGTGTAATTCATTTGAGCAGTCGAGAGTCTTACTTGCATAATAGATGACTCGGAAAAGCTTGTCTCGTTTACGCCCAAAACAGCACCAATCGCCCAATCACCGCATCACACATCGGCTCAAACGGTTGACTCAATCGGGTGAGATCAAAAGCGGAGTCGAGATCGGGCCACCTTCAATTCTCGAACGCCCAAACACTCCTTCGTGAACACGAACTTCATATCTTTCTCGAGCAATCCACACAATGGCTTCGTGATCGCCGAGAAATCCTTGATGAACCGTCTATAAAAACCCGCGTGACCGAGAAAACTCCTCACTGATTTGACATTTGTAGGCGGGAGGCGGTTTCTCGATAGCGACAATCTTTGCTCGATCCACTTCCAAACCCTCGGCGAGACTTTGTGACCAAGCACGATACCTTCCTTCACCATGAAATGGCACTTCTCCCAATTGAGAACAAGATTTGTCTCCTCACATCTTTGCAAAGCTTCAGACAAGTTATGGAGCGGTGGTCGAACGAAGAGCCAAACACGGAAAAGTCATCCATAAAACTTCCATAATATTCTCGATCAACCCATGGAAGATGGACATCATGCACCTTTGGAGCGTGGCGGGGAGCATTGCACAATCAAACGGCATTCGTCTATAGGCGAAAACTCCATACGGACAAGTGAGCGCCGTCTTGTCTCGATCTTCTTGGGCGATGGCAATCGATTGTACCCGAATATCCATCGAGAAAAGCAAGAGAACTCATACCCCGCTAGTCGTCCAACATCCGATCAATAAAGGCGGGGAAAATGGTCTTTCCTCGTGGGCGTGTTCGAGCACGATAGTCGATGCAAACCGCCATCTCGTTACGAGTCTTGTTGCCACAAGCTCGTTCGTCTAAATCTCGATCACCGTGATACCCCTTTCTTGGATACCACTTGAGTAGGGCTAACCCACTCGGCGCCGGATATGGCATAGATCATGCCGCGTCTAAAGCTTCAACACTTCCTTTCGGCGACCCTTGCATTGCGGATTCAATCGGCGTTGAGGTTGCACCTTTGGCTTGTATTCATTCTCCAACGGGATCCGGTGCATGCAAATCGAGGGTGACCCCTCGATATCGTAAATCGCCCACCCAATCGCCGACTTGTACCGCTCAACACCGACCATCGTTTACGTGTCTCCTCATGACCAAAGTGAAGATATTATCACCGGGCACGTCTCATCGTCGCCTAAGAAGGCATCTTGCGGTGGTCGGCAACTCTTTCAACTCCATCTTGGTGTAGTCTCTTCCTTCTTCACCACGGCCCTCCTCCAATCGGCTTCCTCACATCCAAATAAGGCACTCGACTCCTCGGGAGGGCCTTGACTTCATCGATGGACTCAAGATACTCTAAAATCTCGTCACACGCCTCATCAAGGTCTCGGATGAGAAAATCGAGTTCGCATACAAAACTCCACGGATCAACTGATTGAAAGTGAGTGGGCGGCAATTTGCTCTATAACTCGACAATCTTCCATGGTCTTCTCGTCAGTCGCTTCATAGCATCATATAGAGATTTTCATCTCCTCGTCGTTGACTCGGAAGGTGAGATCTCCATCTTGCACATCTATCAATGCTCGCGGTAGCTAGGAATGGTCGCCCGAGAATAAGAGGTGTATTCCCATCCTCTGGCATGTCGAGAACAACGAAATCAGCTGGGAAGATGAAATCTCGAACTTTCACGAGCACGTCTTCCACTATCCCCTTCGGATAAGTCACCGAGGTGTCTGCCATCTGAAGAGCTATGGTGGTCGGCTTGATCTCCCCAATCTCCAATCGGTTAAAAATGGACAACGGCATCAGATTGATGCTTGCCCCCAAATCACACAGAACCTTGGAGAATGTCTGTCCTCCGATGACACATGCGATGGTGAAGCTGCCCGGATCTTTCTGCTTGAGCGGCAACTTCTTTTGCAGTACAGCACTGCACTCTTGAGACAGATTTATCGTCTCGAATTTTCCAAGCTTCTTCTTATTGGCAACGGCATCCTTCAAAAACTTCACATAACCCGGCATATCTCGAAGTGCATCAAGTAAAGGAATATTAATATGCACCTTTTGAAACATCTCCATGAATCGTCAACTTTCGTCGATTGGGCTTGGCTAAACGGCTTGGAAACGGAATTGGAGGCACGTACGTCGGAAATCTCTTCAAAGCTGGCTCCTCGCGATCTGACTCGCGACCGCGTGTGCGGTCACTAGGTACGCGCGATGTCTTCTTTCGTCTTGGCGGGCCTTGGCGCTGCTTTCGGCGCTAGGTGCGCTGAAGTCTCGTATGATTTCTGCCTCTCAGAATGACTCGCGACCGCTAGGTCGCCGCTAGGTCCTCGGATCGACCGTCATGGGCGCTTTTGACTTATTGCGCCCGAGTCGCTCGCGAACTCCATTGCCATTTTCCTCGCGGCGGGCTCATGGTCATGAGCTCGGTCGCGAGATCTCTCTTTGCCCGTTTGCCCGTGCTCTCCTCGTGACTTTGATAAGCTCTCGCCCACCTCAAATGAATGGCATTACTGATGATTTTTGGGTTTACCTCCGTATTACTCGGAAATGGCCCGACTTGTGCTGCCCATTCTGCAGCGGCTATCGACTTATTTGATTCTCCATCATCTTCATGTGCTTTCCCATAGCCGCCACACGGTGGACTCCAAATGATTGATCTTACGCCCGTGTTGCTTATAAGCAATTCGATTCGTTGCAATTGTTGGTTGCTTACAACCAACTGCTGCATCATATCCTCTAGACTCGGCTTCTTCGTCCCTTGAATCACGCCGTTCTGAACTGAGAAACCTGGCGGAGGCTGCTGAAAATTATTGGGGTTGGCGTACGAGAAATTTGGGTGATTTCTGTTGTTAGGATTGTACGCCGGATTCCCCAGGACGGTTGTTCCTCTGATTGATATAGTTCACGTCCTCAGCCTCGATCATCTCTGACTCTGCAGCATTTATCTGAGCCACGCCTTTTCCTTTCCTTTCTTTCTCAAATTGGCTTTTTAACAAGGTGAATCGCCCATAATATTGTCGTACTTTGAGTCACCTTCAACTGCTGCAGCCTTCACCACCGTGTTCTCTCCATCGACCATCGATAAGCTGTTAGCCGCCATCTCTTCTATGACGCGGTGGCCTCGTCTACGCCTGCTCAAAGGCAACCCCCGCTGATCGTCAACAATACTCCTCGTGTGAGGTGTCACCATCAAAGCGGGTGTCTGGCCGCTCTCGAAAATCCATTGTGGGCACCTTCTCAATAGGCCCCCGAATCTTTCCCACGACTCGAACAACGATTCATCTCCTAACCGGGAGAAGTGGGAAATCTCGGCTATGATCTTACGTGCCTTAGCCGGAGGAAAGTACTTGAAAGGATTTCTCACGAGAATCGCCCAACTGTTGATGCCGTGTACGATCTAAGGTCTTGAACGAGTCCTTCGCTTGATTTCGCAGAGAACCCGAACATACGCATCCGGATTGTGTCTTGTGGCACCCCATTCATTTGATGGTGTCACAAATGTCGAGATAGGTCTCGAGATGGGCATTCGGATCCTCTGTGACTCCTCCTCCGAGGCTGCTCCTTGAACCATCTTGATTAGGGCCGGCTTCACTCGAAATTGTTAGCATTTACTGGGCCCCATCCGCCTCCTTGAAATTGCTCGGTGGGAGGTGCAGACATGTAATTCAGTGACTGCTTGCCGCCTCCCGAGCTTGAGGACAACGAGTCCCATAGTCGCCAATCAAGCGCCGCATTCTGTGAAATCCGCTAATGTGCGTGCGGCTACTTCGGGAGGAACGCCCGTTATTCTGATTTGCCATTGCTTCCTTTCTTCTTGCCCTTCTCCTTCTCCTTTGTGAATTTTCGATTTCCGGATCAAAGAGTAGTTCAGGAGGTCCTCGGGACCTTGTAAACATAAACTACCTGGAGAAAAAGAAGGAAATCAGATTGGCAAGGAATAAAAATAAAAATTAAAAGTACAACTTGAATTAATAATTCCAAATTGACAAGTTATTCCTATATGATCTTAACAATCCCCGGCAACGGCGCCAAAATTTGATCGCTCCTTTTTCACACGTCAAAAAGGTGTAAATATAGGGTAAGCGAAGTATCGTATCCACGGGGATTGTAATACGAAAATACAGAAGCTAACTCAACAAGACTTCATCATTATCCAAGTAACAAATATGGTTTTAAGGTATTTTAGGGCTTGGACTCAATCCAAGCAAAGGGTAACAAAGCAGTAAAGTAAATTAAAGCAATAAACACTCGGATGTTTGAAAGCAGAGAAAGACGACTAACCACAGGGCTGCATTAATCCAATCCACAACGTATGTTTATCCTGTTCTTATTAACCAATTTTAATCCGATAAGAATGAAAGATCACATATATAACCGACAATTTCTATTACGACAAAGGCGGTCAGATTACTAGTTTTCCCTATTATCATTACGTCTCAGGTGAAAACAAGTAACTCCAAACGGATCACAAAGAATATGCTTCCTACGAATATCCTATCTCACCACGACTCGAGGCTCATTCGTATCATGCATTCGATATCGATTGACAATTAACACAATTACGTAATTAACCGACAACTAAATATGCATCGAGATTGATCGAAACCAACACATATAAATAAGCACAATCGAATCATGAATCAATGCATGGACGGTAAATAACGATAACAGAATCACAACATATAGGATCGAATCATGCAAACCCTAGGATTAGAACGAAAAACTAGCGGACATCATAAGCGAAATGAAATACGAATTAATCATAAAGGCGGAAATTAAATATATAAAACCCGTGATGTAGCGTTGGATGAACACGTTGGGCTTGAATCCCAACCTCGAAAACGGAAAATTAGAGATCGTCCGGACGAAACGTTAGGATCGTAAACAAAGCGTAAACTAACGGAGAACAATACGTAAAATAAATCTAGAATGAAACTATATGGAACCTAAAGCTAAAACTACGAAAAACTGATGTAAAAGCGAGAAAAGAGGCTCGAAACGTGGTTGTGAAGATGGGGGCGGGGTGCCATATATATAGCACGCCCCAAAACCCTAATTTTCATACGCGCGCCGTCTCGCGACCACCCTTCGCGGTCGCTAGGTGTGGTCGCGAGGTAATCCTCATGGCGCCTTCTCGCCCGCGATCGCCTCTTGCGCCCGCTTGGTTGGTTCGCGACCACGCTGGCGGTCGCTAGGAAATCGATGCGGTCGCGAGAAATCGCCCGATGGCTTTCTCGCGCTAGGCCGCTTCGCTGGCGGCGTTCATGATCGCGGTCTTCGGTTCTCGCGTGTTTCTAGCGGCGGCCCTAGCGACCGCTAGGCTGGTCGCTAGAAACACGCCGATTGTGTGTTTTGGCTCGTCGTCGTTCCTTGCCCGATTTTCAACATATAGACCTACACAACACCAAAAGAACACCCAAGAGCGGTATCTTCTAAAAATAGATAAAACATTAGGAATCGATACGTAAACGCACATTAAGCGAGCTAAACTCATCTTCAAATATCAACTATGAGCGTGTAAAATGCGCGTTTATCACTCGTCGAGTCGCCCGTAGGCCTACCGAGGGCGACTTACCGAGAGCTGCCGAACACGACCCGCCGAAGCGTGCCGAGCCGCGTCGCCTGACCCCTGCCGATGCCGCCCAGGCGCTTCCGAACGTGACCCGTCGAGGCCACCCGAAGCTACCGAGGCCCCGTCGCCCGGATCCACCGAGGCGCCGATACCGCCGAGAAAACTGGCAACTGCCGAGGCGTCTTTGCGGCGTCGAGCACGTCTGCATGCCGTCGCCCGCACACCCTCGGCGGTGCGTTCGTTTTTCCGATAGCCTCCCGTCGTGCCATGAGATGGGACTTCGTCGTCTCGTTCTTCGTGCTTTTCGCATTCGTTCTTCTTTTACAGATAAGATTTACAAGAAAAAAATCTAATCTAACCACGGATTTTCTCGTGGTAAAAAACAAAATCCGACAAAAAATAAAATGAGCCATGATGAGCAGCGGATCCACAATTAATTAATTGCGCACGTTATAATCAAGCGTCAATTAATCCAGCGAGCGAATTACGATCCGGTCTCGATACCAATTGTAGAAATCGATTTTAACCTCTCCAGAGGATCCCGATGATCTATCTTGGATGTTTAATTCACCATACATTGGTTATATACCTAGCATGCACCTATATAATTAATTACAATACGTTGGTGTTTACTCTTGTTTACCTGCGAATTTGCCAGGCAAGGATTGGATCAAGACTCGTGCTTTGATCTTCTGGACTATGTCCCATTGCTTAAACTCTAATGCCGAGTGAGGACAATCTATGAGAGTGCTATAGAAATTCGCCTTCTTCCTTACCCTAGAGTTTTCAAAAATCTCACTATGTTGAATAGTAATTCTCGAAAATATTACTCTTGGATTAGCCTTTGATTTTCTCTCACCTTATATTTATAATGCAATCCTAAATCCTATCATGATAGTATTTATGCATATCTAATAAATATAATAATATCACTTAAGATGAGAGGATCAAAGCAGAGTCGAGAGAACTCTACAAGGAGGGGCGATTTTCACTAAGCTCCAGCACTGGATGGGCCAGCCAGTGGATCAAATGCTGAGGAATAAATATGGGCCTCAAATAAATTAATTATCTTATGTTCAGCCTAGAACATAAATTAATTCATAAACATTTATTCATGCCACTAGAGAATAAATGTTGACTTACCCCTTTATTTCGAAGTTGAGTCGGGCTCGCATTTAGACTTAATGAATCCCGTATTTAAGATATCGTCGTCCATTAATTATTCTGACGTTTTGTTGCTTAAAATAATTAATTACTTTAATTCCATAAGTAGTACCACTCAACCTTAGTATTGCACTTGAGATAACTCGACTGCGGGGTTTAGTAAAATAAACTTTTGAGCTCCTTAAGGGGCGTCATCATCCTAAGCGGATACGGTGACTCGACACGGTAACTAGCATGACGTCACAAGACCGCCACTACCCAAGATGTAGAGAATCTTGGGTTAACTCATGTAACCTCACCCATAGCAAGTCAAAGTGATGGTCGACAAGAACTCATACTCACCTAATACCTTATCGAGGTTTAGATCGGCGTAAAGTCACCGAGATCTAGGTTCTTCACGACGGTTAGATAGAAGAACTCCTCTCACTGTGATCCATCAATACGTCAGGGACGTACCAGCATAGACAAGCAACCAAGTCAAGTTACTTCTTATCTATACTGAAGCCTATACCGACAACTCATCCTCAAGTTGTCTCAGATGTGATTCTTTTTATATCTCATTAAGCTTGACCAATCATACAGACTTCTGTGATCTACAACACACTATATGATCTAACTTACATATGAGATAAAGGGACATACATATGCAATCAAGTAAATAATTCAGATAGGAGATTGTAATAGTGATAACAGGAAACATTGTATACAAACTCAACCAATACTGCTTCTAGTATACAAATCCAACAATAACCTGTGCATGCATCATCAAAATAAACATTTACTTGCTTTCATTTCATAGCATCATATAATATGCATATGCATGTTCTCATGTCGGCCGATAACTTTTCCTTCCCATATCCACGGACTTTCTTTGTATTGATCCGAGGAGTAGGTCTCCTCCTCAAACACACTTTAACATCACATACTCGTGTTGGTCCCGAAGGTTACCAACTACGGTCATACCCGACGTCGGTAACATTCTTTCATTCATACTTTATTTCTTTCTTTTCCATGGATAGGTAGTGCATTATGCATGTCATGCTCAAAAATAGGCAAGTCATTCAACTTTGAAACTTTGTAAATAACTGCATATCATCTCTTTTGAAAATATATAAAAACATAAGCATATCATTATAGAAAATACTTATACCCACCTGGTAACAGTCACTCATGACTATACCTTCTGCCTTTCACTTCATTTTTCTTCCCACTTGGGTCATAAATCCACATAAAATGGCATAAAAGTCTATCAAGAACCAAACAAGAACATAACTTATCTTAGTCGTCGATACAACTATATTTTCTCAATACACAAGACGCTATGGTCTATAAACATTCGGGTCATTGCATCCTCTAACATCTTAAACATATAATAAGACTTAACGAAGCCTAATGTGACTAAACGAGCGTAGAAAACTCAACAACAAGCTTAAACCATCCAACCTTAGCCAAAAATCTAACGACCCCTTAAGACATAGTTTATGTCCGACGTCAAAATTCGCGCAAGACGTCGTGTATCTTAGACGAATCTCTATACATGATCAACTATCCTCAAATATCACCAATCCATCACCAAAACCCAAAGATCTAAGCTCTAACTTTGAAAACTCATTTTTGTCGGCAAACTAAAATTTTACTACTTTGAATACGTCGGCCGAAAAATCTGAATAAATCATTTTAAGCATTATTCATATCATAGATTCTAAATATGAAGTCAAAATAATCAAATAAAATAAAAAATCCAACAATATGAGGGCTAGGGTTTTCGGCCATTTAGGGTTTTCAATATAGTTTCGATTTCAAACGTTTTTCTTGTTCAAAACATGTTTATATCACTACAAGAATTTCGCTAATAGACCACGGGGAATGCCCATGGTCTATTTCAAAAATTCGCGTGGTCTACAAAGGTGTAGTCTATTGCGTGCGGCTATAGACCACGCGGATTTCCCGTGGTCTATTGGTTATAGATCACGGTGAAAACCGCGTGGTCTCATAATGTTATAGACAACGGCCACACGAAGGTGAACCATGGCCTTTCCCGTCGTCTATGACATTATAGACCACGTGATTTTCACCATGGTCTATAATCGAATAGACCACACGCATTTCCGTGGTCTATAAGCTGAATAATATATTTTGTTATTTTATTATTTATTTAATACTGTTTCATAATTTGAATGCATGTTTCTGCTAATTAAAAATAATAATTCAAAAATAAATATAAAATATTTCTCATAATATTTATATCAAAATCAAGGTGCACATTTCATAAGCATTCAAAACGTTATATTCGAGAAATTCTCAATCTACATGTATTTTCTAACTAGCTACAAGTATTTTCTAACTAGCTACTAAAATTTATCCAAAAATATCCATTCACCATCTTCAACAACAAATATTTTCTAACTAGCTACTAAAATTCATCAAAAAAAAAAAATCAACTTCACCATCTTCAAGCATTTCACCATCTTTGCTTCAACAAATCATCTAACTTGATCTCATCTACATTATTAGAATAAGATGTAAAATTGTAAGAAATAAAATTTACTACATCAAAATCATTATATTCAACAAAAAGTATGAAACTTACCATCGTCAACCACCATAGAATCAGCGACTAACTCGGACCACTCTATACGTTCCCGGTCTAGGATTCACATAGATAACCTGAGTGTCAGTCCTAGTAGATAAACTGACGATAATATACACTTCACTTGAGTCCAATGTGACAACAACAAGAGATGTATCCCTTAGACAACCAGCTGCAACAGATCACAAATATTCTGGAATCAGAATGAAATTCAAAATTTATGTAATCTATGTAAAGCAGTGACCATACACGAACTCTGAATTTCTTATTTAAATTTAGAAGAAATATAAATGCTGAGTAATCGACAGCAAGTTGTCACTTCCTTTCACAGAGAAAAGTATTAGAGTCAAAATCTGTAAGAACTTCTCTGAACTTCCACTGATGGGCATAAATGACATAATAATTATGATAACAAGAACTTCAAAAAAATCTTTGCGATTATATGTACGGTTGCCATAAATGTATACCAAAATGAAGTCCATGTCAGTGGATGCCAAATTACGCCCTTAAAAGGCACAGATAACCTCAGTAAGTGATCAGTCTTAGTGCACTAATCTTCATAATCCATACCGATAAAAGGGAAGGGAAAAATAAAAAATAAAATTGGGGTGGGACCACTTTGCATCTCATTTTCTACAGGGAAAAAAATCAACAATTCCTATTAAAAAGTTGGTAAATCGATTGAATATTATAAACAGAAAAAAAGTTGAATAAATAAAAAGGGCTGTGACAAATGTTGTGCGTTAACTCAGGCATCTTCCATTTGATATGGTTCACTTGACAAAAGTCCTATAAAGGAAACGAGTAAAAGACTATAAATTGCTTAGTCCTAGCTTCACATTTTTACAATCTATTGAAATAATGAAAAGTTGATTAAGAAATCTCGATGATGTTGAAGAATAAAGAATCAAGAGGAATCTGTAAAAATGGTTCATGGCTCACCAGATGATTCCATGCTCTCAAAGTTCACCAGTCTTCAAGTTCTTGAGAGCAGTAAGATTCAAAAATTATGATAGATGAGTAGTCTGGCAGAGGGAAAAGAAAGAAATCCAAATTAGCACCATATAACCACATGTTGATATATACCAGGTCCACGAACTGACTTAGAATTAGGTGTGACTTGATTTGCCATTGGTCGAGGGATTTTCTTAACTTGATAGCCAATGAGTCCACAATGGCAATCCCTGCCAAAGCAGAATATAATAGCATCATAGGTCCTTGATTTTGGGTCTAAATTTTTTTTTTCTTCCTGAAATTGATCACTAACCAGATGGGTTTCAAGCTTTTGGAAAACTGGAGTTTTCTCGAAGTCCTGTTTGTTGTGAGTAGGCTCGATAAAGTTTTCTTCCAAAAGCCCTGTTGTGCCAATAGGAAATTGTGCGTTAAGTTTATGCAATTCAGGGCAAAGATACAAATACATGGTAATATACAAAATTCTTACCGACAACCCCTCTACCTCTACTGTCAGAAAAGGTTACAACATGCCAAAATGGCTGCAGTGAAGAGAGCAAAAATAGATTAAAAATGTGGGTAGATAAAAAATAAAAAAATATCTTTAGATTATCTTTAATTTCTTTCTTTTTCTTTAGTTGGGAGGGGGAGAGGGGGGTGGACCTGGATAATAACTTTCCCTCTAGTGAAAACTTAATCAGATCATCAATATTTTTACAAACCAAATCATCTTTGTCACCAAATAGTGTTATCATCTAAAATCGTTGATTTGTCTCAGGAAAACCCAGCACTATACTTGCTTGGACCATTGTATTTCTGGTAGTGACAATATCTAAAGATAGACGAATTCAGTAAAAGCAGTCACCAGTATCAGTCTGTTCTTATGGTAGACATTAAATCCATGTACATTCACGACTGGAGCTTCCCTCAGGAATCCAATCGTTGTGATGACTGAACCCTGCAATCAGTAAAATAAGGATGACACATCTCAATAATTCAACCTGATCAGAGGCTAAAATAACCATAGAAAGATTATTATTATTGAGTTAAAAGGCCAATGCAAAACAATTTCTTTGATGAAATCTTGGTTTAAGTATATTTAAGCATTCACATACAAGCAGCTAATATCTCTGTTTAAAAATATGTGCAATATTTGCACAACTAACTCATGTATCACCATAAAATTTGCAGAAAAGATCCATACCTCAACATTTTGAGGTCTGTACACTATAATTCCGGAAATTTAAGATCATATCCAATGTTATAATAACAACTCGTCCACGCAATATTATCTTAAAGTTCTTAGGATATCGCAAGTATAAAATAGATAAGTATGCCTGCAGAAAAAGAAGGCCAAGTATCAGCAAGTATTTACAGATTTATGCAAATACACACTTATCTGAAACAAACTTACGCGAAGTGAATACTTAAGACGATTAGCAAGATGCTGTTCATTTGCATTCATCTTAGCGGAAATTTTGGCATTCTCTCTAGTGTTCCAACAGAGACGAATGAAAGACAGAGATAATGAGAACGAGTTTCTAAAAAACAAACAACAAGACAGAAGGTAATAAAAGAAGTGGCAATGCATTTGTAGTAGTCCGAAATTTTTTAGTATTAATTAAGGCCTAATTAAGTATGACTAGGGGTTTAAAAGCTATTAATTTCATAAGAAGGTATATAGAAGTATAGAATGGGTTATTAATCGATAGAAATTCGATTATTTCTCAATTGAAGGATATGAGATTAGAAAATGTAGAGATTAATTAGAAATGAATTTTATTATGATAAAATGTGAATTATGTGAATTTTTATGTGTGTTTGAATGAAAAAAATGCTATTAAATAAAAATTGTGCTATGAAATGCATTAATTATTTTTGCATGTTAATTTTCTTGTAAAATGAGAGGAATTATTGTTCAAGCTATTAATTGCTTGAATAAATTATTTTATTATTATCATTTAGTGATAAAGGAATTATTGTTATAATTTTCAAAATTTAGGAATTAAGCATAATTAGTTGAATTTTAATATATGAAAGAATTTAATTTATGTTTTATGAAATTAATTTTAATTATGGATGTAAATTGTTTTGGATTCTAATATTTATTAGAAATATAGTTATATATATATATAAGGATATTAAGTTATAATATTAGCAATATTAGAGGTATAATTATCAATTTTGGAAATTTGTGTTAAATTATGATAAAATGAAAACTTAATGTACATTTAAATGTACATAAACATTCTAGAAATTTCAAAATAACATAAGATCATCCTCAACCCCCATTTCCCCTTCATTTTTCGGCACACAGACACAAGTTTTATTTTCACATTTTAATCCTTAACTAAGTGGGAAATTAGTGGAATTTTACTCCAAGCAAGGTAATTACTTTATTTAAGCTAAGTTTATGTGATTTAAATTGATGAATATTATGTTCTAAATACTTAGAGTTTTCGAAAATTAGGAGGTTGATTTTAAGGTTGATTGGTTTAAATTTTGTTATGTTTATTGAATTAATTATGTTTATGGAGTTTAATTAACATATGCTATGGTTTAAATTTCTTAAATTCATGAAGTTGAAAAATTTAAGCTTGATTATGAACCCTAAATATGGCATATGAATTTTATGGTGTAATTTAGTTGAATTGAGCCTAAATATGTGTTTAGGAATGGATATAAACATCATAGGATCCAAGAAATTAAAAGTTAAATCATGCATATTTAATTCCCAAAATTTTTGAAAATTAAGAGTGAATAGAACTTAGGGATTTTGATTTTATTTGATCTATTTGATATGATATTTATGCTTAGGGATATATATAATGCATAAAATGAATTTATAGGAATTTAATTCAATTATATACCTAATGTTCAAATTTTTGAAAATGAAGGGTAGGTCATGAACTATGATTTCTTGATTTTATTTGATGTATTTGATATGATTTTTGAGATCTAGGATAAAAATAATATTTAAGTTGAATTTATGAGAATTTTTGAGTATATATATTAAAAGATGGAAAATTAAAGTTTAGTAAAAGTTATGATTTTATGTGATGAACTTAGTTGAAGATTTGAATGGATTAAGAATTAATGATCATCGATGCTAAATGAGTATAATTGTATGATATTTGATATTGAATAGATTTTAGATAGTAAAACTATTGAAATTTTCTATATATGTAGTTGAAGAGCATTAGGCGATTAAAGTGTGAATTAATGAAATTAAACTTGTTTTAAGTTTCTAAATGCATATTTAAGTATATGTTGATGATATTGGGGAGTTTGGGATGAAATTGGATGAGTTTGGTTTACTTGGGCTACTCATATTATAAAAGTTATTACGAAATTTGGTAGAAATTTTTATCAATAAGGCGTTATGAGAAATTAAGCAATAGATTTATGATAAACAAGTGAAATGTGGTTACTTGAAGTTATTTAAATTCTTTAATCATAGTATGTTATCTAAATCCTTAAGTTATTAAAGATTGAACTATGAAAGGATATAATAAGTTTAACATAATCTTCGATTAGTTAGGATTTAGTGATAATGTGTTTAATGAGTAATAAAGCTTGCTAAATACAATAATAATCTTGTTTTACAAGGAGCGAGCAAAGGGACTCGGGAAGTAAAAGACGAAGGAGCAAATATTTTGGAATAGACGTCGTAAGGTGGGTAATGTTTTGCAAATTATTTTATGTAGCAAAGTTGATTATATGCTTGAACTTGTTGCTATCATGAATTATTACAAATCACCACATTATGAATATGTTGAAAATGAATGTTTTACCACATTGTGGGTATGACGGCGATTTATCTAACTACGGTAGGAAAATATTATGTACTGTGCACAGGTTTATGGCTGCGAGCTTGCAAATGCAGGCCGGCCAAGGTATTGGGGAGGAGGCCTACTTTCCATTACCGGATGACGTAGATAGGGTATGACCGTAGTTGAGATCCTTCGGGAACAACTCGGGTTTGTGATGCCGGTATGTTTAAAAAATGAAATTTTGGTGACATGATATTGAAAGTTTCTTATGAAACAATTATTCAAGTTGTTTATTCAATGTTTACTTAAATTGAAATTATAAGTTTGAAAATTTTGTTGACAATTACCCACTGAGTACTCTTTGGTACTCATACCCGAAAAATGTTTTAATTGGTGCAGGTTGAGCATGGAAGAGATGTGGGCTTGGACTGAGCTTAGTTGACTCCTTTTGTTGTAAATAGTTGAGCCTGAATGTTGTGTCTTCATACATAACATTCGCTACTCTTCCGCTGTCAACTTTTGCAAACTGAAAATCATACTTTTGAGAAACTTTGTAAATGTTTCGAATATGTGTATATATGTATTGTGGAGGCTGTGTCCTCACTTGGGGTTATATAGCCCGTTTATCGAAAATTTATTTCCATTAAACCTGTTCATTTGTCCAAAATTTTAATGTCTTAACCAGTCAAGGCCTGATTAGTTAGTTAATCACATAATTAATTAGTCGGGTCGTGACAGCATTAGTTTCCTGGATGTTCTACGTACTTGCTTCAGAAGATCGGCTTCTGTCGTAAATGGAGACCACTCCAAAAGGATGGAAAGATTACTATTTAGATGTTGTTCATCGTGTAATGAATTCCATGTCCACGTATGTGAATCAAACTCATAATCAACCTGCGTTGCAAAGAGAACCTGACCTTTAAAGCATGTTTAGCACATATTAAATCTGAAAAATAAGCACCTTCAAGAAAAGAAATAAAATTTTAGTTACCTCATCTCAACGAAAGCATTTAGGAAATTTAGCTTTAACAAAAGCAAATGACTCCAATCTTGCAAATGATGTTATGACTTTAAGAAATACTAATTGTTGACAGTTTCTTCATTATTTATTAAACAAGCAGCCTAAAAATACGCAAATAAGTAACTAAAAACAAACATCAAAAGTTGGAGAGCAAGTAGGAGATACAACAGGACCAGCATTTGATTGTGAAGAATTTTGACTTTATACAAATGAAACATTCTACAAAAAACTTCATGTGCTAGGGCGGCAACTTTACCGCCTGAAACGGCACCGGCGGGGAGTCAATCTACAGTGCTAAGTTTGGCAACGAGAACTTCACGTATCGTAGTTCTTCATCTGCACGGCGAAGACGAAGTGGTTGAGAGAAATAAAGACGAGAATAGAGTAATGGCACTGATAGGCTATCGAATTGAAGTTCCTGCTGAACTCCGTGTACCCGCCAGCACCACCGGCGGCGTTCTACACTCCACCAACGCATAGATCAGCGTCTTCCGGACGTTTTGCCCATTTTCGACTAAATTCAGAGTTCTTATTAAATTGGCACCGCAGCGTTAGGGTTCTTCTCGATCGTACAAATTCCTTCCTTGCCAGATCTCGAGTTGGATCACTTTAGTTGAAATTTAAGAGAGCTAACCCCTTTTCTTTTTCTTCTTCTCTGCTTCTTCTGCTTCTCTTTCTATCTCTACCGCTTTCGTTTGCTTTTGTAAAATTAGGGCCAAATTCCCCAAATTAATTAAGTGTGAGTAAAAAAAATTAGCTAAGGCATGAAGATGGGCTAAAAGACCACATGGCTAAGTGGCGAAGACCACGCGGCCTAAGCCCGTGGTATTTAGTCGGCGTGGATGTTAGAGCAGCGGAAAAAGCCGTGGTTAATAAAGTTATCGCTAATAGACCAGCGGTGAGGGCACCGTGGTCTATCATATGAAAAAACGCTAATAGACTACGCGGTTCTCAGCCCGTGGTCTATAACCGTTTAAAATATGGTTATAGACCACGCGTTTCACCACCCACGTTGTCTATGTCATAATAGACCACTTTAGTACTAATGTACGTGGTCTATGACGTGTGGTCTATGAGCAAAATTCTTGTAGTGTATCCATCCAATAACACATATATGGAGGCAAATCAAGCATATAAACATCATAAATTCAAGATCAAAGCCTTCAATATTTTGAAAATCATCAAAATTCCAGAATAAACATATGCTCAAAAATTCAACGTTAAACAACTCGTCGTGATTAATCTAACATAATATCAAGAGATAATTGAACAACAACATATTCCTTCATATTTCATCAAAAGGACCGAAAATATAGCATGTCACAAAGTTCATGTTTTAAATTTTCAAACCATAGATATGTTCTAAAGATAGAAATATACCTCGATTCGAAGACGGATTGAAATTTCAACGGTTGGATCTTTGGAAATTTGAGTAGGATTTTTCAAAATTTTAGTGTGTGTAAGTGTGTGTTTTGGACGAAAAGAGAAAGAAAATGGAGATGAGTAGTGGTCTCCAAAAATTTATGAATATTTAATAACAAAATTCTATTTATTTTTCATTTTTTAAACATGATGAATAATCATGTTTCTAGAAAAACATATTTTCTATAAATACATGCTTTTAGGAATAATATTGTTGTTATAAATACATCTATTAATCCATATCGTTCGATTTCAAAACTCAATTTCTAATAAAATGCTCTCTACTTGAAATTCTCTTTAAAACTCAAACAACATACTATAAACATCAAAATTTAATTATAAAAATATTTTAACTTCAAAACCATTTTGGACATTCAACCGTGATTAGGGTTTATGGCAACATGTAACAAAAATTAAAACTTTGAAATCAAGACTTTAGGTTCAAAACTTCTATAAACACATACTTTATCATCTCAAAATTCTTGAAATCTAAGTCTTCTTATTCGTAACAAGACCTAAGAATCTTATCTTAGGTTCTGCCTCAAATTCTATCTTGAATCTATCTCAGATTCTATCTTCTCGACTCGAAGTTTAACATAAAAGCTTCTAGCTCAAACAATTCTTTCTTAAGGATGCAATGCCCTTCTCATAAGCTCTTAATTAGGAGCTAATCTCTGCTACAGGAATGCGGGGTATTACATTCCCACCCCCTTAAAAAAAAAATCGTCTCGAAATTTAGTACCTTTTTGCAGAGGTACTTCTTTCTCATTGATCTTCTAGCGCCCGTGTTGCTTCTTGTAAACCATGATGTTTTCATCGAACGTAACGTAACTGAAGGAATTGATTTATTCCTTAGTTGTTGTTCTTTTCAATCTAAGATGTATTCTTGTTTCTCTTCATAGCTTAGATCTTGTTTCAAGAACAATGTTTTCTTGATGTATGATGTGTTTTGGATCAAACACATATCTTCATTACTGCAACACACGGAACACATCGTAAATATTGTCGAAACTTGAAGGCAATGTTAATCTGTAGTCAATTGGTCCAATCTTTTCTTGAATCTCGTACAGCCGAATAAATCTTAGTTTGAGTTTTGCTTTGATTCGAAAGCGATGTATTTCTTTGGAAGGATATACTTTCACGAATACTGTAATATCCCGCAGTTTTGAGTGTTTAATTACGATAATTAAAATCGTAATTTAGAAATTAATCCCGATTATTAAAATCTTAATTAGTCAATGCTTGACTTTGACCAAGCATAATTGGATAATATCTGTGTGATATTCACTGATGCTTAGTGAATTAAGGAATATAATTTCCGATATTCCTTCGAACATAATGTTCTAACGTCAGATAGATTCGACAGTTAAGACTTACAGTATTTTAAGCAATTAAGCTTAGATTTCGAAATTTCCTATTATTATAGGAATAAATAAAATTGTTACAACTTTATTTTGAGCATTTTAGAGATGTTTTAAAAATGAGAATTTAGAGACGTTTCAAACGTTTACGTTTTGAGATAATGCAATAACTTGACCAAATGATCATGGAATTATAAATTCAAATTCCTACGATTATTTTATGATATAAGAGCATTATTTATCATCAAAATAATGCTAGATAATTATGGAATAAAATGTACTATATGTAATGGGTTTCGAAAACCCTAATTTTTAAAATTAGGGTTTTGAGGTCTAAAATTGTTTTAAATATTTTTTTCTATGATTAAATTCATCATCTATGATTATAATGTGTCTCATAACTATGTTTTAGCTATTTATTACATGAAAATAAAATATGTAGTGCATGAAACCCTAATTTTCGAAACCTTGCTACTATAGTGTTAATTAATTTTAATTGCTACCCAATTATGGTCCTATGATAATTATTATATTAATATGGTATTATTAAGGATAATATATGGTATTATATCAAGTTGCACAAGTGGGAGCACACTTGTGCTATGTTGGACGAAAATGATGAAGTATATGTGCCAAAATTTAATTAATTCCTATGCTATAATTAATGGTAGGCTATGAGTTGGATCTTATCCTATATTAGGTGTAAAGTGGAGATAATTAGCTATTGAAACAAGTAATCCAAGGTAGCATTTATGGGGTGGCCGAAAATCTTGAAAAATGAGGTTGAAATTTTTTAATTTCACACTATATAATAAGGTCACTTGTGTAGTTGAAATTTTTGACTTTTCAAAATTAACTTTATAATAGGATAATAATATAGTATATGATATAGGAAAAAAAAATAAAAGTCATCCTTATCAATCTCAAGGTGGCCGATCACTTTGGGAAAGGAAAAAGAGTTCATTTTTCTTGACTATGTAATAATTAAGATGATATACAATAATCATATGGTATAATCTTAAATGAAATAAATAGTTACAACAAACAAGTGAATATATATATTAATCCTTGTAATTCACGTGAACTACATGAATTAAAAAAAGAATGGCCCCAAATTGTTGCAAGTTGGCGTGAATGGTGAAAACAAGTGGGGAGAAGATTTTTATTGATAATGACATTATATTATAGTGTATTAGGATAAGATAGAAATTTTGTCTCTTCATACAACATGTTGGCCGAAATTGTTGACAATTCATGCAAGTGAATTAATTGATATTTTATGTGTAATAATTAAGATACAAGTGGCTTAGCCCTATAAATATGAGATGAGCTCTACTATCCCTCATTTTGTTCACCTTAGTACCGAAAAGTGAGGGAGAAAAATTGAGAGAGTTCATCACTTGTTCTTCCCAAATATTAGATCGAAAAACATTGCCGATAGAAATCAACTCCGATTAAAAGGTTAGAAACGTTACGAGCTTTATTTACATGCTAGAATTTTTTATTTTCATCCATGAAATATTATGTTATGAGCTTAGTTAAATTATGTTGAAATTTTCGAAAATCATGATCATGGGCTAAGTGTTTAGAAATCATGTTTATATGATATTACTAAGCTTATATTATAATTGTATAACAAAATTAAGCATGATATTAAATTTACCATGTGGACCGAAAATATGTAATTGTGATATGATGATGATAGTGATTTTTAATTGTTGATTTGAGCATGAAATCATGATCTAGGGTATTAATTATGGTTATATGAATTTATGTAGAATTTTTGGAAAACTTTAGTACCTATGTTCATGATTTTCGAAAGTTATAGTATATGATAGTAGGTTGTGATATAAACCATGTTTAAGTGTTATCATATCATATTAATGATGTAGATTCATAATATATGGTTGTAGGAATTTATTGAAATTTATAAAAATTATTTGGACCTAAGTCAAAAATTTTGAATATGACTTAGGTAAATTAAATTCAATAGTTCATAATAAATAACAATTATGTTATAATAAGGATAGTTAAGGATGATTAAGTGTTATATGAATTTATTTGAATTTTGAAAATGTTTAGTTGATGAATTATGTTGTGAAAACCATACCTTATGTATATTAATGTTATAAATTTATTTTATCAAGTATAATTACATAATATGATCTAAAATAATGTTTTAGACATAGTATGATTTTATAGGAATTTTGGAACAAGAATTGTACATTAAAATCGAAAATTACATAAGAAATTGAAAAGTCAAAATGTTGACTTTGAGTTGACTAAAGTCAAAATTGTTGACTAAGGTTGACTTGGTCAAAATTGTTGACCAAAACGTTGACCAAGGTCGAAAGGCACGTAATTCGATGTCGTTATCTATGTGACGTGAAGACGTTTAGTAACAATGTAACTTACGTTACGTAAGTACATTAAAGCGTCATTATATATTAAAAGATAGAATATCTCTTATAAATTGAGAAAATTCATAATCGATATTAATTGATTAGGAAGCGTCAAAATAAGTTCGTTAGCCTTATTTGACACGTAGAGCGTTATAGACTATGTTCGTCTCTCTCGACGCGATCAACATACTAAAATAGTTCTTACGTTAAGGTGGGACGTGGACTTGAGCTTTCGACTTAGAAAGGCGTTATTGAAAAGCTACGTGCCGGTGGGCTTTATTCGAAAACCACTTTATTTATTTTGCCAAATGCAAAGTATTTATTTACAAGCTTTCGGTTGAGAAATGATGATTACCCCGCCCAAAGTATTTATGTTTTATGTATGATCCTATCATGTTATTGAAATTTATGAAAGTGAATCGGTTGTTGGGTCGCTCCCGACTTATGAGAAATCGATATTTGTTCCTAAGCGGGATGCGAGAATATCCGCTGGATTAATTGATATGATATTGTTATATGTGGAGTTGGTGGCATGATGATATTGAAATTTGTTGGTTCGCTACCAACGTATGATGATCCCGATGTGATGTCATACTATATGTGGAGTTGGTGGCATGATGATATTGAAATTTGTTGGTTCGCTACCAGCGTATGATGATCGATGTGATGTCGTATTATATGTGGAGTTGGTGGCATGATGATATTGAAAGTTGTTGGTTCGCTACCAACGTGTGATGATCCCGATGTGATGTCATACTATATGTGGAGTTGGCGACATGATGATATTGAAAGTTGTTGGTTCGCTACCAACGTGTGGCGATGTTATGTGATGACGTTATGTGATGATGTTATGATATTACTATCAAGAAGCGATATGGATCATATAGGCGAAAATATATCCGGCGCACGACTTTTGAAATTAAAAGAAAATGTTTTGGTAATCACGAGTTATTTCAACTAAAACCCTCGTGTTTTACTAAGGGGCAGTGTAATTTAAAGAAAATGTTTTTGGCATGAGCCCACTAAGTGAATTCTTGTACTTAGCCCTGCATGTTTGTTTTTAAATGTGCAGGTTGAGCAGTTGATGTTGGATGTTGAAGTGTTGAGCAGTTGGAGTCTTCTATCGTTGATGAGTATAGCCGATTACATATCGTCATATGTGTAATCGCATGTCTTCTATTTGCAAAGTTATATAAGTTATGTTTTGAGTGAACCCTTTTGTCAAGAGTCTAAACGATCCGATTTTGTATGTCTGATATATGTGTCACATTAAATGGTATGAAGTGTTTGGAAATTTGTCTATCATACACCTCATGATCCCATAATAAGTCTTTGTTCTGTTGTTAATCCCCGTCATTAGTGCAGTTTACGCTAATCCGTACTTTGGAAAGGCGGGCTGTTACAAATACTTTGTCTCTAATCTCGAAACTTAGCTCCATTCGTCTTGTATCTGCATAGAACTTCTGACGATCATGAGCTTCTTGGATTCTTTTCTTGTTTTGTCGTACGATTACGACCATTTAATTGCTTCTGGTCTAAGCAATTTTCTTCCTCCAAACGCGTCTCAAATTGAGCGGCGATCTATATTTTCTACCATAAGGGCTTCATAAGGCACCATATTAATCGTTGCCCGGTAACTGTCATATGCGAATTCAATTTTGTATCCATCTCTTGTTGAAAACTCGTCCAAAAAAAACGAGATGTAAATTTGGAGTCTCTATTTGAAGTGATTGAGACAAGCACTCCATGCAAAAACGTACCATCTCTCGAACGTATATTCGAGTTAACTTGTTAGCTTCATCCGCGATAGAGATCTCAGGTGAAAGAACTTTCTGACGTGCTCCCCATCAGAAATCTGCAGACCATCTTAACTGAAACGATATACATATGAGACACTCTCGATCTGAGCACTCTAAAGATTTGAAAATTCGCTTTACTGAACGAACTCATTCTTCAGCATCAGCTGGGCTACTAACTCCATTGGAAGATGGAGGGTTCTGACGCAGAAAACAAATTCTGCAATTCTATGATCGGTTTAAAGGAAGAAGGTACAGATAAATCTTGAGAAGAATTGTCACTTTCTTATTTTTCCTCTTCAGAATGAGGATTTTTTCTTCTGGGTGGCATACCGCATTGCAAACAAATGCCAAAATGCAGCCTATTTCGTTTATCAAAAACGGGAAAAATGTTTTCAATCAACAAACATGCTTATTTCTCAAAGATCTTCACAATTGTTTATCATATGGTTATGAAATGAAATAACACAGTTGGATAACAAAAATGATCATGAAAGAAAAATTGCCTCTTTGAGGATCCTTACAAAAGCAAGAAAAACTTTGCAATCTGGGGTTTTCAGGCATATAGGTGCTTTGGTATCTCGAGCAAAACACATCTGGTATGGCTTCTCAGGCACGTTACCACATCATAAGATATCTATATGCATCACTAGTCTATGTATACGCATCCTTACTATCTACAATTATCAACTTCTACTATTGCTGATACTAACTTCACTCTGCCCACGAAAAGCTGTCATCATCATCATCATTCTCTTCTTTCATCTTTGCAACTCCGTCCCCACTACCATCAACGGCTTCATAGGAGCTAACATCTCCATATCTTTTTTAATCTTAGGAGATAGCGGATCATTAGTACGATTGGAAATGAGTACGAGGAATCTATTCCAGGATAAAGGATGTCAAGATCAGTCACAAAAGACATTTGTACGATATTTCTGGTGAAGTGGTGTGCCAACAACCGGCAAAACTCGAGTTTATACATAAAGATTTTGAGACATCTTGAGTCTCAATGAAATAACAAATCTCTTCTCGAATCTCCAAAGGAAGTCTTGGAACATGAGAAAATAGAACAAACCGAATCGGTATACAAATCTCAAGAGAAACAACAAGACCGACCATACCAATTTAGGTCGATAGGAAACATCTCAGTATCAAGATAAGAGTAATCAAACTGTGTAGGATCTACATCAGACTCAAGCATAAATAGTTGAGTATCTGGCAAAGAAGACTCTAGTTCTAGAGTATTGGTACTAGCATTAAACTTAGAGTAGTAGAATCAACATCATTGGGTTCAATGTTCTCTTTGTCATTGGGTATAAAGAAAGTTACCACCAATTGAAGGCGATGAATAGTTGAGATGAAGTCGGCCATAGAGGAAAAAGAGCAAAAGGAATTCAGTGTACATGATAATGAGGCGATGATAGTTAGGAGTCGAGAGTTACGTGCAATGGATGGTGCGGGTATTTATAGTTGATGGGTTGAAACCCAATTCTCATCAGTCGTGGTGCTAGCGGCGGATTAGCGATCATTAGTTTTGGTGCGAGACTTGGAATGAACTCGCGAGCGGCTAGCGATCGCGGTGATCGCTAGTCTCTTATTTCTTAATCTTTGATTACTCCTTTGCATGTGCATCGATCATTACCGTGCCCATATGCCTCTCTCACAAGCAATGGGCGAGCAAGAAATTCACTCAAGGTAAGCTGCTCGTCTGATCTTTGTGATGAAGATAAACAAAACGACGACAAACGTAATGACAACAACGAGATAACAACAACAAGATGACGACAAACAAGTCGTACTCTTCGAACTGTCTGGACGATCCTTGTTATCGTAGATAAGAACAATACTCAAACTCTTGCAGAAAACATATTCATGTTGTTCTGCCATCTCTTCTTAGAACTTCTTTTCAACTTTAGCTCATTTCAAGCATACATTCTCATATAACAATTCATTCAATAAAGCATATACTCAATCATCATCTGTAATAACCATAATCATCATACTCATAAGCATAATCATAATCATAAGCTCTTAAATCATAATCTCTTAAATCATAATCATAAGCTCTTACCTGGTGAGCTAGAGATGATGGAATCAGAATGTTGAGCTTCTCTTAAGAACAATTGGTTCTTTAACTCATATTCTCAAATCAGAATCAAACAACTGATTTTATAAACTCAGATTCTCAAGATAGAGAGTCAAACAACTAACTCCATAACTCAAATTCTCAAATAAAGTCAGCTCAAAAGAATTCATATGCTCAAGGTGCACAAACTGCACAAGACTCACCAAGATTTATGAATTTAGAATTCAAGACAGCGCACAAGCTGCACAGGGATTTACAATGATTTACATGTTCAAAATTAAAAACTGTGCTCAGCTGTGCAAAAATTCGCAAAGATTTACAAGCTCAGAATTCAAGATCGCATAGCAACTGCACAAAATTCACAAGGATTTCTGTGTTCGAGATTCAAAATTGTGCACAGATTGCACAAATTTACAAAGGCACATAGGTTCAGAATTCAAAACAGCTCTGATACCATTCTGTCACAGCCCGACTACTTAATCAGGTAATTAGGCCGTGACGTGGGTTAAGAAAGAACTTCTGATAATCGATAACCACAAATATGACCAATAATTCATATCGATCACAATGTGTGACTTCAACTTTCATCATGAAGTAATCAAATATTTATGGTTCAAAGAAGTAGAATGGAATTTGACAAAGGTTGATTCTAGGTCCTCGAACCACAAAATGAAACGAATGAAGAAGAACAACGACTGAGGACAAATAATCACAATGGAATAACCAATATCAAGAATGTGCATTCTCAAGCATGCTTTAACAACGATAATTTTTTTTCGAAGTTTCAAAGCAAAGCATAATTTGACAATGACTCCAAGGCATTATATAAAATGTTGGATTCATCAGAAACAATTCTGGACATTCCCGTAAATCCTTGTTCATATAAAATTTCAATAATTCATGTTCTCATAATTAAGTCGACATCATATCAACAATGCCGAGATCATATCAATAAAATAAGACTGTCGTCAAGATTAGTTCAGTCGACTCGGCATAATAAAACTCAACAGTGGGTGAAGGCCAAAGTTCGGCAATGAGAAGTGTGGCTGAGAATTATGTGTGATGACATAAAACTCTGGGCAACAAAACATGATAACTTCAAATGAATCACATCAACAATTGAGCATTTTCATCATGAGTCAAATATTTAGAGAAGCTCATTTGCACAGCATTCGATTCCAGCATCCTCTCGAGCTCAACCTGCACGTTTAGAAATACATGCATGGCGTGAGTACAAAAATTGCACTCAGTGGGTATACGCCAAAAACATAAAACATGCCCTTAGGGCTATATGATTGACTTGCCATAACATTAGCAACGCACAGGGGTTTTAGTGAAATAACCTGTGCATGCATCATCATAATAAACACTTACTTGCTTTCATTTCATAGCATCATATAATATGCATATGCATGTTCTCATGTCGGTCGATAACTTTTCCTTCCCATATCCACGGACTTTCTTTGTGTTGATCCGAGGAGTAGGCCTCCTCCTCAAACACACTTTAACATCACATATCCGTGTTGGTCCCGAAGGTTACCAACTACGGTCATACCCGACGTTGGTAACATTCATTCATTCATACTTTCTTTCTTTCTTTTCCGTGGATAGGTAGTGCATTATGCATGTCATGCTAAAAAACAGGCATGTCATTCAACTTTGAAACTTTGTAAATAAATGCATATCATCTCTTTTGAAAATATAAAAACATAAGCATATCATTATAGAAAATACTTATACCCACCTGGTAACAGTCACTCGAGACTGTACCTTTTACCTTTGACTTCGTTCTTCTTCCCACTTGGGTCATAAATCCACATAAAACGGCATAAAAGTCTATCAAGAACCAAATAAGAACATAACTTATCTTAGTCGTCGATACAACTATATTTTCTGAATACACAAGACGCTATGGTCTATAAACATTTGGGTCATTGCATCATCTAACATCTTAAACATATAACAAGACTTAACGAAGCCTCATGTGACTAAACGAGCGTAGAAAACTCAACAACAAGATTAAACCATCCAACCTTAGCCAAAAACCTAACGACCCCTTAAGAAATAGTTTATGTCCGGCGTGAAATTCGCGCAAGGCGTCAGCCTATCTTAGACGAATCTCTATACATGATCAACTATCATCAAATATCATCAATCCATCACCAAAACCCAAAGATCAAAGCTCTAACTTTGAAAACTCATTTTTGTCGGCAAACTAAAATTTTACAACTTTTGAATACGTCAGCCGAAAAATCCGAATAAATCATTTTAAGCATTATTCATATCATAGATTCTAAATATGAAGTCAAAATGATCAAATAAAATAAAAAATCCAACAATATGAGGGCTAGGGTTTTCGGCCATTTAGGGTTTTCAATATAGTTTCGATTTCAAACATTTTTTTTGTTCAAAACATGTTTATATTCATCCAATAACATATATATGGAGGCAAATCAAGCATATAAACATCATAAATTCAAGATCAAAGCCTTCAATATTTTCGAAAATCATCAAAATTCCAAGAATAAACATATGCTCAAAAATTCAACGTTAAACAACTCGTCGGTGATTAATCTAACATAATATCAAGAGATAATTGAACAACAACATATTCCTTCATATTTCATCAAAAGGACCGAAAATATAGCATGTCACAAAGTTCATGTTTTAAATTTTCAAACCATAGATATGTTCTAAAGATAGAAATATACCTCGATTCGAAGACGGATTGAAAATTCAACGGTTGGATCTTTGGAAATTTGAGTATGAATTTTTCAAAATTTTAGTGTGTGTAAGTGTGTGTTTTGGACGAAAAAAAGAAAGAAAATGGAGATGAATAGTGGTCTCCAAAATTTATGAGTATTTAATAACAAAATTCTATTTATTTTCATTCTTTTAAAACATGATGAATAATCATGTTTCTAGAAAAACACATTTTCTAGAAATACATGCTTTTCGAGGAATAATATTGTTGTTATAAATACATGCTATTAATCCATATCGTTCGATTTCAAAACTCAATTTCTAATAAAATGCTCTCTACTTGAAATTCTCTTTAAAACTCAAACAACATACTATAAACATCAAAATTTAATTATAAAATATTTTAACTTCAAAACCATTTTGGTCATTCAACCGCGATTAGGGTTTATGGCAACATGTAACAAAATTAAAACTTTGAAATCAAGACTTTAGGTTCAAAACTTTTATAAACACATACTTTATCATCTCAAAACTCTTGAAATCTAAGTCTTCTTATTCGTAATAAGACCTAAGAATCTTATCTTAGGTTCTGCCTCAAATTCTATCTCAGATTTTATCTTCTCGACTCGAAGCTTAACATAAAAGCTTCTAGCTCAAACAACTCTTTCTTAAGGATGCAATGCCATTCTCATAAGCTCTTAATTAGGAGATAATCTCTGCTACAGGAATGCGGGGTATTACAGGTATGAACATATTCCAAAGAGGGAAGAAGAGTTCCACAAACTCAGCAAAGGGTCGAGCCAATGGCGCAACGCAGAATGAGAGGATAGAGAGAATGGTCCTTGTTGCTGTGAGGAAACATTTCATGGCCTTCTTGAAGTTATGAAGGAACAACATGGTTCCCAAATACTGGATCCTCAAAGTCATTTCCCACGTGTCTATCCAGTCGAAGAGCGGTCCAAACACTCTAGAAATCGTCGCCTTAAGAAGAGGTACGTTTTGTACAAGTCATATAATCCAATGAGGACAGTGACAACTGAGATAAGAACGTATAGACATCGTGCTAGAGGGCACATCCATGGCCGGTAAAGGTGGCAGAATCCCGGGTAGCCTTAGTTGCGACATTATTATGTCCTTTAACTTGAAGGGAAGATAGGGATCACTGAACTTGAATAGGATCAAGACATCGCGATAGATTGTGACCTAAATTTTTTCTTTACTGTCACTTACATCGGAGGTCTTGGGACAGACTTCATTTGGTCCATTGTTTGGTTCTACAGAGCTAGTACCGTGCTCAGCTTCCTGGTGACTAAAGCGTAAAGTTTCCATCTTTTGGGAGCTTCGTCCGGGGTAGGGGTTGTATGCTGTGAGTTGTTGATAATCTCAGTTGTGTCTGGACACACAGTATGAGTGTGATCTGTAGAAGAGGGAGATTCATTCCCAGCAGGGTGACATCACTGGTAGTTTCGTTGCCATTCACATCAATAGCCTTCGGAAAACTTTCTTGAGCATCATAGTAAACCTCTCCTGGAACAACCTCATAACTCAGTGATAACCTAGACAAGTTCTGTACAAGACGATATTATGAAGTTGTATCTCATTCATGTTTTTTGTTCTACCAATTCTAAACATTTTGTTTAGTTAGACTATCAAAAACGTATTAAAAATGTATTTAGATGTGTTTTTTTTTGTATTCGTATTAAATATGTATTTGAAGAATACTCAGCCCCAAAAGGCGTATTCGTGCTTCCTAGGAACTTAAAAGCAATGGGAGGATTGAAAATGAGAGATGGAAAGAGAATTGAACGGGGTTTTTTATATCTATGAACTTAGACAAAAAATCATATTGACAAACACAAGAATCACCATTACTTGATTTTGCTTATTGGTTGCAATCTGGACATGGCTAAACTTATATGAACTCATGTTTCTCCCTTTACATATAGGCAAATAATGTGATGCTGAAAAACCGTAATGCCAATAGAGTTCGCAAAAATCCAGTTAATGCGTTTGTTGTAGGTCTAAATGTCGTAGAAGGAAAATCATTAAGCTAGAAAAGCAAGAATGCAGCATGCTTGCATATATTGATATGATCAACTTGATGTGAGAGACCTAGGTAAACAAGTGAGATGTAGCTCAGGACACAAAATGAAATGACGAGATCATGCTAGAATCTTGAATGCAAGTTTGCTGTTTTCAGGCTGTGATCAATACCTAGTGCGGAGTCGAAATGCTCCTTCAACAGAATCTGTTCTTTCATTGTCCCAGGAAACCATGAAGCTATGCTCCTGACAGATTGTGCTAACTGTCAAACTCCCACCTTCTCATAATCTTAGCCTCTATTGCAAGTGATGTGTCTGTCTGAAAATGACAAATAAGAAATGAGAAAACCATATTTCTGGCCCTTGGTTTCTAATTGCAGTAACTAAATTTATTCTCTTTGATCATCATCTACCTGAAGCTCATTATAATAGTTGATTCCACGAACATTGCTCCACGCAACCTCAAAGATAATGATTCCGTACAGAGTTCTCTGTATCAAGCCATTTGCAATCGGTGAGTTTGTAAGCTTCTTCATGGGTAGCAAGGCGTCCTTCCTAGATACAACCACAACATCGAGGACATGAAACCACTGTCGGAGAATTCTTAAATTTCTGTTGGGTGGTGGGGAAGAAGCCTGCAACTCTGGAAGTTCTTCAGTCATCTTTCTTTCCTTCTTGCCCCTTGTGTTTGCGAATGGGGACAACCTGGACTGTAGAATTATGAGAAATACTTCTAGAATATCAGTTTTTGACTAAGCTTATTTAGCTCCAATTATAATGGAATAGAAATATCTAGCAACCTTTGTGACCATCAGTTGCCACCAATGAGTTGATAGAGACGTGAGATCTTTCAACCACGGCCTATTGTCCACCAAGATATAGAAATTCCCACTTTCAGAGGCTAGAAATAAATGGAGATGTGAAAGGTAGGACTGCAAATCCCTGTAAAACATATGAAGATTCAAATTAAAACAACTTAGAGCACTGTGAACATCGAGGACACAAGCACTGAGTTAGGATGAACCCACGAGCACATGCACACAATGTATACAAGAAATGGAATTCGTATTCTTGATAAGTTCTCATGCAATAGAGAAAAGTCGAGTAGTGATGAGATTTTCTGATTTTGCATCGAACAACTTATGTGTACGAATAAATTTTGAGATATCGAATGTGATAGTGAATAAGATTGTGGACACCCTAGTGTAGTGATATCCTTATGCTAAGCTAGAGAATGTTTTAGGGTAATGCAAAAGCTTCACATGCAAGAAAGTGAATGCTTGCTTAGAAACAACATACTTCTAGTAAAGAAAATAACAAAAACATGAAGGTTCAACAAGGCCAATGCACCCCAACGAGCATCAAAGTTTAGATCTCTCTAATCTACCTTAAACTTTTCCTCTCTTAACAAATATTTCCTTAATAAGATCGAAACCTATGTTTTCTCCCCCAATTGACATTCTACAATCATGCATGAATTTTTTGACATCATGCTAACATGAACCTTCACAAATACGTAAGATGGCCTAGTTTGCGGAATTGGTGAGTTCATGGTTGAAATGTCATAAATTCGAATGCAGTATACATGCATGCATTCATGACAAAATCAACAAAACAGCTTCCATGAACTCCAAGTTCATCTCAAATTGAACAAAGCAAATTAATTACCCAATTTGCAAACTCGTCAAGGGAAAGATGCAGCGTTCCTCTTCCCCTTTTGCCATTGCACAAAGAACAATTCCTCAATCCTTGTTTCTCTTTCAAAAGTCCTCTTATCACCATCAGTTCAACGATATTTACAATTAAAAAAGAAAAATTGTGACAGGAATAAACAAAAGAGGAACTTTCACAAACCAATAATACCTGAATAAATGAAAGGCTGGTTGAATTCAGGGGAATCCCATACGAATGCTTGGCATGAACAATCGAAACAACAAGCACCGACTACAAGCTTCATCAACCTTAAATTGGGGAACCCAGTAAAAAAAGGGATTATGATCGAGCAGATATCTGTTTTTACGGTGTGTGCTGAATCAGATGCTGAGAATCACAGCTTCTTAGCTTCAGAAGAGGTAATGAAGGCCCGCCATTAATATTTGTGGAGAGAAAATATAGGAGTTGAAGATTGCATGAAACTTTTTAGCGGGAGAAGTGAAATGGATTGTGGATCGTTGCAAAATCAGGGACATGTTAATTGCGTGATTATCTACGTGTTAGGTGTGTATATTATGAGAGAAAGACAGAGAGAAAGAGAGAGGGCATTGGTCAATTGAACCGGTAGTTATTCGTTGAAATTGGTTTACAGCGAATTAGAGATTTCCCGCGATAATATATATATATATATATATATATATATATATATAGGAGGATCGGTAGGAATGGATAATTTGGTAGGAAATAGGAATGAATCTGGCCTGATTCGTTGGATCAATGGTTGAGATTTAATTTTCGGTGTGCTCTGAGTTTTGTATTTAGTATGCTAAGCGGATTATTATGCAAAGACTAGAACTGTTCATTTGTTACGCTTTAATGAAAGATGTCTAAACTAATATGTTTAACATATGTGCTACGAATGGATGAAATATGTGCTAAACTAACATGTGCAATATAGTAATTACGATTGTGCTACACAAATATGAAAGATGTCTACTATTCCTATTTTCGTACATTAAGGAGCTTTTACCATGTAACATATATATATATATATATATAGAGGATGGATCAAATGAACCACATCTTTTTGCGAACTCGCGAATCATGCATAAGACGTTGAAGATGATACACAAAGCGGTATAAAGTTGTGCATAACGAAAACTTTCTAAATTATTTTGTTGTACAACAATTTTAGAATATTTTCGTTATGCACAACTTTATATATTTTATTCATCAACTTTATCGTTTGTGCATAGTTATCGAGTTCTCATAAAGATAAGTTCTCATTGGATCCAACCCCTATATATATATATATATATATATATATATATATATATATATTACTCTACATAGGAGATGGTTATACGAGAATGGAAATAAGCGTAGGAAATATGAATAGATATGTAAGTCTAGCATATCTTTCATATTTGTGTATGACAAAATACTATGTTGCACATGTTGGTTTAGCACATATTTCATCTCTTCAGTAGCACATATCTAAATATATTAGTTTAGCACATCTTTCATTACAACGTAGCACAAGAAGGGTTCTAGTTCTGCACATTAATCCGTGTAGCACACAAAACAAAAAACTGTAGCACAACCAAATTAAATCTCAACCATTGATCCAACGAATCAAAGGCACATGATTCATTCCTATTTCCTACCAAATTATCTTTTCCTACTTGATCCATCTCCTATATATATATATATATAGGGAGGAGTTCAAATAAAAATATATTTTTGGTAAAAACCTAAAAACCAATGCATGTTAAGTACAAAGTTAATGCACTTTATGTGTAAAGTTACTGCACTATAAAATATTGATGAATAGTGTTATCTTTTACCAGAACTCAATGGTGCATTAGTTTTATACATAAAGTGCATTAACTTTATACGTAAAATGCATTGGTTTTTAGGTTTTTACGAAAAATAGGTTTTTATTATAACTCAACCATATATATATACACACATTGGAGATTGTCAATTAAAATTGACTTTACCTTAGTGATAAAACTTAGGGTTAATTATCTGATTCAACACCGACCTTTCACTGAATTTGCAATTGTAACACTATATTTCAAACATTGCAGTTGTATCGCCTCCAAAAAGTATATATTGAGTAGCATCCAATATGTACAATGGTTTCGATATTCCATGATCATTTTCGATATCATGCTCCTCCGATCCTATCAATAATTGACCTTTTAGTGTGTGGATTGGTTGTGTATATTGGGATATGTCGCTCTCGTGGATTTTATGTCGAACACACTGGATGTCACTCGTAAAAAAAGTAGAGGTTTTATAATTATAAAAAAAGTGAAGGGTTGTGCTATAATTGTAACGATGGAAAAGTTGTATTAATTGTAAATTCAATGAAAAATTATGTTAAAATTGGTAATTAACCCTAAAAATTAAGAGTTATGTTCAGTAATGAATTGGCCGTAGATAATGCAGTTGGTACAACATATTACTTTGTGACTTGAATCATATATTCAAATGTTGTCAATATCATCTTTGTCTATGTATTCAGAATTCATCCATACATAAAATTGGTAGATTTTAAAAAATATTTTATATTTAATTTGCGAGGGATTTATGTAGTTATTAATCTTGAGAAATATTTAAATTATGAAATGATGAAACTGCTAAAATTTTCAAGATTTTGAGCTCCACCGGAAAGAAGCATCAGTCTCTAAACAATCTGAAAAAATTCTTAAAATTTTTAGAACAAATTACATCTCCCTACGAATCCAAAATACACCATAATTAACTAAGACCAATTCTTCGCTAGAATTTTGTTCTGATTTTGGAGCCACAACTGTTGCTGCTCTCCAATTTCTGCTGATCCGCGTTGCCGACAGCTTGATCGCCGGAAAAATCAGCCCAAGAAGCAAAAGGGTCGTCCTCAACTGAACCAAATTTTGGATTCTGCGCAGAAAACGTGGGCGTCGCTTGAAACTTCGGCACCACTGCTCCCAGCAATTCTGTCAAGTCCTCTAGAAACGGGTTGTAATGTTGATCAACCGGCGTTTGCAAGTCCGGCGTCTGAGGCGCGGCCGCCTCAAATAAGACCAGATCCTGCGTGTTCGCCGCCGCGCCCGGCAAGGTTTCGGGGAATGCGCAGAAGTTGTTTGCGTTATTGTCTATTAGAGGCATCGGCGTCGCCGATGACGCCGTTGCTTGGGCTAGCATAGTTTCCCAATTCTTCGAAAGCAATGATCCCAATTTCTCCTTCCGTCGTCGATCTTGATCGTCATCATCGTCATCATCCTCCATCGACCAATCGTACAGCGACACCTGATCGGCGCCGGAGCTCGTCACCGGCAGTGATCTACTCGAGCCGGTGTCGCTCACCCCGAACATGTCATCCGGCTTGAACGATGAATAAGCTTCGAGATCGATGGAAATGCCGCGGCTCTTCCACGTCCCGGCCGCCCGGATCAGCTCCTCCAGAGAGGCGCTCGCGGCTTGCGACCCCACCTCGGACGCTTCGTTGGAGTACCCATCCGTCGTGACTGAGAAATCCGACTGCCCACCGTAGCTCTCGCGTCGGACCGACCTCATCTGCACCGTCAGCTGGGGCGCTGGGGCCGTGATCTGGCTCACCACCACTGGTTTGTTGGCGAACGACGATTGATCCTTCAAGAATTCTTGAAGAGATTCGATGAGCTCCTCGGAGATCGCCTGGACGCTGGGATACTCGGAGATTCTTCCGATTCCTAAGCTTTTGCAGATGTTGAAGAAAGCAGAAACTTCTTCAAATTGCTTCACAGCTTTGATGCAAGTTTGGAATGCAATCACACAATTTTGATATTCCATATGGAAGAAGCTATCAAGAATTAAGGATAGCCCTTCGGAGACATCTTTGTAAAGATCGAAGCTTTCTTTAAGTATAGCGTAGAGCGCCACGTGGACGAGCCGGTTTGTCTTGGTGGCCCCGGTGGGCCGTGTGGCCAGGGCTCGATCCAGAAGACGTTGCCAATACGAGATCTTGTCGAGGAGCATCGCCGGCTTCATGTCGCGGACAGGCTCGGTGGCGCTGATGATCTTGCTCCGGCTCCGCTGGAAGACCGATGAGGCGGCGGCGGCGGCCTCAAACGACCCCTCGAGCAGGCGGCGTTGGAGCTTCCCTGTGAGGAAGCACTCGAGGCGCTCGTCGAGGTAGAGAGCGAAGGTGCGGACGAAGGAGGTGAAGTCCCACGGGATCGAGTTGGAGTCGTCGCGGAAGCTCGAGAGGTTGAGGATCTTGGCTCCCCGCTTCATCGCGTGGAGGACCTCCCGCGGGAAGTAGGGGTCGCCATCCTGAAAGATCCTGAGCACGAGCATCAGAGACTTCAGAGCGACAATCCAGTTCCGCGTGCGGCTGATGCGCTTGCCAATAGAACGAGCGCAGGCCGCCGCGTGGACCTTGTTGGAGGACACGTGCCAGAGGACCTCGTAGACGTACTTGTCGTCGACGGGGACATCCTCATGGCTCGTGGCCTTCAGCACCGCAACCTCGAGGCTAGCTGAGTCCTTGCTTGAGACCTTGGCTAGGCTAATGCTGGTTTGGTCTTTGACGGCAGCAATGGCCTTCTTGAGCTTGCATGGCATTGTGAATCAAGAGAAGAAAGAAGCTCAGAATCTGATCGCATGAGAGAGAGCGGTAAGAGGAATGTTGTTTTTGTGAATATGAGTGATGTTGGATGAGGAAAGTTGAGTTATATCCTTGAGTTTCGGTTGCACGAACAAGTGTAGCATCGAATAAATCCGGATTTGTATGGAATTTGGTCATTACATGTCTTATGTTTCGGTCTTGGAACGAATCATATGCTTTATCGTCTTGATAACTTTTCAACATGTTATCTTTAGTATTTTTAAGAAATAATAATTGGTGTTGGTGTACACTGCTAGGACAAATTGTGGGCTTAATGGGCCATGCAATTTCAGGTAAATCATGATCCAATCTGATTCAAGGTCAATCAGGTCATCTTTATTTATGATGATATGTAAACTCTAGATATTTCAACCAACCACAACAGGTGCAAATATGGTCTTAATTTGATCTAAGGGGCTGGTCTGATTTGTAATGCATAATGTCAAGCCTAATTAGCGCTTAACTATTGTTTATCATGGAACTTAATGACACCATAGCTAATTTGTTAGTTATAAATTTTGTGTGTGTGTGTATGTTTCTACTCGAAAGAATGTAATTATTTTGAAAATGTGTTTAGATATTAACGCAGTGGAACAATTCAATATATTCCAAGTCATAAGTCTAAAAATTTATTTCAGTATAAAACTATGTTACAAACTAGATTTAAACATAAGTAGTGAAATCTTGGTAGTGATTATCGTTATTACTACTTGTCACAGCCCAACTACTTAATCATGTAATTAGACCGTGACTTGGGTTAAAAAGGAAATTCTGATAATCGATAACGACAATTGTGATCAAATTTATATTAACAACAATGGTGATCACAACTTTTATCATAAAATAATCAAACATTTATAATTTAAAGAAGTGAAGTATAGATTACCAAAGGTTGGTTCTAGGTCCTCAAACTATAATAAAGGATTTAACAAAGAAAACAACGGGTGAGGACGGGTATCACAACGGAATAACCAACAAAGAATATAGGTTTCCAATTATGCTTTGTCAACAATAAGGATTTATCAACGACTTAAAACATGGGTTGACAATAATTCAATAGCATAATATTGAATCAAACAAAAACAATTCTGAGCATTCAAGTAAATCCTTATTCACAGAGTATTGAACATGATCAATTCATCATAGCAGAACACATAAGCAGATAAGGGCCAAAGTTCGGTAACGAAAACGTGGCTGAGAATTATGTGTGAAGACATACTCTCTGGGCAACAAAACATGACAATAACAAATGAACAACCTCAACATGAATCAACATTCAGAGAAGCTCATTTGCACAACATTCGATTTCAGCATCCTCTCAAGCTCAACCTGCATATTTAGAAATATATGCAGGGTGTGAGTACAAAAATGCACTCAGTGGGTAATCGCCAAAAACATAAAAATAAACTTTGCCCTTAGGGCTATATACTTGACTTGCCATAACATATGCTTTCAAAATAAATACTTACTTCATTTCATTCTCATAATATCATATGCATATGCATGTTTCATGTTTGCATGCAACTTTCTCTTTTTCCTTCCCATCACCACGAATTCTTTCTGCGTGTTGAGAAGTAGACCTCCTTCTCAAACACCTTAACATCACATACCCGAGTTGAACCCGAAGGTTCTCAACTACGGTCATACCCGACGTCGGTAAATTCTTTCTTTCTTTTTCTTTCTTTCCCGTGAATAGGTAGTGCATCACGCTTATGCTCATGCTCAAAACTTGGGCAAGTCAATCAACTTTTCAAATAAATGCATATCATGTAATCTCATATCATCTTTTATGCATAAGCATATCATATCATTTGAAAATATATAAAAGCAAAAGCTATCATTATAAAAATTCTTATACCCACCTGGCGACAGTCACTCGGGACTGTACCTTACGTCTTCCACTTCTTTCTTCTTCTCATTTGGTCAATCAATCCACATAGAACGGCATAAGAGCCTATCAAGAACCAAACAAGAACATGACTTATCTTAGTCGTCGTCATGACTATATCATATCTTCTCGATATCAAGACGCTATGGTCTATCAATACTTGGGTCATTGCATCCTCTAACATCTTATTAACAACAAATTCTAACAAAATTTCGGCAGAATAACGTCTATAAACGCATCGCCATTTCAATACAAATTCAATCCAAGTTTATCCCAAACTCCACCAAATCATCACCATATGTCCAAATGAGCATATAAAACACAACAACAACTTCAACTATGCAAATCTTAGCCAAAAACCAACCATCCCCTTAAGACGTAACATTATGTCCGACGTCAAAAATCATATGAGACGTCATCTAACACCAATGAACTCCTATAAATGCTCAATTATCTTCAAATATCACCAATCTATCATCAAAACACAAAGCTCGAAGCTTTAACATTGAAAACCCATTTTTGTCGGCAAACTAAAAAATTTCACCTTTTTGAATACGTCGGCCGAAAAATCCGAATAAATCATTTTAAGCATTATTCATATCATAAAATTCAAATACGAAGTCAAAATGATCAAATAAAATTAAAAAATCAACAATATAATGGCTTAGGGTTTCGGCCATTTAGGGTTTTCAAAATAGCTTCAATTTTAAACGTTTTTTCTTGCTCCAAACATGTTTATATCAATCTAATAACATATATATGAAAGCAATTCAACCATATCAACATCATAAATCCAAGATCAAAGCATCCCCTTTTTTTAAAAATTTCATGAAATTACAAAACAATAACATATGCTTTACAAATTCAACGCTAAACAATACGTAGACGTCAAATCTATCATAATATTAACAAATAATCAACAAAACATAATTCTTCATAATTTCATCTAAATGACCGAAAATATGAAACCAACATATGCTCATGATTTTAAATTTTTCAATCCGTAGATGTGTTCTAGAGACGAGATTATACCTCGTTTCGAAGACGGGTCGAAAATTCAACGGTTGGATCTTTCTATTTTTGGCCCAAAGTTTTCAAAAATTTGTGTGTGTGTGAGTGTGTGTTGGACGTGAGAAATGGGGAAGAAATGAAGATGAATAGTGTTATTTCATATTTCTATGCATTTAAGCTTATGTAATAATTTCATTTAGTTTTGATTTTCTTTAAACGAGTGATTATTCATCACTTATCTAGAAACTCTTTCTTTCCTTTTCTTTTTATCATTTTCTTTAATAAATAAATCATAACTTTTCCTTGAAAATTAAATATAATTATTATAAAATAATGCATAGCGTTTCTATAGCAAGAAATCAAAACTAATTATCTGATAAAACCATCTCTACTTGAATCTTTGCTTTTGAACTCAATAATATATCATAAACATCAAAATATAATTATAAAATATATTCTTGACTCCTAAAATCATTTTAAATATTATGCTCTTAATTCGAGCTTAATCGGCAAACGCCGACGTCACAAAAGCATAGATTTTAAAATTCTCAATTTTCGAAAATGAAGACTTCATTGAACATGTATCTATTATCTCAAGACCCTTGGAATCTAAGTCTTTTTATTCTAAACAAGATCTGAGAATCTTATCTCAGATTCTGCCTCAAATCTATCTTCTCAACTCGAAGCTTAACGTAAAAGCTTCTAACTTGAACAACTCTTTCTTAAGGATATAATGCCCTTCTTATAAAGCTCTTAATCAGAAGCTAATCTCTGCTACAGAAACACGGGGTATTACATTCTCACCCCCTTACAAAAATTTCGTCATCGAAATTTAGTACCGTTTTGCAGAGGTACTTCTTTCTCGTTTGATCTTTAACTTCCATATCGATTCTTCTAAATTATCTTGCTTCCATGTCAACTAAGATGTATTCTGACTTCTTTTCGTAGCTGAATTCTTGATCAAGAATATTTGTTCTCTTTACGTATAATGTGTTTGGTTAAACACATATCTTTATAATTGCGACACGAAATACATCACGAAAATTGCCGAAGCTTAAAGGAAATATGAATCTGTAGACGACTGGTCGAATCTTCTTAGAACTTGTACAATTCGATACATCTTGATAGCTTTTTGGATTCTTTTCTTTACTTGTCGTATGATTACGACTATTTCTTCAATCACTTTACTCCACGTACTTTTCTTTCTCCAATCGTATCTTAGAAGAGCGACGATCTACGCTTTTGTCATCTACACTTTTGCCATAGAGAGCCTCATAAGGCGTCATATAAATCATTGTTCTGATCTTGTCTTCTAACGTCTGAATGGTCCTTTTAATTGACCATCTATTGCGGATGAAGAGCTGTACTGAAATTCGATCTTGTACTCATCTTTATTGAAAACTCGTCCAAAATGAGATGTAAACTTAGAATCTGCTCGATGTGATCGAAACAAATAACTTATGTAGACGTACCGTCTCTTGGACGTACACTTGAGCTAACTTGCCAGCTCCATACGTAATAAAGATTAGAATAACATAAGCGTACTTCGTGAGTATATCGATAATCACCCACGTTTTGATTTGGGTAATCAACACGTATGTCTTCTCATCTTTTCAACTTTGTAAAGAACGTAACGGACTGTTCTACAAAATTCACGATCATATTTTGCGACAGCTTGCTTTCTTTGCTTCATGCTTGTAACTAAATCTCTTTCTGTTGCAGAATTCCGAGGTATATGTTTTTCGTACAATTCTTCCTTGAATTGTTCCCATGTAAAATTCTCTAATTGCCCGGAAGAAAAACTTTCTGACGTAATCTCCAACAGAAAACTGTTGACCCTTCCGCGTTAACGATGTACATAGGAGATATTCTTGATCATAGCATTCCACAAACTTGAGAATTTGATCAACGGAGCGAACTCATTTACATCAGTTCGATTACCAACTTCATTAAGGATGAAGGATCTGACTCAAAACTCTGTCATTCGTTGATTGGTTTAAGGGGGAGAAAGTACAGGTAAATCTTGAAAAGAATTGTACTTTCTTATTCTTTCTTTTCAGAGTAAAGATTTCTTCTTTTTCTAGGTGGTATACTGCATTTCAAGTAAATACTACAATGCAGCATATCGTGCTTATCAAAAGCAAGAAAAAAGTTTTCAATCAACAAACAGACTTAGATCTCAAAGACCTTTACAATTGCTTATCACAAGTTTATGATATAAATTGACACAACCGGTAGCAAAACAATCATATAAATATCAAGGAAAAGAATATTGCTTCTTTGAGGGCTTTTTCAAAAGCAGGAAGAAGTTTGTCATCTGGAGTTTTCAGGTATATAGATGATTTGATATCTCTGGCAAGGTGCATCCGATATAATCTACAACCATAGGCTTTCATTCCATCCACTAAAGGTTGTCCCAAAAGGTAATTGGCCGATATTTAGGGTTGTAGCTGTGCTGTGCCAACAACTGGTACCACTTGAGTTCATACACAAAAATCTCGAGACATTTGGGTCTCGATCAACTAGCTTGAATCTTTTCTCAATTCTCCAAAGGAGAAGTCTTGGAAATATAAGAAAATAGAACAAACTGAATCGATGTAGGAATCTCAATATCGATTTAAGAATAATCAAATGGTATAAGATCTACATCAGATTCAGGCATAATTAAATGAGCATTTGATAAGGAATACTCTATTTCTAGAGTCGAGGTACTAGTATCATGCTTAGGAATAAAAGAATCAATATCTATGGGTCCAAGGTTTTCACCATCATCTTCATCATCAAGTGGAAAAAAGAAAATTATTAATCAATTGAAGCTGATGAACAACTAAGATAGGTTTAGCAATAGGGATAGATGAATCAAAAGGAGGGGCTCGAGTGTTCATAATATTGAAATGTGATGATAACTAGGAATCTAGAAAATTAGCTCGCTCAAAAGTAACAAAACCAGAATTCAATTTAATTAATGGCAACAGCAACAACCCAATCTTGCCACCTTTTTTAAACACTAAAGAAATCAACTGGAATTTTCCATCAAATCTCGATACGCCTTGCTCAAACGTTTCTTTCCACGAATGATGGACTCGAGCGAGCAATTCGTTCAAGGTAAACTACTTGTCGGATGCATATAGATGGAAATTCTCTTTGATCATTGCTGATGAATATAAACAAAACGACGACAAACGTCATGACGACCACGAGATAACAATATCAGGATGACGATAAATAAGTCGTACTCTTCCGAACTATCTGGACGGTCTTCATCATTCTAATAAGAATACTCGAACCCTTGCAGAGAATATGTTCATGTTGCTCTGTCGTCTCTTCTCATAATTTCTTTTCAACTTTAGCTCATAGAGCAATAGATCATTTCAATCACACATTCTTATATAACAATTCATTCAATAAGGCGTATACTCAATCATCATCTATCATAATCATAATCATAATCATAAGCATAAACATAATCATAAACTTTTACCTGGTGAGCTCGAGATGACGGAAACGAATGATGAGCTTCTCTTACGAACAACTGGCTATTTAACTCACATTCTCAATCGAAATCAAACAACTGATTCCATAAACTCATTTTCTCAAGATAGAGTCAAACAAATGACTCTATAAACTCAAATTCCCAATCAGAGTCAGCTTAAAAGAATTCATATGCTCAAGGTGCACAATTGCACAAGACTCCCAAATATTCATGATTTTGGAATTCAAGACAGCTCACAAGTTGCACAACGATTCACAAGAATTTACATGTTCAGAGTTCAAAGCTATGCTTAGCTGTGTAAAAGTTCACAATGATTCACAGCTCATAATTCAAAACTGTGCACGAACTGCATAAAATTTACAAAGGTTCACGGGTTGAATTGTAAGCGACTCGATACCATTCTCATCACGACCAACTACTTAATCAGGTAATTAGGCCGTGACTTGGGTTAAAAAGAAAATTCTGATAATCGATAACGACAATTGTGATCAAATTTATATTAACAACAATGGTGATCACAACTTTTATCATAAAATAATCAAACATTTATAATTTAAAGAAGTGAAGTATAGATTACCAAAGGTTGGTTCTAGGTCCTCAAACTATAATAATGGATTTAACAAAGAAAACAATGGCTGAGGACGGGTATCACAACGGAATAACCAACAAAGAATATAGGTTTCCAATTATGCTTTGTCAACAATAAGGATTTATCAACAACTTAAAACAAGAGTTGACAATGATTCAATAGCATAATATTGAATCAAACAAAAACAATTCTGAATATTCAAGTAAATCCTTATTCACAGAGTATTGAACATGATCAATTCATCATAGCAGAATACATAAGCAGATAAGGGCCAAAGTTCGACAACGAAAACGTGGCTGAGAATTACGTGTGAAGACATACTCTCTGGGCAACAAAACATGACAATAACAAATGAACAACCTCAACATGAATCAACATTAAGAGAAGCTCCTTTGCACAACATTCGATTCCAGCATCCTCTCAAGCTCAACCTGCATATTTGGAAATATATGCAGGGCGTGAGTACAAAAATGCACTTAGTGGGTAATCTCCAAAAACATAAAAATAAACTTTGCCCTTAGGGCTATATACTTGACTTGCCATAACATATGCTTTCAAAATAAATACTTACTTGCTTTCATTCTCATAATATCATATGCATATGCATGTTTCATGTTTGCATGCAACTTTCTCTTTTTCCTTCCTATCTCCACGAATTCTTTCTGCGTGTTGATAAGTAGGCCTCCTTCTCAAACACCTTAACATCACATACCCGAGTTGGACCCGAAGGTTCTCAACTACGGTCATACCCGACGTCGGTAAATTCTTTCTTTATTTTTCTTTCTTTCCCGTGAATAGGTAGTGCATCATGCTTATGCTCATGCTCAAAACTTTGGCAAGTCAATCAACTTTTCAAATAAATGCATATCATGTAATCTCATATCATCTTTTATGCATAAGCATATCATATCATTTGAAAATATATAAAAGCATAAGTGATCGCTCACTTTTCTAACACGAAAACGTGTAAGTATAAAGGTAAGTCGAGTATCGTATCCACAAGGATTGTATCACGAAAACACAGAAGCTAGCTCAACAACAATTCATCATTATCCAAGAACAGATTTGGTTTATAAAGCATTTAGGGCTTCGAATATTAAATCCAAATCAAAGGGTAACAACTTTAAAATAAATGAAAAAAGATGATACTAAGATAGAAAGACTAACCCTAGGGATGCATTAATCCTACCCACAACATATGTTTATCCTGCTTCCTATTAAACAATTTTAATCAAGACAAGATGGAAGATCACATATGTAACCAACAATTTCAGTTACGACAATTGTGGCAGTTGATTACTAATTTTCCCTATTACTGTTACGTCTTTAGGTGAAAATAAGTAACTCCAAAAGGATCACAAAGAATATGCTTCATACGAATGTTCCTATCTCGACTCGACTCGAAGCGCTTATTCGTATTATGCATTCAAGATCGATTGACAATTAAAACGGTTAAGTAATTAACTGGCAACTAGATATGCATCAAGATTGATTAGAAATTAAAACATATAATTAAGTACCAAGAATCATAAATCAATGTCTGAAAGGTAAATAACAATAGCATGAATCACAACATTTAGGATAGGATCACGCAAACCCTAGGATTAGAACGGAAATTTAGCTAGACATAATAAACGGAATAAAATATAAAATAATCATGGAAATATAAATTATGTAGATAAAACCCGTAATGTGGCGTCTGAAGAACAATCGTTGGGTTCGTATCCCAACCTCAGCGAAAAACGGGAAAATACGGAATTTGTTAGGAAGAAAACGTTCCAAAGCATTAACAATACGTAGAACTAATGTAGAACAATGAAAAAACTAATGCTAGATGGTTCCAAATCAAAGCTAAAGTGCAAAAATATGAAAAACTAGAGAAAAACTGAGTAAAAACGTGCTAAGGGGTCTGGGGGCGCGAAGGGGCAAATGCCCTATTTATAGGCAAAGGGTGAAACCCTAATTTTCGGCCCAGCCGCCTCGCTTCACGGCCGAGCTCGCGGTCGCTAGCTCGGTCGGGAGGAATCTGGGCACGCGCGTCTTTGGTTGTTTGCGGCTGGACTCGCGCCCGCTAAGTGTGCTTCGCGACCTAGCTCGCGATCGCTAGCCATGGTCGTTAGAAATTGGGCAGTAGCTCTTTCGGAGGCATCTCGCAGTTGGTAGCTCGCGGTTGCATCGCGTGGTCGCGTCGAGTGGTTTTCCTCGCGGCCGACCTAGCGGTCGCGAGACATCGTCCAGAGGCTCATCTTCGGCTCGCGACTGGGCTAGCGGTCGCGAAGGTGGCCGCTAGCCCCTGTTTTTGCCCTTCTTTTGCTCGTGCTTCGTTCCATGCTTCGATCATCTTATAAGCCTACAAAACACCAAAGAGGAACCCAAGAGCAGCATCTTCCAAAAATATATAAAAGCATTAATATCCAATACATAAACGTACTTAATAGATCTAAATTCATCTTTAAATATCAACAATAAACGTGTAAAAAGCGCGTTTATCAAACCCCCAAACTTGAAGCATTGTTTGTCCTCAAACAAAACAAAATAAAAGAAAGAAAGAAAGAAAGACATAACGAAGATCAGCGCGCCAAGAAAGGTGATTACCATAATCAAACCTCGTAAATATTTCAAAGCTCAAAATCATTAGTGCACATGGCGACATTAGTCAACTCGACAATGTACAACCATTGAAAGAAAAAATCTCATTCAATTCAACCCTCACAACAGCATGTGTGTAAAATATAGGATACACTCAAACTCATAAGGAAATTAAGGACGTGTATACACTCAAAGATCAATGCAATGCAAAATCTTACCATAGGCTTGCCGTTTCTCTAATATCTCCACCACATCAAATGCGTTCAAATTAGGATCAAAAAGGTCTTTTCATAGGTTGTAATGTAGGCACATTGGTTAAGGTAGGATAATATATGGCTAAGTGACTCAAAATAACTCCAAGTACCTCCATTCATGCATTCAAATCATATGGACTTTGTCCATTTCCCCTTTTCTTTCCAACATGCTAAATCAACGTTTATGCAACATAAGGTACCTTATACTTTGATAACCCAATCCCTTTATGCTCACATTTTTCACAAAATTTTCCTTGGCTTTGTAATAGAGCTTATAGGGTCCATTCTTTTTCATACGGGTACCATTCTTTTACTCTCCATCTTTTATCCCAACTTATAACATCTTGAGACAAAATTACCCCCCTTGATTCCCATATCCATCCTCACCTCCTATCACACGTTAACAGAAAAATAAAGTCTAATAAAGGCTCAAAGAAGGTGACAAACGGCATATATCATTATGGGTAAATATGTGGTTAACAAAGATGGCATTTTATCCTTTTCATATTCGAAACACATATTGCAGCCTCGACACAGAAACACGGCAAGTTCTAGAGGATGCTTACATGCACGATATCACACAATTAAAAGAAACTGTAATAAGATGTTTATACATTGAAGCTCAAGTCTCACGGTTTAAGCAAATGGTGAAAAACAACAAGCTAAGCAATCTCAAGCCATTCATGCTTCGTTTCCTAACATATCATGTGCACTATCAACATATTTTTCAGAAAATTTCTATCATCATTGGCCACATGGATTAACACATTTTACTTAAACTCGTTGATCGACTGACACAACAACGAAAACAAAAGACACGATAAAAACCCCAAAATATAAAAGCTTAACAAGACAAAGCAAAACATAAAAAGGACTCTCAACCAAACAAACTCGTCCACTCCCCCCAAACTTATTGTAAACAGTGTGAAATGGAGGCAATAAGGTTTGTAGAAGAGAGTGATTGGTAGAGACCTTACCTCATATGCCGCGCTACTCCAGCGGCGGATAGAATCCTCGCCATTGATCCTAGTGCTGCATCATCTCCATCATCTGACGTTGGTGCTCTTGATACACCTGGTGTTGAGCGAGGAGGGCTTGCTGCTGGGCCATCATGGAGGTCATACTCCCGTCAATGCGGTCGAGATGACCGTCTATGCGATCCAATAGCTCATATATCCCGGGATCGCCCAGAATGGGCGGTGGGTGCAACGTGCCACCTGTCTCGGGCGCCGCCTGCTGCTCTTCCTCCTCTTGTGGCTATTCTCCCTCAATCTCACCTTGCGCATTTAAGCGCTGACTCCATCCGTAGTGAAGACCTGAGCTCAAGTTCTAATTGGACTCTGCCGCATCAAATCTGCTTAAATTGGTGAGATCTAGGTTGGGCAGGCGGAATATAGACTGGTTGTGTTTGTCATATAGCAGCCAGAGGTGACGGCTGGGATGTCTCTTCAAGAACGTCTGGACGTATAGATAAGGTTTGTCCAGGAAAATATCTTGAAAGATAGGACTCTCACGAATCGTGACCCCGAAAAAGTCGGCAATAGGGGTAACGAATCCCCCTATGCATATCCGTACATTCCCCGAAACCTCTGCTTGCATTTTGAAGTGCTGGGCTAGGAACATGCCGACGTACATCTCCTGGTTTGTCACCACACCAATCAGTAGACTCATGTCTGGAGAAAGGACAGTGCCGGCGTTCGAGCGGCCATGAATGGTGAAGGTGATGAGGCGGTGGAAGTAGCGGACCACAGGGTTCCGTATCGAACTCGCCTTCGCCCTTGAGGCGTCATAGTGCGGGGTCTGCTCTAATGAGGCATCCGTGAACAACGGCCATAGCTGCTGAGGCGAGTTCTCCAAATCCCCTATGTATTTGCCCTCGGGGTGGCCTTCGATGATAGAGTTCAATTCATCCACCGATAGCTGTCGGGGCTCGTTGTCCATCTGAAATGTGATGTAGTCTGGAGAACCTTGTGTCTTGTGGACATGGACGGTCGAAAGGAACTCCAGAGTGAGGGTCCGATATGTCAGATAGTTGGTTGTGATAATAGGGTACAAACCGCCCTCTCGGCTAACCACGTTACGTTGTTGGCTATCCCCATATCTTGGCAAGTATCGATGCACATGAATCTCGAGTGTTTGTGCTTTAGCTGCACCAATCTTCTCCAACGGTCCCTGGACGAGGGATTCGGCAGTCGTACCCCAAAAGTCTCGGGGTGGAACTCATCATGCGGCTCGTCGTGTGAAGTGGAGACGACCTCCTTGCCCTTGTGCTTGTGGCCGGATGAACGCGACATAATGTACCTAAAAATATTTGAAAGTTAGCTCATGTATGTATTAAAAGAAATTTAAATGTAAACGGCAACCCATAGTAATATATATATTCCCCCCGAACTTGAACGTAGTAAAATTCCTCCCCCTTACTAACATATGATCGTATAAGGTGAAACAAGGAGAAGAAAACGCATACACAACTCAAAAACGTGTGGAAAATAAAATCTGGGGTTGCCTCGCGGTCGCGAAGGTGGTCACGAGGTACCATCTCGCGCTCGCAAGCATTGTCGCGTGGATGCTTGCAGACACTCGCTGGAAGCTAGCGGCCATGAGCACAGTCGCGAGGAAGCGTGACGAAAGTTCTTGTGAATTTTTTGAAATTTTCAACCTTATTCAACAATGTAGGCAAATTAAACCAACAATATGCATCTATGAACATCAATAGACCTAACATTGGAACAAACATGCTCAAACACCAAGTAAATTGAGCAATATAAGCCCTAGTTCCTCAAATCTTCAATAACCCACAACAAGAAGACATAATAGGTAAAACACTTCTAATTTATGCTAAAAAAGCGTAAATCCAAGAAGAAATAAGGAAATGTAGCATACCTTGAGTGGATTTTACGTGGAAAGCACAACAAAATGAAGAAGAAGAGCGTTGGGTGCTTGAGAGTGTTTGAGTTTTGCTGTAAGTGTGTGTGTGTGTGCGTGTAAAAATGGGGAAAAGTAGGTAAAATCAATGTAAAAAATGCGGGCCAACGTCCGGGCGCGGGTCGCATCACGCCTCGCGGCCGTGCTCGCGGTCGTGAGCTCGGTCGCAAGTTGCGCCCAGATTTTGCAACAACGTTCTGCCGATTTCTCTCGCGGTCGCGAAGGTGGTCGCTAGGCGTGTCCAAATTGGGCAAATAGCTACTGCCCGTTTTTTCGCGGCCACTCCTCGTGGTCGCGAGGGTGGTCGCTAGGCTTGCTTTTTTTTTTTTTTTAAAAAAAAAAAAGCAAATATACCTTGGGACTTAAAAACGAAAAACAAGACACGACACGACAAAACTAAGAAAAACAAGAAAAACAAAACGAAAGACATAAAGCATGTAAATACATTGGGTTACCTCCCAACCAAGTGCTAGATTTTTCGTCACTAGCTCGACGTTACCTCTCATCAATTGGGCGATTTGACAACTGACATTTTTCCACACTTTTGTTTTCCCTTATACTTATCATTAACAGCAGACCACCATTTAGCGTATGAGTAGCCTTCCCGAACTTGAATGACTCACTCTGAGTTTTATGCCGAGTCCACCTCTTCTTTGTAGCATGCTCGTCCGATGGTCGATTGAAATCCAAGCTCAAAAATGGGTGGTGTGGCGGTGGTGACGAACAACAATCTTCATGCTTTGAGTTATCATTTCGCTTGATGGTATCATAGATTGAAATGGTTAACTCCTCCTTATTCACACGGAAGGTGAGATCACCATCCTGCACATCGATCAGAGCTCTGCCTGTGGCTAAGAACGGTCTCCCTAGAATGAGAGACTTGTTCCCATCTTCCGGCATATCAAGGACTACAAAATCCGCAAGGAAGATAAAATCTTTGACTTTGATAAGCACATCTTCCACTATCCCCTTTGGACGGGTGACTGATGCGTCTGCCATTTGGAGAGCAATTGTAGTTGGCTTTAATTCTCCTATCTCCAATTTGTTGAATATGGACAACGGCATCAGGTTGATGCTTGCCCCTAAATCGCACAGAACTCTGGAGAAAGTATGCCCTCCAAAAACACAAGGTATAGTGAAGCGGCTGGATCTTTCTGCTTCAATGGCAACTTATTTTGCAGCACAACACTGCACTCTTGAGACAAATTAATAGTCTCGAACTTTTCCAGCTTCTTCTTGTTGGTGACGGCATCCTTTAGGAATTTCATGTACCCCGGCATATCTTTGAGCGTATCTAGTAAGGGGATATTTATATTCATCTTCTCGAACATTTCCAGGAATCGGGTCAGCCTATCGTCATGCTTGGGCTTGGCCAATCGACTCGAAAACGGAATCGGAGGGGTATACGTCGGATACTTCTTCACTGGGGACGCCTCACGGTCGCCCTCACGGTCGCAAGTTTGGTCGCTAGGCATCTGGGCTGCTTCAGTGGTCTTCTTCGTGGCCGGGCTGGCAGTCGCCTGCTCGGTCGCTAACCCCTTGGCAAAACTTTCTGCCTGGTTCCTCGTAGCCGGGCTCGCGATCGCGAGCTCGGTCGCGAGTTTCTCCTGGTCTTCGCTATTTGCGCCGTTTCGCCCCGGGTGGATCTGGTACACTCTTCCGCTCCTCAGCTGGATAGAAAAGCACTGATTCTTTGGGTTCGCTTCCGTATTACTCGGAAATTAGCCCGACTTATGTTGTATATTTTGTTGAGCAGCTATTTGGCTGATCTGGTTCTCCATTATTTTCAAATTCTTGCCCATCGTCGCTATGGTGGATTCTAGCTGTGTAATCCTCGACCGGTGTATGCTTGATGAGCGAGTTCATTGTGTGCTTGATTGTTGGTTGCTCACAACCAACTGTTGCATCATATCCTCTAGGCTTTGCTTCTTTGGCTCCTGAATTATCCCATTCTGCACTGTTGCATACGACAAGTTTGGATGATCCATGTTGTTAGGATTGTATGTTGGATTTCTCCCAGGACGGTTCCTCTGATTTATAAAATTCACATTCTCCATCTCGAATTGACTCTTCAAAAGAGTAACTTCTCAATGAGATCGCCGTATCTCGAGTCGACCTCTATGTAGCTGCTTTAACCACTGGTGTTCTCTCCGTCGACCATTGATAGTTGATGGCAGCCATCTCTTCTATAATGCGGCTGGCCTCCTCCACTTGGCGGTTCAACAGGCATCCCCCTGCCGACGCATCTACTATGCTCCTCGTGTGAGCGCATCGCCCACTGTAGAATTACGTGATCTGCTGCTCTTTGGAGAATCCATGTTGAGGGCACTTTCTCAATAAACCCCTGAATCTCTCCCATGCCTCGAATAATGATTCATCTCCTTGTTGGCAGAAATGGGAGATCTCGGCTATTATCTTCTGTGCTTTCGCTGGCGGAAAATATTTAGAAAGAAACTTTCGCAAAGTTTCCCCCAACTGTCTATCCCAGTACGGTCCAGGCTTTTGAACCAATCCTTTACCTGGCTGCGTAGAGAAAATCCGAACATGCGCATCCGGATCGTATCTTGTGGTACCCCATTCTGCTTGATGGTGTCATAAATATCGAGGTATGTCTCAAGATGGGCATTCGGATCCTCTATCACTCCTCGTCCAAACAGTTCTCCTTGAACCATGCTGATCAGGGCCGGCTTCAACTCGAAATTATTCGCATTCACTTCCGGGCCCCATCCGCCTCCTTGAAATTGTTCTGTAGGAGGTCGATACATGTAGTTCAACGGTCTCGCCTCTGGAGCAGGGATAAGGATTCCCATGTTCGTTATTTGACGTTGCATCTCTGTAAAATCAGCCAGAAGACGAGCAGCTATCTCAGGAGGTACACCCGTTGAGAGGAACACCCCCGTTGTTCGGATTTGCTGCCATAACCTGCCTTCTTCTTCCTCGTCTCTTTCTCCTTTGGGTATTCTCGATCTCTAGATCTAACAACGGTTCAGGAGGTCCTTGGGACCTTGTGATCATAAACTACCTGGAGAGAAACAGAGAAATTAGATCTGGCAAGTAAAAACAAAATAAAATAAAAATAGTACTTGAATTAATAATTCCGAATTGTCAAGTTATTCATATATAATCTTAACAATCCCCGACAACGGCGCCAAAATTTGATCGCTCACTTTTCTAACACGAAAACGTGTAAGTATAAAGGTAAGTCGAGTATCGTATTCCAGGGATTGTATCACGAAAACACAGAAGCTAACTCAACAACAATTCATCATTATCGAAGAACAGATTTGGTTTATAAAGCGTTTAGGGCTTCGAATATTAAATCCAAAGCAAAGGGTGACAACTTCAAAATAAATGAAAACAATAAACACTCAAAGATGATACTAAGAAAGAAAGACTAACCCTAGGGATACATTAATCCTACTCACAACGTATGTTTATCCTGCTTCCTACTAACCAATTTTAATCCAGATAAGATGAAAGATCACATATGTAACCAACAATTTCAGCTACGATAATTGTGGCAGTTGATTACTAATTTTTCCTATTAATGTTACGTCTCTAGGGTGAAAATAAGTAACTCCAAAAGGATCACAAAGAATATGCTTCCTACGAATGTTCCTATCTCAGCTACGACTCAAAGCTTATTCGTATTATGCATTCAAGATCGATTGACAATTAAAACGGTTAATTAATTAACTGGCAACTAGATATGCATCAAGATTGATCGAAAATAAACACATATAATTAAGCACCAAGAATCATAAATCAATGCCTGGAAGGTAAATAACAATAGCAGGAATCACAATATTTAGGATAGGATCACGCAAACCACAGGATTAGAATGAAAATTTAGCTAGACATAATAAACGGAATAAAATACGAAATAATCATGGAAATATAAATATATAGATAAAACCCGTAATGTGGCGTCGAAGAACAATCGTTGGGTTTGTATCCCAACCTCGGTAAAACGGAAAATACGGAATTTGTTCGAAGAAAAGCGTTCAGCGTTAACAATCGTAGAACTAATGTAGAACAATGCAAAACTAATGCTAGATGGTTCAAAATCAAAGCTAAAGTGCAAAATATGAAAACGTAAATATAATTATTTAGTTCTCTAACTTGCACAACTTCTGTGTAGGTACCACATGCAGTCGGTATCTCGTTGGAACTCGACCCTTCAATTTCTTGAAGTATCAGGTGTCGATCCTCCCACTAGACTCGACATCTCGTACCTTTGGCCTAATCGGTGGTGGAATACGATCATCTTCTAATTCTTGAAGAATGATTTCAACTTTGGACTTATGATTTTCATATAATCCTCTTCTAAGAATCGGGCATTAGTGCTAATAATGACCTTGATCCTGGGGACTATAGAATAAACCACCTTCGTTCCTCTAGGATAGCGATAAACAGCATTGCGTCGGATCTAGCCTCAACATCGACTTTCTTGTTGTGCGTGTCTTTGGATGCCCCATCCATATGTGGCTTAAACGGGCTTGCGCCCAAACCACAACTCGAAAGGGTCTTTTCGTGACTTGGACTGGTACTAGATTTAGCAAGTATGCGCCGTCTCTAAGGCGTACCCCGAAACGAGGAAATAGGCAATGTAGCATAACTCGTCATAGATCTAACCATTTCCAAAAGAGTCCTATTCTTGGCTCGACACACCATTTCTTTGTGGTGTGCCCGGTGAAAGTCTTGTTGGGATGTAATCCCACACTTCACTAGATAGTCCATAAACTTCGTTCTTGGTATTCGCCACCGCGATCGAGCGCATTGACTTGATACTTTACCTAGCTTCGTCTCCACTTCCGCCTTAAACTCTTTGAATTTCTCAAAGCATTCGGACGGTGAAGCGGTATACGTATCCGTACCTTGAGTGTCGTCGATGAAAGTGACAAAATACCGTACCCCACGAGCTTGTGTGGACATCGGTCCACCAGGTCGAATGGACTAACTCCAACATTTACGTGGCTCTATAACCCTCGGCTTTGAAGGGTCAGTCGACATCTTACCTTCATCGGGATTCGCGGTGGGAGCAGATGTAGCGTGAGATTACCAACGCTCCATTCTTAGCGGGTCTTTGGATCCTATTTAGATTGATGTGACCTAATCTAAGATGCCGAGAGAAAAGTAGAGTCATCTTGCGAAGAAAACTTTCTCTTTTGGGGTTTGATGAAGATGCAACATAGTTATAGGTATTATGTTTTGCGAAATAGTATAAAGCGAATTATATAAAGTGCCAACACCAGATAACCGTCATTTCTTATGATAGAAACACCACTATCAAAAATAACAGAATATCCATGAGTAAATAATTTGAAGCAGAAACAAGGTTCATAGAAAATCCGCACATATAAAACGTCTTTCAAAACTAAAGCTTGTCCCAACACATAAAAACATCTCCAACCGCAACAGCTGACTTTCGCGTTGCCCATGGAGATCGTTATCTCGCCATCAAGCGACTCCCTTGTCCGCGGGAACCCAGCAGGTGTAACAAACATGATCGATTCGCCCGTATCTACTACCCAAGAATGGGTAGAACAAGTCGCTAAACATGTTTCCGTTACTAAAGCAAACGGCGTACTTGAGCTTGAGCATAGGGCAATGCCCGGTCTTGCAGACTTGAAGCACTTGCCTTCTCCTGGCTTCTTCAGCCTCCGGTGTAACCATGTTCTTACTCAATTCTCCCACTATTTCCTCCCTTTACCACCTTTGGCACCCACTTTTCTATTTCCATTTTGCAGCGAAAATTTTGGGCCCTTAGATGTGCTTTAGCGAGCATGTGCTCCTTTTCCCATAACTCCTTCCGACAGCGAGATCATTAAACAGCGACTAAGTGTAAACTCGGTCTTGCTCATGATCGCATTCGAAGTTCTCAAAAGACTTAGGCGGTGTATTGAGGATGATATCGACCTTGGCACGCCGTCAATACCTCCTCCCAACTGATCAAGACTATCCATGAGACGAGTCGTGTGGGAGACATGTTCATGGACCGAACTTCCTTCTTCCATCTTACCGCCAAGATTTCTCTCATTGTGTGGAAGCGATTGTCCGATCCATTGCCCAAACTTACTCTCGAGACTTGACCGCGTCTACCATCGGATCGATGCATTTGCAAGCCTTTGGACATCGTAGTCATCATATAGCATTTAGCCATATTGTTTGACTTATTCCAAGTCATGACTCTCATTGCTCATTAGTCGATCGCGTCGATAAGGGCATCGGGTTTAGGAGTAGTGAGAACAAACATGTGTTCTTGGTGATAAGAACATATTCCATGTTTCGTTTCCACTCGATAAAATTTGGACGGATAGCGGATTTTGTGCGAGCATATTGATAATCGGTAAGAGACATATCTCGAAGCGATAATGTAAAACACATAAGCATCGATCGCATATAATTCGTAACAATAATATTGTAACCTTTTGATAAAACAATATTAATTGAAACCTCCAATCGCCCAAGGAATTCCACATGCAACGCGGCGTGTGGGCGTTACACATGAACCCACCGACCGGACTAAAATATACCTTTTAGTCGTTTAATTTCAATCCATGTCAACTTATCCTTATAATGAATGAAATTAATGATTGGACCTTACTAGACCACATCACTATCACGAGAAGGGACTTGGCGGAAGTTGTACTTGAGGTGATGTCTAAGCAATGACCACAATTTTAACAGTGAAGATGAATTCTTAGAATTGGTATACTCACCGGACCATACCGCTTCCAATTCAAATTCTTTTGTTATCTCATTTTATATCTATCTCTAGAGAACTTATGAAAATCGCACATCACGTCAAGCAGCGTGTGGGCGTTTACACATGAAACTCCCAACTTCTCAATAGATTTAAAATGTTTTATTTAGAAATCTCATCTAACAAACTTATGATAAGCGAGTGCAAGCAAACCCGCGTGTGGGCGTTTACTCACAAGTCGTCTCGCTTTGTTTAGAGATCAAAAGTGGAGGTCTCGACATTTAATTTGAAAAATTAATTTGTCGGGTTGCTTGTAGTCTTTTTATTCAAAAGGTTTGTCCATGCGGATCACGTAATCCTAGCATGCTTTTCTATAGAACTCAACATGTAAAACATGCTCATGAGAATTCTAAAATATGCTTGATAAGCGCGATAAACCTAGCATGCTTACTATGCGCATCTAATTACGTAAAACACTTAAAGGTTTGTCAACGTAATATAAACATACATAACATACTCTTGCATAATTTAAACATCACGACATGCATATGAGCGATAAAAATAAAATAAAAGCGTTCATCGCGCTCGATCGTGAAACCTGCACATATAAATCTAATCTATTACATAGATTTACAAAGTGCAATTTAAACTTGACGGGCACCAGCGTTGCGGCGAGCGGACGGATTCAACAATTGGGCCTCGCGTGCGAGCGCGGACCGGATTGACAATTGGGCCTGCGTGCGCAGGCAGCGAACGGAAAACTGGAAGCGGCGGGCGGGCATTAAGCTGTCTTTGGGCGCGCTAGGCAAAGCCAGCCAGCGGCACTTTCCTTGCCCGCCTGCTGCGTGCCGCCGCGAGCGCCTCGCGGTCGCAAGCCGCGACCCGTCGAGCTGCGCTTCGCGGCCTTCCACCCGCGCCGAGCGTGCAGCCGAGGCGTCGTCGCCCGGCGAAGCTTCGCGACCGCAGTACCAAGTTCCGCCAACCCGTGTGACGGGCCCGTCGCCCGTGGCTCGCTGCATCGCTTCATGTTGCCGTGTCTACGCGATCGCTCGATGGCTCGCGATGGCGCCAGGGATCTCGTCTTGTGACGCGCCACACCGCCCAGCGCCTTACGATCGCCCACGCGACCGCGAGAGCTCGATCGTGAGATACCGATCGAGGGGGCTGAGCTACTGTTTTTCCGTCGTTTCGTTCTTCGTTCTTTCGTCTTCGTTCTTTTACGGATAAGATTTACATGATAAAATCTAATCTAACCACGAATTTTCTCGTGGTGTAAAACAAAACCAACAAAACAATGAGCGAGCCACGATGAGCGACAAAACCACAATTATTAAGCATGCGTAATAATCAAGCGTGAATTAATCCAGCGAGCGAATTCGATCGGGCTACGATACAGTGTAGGAAAACATATGTTAACCTACGCCAGAGGATCCATCTTGGGTGTTTAATTCATCATACATTGATTATAAACCTAGCATGCGTCTATATAATTAAATTGCAACACGTTGGGGTTTACGTGTTTACCTTTGGATACGAAGAGGTCGATGGAGCGAGATGAGCGGATCGAGCGGATCGGACTCGTGCTTTGACCTTACGGTGTATCCGATTACCCAATCTCAGCGTCGGTGAGGGCGATCTATGGAGAATGCTTGAAAATCACCCAATATCTCTCTTCTAAATTTTGAGAATCCTCTCAAGCTTACTATGAGATGCGAAATTAGCTTTGGATTAATGAGCATTAACCTAGACTTTATCTCATACCTTATATTTATAATGCACTACCTTAATCCTATATGGAATGTTACCATAAAACTAGAGAAAAGCGAGTAAAAACGTGCTAAGGGGTGCAGGGGCACGAGGCGAATGCCCTATTTATAGGCAAAGGGTGAAACCCTAATTTTCGGCCCAGACGCCTCGCTTCGCGGCCGAGCTCGCGGTCACTAGCTCGGTCGTGAGGAATCTGGGCGCGCGCGTCTTTGGTTGTTTGCGGCTGGACTCGCGCCCGCTAAGTGTGCTTCGCGACCTGGCTCGCGATCGCTAGCCATGGTTGCTAGAAATTGGGCAGTAGCTCTTTCGGAGGCATCTCGCGGTTGGTAGCTCGCGGTCGCGTCGCGTGGTCACGTCGAGTGGTTTTTCCTCGCGGCCGACCTAGCGGTCGCTAGATCGATCGCGAGACATCGTCCAGAGACCCATCTTCGGCTCGCGACTGGGCTGGCGGTCGTGAAGGTGGCCGCTAGCCCCTGTTTTTGCCCTTCTTTTGCTCGTGCTTCGTTCCATGCTTCGATTATCATCTTATAAGCCTACAAAACACCAAAGAGGAACCCAAGAGCAGCATCTTCCAAAAATATATAAAAGCATTAAGATCCAATACATAAATGCACTTAATAGATCTAAATTCATCTTTAAATATCAACAATAAACGTGTAAAAAGCGTGTTTATCAATAAGCTATCATTATAGAAAATACTTATACCCACCTGGCGATAGTCACTAGGGACTGTACCTTACGTCTTCCACTCCTTTCTTCTTTCCATTTGGTCTATCAATCCACAAAGATCGGCATAAGAGCCTATCAAGAACCAAACAAGAACATGACTTATCTTACTCGTCGTCATGACTATATCATATCTTCTCGATATCAAAATGCTATGGTCTATCAATACTTAGATCATTACATCCTCTAACATCTTATTAACAACAAATTCTAACAAAATTTCGGCAGAATAACGTCTATAAACGCATCGCCATTTCAATACCAATTCAATCCAAGTTTATCCCAAACTCCACCAAATCATCACCATATGTCCAAATGAGCATATAAAACACAACAACTTCAACTATGCAAATCTTAGCCAAAATCCAACCATCCCCTTAAGACGTAACATTATGTCCGACGTCAAAAATCATATGAGACGTCATCTAACACCAATGAACTCCTATACATGCTCAATTATCTTCAAATATCACCAATCTATCATCAAAACATAAAGCTCGAAGCTTTAACATTGAAAACCCATTTTTGTCGGCAAACTAAAATTTTCACCTTTTTGAATACGTCGGCCGAAAAATCCGAATAAATCATTTTAAGCATTATTCATATCATAAAATCCAAATACGAAGTCAAAATGATCAAATAAAATTAAAAAATCAACAATATAATGGCTTAGGGTTTCGGCCATTTAGGGTTTTCAAAATAGCTTCGATTTCAAACGTTTTTTCTTGCTCCAAACATGTTTATATCAATCTAATAACATATATATGAAAGCAATTCAACCATATCAACATCATAAATCCAAGATCAAAACATCCCCTTTTTTCGAAAATTTCATGAAATTACAAAACAATAACATATGCTTTACAAATTCAACGCTAAACAATACGTAGACGTCAAATCTATCATAATATTAACAAATAATCAACAAAACATAATTCTTCATAATTTCATCCAAATGAACGAAAATATGAAACCAACGTATGCTCATGATTTTAAATTTTTGAATCCGTAGATGTGTTCTAGAGACGAGATTATACCTCGTTTCGAAGACGGATCGAAAATTCAACGGTTGGATCTTTCTATTTTTGGCCCAAAGTTTTCGAAAATTTGTGTGTGTGTGAGTGTGTGTTGGACGTGAGAAACGGGAAGAAATGAAGATGAATAATGTTATTTCATATTTCTATGCATTTAAGCTTATGGAATAATTTCATTTAGTTTTGATTTTCTTTAAATAAGTGATTATTCATCACTTATCTAGAAACTCTTTCTTTCCTTTACTTTTTATCATTTTCTTTAATAAATAAATCATAACTTTTCCTTGAAAATTAAATATAATTATTATAAAATAATGCATAGCGTTCTATAGCAAGAAATCGAAACTAATTATCTGATAAAATCATCTCTATTTGAATCTTTGCTTTTGAACTCAATAATATATCATAAACATCAAAATATAATTATAAAATATATTCTTGACTCCGGAAATCATTTTAAATATTCTGCTCTTGATTCGAGCTTAATCGGCAAACGCCGACGTCACAAAAGCATAGATTTTGAAATTCTCAATTTTCGAAAATCAAGACTTCATTGAGCATGTATCTATTATCTCAAGACCCTTGGAATCTAAGTCTTTTTATTCTAAACAAGATCTGAAAATCTTATCTCAGATTCTGCCTCAAATCTATCTTCTCAACTCGAAGTTTAATGTAAAAGTTTCTAACTTGAACAACTCTTTCTTAAGGATGCAATGCCCTTCTTATAAAGCTCTTAATCAGAAGCTAATCTCTACTACAGAAACACGGGGTATTACACTACTACATCATCATAAACGGTTAGAGTTGGATGTATAAATTAAGGGCAAATATTTCACTCATTTCATCCAATTTGTTGCGAAAAAAATGTAAAAAGGCTTATATTTTATTTTTTATTTGGTTTAACATTACTAAAAAAGAGTTATAGTTATCATGATAATGAACATGAACTATTAGGAAGTCATTTTGAGAGTTTTTTTTTTTTGTTTTCGTTTTGGAGAGTGTTGTAAATGCCATTTTCCATATATAATTATCTGTCGGGTTTATCATGAATTTAATAAATATACACGAGTAAATTTGACTGCATGTGAATATATGTACATTAATACACTTTATGAGTTTCACTCCTAGGATAGAATGGAATGACTGGAGATGCCAAAAATTATTTTGAAAAACATTAAATCAAATGCTTTCCTAAATTCACTTTGCACTTACCACATGTCTTCAATATAATATATACCTTAAAAACGAGCAAAATTTGAATTTGGATGGTATTTTTTCTTGAATGATAATATTACTACCTGTTCGTAAAATTTTGGAGATTTGTGAGTTTCAAAATTAAGAGATGAGTTTCAAAATTAAGAGAATTTCTATGAGACGTTTACTATTTATGTTTGATGATACATATAGTTGAGTGTTTTTGTTTTCGTCATTAGAGCCAAGCAAGTTAATTTGAATTGAAGAATTTATCAAGGGTCTTAAGATATCTAAAAGTTCTAATCCATTTTAATAAACGATAGAATAATCTATATTATTTTATCTATTTAGACTAATCCTTAATAAGTAAATGCTTTATAAGTGACTCTGAATTATGTTGTCAAATTGTATTGATGAATTTGTTGAGAGAAAAGTTTATCCAGGTGAAAACAACATTTTTTTGTATAATAAATATTATAAATTATATAGATTATATATACAATAGCTTAGGGGCATACCCCCGGGAACTGAAACAACAAAGGTTCAAAATATTCGACTATCACATCCTCAAGACATAGGATGGGTGATCTCATCAAAATCTTATGAGTAAAACTCATCAGCTAAGAGAAAAACCTCATAAGAAAAAAAGTCATATATAGATTATGGCCCTTTTTTTATGAATTAAACTTTCATTTATTATTCTAAAAATCTTGAGTTGAGCAGAAAAAGTTTTAAGTTTGACTCACGACAGAAAACTTGGTATCGAAAAGCTAAATCATCTTTCTGCAATTTCGCATGAAATATATACTTCCTCCATCCCAACGATCTTGTGGCGTATTCCTTTTCGGGCCATCCCAAGATAGTTGGGTCATTTCCTTATATGGAAATAATAAGGTATATTAATCCAAAATTATAATCAGGTTAGGGGACTAATTGGGCCCTGATGATTTATTAATTTAGGCTAACTCAAATTAAAACCAAATCACCCCCCCCCCATACTCATATATGCCTCTCTCGATTTTGTTCTCATCTCCCTCGAATCTTCTGAAATCCTACTTGGCCTCGGACGATGCTCTCGTCTCTCTCGATTTTTCTCAAACCCTAGCTCGCCATGTCCATTCCCTCTCTCTCAATGGGTGAAAACTTTACTACTTCGTCACCCGCTTATTCTGATGGCTCTCTCACTTCTCTGTCTCTCTCGATGGGTAAAACCCTACTTATTCGTTGCCCTCTTTTTCGGACGGTGCTCTCGCATCTCCATCTCGCTGGGTAAACCCACATCGCTCTCTCACTGTGATGATGCATCCGAGTGGTAGGCTCACCTATGGCATGGGTTTATCCCTCAATCTCCCTCGCCCTTCTAGATCCATATGTCGCTCTCACATTTCTTACCGGAGATTTCTCCATCGCCACCCCCTATCGCCACCACAAGCACATATTCGTATTTTATCCGAGACGGCCTTAAGCTATTCAAGGTCGATGACGTCTCTGATGATGAGGCTAATCTCTCGTACCTTGGCGACGAGCTCATCGACGGCGTGGATGAGGGAAAGATTGAGCAATCAATCTCGACTTGAGCCCTGTTTATTTTCCTCCCATCTCTGACGAAGTGTTGTGGGCGAGGCCGTTGTAGAAGCTGAGGAGATGGTTGAGGAGGAAGTGAGAAGGCTGGTTGAATGATCGATGATGATTTAGGCAAAAAAAAATAGATCGAACGCCCCTTCTCTAATTAAGGTGAGATTTAATCTTATTCTTTTGTTCTTGGCATTCTGTGTTGGTGATGATATTGGCTGAAGTAGTGATCTGTATTGGTGACTCAATATTATTGATTATGTGTTGATGATATTGGTTGAAGTAGTGATCTGTATTGGTTTTGTATTGTTGATTCTGTGTTTTTGGATTATGTGTTGGGATTAGATCGATGACTAATTGTTGGTGATTCTATGTTGGTGTTTTTATGCGTTGAAATTCACTTATATTGAAGGAAAAACTAATGCATATAAAAAATACACTTTACATTCAAAGTGCATTTTTATTTACAAAGTGCATATAAAATGTTTCACTTTATAAAAACCGATGACCAAAAGCTTGCTTTTAATACCCTTCAATTTGTAAAGCCTGCTCTATCTGCCTAATTCCCTCAATGCTATCCATATTTCTTTGAGAATTGGTACTTCTAATTGTGTGGAAGCTGGTTTGATCTTCTAAGTACTCATTTTCCCATGTGGAATCTTGTAGGAATTCTACCCTTTAAATTCAAAATCTCAATCATGCAACCCTGTAGAATGAAGAATTTTTAGTGAAGTGTAATGGGAGATAACTTGTTAAATGAGCTCACAACTGCATCTAGAAGTTCATCCACTATTTTGCATGTTGTTTCTATTTGTAGATATTGTATGGCTCTAAACCATCCTAAGTCATTAACATTGCAATCTGAGGAATTTGTGTGTTACTGCACTAATTTTATGTTGAATCCATTTTTTCTTGCAGCAATACTAAATTCTGAATCATTATCTTAAATATGAGGCCTTATCTTGTTTTATGTATATATCCTTGCTTGCACCCTCTTGCCACTTCGATATTATTGATGGTATGATCTGTGAGACATCAATACAATTGGATATTTGTTGATAAAGAGCATTAAATGAAAAAGATAAACAAGCGAAACTGATCAATGATGATTTTGGGAGGGGTGGGGGGGGGGAATCGGATGATCATTCATTAATTTCATCAATAAGCAATAAGTACAGTTGGTGAACAACAATAAATGCAAGGAATCTATTCCATGATAGTCTCATATTCAATACCAATCAACTTGGCATTACATTGCAGATATAACGTTTGTGTATTACATACCTTGTTGATTAAACACTATTTAATCACCATTTTGGTAATTGAATCAATTGGCTTTGTCTCTAGGTACCTGTAAAATGAAGATGATTATTTACTCCTCAAAACTAACAAAATTGGTTTATTTATTTTTGAGTGAAAATGTCGATGATTGAATCTTAAACTTCTCTCTTTACACTTAAGAAATTCATTGTTTTGATGTTCTAGAAGGATATATTTAAATTATCTACTCAAAGATCACAATGTCTTATAGTAGTGCTCATCATAACAACATAAATAAAACTTTGAACATAATGTAAAAATTATAGTTATTTTGTAACAAGCATAAATATGTAACTAAGTCTACTATAATAAAACTGGTTCCGTACCAATCTCGCACATTATATACGAATAAATCTGTCACACCCCAAAACTCAGATAAATAGAAAACGGGGAAATGACGGGAAGCCTTATTCATTCAGGAGAAAATAGGGAAAATAAATCCCAAAATTTGACAAAACCCTTTTTCGAGAAAGGGAAATAATAGATAATGTCATTTCAGATAATAACATAAGGTTAGTCCCCAAGATCAAAAGTTTAGTTTCGTACTCTGATAACAACCAAACAAAAAGGGCATCAAGCTAAACAGAAAAGAAGAATTAAGAGTTCAAGCTCGACATAGAATGACGTTAGGTAATATAACATAGTCTTATGTTTTGAAAGATTTAGAAGACTAGATAATGACTAGTCATTCAGCGGAAGTCAAGATTGTGGAGTAGAACCCTAGCCTCATTTCGCCTTGCGTCGACCTGACCGATTAACACGAAAACATTTGAAAACATTTGGGTGAGTACTAATGTACTCGATGGGCATCGATTTTATAAGCAGTTTGCAAAATTTTCAAACATATTATCCATGCTCAACAAGATGACTTAGAAGGTTTTAAAACCAAAAGCCACTTCTAAGCATACCAAAACATTCTTTATTTCGATGCGACGCTTTACACGTTCTCATTACTCTTTATGATCCCGGACCTCTAGCCACCGTCGGATCCATTTTCTCCCATTATTTGACCCCCGACTTAAGCCCGTCGCTGTCGAATTTTAACGCTATCCGGTCAGTCACATAATTGAAACCATGAAACCGTGCTTGAACACATCCACCAAGCACCCTTATAACTTCTCTTTCTTTAGTTAGCACACGATGGTGATCAACCCACCGCTACCAACAACGTGTACACAATCCTCAAACGGCGTTTTAGGTTAGTTTGAGAATCTCGATCGATCTTCAAAGAGCATTAAGCAGATAGAGGCGTGCATAAAAATATTTTCATGGATAATAAGCGGTTCATAAAACATTTAAGAGTTTATATAACTCGAAATACATTTCGAAAATAAAGCCCACCTCGACAGCCAAAGCTCGAAGAATCAATGTTAAATTTCGTCTCGGAAAAGCAACCCTAATCTCCTTGATCAACTGAACCTACAAGATAAGCTAATCTTAATAGGTCTCATAAGTCTAGCCTTAAGTCTAAAGTAACGTAAGACTACTATTTCTTGATCACTAGCCCGGGTTTTTAAAATTTCCAAAATAAATCTTGAAAATCAAAATATCGACTAATGACACCAACAATATCCTTGCTCGACTTTTATTTAAAAAAAAACATAAGTTGATTTTTAAAACCAAATTATCATAATTACTAATCCGAATAAGAAATAAAATAAGTATGCTATACTATTCTTGATAAGTTATTTCCATGCTCAAACATATAATTAAATAATTTATACTTAATATATAAATATTATTATTAACAATTTGATGTTATTAATTGATTTTCATTAATTAAATTAAATCCAAATTATAGGATTTAATTAAAGATCCAAATACTACACTTAAGCACAATCTATATTTTAATATTTAATTCAATGGGCATCTCAATTGATTTTTAAAGCCCATGTCTTTATTTCGTTCGGCCTAAAACCCTATTAAATTTTCAAGCCCAAACTGTCAACACACAAAAAGAATTTATTAATCAGCATGTTAGTTAGGCCCAATATATCATTTTAAATTAAAAGGCCCAATCCATTTATTTAAAGAAGCCTAAATTAGAGCCCAAGTCTCAAACCCTTCCATCTCCCTCTCTCTAAACTCGCCCCCCTCTCTCTCATTCTGCAGAAAACACAGAACCATCCCCATCTCTCTCTACAAACGCAGCTGCCGTCCAAAAATCGGCGAAGGGCGCGTCGTCGTCACGGCATCGCAAACACCGTGCGACTGCCCTCTACCATTCCCGTCTCTCGTTCTCTGTACTCGTTCAGTCGCCCCCCTCCTTCAACGTTCATCTCTCTTTCTCTCACTAAGGAACACCTTCTCCTCCTCCCTTCTCCTTCACGCCGCCGCCGGAGTGCCGACAGCTTCCGCCTCGTCCCACTCTCGCCGGTTTCTCCCCATCTCGTTCTCTCTCTCTCTAGTTCTTTCCTTCAAGGAACCCAACACAGAAATCCCCAAATCAGAACCTCCCCACCCTTCTCTCTCTACGTCGTCGCCGCCGCCTGCCGTCTTCGACGGTAGCGGTCGGCCGCCCATACCCCCCATCTATTCACGTCTCTCTCTTCCCCAAATTTCTCGCAGAACACACATCTGAAAACCAGATCCACATCTCTCTCCTCTTCTCCCTCGACGACCACCGCCGCTTTCTATCCCTTGGGACCCGTTGAGCGGCGCCGTCGTTTCAGCCCCTCTCAAACCCGGTGTGTCTTCCTTTCGTTTCTCACTGACGGCAGCTTTGCTACCGCCATCTCGCCTCCCTCTCTTCTCGGCCGACGCCAGCAGCCGAAGCCATCGACATCTCCGTCCCGTCCACTGCCGCTGTCCTCATCACCATCACAGCCCCCTCACCCGCAAGCTTCGACATAAACAACAACAACTCAAGAATCTCTCACTCTCGATGCAAAGTAGCATAGAACATTCAACTCCAACAGAGCAAGCTCGTAGGGGGGGGTGTGTGTATATATATATACTCATTCTAGTTCTCAAAGAAAAGTTACAGTTAGTGGATATATAAATGCAAAATGTTCTTCTTCTTACTTCTTACTTCCTCTTTGTTATGTTCTATGTTTATGGTAAAAATTCAAAGAGTTCATTTAGCAGCAAGTTTTTAATATGTGTGTTTATGTGTATGAATTAAGTCCATAAAATTCAAGGTTTGGTCTGTTCTTGATGCTTCTGTGTGGATTTGCTGTGATCAAAAGATATTCTTATGGCTAGCAGATTATTCATACAGATTACAAGTATTGGTCTGCTATGTTCAAACCTTTGTGATATGGGTCTGCGTGTGGTTGGTCTTGCAACTGATCTTGGGGCGAGATGTGAGATAAATGGTAGAAATCTTTAGAATGGATCATGCTTGTGGTTCTGCAAAACTAGATGAAATGATTTGATGATCAGAGCTTTGTTAAAAGAAAGAAAGAGAAAAGATCTTGACAGCCGAAAGAAGAAGGATTTACCTACTGCAAGTTGATCATGGGGTATGTGGCTGTTAAGTTGAGGGCCCTTTATATAGGAGAAGGTTTTGAACAAAAAAAATATGGAGGAAACGAGGAGGAAAAAGAGATGTATATCCTAAGCTCACTTATGATAATTAATCTGTTATTACCATTAATCATAAAAATATCTTCAATTGTAATTGGGCTCCCCTTTATAATTCGGCCCAGTGATAAAATAGAAAGCCCAAAAGTTCTAAAAAATTTTATAAGCCCAATATTAGAAAGGAATAATATAGCTTTAGGGGGTGTTTGGTAGGAGTGATAGGATAAAGCCAGGATAGATTATATTGAGATTATCTTTGAGATGGGTAAAATATACTTGTGTTTGGTAACAATTATTAAAACTTGGATAAAATAAAACACTTGTTTGATATCCAAGATAAATAAAGATTAACTTGATTCGACAGATTTACCCTTTTGAGTTACTAATAACAACGATAATACCACACACCTCTGCAACGTCTGTATCACCAAACTCCTTCTTGCTCGAATCTGATTTCTGATAAAGAACTCTGAATATGTGGTGAGCCCCGATAAATCTTCGACAAGCACCTCGATTGCCTTCTGTTTTTGGAGACCCATCTTCCGAACGGCACAGAGAGGGACGATTCGAGCAAGAAGGTATTTTACCCGTCCCAGGCTGTTGTAAGTTTTGAACTCAGCAACCCTCTGTATGCGTACAGTCCATGAAGCGTACGCCTTCGCAAGAGCCGTGACGATTCCTTCTCCATCACACCTTCTTGGTAAACTCAGCAAGATAGCGGTATGTGCACTGTGTATTCAAAAGGACTAAACTCATTTCGAAACCTAGGGTTCCTAGTACTGTGCGTTTTTAGGTATTTAGATTATAATTGAGTTTTACAATTTAATGACAATTTTCTGGCTATTTCATCTATGTTAGCTCTTGCTACTGTCTCTTTGCATGGAATAGAGTTTTACAATCAACCCAGGCTAATCTGAGTGAGTTTTTCTCCACATTCCTGATTACATTTCATTAGTTCGCTGCGTGCATTTAAATTTTGAGGTGTCATTTGTGTTCGGTTGTATCGCCTAGGATCTTAAATTGATATGTTCGAAACCTCAGTAATCTTTTCATATGTGGCTTGATAGTTTACTGGATAAAAGTTAAATCCTACCACAACCCCCCAAAATCTTCTGCAATACTCTCTTCATCTCCCAAAAATTCACAGGTTATCGAGGCGGAACGTCCCCGCTATCTTCTGCAGTCCCGCTGTGCCCCATCGCCACATTTATTCCCTCGACCATCAGCTCGTATGCCCCTCTTTATCTTCAGTATTTAGTTATTAAAGAATTTTGATTGTGCCTCAATACTACTATGTTGTCCGTATCTTATTTTCTCAAGCCCATCTCTTGGGGAATTCTTACGACCTTACTTCATGGAGACATAGTTCATAGATTGCATTTTTTTTCTTGAAAATTAAGTTCCGTTGTTGATAACTTTCCCATTTCTTTAATTTCTTGTTTCTCTTGCTCAATTTAGCCTCGTCCATGGAACCTACATCGAGCTATTGATTTGACTTTTTCCACCCCTTATAATAGAATTGAAATGGGAAATCTGCAGTTCGATCGAAATAAATTTAAAAGTAATGCAGTTTGAGACCTTTTGACATTAATTATATACAAGCACTCTACAAGTCATGATTTTAGTCCAAGTCCTTTCGAAGAAGTCGAGAAATAGCAGTTGCTTAGCGAAATCCAAATAAAAAATAAGAGAGTATACTTGAATTAATGATACATAAATATGTATACTAGGACTAATCTTAAGCAGTACTGTTTTCTCATTTCTTATGGTTCGCAAACTTGTCATTTACTTCAAATTATTTCCCAAAAAAGAAAAGATTATATGTGCTAAAAACCAAGATGTAATATTTTTCGTATAGCAAATTAAGAATATATGCATACATCATGCATAAAAGTTTAAAACGTAGTCTCACAGCATCCATCACAAGAGTAAAGAAAAAGACTGATTATTTTATTTTCTAAACTGCATTTTCAATGAGTATAAACATCCGAACTTGTTGTAAGTCCTGTGCACGAATGTACATACCTAAATATGCAATTGTGAATCCTGTTGATGGGTTACAGAGTTTCATCATTGCTGCATATATACCAGTTTCTATTTGCAGAAGGTTTGTAATTCGTTAAAACTAATGGATTGCGATTAGTTTAATGATTTCGGTTGCTATTTCACAGGGTCCGCAACCTCAAGGGAATAATCCCTCCCTGTCGATTCTCCCAAAATATTATACACTGTGGGTGCGAAGAAGACCACTTTGTCGTTACAGTAGACCGATATGAATTCACGGCAAGAAGGTTAGTAATCGTCGGCTTGTTATTTTGGATAGAGCAATGATTTATCTGTATGATTTCGGTGATCCAATATTATTTAGCCTTCCTGGGACAAAAGGACTAAATGATAATAAAGTGTGGGTAAGCTAAACTGTTTTGCCGTGTGTTATGACTACGATAATACAATGGTTGATAGAGTAAACACGTCTTTGTTAAGTATTTGACATAGTTATAAAACGTGCTTACTTCATTATGGTACAACTCTCTACGACTATGTGAGAGCCAAGTACTTACATGTCTGCTCCTGATTAATACAAGTCCATGACTTAGAACAATTTACATAGTAAGCTTTTTTTTTACTTTATGTTGTTGGTCAACCTTTATATTTGCAAGGTATAGGCACAAGTAGTTGCGATATTGGACGTGGCAGGGTAAACAAAACTGATAAGACAAGGCGTTGTTGGTCGCATAAAGAGGAGGAGGTCCTTATAATGGCGTTGAAGGAACTTGTTGCACACGGTTGGAAGTCAGACAATGGTTTTAGAGCTGGTTACTTGAACCGGCTAGAAGACGCCATGAAGAAGGAATTTCCAAGTACAGATTTGAAGGGAATGCCACATATCAACTCGAAACTTAGTATTTGGAAGAAAAATTACTATTCTCGAGCCGAATGTTTGCGTAATGGAGTTGGTTTCAATTTTAAAGGAATTATATGATTGATTGTGACAACGATCTATGGGATCAAATAATGAAGGTACTTTTCCGATGTAATTGTTTTATGCACATTGTTGGTCGCCAATTACCGTGCACAAGTCATTCTATTGATTTGTACAAAGCGTCCGTCTTTTGTGTATTTTGGCTAGAAATATATCTTAGGAACTAACTTGTTTTAATGAAGATATATTAGTCACCGCATCAACATAGTGCTTTTGCATGTCTTTATAAACTCAATGTCATTGTATTTTTTGAGTGATAATAATGCGCTGCGTCGATGCGTTTTAAGTCGTGGCCCTTTTCGATGATTGGAAAGAAATTTTTGGTAAGGACCATGATGGAGAGAATGAGAGGATATTATGCAGGCGGTGAATGAATTACTACAGGATGATGAAAATGCAAAAGGGGGCATTGACGGTGACTATCATGTTAGTTTGGATGATATCCTCGCAAGCGAACCTGGTGAAAATTCCGTATGCCAAGGTGATAAAGCGATCAGCATCCACGACAATCCACCAAGAAACGCAAAGCGGTAGATCCGCTAGAACGTGTTTGTGATATGTTGGGAGAAATTAGTCGAAATACAAATGCTAGATTAGAAAACCTGGCGAGTCGGATTGGATATGAGTTCGATTTGGGAAAAGCGAGAAAGGAAGTTTTTGATCTCGTAGGTAATATCCCTGATCTGTCTTTGGATGAGAAATTCGGTGTTTGTGAGATACTTGTAGACAAAGTCGAGCGCCAGAGCTCTTCATGGGATTGCCCAAGCGCTAGGCCACCTTATGTGAGGCGTCTTCTGAATTCTAAAGGGATGTAGGTGATTTTCGCATTGTCAAGGTACGTACCAATAAGCTAAACATTCATTCGTTATACTTTGTTTGCTCTACATTATAGCTAGTAGCATGTAACGAAGCTAATGACCATTTGTTCTCATATTTAGTAAATGCGACTTGAAGGACTCGACCTAAATCGATAGGATTAAGCTAGTTCTTGAGTTGTTCAAAATCAGCAATATGTATGCCACTTTTTTGGACCTAATGACCATTTATATCTGTGTAACTACTGGATGAAATTGAGCTAAACGTAGAAGCTCGTACACATCTTTTGTTGGTGATGGGATTTATCGACATATATAAACTATGTAATTTAGCTAATATTATTTGGTCTTTTGACAAGGTTATGAATTCTGTCTCTTTCTTGCTTTGAATCTCTCTCATCTCAAGTCAGTTTATTGGTAGGCTATCTGTGTAGACAATTTTGTATTCTCACTCCGATTAGATTGTTGGGCTAAGCAGTGGCTTAATTCTTTTTGGCAGACTAATCTTTCCACCCGTAAGTGAGGTCAAAACCAAGATTATTCATTTGCCAAGTATTATGTTTTGTTCATTTTTAAGCTTTTTTAAGTTATGTGAGACATTGAATAAACCCCTGGGCATCCCGCATAAGATGCATATTGTATACAAGGAAAGAAAATTTAGTTATGAACGACGATTTCTATTTATACAAAATTTATTAGGCTATTTTGTGAGTTGATTGTGAATATTCGTAGTTTTGAATAGTTGAGAGCTTGAGTTAGAAATTGTTTATAATTTAATTTAATTTTATTATTATTCTTATATATGAAAATTATCATGTTGTAGCTGTTCCATCAGTTATGAGGAGATCACATTTTTAACTATCTTCTAATAGTGTCATGTAACTCAAATAATATTATATCATTATTAAAACTATTATTAGTTTTTAATTTTATTTTTAAAATTATACTTATTATTTCTTAAACTTATAATTAGTTGCCTTCCCCCCAAAAAAATATATATTTAAGGCTCTGTTACTATCTATTGTCCATTTGTATAATTACTTTTTGCTCCAAATCTAATAATCCTTAACCAATTAAGTTAAGTTTGTGAAGACAAATGTGACATCTTCTATTGTATAGATAGATGGGTGACATGTGATAATCCTAAAACTTTAGAATTATTAAATATTATAGTGTATATTTTCTTTATATAAACCTTAAATCCTAAACCCTCCTTAATATTGTCACGTACTGATTATCTACAAATATAATTGGAGATTTCACACTGAAATATAACAGATGGTCCAAATTTGTAATTTTATATAATCACTTACAAATCATACGTGATTATTTCCAAACGAGTCGTTGCTCGATTACTAACCCAAATTTATATTTTATATTGGTTTAATACTTTAAGTTTGGATGTCTCATGAATGATAATATAAGATACGACAAAGATTAAAGTAATATTTTCAATCTAAATAGTAGTAATGATTTTAATATAAAACTAAACCTTTTCTAATATATTATTTTCAATCTAAATAGTAATAATGATTTGATTCGGCTGATTAATGCAGCACGTTTTACAAATGGTACAACATTGATTGAAATCCAAGCACCCCCCCCCCCCCAACCTTCTCCTTTTACTACACAACGAAAATGAGGAAATAAAACTTCAAATATCTCAAAGCTCCACTCTCTCTCTTGAATTAAAACATCTTCCCCTTGTTGAGTCTCTCCAACTCTGCTTCTGCATTCTTGAGTTGCTCTCTAAGTGCTGAAATTCTCTGCTCCACCTCTTTCACCGTGCCTCGAGTAATCGATGGTTGATACGGTGATAGAAAATTGCGCGAAAACGCTTCCAATGCTTCAACCCACAAACCTGTTAGTTACAGTGAAAATACATCAATCACCAAGAATAATTGTAGTCTCAGAATTCACTCATTGCAGCAATCAGAAACTATATACATACCTCTTGGGCAACAATGGCAGCTTAGTTATGTTAAAGTCGTCGTATAGCATGTAGAACTGATTCAGTATTTCGCTGCATGTGCATTCGGCTTTCAGCAACCGACTCCACGACTTAGAAGGAAAGTGCAACTATTCAGTAATGAAATTGATTTGGTAGGAAGAAAATAATGGGACGGAGTTTACCTTCTTCATCGTAAATTACTTGGTTAATGACAATATTATGTGTATCTATCTCAAATTTAGTAAGTTCCTGCACGAGGCGTTCGGTTTCATAAAGAGAGAGGCGGAATGCGGACAGAGGCGAAAGTCGTCAAATCCTACGTATTTCACATGTCTTTCTTTATATTCATAAATATTTTGGTTCGTTTGCACTAAAACCCAACGTTGGGTTTTCGCTAAAATAATCGCCTTCTTTTTTTTACTTTGTCTTTCATTGTTTTCACTAAAACCCAACGTTGGGTTTCGGTGAAAAATGTGAAACCCACTAAACCCAACGTTGGGTTTTAGCCTTGAGATCACTTGTTTCTACATCGTGTATCATGAAAAGCAGTTCTTCAACCATAAAGTCATTGTGTATATACTCCCTTTTCGCATGCGTCACAAAATGGTTGAGAGAGACATAGAAAAGAATATGTAATTATAAAACATTCAAATACTAGATTGCAATATGAATACCCGGAAAAGTACGAGAAAAGGAGAAAACTTAGCAAGGATTACTACCGTCTGGACTTAATGCTAAAAGAAACAAGAAAAAAATAAGCTAGAACCAATACAGGGATAGGATTAGACACACGTCGCCACGCCGAGATCATCTTGGTAAGTGCACGAATGATAACACTTATTTGAAGGGGTTCTTCCACCATTTTGATGGACTCGACGATGCGCAAGAACTGGAGCCGCTCACTTTCGAATGCTGAACATTGCTGTTGTCGTTATATCTTGGGGGAAAAGCATTCGGTAATGGAAAATGAGAAACTGTTCCGTCCATGCCTTCTTCCGTGAAATAATGTCCCCGGTTGTTGGATGACTCGACATCCGTAGGCTTACTACCGTCTTCAAACAATCTCCTTCTTGATTTGGTAGTGTTCGTTGGAATTGGAGATGTTATTTCATCATCTGATGAAACAACGATAGCGACGTTCTCGTTTCTCCTCCGGCCGGTTGAGTCACTTATCGAATGCAGGGACTCATACTCACGTTTAATTGGATCGTTAGCAAACAAGATTGCAAGCTTACCAAACTCGGGTTCCGCATTATGATAGTACGCTTGAGCAAATGAGTTGGCCTACATAATGATGAACGCATGGAAGATGTGAGAGCTTTAAACATTATAACATATTTTTATTATATTAATATGGAATAAAACAAGCTAACCTTGAAGATCTTCTTCCAAGTTTTTGTATCAGCAATGATCGAGTTCCCGTGAATATCCCAATGAGTCTGTGGGATGTCAATGATTTCTTTGAACGTCCGATAACGGGACTCCATCAAGCCGAACCGCTCGTACAATTCGTTCCAACTTAACCTACAACCAAACTTCTCGAATAGAGCTCCTTGCGCCTCCAGCAAGGCATCTGTTGGAACATCAGTGGATTCCCAATTTCCCATGTTTTTGTGGTGAATAATAGATGAAAGGAATACTGTATCCATCTCTGCATTCCATCTAGATGTATATAAAAAAAAACTTTGTGGTGGAATTTGCATTATGTTTGTTTTGGTGAGAAGGATAGACAGATATTTCTTTCTTGCTTTGGTAGAGAAAAAGTTGAAAGGGTAGGTGTTATTTAAATACATACAACTTGCTGCAAGAATCTTTCTTATATGATGGGTTCCTATTACAAACCACAAGATTGCAATATGAATACCCGTGACTATATTGCCATATCTAATCAAGTACTCTATTGATGGTGTGCATGTTGGTGTATTTCAAAGTTTGCAGTGAAAGTTTGTGTGTGTAGCACTTGTTGTGAAAATACTTGTCTTTAAATAGTTCATGTCTTACTAATTAAAGTCTTATTGAGACGTTAATATATATACTATGTCGATATCAGTATATTTTTCTGGAAAAATATATATTAATACTTATTTGACATAACCGACGAAATTATATTATGACCAAAATCTAGCACGAAAATATTAACGTAAAACAATCTTTATGTTAAGATTAATAACTAGGTAGTATGTATTGTACCTTAATAACTTTCTTTTACATTATTAATTACTAGTGTGTAACCCGTCGAAATTCGACGGAAAATTACATTAGTTTGTGTCTATGATTATAACAAATAAAATATTTACGTATAAAATACATGCTAATTATCAAAACACGTATAATAATATCCAAATATTATAAAGTAAGCATTAAAAATCGAACACCACTATTTGTGAAAATATTAAAAATGGTAAAAATAACTAAACATTTAAAATATTATAAAAATTAAACTTAGGCTTGAAGATTAATGATCGCAATCAATTTAAACATTCGTAAGCATGTTGATAGATGTTTGTACCCGTCTATATATATATATATATATATATATATATATATATATATATATGCCGTCGTCTTAAATCCGATTAATTACTCAAACTCGTTAAAATTTATAAATATAAGTTGTTATATGATTGGAATTTATATGCTTTATATTGATTATTGACATTTGTATTGATTATTGACATTTGTTATATATTGACATTTATATACTCAAAGAGATATGGTGTTTTATATTGATTATTGACATTTGTTATATATATATAAATATATAACAATTATCATTACTAAAAAATAAACTAATGAATTTTCATAAATTCGTTGTAATAGTAGCTACAAATTTCTCAATACTAAAAAATAAACTATTTTTTTTACTTGAAAGATGCCGAACCAATCCCCTCAGAATTATCAAAATTTCTAGACTTCACAAGTTGTTTATTCATTTTTTCACCAAACTTGGACGAAGGCAAATTCATGCATATTGCTATAATTAGTGTCTTTTAGTTGAAATTATTTTTGTACGTTTGTAAATATTAATTATTCACAGGTTTTGGAATAAGCAAAAAAGAAGAAATAAAAGTATTTTACTATCCCAAAGTGGAATAGACCTTTTTGCCATACAGGTTATTGGGTACATGAACCTACATGACTGAGGAACAGATAAACTTTATTGGTTCTTGCAAAGTTCACGCTGCAAGAACCAGGTTGGCTGAATTTTTCACGTGATGCTTGGGTACATTATTGAGAAATGTAGGAAAGGGGTGGGACCGACACCACACAATGCTGCTGTTCAATGTGGATGCTGGGAATACTACAGCAAATTATGTTACAGACAACACATGTATATAAGCATGGAATCACGCTCCAAAAACACTACTGGAGCCAATAGTATACTTGTGTAAAAGACATATCAGAACACACCAATTCTACTGGAAAATCATGACCATATTTCGAGAGTAGACTGTTTTCGTGTACAGACTACACATGAGTTGCATGTCTTCGGTGCAAGTGCAAATTATGCAGTAGCTTAATGGTGATTATGTATAGATGTATGCTCATCTTTCACCCCTGTTTACGCCAACAAGCATTAAACAAGCTACAGATCCTTTATACTTTGTTATCTAATGTACAACACATGTATATATCCCAAAGCTCTCAACACTCCAAAAAATAAAATAACCACCAATTTATACAAACAGCAACAGCAAACATCTCATGTAGTCTGTGATATAATCAATCCCAATAACTAGTCTGTGAGTTCACCTGCCAATTAGAGTTGCCATAAAAAACAAAATATGCACCATCTGGTTATAAATACATAATTATCCATCATGCCAAGACAAACCTACCACAAAACCCTTATACATAATAATGGGAAGTTACAATTCTAAAGTTCATTAATCTTCAACTGGGACATGACTACATATTATATTAATTTACCGATGATAACTCCAAACCGATGATAACTCCAAACATTATCAAAACGATTGACATGAAGATAAAAGCGATAAAAACTTCAATGTCACTCCTTAAACGCATAGGTGTGTTATTGTTTGCTCTTCTAGCATTTGTTGCTAAATTTGGTTGATGGTAGTGAGTTTGATAGTGCTTTTGTGGTGTAAGCCTGATTCAATACGTAACTTGGAATTATACCTGAAGGATGACTTTGGTGATACTCATCACACCATAAAAAACACATATCATGTTTCATATTTTCCGGACACTTGTAATAATATCGGCCTGAATGCCTGGCCTCCTTCCCAGCACACTTCAATGTCATCTTGCCTCTTCCACATCGACATTCAGGAATGAGGTCCATGTCTTAATACAATGACAAGTAGGTTAATGCAACATATAATAATGAAAATGATTACGTAATCGGTACAATTAAAGCGTTACATAATTGTAGGTCACAGCGATCATAAAACTCGACAATGAATACAAACACATCAAACATAAAAAACGTCTGCTTCAGAAACCTACAAAAACCTACATAATAAACTACCTAACATCTACGCATCAGGGGTAAGCTCCATCACTCTAAGCAAATCCAATTTATATTTGCCACATGGATTGTGCTATTGCATCTCTATTTCGATTCCATTGAACACTTGTTTCCACTGCATCAACAAACTCATCTTCTTCGATTTGTTCTTCATTTAAGATTTGAGTTGGAAGGGCATCTATGAGTTGTTCAATGGGATCAACAACCATCTGCGACCTAATGAAATTATGAATCGAAAAGAAGCCATTATAAGTCTATTTTGGATCTTCTTTGGATAGTACATAGGACTCTAAATATTCCCCACCGCATCTTCATGATGCAAGCACGTTCAATAACATTTCGGGCCTTAGTGTGCCTCATATTGAACATTTCTGCTGCATTTTGAGGCCTTGCATTCTCGGCACCCCATTCCTTCAAATGGTATCTGACACCTTTATAGGGAGACAAAAAACCTTCGCTATTTGCATACCCATTGTCGCACAAATAGTAATTCCCTAACAAAGGTTCAAAATTAGAAAAAAAATCCTCGCAAATTATAATCGGTTATAAACGTGAAAATTAAATAATTTTCAAATTATATATACCCTTGGGAACTTTTAAACCATGCACCCGGTTAACTGCATCGCGTAAAACCCTAGAATCAGTTGCAGATCCTTCCCAGCCAGGTAGGACGTAAACAAACTGAAGGTTTCGATCACATCTGACCAAAGTATTCGTGCAAATGTGCCCTTCCTTGTCCTATATCTGGGCTTATCCGTTGTTCGAACCATAACAGAATATAAGTGCCATCTAAAGCACCTAAGCACCCTAAAACATAAGATTAGTCGATAAATCATTAAAGCATATTTTCTAATATATTAGTTTAGACCATTTATGCTTGATTCATTGCGAGATACAACAATATTAATTTGATACCTTAAACCACTTCCATCTAGGATCATTGCAATCTTCATCCACAGGCTGTGGTTTGACAAGTAGTATTCCATGGAGCTTTAAAATAGCCTTTAAAACAACATGAACATAGTACGAGATTGTTTGACCAGACCTCCAGAAATCAAATCCGACAATTCTATTTTTCTTGTGATGGGTGAGAATTGCTAAGAACATTGCGACTTGCTCTTCAACACTAACATATTTTCCATCACTCAACCCTCCTAGTTGTCGCAACATAAGACATAGTCTGCGAAAGTATTGCGATCCATTCAAGATTTACTATGCAATCGGTATCATTGACTCCTACCATTCTATTCAAGTGTTTTACTTGGTCAGGTATCCTATCAATCATAAAATATTGAGGGGCTATTTGAGTACGTTTTCTTTTTCTTGTCTGGGTCCTAAGCAGGAGGCTAAAAACAACAAATATATCGCGCACATATTCATGCAATATCTCCTCTATCAATAAGCCATGGGATGTAAGTCTATCACCATTAAGGCGTCATTACGTGACTTTGTTGCACCCAATATCGCATATAAAAACATAGTGCAGAACAATATGGGACTGCAACAATAGTATACTATCCTTATCAAAACATTCTTCCACGACAAAAGAAATATTGCAATATTACATTCATAATTAATCACTCAATAATCGTCTATACACACAGGTCAAATCCTAGCTCTAAGTAGCTCATTCCAATTAAATCAATATCTGACATTTCTTCACGAATCATCCCATTATCGATTGCAGAAGAAAAGTTTCAATAACTTTTCGTCTTAAGCTATAAATGTCCTGTCTTTTACGCCTAATTAGGCCAACATATCCATATGTAAAGCAGTTCAGTTGCGTTATATATGACCAAATATTTGTTCATATTTGTATACCAGAGGAGCAAAACAAGGAGCTTCATATCTAAAATATTTCTTCAACAAGATCTTGTTCATTGACAATACTAGGCCACACTCTCTTGACCTGTAGCATCTTGCATTGTATTAACTGGAAGTAGATAAAATTCATCTTATGTTTGTCTAAATATTATATATAATACATAGTAGAAACATTAAGCACATTTAATATGTTATGTTTTGCAATTAGCTGTTAAGTGGGTGTACAGCCTGTAAAATTTCTAATTAGGCGCATGATCAAGCAACTCACAATGCTTTCAATGGTTTCATCTAACTTTCCACCCAGTGACAGATCCTGTAATGCAGCTTTAAGAAATCATGTAGAGAGTTAACATATACTATAAGAAATCAAATTTCCAACCAAAATTTAGAGAGGACAACTGCAAGCCCTGCCACATATCATGACCCAGAAAGGATACATACCATGAGACAAGAAACTCATTATTGCTTAGCTATTATTACTAAAGGATTTTTTGAGTTGGTATTACTACAGGATTAAAAGAATATGACAAGCATAATCATTCAAAATGACTCAGGAATGATCAGAAGCTTGTTTCAATACAAAGTTCAACAGTCCATTTTCCTTCGTCGTATTTATTAAGCAGCAACTCAAATGCCAAATATTATCCTTTATGATGTTTCCAACACATGGACACTGAACCTAATATTTCTATGAGTTTCAACCGTGATTATCAATCTATAAACCAAGATTCAAGAAGTCTGGCCGCCTAATTTGCTTTTAAAAATTATGTTATCAACTTTAGAATTTGGCATACCACAGCCTGTATTATATATAATACATAGTAGATAAAATTTCTTACCTCAAAGACAAATGGTTGAGAGAGTATTTCTAGGTCGAAATTAAACCCTAGGCAGCTTGAATGTTCACGGAGATGCTTCCAATTCCAGGTTCGAGAAGCACTTGAGAAACGACTGTGATAGAAAACCATCAGATAAAATTCAAAATCAGTAACAAACAATGAATCATTGAATTAAATACGCATACCTCAAAAATTACGCAAACAAGGGATGTGTTCTTTGCTCGACTTTTCGGACTTGAATCGCTTGCTAACCTCGTCGCCGGGGAAGCTGAAATCGGCGGTGGTACCCGGGTCTATCGCGGCGACGCACACAGAAAACTAGAGTTGTGGGCTTTTCAAGCTTCAGCTAGGGCATTTTACATCTCTGTTTTCGTTGGGAGGGATAGGTTTGAATTATTTGTCCCACTCTCCCGTAAAATGATTGGCAGGGGTACAATAGTAATTTAGGGTTCTCGGATATGGAGCAAGATACCCAATATTGGCTCAGGTAAGAGATGGGTATGCCTAGGAGAAACAGTGAAATTATAACGGGCCGACTTTTCTACGCGGGCTCCCAAGATTGTAAAATAGGGTACCAAACAACATGCTAGCCCAAGATACCACCCCTATCTTGGGTTTATCTTGGGTACCAAACACCCCTTAAAATATATATATTGATCTCATAATTTTAATCTTATGCACGTTTAACTTCTAGTATAGAAATTAGTCACATAATCTTTTTATGATTCTTAATACGTGAGCATACAAATTACAAGAATTGAATTTCTTGTAAACTATATATAAAATAAAATAAATTGTTGAAATTAAAACAAGTTCTTAAAAAAATAAATTCTCCGGCGCGAGAATCGACTTAGTAAAATTCCAAGTCTCAAAATTTCTCGAAAAATTCTATTGAGAAAAACGAGGTATTACAAAATCACACGTGAAAATGTCCATTTAAGAAGCATTCTAATTCTATACAAGTGATCCATATACAAATAAATCACACATGCAAATCTCTACTTAAGAAATATCCGGATTATATACCAATGTCCGTAAACTATTGACAAATAAATATCTTCACTTAAAAAAGTGTTGTTGAAATTCAAATTGATGATATTTAACCACCAATTTGACTATCTCACACCGACTTTGCCACCCCAATGAGCATCACATTACTATTTCACACCCACGCCATATTGGATTTCGTTAATGACATATTTGAATAGAAATTAATGCTAAAAACTAGCATTCAATGTAACATGACATTGCAAGATTTTGTAAACATATAGATGGCAAAGTTTGTAAATAAGCCGATGAAAAGTGGACAAAAACAAACAAAACAACGAACATATTGTTGGAACAAACTAATTTTACACCCGCGCAACGCACGGTGCAAGATCATTATCGATATTTCATGAAGCGACATTTAAAATATTATATTATTGAACTATCATCACCAGCACACAACATCACAACATCAATTTAAAATATTCTATCAGTATCAATTTGATATTGGAGAGATAAACTAAAAACTGATGAAACAATATTTGACTAAATATTTTAAAGCCAGTTTCAGTAAGACAAATGCAGTAACCACCACATTTCATACACACATCAGTTATCAGTTCAATTGATTAGTTGTCTCAGCAGTCAGTCCTTTTGCTACCTGATATCACTCAGTACAAGACTCCATTTAATTGAACTGACCAGCAGTACTGACACCAGTATTGAATTGTCAGTTATTCGACCAGCTACAACCACAAGTTAGTTAAGTTCGTGTAAAGAATTTTTTTTAAAATTTGCCTAACTGATGTATATTTCACCCCTATACAGCAGCACGTATCCCGAGACAACCATCACAAAATAATTGGCTTTAATATTGTAAGGCTAGTTTTACACCCGCGCAATGCGCGGTGCAGTATTATGATTAGGATCGCAATATACACTGACACAATCAATTAAATCACATATATATATATATAGGGGGAGGTTATGGTGAGAATAGATATATATGTAAGAAATAAGAATGTATCTCAACCACTATTCTTCTAATAAATGAATGATCCAGATTAATCCAATTAACCATTACTGCATTATTTTCGAAAATAGGAAAAACGAGTAAAGGGTAAAATTGTATATAAACCCCACACTTAAAAAAACTGCAAGATTTTGTTTCCTATTTTCAAGGCACAAATTGAATCTTCTTCAATATCATGTAATCTATTATATGCTATATTACTAGTCAATAAGAGCTAAAGATTATTTTCAAAATGCAACAATCGATACCCATATTATACTATATTAATTTGTTCAATGTTGCAACAATCATTAGCGATGAAGATCTACATCATTATAAACTTGTTCGACGGTAACCATAACTGTGCAACAAAATGTTTTTGTATATGCAACACTTATAATGACAAAGAGCTACATTATATGATACATTTTAAGTATTCTTGGATGAAATCAATAATCAATCCGATTTGCAAAATATTCAAAATATAATGCCATTTATTTATTGTTGCACTTTTGTGCAAACATTCATGTGCAAAGCATTATAATATTATATGCTAAATTACATATGCTTAATAACTAAACATCCGTTGACCAGTGCAACAATCTTTACCGATGTATTCTACATCATTTTAAACTTGTTCTACAGTTCACCCTAAACATGCAACATAATGACTTTCTAAATGCTACATTAATACACCAATTAATATGAAAGACTCAAAGATAAAATATCAAATGCAACATTATAATAAACGAAAATCTATTAATTGTGTATCATATGCAATGAATTGGACGATAACGATAACAATAGCTAATGAAATAATAACTAACATGTATCTTCCATTGTTTGAAAGCAGAAATTTACTAGTAATTAGGTTTAGAATATAACTTTCACGAGAAACAAAGGAAAAAAGAAAAAACGGATGAAATAATAACTTACCATATCCAAAAAACAGTATCTTTATAAATGCCATGAAAATAGGAGTTACCATAACTGAAAAACTGTAAAACTACTAACATACCCTTATGACAGCCGAAAAAGAAGTAATTTATAGCACATATTATGATTTATCATTGCATTTTTATAATTAAATCTCGACCCTAAATCTAACATCTTAAATGGCTTAAATTCATTCTCATTTCTCACACATATATCTATTCTCATATGATCTCTCCTCTATATATATATATATATATATATATATATATATATATATATATATATTTGCTTATATAGAAAAATAATTATGATGAAGTTTAAACCAAGTAACATTTTAACTAAATCTCAGTTTGAACAATAATAACTTAACTATCAATATCAAACAAAGAATTAATGATTGAAAAATAAAAATGGGTAAACCATTCAATTGGAAATATTAGAATCATCCCAATTATTAGTTAATAATTAATAAATCCTATTCATATGTAAATGAAGTCTAAAAACAAATGCCCAAGAAACAAAATCAATGTATATATTATTGAAATAAAGAGGCACATAAATGAAGTATCTATACAAACACAGTTAATTTTATGAATATAATTATCATTTAAAAACTTACATAAATACTTTGAATACTATAAAATTAATTAAAAATTAAGCTTGCTTAATAGATTAGCATAAAAATTATTTCTCTATTCAACAATAGCTGAGTTTGTCCCACGAACTTAGCTTAGTTGAGTTAAGAGTTAGTAGATTTGAGATAAAATGAGATAAGATGAGTTTAATTGGCCCAGGTTACGGGATAATAGCCCAAAGTAATAACCTAAATAAGATCAGCTTAGCTAGTCAACAAGAATTGTCGTCTGCTGGGTTTTGCAAAAGTGGATTGAGATTTTTTTTCTTTGCATTCGCTTCTTTTACGCATTCATGCATCATGAACGATATTTGCAGCTCCTTTTTTTAACCCCCTCATTTGGTTCATGGCATGTAAGGGATCTATTTTTGTCCTATAGAATAAGAATGTACATGGGGTAGTTTGGAGGATAACATTTTGAAACTTGAAGTCGTTATTGAAATCTAAGTAACATTTTTTTCTTTATTTTCTCGAACTCCTAATTTCTACAGTTTGTATGTGAGAATTTTCTTGGAATTGTTTGTAATCGGTGTAGGAGTAGTAGTAGAGAAAGAATCATGATGCAAGGATAGTGAAGAGGTGTGTGGTGGTGTTTGGATTGACTTCAAATTGTGTGGCGTTTGGATTAACTTCAAATTGTGTTTCAGCAGGATATCTACAGGCTTCAAATAATTTTTTTTCGAACTTACTAAAATGTTTTGCTGCAAAATTAGTTTTTGAAATTTAAAATTAACTACAGAGTGCAATGATTACATTTACAGCTGAAATAGCAGTATCCAAGGTTCATTTTGAAAATTCAAAATTAACTGCAGAGTGCAATGATTTCGATTGGAAAAGAAGCCTCCAAAGTTCAAAAGTTGTATTTTATAGAAATGTACTCCCTCTGTCTTATTATTATTAGTCCGTTTTTGTTTTTGAGCTGTCCCATCAAGTTGATCCATTTCTAAAAAATGAAATAATTTTACACTAAAAATATCTCGAATTTCGTATCAAACACTACTTTACACATAAAACACAAGTCTCCTTAATCTACATATAAAAAGAAAGGAGCCATGAATATTGGGACGGAGGAGTAATATATTTGAATCTGTCAATTCTTGGGAGACGGATTTGGGCTGGATGCTGCATGATTTTTGTATGAGTTTTGGGCTACATGAGTTTTCGGCGGGCATTCTGGGCGGGAAAGTGCATGACATAATTATTCTGTTTTAATATAGTTATAGATTCAAAATGCAAGCTTTATTCATTGTCACTGCGTACGAGGAAATGCTGCATTTAGTGTTGTAACTTGGTACTTGTTTTTTTCAAATTCACTAACATTTATTCCCTCTATCTTTCTCTATATATAATATGCATATACTTGTACTATTTTTTGTATATGAATATTATAGCAGTTTGTTCTTTTTTTTGTTCAACTTTTGTTCTGTTTGCTTACTCGCTGCTTTAAATTGTTCCGTACTTGGATTTTCTTTCCATCTTCTCTCTCTTTGTCCCACACACACTAATGGGTGACATCACGCACCCTCTAAGGCCATCTCCAAGCATTCGCTATTTTACAGCATCTCTATCTTTATTTTACAGCAGAAATAGTAATTCGTTCATAATCATCTACTCTATTTTACAGCAGGAAAAGCTAATTATTCTTTGTTTATTAAACTTAAAATATTTTTTTACTAATTCAAAGTTAAAATATTAAAATTAAAAACTCAATTATTAAAACTTAATATTATATTAATACAAAAAACATAAATTAAAACATACACAAATAAAGAAATATATTTCAAGCTTACATAAAAAATAATAATTAAAACTTAAAAACAAAAACATAGGTTACATAAAATATACTCTAATTCTTAGAATATTCATTCCACAAATGATCAATTAGTGCATTTCGAAGCGTGAAACGACCGTCTGCATCTTTGATTTGTCTAAACCGAGCAAAAAAATCTTGAAATCGATCAGGTTCAAGTAGATCAAATTCAACATCTGGAGGTGGCACGTCTCTTGCTACTTCAATTGGAGCATCAAGGTCTCGTTCGTCCTCAATTATCATATTATGCATTATTATGCATGCAGTCATAATATCTCCCAAATAATTTTTGTCCCAAAAACGTACTGGATTTGCCACAATTGCGAAACGACTTTGGAGGACTCCGAATGCACGTTCGACATTCTTTCTACATGCTTCTTGTTTTTGAGCAAAAAATACTTTTTTTGGGACCAACCGGTGCATGAATTGTTTGCACAATAGTTTCCCATTTGGGGTATATATTATCCGCTAGATAATATCTCATATTGAAATCCTTTCCGTTTATCACATAACACGCAGGAGGAGCAAGGCCTCTAGCAAGATTAGTGAAAAGATGAGATATCTCCACCACATTAATATAATTGTTAGCTCCAGGCATCCCAAAATATGCATGCCATATCCAAAGATCATAATCGACTCGACGACGAGAATAATTGTTGGGTGTCCCTTCGACCTGCATAAGAACTTGCCAAGCTGTCGGACAATTCTTCCATCTCCAATGCATGCAATCCAAACTGCCTAACATCCCTGAAAATCCGCGTTGCTCACCAATATAAAGAAGTCTAACAACGTCGGTGAGATGGGTGTTCTTAAATATCATGCGCAAAGATCTCTCAAATTGCTTTGCAAAACCTCTTGAGACACTCGATTGTTGTCGACTCGGCAATTTTGATATACTCGTCGGTTGCATCTGCGGAAGTGCATATGCTAGAATACTAAAATCTGAGTTATTTTTGCATGCTAGACAAACCTTATGCGCTAGTTGCATCTCTTGGCGCAAAACCAGCGATCATGATTTTTTCAAGATCAACAATTAGCAAGAATAACTCATGAGACATTCGAAAGCGTCGTAAAAGCGCTCGTCATTATGCGTTGGGTTTTAGAAAAGTAGTCATTGAAGAGATTCACGCACTCCTTCTCGATCACGAAAGATTGTTCTGTGTCCCGGAACCGAGCCTCCACGAGGCCTGGAACTTTGTCCCATCATCAATGAGCATATACTATTGTTGTTTTGTATATGTTGATAAATCAATTGTTCCTCATCATCGTCAGATGAAGAAGAAGAAGCCATAAGATTTTGATGCAACCAATTGGAATTCATTGTTGTTGCTTTTGTTTTTTTGGGTTTCGGAGAAAAGTATGAGGATTGATGTGAATAAATTGTTGAATCAGATCTTGAATATATAATTGTTTGATGCAACACATGTGGTTTTGATCTCAGCCATTAATTCAATTCAGAAAAACACAAATCAATCTCATCCATTAATTTAATTCACAAAAAGCATAATCTGTGGCTTTTGAAATTAGTCAATCTCTTTCCACTCACGCCTGCAAAGCTAAGCTATCCACTCACCTGCAAAGCTAAGCTATCCACTCATCTGCAAAGCTATCACCTGCAAAGTTAAGCTATCATCTGCAAAACTATTCACAATAACTCACATGTATACAGTTGTCATTTTGATCTTATAGATAGCAATCATTTATTTGTTTGGTAGATACGATATAAAATATAGATAGCAATCATTTATATATACAGTTCACCTTGATACCCAACGTTGGGTTTTTGTTTAAATCATAGTTCACCCTGATACCCAACGTTGGGTATCAGGGTTAAATCAGAGTTCACCTTGATACCCAACGTTGGGTATCAGGGTTAAATCAGAGTTCACCTTGATACCCAACGTTGGGTATCAGGGTGAAATCATAGTTCACCTTGATACCCAATGTTGGGTTTTTGTTTAAATCATAGTTCACATTGATACCCAACGTTGGGTTTTTGTTTAAACATGTCTACCAAACGAACCCAATATATAACAAGCACATATTATTGGATACACATTGCTACTACAATCTTACTCTTTTTCTTTAACACCAACACAAAACCAAAAAATGTCATGCTCTTCCAACTACTCTATTGGTGAAGATCGACACCTTTGTAGCATCTTTCTTGATATTTCATAAGATCTAATCGTTGGAATTAACCAATCGAGAGATCAGTTTTGGAAAATGATTGAAGAAAAGTTCCACTCCAAAAAGCCCAACCCTCTAATCAAAGTAAAAACTCGTACTCAAAGATCTTTGCAATGCCGAATGGGAAGCATCTTGAAGGATCAAGAAAATTGATGGGTATCATCACAAATTGAATATATGAATCAGTGGGGCAAATGAAACCGATCTTGTAAGTAGTATTTCACGAGGCTATTTATTTACATTTTGATCTCAATTTGTCTATTATTTCTCAAATATTTTCTTTTATATGTCATACGCAGATTACGCGAGCAAATGACCTCTTGATACAACAAAAAGGATTGAGAATGGCTTCAAATTTGAGCATGTGTGGCCTATACTAAAAGATTTTGTACAAGCAGAAACTACTGCGAATTATCTTCACAACCTCGAAGAAAGTGTTCAAGTCCCTAATCCTTCATTGTCCACGTTTTCTCTCAATTTAGATAGTGATGAAGGATTTACGGTGGTGGTTCTTCGTCCCGGAGACCAGATGGTGTTAAAAAAGCTAAATTAAAAAGAAAGAAGAACGAAAATATGTCTCTTGCTTGGTATATTTGAAAAGAAAATGAGAAACTTCGGCAGACACTATGGCTTCATTTCAAATGAAAAGCTAAGATGTTCTTTGAGAGGCGATAATATTTTAATGATTGATTTGGATACGATTCGTGATCCAACACCACGTGAATATTTTCGGCAAGTGCAACAAAAAGTTCTTCAAAAGCGAGGAATAACACCACAAAACGACTCTAACTATTTTCAGAATTTATTTCCGGACGTTGGAGGTTCGGTGGTGGTCTTTCTGATTATTAGCTGTGTGTTTTAAATTTGTGTTATCTTTAGTTATGTTATGTAATTTTATTTGGTTGTCTTTCTGATTGTTAGTTGTGTGTTTTAAATTTGTGTTATCTTTAGTTATTTTATGTAATTTTATTTGATTGTTAGTTGTATGTTTTAAATTTATGTCATCTTTAGTTGTTTTATGTAATTTTATTTGGTTTTAGTTATTATTTAAGCTTGAGTTATTTTATTGTTTGGTTTTAGTTAATTATGTAATTTTATATTTCAATTTGTTTATCTTTAGTGTAATATTAATTTTTTAAAAAGAAATTCTAAAAGAAAATTTAAATAATTAAACATAATAAATAAAATAAATATACAATAGTCTTTCACTTCAATCAATATAGCATATACATCAAATAAAACATATATACATTACTATATATTAAAACAATTAAAATTAAAAAGAAGAAAAGTGAATTGCACAAGCAATAGTGTTGCTGTATTTTTACATCAAAAATATGAAAACTCAATAATAGAGCATGGAATTTGGAGTAGGATTGGAAGATTTTGGCTCCAAAATAGCGCTATGCGCCATTTCCAAGCAGCATTGGAGATGCTCTAATGGAACAACTACAAGATCGTGAGTAGTGCATCCTCCATGGCGCATGTGTTTAACCAGTTTCACACACATAGCTCACACACTGAGCGCATCATTGTATTGGTTTAAAACTGTGATATTTTTTGTCTGTGGCTTCTAACATTTTTGTGGGTTTTGCTTCTGCATTTGTTTGTCATAGCACGTTACATCTTGACGGTGGTGGTGGGTAAAAGAATAAAATTTTCTTGGAATGGTATTGCTTGTTTGGCTTGGAAAAGCAGAAGATGTATTTACTCTACAAATGGGATTAATTTTTTTATCTTTGGCTGTTTGATTTTTTCCTAACGATTGTGTGTTTTTTTTTGTGTGTGTGCGCATTTGTGTCACTTGCCTTTTTTTGGTGGTTGTGGTCTTGTGAATTAATTGGCATGATTTTGATGTTTGGATTTTCTGAGAAAGAACTCACTTTTCCTTGTGCTGAAAATATTTTCACCTATTCATTGTATAATGAAGAATTTGTGTATAATGCTTTAAGTTTTAAATGTGGATGAGAATTCTTTAACTTTTTTTCATGCTCCTTTATCTCGAGTTCTCATTCAAATAACTCAAGTTCCTTTTTTTGCAAAACTAGTTAAACCCTTGAAAATGTGCTATGATGGAGTTTAAGACATCATTTACCTAGTTGAAGGTGTTGATATCAAGCAGTTGCCAAATAGAGAGGTGATATAAATACTTCTTTTCTCTGAGTCAACTGATTCAATCAGCTTAGTCATTATAACTCATATCAAACATTTTTTTTTCTTGGTGTTTCTATTTTTTTGGTCACTTGTTGGATAAGGTTGCATTTGTTATGATCGTTTCCTGAGATAATTGAGCAGTCATAGATAAATAAATATTAGAATTTACGAGTCATCTCCAAGCCACTGTATTTCAGTGAATATGAGAATATCATGTAGCATAAAGAGGAAAGATATCAGATTATACTCACTTGATCTTATTTGGCTGATAGTTTCTTCTGTTTCTACTGTATTCAGCTGAAACAATCCTGCTAGCATTTCAGAATTACATACTAGCAGTTGGAACAAGTGTAATGATTTCAAGAATGCTCGTCCCAGCAATGGGCGGATAAGATGTAAGCTGATTCTATTTGGAAAATTTTAATTTTGCTTGTATTATTGCAGTTTGATTGTTGTTTGGCCTATAGTCATTCGCTAGTTTTACCAAACCAAATTTGCTTTACTGTATTAAATGTGTTTCTTGATCTTCATTTCAACCCTCGTTTGCTAAATAAAAGTTTTCTGATGTTCAAAGAGGGGGATAAAACGCGTCTTGTGCAAACTTTGCTTTTCGTAACTGGCATTAGCACACTTCTTCAGTCACTATTCAGGACCAGATTACCTGCCATATATAGTTGGAGGGTCCTTCACTTATATCATTCCCATAACATATATCATAATGACTAATCATTGCATCAGATTGATCAGCCTCATGTCGTAAGCAGCCACATGTTTCTTGTTTTCTATAAGGATAAATATCACTTTAAATCTTAAATTATACCCATTTTATCAAAAATATCTTGAATTTTAAAAAATATTATTTTAAACTCCAAACCATAACATTTTATCAAAAAAATCATAAACTTTGAGAAATATCACTTTAAACCTCAAATTGCTAAAAAAAAAATTTAATCAAAAATACTCTACATCAATTTTTAAGCTCCTGAAATTGGATGAGAAATATCTCTTCTCGTTCGATGAGCCACATCAAAATTTCGAATGCAAGAAATGAATGCTGGATATATCCGATGAGCTAATTAGAAGACATTTCTCGTTCAATTTCAGGAGCTTAAAAATTGATGTAGGGTATTTTTGATAAATTTTTTTTAATAATTTGAGGTTTAAAATGATACTTCTCAAAGTTTAGGATTTTTTTGATAAAATGTTAATAGTTTGGGGTTTAAAATGATATTTTAAATTCGAGATATTTTGATAAAATAATATAGTTAGGGTTTAAAGTGATATTTACCCTTTTATAATAGTAAATCTGTGAAACATTTTTTTTAGGAAACCCGCATGCATTAATAATGGGAAATATGAATTTAAACGTACTCTCAAGAATTTATCTTGGATGTTTAATTCATCATATAATGATTATATTCTAGCATGCTTTTATATAATTAATTGCAATAAACAGGGATTTTTTGTGTTTACCTGTAAATTTTTGTACAGTAGAACAATGGAAGACTCTAGTTTTGATCTTCTGTATTGTTTCTCGGAAGTCTAATTTCCAATACTGTGTGAGAGTAATTTATGGAGAATATTGAAATTTTTTTGCCCCTTATATTGGTGAATAGTTATTTCAAAAATAACAGTGTTGGAATGAATGATCTGATTTTTCCTTACCCTGTATTTATAATATTTTCTCTACAATCCTATTGGGATAGAACTCTGACATCTCTAATAAATACAATAATTAAATCTTCTTTTTGATGATAATTCATATCTAGAATAATTATTTCTTGATATCTAATAATATCAGATAATATCTATCTAGATATAAGAGATGTTTTAAATAAATAATACATTAATCATAACAGAATCGCAGTGGAATTTCTACAGGGATGGTAAAAAATTAGACATAAAAGGTCTTGATGGGCCAGCCTAGGGATCAAATACAATGAATAAAGATGGGCAAAAAATGAATTAATTATCTTTTGTTCAGTTCAAAACATAAATTAATTTATAAACATTTATTCATTCCATTAGAGAATAAATGCTACCGAAGTTAAGTCGGACTTGTACTTAGACTTACGAATCATCGTATTTAAGATATCGCACGTCCATTAATTATTTATAGCACTCTGACTGCTTAAAATAATTAATCTCTTTAATTCCTTAAGTAGTACCATTAAACCTTATTATTGTACTTGAGCTAATTCAACCTGTAGGGTTTAGTACAATAAACTTTTTTGAACTCATTAAGAAGAATTCATCATCCTAAACGGATACGGTGATTCGATACAGGTAACCAACATGACATACAAGCACTGTCACCACCCAAGTTGCGGGGTTATCTCATGTAACCCTCACCCATAACAAGTCAAAGTGATGGTCAGTAACTTATATTCACCTGAAATCTTATCGAGATTTAAATCAACGTAAAGTCATCGAGATCTAGGTTTTTCACGACGGTCAGATAGAAGAACTCATCTCACTGTGATCCATCAATACGTAAAGACATACCAGTATAGACAAGCAACTAAATCAAGTTACTTCTTATCTATACTACAGCTCATACTGATAACTCGTCCTAAAGTTTACTCAGTTGTGATCCTTTTTATATCTCAACTAGCTTAACCAATCATATAGACTTTTGTGATCTTCTACACATTGTATGGTTTAACTTTTGTATGGGATAATATGATAATATATGTAATCAAGTAAACAATTCAGATATGAAATTGGAATAGTAGTAACAAGAAACATTGTATATAAGCTCAACTATTATGCTTTCAGTATACAAATCCAACAATCTCCCATTTATACTAAAACAAACTTTTAATATACGTGTCTCCTTACTAGTTAGTGCAAACAACACCATCAATTTGTTTCTCACACTTATAAAATGTTTTCTTTCTAAGTGGGGGTCATCTTACGCAATCCAAGTCCTCGAACATGTTTGTCGTAGACTATTTGCGGTAGACTCTTTGTGAATGGGTCAACTAGGTTATTCGCAGTACCAATCTTCTCTATAAGGACGTCTCCTCATCGTACAATTTCTCGTATGATGTAGTACTTTATCTCTATGTGTTTCGTCGCCTTGTGGGTTCGTGGTTCCTTAGAGTTTGCTACTACACCAGAATTATCGCAAAACACTGTGATACTCTTAGGCAAATGAGTTACCACATCTAGATCCAAGAGATAGTTCATGAGCCATACCGCTTCTTTAGCAGCTTTTGATGCGGCTACATATTCGATTTTCATGGTTAAGTCTACAATGCATCGCTTATTTGTACTCCGTCAAGTGCTATACTGTATTCTATTTGGCCTCGTTGGTAAGACAGGGTCGCGAATCATGTTTTTTGCTTAAAACTTCATCCAATTTCCTAAGGTTTTCTGTGTGATTTTTTGCTTGTGAGTTCGGTGGGCTTATTCATTCACGAATTCTATGAGGAACCTCGTCATCACCGATCTTTCGCTGTTCCTTGGAATCTCAATTCCTCAGTTTTTCAGCGAATATTGGACCAAAGATCGAGGACTCATTCACACTCATGTCAGATGGTTAAGTTTCATCTCCTTTCCATAAATGCAAGTCTAATCCTCTATTGTAGCATTATGCAACATTTGTTACATTTCCATTGCATCTACGGAATATTGTCATGTGTCAATGAAATTTAAAAATTATATTCTTTATTAAATTCTATACATGCGAAAACGGACCATTTTCGTGAATTTCCCTAAGCAAAATTTGGCATATTTTCAATTTTTAATAATGTCACATGACGACCATTTGTAGATGTAAAGGATCCGGCTTGGAGTAAACGAGGGAATAGTAATTTTTTCAACTTTTCTAAAAACATTTTATTAATCTGTATGAAAAGAAGTATTATTATTTCATAATGATCTTGAGCATGATTAGTTGCATGAGGAAGAAGGAGCATTCACGTCATTTCTATTGTTTCTTTCTTGATCTTGTTTCAAAGCCTCATGCTAAAAACATGTGTCAAATTTCCAGTAACCATAACTAGTGAATCTCTACCGTGTTTTCTCTATTGCAGTTCAATGCGTTCTTCACCACCGTATTCATGTCGCCTCCCACCATTGAGTTGATTGTTGTCGTGCTCCTCCACAACACACTGGACGTAGAGATGAAAAAGAAGGACCGTGGCATGCCGTGGTGGGTGAAGTTCAGGACGTTCAAAGGCGATACAATCTCAATAGATTCTTCCCACCTACATAGTACCCAAGGTTGGATAATTTCATTGAGGCTTAGGTTCCTTTTAAAGTAGTATAGTAGTATAGCTTATTTTAGGCTAATTTTGGTTCCAAAAATATGGAATGGAAAGAAAAAAAAAAAGAAATCAACCATTTTTTGAGGGCCTTGTGTTTCTTGGCCCTCAAAGGAACTTAGAGCCTCTAACCAATGTTTGCTTATATCTCTCTCTATCTTTCTTCGTTTTAGAAGTGAGAGATCAAAATTACATCTTGTTTTCTCTAGTTTGTTATCATTCTGCATCTCAATGGTAAAATTATATAAACATAGTAGCTTCGGTTGAAATACTGAAAATGATTATCCGTGTGCCAACTAATGTGGCATGGTTGTCTCATATGAATTGCTACATGTAATGCTGTAAATGAGTTAAGTTGAATATTAGTAGGCTTGAGTTAAACTCATTAAAGTATTAGTAGACGAGAGTTCTTTTCAAGTCTTTTCTTTCGGAGCTCGACTCAACACATAACTACCAAGCTTGAGTTTGGCTCATCAATTACTCGGTAATATGTTATTTGAGCTTGTGCTCGAAATTGGCTCAATTTAACTTGTCAAAAATTTGATAATGTGTTGTTGGATTTGTATACTGAAAGTAGAATGGTTGAGCTTGTATACGATGTTTCTTGTTACTACTAATACAATCTCATATCTAAATTGTTTACTTGATTGCATATGTTTATCTCATTATCTCATACAAAAGTTAGATCATACAGTGTGTAGAAGATCATAAAAGTCTGTATGATTGGTTAAGCTTATTGAGATATAAAAAGGATCACAGCTGAGATAATTTGAGGACGAGTTGTCGGTATAGGCGCAATATAGATAAGAAGTGACTTGACTTGATTGTTTGTCTATGCTGGTACGTCTCGATGTATTGATGGATCACAGTGAGATGAGTTCTTCTATCTGACAGTCTTGAAGAACCTAGATCTCGATGACTTTACCTTGATCTAAATCTCGATAAGGTTTTAGGTGAGTATGAGTTACTGGCCATTATTTTGACTTGTTATGGGTGAGAGTTATATGAGATAACTTAAGATTCTCCGTAGCTTGAGTGGTGACAGTGCTTGTATGTCATGCTAGTCATGTGTATCGAATCACCATATCCATTTAGGATGATGACGTCCCCTTAAGGAGTTCAAAAGGTTTATTGTACTAAACCCTGCAGATTGAGTTAGCTCAAGTACAATAATAAGGTTGAGTGATACTATTTAAGGAATTAAAGAGATTAATTATTTTAAACAGTCAGAATGCTATAAATAATGGACGTGCGATATCTTAAATACGGGGATTCGTAAGTCTAAGTGCAACCCGACTCAACTTCGGTAATAAAGGGGTAAGTCAGCATTTATTCTCTAGTGGAATGAATAAATATTTATGTATTAATTTATGTTCTGGGCTGAGTATAAGATAATTAATTCATTTTAGGCTCATCTTTATTATTTGCATTTGATCTCTAGGTTGGTCCATCAAGGCCTGTTGCTACTGAAATTTTCGTCCACCTTAGTAGAGTCCCACTGGGACACTATTCTGATTCTTCAGTATCTAGATAGATATTATCTGATATCAAGAGATATTATCGATATTATTAGATATCAAAAGATAATTATTCTAGATATGATTTATCTGGAAAATATGATTGTATTTATTAGATATATAGAGATCCTATCTAAATAGGATTATAATAATGCATTATAAATATAGGCGAGAGAAAATCAAAATTAATCCTTATCCATTCAGTTGAGATTTTCAAAAATCTCTAAGGAAAAACAAGGAGGCGAATTTTTACAGTATTTTTCATAGATTGTTCTCACTCAACATTGAAAAATAGACATCCGAGATACAGTCCAGAAGATCAAAGCTAGAGTTTACCATTGATCTTATATCCGAGAAATTTAGGTAATTAATTATATGATGTATGCTAGGTATATAATAAATATATGACGAATTAAATATCTAAAATAGATCATCGAAAAGATGGTAAAATCAGATTTCCCTACATATGTCACCTGAGCCTGGTTTGTAAAAGACTCATTTAATTGCAACCTACAAAATAAATGTGTAATCATTATGAATGTGATCACACACACCATATATATACGTTGGATATTGATTCTTGTTGATTATTAATAAGCATATAAAAATACTCAATATTGGTAAATATAATTGATCTAAATTTTAAAATAAAAGTTACTATAATTTATTTTTTCGGCTCGCAAACATATACATGAAAGGGTTTATTTAGGCACGAGCTGTGAACAAGTTTGGGAGCCTCTCGAAATGAACACTATCAAGCGTGAGTTCGACATGAATAACTTATCGAGCTTGATTCGAGTCTTGAGCTGAGCTCGTTTAATTAACGATTGAATTTCGAACGAATTTTATTTTGAATCAAATTCCAAATAACTCAGTAGTAATTTGCTTCGTTCATAATTTCATATACTAATCTATATGTATGATATTCATATGTGACATAACATGTGTTCGGCCATTGGCTTGAGTTCCAGCACAATTTCTTTAAACAGATAACAATAAAAAGTAAAAGTAAAAACTGATCCATCACATAAAACATTCATGATATTATTATAAAAAGTAAACTTTTATTGAGAATTTGTGAAATTGACAAAGTTGGTAATTTTACGGTAATGAACTTTCAAAACTTATGGAAAAGTAGTCACATAAAGCGAAAAATATAATATCTTACAAGTACATAGTTTATTTTGAGAGGAAAAGTAAATAGTGAAGGAAGAGTAGGAACTAATAACATTGCAAAAAAATTGAAGATGTTGTGAGATATAGTTAATATAGTTAGGACGACAGTTGGAAAACCAATTATATGTCTAACATAAAAGTTGTTTTCACTGTCTTATGATGACCTCAAAGTCAAGTCTATACAAATAAAACTTGAAAAAGACCCCTGAATAAGATGTGGCCCACGTGGTTAGAAGTTCCTCATTTAACATCTCAACTTCATTTAATGTCGTCTGATATTTTAATTATAATAAATGACTATAATAATAATAATAATAATCTAATTCTACATGTTCCCTAGGATGGCCTATTTGGTGCATGAAGCTCATGAGCAAAAGATCTATTAAATTTAATGGCATTAAGATCTAAAAAATGAAATATGAAATGTAATATGCCTTTAACTCGAGTTTGATATAACTACAATTTTAGTTTGGTATAATGTGTTTCTCCGAATTAAAATGGTACAATTTTAATGGATTAAGTTCATAATGTTATTAATTTTGTTTATTGCTAAAAGATTCATGAGTTTGATCCAATTTTAATATTGGACACGTCATATAGTTAATGTATCAATAATATTAATTTTTAATTTGAAGTAAAATAGATAAGTTCACTTTTTTTCAATCAAAAAACTGATGTGACATCTTCTTTTTTTATAATGACAGAAAACATTATATCTTCTATCACTTATGGAACACATTATATGAATATTGAGATTGAAATCATTTCGTCGAAATGTATATTAATTTTTCTATAAATTATTTATTATTAACATGGTTTTATAAAACTTATACAAAAATAAAATAAGATCAAAATTCACAATTATCTTAACAATTAACCCTTATTAAATTGTGCTGCATAAAGAATTTTAATGAGGTAAAGTGATTCCGATCATAAACTCGTATACATGGAAAACGATATATAAACGATACCACTAATATACACATAATATTTATTCAAATCTCGATTTAATATCAAAATACAATTCGAAATAAATCTACAAAGCCGTTATTGAAAATTTATGAACTCAAATCCTGTCAAAAGACTCAAAACAGATGTACGCAACAACCAACAGATGTACTTTGACAGGTAGAATTATTCTAAATTACCTAAAGACAATATTTTTGTATTTTATGCAAGTAAAATAATATTTTATCATATACCAATCCAAAAATAAAATTGCATTAATGTGACGAAGATAAACTATAAAATGCTCTTACTCTTTTGACCATTTCTAAATTCTAACCCCCTCCCTTTTTTCACACACAACACACACTGCGACGGCGCCCACCACCCCCTTCCTCTATTATTTCACATGCATTTTCTGACTTTTTTCGAGAATAATATAATACTGAATCACACTCGTAAACATCACAAAAGCAGAAAATAAATAAATAGAAAAAGAGAAAAGCAATGCCTCCCGCCACCGTCCCGCCACCGCAATCCCCGGCGGCGCCATCGTCCCCCGCCGAGACTCTCCGCCAAATCTCCCAACTCCTCGCCGACCTCCTCCCCTCCACCCTCTCTGTCACCTCCTTCGCCGCGCGATGGCAAGTGCTCCGCTCGAAGCTCGCCGCCGTACATACCCTCATCGCCGAAATCTCCGACTCGCCGCACTGGTCGGACAATCCGCTCCTCCTGCCGCTCCTTCCCGCGCTCCTCTCCACGCTCCGCCGCACCGAGATCCTCTGCAAACACTGCCGCGGCGCGGCCTCCGCCGGCCGCGGCAAGCTGCTGATGCAATCCGACCTCGACATGACAGCGGGGTGGCTGTCGAAGCAAATCAACGACCTGGAGCTCCTCGTCCGCTCTGGCGTCCTCCACCACTCCACCGCCATTGTCCTCTCCCGTCCTAATGCCGCCTCCTCAAAGGAGGAGCTCACCTTCTTCGTCAGAGACCTCTTCGCGCGGCTCCAGATCGGTGGCCTGGAATTCAAGCTGAAGGCGCTGGATTCGCTGATTCAGCTGCTCGCTGAAGACAGCAAATCCGCTATCATCGTCGCGAGAGAAGGCGACATGAGGTGCCTCACATCGCTGCTCGATTCGAGCGGCGACGACGCCATCAGAGAGCTTGCCGTCAACGCCGTGTCACTGCTCGTCGCCGCCGGCGATTTACCGCGGAAATGCGTTTTTGAGGAAGGTGCATTAGGTCCTCTACTGAGAATCATCGAGTGTAGCTCGGTGCAGGTGAAGGAGAGGGCGGCCATGGCGGTCGAGTACATCACAGCCGATCAAGACAACGCCTGGGCGATTTCCGCCTACGGCGGCGTTCCTGTACTGATTGAATTGTGTAAATCTGGTTCTCTCATCGCTCAATCTTACGCCGTTGGCGCGATCAGGAATGTCTCCGTCGTTGAAGATATTCGAGCTGCGTTGGCGGAAGAAGGTGCTATTCCTGTTCTGATCGACTTGCTAATTTCAGGAAATGCATCTGCGCAAGGAAAATCGGCGAATTGCATATCAATTCTCGCTTCCACGAGTGAGCATTATCACAATTTGTTGCTGCAGGAGAAAGGCTTGCAGAGATTGGTACATCTCTTTCACGAATGCCCCGTTGCTGATACGATAGAACATGTATTGCGCGTGATTTATTCGTTAACTACTGATGAAATTAGCAATCGTATGTTATCTAAATCTACCATGTTTGTAGTTCAACTAGCTGATCTCATTAAGCTTGGGAAGAACATTAGGTTGCAGCACATTGCAGCTTCATTGCTTGCAAGATTATCGATTAGTGATAGTAATAAGATTGTGATTGCTGGTTGTATGGGTTCTTTAGTGCGGCTGTTGGAGGCCGTGAAGCCGGATGGAGTGCAGGAGGTTGCGGCCAAGGCCTTGGCGTTGTTGTTATCTGTGAAATCGAATAGGAAGGAGTTGGTGAGGGATGAGAAGAGCTTGATGAGGCTGGCGCAGATGCTGGATCATAGGTTTGAGGTGAATTCAAAGATGTTTCCTGTGTCCGTGGTGGCAGCTATAGTGGCCGGAGGGAGCCATGGCTGTCGGAAGAGGCTCGTGGCAGCTGGTGTCCACGGGCATTTGCAGAGGTTGGTGGAGATGGATGTCCCCGGTGCCAAAAAGGCACTGCAGAGGCTCTCCGGGAATAGGCTAACTAGTTTGTTTTCAAGAACGTGGAGGGACTAATTGGAGAGTGACTAACGAACCACTTCTAGAGAATGAAGAAGGTAATGATTCCTTCTTGATTTGCTTGTTTTTCTTGAGTTAAACATTTTCTTCTTATATGTGATTATGGATTTTGATCAATGTTTGGTATATGTGGAACTGTAGACTAGTTGCCGATTTGAATAACTGTTTTATTAGGTGAGGTGTGGAACTGATTTCTAGTCTTTCCATTACAAAATCGTGTAGAGTTCATAGCAAGAATTGGCTGTGTAGAATAATATATAGGAATCAAAGATGATTTGGTATAGATTCAACTTGCCACCTAATTCTCCCTCAACAATCATCTATGGTTTCCTATACAATACCACATGCTATCTTTAGCTTCATTACATTTCCACAAAGCGCGTTAGGGCATTTGTGGGCTTCAAACTTGTTAAAGAAAATTCACATCTCTGCGCATAACGCATCTCAAGAGGGCTAAAAAGCCATTATACGTTATATATGCAAATGTGATCTCATTCATGGTAAGAAAGAAAACAAATATTTTTTAATTTTATTAACAATGAATACATTCACATATTAGTTGTAAGACACTGAAATTATGTGATTCTTAGCTCTCTATATGTAAATTAGACTGTATTAATGTCATGTGGGAGAGGACTGATACATTCCAAATTCCTACTGTATGTATCAATATTGTTCCGTTTGGTGGATGTTTATGATAATGGATGTGTTTTTGGTAGGTGTTTCTTTGCCAGACAGAATGGTCCAAAAGGGATTTCCCATCGCATTTTCTTCTCCCTATCTTATATGAAAAATCATGTGACGCTCGCCTGTTTTCTTCATCTTGATTTTGGCAGGGAATGAAATGAAACACACTGAACACAGTCCTCAAACTTCTTAGCTCATGGTAGTATACTGTATTTATAGGAAATTGATTGTGAAAAAAGAAACAAAAACAGAGCAAGTTTGTTGTAATTTATATCTATATATAGTGGCATGGATGCGTTTTTTTGTGAGTATCCTTGTCCCCCCGTAATACATAAAACATTTTGAGCGCGCAGATTGTATTTTCCTTTTCAGTAATTTATCTCCTCTTTGTAACATTAACCCTTTTCTTGTTTTTTAATCTTGTTGGAAAATTATTATTTTCCATATGAATTTATTTAATAGAGTTGGTTATAGGTGGTTAAAAGCGTTAGAGTACCTTTTCATATGAAAAGGCGTATCTTTTCATACGAAAAGGCGTGACTTTTCATATGAAAGGCGTAGCTTTTCATGAAATGACACGTCACTCTTCGCTAAAAGACATCATCCTCTATAAATAGACCCATTTGATAGACATTGAAACACCAAAGCGAAGATAATTAATCAATCTCATTCATTCTTCAAAAGCCTCTATCCCGAGTATCAGTAGTTCGTCCAGATACGATTTCCTAGTATAAGGTCTCGTATTCATAGAAAACCGTTGTATCTTGGGGACGTTTGCCGTTGAACCATGTGTCTTGTCTTGGGCGATTTCGTCTTCGGAAGAGAGTCTAACTCTCGCCTCGGTTTTACATAGCATATTATTATTACGTCCATTTTCTACACCCTACATATAACAATCGTAAGGCGAAATCTTGTAGAAGATGGCGTCGTCAACAACAATGTTCATGCTCCCGCCATGCGAGAAACCCGAGAAATTTTCAGGTTTCGATTTCAAATGTTGGCGATCTAAAATGTTGTTTTACCTTACTACTTTGAACCTATCTCGTTTACGTCGAATCTCCTCCTTACAGGGGATGATGAAACCGACACCCAAAAACGCTCGGCGTTGGATGCATGGCATCATAGCGATTTCTTATGTCGTAACTATATTTTGAATGGGTTGGACGACACACTTTACAGTGTTTACTCCACAGCCAAAACATCCAAAGAGTTATGGGACTCATTGGAGACAAAATATAAAACCGAAGATGCCGGTTTGAAGAAATTCATCGTTGGTCGTTTTCTCGACTTTAAGATGGTGGACAACAAAACAGTTCTTGAACAAGTGCAAGAAATTCAGTTGATCCTGCATGACATTATGGCGGAAGGAATGAGTTTGTCAGAATCCTTTCAAGTTGCCGCCATAATTGAGAAGTTGCCCCCGATGTGGAGGGATTTCAAGAATTACCTCAAGCATAAGCGCAAGGAGATGGGTCTTGAAGACCTCATCGTGCGATTGAGAATCGAAGAAGATAATCGGAAGACCGATGTCAAGATGAATAAGTCATCCATGGAGGCAAAAGCAAATCTTACCGAGTCAAACAACAAGCGAAAATTCATTCAAAAGAAGCAAGACTCGCATAAGCAAAAGAAAATCAAAGGAGACTGTTACAACTGCGGCAAAGCTGGACATATGGCAAAAGATTGTCGTAAACCAAAGAAGGATAAGAAGAACGAGCGCCACCAAGCAAATATAACCGTTAGAATGCTACTTGCGATAGCAGCATTATTCAATCTTGAGATACACCAAATGGATGTAAAAACGACATTTCTAAATGGAGATTTAGAAGATGAAATATATATGGAACAACCGAAGGGTTCGTAGTTCCGGCGAAAGGAAAGTTTGTAAACTTGTCAGTCTTTATATGGACTTAAACAAGCACCTAAGCAATAGCACGAGAAATTTGACCAAATAATGATGTCGAATGGATTCAAAATCAACGAATGTGACAAGTGTGTATACATCAAAGGTACATCAGACAATTTTGTCATTGTGTGTCTCTACGTTGATGATATGCTAATTATGGGTAGCAACAATAAAATCATCATAGACACTAAAGAAATGTTAAAGAAGAACTTTGATATGAAAGATATGAGATTAGCCGATGTGATTCTAGGAATCAAGATTTCTAGAACACCCGATGGAATAGTCTTATCACAGTCTCATTATGTTGAGAGTGTGCTTAAGAAATTCAAAGCTTACGATCTACCTCCAGCTAAGACACATGTTGACTTAAATATACACTTAGCCAAAAATCGAGGAGAACCCGTATCACAAACAGACTATGCTAGGATCATTGGAAGCCTAATGTACTTAGCAAATTGTACAAGGCCAGACATATCATACTCTATTAGCAAGTTGAATCGGTTTACAAGTAATCCTGGAAAGGATCATTGGACCGCAGACAAGAGTGTTGAGATACTTGAAACATACTAGCACTCATTGTATACATTATTCGAGATATCCCATTGTTTTGGAAGGATATTGTGATGCGATTGGATATCCGATACTAAAGACTCCAAATCCACAAGTGGTTTTGTATTTACAATTGGTGGAGGAGCAATTTCATGGAAATCTTCTAAGCAAACTTGCATGACCCGATCTGATGGAATCGGAGTTTATTGCTTTAGACAAAGCCGGTGAAGAAGCCGAATGGCTAAGAAACTTCTTAGAAGATATCCCTGTTGGGAAAAACATTTGCCTCGGTTATGATACATTGTGATAGTATATGACCGTAGGAGAGCAAAGAATAGTATGTATAATGGTAAGTCTCGACATATTAAATCGAAGACATAATCTTGTTAGACAATTGATCACTACATGAATAATGTGTATTGACTATGTAAAGTCAAAAGATAATATAGCGGATCCGTTTACTAAAGGTATCAATCGTGATCAATTATATGATGCAGGAAGGGGAATGGGATTAAAATCCACACGTTAAGAACACTTACAATGGTAACTCAACCATGATGATTGGAGATCCCAAAAATATGGTTCAATGAGACAACTAAGTTGTAGAAGTTCAAGTTGACCACTTGAAAATTTTAAAAATCCATTCTCGTAGTCGCTTTCGAGTGCAAACACAGTAGCTTGTGGTAAAGGGTAAGCTTTGGGTTTTTAATGATTCCTATAGCCTTTTATAGGTGGAGTATGACATGATACTCTTTGTGGGAGATCACCTATATAAGTGAAGAAGTGATGCGCTTCAAGATTACGATAACACTTATGAATCAAGAAATGGTCCAAGGCGAAATGGACACAACGTGAGAGCGAAAGATATTAGATCTATTATTGTGTGTATCTTTGTTGTCTTGGTTTACACTAAAGTCGATTGGTTCAAGACATCGCGTTCACCAAGCAACGAGTAAATCCGATAGCATTACACTAAGGAAGGTTCAAAGCTAACTACTACCTATCCCGATGCGATAATAGGTCGTCGGGACTTTGAAAAACGCATTGCATTAAATATCATTCATGTGGGGATTGTTGGAAAATTATTATTTTCCATATGAATTTATTTAATAGAGTTGGTTATAGGTGGTTAAAAGTGTTAGAGGTACCTTTTTATATGAAAAGACGTATCTTTTTCATACGAAAAGACGTGACTTTTCATATGAAAGGCGTGACTTTCATATGAAAGACGTAGCTTTTCACGTGAAAGGACACGTACCTCTTCGCTAAAAGACACCATCCTCTCTATAAATAGACCCATTTGATAGACATTCAAAACACCAAAACGAAGATAATTAATCAATCTCATTCATTCTTCAAAAGCCTCTATCCCGAGTATCAAGTAGTTCGTCCGGAGTACGATTTTCTAGTACAAGGTCTCGTATTCATAGAAAACCGTTGTATCTTGAGGACGTTTGCCGTTGAACCGTGTGTATTGTGCGGGGCAATTTCGTCTTACGGAAAGAGAGTCTAACTCTCGCCTCGGTTTTACATAGCATATTATTATTCTGTCCATTTTCTACACCCTACATATAACAAATCTTTTGTAATGTTGTTTGGTTGTCGAGGATGTTATTTTTTTCTTTTGTGTGTATGTTTTTTCTTTAGTACTTATGATGCAACAAAATAAATAAAATAAATTTGGTGATTGTTTGAAAATAGCCCATACAATTTAAGATAGTCTTTTGTGAAGATATTTTTATGTGAGGAATGAAGATTCGTGAAGATAACACAAATTTCAATTAGGATATAGTCGAAGCGAGTGTGGTCTCTACGTAGAATTTCAATTGGAATGTCATTTTTACGTGTCATCACGTATAATTGTTCTCACATAAAACTTTGACACACATTTTATCTTATTTGAAATAATATAACTTCACAAATATACGAAAGAACCCTCACTAATAGGTCTTTGTCTGCATATGAAAATAGTTAAAAAACTAAAAAAAAAACACCTTGAAAATAGAAAAACCTAAAAGGTACAAATTTTGTATACTTCATTGGCTTAAGTGCGCAAAAAGAAAGTGCAATTATCTAAATTCTTCGTTAGAAATATTAAGCATTCTTTGGATCTTTCGTTTCACAATTATGAGGTAAAATTGTCTCATACAAACTTCTTTTACATATAAATAAAATAAGAATGCATGACAACTTAAGAAAGTTGAGTAGGGTTTTATTTTTTCAGCTGAGGATATAGGTATATTAACTTTATACTTTGCTTTTCCACTTTATATCTTTATTGCATTTATATTAATATATAAAAGAGAAGAATGATTTTGACTTCGAAAAAAAATCAACTTTACATCATAAAGGGATGCTGAATTGTGAAAGTAAGTATACAGTTTTCTCCTAAGCATTTTGGTAAGCCTTTTCAATATTGTAAATTTTTTATATTTATACTATCCTTCAATATATCTGCACTCACACACACACACGGAGAGAATGGTGGTATGTCAAGTCATAATGTAGCTTTTATTTGTGGGAGTTGGAGACAATTCATTATATATATATATATATATATATTGTTTATAAATTTTAAAAATAAATGAATTATAAGAAGGTTCATATGACGTAGATAAAGGATATTACGAATGAACTAAACTGAATAGATAGAATATATTTAAGCCGAAAATTAAAACATGAATAATCTTGTAAAACGTTTTCACTTTTCAGTTTCACTGTATGAGTATTTGGGCTTTTTTAGTCACTTGAGAGGCCCAAGATTCATACCCCTACATAAGTAGAAATCGCATTAAGTAGAAGGGATACAATATTAATTTATATTTAAATATTTACAGTTTTTCCCAGTGATATTTTAACATATGTAAAATTACAATCTTTCCTATCGTGTACATTTTTTTCTTCTCCCAATCTACCGTATGAATCTTTTTTCAGCAGCTGAAAATCCAGGTGGATGCGATGTAGGGTTTGTTCGAAAATTTTCCAACATGCTAATTCAATATTTTTATAAAGTAGAGTAATATATAAGTAGGTCAATGCTTGTTCATATATATCTTAAAAGACATTATTTGGAGGTAGGAATTAAAAATACACAAGCCTATGGATTGTGCTTCCAAGGGGACCTTATCTCATCGTGCTTATCATCCCTGATGTCAGAAAAATAAATACCATCAGCTTTTGCTTTCCAATAACAATGGTAATTAGTGCAATCGTTAAGGATAGAATAGTTGAAAACGTCCAAAGCTACGTTCTTGGAAGCCCACCATAAATGGCAAAAGAACAATGTAGTGTACGGAACGTTACAGAAGGTCCAATTCAAATCCTGGTTCACTCCGAGTGTGTGGTATCCGAGATCATCATTACCAGATGCACAGCGCAGCCTCATTTGAGAATTTTGAGGGAGTTCATTGATCACATGAACCGTATATTTAGAAGAAAAAATGCACTTACTTTTGCCTATAGATGGTTTGTTAACTGGCAATGCTCCAATGGGGTTGGCTATTATCAACAGAAACATCAAGAGTTTGGACATCACAATATGATTCATTTTCTTCCTTTTTAGGGCTAGACGGTTCTGATATTTCAGTTTTTGATGTTCATATTTATAGTTTGGATGCATCACAGTGTGAAATATTAAAGCAAATCTTATAGTTTTACAAATTGACTCAATCTTGAGAAGGCTGATAAATTTACTAAAAACTATACATGAAATCTACTATATGTTTTCAATTATTGCATATATAATATGTAAGACTATGACAATCTGATGTATATAATCAGCATTAATGGAAATGTAAGCAAATCTCATATAATTTGTTGTCTCATAAAAGTTGAAAATGCCTAGTGAAAAAGGTAGGAAAATGCAATTATAGAAATCTTACAAACATCAATAATAATTAATAGGGTTAATCATGTTTTATGTCCTTAACTTTCAGTTTTTTTCCCAAAATATGTGCTCAACTTACATTTTCTAAAGAGTAATTATTGGATTAAATTCTAAACTATTTGTTTTGTCTCAAAAATATCATTAACTTTCAATAATATCGATAAAAGACTTGAAGTATTGACATTGTATCAAAAATGATTTCCTAATATTTTTTAATTAACGAATGATGATTGAGATTTTCACGTGGTAAAAACGATGTCGTTTCCACCAGAATAATTTTTAAAAGTTTATGATGACTTTGTTTAGCCATCATTTTTTTTTATAAACACGAACTTATTTGATGTTATTTTATTTTGATTATTACTTAATCACCATCAGATTACGAATTTGATGGGAAGACAGTAAACATGAACACATTTGATTTTTTTAATTTTCTTTGTGAACATCCGATTGCATATGATATCTCTTATTTGCATAGTTAAATTTGTTGTCTGACTGAATATTAGATTTATATTTTATAGTTGCATCCATTTTGTTGAGGTATGATTTTGATAATTTTTGTCTACTTATTCAAATCTTTGTGAAGGGACATTACAGAGTCTCATAAGTTTGCATTTGATAATATCTCTTGAAATTTTTACTAAAGATGAGATTAGTATTTTGGACTCGTGAGGTTATTTGATAAGATAATTTATATTGATAAAGAAAGTTCTTCATGACTCATTTTATCAGAGAAAATATTGATTTTGATGGAACTAGAATTAGAATCAGGGTATTATTTCTACATAAAATTCAAATAAAATATTGTATAATGTAAGCTCGCCCCATTAGTTGTATTGCGTTATGTCGTGTCTACAAATTTCTTATCACGATCTTTAAAAGTTGTTGGAATAATTCATAAGTATCAAGAATTAAATCTATTTTAACTATATGTTTTGATTAGATCCCAAAACATCTGATGACTATCTTGCTGAAGTAACTAATACTACTGACTTATTTTGAAGTTAGTCGTTAATGTTATAGGTTTTCAGCTGTGGAACTACCAGCCTGGACCGACCAAAGACTGAAGAAGTTCAAGCAGTACAAAGACCAGTAATATTGATAGGAATATCAGTATCATAACTGATGAACAGTTCGACTAAAAGATCGCGTACTAAAGACTGAAGGAAGGCCAACAGAAGTATGAAGTGCAAGCAAAGCTGAAGACAATAAACATGAACACATTTGGTTTATTTTTGTAATTGTTGGTGAACATCCGATTGCATAAGATATCTTTGATTTGCGTAGTTAAGTTTGTTGAGTAATTGAATATTAGATTTATATTTTCTAGTTGCATCCATTTTGTTGATGTATGATTTTGATCATTTTTGCCACACTTATTCAATGCTTTGTGAAGGACCATTAACGAGACTCATAAGTCTGTAGTTGATAATACCTCTTGAAATTTTTACTAAAGATGAGATTAATATTTTGGACTCGTGAGGTTATTTGATAGCATAATTTATATTGGTAAAGAAAGTACTTCATGACTTATTTTATCAGAGAAAATATTGGATTTGATAGAACTAGAATTAAAATCAAAGTATTATTTTTACAACAAAAAAATTCAAATAAAGTATTGTATAATGTAAGCTCGCCCATTAGTTGTATTGCATTGTGTTGTGTCAACAAATTTCTTGTCACGGTCCTTAAAAGTCTTCATAAAAGCCATCATTTAGAAATTCTGCATCTTTTTTTGTCAATAGTGATTTATCAAGTCTTGTAAAACAATAGTTGATTTATTTATTTTGAGTGGAAATGGTGATGATTGAATCTTAAACTTCTCTCTTTACACTTACCAAATTCATTGTTTGGATGTTCTCGAAAGATATATTTAAATTATCTTCTCAAAGATCACAATGTCTTATAGTCGTACTCATCATAACAACATAAATAAAACTTTGAACATAATGTAACGTCTACTATAATAAAAACTGGTTCCATACCAATCTCGCACATTGTATACGAATAAATCACACATGCAAATATCCATTTAAGAAGCAATCTAATTCTATACTCACGAACCATATACAAATAAATCACACATTCAAATCTCCACTTAAGAAATATTCGGTTCTATACCAGTGTTCATAAACCATTGATAAATAAATGATGCATCCAAATCTTCACTTTAAAAGTGTTGTTGAAATTCAAATTCATGATATTTAACTGTTGGAAATCGTGATATATATATATTATGTGGTCAAGTTTCCAGAAAGCTACTTTGACCAAGATTTTGAGTGACATAACGTTTAATTTTGTGAAATTAAACAGCATAGGATCGATCTACGTTTGAGTAGATGATCGTGGTGTATTCACATTCTCAAATCCGATTTTCGTGAGTGAGAAATAGTGAATCAAAGTTGGTCATAAACATGGAGTTATGTGATTAAGGGGATAAGCATGGATTAATTAATCCTTATCCCACATTGATTAATGTACCTTCATTAATTGTCTATATAAGTGGTTCATTGAACACTTAGTATAATTATGTGCACAAGTGATGGGGTGGACTGCGCCTGAGTGCGTGCCGGCCCGGCCCGGCCCGGCTCGGCTTGGATCTTAGCGATTGGTCTTTGGGTGGTCTTTGGGCTGTTGGTGGGCTTGCTTCGTGGGCTGGTTCCGTGGCCCATTGCCGTATATTTTGGATCAATGTTTGATCGAGCCCAAAGATGGAGTTGGTCCGGGCCCAACTCGTAGCCCATCCGTTGGGCTGCTGTGCACTGAAGAGACGTCCGGATAATTCCAATGAGCACGGGCGCCCGTTGTCGATTCGTCGTGGCCGCCGGTAACGTTCGGACATGATGGCTCTGCGGAAAGCGTGCCCACGTTGTCTCCGAAACCGCCGTGTAACCCTCTCGCACTCAATAGGGGACATAACCCGTAACGCCCAATATCAATGCGGTGTTGACCCAAGATGCTCACGTGGGGGACGGCGCCTATAAATAGGACATGTCTCCCGAAGATAAGTCACTCTCGTCTAAAGCATTCGGCATTCTCAAGAGCACTCTGCATACATAGTTCGTGTCAAGCTCATCCTCGCCTCCATCCGGTTCGCGGAGCTCGTTGATCTGCGGTCTTTGCCACCCACGAGACGCCGGCGTTTCATCTGGGGATGATACGCCGTAACCGAAAGCACTATCGGGCGTATCTCGTCTTGCGGAAAGATGACTCCTCGACTCGGCATTAGTATACGGTTATTGTATTCATTTTAGTTTCAAGTTCTTTTAGTTTGATCTCCTACTTTTCATTTTCAAGTTATGTCGCCCGGCAAGTTACATCTTGTTTGTACACATTTTCCAACAATCGCAAGGCGAGATATCACTTTCCAAGGAGTTCAGGCTTTTAATTAACTTAAAAACTTTCGAAACTTAATACCTTTGCTTGGAGATGTCATTGCACCACCGCCACCGACTCTGCTTCCGCCGCACGCCGCCGATTCGGCACTACGGCTTGGTCATGTTTGGTTCGATTCGCCGGGATCAACCATTGGGCCCTTGGGTCATTGTTGGTTCCACTTTTAGTAGTTCAACAATTGGTTAAACTTTTAGTGGTTCAATTGGTTCGACAACTGCACTTTTCGGTGGGTCGATTGTTGGATCCATAGGATCTAACACTGGTGGTTCTCATTCGAGTTTCATGTTTCAGCACACTTCAAGTGGTGCTGGTGGATCCGATTTTGGATCGATCTCGGCGCCTGTTCATACCGCAAGAATGATGTCGCCCGCCGAGAAGCCGCCGAAGTTTGGAGGATCCGACTTCAAGAGATGGCAACAAAAGATGTTCTACCTCACGACGTTGGGCTTCGCCAACTTCTTGGTGGAAGATGAGCCCGCCGTTCCGGGGGCTAAAATGACGGACTTTCACGTCCGAGCAGCATATGACAACTGGCGCACTGGCGACTATCTTTGTAAAAACTTTATACTTGGTAGTTTAGAAGATAGCTTGTATAGTGTTTATGTTGTTGTAACGACATCGAATGTATGTGGGATGCGCTAGAAAAGAAATATCGTAGTGATGATGCGGTACTAAGAAGTTCATTGTAGCCAAATATTTGGACTACAAGATGGTCGATTCTCGACCGATCATGGATCAAGTGCAAGAGTTTCAACTCATTGTACACGGGTTCAAGCCGAAGGGCATCTTGTTTGACGGCTTTGTCGTCGCTACGATGATTGAGAAACTACCCTCGGGGTGGAGACTTGAGGTCTACCTTAAGCCTGGCGAAAGGATATGACACGTGAAGACTTGATCGTCAAACCGCGATCGAGTCGATGTGAAGAAGCAAGATTTGAAAGCGAAAGGTTTGATCGATGCGAAGGCCAACTGTTGGGAGAGGCGGTCCTTCAACAAGCGTGTTCGTCGATGTCAAAGACAAAGGCAAAGGAAGGTGGTTGCCCTTAAGTTTGACGGGGATCATTATAATTATGGCAAGCATGGCCATACGAGTAAGGATTGCCGTCAGCCAAAAAAGAAGAAGGCTAAACAAGTTGTCAACGTTGTCGAGAAGGACTTCGAAAAATGGGACAAGGATGACTTGGCTGCTTTGTGGTGACCGAAGAAGTCAACCACGTCGAGAATCAGGTGGATGGTTCATCGACACTGGTGCAACTGCGCACGTCTACACCGAAAGATCGTTTCTCCACCTACAAGGTGTTGAGGAAGGAAGCTCAACATGGGGAATCAAACTTAAATGCGAGGTTGCGGAGTTGGTGATGTGGTGCTCAAGATGTCGTCCGGCATTGAGATCACGTTGAAGGATGTGCTGCATGTCCCAGACATTCGCAAGAACTTAGTGTCAGGCTATATTCTAGTTAATAAGGGTTTTAGACTAGTTTTTGAGTCGGACAAGTTTGTCTTGACGAAGTTTGGAAAGTTCCTTGGTAGGGGTTATCTCATCGGGGTCTTTTCAAACTAAATGTAATGGTTGTCGCCGTGTACCAAAAATTATGATGAATGAAAATGCATCTACTTCTCTTACTTGACCGAGTGCTCGATTTATGGCATTGTAGATTAGGACATGTTAATCTAAATGCAATAAAAAGATTAGTAAATTTAGATTTACTAAAGTTAAATAAAGTGAATACACAAACGAAATGTGAGGTTTGTGTGGAAGCCAAAATGGCTAAGTTACCGTTTCATTTGGTAGAACGTAGCACTAAACCTCTAGAACTTATTCACACTGATGTGTGTGATTTAAAGTTGTACAAACTAGAGGTGGTAAAAGTACTTCATCACGTTTATTGATAATCTGACAAGATATTGTTATCTTTATCTTCTAAGAAGTAAAGACCGCACTATTGAAGCTTTTAAAAACTACAAGAACGAAGCCGAGAATCTACTAAGTTGTCAATTAAGATTGTTCGAAGTGATAGAGGGGAGAATATGTAGCTCCGTTTGAGGCATTATGCAACGAAAGTGGTATAATACATCAACGACGACTCCTTATTCACCTCAATCTAATGGCGTTGCTGAACGTAAAAATCGAACACTTAAGGAGATGATGAATGCTTTGTTGATTAGTTCAGGGTTGCCCCAGAACTTGTGGGGGGAAGCTGTTTTGACAGCCAACTACATACTGAACAAAATTCCACTGAAGAGTAAGGATGTCACTCCTTACGAGTTGTGGAAAGGAAGAAAGCCATCGTACAAATATCTCAAAGTGTGGGGGTGTTTGGCGAAGGTTGAGGTGCCTCTTCCTAACAAGTTACAATTGGACTTAAAATACTCGATTGTATCTTTATTGGGTATGCACTGAACAGCATCGCCTATCGTTTTCTGATCCACAGGTCAGAGGTACCGGATATGACTGTGGAGACGACGATTGAATCAAGGAATGCTATATTATTTGAAAGTGTTTATCCTGTAAAGACAAGGATAAAAGTGAAGCCGTTCTAGTAATAGAGCGATGGTGAAGCCGAGTTCTAAACCTTTGGAGGAAGAACCGATATCGCATAGCGATCGAGGTCTCGATCTAGAGGGTCGGGAACCGAGACGATGAGAGTCGAACGCCAAAGCGATTTTGGTCCCGACTATATTACGTTCATGTTGGACGAAGAACCAACTTCGATCAAAGTAGCCTATGCTCGATCGAGACGGAATGCTCGGCGAGAGGCGCTCAAAGCGAGATTGATTCCATTTTGCAAACCACACTTGGGTCTTTGGTTGATTTGCGAAGGTTGTAAGCCCTTAGGATGCAAGTGGATCCTAAAAGAAAGTACAAGGCAGATGGATCAATTGAAAAGTATAAGGCCCGTTTGATTGTCGAAGGGTTTAAACAAAGAGAGGGTACGATTTCTTCGATACCTATTCACCGTGACGAGGATTACGTCTATTAGGTGCTTCTCGCAATTCTGCTATGCACAATCTTGAGATTCATCAAAGGACGTTAAGGCTGCGTTTTGAATGGTGACCTCGAGGATGAGGTATATATAGAGCAACCCGAAGGGTTTGTTGTACCGGTCGAGAGGGTAAGGTATGCAAATTCGTGAAGTCTCTATATGGTTTGAAACAAGCGTTACAATGGCACTGAAATTTGACAATGTAATGTTGGCAAATGGTTTCAAGATCAACGAGTGTGACAAATGTGTCTACGTTAAGAACACCGATAATGGTTATGTTATAGGTGTGCGTATGTAGATGACATGTTGATCATGGTAGCAATACTCAAGTCATTAATGACACAAAGAGCAATTTAAATAGAAATTTCGACATGAAGGACATGGGTTTAGCTGATGTGATTCTTGGAATCAAGATTCTAAGAAGATCGACGGAATTGTCTTGACACAATCTCACCACGTCGAGAAAGTGCTTAAGAAATTCAACGCGTTTGATAGTTTGCTGCTAAGACCCATTGGAGCTCAATGTTCACTTGAGTAAGAACGAGGGTGAACTGTTAGCAAGAAGACTATGCTAAGGTCATCGGATGTTTGATGTATCTTACAAATTGCACCGCCCGACATAGCTTTCGGCGTGAACAAATTGAGTCGTTTACGAGCAATCAAGCAAGGAGCATTGGAAGGATTTAGTGAGAGTTTTGAGGTACTCAAGTATACTCAAAATCATGGGTCGCATTTTACAAGATATCCCCAAGTCTTGAAGGGCTTGTGATACCAATGGATATCGACACTAAAGATTCACTTTCTACAAGTGGAGTGCGTGTTCACGATTGGGGAGGTGTTGTTTCTTGGAGATCCAAGAAACAGACGTGTATAGCTCGATCCACCATGGAATCAGAATTCATAGCTTTAGATAAAGCTGGTGAGGAAGCCGAGTGGCTCCGTAATTTTTTGGAAGATATTCCATGTTGGTCTAAACATGTGCCACCGGTGATGATTCACTGTGATAGCCAAGCAGCTATTGGAAGGGCAAAAAGTGGTTTGTATAATGGTAAGTCTCGACATATACGTCGGCGACATAATACCGTGAGGCATTTGATCTCAAGTGGGGTTATCTCAGTTGACTATGTCAAGTCAATAGATAATCTGGCAGATCCGTTAACCAAAGGGTTGAACCGAGATCAAATGATTAAGTTGCTAGAGGGAATGGGATTAAAATCCACATCTTAAGAACAATCATAGTGGTAACCCAACCATGATGACTGGAGATCCCAAGAACTTGGTTCAATGGGAGAACTAAGCTATAAGAGTTCGTGTGTAAACACTCAAGTTAGTCTGTTCCCTAGAAAGCAAACGAGTGTTGAAAAACTTGCCTAGTGGTGAGGTTGAGTCGTTGACTCTTAATGATTCCTAAGATACCTCGAGGAGGTTGAGTATGGCAAGATACTCGGTAAAGAATCACCTATGTAAGTGCGAAGTGGGGCCGTTTCAAACAAAACACTTATGAATCCAAAGTGGATGTCCATGGCCAAAATGGAATCAAACGTGAGAACGGATGAGGTTGAGGTGTTAAAGTGTTAATATCATTGTCTCAAGTGCACGCTGTGGGGAATAGTTCAAGGCATCGTGTCCACTAATCCGCCTGTACTCGATGGTACTAGCGTGGAAGGTTCAAGGTCATAAACCACTGTCCAAATATTTTAACATCTCTTGAGAATCGAATATGTTCGCATACATGCATATGGCTATTTCCACTCATGTGAGGGATTGTTGGAAATCGTGATATATATATATATATATATATATATGTGGTCAAGTTTCCGTGAAGCTACTTTGACCAAGATTTTGAGTGACGTAACGTTTAATTTTGTGAAATTAAACAAAGATAGGATCAATCTACGTTTTGAGTAGATGATCATGGTGTATTCACATTCTCAAATCCGATTTTTGATGAGTGAGATATAGTGGATCAAAGTTGGTCACTTAAACATGGAGTTATGTGATTAAGGGGATAAGTATGGATTAATTAATCCTTATCCCACATCGATTAATGTACCTTCATTAATTGTACATATAAGTGGTTCATTGAACACTTAATATAATTATGTGCACAAGTGATGGGTGGAAAGCCACGCTGCCGCCGCCGCCTCGACCCGTGCGGTGCGGCGTCCGGCGCCCGACGCGGCGTCGCCCGGCCGCCGTGCCCGCGCCCGTGCTCGCCCGACCGGCCCGGCCCGGCTCGGCCCGGCCCGGTTGCGATTCTGCCCGATTCCGTGGTCCGTGGTTCGTGGTCCGTGGTCCGTGGTCCTTGGTCCTTAGATCTTGGATCTTGGCAATTGGTCTTTGGGTGGTCTTTGGCCGCGTTCTTTGGGCTGCTCGTGGGCTTGCTTGTGGGCTGTTCCGTGGTCTATCGCCCGTATATTTTGGATCAATGTTTGATTGAGCCCAAAGATGGAGTTGATCCGAGGCCCAACTCGTGTAGCCCAATCCGTTAGGCTGCGTGTGCACTTCAAGAGGCGTCCGGGATCGTCCAATGAACCTCGACGCACGCGTTGTCCGATTCATCGAATCGCTTGTAACGCTCGGACATGATGGCTCGTGGGAAACGTGCCCACGTTGTCTCCGAAACCGCCACAGAACCCTCTCGCACTCAATAGGGGACATAACTCAGTAACACCCGACATCAATACGGGGTTGACTCAAAGATGCCTCACATGAGGGACGACGCCTATAATAGGACATGTCTCCCAAAGATAAGTCACCTCTTGCCTAAAGCATTCCAAAGATTCTCCAAGAGCACTCTGCATACATAGTTCGTGTCCAAGCTGCCCTCGCCTCCATCCGGTTCGCGGAGCTCGTTGGTCTCGGTGTCGCCACCCACGAGACGCTGCGTTTCATCTTTGGGGACGATACGCCGTAACCGAGAGCACTATCGGGCGTATCTCGCCTTGGAAGAGAGGACTCGACTCGGCATTAGTATACGGTTATTGTATTCATTTTCGTTTCAAGTTCTTTTTAGTTTGATCTCCTACTTTTTCTTGCTTTTCAAGTTATGTCCTGCAAGTTCAGCATCGTTTGTACACATTTTCCAACATTAACCACCAATTTGACTATATCTCACACTGATTTTGTCACACCAATTGGATTTCGTTAATTACATATTTAAATAGAAATTAATGTTAAAAACTAGCATTCAATGTAACATGACATTGCAAGATTTTGAAAATATATACATGGCAAAGTTTGTAAATAAGCCGATGAAAAGTGGGCAAAAACAAACAAAACAATGAACATATTGTTGGAACAAATTGAAAATACATGAAAATACAAGCTTTATTCATCGTCACTGCATACGAGGAAATGCTACATTTAGTGTTGTAAATTGGTACATCTTTTTAGGGGTGGGAGTTTGGTATTGGATATTCGGTTATTAGCATAACCGAACCGAATTATCGGTTAATCGAATAACCGATAGCACTGGATTCGGTTCGATATCACAATTTTAGAAAAATCTATTATCGGTATACCCGATAACCGAATGGGTATACCGATAACCGAATCAATTATAGTATTTTAAATTTTATAATTATATTTTTTCAAATTACTACTTTAGTGTAGTTGGTTTAGGTGCACGCTTAAGCTTTCTGATCGCACTATACGGAAGTTTTGTGTTCTATTCTCCTTTAGAGAAAAATTTGTTTATTTTTTTTTACTGATAACAGATTAAGAATAAATAAAATTAAACTGAATATATTTTAACATACTATCATAGCTTAGTTGGTTTATCCATTCCAAAACTGTCTCCTCTGGGAGGAGGTCATGTATTTGAATCTTTGTGATGGTGTGAAAATCAATTTTTTTTTTAATTAAAATCGATTAACCGATCAACCAATCGGTGTTTTGGTATCGATATTTCATGTATTTTAAATTTCAATTAACAAAAAAATTGATTCGATTAACCGAAATCGATCCAATTTTCACCCCTAATATTTTTTCCACCTTCATTAACATTTATTCCCTTTCTCTCTATATATATAATATGCATATGTATATATTTGTACTCTTTTTATATATATGTATATTATAGGAGTTTGTACTTTTTTAATCAACTTTTATTCTGTTCGCTTACTTGCTGCTTTAAATTGTCCATTAGGGTGGCTCAAATGCTAGATTTTTCAATTGAAAAAGCTGGCTTCTTTCAACTTGTAGCCATTGGAAATAAATGACTGTCCAACTCAATTTTCTAAACTAAAAGTTGGGTGTGTCATTTTTTCGTTTGCATTTCAACGGCTCTTTCATTTCTATATATATATTAATGGGGTCCATATAAAAGTTACTTTTGTAGGTATATGATTGGAGAAAAATATAAAAAGAAGTTGATGAATGTTAAAAACTGATGTGACACTTATGTGGCAGTAAAGAAGTTGTATTTTAGTTGTTATCATTGGAGTTACCCTTACTTGGATTTTCTTTCATCTCCTCTCTCTCTCTTTATTTCTCTCTCTCTCTCTCTCTCTTAGTCTCACACACACTAATGGGTGACATCACGCATGCTCCCATGGAGCAGCTACAAGACCTTGAGTACTGCATCGATTTCAATCCTCCATGGCGCATGTGTTTAACCAGTTTCACAAACATAGCTCACACACTGAGCACATCATTGTATTGGTTTAAAATGTGATCTTTTTTGTTTATGGCTTCTAACATTAGAATTTACGAGTCCTCTTCAAGCCACTGTATTTAAGTGAATATGAGAATATAATGTACCATAAAGAGGAAAGATATCAGATTTTAGTCACTTGATCTTATTTGGCTGACAGTTTCTTCTGTTTCTACTGTATTCAGCTGAGACGGTCTGCTAGCATTTCAGAATTACATACTAGCAGTTGGAACAAGTGTGATGATTCCAACAATGCTCGTCCCAGCAATCGGCAGATTAGATGTAAGCTGATTCTCACTGTTTTTCAAATTTCGAAAATTTTAATTTTGATTGTATTATTGCATTTGATTGTTGTTTGGTCTACTGAGGGACTTCCCAATCTTTGAAAGATTTATTGTATTGATTTGTGTTTCTATTATTTGGATATATTTTGTCGTGCTAACTTGTCATTATTGGAAAAATCTTGGATCCTTATATACTAATTGACGTGATCGTTGAGCGAGGGCCGATAAGGAGAGCCTTGGGGAGCTCGGGTGGTGCTACGTACTCATTTTAGAATATCCATCACCTCAACTTCCCCTGACGTCACATGTTAAATAGTATGTTTAATTAATTGTTACAAATTTGTTAGCTCTTAAGCGTAAAGTGAGTACCTAATAATTTTGTAATCCTTCATAGTTTAAAAACACTACTTAACTCGTCTTAATTGTATGATTTAGTGAATTAATCGACTGGAATTTTAATTGAAACTTTATTGTTTTAAATTTCGGCTATACTTTCTATGTTGAAACATCAAACACGCTAAGGGTAAATGTTATCCATCAATATCCCAAATATATGTATGATTATGTGTGGTGGAATAGTAAAGGCCATTCGTTTGCCATGTTATCAGTTGTTCTCGTGTCAATAGTTGAGGTAATCGTTGAAAAATCTTCGACTTAAAGCTGTGTTATACTTTCAAGATCATGCTCAATTTTGGATCATGTTAGATTGAACTTTTTGGTGATACCTATAAGATGAAGTGAATAGGACATTTATAAGGACAAATATTCCAATAAAAAATGTAGGATACGGGAACATAAACCTTTTTTGAAGTTGGATTAGCTGTCATAAATCATCATACTTGAGGAGAAAACGTAGAACTTGGCAAAATTAAAATATTTGTCACATTTTTTAATATATTTCTATTACTTACATTGTGGTTATGGTGCATCTGTTTATACAAAATCAGGTTTTCATAGTGATCGATCTTAATTTCGTAAGGGAATTAAATACGCAAGAACACCAAGGATTTACGTGGTTCGATCTATGAATAAGATCTACGTCCACGGAGAGAGAGAGAGTATTCGTGTATTGATAATATGAGGAGTGATTACAAAGAGTGTAGATGATCATTTTCCGTTTAATCTAGCCTCTATTTATACACAATTATAATAACCTAGATCTCGAATCCGAGATCTATTCTAAGATAGGATTTGAATCATATCTCTTCTCTAATTAGGATTCTCTTAGATATGACCGAATCTTCTACGCTCCCACCGGTTTAAGAGCCTTCGGGCGGACTCGTTTGACCGAGCTTCATGTCGCTTATTTATATTGGGCCCGATGCTTGGGCCCGAGAGTTGGGTCCGATCGATCATATCCCCCCAAAAAAGACGCAGGCGAGGTCGTGATGGGTTTGGGGTTTGTAATTCACCGTGATGCGCCTATGATGAAGTGGAACGCGATCGATCTAGTAGTTATCCTTCATCTTCGACCAGATGTCGCCGCTTCACCCGACGGCGTTGTGCCGAGTTCTTTGGTTTGGCTTCACCGACGAGGCGCTTTGCCGAGGTCTTCGGGTCGGGCTTCTCTCGACGGGCGCTTTGTCGAGGTCTTCGACCGCTTCGCTGACGGCATTTACCCCGTCTTCCGATCGGCTTCACCGACGAGGTGTTATGCCGAGCTCTTCTGACAGGCTTCACCTGACGAGGCGTTATGCCAAGCTCTTCTGATTGGCTTCACCGACGAGGTGTTATGCCGATCTCTTTCGACCGGCTTCACCGACGAGGTGTTATGCCGAGCTCTTCTGACTCGCTTCACCTGACGAGGCGTTATGCCGAGGCCGAATGCGGGATGCTTTATTAGCATTTAATGCACATTTAATGTGGCAATGGTCGATTCCCGATAAAGTGCATATTGGGGAATAACTTCCATGATACGCCTTTTCGCCATCACTTTTGCACATTTCTAAATTCAAATCTTCGTAAACTTTTGTCGCTCGAAAAGCTCAACTGTCGCCATTGTCATCTTCGCGAGGTCCAACGCCATCTTCCTCGATTTTTAAACCGAAGTTATGGCTTCTTCTTCTTCTTCCTCCGATGAATCCCACTGCCCCGAGCCAGACAGGTGTCGATGTCCCCACCGATTCTCCGTGGATTTAGAATTTTTTCTCGATTCCTCCCATCCTATCATATGTAGATTTGGTTTTCCGCATTTGTTTGATTGCGGTAAAGTTTCGCTCGCTTCCTTCTCTTCTAACAACTCCGCAATATTAGAGCTTGCCTCTAAATTTTTGTCCCGAAATCTTTTGAGTTGATTGCCCCACGCTTGGGAGGATAGAGCTAGCGCCTCGGACGGATTTGTAACAGATACGAGGACAGCCTCAAGCGCGGTCTTCGCCTCCTTATCCGTCTGCTTTTGTTGAGTTACAACAGCTGTTCGCCATCCCCTCGCCCAATTAACACCGAACTCATTTCGCACTTGACGGCCTCAGTATATATGCGATAGCATAAGCGCCCTTTGAGTCTAGGCTTATCCTCGATTTTTTTCGCTTTAAATTTAATGCGGGTGGTATTATTTAACTCCCCGTAGAATTTAAAATAAAGACGAAGTCGAAGATACCAAACTGGCAGAAGAAGTACTTCTTTTGCCGGTTTCGCGGCTCTTATGAGTTTGCTTGGAAGCGTGAGAAGTTGGCTGACGTGGCTGTTGGGGATTGCTTCGGTGATGTGGAGGCGTATTTGGACAGGGTAGGCCTTGTCGACGAAGTCTTCACCGAGGCCGAGCTAGCTGCGGCGGGGCTGAGCCCTTATGACCCTGCCGCTGCAGTGGAGCTGGCGAGGGGTGAGGCCCTGCACTTCGCTTTAGTTGTTTGAATATCTCTGTCCTGCTTTGTATTGACTTGAAGTTTGTCTATCTTTGTAGTGGAATTTGTTTCTTCAAGAAAGAGAAAGGGGTCGGAGTCTGATGCCGAGCAGTCCAAAAAGGCGGCGAAAACACAGTCCGAGGTCTCTTCGGAGAGGGCCGAAAAGATGGCGACGTCGCCTCAACCGAAGCATTCTGAAGAGGCGATGAGGTCGCCTCCGCGCATCTCCCGCCCGGAAGGAAGCGCCATTCTTCCACCGATGACGACGATTGACGATCCTCGGCTCCTGTGTCGCTGTCTGCCTTTTTCCTGTAAAGCATCGTGGCCGCACCTCATCGAACCGTATCGAGGCTTTGCTCGACGTTGCTAACTTTTATACTGTGGGACCGAGGACGTGAAGGTCCAGCTGACGGCGGCGTCCGCATTGGTGGTAGGGCATTTGAACGACGTCGTTGCTCATTTCGAGCATTTGGCTCGCCATGCCCAAGAGCTGGAGGAGGAGAAGACTCTCCTTGTTGCGGAGGTAGCCGAGGCTGAGGAGAAGGTTCGGGATGCGGCGGAGAGGGAGGCCACGGCCTTGGCTGTGGTGAAGAAGGTGAGGACGGGGGTTGAGGTGGCAAAGGCGGAGGCGGCGGCCGAGATCGCTTTTTTGAAGGCCGAACTGGCATCGGCTAAGATGGCGAAGGCCGAACTGAGGGCCGAAGTGGAGGCGGTCAAGCATAGGGAGGCCGAGGCAGCGGCCTCACAAGGGGAGCTTCTTCGCGCCTACACCGAGAGGCTATTTATGTCCCGGAAGTTTTCCGGGCTAGCTGGCAAGATGGCCGAGGTGCTCAATAAAAGGGCGGTGTCTGATGCTCTGGACGACGTCGCCGATGATTACCCTGACTTAGACAAATCGAAGTATGGGTACGAGGTGGTGGAGACTGACGCTCTGGTGCGGTCCTACGTAGGTCTCCTCGCTGGCGGTTTGAAGAGCTTGCCCGTTTTTCGTAGCTGGCCTCGCCTCCCACCGCGAATCGCCGAGTCGGTCCGCGTCGCCGGTGGACCGAGACCCCTCTCAAGCTATGATGGCTGAATCGACTAAGGAGCCGGGAGGTATTGAGTCCGCCGAGGCCGTCGAAGTTCGGGCGAGGCCGAGTCTGGTCGCTGGAAATTCGCGCCGAGATCGCCAGGCCGAGGAGCAGATTATCGAGGACGAGGCGGCCGAGAAGGACGCCAAGAGGTGCGCATCGAAGCTGCGGCGGGGCCGATTGATCCCTTGTATTTTTTTTTTTATTTTATTTTTTTTGTGCTCAGGATCGATCTCATGCCCTAGAGGCCTTAATAAACTTTCCAGATTGATCAAGTGTGCTTTTTCTTTTTCTTGTCTTCACCTGCTTTAGAAAACTCGATTTGTCTCCTCTCGTGGATGAAGTTAAGATTTTGAGACGAGCTCGAAGTTAAGGAGGTCGAAGTCCTTCATTTGGAGGGCAAGCTCGGTCACGTGCCGGAGGAGGCCGAAGTCAAACATAGGGCTTCGCAAGAGAAGTTGAACGAGCTTCAGGCTCGGGTTTTGGAATTTGAGGAGAAGTTTGAGATCGCTAAGGAGAAGGCTAAATCAATAGCTGATGAGCATTCCGAGTATGAGGAGGTCATTCGTCGAAGTGGTGGGATGACCATCTCCGAGGCCGAAGCTAAAGTTGTTGAGACCGCTGCTCGTTGTGCAAGGTACAGACGCGAATATGGTCGGAACTCCTGGCAATTTCAGGAGCAGTTTGCTAAACTGAAAAGGATAGGAGGTCTATATAAGACCGTCGTAGCTCACCAACCACAGCTTGAGGAGCTGCTTGGACCAGCCGGCGATGCTTCTTCAGCTGCCGGGGCTTCTTCGTCTGCTAGGACTTCTGCCATTGCTTCGGAGCCTTTTTTTCATGGAGTGGCGAGCTCAAGAGAGCCATTTCATGACCCAAGAAAGACGTAGACCCTAAAGGGGCCAAGGTCGGGCGTCATCGAATGGCCGAGGTCGCCTTATGGGACCTAGAGGTCGGTGGCGGGGGCTCTCACAGAGATCGAGGACAGTGAGGTAGGATTAGTATAGACGCCTGTTGAATCTCAATTTTTCTAGGGATCGCTCAGCCTTCTCCCGCCTCCAGGCCCTCTTCGCCTTCGTAATGTATTAATTGTATACTTCGAAATAAGAGTTATTTTTCTTTGCTTCGTGTTGACTCTTTAAGAACACTGTCTTTTTATTACCGTAACCAATAAGAAGGTAGGTCGTCGGTCGTCCCCGTTTTCACAAAGGTATTCATCCTCGGAATAAATGAAGGTAGTTCGTCTTCGTACGAAGGTAGTCCGTCCTCGAAATAACGAAGATAGTTCGTCTTCGTACGAAGGTAGTCATCATCGAAATAAACGAAGGTAGTTCGTCTTCGTACGAAGGTAGTCCGTCCTCGAAATAACAAAGGTAGTTCGTCTTCGTACGAAGGTAGTCATCCTCGTACGAAGGTAGTCATCCTCGAAATAAACAAAGGTATTTCATCCTCGTACGAAGGTAAGGGTTCCTGTTTTGGCAAGAAGTATTGCTCGGGGTGGTCCCCTCTTCCCCGAAGTGAACGGAGGTATAGGTTCGTTTTTTGGAAAGTTTTATCGCTCGGGGTGGTCCCCTCTTCCCCGAAATAAATGGAGGTATTGATTCCTTATTTGGCAAGTTTTATCGCTAGGGTGGTCCCTCACGCTGCTTCGCTCGTCCTCGATTAAACGAAGGTAGTCCATCTCCGCCGAGGTATAGTTCGTCCTCGAAGAGGTATAGTATAATGGAGAAGAGATAGTAAGCATAAGTGACAAACAAAACATGCAAGAAAAAGATTTTATTGATAGAGACCGACGTAATAACAAAACAAGACTCAAAGATGCAACTCGAATAGACTCGATGACATGACCGAACAGACTCAACCTTCGACACTTATGCAAAATATTTCTTCAGATGAATGATGTGCCACGATCGGTATTTGTTGCCTTGATATATGAGCGAGCTTGTATGACCCTTTTCCGAGGACTTGATGACCTGCACGGTCCTTCCCATGTGGCTTCCAGCCACCGAGCCATGGCTTTATCGATTTCATTATTTGAAGCACGAGGTCGCCTATTTGGAATTGTCGGGACTTGACACTGGTTGTAATACCGAGCTACTTGTTGCTTATACCGAGCTTCCTCGATGTAGGCGAGGTCTCTTTCTTCGAGCGCATCTAGATTAGTTCGAGATTTTCCTCGCTTGCTTCACCGAGAAGTGAATGGCGGGGCTCGGCATACCGATCTCGCAGGATCACCGCCGGTTCCGCACGCCAAACTATAGGGTGTTTCTCCGCTCGATGTCCGAGGTGTAGTTCGACACGACCATAGGACTTATGTAAATTTTCCACCCAACCCCTTTACTCGATTGAGGCGAGTCTCGAGTCCTTTCACGATTGTCCTGTTGGTGACTTCGGTTTGACCATTTGCTTGAGGATGAGCCACCGAGGTGAATTTTTGTTGTATCCGAAGCTCTTGGCACCATTCTTTGAATGCTTTATCCGTGAATTGTGTCCCATTATCCGAAACAAGGACATGAGGGATGCCGAACCGACACACGATGTTCTTCCAGACGAAGTTGAGGGCGTTTTTGCTTGTGATTTTCACCAAGGGTTCGGCTTCCACCCACTTCGTGAAGTAGTCAATCGCGACAATCAAGAATTGAAACTGCCCTGGAGCTTTGCAGAAAGGGCCTACGATGTCGATCCCCCATTGCATAAATGGCCAAGGGCTTTGCATGCTGGCGAGGTCGGTTTGAGGTAGCCTCGGCACGTTTCCATGGATTTGGCACTTAGGACATTTCTTCACGAGATCGATTGAGTCCTGGAACATCGTCGGCCAATAGTATCCCCATCGCATGACTTTCTTCGATAGGGCACGGGGTCCGATGTGACTTCCACATGATCCTTCATGTACTTCTCGTAGTATGTAGTCAGCTCGGTTCGGACCCAGACACCTTAGGAGAGGTCGAGGTATGATTTTCTATAGAGAATTCCCCGCCTGCCGATATCGCAGTAGATTTGCTCAAGATCTTCCTAGCCTCGAGCTTGTCGTGGGGTAGCTCGCCTTTCCGTGTATGCTTGAACGGGAGTCATCCAATCGTCGATCGTCACATACCATGTCGACCTCGGCTTGATGTCCTCATCGCTTATGCTTCGCTTTGGACTTCTTCATCTGGCGAGTTCGCCGACGACGAGACTAGTTTGCTTAAGACGTCACCGGCTATTTTGCTCCCTCGATACGAACTAACTGGAAGTGAGAGAAAGCTTGTTGTAGGCTTTTGGCTTTTTCAAGGTATTTCTTCATCCGGTTGCCTTTTGCCTCGACTTTCCCAACATGTGACTCACTATGACTTGAGAGTCACTGTGGACTTCTGGCTCTGCACAAGGCTTTGAGCTGGCGAAGTCCCACAATTAAGCTTCAGATTCCACTCGTTGTTCTTATTTTGAACGCGAACCGGCGCATAGGTGATCTCGCCATCCGGTACCAAAAGTAGGATACCCGCTCGCACTGCTTTCCCCAAGCCCCGCCAACGTAGACTTGCTAGCAATTCTCCGAGTTTTTCTATTGGTTCGGCATTGTACGACACGGACTCGGTGGGCTTGCTTTTTCGCCGGTTAGCCTCGACAAGGAAGTCTCGCTAAGGCTTGACCTTGATGGCTTGACGGGGCAAAAGATATGTCGTGTTCGCCCAATTCAATTGCCCACTTCGCGATTCTCCCCGACAGCTTGGCCGTCAATACTTGAAGTGGGTGATCGATGAGGACTTGTATGGGATGTGCATGGAAGTATGGCCGTAATCTTCTTGCAGCATTTATTAATGCCAGCGCGAGCTTCTTCAAAGGTTGGTACCTTGTTTCCGGTCCTTTCAATGCTCGGCTGATGAAATATACGGGAAGCTGATGTCCTTCCTCTCGTACCAAAACTGCACTTATGGTTTCGTCCGAAGCGGCGAGGTATAAGGAAAGGACCTCTCCTTCTTTCGGGACGGATAGAGTAGGGAGTTTGACGAGGTAGTTTTTGAGATCTTCGAAGGCGGAGTTGTGTATGTCATTCCGTGAGAACCCCGAGCCTTTTGAGTATTTTGAAGAAGGGAGCCGCTTATCCATGCTTTCGAAAGAAAACGGCTGAGCGCGGCAATGCAGCCTGTCAACTTTTGTACGTCGTGGATTGTCTTTGGCACCTTCATCTCCACAATGGTTTGCACCTTGGACGGATTGGCTTTTAAACCCTCTTGTGAAACCCAACACCCCAGAAATTTTTCCGGACCGAACTGCGAATGTGCATTTCTGGGGGTTCAGCTTTAGGTTCACCTTTCTGAGTAGGCCGAGGACGATCCTGAGGTCGGCAACACATGCGGCTTCCTCAATGCTCTTGACGACGATGTCATCTACGATACTTCCACATTCCGGCCCTATGTAGGGTCGGAATATTTTGTCTACCATCCTTTGATAGGTGGCCCTGCATTCTTGAGTTCGAATGGCATCTTCTTGTATCGAAGACCAAGTCTGTAATGAAGGCTGTTTTGGCTGCATCTTCGCCGTCCATCAAGACACCGGTGATATCCTTTGTACAGTCCGTAAAGTCAAGACTCGCGCACCACCAAAGCGTCAACCTTTTTGTCGATGTTGGGAAGGGGTAACAATCTTTAGGCAATGTTTGTTGAGATCGGTATAATCGATGCACATTCGCCACCCTCCTCCGCCTTTCTTCACCATTACCGGGTTGGCTATCCAGGTCGGATACTTGACTTCAACAAGATGCATGCCTTTAATAATTGCTTCCTCGTCGTGGATGACTAGATTCCGTTAATTTGCAAAAACCGTTGCTTTTGCCGAATCGCTTACATTGTTGTCAATGTTGAGACGGTGTGTGATGATAGATGGTGAGACCCGGTCATATCGAGGCGACCAGCGAACACGCTCTGAATTCCCTTAGGAGTCGGATGATCTGTTTCCTTAGTTGAGGTACACCGGTAGAGCCAACTTTTACGACCTTGAATGGTTCGTCTTCATACAATGCGACCTCCTCAACCGAGTTCTCTGGGGCCGACGACGTCTTCTCCGGTTCCAACTCCTCGGGTTTCTTTGATTGCTATGCTTGCGGTTGCTGGACCGAAGTCCCTGCACCTCTCAGGGCGACCTGCATGCATTCCTTAGCCTGCTTCTGGTCTCCCCGGATCACGGCTATCCCTCCTTTTGTGGGGATTTTCATTGTCAGGTGGTAGGTTGAGCACACCGCCCTCACTGCGTTTAGCCAGTCTCGCCCAAGTATAACATTGTATGGCGAGTGGGCACTGACCACGAAGAACTGTACCACTTTGGTAGAGCTCGTCGGTGCCCTTCCTAATGTGACGGGCAGGTTGATCACCCCGTCTGGGCGTGTCTCTTCCTGTACGAAGCTTCGGAGTGGTAGCGGTGCCTGCGCGAGGCGCGCCTCTACTCCCCGATTTGTTAAAGCATTCTTTGAAGAGGATGCTCACTGACGCACTACCATCGATATATACGCGTCTTACCAATTTGTTGGCGATCACTGCCTGGATCACCAGCGCGTCCTGGTGGGGCACCACCGTAGGTACGGGGTCATCCTCGGAGAAGGTAATAGCCTCGTCCTCCCGAACCTCTTGTTGACGTGCTGTTGGTATGGGGACTTCTGCCCGGCCTGTGGAGGACTTCAGAACTCCACGTGGGAGACCCGTGATGGTAGAGATGACCTCGTGCATTGGGGTTCGTCATCTCCTCTTCGTCTTCGCCGCGCTGCCTTCTTGTGAAGGCACAATTCCCCTCTCTCTGTTCTCTTTTTTTCCGGCCTCGATGAGGGCCTCGTATTAACAAGCAAGTGCTTGTCTGCCCCGCTTTTGTATTTTTAAGGACCCCGCCTTGTTCTAGCATCTCGATGTCTCCCATGAGATCTCGGCACTCCTCCATGTCATGCCCGTAGTTCTCATGAAAAGAGCGAGACTTGTCCTTGGTTCGACGTTTGACCCTTCGTCATTGGTCGAGGCTTCTCGAACTTGTCCATGTGGAGTTCATAGATTTACGCCTTGGCTTCGTCAAAGGAGTGTATTGAGGTCGCCCGAGGTGCCGCGGTCCGAGCTGGACTCTATGGGCGGCGATCCTCTCCAAAGCACTCACGCCTCGCTTCGGCTTCTCGCCCTTCGCCTCTTCTTCCTTTTCGGAGGGCTCTCATTTTTCGCCTCGCTTTCTTTCTATCGCCCGTGCGCCTTGGCGAACCGATCGGCTATATGCCATAGCTCCGTCGCAGTACGGGGCTCGTACTTGACGATTTCTTTGTACAGGGCCCCCCGGCAGGATGCCGTTTTGGAAGGCCGAGATTATGAGAAGGTCATTCACGTCTTCGACTTTCAGGCACTCCTTGTTGAACCTGGTCATAAATTCGCTCACGGGTCGTCTCGGCTTTGCCTCACAGTGAGGAGGTGTGTCGACGACGTCTTTGACTCCGCCTTCTGGAAGAATCTTCGATGGAAGGCCGCCATCGTCGCGATAGATCCGATGCTCCGGTGAGTAGGTCGTCGAACCACCGACGGGCGTTGTCGACTAGCAACTCGGGAAGAGCTTGCACATATGAACTGGCCGAGGCGTTGGTTGATCATATTGTATTGAACCGCGAGAGGAAGTTCGGGTCCCTTAGTCCGTCGTAGGGCGATGCTCGCACCCGATATTTATCGAGGCCGGGGTGTCAAGTATTTCTTTTGAGAACGGGTGACTATATTCTCGCATTCGCCGAAGCCACCTCCGGAGAGTGGGGCGGAGTTCGCCGATCAACTCGTTTGATTTTTAGGACCGATCTCACGCCGGTCACTACGCCCTTTCCCGCATTGTTCATTCCTCGCGGTTGGTTTGGGCCCCGGCTCGTGCCGAGGTATGAGCGCCCATGACCGGATCGGGGATCCACATCACCGCGGTGCCTCGTGTTTAGACGAGGCTCGTCGCTGCCTTTCTTGGGATGCGCCGACCTTGTGCCGCTGAGGTATTGGAGAAAACTCCTTATTCTTCTCAAGAAACCCTCGACGGCGCCGCCAAGGTTCAATTGCCGAGCCGGAGGTTCTCCTTGTTCTCGCTGCAATCTCCATCGCTTTGGTATCCTGCTTATTCATGCAAGATGGGATTGCCTCGCTCGTCAAGGCTCTGGATGTACCCTTCGGGGGTCGATTCTCTGACCGGGTCTTTCCCGAGCTGAGCTCGGCGTGTTTCGTCGCCATTATTGTTGTTGTTGGCCCTGGATGCAAGACTTCTTGTTCTCATTGTCGTGATTGATTCCCTGTAAACAAATTTTGATCGAAAACACAGAATTTCGGTTCCCACAGACGGCGCCAGTGATCGATCTTAATTTCGTAAGGGAATTAAATACGCAAGAACACCAAGGATTTATGTGGTTCGATCTATGAATAAGATCTACTTCCACGGAGAGAGAGAGAGAGTATTCGTGTATTGATAATATGAGGAGTGATTACAAAGAGTGTAGATGATCCTTTTTCGTTTAATCTAGCCTCTATTTATACACAATTATAATAACCTAGATCTCGAATCCGAGATCTATTCTAAGATAGGATTTGAATCCTATCTCTTCTCTAATTAAGATTATCTTAGATATGACCGAATCTTCTGCGTTCTCACTGGTTTAAGAGCCTTCTTGGGCCGGACTCGTTTGGGCCGAGCTTCATGTCGCTTATTTATATTGGACCTGATGCTTGGGCCTGAGAGTTGGGTCGTATCCTATCACATAGTCATATTGGTTCTACATGTGTTAAGATAAAACCATGTAGCTATATTGTTTCTACAAAATCGTGCCATTTTTTCTGGTTCGAAGAAAGAAAAGTTTTAGATATGTGATGCAAGCATTTGATTTCAATCCCTACCTGTTTGACAATGTTATTTGATTTCTCGTGCAACTAACATTATTTCCTTATGATTTTTGTGCGTGTCACATTCTTTTCAATAATTTCGGATTAATGTTTTTTGCTTAAAACGTCATCCAATTTCCCAAGGTTTCGTGTGTGTTTTTTTGCTTGTAGGTTCGGTGGGCTTATCCTTTCTTCAATTCACCAACATGGATTCTATGAGGAACCTCATCACCGGTCTTTCGATGTAAAGGGTCCGGCTTGGAGTAAACGAGGGAATAGTAATCTTCTAAACTTTTCTAAAAACATTTTATTTATCTGCATGAAAAGAAGTATTATTATTTCATAATGATCTTGAGCATGATTAGTTTCATAAGAAAGAAGAGGCATTCATGTCATTTCTATTGCTTCTTTCTTGATCTTGTTTCAAATCCTCATGCTAAAAACATGATGGAGTCCGATATTTCAGTCCATTACTTGATATTGTGGGCCACGTTTTTTATTTTTAATTATTTTCGCAGCTCATTTAGATGTTAGATTAAATAGTTTCCTAGTTTAATTAGGTCTCTTATATTAATTAGTTTCTGTTTTGATTATGAATCCTTCTTCGACAAGGATTGAGTTCTTTATTTTCCTGTTGATTAGGAATCCTTCTTTGACAAGGATTAGGGTTCTTTATTTTTCGCCTATATAAAGGCTTGTAAGCATACGAAAATATTCAGCTTTTGATTGATCAATAAATGTGAGTTTTATTCTCTCTTCATTAGCTCTTCGAATTTCTTGAGATTTGTCAAGTAATTCATTTATCGACGTATCAACGAGACAGTCATCCCTCGTTGTGTGTCATTCATCGTCCCCGAGTTGTCTGCGTCAACTATCTAGTTGGGGTATAGGTAAATATCGACCTATATCACTCGGTGGTTAGATTCGAGGTTTTGGGATATTCCATCTTGTTCGCTCTTCGCTCGCGGTCGACAGATCCTTCGCATCAGCGAGGATCGTATCATTGGCATCGAGTGACCTTCACTGGGTCGGTGTCTCATAGGGTTCGCGATCGCCGATCGAGGCGATCGGGTCTTATGGGTATGGGATGATGCGTCCCACATCGCCCATGGAGGTTTATTCTGGTCGGATATAAGGTTGGATTCCCACATTTGGTATCTTGCGAGGCTAGTGAATTAAAGTGGGTGAGTCCGTTTGATATAGGTGATGACTTGGATTTGAGGACAAATCCTTTTCAAGAGAAGGGAATGATGCAGCCCAAGTTTTGTGAATTTAATTATTATGTGGTATACGGGCCACGCTTTTTTATCAAGATTTTAAAGATTTTTAAGTTTGATTATCTAGAGTCTTAGTCTATTAAAACTTCTTTTGTAAAGCATTATACATATCCATATCGTTATCATACATTATCCATATCGTTATCATACATTATCCATATCATTATCCATATCGTTATCCCTATCATTATACATATCATTATCCATATCGTTATCCCTATCATCATACATATCGTCATCCATATCATACATTATCCATATCATTTGGGCTATCATTATCCATATCAATATCCGTATCATTATTTTTTTCATTCTTGAGATTTTTCGAATCTACGTTCTATGAGGATTAGTAATACACGAGTCCGAGTGACTCATTTTGAGTGATACACGAGCGTTCGTGAGTTGGTGAGGTTCCTGTTATTTTTTCTTTTCTAACATTTTCCGTAGCAATATCTAAGAAGGTGAGTCGACGGGTCATGTCATAAGGACGACGATGATTCTATCACCGTCAAACAAAATTCATGATGGAGGACTCATGCTCGAATTGGGAACGATAATCACAAAAGAGACGGAAGAGTGCATGATCGAATCAATGCACTTGAGGAGAGACCTCAGAGAGAGGAGCGACGTCGGCTAGATCCTATTATGTATCAACGAGGTGGAGGACGAAGAGAAGCAGAGGCGACGTAAATTTTCATCGAGATAATAGATACTAAAAGGTGAAACGAGGAAGATGAGTTTCCGATTTTGATGAAAGGCTGCCTAGAGGAAGAGATCGAGAAGATAACAATCTGAGCAACATCAAGATGAACATCCCTTCTTTTCAAGGGAAAATGATCCCGAATTATACTTGAGTGGAGAGAAAGTTGAGCTCATATTTGATTGCCATAATTATTCCGAGCTCAAGAAGGTGGTTAGCAAAGAATAGAGTTCTCCGATTATGCACTTGTTTGGTGGGATCGGTTGGTGAGTAGTAGGAGGAGGAATCGAGAGCCTATCCACACATGGGACGAGATGAAGGGTCGTGATGAGGAAGCGATTTGTGCCTAATCATTATTATCGTGAGCTGTACAACAAATTACGTAATTTGAGGCAAGGGCCGAGGGTGTGGATGACTACTTCAAGGAGATGGAAGTAGCCATGATACGAGCCAAGATTGTTGAAGATAGAGGCGACTATGACAAGATTTTTGGCTGGATTGAATTGGGAGATTCGCAATGAAGTGAAGTTGCAACATTATGTCGAGTTGGATGATATGGTTCACATGGCTATAAAGATTGAGAACCAACTCAAGAGGAGGGTAATGGCGGTAACACGAAGCAAAATCACCCAATTGGAGGCAGCCCCAAAATGTTAGTGGTTCTTCATCAAGAGGGAACCAATGGAAGAAAGATGAGCATCCGAATGGGGAGAAGTGGTCGTTTGAAAAGCCAAGAACAGATCCTACGAGTTACACAACTCAAGCCAACCCTGACGGTACCCGAAACCGTGATTTGAAGTGTTTTACTTGTCATGGAATTGGACATATTGCTAGAGAGTGTACGAATAAGAGGGTGATGATCATTCGGGATGATGAGAGGTGGTGACCGATGATGAAGGAGAGGCTACTAATCCGTAGATGCCACCTGGAGGATTCGATGTTGAAGAGATTGAAGCACCGGATGCACTCATTTTTGTTGCTAAGAGAGCTTTGAGTGTACAGAATCCAGTGAGTGATACAGAGCAACGAGATAACATCTTTCATACGAGGTGTCATGTCAAAGATAAGGTGTGGAGCGTGATCATTGATGGTGGGAGTTGTACCAATGCGCTAGTATGACCATGGTTGAGAAGTTAGGGCTACCATTAGTGAAACATCCCAAGCCATATCGGTTGCAAGTGGTTGAATGATAGTGGCATTGTCAAGGTGACGAAGCAAGTGAAGATTCCATTTCGCATTAGAAAGTATGAGGATGAAGTTCTTTGTGATGCGATTCGATGCAAGTCATATACTATTGGGACGACCGTGGCGCTTTGATAGAAAAGTGAAGCATAATGGCTTTACAAACAAATACTCCCTCGAGTTCAATCAAAGAAAGTGTCACTTGTTCCTCTTACTCCAAAACAAGTTTATGAGGATCAAGTGTTGTTGCAAAAAGAAGTCGAAGTTGGTGAAGTCGGTTGGGCAAAGTGATATATGTAAGGAGAAAGGAGTAATCCAAAAGTCTTGTCTTGCGAGGGCTAGTGATTTGAAGTGGGTGGTGAATAAGGAAAAGCCATCGGTTGATATAGGTGACGACTTGATTTGAGGACAAATCCTTCTCAAGAGGAGGAATGATGGAGTCCGATATTTCAGTCCATTACTTGATATTGTGGGCCACGTTTTTTATTTTTAATTATTTTCGCAGCTCATTTAGATGTTAGATTAAATAGTTTCCTAGTTTAATTAGGTCTCTTATATTAATTAGTTTCCTGTTTTGATTATGAATCCTTCTTTGACAAGGATTAGAGTTCTTTATTTTCCTGTTTTGATTAGGAATCCTTCTTTGACAAGGATTAGGGTTCTTTATTTTTCGCCTATATAAAGGCTTGTAAGCATACGAAAATATTCAGCTTTTGATTGATCAATAAATGTGAGTTTTATTCTCTCTTCATTAGCTCTTCGAATTTCTTGAGATTTGTCAAGTAATTCATTTATCGACGTATCAACGAGACAGTCATCCCTCGTTTGTGTGTCATTCATCGTCCCCGAGTTGCTGCGTCAACTATCTAGTTGGGGTATAGGCGAAACATTGACCTATATCACCGGAGGTTAGATTCGTAGGTTTTGGGATATTCCATCTTGTTCGCTCTTCCGTTCACAGGTCGATAGATCCTTCGTACCAGCGAGGATCGTATCAAAACATGTGCCAAATTTCCAGTAACGTCTATAACTAGTGAATCTCTATCATCACATGATCTAGTTTCTGATGATCTACCGTGTTTTTTCTATCGTGCGCAGTTCAATGCGTTCTTCAACACCGTATTCATGTCGCTTCCACCATTGCGTTGATTGTTGCCGTGCTCCTTGACAACACACTGGATGTGGAGATGTCGAAAAAGTACCGTGGCATGCCGTGGTGGGTGAAGTTCAGGACGTTCAAAGACAACAATCGGAACAAAGAGTTCTACACATTGCCACTTAATCTCAATAGATTCTTCCCACCTACATAGTACCCAAGGTTGGATAATCTCATTGAGGTTTAGGTACCTTTTAAAGTAGTATAGTAGTATATCTTATTTTAGGCTAATTTTGGTTCCAAAAATATGGAATGGAAAGAAAACAAAAATCAACCATTTTTTGAGGGCTTTGTGTTTCTTCGCCCTCAAAGGAACCTAGAGTCTCTAACCAATGTTTGCTAGGGTTTATCTCTCTTTCTGTCTTTCTTTGTTTTAGGAGTAAGAGATCAAGACTACATTTGTTTTCTCTCTCTTTGTTTTAGGAGCAAGAAAGAGTTAGGGTTTAGCTTTGGACTAGTAACAAATCTATCTAGCTTTAGTGCATTTTTATGGTTCAAGTCTTATTAAATAGAGATCAGATTCTCTAGTTTGTTATCATTATGTGTCTCAATGGTATCACCAACTGATGTGACATGGTTGTCTCATATGAATTGCTACATGTAAGGCTGTAAATGAGTTAAGTTGAATACTAGCAGGCTTGAGTTAGACTCATTAAAGTATTAGTAGACTAGAGTTCTTTTCAAGTCTTTTCTTTCGGAGCTTGAGCTCGACTCAACACATAATTACCGAGCTCGAGTATGGCTCATCAATTACTCGGCAATATGCTATTTGAGCTTGAGCTCAAAATTGGCTCAAGTTAACTTGTCAAAAATTTGATAGTATGTCACCCGAGCCTGACTCGTAAAAGACTAGTTTAAATATTTGAGATCATCATCACCAGATGCACAATGTAACCTCATTTGAGAATTTTGAGGGAGTTCATTGATCACATGAACTGTATATTTAGAAGAAAAAAGCACTTACTATTGCCTATAGATGGTTTAATAACTGGCCATGCATGCTTGAATGGGTTGGCTATTATCAACAGAAACATCAAGAGTTTAGACATCATAATATGATTCATTTTCTTGATTTTCCAGGCTAAAGTATTCTGATATTTCAGTTTTTGATGTTCATATTATAGATTGGATGCATCATAGTGTCAAATATTAAAGCAAATTTTATATTTTTACAAAGTGACTCAATCTTGAGAAGGCTGATAACTTTACTAGAAACTATACATGTAATCACTATAGGTTTTAAATTATTGCATAATATGTAAGACTATGACCATCTAATGTATATAATCAACATTAATAGAAATGTAAGGTCGTGCAAATCTCATGTAAATTGATGTCTCGTATAAGTTGAAAATGCGTTGTGAAAATATCGAAAAATGCAATTATAGAAATCTTACAAACATCAATAATAATAAGGGTTAATTATGCTTTGTGTCCTTAACTTTCAGTTTTTTTCATCAAAAATATATCCTCAACTTATATTTTCTAAAGAGCAATTATTGGATTAAATCCTAAAATATTTGGTTTGTTCTAAAAATATCCCTAACTTTTAATAATATCAATAAAAGACCCGAAATATTGACATTGTATAAAAAATGTCTTTCCTAATATTTTTTTTATTAACAGAATACTAACTGAGATTTTCACGTGACAAAAACTATGTCGTTTCCATCAGAATCGTTTTTAAAAGTTTATGATGGCTTTGTTTAGACATCTTTTATTACATAAACATGTTTGATGTTATTTTATTTTGATTGTTACTTGATCACTATCAGATGACGAATTTGATGGAAAGACAGTAAACATGAATGCATTTTTTTTCCAATTATTGTTGAATATTCAATTGCATATGATAGCTCTGATTTGCGTAATTAAGTTTGTTATCTGACTGAATATTAGATTTATATTTTCTAGTTGCATCCATTTTGTTGATGTAGGATTTTGATAATTTTTAGTAACTTATTCAAAGCTTTGTAAAGGGACATTACGGAGTCTCATAAGTCTACAGTTGATGATACCTCTTGAAATTTTTACTAAAGATGAGATTGGTATTTTGGACTCGTGAGGTTATTTGATAACATAATTTATATTGGTATAGAAAATACTTCATGACTTATTTTACCAGAGAAAATATTAGTTTTGATAGAACTAGAATTATAATCAGAGTATTATTTCTACAACAAAAAAATTCAAATAAGATATTGTACAATGTAAGCTCACCCCATTAGCACAATTGTATTGTGTTGTGTCTAAAATTTCTTGTCACGATCCTTAAAAGTCTTCATGGAAGCCATTATTAAGAAATTATGTATCCTTTTTTTTCAATAGTCCTTTATCAAGTCTTGTAAAACAACATTATGGTATGCTCAACATAAAACTCACTTTTAATAACACTCATTAACCTACTAAAAGCATGAGTTAACATTTGTGACCTGGAAATCCTAATCAGTATTCCGTTAATAAAAAATATTTGAGAAGACATTTTTGGTATAATGCCAATAGTTCGGGTCTTTTATTGATATTATTGAAAGTTCAGGATAATTTTAGAACAAGTCAAATAGTTTTGGATTTAATCCGATAATTGTCATTTTCTAAAAAAAAAAATAATCCAACTTTCAACGTTTTCCAAAATATATCCTGCGTAACATAATCCAATGAGGTGCATGCCCCAAAGTCTCAAAATATATAACTAAGTATTTTACCCTTTGAAGCGAATCAAAATCAATCCATTTACAATCATAAGCGAAATTTCTTGATAATCGACTACTGCAACGCCATTTAAACAAAGTAGTTCTATCTAATGACCAAACCCTCAATGTGGAGGTCTTTATCAACATGATGTTTCAAAGCAAGCTTCTCTAGCTATACTATGTGATCCACATTCCCGCTCTTTTGCTAGAGTTGGTCCTAAGCCCATTTCCCCAATAATTACTTATAAAAAATTCTTCCACTTAATAATAATGAAATGAAATCAAAATCTATTGACTCTTTTTCTTATAGCCGTCCCAAGAAGGCACATTTTTATGTTAAAAGTTATTCCATCGGTGTCCGCTCTGATCCCTCTCGATCGTTCCTTCTATATGTTCTCCTCTAGAATCAGGAGGAATCCGAAGAGGAGATGATGAGTCACTGTTGGAAAAATTCCTAAGTTGTTGAAAATTAATCTATCTTGATTACATGTTTTGATTAGATCCCAAAACATCGATGATTGTTTAGGTGATGTAACTAATGCTACTGACTTGTTCTAGAGTTAGGCGTTTGTGTTAAAGGTTTCAACAGTAGAACTACCAGCTTGGAGAGGCCCAAGACCAGAAGGAGTTCAAGCAGTACTGAAGCCAGCCTTACTGAATAGAGTATCAGTATTAATGCAATTGATAGAAGCTCAAATGAAGGATCATGGACTGAAGAATTGAAGACTGACGGAAGGCTAACTAATGTCTGAAGAACTGAAGTATAGCGATGATGATGAACAGAGCTACTGGAGTAAAGTCGAAGACTGAAGAATGACGTCGGAAGATCGAAGATCGAAGATCCGAGACTGAGACTCAGCGCTGAAAGAGATGAATAAGTCAGGATATGACTAAATGTCATATCAGGTAGCCGACTGTCCCCACAAAGTCAAAGCTGACTATCAGGAGTCAAAGCTGGTGTCCTGGAGTCAAAGTTGCCTATCAATAGTCAAAGGTGATGACAAATAGTCAATGTTGGCTATATCAAGTCAAATTTGGTTGATGAAAGGTCAAAGTTGACTATTTATCTACATCTGCTAAAAGCATCATATTGACTTAGGTCTTCGAAGTTGACAAAAGATGAGAGTCTAGCCTGCTGACAAAAGACAGAGCAGTCTCGACTAGCCCAACCTAAAGTAAATGCTGATAAAACACGGAGTCAATTCACCTGAAGAAACACTGAAGATATTAAGCATTGAGTGTTTGGCTTGCCACGTGTGTTAGCGTATCTGCAGAAGATCTGTCTTGTCATAAGATATTTTCAGAGTTGCAGAGCTACAATATACGATGATGTAGACATCTGACAACGATGTATGATGATTCTCAACAGGAAGAATTCAAACAATAAATAGAAGGATCTGATTGGTGCTCCCTCCAACGACACTATTTTACATCTTCTCTATAAATACGCACAGAATCTAACCTTCAAAGGTTACTGAAACACTGCGCAATTGAAATCTCAAAGCATTCAAGCTCAAAGCTTAAGCAAATCAAACAGCGATTTCAGAGAATGAATTTTATAGTGCTATCAGTAAATCTCAAGAGTTCACATATATTTATTAACTCGAGATTTCAGTATACACTTCCTTAAGTCTAAGATATTCATCTTGTATATCTTAAGCTTAAATATACTGAGTTTGACGCATGTGTCAACTCGGATCCATAATTGGAAATCCCTCTACTAAACCCACAAAAGTTAGGTAGAGGTTTGGGCAGGTAGGCAACAAAATGTTAGTTGTTAAAAGCTTGGTCATCTAGTAAAGGTAAGCTAGAGGTTAAGTCATCTGCATCCGAAAAAATATAGATTTTCTAGCACCAGCAAATATAGAAGCAAAGTCAAGTTAGACGGGATACTGTAAGGTGACCTCAGTATCTAGTTTTAATCTTGTACCTGTAAACGAGATCCAATCCGAAGTTAGTGAATTGACTACGCAATTAGTTCGAAGTTAGTGGATTGATTGAGCAATCAGTCCGTGGATGTATGAGTTGATCTCTCCGAACTACGTAAAAATCAACGTGATATTTACTTTCTGTATTGCTTTCAGATTACATGTTATTGAACTGTCATCAGCAACACACAACAACACAACATTGTTTTGAACCCTATATCGGTATCATATTGATACTGAAGAGAAATAAACTGAAAACTGACTAATCCATATTCGATTAAGTGTTTCAAACTGACTTAAAGGTTTCAGTAATACAAATACAGTAACCACTACATTCCGCAAGCACATCAATTGTTAGTTCAATTGACTAGCTATCTTAGCAGTCAATAGGTTTGCTAACTGACAACACTTATTACAAGACATCCCTTATTTGCATTGACCAACAGTACTACCATAAGTAGTGACTATTAGTTATACGACCAGCTATACCTTATAGCCAATCAGTCTCGTTTAAAGAAAAAGCTTTAAAATTTACCTAACTAGTGCATCACTCCTCTCATGCACCAATACGTATCCAACGGGACCCATCAATCACCTTATCGGATTTGTAGGTTGATTACACGTGAATGTTTTTCCACTAAGCAAATGGCTAATAATGTTTTGTATCCTTAAATTTCAATATTTTCAAAAAATGTCACCATCTAATGTTCACTTCAATAAACAACAACTTTGAAAAAAAACGTTTGATTTATGTCATGTCTTACATAATCCGAAGACGGAATGATGAATTGCCATATCACCGAAACTTGTGATGCAAGACATATTTTTTTAGAAAATTGAGAATATATTTTAGAAAATGTGAAAATGTGAAGACATAAAACATGATTAATCCTAATAATAATAAGAGTTATTGACGCATAAATACACCAACTTTGGGCCAATTTTGTTTTTCCACGAACTTTAAAAATTATCACAAAATACACAAACTTAATGACTTTACTGTTTTTATCACGATTTTAAATTCAGGCCAAATTAGATCTAACTTGTCATCTCGAAAATTTACTATAGACTAAACGGTTAGTGATATAAACGTCATCATAGAGAGAGGACATAAAACATCGTCGTTCCATCAAAATAAATCATATTTTTTTTATTTATAGGATTCATCGCGTCAACCTCATTACAAAAATCAAGTCTTCTCGTTTGTTTAATCGTCTGGTTCTAGTTGAGATCAAAACAACCGATATCCTCTCTCTACGATGTCTTTTATATCACTGACCACTTTATCTATGATAATTTGGTTTAAATTTGAAATCGTGGTAGAATCATTAAAGTCATTAAGTTTGTGTATTTTGACAATTTTTAAAATTTGTGAGAAAAATCAAAATTGACCCAAAGTTTGTATGTTTATGTGTCAATAACCCTAATAGGAATAATAATAAAAATAATGAGTGTCAAATTTTGTAGACAACACTACAATTACAGTACCATTTTTGAAAAGTTATAACTACAACACATTATAATTATATAAAATTACATCGTTCCAAAACTTTCAACAGCAAAAACTATGTCGTTTCATCCACGAAAATGATGTCATTTGGCCGGTACATGACCGACAAATTGTGCGAAAAAATTGGGGATACTATAATTGCAAAGAATTATAAGATCATTGTTGTTATTGTAATGTCTGTAAAGTCGTGTCAAATTTACAAGTTAATCTAAAATTATGCTATTTGCTGTAATTAGACTAAATTTTATTATAAAAATTATCCATTATATAGAAAATTCTCCTTAATTACATTCTTATAAGACGTTAACTAGCTTGTGAATTAAAGATTGACTTAATTAGGCATGTTTGGTCTCATTTGCACAACACCAAATCATGTTCGCTAGACTTGTACCAATCACTCTAATATTTTTCTTTTATAGTACATACATAGAGTAAATGTGTGATTATATATATTAGGGAAGAGATCAAATAAAATTTTTTTTAAAAATCTACGAATCAATGCACATTATGTATAAAGTATTGTATTTGATAGCATTGATGAACATTTTGTTTTTACCAGAACACATAAGTACATTAATTTTATATATAAAATACATTAACTTTATAAGTAAATGTATCATAAATACATTAATTTTATACATAAAATGTATAAACTTTATAAGTAATATGCATTGATTCAAGATTATTATAAAAAAAATAAAATTTTATTATAACTCAATCATATAGATTGAGTAAATTCACTTAATTAGAAAATTACAAGACTTTAAATCAATCCAAGTTAGTGAGGGTTTCAAATGCACAGAATTCCTAAAAGAAGACTTCAACTCTCTCAATATACTTGTTTCCAAACAATTTCAACCAATGTATTACAATAGATTAAAAATAGATCAACAGAATTTTTAACAAATATTTTGATAAGCAAAAGTTACCTATTTAATACTATAAAGTTAGCATAAACATAAACATCTAATAAAAAAAATTAGTCATTTTATTTTCCACCCAGAAGAAATGGAAGGGAAAAAAGTCATAAAAAATTTAATTAAAAATGAGAAGAAAAAGAAAAAAAGAAGGGGACGGCCAGGGCAGACTGAACTCCAACCAGTGTTCCTCCACCCCAACCCCTCTCTCTCTCTGTCTTCCAACCCGGTTTCTAGGGTTTCTGCTTCTCTATCTAAAATTCTGCTTAACGGAGTGAAATTCATCTGCAACTCGGCGGAGACGTTTAAAAATTATATCTTTTTATTTGGCTGGAATTTTCAAGAAAGTCGCGCAATCTAGCTGCTAAGCTGAGAGGAGGGATGGCGAAGACGAAGCCGGGAAAAAAGGACCTTGATTCTTACAACATTAAGGGCACCAACAAAGTCGTCAGACGTATTAATTTTTACTCTTGCTGCTACTTTTTTTCCCTTAGTGTTGTTTCATTTCTTAATTATTTTTCTTTTTGGATTTTTTTCTGGTCTTTCTATGTTGCTATCAATCATCTAATCTGCTTTCGGGTTCTGATTTTGTTTTCATGTGTGTGAGTTACGTTCTGCGACACGCGGGCTGCACGATTTTGAGTCAATTTGTTGTGCTAACTCGGCTTTTTAGGGAATGTGAAATTACTACGACACATTGAAGAAGTTTGTGTTACCTTCCACATCAGTTCTTTGTGTTATTTCTGTGGATGCTAGCTTGCTATCACAATGGTGGGATTTGTTTGGTGCTTCCTTAGCTACTGCATCGTGTTATATACGTCGTACTCGTGCAACTACCGTGTGTACACTTTCCGTTTTGTTTGAATGCTGGGGTTTTCTATTATCTGGTTTGTGCATTTGTGCCCATTGTTTGTCTGTTGAACCCATATTTCCTGCAAAAAACTAGTCTTTTTTTAAATATAATAAAATTTTCTTGATTGACGTGTTTCAACTCCTTCAAATGTGTTCATGCCTGAGTATAACGTGCCTGCATCTATAGTTTTATATAATGATCTGAAATTCTATGAGTTTAATGATTTATGTATGTGCACACATGCACATTGTATGCATATCTTGTATCAGTTGAGATGAAATTTTGAAGTTTGTTGGAGTAAAGAATGTGGGTGTTTTTGTAGCGGGAGATTGTGTGTTGATGAGACCATCTGACTCGGACAAGGCCCCATACGTGGCCAAAGTGGAGAATATCGAAGCTGACCATAGGAACAATGTGAAAGTACGGGTCAGGTGGTACTACCGCCCTGAGGAATCCATCGGGGGTCGCAGGCAGTTCCATGGGGCGAAGGAGCTTTTCTTGTCCGACCACTTTGATGTGCAGAGTGCTCACACTATCGAAGGCAAGTGCATTGTGCATTCCTTCAAGAACTACACCAAGCTTGAGAATGTTGGCACAGAGGATTACTTTTGTAGGTTTGAGTACAAGGCTGCGACTGGAGGGTTCACTCCTGACCGTGTGGCTGTGTGAGTATTAAATTTTGAAAAATCAGTGGATGAATACTGAAAATATGAATATAAAATATGTTTATCTAATGTCAGATAAACTTATTGCTTATGTTATTTTTATAGGTATTGCAAATGTGAGATGCCTTATAACCCTGATGATCTCATGGTGCAATGTGAGGGATGCAAGGACTGGTATATAATTTCTATATTTAATTTTTATGTACAAGTCAAAAATCTAGTTGCTTTTGTAATGTCACTGGATCTCAAGTTAACTGTTGAGTAAATGACTCTGTTAGTAATTATTTAGTTCTAAAGCACCTTTGATCTTTCAACATTCTTGGTGCTTGAAGGGCTCGAATTATGAATAGTGCATTTCTTAGTACACTGGATTCATAAGTTGTAGTGCGTATTTTTAATCATATATTGATGCATTCTTCAATACAAGATTATTTGTGAAGAATTTCGAGGTGTCTAGCAGCAGGGTTAGAAGATTTTTGTTGGCAGTTATCTGAATTTTACAGTACGTTTAACTTATAGCACTGATATTTGGAGATGATTAGCTGAATAATATGTTCAGTTTAGCTAGTTACGCTTCCTATGTCGAGGACATGAGCTATAAGTTGTTAGGCATTCTACTCTTGAGCATTGACTTTACATTCACGGAGAGATTTGGTTACTGCAAGTCTATGTGAAATGTGTGTTTGCTTTTGTATTATTGTGACTGAAGACGATTTACTTAGAGAGTTCTTTTACAAATCTTCTTTTGAAGGTTTCATCCTTCTTGTATGGGTATGGCCATTGAAGAAGCGAAGAAATTGGACCATTTCTTATGCTCCGACTGTTCATCAGATGATGATGCCAAAAGGTCATTGAACTCTTTTCCGGTCTCAACTGCTGATGAGGGAAAGGTAAGCGATGCTTATCCATTGTGAACTAGATTATATGTTCATAATATGACAAAGGTGATATGATTTCCAGATTTATTCTGTGTTCAATTAAGATTTGGAACACGGTAGCTAGATATTTTTTACTCGATGCTGAATATTTATATAGAACATTGGCAAAAGCGGACTAGTTAGGTACTGTATTTAACTAGAAAGGTTGAAAAAAGGTGTTTTAATGGCACTGAGCTTTCACATTGCAGAAGTTAGTGTGTTTCGACAATTACCTTTTTGGCTACTTTCAGACCTCAGATACTTGCTAGTACGATACTTAAATCGGGCGACTTGTGATATTTCTTCCACAAAAATTTAAATCATTCTTACTATTACGTGCATGATACATGTTCGAGACTATTACAATTTTATAAATATTCTATTCATTCTTAGTAAACGAAGATGATCCCGTTGTCACCTTTAGTTGCTGTGGACTGAAAGCAATCATTTTATCTGGAAATCTGATGTACCAATTTGATTTCTGCATAGGTCGATGACAAGAAGAATTTGTGATATGCACACAATTCATTTAATTTCGTTTTCCCCACGTTCTCATGGAAATGTTACCGATAAATACTGCCATCCTATCAGTTTTCTTGTTTCTCAAGTTTAACTTGCCCATACTCAGCCATTTGCAATTCAATTTTCACTACTAGGTCGAGCCAAAGCGCAGAAAGAGGTGACAGATTCGTCCGATGCATCACGAGGTTGTACCCTTTTGTTGCATAGCAGCACATAGTAGCTCTGGTAATCTTATTGTTGTATCATGGAATTTGTACAGTGCAGATAGATGCTGAACATAAAAAAATCCCGAGGGCTTTTCCCCCTATCTATCGCTACTTTTGTCATCTGTTTATCACGTCTGCACTGATTATGATTATTTACTATCCACCTCTATATCTTTTGCACAACTACGAATGGAGCAACAGTCGAAAAAAACCACGTAGATGCAGAGGTGTTTATTCGTTAACCTAAAATTGTGTTGACGTGGTTGTTTGTTGTTTCATGTTCGTATTCGTGTTTTCCTCGTTTTTTTTGCTAGAGGTATGATGAGTGATTGATGACTATCTTGTTATGTTTTTGGTGTTTATGAATGCAAATCTTGCTGTTTTGCCTAGTAGTTTGATTCATTTATGCTTATATTCACTTGTTTTGTCATGTGAGAGAGAGAGAGCTTCTTTATTTAAAGCTCACTGGTCTTTCATGTGATTGGCTGAGCTTATAAGCTCTTTAAAATAGCTTATAAGTTATTTAGGAGTTTATAATCTGTTGCAAAGTGTTTGGCAAAATAACTTCATAAAAAGTTTATAAGTTGTGAAAATAAGTTCCAACCGCTTATAAGCTCCCCTAAAAATAAGTTGGTCAACCCTAAATTATTTTTTCATAAACTTATAGTTCGTTATTTTTTACATATATAGTTATATATTATCAATTTCATCTCTCGTTAATGTTATCTCTTTAATTATGATTTTTTCTCTAACTCACGATTCTTTCTTTAGCTTATAAGATTAATTATCCAAATATTTTAACAATTTATAAGCATTTGAGATATTATATTTTATAAGCTTTTCAAATATCTTATAAGCTCTCTAAAATAAGCTTAGCCAAACACAGCTGAATTTGTTCACATTTATTGTTTAGTTAATTAGTTTTTGACTTTTGAGTTCTTCTCTCCGCAGCATTTCAATATTGAATTGTGAGCTTTGCACAAATAATTAACTGATTAAAATTTGAGCTTATATATATACGAGATTCTCCATTTTAAATTATTTGCTTTTAATTATTTCTCACGCATTAAAAATAAATAAATCTCGCGCATCTATATGTAACTAATAACACCATATATACGTAGTGATTATATTGGATGGGAAATAGAATATCATTTGCAATAAAAAAATCAGGTTTTGTCGTGCTTTTACGAGACCATGCTATGAGTGAGCTTTCAATTTAGTGATGATATTTAGGGGAGAAAATCGTAGAGTCGAATATCATCATCTTCAAGTTGGTTTGTTTAGATCGGTCAGTCTCGAGTTTTATTTATCGAATATTTCAAGCTCAAGAGGTTATTAGAGCTTTAATCGAACCCAAACAAGCTTTCTAAATTTAGATATATGTTTAGAATATTGATTATTTTATTTTAAAATAAAATATTTTATCCATAATAACATAATATATTTATTGATTTCTTAGAAAAAATAAAAATAGTTAGAGATTTAACACAATAATTACTAATTATAGAAAGAAAATAATTATATCTAGTTAATAATTTTATATTTTCAAAATAAATCGATTAACTAACTTGTTCACGAGCTAACGAATTTAATACTATCACGCTCAAGCTTGATTTGTTTAGCTAACGAGTTTCACTAAACGAACTTTTATCGAACTTTTATCGGAATAGTTGACGAATTTTAACTCATTTACTGCCCTAATGATATTTTCTTGTTTTATTCGTGCAAGTTTCTTGTACTAAAATGAAGACATTAAAGATTTCTTTTAATTTTTAAGTGTATGATGTTGAAAAAATTGAGGGAGTCTAGTAATTTTGAAATGTTCATCATCATATTTTGTGAATTAAACCAAAGTCGAAGGATTTGTTTCCTTTCTCCATGAAAGAATAAAATTTAAGTATGGAAATTCATTTTTGTTAAACATCAGAGACCGACAATTTTATTCTTTTCAAGGGAAAAATCGGTTAGAATTTGAAATTTTAATTTCCAACAAAGTAAGGGTCAAAATATTTTGTGAAATCATTTTTGAGGACAAATTTTAATCACGATTAGCAAAACTCCCCTGAACGCCCTTAACCAAACAAACCCTCCCAAGTCCCAACTTCCCCTCTTCTCAAAATTAGGGTTTGGAATCCCATCTTTGGAAACTCTACCTTTTTCTCACTTTCCTCTCTCTTAGGGTTCTCGCCCAAATTTATCGCTCAGAATTTGCCATTGTTAGAGGTTTACGAGATATCAGATAGCTATCAACTTCTGTATCTTGATTGGTTTATATATTATTCAGGTGAGATTTTATGATAGAAAAACCGTGATCAATGAGAGGTACGAGCTTTATTGATTCTACCCATTTCGTCTTTGACTATGATTAAATCTCTAAATGCTCGTAGAATAGAATGGATTGGTTGTCGAGATTGCATTTCTATAGATCAACTTTTTGTCTAGCATAGTTTTGGGGGGCTCTGAGTTTGTGTAGACATGATTAAACAAATCTTCGGCAAGCTTCCGAAGAAGCAATCGTCGAAGTCTTCTCAGTATGATTCGAACAATAATGACGCCGCAATCCTTGATTTGAATTCGATTTCGGTAAATCTGTGCCCTCCATCGCCTGCTAACAATGGGACCTCTCCCCCGATGGCGGCGGCGGTCCGGGGGAGCCCCACATTTTTGAATTATGTGGTTGCTTGCGAGGCATTGCCGAGCTTGCGCGATGCTCCAAGCTCGGAAAGGCAGAATCTTTTTATCAGGAAGTTGAATTTGTGCTGCGTGGTGTTTGATTTCACTGACTCTTCCTTGAATACGAACGAGAAAGATGCTAAGAGGGGATGCTGCTTGAGTTGGTGGAGTACTTATCTTTGGTAAATTTGAAGTTCAGTGAGGTTTTGATGAATGAAATAACGAAAATGCTCATGGCTAATCTGTTTCGAGCATTGCCTTGTTCAAATCCCGACAGTAAGCTGGTGGGTGAAGTGTATGACCCGGAGGATGATGAGCCGGCCATGGAGCCTGCCTGGCTGCACCTTCAGATTGTGTATGAGTTTTTCTTGAGATTCCTATCTTTGTCGGAGACCGATGCTAAGCTTGCCAAAAGATACATTGACCAATCTTTTGTGCTGAGATTGCTGGATCTTTTTGATTCGGAGGATGAGAGGGAGAGGGAGTACTTGAAGACAATTTTACATCGTATATATGGGAAATTTATGGTACATAGGCCGTTTATTAGGAAGGCAATCAATAACATATTCTATCATTTCATGTTTGAGACGGAGAAGCATAATGGGATCGCGGAATTGCTGGAGATATTGGGGAGTATTATTAATGGTTTTGCTCTACCTCTCAAAGAAGAGCATAAGATTTTTCTTGTGCGTGCTCTGATTCCCCTTCACAAACCGAAGCAAATGTCTGCATATCATCAGCAGCTATCGTATTGCATGACTCAATTTGTCGAGAAAGACGTGAAGCTAGCTGACACAGTAATCCGTGGTCTTCTGAAATACTGGCCAGTAACTAATAGTTCCAAGGAGGTTATGTTTATTAGTGAAATGGAGGAAGTGTTGGAAACAACTCTCGCTCCGGAATTTCAACGTGTTATGGTCCCTTTGTTCCATCAGATAGGTCGCTGCATCAATAGCTTTCATTTTCAGGTACTGCTGACCTCAATTTTGTTCCCTCTTGATTTGGTTAATATTTTCCAAAGTGGGACCATAATCCTATTGTTGGCATGTGATTTAGACGCTCACATTCTGCTGCTTAATTTCTTTCAGTTTGCTTCTTACCGTCTCCTAGCTATCACGACAGTTTGACCCCTTTTTGTTTCATTTAAATGATGTCTGTGTCGTGATTTCATACTCTGAATACACGATATACTTCACACACACACACACACACAAACATATATTATATATATATATATAGGGGTTGGATCTAATGAGAACTCATCTTTATTGAGAACTTGAGAACTATGTACCGACTTAGAAAGTTGATGAACAAAATCTATGAAGTTGTGCACAACAAAAATATTCTAAAATTGTTGCACACAAAATAATTTTAGAAAGTTTTCGTTGTGCATAACATTATACCGTTATGTGCATCATTTTACAAATCTTATGCATAGTTTGTAAAGTCCTAAAAAAGTTCTCAATTGATCCACTTCCTATATATATATATATATATATATATATATATATATATATATATATATGTTACATAATCGGATACGGGTGAGGATCCGAGTGTCAGATACAATTTTTAAGAAAATTATCGTAACGGGTCACCGTCCTAACTTTGGACACCGGTACGGGGATACATCGAAATGTATACAGCGGGGTAGAAGTTCAAAGTACAAATAAGGTTGTGGTAGTTGTCCTATATCGAAAAAGTAGACTAATATAAGGAGAAGTTGAAAGAATAAATGAGGGTAGTGATAGTCGTCCCACATTGAATAAAGAAGACAAATGTAAGCATGATATGCACTATAAAATAAGAAGCATAATGTGCATTAGGTTCTCGTAGCCACACTTAGCGTCTTCCTCGCAGCAAGCAAGGCGCGCCTTGCACCTAGGCGCTCCAAACAAGTGTCTTTTTAAACCTTGCATAGCTCTGGATGCACCTCTTTTTTCTCATGGAGTGTCCGAGGTGAAATTGCAAGATCGGACACGTATTTCTTGTCCATATCCGTGTTGAGTCTTGTTTACACAGGTCCTTTTGCCCAAATGAAGTGTCCGAGTATATATATATGCTTTCTCCCTTTATGTTAAGAAGAAAAATACAGGCAGGGTAGGGTAGGATTCTGGGATTATATGTATACAGATTGAGTTGTCAGTTTTGGTAAGGCAATGAACTTCTTATCTATGGAACTACTAAATAAATAAGCAGGATCATATCCACAATCGTGAATTTTTTTAAAACTCCTTTTGTTAGAAATAAATGCAAACGTTGATTAAGGTTAGCCTGAGAACTAATGATAAGTCGTTTTCTTGAATTAAGTGTTTAGCTTTGTAAAGATTTACTTTTAATGAATTTGATTATCTTGCTTTTATAGAGCAGCATGTAAATTCAGATGAGTGGATAGAATTGGATAAAACTTGTTCATGCTTTTCAATGGCATCCTTCTGATGTAGAAATGAAAATTTCATCATGGGCTTATCTAAAATCTTGCATAGTCCATTCTTTTCTTCTATGTAGCACCAATACGTGAAATCAAGAGTATTTAGAAAATACTTATTCAATATGAATACGTTTTAAATACATCCAAAATACGTATTAAAAACATTTTTTTAATAAATGCAATACGTATTTAATACGATCAAATACGTTTTTATAAAAGTCAAATAAGTAAATTAAGGTTTTAATACACAAAAATCAGCAAAATAACGATACCCATTTCATTTATCACACTCACGCCTCACGGAGGAGACGCCACTGCTGCTACCCGTTTTCATTTTTCTGTTGCTGTTTTCTTTTTTTTGTTTTTGTTGTTGATGTTGTTGTTTTTTTTGTTGATGTTGTTGCTGTGTTTACTGTTGCTGCTGTTGTTGTGTGCTGTTGCATTTTGCTGTTGCTGTTTTTACTTAAGTAGCTAATTGCTTTATTTTGATATGCACGATTCCACATGAATTTAATAATATTATTATTAATAAAATATAAAAATATAATAAAAAATATAAATGTATTTTTAACGTATTCGTATTTGGATTTTTGGAAAATGGATGTATTTTCGTATTGTATTGTACTACATATTCATATTCATATTGGTGCTTCATAGTTTTTCTCACCTTCTAAGTCTCCAAAAATTGAATTAAATTTTGTTGGGCATTTTATTGTCTCGTTTTGCATCGATGGCACTGGTGCTGATGCATGTATGATGCATCTTGTTTACCTTTTTTTATTGGATAGTCAATCTCATAAATTTTGAGGAGTTAATGAAGGCATATGCGACATCTTTCAAGGAGTTAAAGTTTAACCATATGCATTTGGTGGATCATTGTGTCCACGACTTCTGAATGCACATGCATGGGTGGGATTAGAGTTCAGGATTAGTTGAACCAAAACCTTATATGTAACTTACTTTTTGTGACATTTTCTCGAATACTTGCTATCTGAAGTAATTCAGCTGAATCTCATTCTTAAGAGTATCTATGCTGTTATTTATATGTTATCTCTAATGACAACCCATCATTTCTTAAGTATGACCTCTTATTTTATCTATTCAAATCCAAGTTATTTATATGTTATCTCTAATTTGACAACCCATCATTTCTTCCTATTACGAGTATGACCTCTTATTTTGAATTAAGCGAGCTTCTTTGACCAGCTCCTAGAATATTTTCTTTCCGAATTTTTCACAATACATCAATGTAAATTAAAACTGCCAGCTCATTGGACCACGCCAGATTATTTCCCAATTGAAAAGCTAATTATTTCTGAATAATACCCTCTAAACAATTATGTTTATTAATGTATTAAGACATCTTTTATTTGCTATGTGCTTAATTTTATTATGGATTATGTGGTATTTGCATATTTTTGATAAATTATTGATATTTATTATATATAAAATATATATTAAATATAAAATACAAAACGATTTTTGACGTATCGATCTTCATGGAAAGTTCTTCTGAATTTTTGTTTCTGTACTCTTGACAATGGCCAAATCAGATGCAAGAGAAATTACGCTTAATGTGCTTATATCATAATTATTAAATCAGCCACCATTATCCCTAAAATAAAACTTAAGTCCTCCCAAAATAATCACTCTAAAATTAGGCCTCCCTAATATAAAAAATTTCATGCCCAAAATATGCTATGTGATCCACATCAATGTGTTGCTTATATCTTGACCAGTTTCAGTACTCTCATCTGAATATTTCCTGCCAATATGGACACTTAAATATGCCTTAACTTATGTCCCTCTTTTATTGCATCCAAAATTATTTGATGAGAAAGCTGAAGCTGAGAGAGCTTTATTTGCTTGATCATTTGCTAATAAATGTATCTCTATATGGTTCTGATCGGATGCATTTGTTAGATGTTATAGCAAAGAGTTTCTCGTTGAACCGAGATTCTTGCTGATTTGTCAGTCTTTTGGTCTTTCCCTTTGCTCGTGTGTGTGAATGTATACATGTGCACATTCACAGAGGACTGAAATAGACGATAAACTTGATCAGTTGCACATGTAATGTAATGCATTCCTTTTAATCTTGCTGGTACTGACAGGTTGCAGAACGCGCACTCTTCCTGTGGAACAACGATCACATAAGAAGTTTGATTATTTTAAACCAAAACGTGATACTCCCTATTATACTCCCATATATGGAGAAGAGCATCTGTGATCACTGGAACCATGCTGTTCAGAGCCTAACAATGAACGTGCGCAAGGTGTTTGTAGATGCTGATCAATCATTCTTTGATCAGTGCATGGCCAAGTTCAAAGAACACGAAGCCAAGGAGAAGGAAATGCTGGAAAGACGAGTGTCAAACTGGAAACGGTTAGAAGACATAGCTGCTGCTAAACCCCTAAGAAACGAGCGTCTGCCCGTGTCCGTGTTTCCTTCCTCTGTTGCTATAGCCACCTGCACCGATTCAAGAGCAGCTATCAGGAACTGAGCACCCACCGCAAGCCTGGAGGTCCCAACTGCTCAAAACAGCAAACGCTGTAGGAAATGAATAAAGATCCAACCAAGATCCTTAGCAGATCAGATTTTTTCATATTTGCAGGTGAAAAATGGAGATGCCGGTATTTTTTTCTCTTGATTTTTTTTTCGTTTGTTTTGCTTCTGAGGTTGGAGTGAGGTTCAGCTAACAGGCGTTGTATGATAAGGATGCTGAACTAAAGATCCAATTTTTTATGTGATTTTTCCACCTTATACTGATGCAGAAAAATATGTTCACACTACCAGATGGAATTTTTTTTGTATTTTCTTCATTCCTTTTTCTGTGCCTGATCCCTGATGGTTGATGATATATAATTTTAAGAGCTAACAATTTGTACAAAGATTTCAAAAATGTATATATGTCACAATTAAATTAGTTGGTAACATCTGTATCGAAAAATCAATCTTAGATTGATTGTCTAATTCTATTGCATTTTTGCACAATCTTAACTTTCTCTCTCCAATGCCAACTTCTTCATCAAAGCCTCCATTAGCTCAACCAATGCAGGCACATCAACATATTCTGGAAACTTTCTGCCCAAATTTCTGATGCAGACCAATTCCAGTGCCGTGTAATTGCTCATCGTCGAGGTGGATGCTGGCCGGTGACAGACTGCCATCGGAGATGCCAAGGTGGAGGTGCTCGGTGTTTTTTTGTAGTAGATTCCAGTCTCCCAATCCTCACATCAATCTCACACGTTGCATCCTCCATATCGTTATCTCTATCCACGGCCCTCTTTGCCGCCTTCAATTCATCTCTCCCGAACTTCTCTAGCAGACGGTGCGGCCCTGGTGGTGAGACGGCGGCATCTTCATCAACGTTGTTGCCGAAACTCGAACCCCTCCTCTTCGTCCCTCGCTCATCGGTCCGATCATTGATCTTCTTCTTCGTCTCCTATCCCGTGTGAGATTCGGGTAAGAAACGCATGAACTCGCGAATGAGATCGTTGTTCTTCCGGAACAATCTGACGACCTCATGGGGAAAGTCGTGGCGGTGATTTCCCCAGTGATTATGCATGCATGCACTCCAAGAACTTGCAGTAGGCCCTGCCGCTGTCGAACCGGGTCCCAACCTCGTTCAGGAAGTTGACGCAGTACCTTAGGCTGACTCAGTTTAGGAACTCCATGCAGGAGTTCTCCGTTGGCCCCAGATTGGTGGCTCGGGACGAAATGCTTGAAACCAGCGGCGATGTTGGACTTAACTTCACGTATATATTTCTGGGCTGCAGAATGGAGAGGATTCATTGCAACAATTTTTTGTGGTAGTTTTGGATGTCTACAGTCTATTCATATTGGGTATAACATAATATATAAAACACAGTTTTTTTGAATGAGGAACTAAGGGTTGGTTAGAGTATGAGTTGCAGTTCGAAACCTTATAGTTTTTTGGAATTTGGCTAGAGTCCACCTGTACTGCCTGTCATAATTAAGGCCACGGTTAGACTCCCGTCGGCATGTGTAACTTGACCACAAATCAATTTCTCGATACGTCCATCAAATTGACGCTAGAATTCCAACTCATTTGCCACAAACCATAGTTCTGTCCACCAATTTTCCAACTTAAGTTTTTGCCGAACGACGGACATCCCATACCATGGGCTTGAAAATCGCTTAAACACATTTCAATTTTGACATTAATAGGACGTCAAAATTTGAACTCTAAACTTGCGATGGATTTGCGCTCATAGCTCAGCTGTCCAAAGTTGCTGGCCAATAACTTGATTGTTTGGAGTACGATGGACAAATCAAATATACCATTGGAAATATCTCAACAATAGTTTTTATGGTACCAATGTTGTTGGATTTTGATTGACTAAAGTGGCCAGAAATAGCCTGAATGTTGTTGCCCTCACACCTTTTTTTGCTAGAATTTGGATTTCAATACTCCGTATACGGTCAGATTTTTTTTTACTAGATTCCAAAATCTTGTAGAGCTCATGTAATTTTTGGCGCAGATTTTTATTTGGTTAAACTCATGATTTGACCATAGTTTGTGTATTTATAAATAATTAATTAACCCTGTTTAATACAACTTTTTTTTTAAAAAAAAAAAATTAAGAAGAAGAAAAAGTAAAGAAAAATAGATAGATAATTGAAATATGAAACAGAGCATTCACATTCTAATGCTCAATTCTTGCTAAAATAGTTATAAATTTACTCATAGTGACCGAAACAAAAAATCTTGTTCTAAGATAAACACAAACAACAGCCACACAAACAATCAACAATATCAGAGGCAAACACTCTGTAATGAAAGTTGAATCGCAAACATGTTGAGATTGTCCAATTCTATTCCATTTTTGTACAATCTTTACTCTCTCTCTCCAATCCCAACTTCTTCTCCATCAGCTCAAGCAAGGCATGCAACACTAGAAAATTTCTGCCCACACCCACTCCAGAGTCGTGAAATGCACAACAAAGCGGATGCCGCCCGGAGACAGACAACCGTCAGAGATATCGTGGTAGAGGCACACGGTGCTTCTTCCCACAGATTCCAAACACCCAATCCTCACACAGCCAATCGTCCATATCATTATCTTTTTCCACGCCTCTCTTCATCGCTCCCAAAATTCTCCGACAGACGGCGGCTTCTTTGTTAGCTCGACCGCCGGAGACCCCTCTTCCTCCTAAGATACTCGCGAACTAGATCATCGTTCTTCCCGAACAATCCGGCGACCTCGTCGTATACATTGGCAGCGGTGATTTCTCCATGTGAGCTGGCATGCATGAACTCCAAGAACTTACAGTAGTCCTCGCCGCTGTCGAACCAGGCCCCGACGGGGCGGTGGATTGGTGGCTCGGTACGAAAGAGTTGAAACCGTAGAGTAGGTTAGGATGGTTGCGGAAGAGTGTTTGGACGGTGGAAATAACGATGGAGGTTGTATGTTTCTTTTGTGGTTTGAAGAAATTGGTGGTAGGTTTGGCGGCCATCATCGGCGGCGGCCACGTTGGACTTAACTTCACGTATATATTACAGGGCTGCGAAAAGAGAGGATGATCCATCGCAATAATTTTAGGTGTAATTTGGGATTTGTTTACTATGGGGTGTTTGGTTACGTGATTAATCAATCCTAATCACATGTTTAGATTGAGTAATTATTATTTGACATGTACTGTTATCATGCTTTCAATGATAATTAATTAACCCAAACTTTGATGATTATTTAATCATTCCTCAATCTTATTACCAAATTTCAAAAATACCCTCAACTTATCGGCGGTAGGTAGAAAATCTGATTTTAACCCTCTCTCGATGATCTATCTTGGATGTTTAATTTATCATATATTGATTATTTACCTAGCATGCATCTACATAATTAATTACAACACATATGTATTTTTCCATGTTCACCTGCTAATTTGTCGGATAAGGAACTGGATCAAGACTCGTGCTTTGATCTTCTAGACTGTATCATGTTTGTCAAAACTCCAATGCCGAGTGAGAGCAATATATAGAGAGTACTGCAGAAATTCGCCTTCTTCCTCACACTTAGAATTTTCGAAAATCACTATAAAGCTTCTTATGTTTTTCGAAAATCACAATGATGTTAGGATAACCTGATTTTCTCTCACCTTATATTTATAATGCAACCCTAGAATCCTATAAGGATATGATCTCTGCATATCTAATAAATATAATAATATCTTTTCAGATAGAGAGGATCAGAACAGAATCACATGGGGATTCTTATTGAGGTGGACGAATTCTTGGCAGCTCCAGGTCTTGATGGGTCAGCCCAGATGTCAAATACAAGGAATAAAGATGAGCCTCAAATAAATTAAATATCTTATGTTCAGCCTAGAACATAAATTAATTCATAAACATTTATTCATGCCACTAGCGAATAAATGTTGATTTACCCCTTTATTTCAAGTTGAGTCTAGTTTGCACTTAGACTTCACGAACCTCGTATTTAAGATATCGCACCTCCATTAATTATTTATAACATTCTGACTGCTTAAAATAATTAATCTCTTTAATTCCTTAAGTAGTACCACTCAACCTTATTTTTGTATTTGAGATAACTCAACATGCATGATTTAGTAAAATAAACTTTTTGAGCTTCTTAAGGAGACGTCATCATCCTAAACGGATATGGTGACTCGATACAAGCAACTAGCATGACATACAAGCACTGCCACCACCAAGATGCGGAGAATATTGAGTTATCTCATTTAACCCTCACCCATGACAAGTCAAAGTGATGGTCAGTAACTCATACTCACATAATACATTATCGAGGTTTATATCAACGTAAAGTCACCGAGATCTAGGTTCTTCACGACGATCAGATAGAAGAACTCATCTCACTGTGATCCATCAATACGTCAGAGACGTACCAGTATAGACAAGCAACCAAATCAAGTCACTTCTTATCTATACCGCAGCCTATACCGACAACTCGTCCTAAAATTGTCTCAGCTGTGATCCTTTTTATATCTCATTAAACTTGACCAATTATACAGATTTTTGTGATCTTCTACACACTGTATGATCTAATTTATATACGAGATAAAGGGACATATACATGCAATCAAGTAAACAATTCAGATAGGAGATTGTAATAATGGTAAATGAATTATTGTATACAAGTTCAACCAAAACTGCTTCCAGTATACAAATCCAACACAACTCTTCATTTCTAAGCTCTCTGCCACCTCTCCGAGTTGGTGGTTGAGCGGCGGTATTGTTGCTATTGGCGGCGTCTGGCCGACGAGGTGGAGACACGCGACGACATCATAGGCGCAGGCACATGGCGGGAACTGCACGAGCTGCGGCCTAAAGCCGTTCGTCGACAGATGAGAGAGAGAGAGAGGCGAGAGGTTTGAACGGTGGGCGGAGAAGATGGTTGGCAGCGAAGGTTTGGATTCGATGGTGGTTTTTACGAAAAAAACATGCTTACACAGGAGCGGTTTGAACAATCATACTTAAACATGAGCGGGAAACGAGAGAGGAGAGAAGGGGAGGATGGTGGTCGTGACGTCGATCGCCGCCGACGATGGTACCGTCGGATTGAAGGCGGCAGCGAAGGCAGACGAACAGAGAGTGAGAAGAAAAGAGCCTATTAGACGATCAACCGATGATAGACAACCTTTACCATTGTCAACACAAATCAATAGATTTCACAACAAATTCACACAAACTTAATCTGCAAAAGAGTGCTCGTGTATTGGTGAGAATGGAAGAAACTGAAGAAACAATGATATTCTGTTATTTGATTCAAATTCAAGATGATCAATATAAAATTAAAGTTCCCTCCTTTATACTGGTGTTGCTTTCTTCATACTGATAACTCCTCCAACTAACTAACAGACTAACAACCCTCAAACAAACCAACTGTTATGACCCACCTTCGTTGTTGACACAGAAATGTGCTTTTATTAGTGGAAAATCGTTTATACTTGGCTAGCTATATTCATAACAGAGTCAATAGAGAATACGAAGAGAGGGGAAAATGAGAGGATGGTGGTCGCGGCATCAGCGGCCGACGACAGCCGTGCCGCCAGATTGACGGCGGCGACCCTGTCAGATAAAGAGAGATAAAGGAAGAGAGGAGAGAGAGAATGAGAAAAGAGGGGGAGTTAGGGTGCCGCCAGATTGACGGCGGCGGCCCTGGCAGATAAAGAGAGATAAAGGAAGAGAGGCGAGAGAGAATGAGAAAAGAGGGGGAGTTAGGGCTGAGATAGAGAGAGAGATGGGAAGGGGGGTGATACGTATAGATAGAGAAATGGGCCAATTGATTTGGGCCCAAAATTAATTTTATTTTTTGGAAATGGGTTTGTAAATTAATTAGAATTGCGTTGATATTTTTTTTTAGATTTTAAAGTTAATTACTTAGTTTTAACTTAAATTATGGGTTTGATTAATTTAGATTTAATTAAATTATTTTGAAGAATTATTAATCATAATAGATATTATTATGTTCTCGTGTGATTGCAAATTGAAGAAAATGTATCAAAAGACAATTTTGGTACTATGCACATTTTAGTCATAATTCTTCAATTTATTATACATTATAATCAATAAATCCAAACACAAGACTAAATAATTTAAATAATCACATCATACTCTATCCTATCAATCTTATTTATTCCATCACTCAAATCAAACACCCCCTATGTGAATAATACATAAAAGAGATTTTAACTCGAAAAATTAAATGTGTTTGGTAGGGTACGAGTATAGCTGGTAGACTCGGCCCCGGGCCCATCTGGCTTTTGCATTTTTGGGCCGGGCCGGGCCCGCCCGAAAATTTTCGGACCTAAAAATATGAAACCCAAACCAATCCGAGCGGGCTTTCGGGCGGAAGGGCTTTTTTTAGATTATTTTCTATTTTTTTTAATATATAAAATTAATATTTTAAATTAAAAAATAAATTAATTGAATACATAATTAAAATTTTATAACTCCTTAACTTAAACAAAGAATCAGTGATAAGAACATATTGAGCTTACTTATTCTTATGATAATGTTTCTTGTACATCTTGACCAATTTATGTATTCATGCGATGATATTGTAATGCAGTATAACTTTAATTCTTTAATTTAAGGAGAAAAAATTAATAATTATAAATCAAAGACAAATGATATTATTAAACGTTAATCCCACTTATACGTCTAAAATAATAATAATAAAAATTAATTGTACAGTATATATTTAAGATCAATGATTCAAAATAGTTTTTACATATTATAAGATCATTAATCATCAGTTTATATATTTTTGGTGATCATTTCTCTTAGAAATTATTTTTGAATGATTTATGAGGTTATTATTTTTTTCATGATTTTGATGTATTGCAAAAAAATTATTTTCCTTACCAGTATATGAATTAATAAGAAAAATTCTACTATAATAAATAAATAATTATATAAAATATAATTAATATTATTAAAAAATTATAGATATGTATATTAAATAATGTTATAAATATGTATATTTAATAGAATATTGGGCGGGCTTTTTTAGCCCGAGACCCGGGCTTTTTTAGCCCGAGACCCGGGCTTTTTTGGCCCGAAGCCCGGTAGGCTCAGGTTTTTTACGGTGGGCTTTTTAGGCCCGATTTTTTGGGCCTTTAATTTTTAAGCCCAAACCCCTGGTACCCCGGGCGAGCTTTTTGGGCCGGGCTCATTTTGCCGGCTCTAGATACGAGTAGTAATTCCAGACATGAATTAGGATTAGATTGAATATTTAGTAATGTGACGCGACAAGAATTATGTATGGAAGGATCTATTCTATTTATTTACATATGGAATAACCGTTGGTAATTTAATCGTGTTCCCTCAATTTTTTTGAATTAATCAATATTATTTTTTGTATTTTCGTCGTTGTAACTTATTTCCTTCTATAAAGACAGTCTCTGATCAAATCCCATAAAAATAGTATAGTTAAATGGATCCCCTAAAAAGAGTTTAATTAAATATATAAGATCCCATAAAAATAGGAGTATAAACTGAATAGGAGTGGCATTGTGTTAATTAAAAAAGTGGCAAGATAATTGAAATTTGAAACAGAGTATTCACATCCTAACTTGATTCTTGCTTTGCACCGCAGTGGGAGAGGCACTACCCATGCTAAAAATATGCTTAAAATTTTACTTGCACAAAAGCTTGTTCTAACATTAACCAAACAAACACAATCAACATCAGAGGCAAACACTCTTGATCCTGATCAAATTTTGCTGTCTCCAATGGAGACTACTGCAACACTAAAACTATCAATATGTCTGGTTATCTATGAGACTACACCAATATCTCACAACAAGAACTCTACATAACATGCACATTGCAACAACATGAACTAGGTGGACTCAGGTCACGTCAGTTTTGAGGTTTGAGGTGTATGGTGAGGTCATCCAAGGTGGGGCAGCTAAGGATCTTTAGCTCGTGCTCGTTTGCTAGATGCAATAGGCATATGAAGCACAGATGTGGCGAGATATCATGAAGAGATGCTGCTGCTCTGCAGTTATCTGGAAAATTAGCCAAGACTTGCTTGAAGGAGATAGACTCTTCAGGTGCTTTGTCCTGAAAAGATTTGTTTGTTATAGAAGTTTGTGTTGCTGCAAAGGTGGTGGAATAACAGTCATTAAACTAGTTTACCTCAACCGGGCTTTCATTCAGATGTTGTATATGGCCCCATAGTGTTTCCTTTAGTGCATGAACATCAACTTGTTTCGATGTCTTATCATACTGGACCTCAATCTTGCTCACCTGTTTACAATCAAGTAAATGAGAGAGAGAAGAGATGCATTTTCACTACGAGGTAACACAGTATGACTAAGACATGTTGATAGACCAACGAACCTGTCGAGGTTGAGAAACAAGCGTAGTTGGCTCCTCAACATCACTATAAGCATGTCCATCATCAAAGCCGCCACCAAAATCATCTCCATCATCCCAAGATGCTGTTGCTTCGAACCCATCTCTTTGTTGATTTTCATTATCTAACCACAATAACTATTAGTATCTCACTACCTCCACATGTGATGAGAGAAATGAACAAGCAGAGATGTAACTCATTCTACATCAATACTTTCATATCCTTATCACAAAAAAGTAAACAAGGCCTTTCACAAACCAAGTAGACATAGAACAAAGGAGGGCGAGGATACAAAGCATAAGAGTAAAACTTACCAGTTTTCTTCCTTCTAGTCTTTCCAAGGCACTGCAGCAAGAAACAAAAAATAATAACTATCTAACCCTCAAGTTCACAGACCAAGTAGACACCAATCTGAATTAAGGACAAGATGGCAAGAATAGATAGATATAAATATTTTTAAAATAAGTTCGTAAAATATTCTTCACTGATGGAAAAGGTAGGCATGCTATATGAGAGGTTTCAAGTTTACCAAAACATGAGGAAGCAAAAACAGCTTCACAAGATCCTCAGGTTGGTAGTGACAATCTTCAGGAAGTCTGGTGTTGCAAGGTGCCCTATTTGCTGGAAGTAATAGGGACTTGGGATTGTTTGGAGGAGCAAAGATTTTTGAAATATCAGTGTCAATAGTGCTTGAAAAATCAATATCCTCTGCTTTCTTGTTTTTTGTTTTCTTGTACTTTGGTGATCCATTTTCCTCGGCCGGAACCTCAGGTTCTGCAGAAGAACTCAGCATTTAATTTCAAAGAAAGAGATTAGCCGGAAAAGGAAAACCAGTACGGGTGCATGGTGAAGCCTATTAAATTTGACCTTTTGTTTTTCGGAATTTCCAATGATTTGGACCTGCCCAAGCATTTTGCTTGGTTGAAAATCCCAAACTTAAAGACAAATAGCTATCAACTTCCCCAAATCTATCATCCTCATCAGGGTCATAAACATTTGACTGTTCGTCACCCTGCAAAAATTAACCAGAAGGTACAAACTCATGCTGTCACATATTTTTCTTTCTGACAAGTTGAAAATATGCAAAAGTTAGATAGGAGGTTGAAGTAGTGAAATATCTACCAAATAAGGATCTTCATGCTGGCTTGGGAATGTTGTGTCCTGATTATGAGTAGCCTCATCTATTACACTTGCTTGGTCATCATGATCATCATCCCAAGCTCCATAGTCCCCAAATGTGTCAGCAGATACATCATTAACTTGCCCAAAAGAAAATGACTCAGATTGTCTTCGGTCATCTGTGTCCAGTTGATTTACTATGGCACTAAGGCTGGGAGATATTTCAGAACTGTTAAGCATATCCGACACCATCCTCTCAATGCACTCTGAAAAAAAATTAAATAACATAATTAACAATCATCAAGTCCAAACCAACCAATTTTATTCAAAGAAACACAAAAGGTAAAGTCCTTGCAGGTAAACCCAGACTGCAGCATTACCTACCACTAGCAAAAGACAGATCAATTATCTCAGCACCCTCATCTTGTGCCACCGGAGATGAACACTTTCCAGGTACTTCCAAAGAATCAAAAAGGACCTGGCAGTTACCATAAACTCCAAGATTGTTCAGCAACAGACCCTTTGCTCCACCTTCATCAAACTGTGCTGAGGTCTGATGGTAGAGAGGATCTACCACAAATGCAACTAAAACAAGGGGTACATTTAGACTAACACACACCAAATACCTTTCAGACAGAATGCTAATATGTGTGTGTAGAGAGAGAGAGAGAGCTATGGTGATTACACTGATATTACGACTAATATTGATAATTTGTTATTTCTCTAGATACAACTTACCATCAAATTTCTTTACATTTAGAGCGGCAAAAGATGACTCCAGTGTTGACAAAGGTGACAACTGCATTGATAAATACCAAATATACAGGTTACTCGTTTTACAACGTATCTGATCAACTGCTAAATACTTCATTTTCCTTTTTTATCTGTCCCCAGAGTTACAGTCCCTTTCTTGCCAATGGTACATTAGATTATTCTTCTTTAATATACCCCTACTTAATGATCTTTGAAGTTAACATTTTTTTCATTTTCAATGAGTAGGTAATTGTGTGGTACTAGTAGGGAAAGTTTTTACCACTTAAACCTTTCAAAAATACTTTAACTACATTTTTTAATAGGCGTGGAAAAGGAAGTGGACGGGATTATAATATACAAGGCAGACACTTAAACCTTTCTCCCTTGCTCTTTCTTTAAGTCACTTTCCTCTTGTCCAGCAGTGACATTGCCATCCTCGACAGCATGCTCTGTATGAATACATTTTAGGAATACTGAAAAGCAGGTAAAAGCAAAACAGTACATAACATCTCACAATTTACACTCCAGTTCAATCACAATCATTAACTTCAGATAAGCCTAAGGTAGGATGATAACTAGATCATTAAATGGAAGAGGATATAGAAAGGAACAAGCATGTGGGATATTGTTGGCTTGTAAATTATTTCTAAGAACTGACGTCCTACTTATACATGAAAGACATGATAATTCAAGAAATTACAAACAAGATTCACACACACATAGAGAGACAACATCACTGGCAAAAACGGTTGAATAACAGAAAGAGTTACTTCCAGATGCAAGCTCGCAAACTTTTGACACTCGCAAAAGTTGAAACAAGCAGGTACTGTCAGAAGCAAGCTTACAGACTTTTAAATCAGCAATAATGCACTCATCCAAACAACGTGTAACTATATCTATGCTAGGATTCTCAACGACAAAAAATGAGAAAGGCAATAATGATTAAAAACAAATGATGCTCTGAAAACTTAATTTATCCAGAATATTATTAAATCCTACTAAGGTTATTTGAACATTTGTAAATACATTATACTTCCACCTGACTATGTTCCTTCAGTTTTTATGATAGGCAGATATCAGAGCATTTTAATATATTAACAGTGATAATACCTGAAAAAGAAGAAAGAAAACTAATGGACAAATAACAAACCAACCATCAAGTGATCAAGGTATGTGAAACCTGACCTTTTTCATCTTCTTGCCCAACCCGATTAATTCCTCCTAGAACTTTATATGCCTCAGAATGAACGGAATCCACTCTCATGGAATAAATCTTAACCCCAGCTTCAAGTGTACAACTTGCCTACAGTATGATTATTACAGGTAAATTTACAGATACTAGTGAATGCAAATAATATAACAAGATACAAAGGCAAAGCATTCACACATTCAGGAAAATTAAGTGGTTTTTTACTTTCTAAACAGCTTGGATAAGGAATGTACAATAGCAACCAACAATCACGTTTTCACTCTTAAGGCTACTACATTATATGATGACAAAGGCGATAATAAATAAATTCAAAGCTTCTTCCCTCATGAATGTCATATAGCAGATACGGTGCATTAACAAAGCTATAGAATGTATCAGTGATCGTTCCACAAAATATACTTGAGCTTTTGACATTTTCAACTAAATGAGCAGAATCTTATTACAATCATCTGAACCTATGTTATATTCACTTAAGAGATGCACATTCTACCATCCAGATATAGACCTGGTTTTTCTTACTGATGCTGATCATATTCTTATTTTCAAAGTTAATTAGCTCATGCTTTAGAGGGTGTTTGACTAAGCTTATTTTAGAGAGCTTATAAACTCCAACAACTTATAAGATGTAATATCTCAAGAACTTATAAGTTGTCAAAGTAGTTGGATTATTGAGCTTATAAGCTAGAGAAAAAAGTAAATTAGAGAAAAAAAATTGAAGAGAGGTAAAGTTGATAGAATATATGTTGGAAATAACGAACCATAGTAAGATTATTTTGGTAAATTCACCCTCTTAATACAGAACACCTGGTTAAACAAAACTACAGCCCACAATGTTCAAAAAGCATTTCACTGCCGCCAATTATCGAATTCGAATGTTTGTGTAATAAGTTGCCTAAATCCAATAAACTATCAATACTATAGTCTAACATATACAGCATATACAGTCATTGCAATTGCAACGCAAGACAAAATACAAACTTCTAACACAGCGAACAGCAGAAACAAGATTCCTTGCACTTGATCCATCAGACAATGTTATATTATCTTTATACGTATAGCTTTGTGCGGGGGTGTTACAAAGATATGATATACCTTTTGGAAATTGGTTTCAGTATCATCTTCTTCTTCGACCTTAATAATCTCGCAGAGATGATCTATCAAGTTCAGCTCCCACGTGTTTTTCTGATTAATTTTCTGCAGGCCACAAACATATAAATGATAACTTGAAAGAAAAAGAAGAAAATTCGTTATTCAAAATACAAAGAGCGGACATTTTCGCTGGCTAGTTTGATGCAGTTGTGGAACAAGTCGAGGATCTGGTCTTTTCCAAGACATGAATCGGTTTCAGGCGAGATGGAGGTGGAAACGATGGTGGGCTTTCGGCGGATGGCGGCGGCGCGCGCTGCGCGTGCCTGGGCCCGTTCCAGTTTGTCGTCGTTGGAGCCGATTGGAAACAACGGGCTCTTTATCGGTGAAAATGGAGCTCTTTGCTTCGAAGTTGGGCTTAAGGTTTCCGCCATTTCAGGTTGCTGCCGGAGGCCGGAATTCAAGAGTTTAGAGAGAGAGAGAGAGAGTATTTCAAAGTGGCTTTCGAAACTCTGTTTTTCCCTCCTCCGAACTTAACCAATTTCGAAATTTGGGGATTGGGACAAACTAGAAGAATATGTAGACAGAGGTTCATACCAAAACATCACGTATAATAGTAAAAAAGTATCGTATAAATATATCAATTTTAATTTTTCATAAATTTTAAAAATTATCACAAAATACACAAAATTAATAACCTTAATAATTTTATTATAATTTCAAATTCAATCCAAATTAAATCTAACTTGACATCTCGAAAATTTAATATATATTAAACGTTTAGTGATATAAACGATATCGAATAGACAAGACATAAAATATTATCATTCAATCAAAATAAATCAGATTTTTTGATTTATATGATTCATCGCGTCAACCCTCATTACAAAAATCAAATATTGCCGTTTGTTTCATCCGTTGGTTCTAGTTGGGGTCAAAACAATCAATATCACCTCTCTAAGATATCGTTTACGATCGTTTTGTCTATGATAACTTTTCGAGATGTCAAGTAAAATTTAATATGACTTAAATTTAAAATCGTGGTAAAATCACTAAAGTCATTAAGTATGCATATTTTGTGACAATTTTTAAAGTTCATCAGAAAAATCAAAATTGGCTCAAAATCGATCTATTTATGCCCTAATAACCCTATAAAAAATTAAGTGCAACTTTTAAATAAAACTTCCTCTATTCTAAGCCCAAAAAAGAGGGGAAAAAATGCTGCAAATAACACAATTTTTTATTTGAATTGATAATTTCCACACTACTTTGAAAATATTATAATTATAATATCATATTTTATTGTTTTTGGTAATTATAATTCTTCTAATTTTTAGCGGTACACATAGGGCAAACTTTACCAAGAAAATATTCATATTGAAATTGCAAAAACTCAAAAGATTACGTTATAATTGTAAGTTTTTAAAACTTTTGTAAAAATTGTAAAATTGGATAAAATTTGTGTCATTTGCACAATATTTGAAACTTAGTCGCACAATATTTTAAAATTTTCATAACTTATATAGACAAACCCTATAAAAATCTGAAGCCATAGCTTATATATTCATAGAAGTGGGGAAAAAATTCAAAAAATAACGATACTTAAATATACGAGCTAGATTACACATATCAATTATTTGTATATATGATTACAAGCCAAATGCTACATCATCCACTAAAAGTCACAGAAACATAAACAAAATCAAAAGTGTACTACATAAGAAAACAATGTGGTGTATATATCTTTACCAGCTTATGCTTCAAAAAAAAACAAAAGGAAATGTAACAAAATAATGAAACAAATGAATAAAGATCAAACTCCTCCAATTCCAGGCTCTTCTGTTGCAATCTTGCCTGCATTATTGCTTGTACTCTCCTGATTCTGTTGCTTGAGCTCTCCCTCCCCATCAAGCTGAGGTACAACATAGTTCTGCACCTTGTACCTATGCCTCATTGCAAACACAAGAAACACCAAAAAATTCAAGACCCCCAAAACTGGAAGCATCCAATAGAAGTTATCCAGCTTCCCTCTATTCAGGTCACTCATCAGCCACCTGTTCGTCACGTTGTCGACCAGCGTGACGAGAATGCTACTGACGAAGTAGCCCATGGATAGGGTGTTGAGGAACAACCCCATGCTCATAGACTTCATTCTCTCTGGGGCCTCTCGAATAAAGAATTCGAGTTGTCCCACGTAGGCGAAGGTGTCCCTGGCCCCCACTAGGAAGAACTGAGGCAAGAGCCAAAGGCACGGATTTTAAGGCTATCATCGTTGACGAAGGCATCCCTCTTCATTTTCTCCATGAGGGCCGCGGCCCCCATCCCAAATACAGAGAAAATGAGGCCTATCCCGACCTGCTAGAGGGAGGACGAGCCTTGTTTCGTGTGGGTGATGTTTCGGGCCAGGGGGACGATGACTCGCTCGTTGAGGGACGTGAAGAGGAGGATCGTGATGAAGAAGAAGAAGGAGAAACTGCCCGTTGGAATCTCGAAACCGCCTAGATTCCGGTTCATGAATGTTGCTTGCTCGATGGTGAATGTGTTCATTTGGGAGTAGATTGTCCAAAAGAGAATGCAGGTTGACCAAATTGGTAGAAGCATTACCACCATCTTCACTTCCTCAACTTGAGTAACGGTCGTAGGTTTCTCTACAGCGGCGTCTTTGGCCCCGCTGCCCCTGCATCGCCCTCAGCGACTGCGGCCTTGTCAGAATAAAACATGCTTTCTCTAGATTTAAATTATATTTCCAAGTCTACAGGAAGGTAGACCTGCTCTGTTAACTTCTTTGTTTTACTAAGCAGTGACATCACTAAATTATAAGGCAAAAGACTTCAGTTCAGTGATGTTCCTGTCTAGCGTAACAGGGAAAATTAAACAAAAAAATCAAAATTATTTACCAAAACTTTTACCTAAGTTTATCAGAATGAGGAACTGTGGCATTGTAGTACTCATTCAACATGTCCAGCTGCAGAGGAAACGTCAGTCGGCTCCTCTTCCACGCAAATGAGACGACACGCCATATCACAGTCAGGGGGCTCCCCTGGGGCCGCATGAAACGGTACAATGCAGTCCTTGTCAGCAATACCCCGACCGCGATGATCATTGTATCGGCAGAAATCCCATAGCCCCACCCCCTCCCCACATGGTCTTGAATGTAGACCAAAACTGTGACAGCAAACAGGGATCCAAGGCTAATGCAGAAGTAGAATATGTTGAAAAAGTATATCATCGCCTTCTCCTCCTTCGGATTAGACGAGTTGAACTGGTCTGATCCGAAGCCAGAGACGTTAGAATTGATGCCTCCTGCCCCCAACGCGATCGTGTAGAGGGCCGTGTAGAGCATGGCCAGCTACCGCCCGTCGACCTCCACGCACGGCTATTTGCTTGGATTGGCGCAGGGAGGAGGCTGTTGGAAAAAGAGTGTACATAACAGTACAACTTGCCAGACGTATTACAACTTGAAAGTAGAAATGTAGGAGATCAAACTAAAAATGAACTAGAAACAAACAGTAAAATACAGATAACCACATTCTAATGCCGAGTCGAGGAGACCTTTTTCCGCAAGATGAGATACGCCTCGGTAGTACTTTTGGTTCTGACGTATCTTCCCTAAAGATAAAACGATAGCGTCTCGTAGGCGGCAGCACCGTAGACCAACGAGCTCCGACGAACTGGAACGAGGCGAGGAAAGAGCTTGGACACGAGCTATGTATGCAGAGAATGCTTTGGAATGCTGGAATGCAGATTGACAGTAGGTGGCTAATGCCAGGAAGATATGTCCTATTTATAGGCGTCGTCCCTCTCATGGGGAGCCTGCTGGAGTCAACACCGCATTGATGTCGGGTGTTACGAAGTTATGTCCCCCATTGAGTGTAGAGGGGGTTACGCGACGGTTTCTAGAGACAAGGTGGAAGTTACACCCACGTTTTTCGTAGAGCCATCATGTCGGGACGTTACCGACAGTTATGATGAATCTGGATAGCGCGTGCATCTAGGTTCATTAGACGTATCCGGACATCTCTTCAAGCGCACAGCAGGCCCAACATCTTGGGCCACACGAGTTGGGCCTCAGACCAACTTCATCTTTGGGCTCGATCAAACGTTGATCCAAAAGATACGGGCATTGGACCACGGAACAGCCTACGAAACAAGTCCACGAACATGCTCAAAAAACAGCCCAAAGACCACACAAAAATCAATTGTCAAGATCCAAGATCCAAGTCCAAATCCACGGAACCGGAATCGGCGCCGGGAGGTGCGGCGGCGGCGGAGGCGGGCGCGAGCGGGCGGCGGCGCGCACATAAGGCTTCGTGGGCTTTCCAGCCCATCACTTGTGCACATAATTATACTAAATGTTCAATGAACCACTTATATAGACAATTAATGAAGGTACATTAATCAATATGGGATAATGATTAATTAATCTATGCTTATCCCCTTAAGTACATAACTTCATGTTTAAGTGACCAACTTTGATTCACTATTTCTCACTCACCGGAAATCGGATTTGAGAATGTGAATACACCACAATCATCTACTCAAAACGTAATCGATCCTATGACGTTTAATTTCACAAAATTAAACGTTACGTCACTCAAAATCTTGATCAAAGTAGCTTCCTAACAACTTGACCATATATATATATATATATATATATATATATATATATATATATATATATATATATATATAGGAGTGGATCAATGAGAACTCCAACTTTTTGAGAACTAAGAACTAATGTGGTCCATTCATTTTATAATCTAATGGTCAAGATTAATTATAAATAGTTAATTATCCTCATAATTTAATGATAACCGTTTCCTAAAATCAAGGGATTTGTATATTGATTTTGTAATTATTCTCGTATGCATAATTACTACTATTATATGCATAACACCATGAATTACATGAACATAACAATGAATTGGAATGAATAGCATGCACAAGAACTATGATTATATGCATAACAACATGAATTATATGAACAACGAAAATAGAATGTGGAATATCCAAATAACGAAAATTTAGGATTTGGCTATTTTTATCATTAAATAATTATGTGTCGTCCGATCTTACTTAATCTAACGGTAGTTATTGGTTCTTAGTTCTTATCTAAGAGGTGGTTCTCTCTATAACCAACCCCTATATATATATATATATACTGATTTCCAAGAGAGGCCTCATGCTAGGAATGGTGGTGGCCAATGTCAACAATGTCACTCCCTAAATAATCACATTATTGAAACAAAATTAAGTATGTTACATAAATGAAATTATAATAGATAGTAGTATCAAATTAGGAGGGGTAAGTTTTGAGGCATTTGATTTGCAATTGCAACCGTCAAATAACGGCCAAGTTTGGCGTCGACGACGAAGCGCCAAGGAGCCTAACAGATTGAGCGTTCCCATGAAATTGGTGACGATGTTTGTGGATTTAGCCGACGAAAGATGCAACTCTCCGACCAGAGACGTCACCATATTCATCGATATCCCTATCACGCATATCCTCTCGGAGAGTTCCGTTCCTGAACCCAAAATGCAAAAGCCGGATTAACAGAATATGAGGTATAAACCTAACTGCACCAATTACTATAGAATATGTCTAAAACAAGACATATAGATAACGATAAGATGCAACTCTGCGCCCAAGATCGTCGCCCCAAGTAAATCGACATCAAGCTCCTGGACAATTCATCGAAGATCCCTAAAACCAACGCATCGGCCATATCTAAAAGAATCCTAATTCGAGAAGGGATAGGATTAAGATCCTATCCAAGATCTCTAGTTACCCAGAATGCGGTTGGGAAGTCAAAATGATTGTTAACATAGATAGATGAGGTATAAACCTAACTGCACCAATTACTATAGAATATGTCTAAAACAAGACATATAGATAATGTCATTATGGGATTGGCTCATAATCTGGTTTTTGCATTTGAGTTCGGGAAATAAAGTCTTTATCTTTTATATCTAGATTTACCAATTTAGTTTAGAAGGTGAATCTTTTTACGAGCATAGCTAGATTTTACGGGGGCTAGCTTATAGTCTCTATTGAAAATTCTGGCTCTGTCACTACACAACCTAAAATTTTGCAACATAGTGTAGCTATATGGATTACCCAAGATGAGCCCTGCCGCCAGCCAGCCGCCGGTTTTTATTTGTCGACCGGTTTTCCACGAAAATCCACCATAAGTCCGTCATCTTTTCCACCGTGACTATCAACCAAAACCTGCGTATAGTTTCAACCAATACGTATCCATCAGTTCTCCATTTTAACACACAGAGCATATCATGTACAATATTACCATTCCAGAGAGAGAGAGAGAGAGAGTTGGTATTGCTTAGCACAGAAAGACTACTAAAAAGTTGGATTAGAATCGAATGATTGATGAAACTAAGTAACAAAATGAGAAGTGCTCAAAACCATGACTACCCTCCACAAGTTTTTAGGCAGGCAGGAAACTGTTTTATTTGGGTACATTTGGATTTTGGAGGTAGGGATGTCAATGGGTGAGTTTTACCCGGATCAGAACCAATAAATAAGTAATGGTTCTGATTCTGAAACCGGCCCATTAGACATTGGATCCGGACCGGACCCGGACCATCAACTATGGTTCTTAAGCGATCCGGATCTTAGTGGGTCTAGAACCAGAACCGTACCAGAACCAGACAAGAACCAGAACTAGAACCGAAACTGTTGCTTTATAATTTAATGTGTTATGAGTGATTTTGAATCGATATTGATAAAACTAGCTCATTAACAAGCCTATTTAAACTTAAACTTGTCAATAGATGGGTTTTACTCGGACCAGAACCAATAAATAAGTATTGATTATGGTTCTGGAACTAGAACCAGATCCGGATCGGACCGGACCATCAAACTATGGATCTAAACGGTTCGTCTAAAAGGGTCTGGAACCGAACCGTAACCGTAACCATTGCTTTAAAATTTAATAGGTTTTGAACGGTTTCGGATCGGTCCGGATAAAACCCACCCATTGACATCCCTATTTGGAGGTATTCTTTTGTGGTTGAAATCCTACACAACTAATCAAAAATTAAGGATTGACACTGTACCACCATGTTCTTACCAAATTAAGGATTGAATAGTAGAAGAATCAAGAAATCATCTCTTCTGCGATTGATACTTAACCTTACCTCGTAACGCGTGCAAGTTTTTCAGTCTTTAATTATCTAAGAAAGTAATCACCACGTGATTTTTACTTCACTATATCTTGTTTAGTTTTGTTTTAGACCATTCGGATCTTTTCCATCAACTAATTTTGCTCAGCTAAACTTCCAAAGTATTATTTATTTTTTCTTTTCCAAAAGATGCCTGTACGGCTTCCATATTAACTTGGAATATTTTTCTGCACTTAATAATAATCCAATCTGTTTTTCAAAAATAATAAATACAAAATCCTTGTATCGTTTTATGATTTTATCTGAATTATCTACTATAAATTTAATAGTTTCATCGTTGGAGCTTCAATTTGGGCCTACATAGAAAAAATGGGTTTTGAGTTTTGTCAACAGATCAGGCCCATTTAGTCAACATTATTAAAACGATTCTAGAATTAATTACTCCTTGATTCTGATTAGTGGTTTCAAAACCAAGCCCTCTTTTAATTGACTATATATACAGTATACACCCTAGCAGTACTTTATATAAGAATAAACTCTATATATAATCATCCGACTCGAAATCAATTATATTTAGGATAAACTCTACATTGTAACAAGTCATATCATTTTTCGATCTCATCTTAAGAAATTATGCCCACATGTAGAAATATATATACACACATTATGATAAATTGAATATGTCCTGAAATACTTATATCAAATCAAATTATTATGTCTTTGGTTTAGTCAAATTTATATTTATTAGATACATGAATTTGTTAAATGAATTCATACACTATGGATCATTATCATGTATTATATCAGATATTATATATTATTTTTCAATGTTAAACTCCATTTAGGAATAATTTTCATCAGTATTATTTTTTTCCGGCCCCAATAATATGATTGTACGAAGTTTCTATTGTATTTTAATTAGGCTGAAATGTTGATTACGCATTAATTTATTATTGCTTAGCTTTGAGGCTTCACATATATTATCTTCATCATAGAAATTGATATAATGCACACGTTTGTTGTCTCGATCACAACCCTTGGAAGTTGTATTTTGACTTTGAAAAAGTGGATAAAGAGTCAACTAAAGTACTTTGCTAATATTTGATTTCGATCCTTCATAAAATTCACAGCCCTTTTTTCCATTTTATCCCATCACTATCAAAGAAAGGACTCCAGCTAAATACCATTTTAACTAAAAATTATGAAGTTTATACTTGGAATACTGGTTAACTGATTCATTAACAAATTAATACGCAAATAATTAAGATAAAAGTTGAACAAAATTCACATTCATTTTGATGGGACTCGAAAGTGAGACTTCTAGGTTTCGATACATCTTCCTGATCAATGACCATTATATTAAATCCTCATAAACGTCATTTTAGTTTTTCTACATAATATTTTTTGTGATGTATAATTTCACGACCATATTTTACTGAAAACGAATAAAACACAGATAGCGAATTAGGATTTACACCCTTTAGGTAAAGTCCTCCTAGCTTTCTTAACCGTTGAGTCACCGTGATTCACAATCTCACATTCTCATGGGGCTGAGGTTAAAGTCCTCCTAGTGGAGGATTAAAATTAGGATAAATAACTATCCTAATTATTTGGAGGATTGTTCTAATCCTACTTATATTGGTTGGATTAAAATTAATGGATAACATTTCAAAAGATTGAAATAATCCTGAGTTTGGGATATCCTCAAATATTAATCCTTAAAAGTAAACACTTGATTATATTGAATTAATTTTATCTATCTAACCTAATCATGTAAAGTAAATACCTCTTAAAATAAATCTTATGACAAAAATGGTCTCAATCCTCATCATGATCAGTTCCATAAAGAGGCAAAAGAGTCAACTAACGCACAACTCTTTCATGTGAAAACAATCACTTTTTTCACACATAAACACAAACTATATATGTATGTAATTATTCTCCAATATAGTACTAAACCAGTTTCTTGTGTGACCACATTTTACTACAACCTTGAATCCTAGGTGTCTCAAGACCCCTCATGATCATGTCAATTCTCTTCCACCTTGTCTTGATCCTCTCCACCACCACCCTCCTCTTCTCCATCGCCTCGACGGCGGTCTCTAGCCACCTGTTCCACGAGACCCCTTCCACCAGGTCCCATGGTCATGAGTTCGAATTTCACCCCAGAAATCACAAAAACTATGCTCCGATAGACAAAGAATTCGAGTCAAAGCGGCGAGTTCCAACAGGATCTAACCCTCTCCATAACAGACGATAGAGCTCGAAAATTTGCAACTGCTAGCTGCCATTTTTGCAACCTTCGTAAGCCTAAGGTACATTAGTTCTTACATCTCTGATAATTCTCATGCATCTTAGGATAATGTTTTTAATTAGAGATGTTCTATAGAAAGAACGTAATGTTAACTAGTTAATTATATCGTTTGTAAATATTAAGGTGTACCATTCAACCTTAATTTTTGTTATGCATATCATATCATACTTGTAATACTAGTTTTCGTTTTTGCTGTAATTTATGTTAGAAGAGGTGCGATAAATTGATGATTACAGTTGGTTGATGATGAGGATGATTCATTGTCGAAATGGCTACATGTAAAACAAAATTTTGAAGATTAATTGTAGCTATTATATTGTTGTGCTTGATATTTTTTTTTTCATTTTGCAAAAAATAAAATAAAAAGAATAGTAGGGTTTGAATCATAAACCTAATTCCTTTGTATCTGCTTGAATGTTTCTGAATGGACAATTATATGATGAGTTTGTAAAAAAGTTATTTATATGGTTGAAGCTCATTTTTTCTTCTTATAATTATATGTTTTGAATAAAAGGATTCTCAACAAAAAAAAGAAGAAGTTGATAAACTTGTGTGTATTCAAGGAGTATTTGCTTTGAAATTCTTCAATAATTTTGATCCAAAAAAGATGTTAAATATACTAATTGACATATTACTTGATATCACACCAATGGGGACCCAAATTTTAAATGTGGGGAGTCAATAGGCATTATTTCATGCAACCACCAAGCACTATCATAATTGATACATGTTATTCGATTCATTTCCTTATAACTGCATTCACACACACAATTAAATAATGGAGAATAGCCAAAGATTGAGTGGTAAATCGATTAAATAAATAAATAAGACAAGATGATTCGTCACGACTCATGACATCCTTGATTCTTTTTTTTAGAGACCTTACATTTTCGATTCTTAATTAAATCCAAATTAATAAATAAACTTACTAGTATCTAACATAATCTTAGTTAAATATAATTCTACATGATAAAATTTATGGAATGATATTTGTTTAGCTCTAATGAATTCATTAGATCGTTTAGTAACTCCTCTTGTATATAATGAGTCATGTATAGAAAAAAACATTACATAGAGACATAGATTATTTTTTTATATAATTTCAAGAATATATAATTGGGAACAGTGTTCAAGTGCAGATGGAGTTATTACAACTCCACTTTTGGCTTTCTTGGCTTTGTGGACAAATAACAGTTCAAATGTGGGCAACAAATTATTGCATGGTTGATTTAATAACTATGTTGCTATGCTATCAAGTCAATCCAAGAAAATATGGTAGCAAATGATGTATTCCACCACTATTTGCCTTTTCTAAAGTGTAACACCAAACCTTTCAATTTTAAAATCTAAAATTCTCTGACCATTTCTATTAAATCATAATTTAAAAAGTGTATGCTTATGGGAAAGTTCTGTGTGAGACTATCTCATCAAAAAATATCAAGTTCTCAATCCAAATTTATATCTGTATATTTGTAATTGCAAATTTCATAAAATCATAAATATGCAATTGAAATATGAATTTGGATCTAAATCTTATATGAATCTTGGCTAGTCTCATAGTGAGATGGTTAGACGGTTACACAAGTTTTTGTGTTTGATATATAACTATATCCACATATATTTGAGATAGACAACAATGTTGTAATAGAGTAAATGATGTAGGTATTCATCTAAAATCTCATAGTACAAACGTCTTATCTTATACGTCCAAACATAAATAGCATATACAAAATTAAGTTCGATAAATGAACATAGTCTATCTTTTTCCAAAATATAGCACATTGTTAATAACTTTTTTTTCCCCATTAAAAAACATAGCGAACAACTACATGTCGCACAAATTAAATGATTTAATAAATTGGGAAATAATTTGTTGATGAGAGATCCTTATTTTGAACTTCACCAAATATTTTCTAAATAGAAATACTACATGTCCATGGAATAGAGAGTGCGGGTGAATTTAGGAAAGTTGTCATAGTAGGATGTTTATGAAGTGATTAGTGATGCAAATGCACGCGCAGAGAAATACTATAGTCTACAGAGAAGCCATAAAGCTAGCTAGTGGGCTTAAAAGAAACTTTAAACTGACGATCTATGAGCACTACTGATGATAGAATTCATCATTTTGATTTTATTTCATATACTTCACAAGTTTGATCAAAATCATCAAATTTACAAAGTACATAACAATCAAGGTTTGATCTATTATTTCCATCCCCCCTTTTTGAAGTTAAAGGAACAATAAACCAGTCTTTAATTTATAAATATGATGATCCAAATCACAATTTATAAAATAAAAATAATTAAAAAGAAAAAAAATAATACTTACATAAACTAAACATACATAAACTAAGTATCAACAATGTTCACAGATAGTGTACAGCATATCGACTCTTCAAATGATATCTCTCCCTTCTCTCTCTCTCTTTGAGTTGTCTTCAAAATAATATTTTCATATACGAAAAACCCATAGAAAATATAGATATATTTTCCGAGTTTTGTATGAAAGAGTAACCATCAATAATTTCCGGTAAATAAACCGTTGGTCGTGCATTGATTTATATGAAAAAATCCCATGCAATCAAGAAGACGACAGCCTAGACACATAAAACCCAATGTTCGCGAGACGTAAAATTTGATAAAGCAGCACATCTTAGCTGCTCTGACCTTCACTACAATGGAAAACTGCAACTTTCAGACAAATGCATTCATGCAACAAATACAACAAACAACCCTATGAAATCTGTTATCCATATACCTTCAAGTGTTGAATGAAAGAACAATCTATCGACAACGAAATCCTATCATAAGCATCCCAACGAGAAGAAATCCGCATTCCGTATTGTCCGACTTCCGATGGAGAGCATCTCTACATCTGTTCTCCTCGTCTGTTCAAGAACGATATACCAAACATGAATCCATACCCAAAACTTTGGCTGAGATAGTAATGCCCATCTCCGTATTTCTCTAGGATTTTTGATGCAATACCAAAATTGTATGTAAGACCAACTTGCCTAAGCGTGTTGTAACCAGAACTACACGTGGGAAAGGAAACGAGAGGACAGAAGAAAAAAATCCCAGTTCATCAATCCCACAGACTAGCAAACTCCATAGCCAATTCATCAAACAATGAGGCCTCCAATTCTCTACAGAGAATTTCAATACCTTCCTCCAACTCCAACCATTTATCCAAAGCCTTTTTCGACAACTCTTCGCTCACCTCTTTTTCCTGGCTAACAAGCTTCGTCCATAACTCATCTACAACCTCATCAAGTTTGAACGAGGCACGTAATCTTCTCCGTATAGATGTTGTATCAGCATGAAAGTTTATTATGGGATTAAAGATTTCTAGAAGCCCTGAATTTATACGGTCAAACAGAAGCTGCCTTTCAGACTTTTGCCAAGATATCTGTTTGCCATATTTTTTCTCCAATATCTCAAATACCAAGGGGCTTATTGGGCAATCAAGGGAATACCACATCTTGAAATCCATATAAGAGTTCATAACACAAAACCCAGCTTCATCTAAAACTTCGATCACGTAAGAGAAGTTCCTGCTTTCTCCATCTCCAAGCCACCTCTTAACCTTCCTGCTATCATGATGTAGAATACCAAACTCTTCCTCGGTATCCTCGTCACCAGAGACAACCACGACAGATCCTTCGGAGTAAGTTTCTCCAGAATCAAAGTTTAGAGATTCGAGTTGCAACCGCAGTCCTGGAAGTACCAATTGCAAAAAAAAAAAATATAAATAAATAAATATTAATACGAAAAATCACATATCTCTGGCAGAAGTGTAAGTTCAGTTACATCAGAAATCTGTACCTGTGCTGTCAAGCCATTCGAAAGAGGAGCTTTTTACATCAAATGATTCCAAAACTGAGTCGGGACTATGCTGATTGGTTCTCTTGAAGTTCTCCAGGGACTCTGGACGAACGATTGCAGAGAAGTCTGGATAAGCTGGCTCTTCCTCGAAATATTCATTTAATGATCCCTGCATAGCATATGCCATTGTAAAATGAGGAAAGGCAAAGAATGCATTAGTACACTGTCAAACAGAAAAAGATTAAGTTGTGTTGGCTATTGGTGGGCTATTCTTTAATTACAAAAAGATTATGAAAGGATGCTGCCCAAGGCATCCCGCATCAGAGACTAATTGGAGTGGGAGGAGTGGACAAATTTGACAATACTACTTATTTATCTGAAGAAGTTTAGCTAAATTATGCATTGAAGTCGACTCATGTTAATACATCCACACTAACTCATGCTTTAATAAGAGATTCTACTCATATTTACTACCATTTCAAGTAATGATAAGTGAAATTACAGGTTGAAGAAATAAGTTGATATAGTCATCCAATTGTGATGTATCAGGAAGAAACAGTTTCCATTACAAAACCACTCTTTCGAGTAGATCATGTTGATCACATCTTAAGACACTTTCTTTGCGAAATCTCACACCAGCTTTTGCAACTAAAGCTACAACGATAGCTGTGACTAAATTATTTTATAAATATGATGTATTTGGAGTAGCTAAATGTGGAAAATGTATAACAGGTAGCAAGCTAACAGAGTTCGAGAACAAATATGCTAACTTAAGGATTGTGACAGATCTGTTCTGAAGCAGTCACGGAAGTACTTAAAAGCAAAGCATTTATAACAAAATAATCAATAGAATTGTACATTTTCCTGAATTTGCAATTGATTCTTTTTTTTTTTCAGAAAGATGGATTTCCATCAGTAAGACATTTGCCAACTGATATAGCAAGCTAATAATTTCATAAACTTCAGTTGGCAAAGAATCTATTGGCTTTTGACTAGTGTCATTAATTCTTACATTTGATGCCTTTTAGAGTGAGTTCCAGTGCTATCAAGTTACTTAAATCAGTCTACTCCAGATGCTTAACATTTCATGAAAATAAAACTATAGAATTAGAACAGTTTCGTGTAACTAAGAAGTGCAGACCCACACACCCACACACACACAGAGCAAACCTCTCTGCTGAAGACTTCCTCAACAGCAGAAGATTTCCCAGCTTCCTCCAATTTGGTACACAGATATGATTCTAACTCAGGGTCACCATTGGTTATACAAGAAACCCCTATAGGTGCAGTAAGTTCATCTTCTTTACCAAAGTTGTTTTCAAAATTATTATCCATTTCATCATGAAGGCCTAGGATGTAAGCTTCAGGGTTGTTGAATGCTGAACCAAAGCAAGAAAAGGAAAAGCTAGACAACTCCGAGACTTTAGAACCCGGTGACATGGTTTCATCCACTCCAAGAGAAATCTGAAATTGCTCGCCACCCCTCCCACTTTTAGATTCTAAATCGACATTCTGGGATGGTGTTTTCTCCTTGGACTTGTTCTCTGTTTCGGTAAGTTCATATTGTGTAGAGTTCCATCCAGTCGAAAGGATATCTTTCACTGCTTCAAATTCAGAAACTGGTAGGCATTTTAGACTCTCATCGTCTCCAACATCTATGTTGCTAAGAGGTGAAGAACTGCCACTGGTTGGATTGCACAACCAGTTTTACCAGGTCCCACGTCCAAATTTCCTGGCTTTGATATCCGATCAGCCAAAGCTAGGATTTGATTAAGATTTTGATTCCTCCGAGAATCTCCACATTCTTGAACCTTCTTTGTCATCGTCCACCTTTGAGGATTTTGCTTCTTGGATTCATGGGCCAAAGATGACCGATGAAGTAAACTACGTGGATTATGGCTGTGACTTTTGTATCTCAGTACCGTTTCAAATTTGCTTCTGCACCTTTCATGCTGAGAGATTCTTTTCATAGCTCGGGAGCAAGCATTAGAACCACACCCATGTGACACATTACTCTTGACAGGTACCTTTACATGTATCAACTCATCTTGGAGATTTCCAATTTCAGACTTATAAGACTTCCTTTGTTTTCTATAACCTGGACTAGAATGTATATCTAACTCATCATCTTTGAGATTATACACTAACTTCTCGGAACTTAGTTTGAAATCCCCAATGCTAGCTGAGAAACAGCAACTGTTATCTATCATCTCTAACTGAGAATTCAATGAGTTCCCCATGGAATCAATTCCAAGCTCAAGTTTCTGCTGACAACTCAGCATATGTTTGGCACGATGCTCATCATTTTGGCCAATTGATCTCCTGCTTTCATTACCGGCTCGAAATAATGAACTTGAGACTGGAGCACCAGCAGTTTTTGAATATCTTATACCCTTCCTGACACTGTTATCTATCGAGTTCACAAATCTATCGGAAGCATTATCATTTTTACTCATGGAGGTCTGCACTCCTTCATTGTCTGTGCTGCAAGAACGACGAACAGAAACTAAACTACCTGGTCGCAGGCCTATGGAGTCAGAGTTTCGGACATGGCTTCCAGATAAACCTCTGCATTTTTCACGGAAGGCCGGCTTAGGGTGAAGCTTATCAAGACCCATTAACGAGGCAATCACACTGTTGCTGCGGTCTGGTTTCCATCTCTCTTGATAATCCTTCATCTAGATCACTATAATGCCTACAATCAGAACCCTACCAAAAATCAACACACTGACACAGTTATCACATAATCTCAATAGAGATGATCAAATCTAAGCATGAAATCAACTCACAACTTAAAAAATCCGAATGAAATATCTATATTCATTTCGCATCGGATTACTTCAATCAAACAATCGTCCATCAAATAAGCTGTATTTCAGGATTTAACAGTACCTAGAATCCTAGACGATGGATAAAACCAGCCAAACAGGAAACCAGCAACCGCCGCCGTCCCGCCAAAATCCGAGCAATTCAATTATCTGCAATCGATCAAATAAAAACAATTTTTCCACAATTTTTGGACGCGAACTGAAGCAATCCCCCCGGCAAAAATGTCAGCCAACAGAACACCACCGCCACGCTGCGGCCAAACCTTCCGTACGTTCGCCCGTGATCTTGAGCCCCTTAAATTCCGTTTTCAGTCGGCTTCTGCGATCGTAATCCAATCAAAGTGTCGATCGCCGTCAAATTGATTTGCATGTAGGCGCCGTCATTAATGCAGTCAACGCCCTATTTCGGCTAGCAGTTTGAATAGCAACTGATCCATTTTATACTTGGGTTGGGTTCATGCAATTAGGATTAGCAATTTGACACGATAAAAATATCATACGAACAAATACGAAATTAATAAGTCAGTGTTCAGTTTTATTTTGTTCGTGTTGATAAAATAAAAATATGATAGTTTTGTGTCGGAATCGAATCATGTTCGTGTAACACAATAATTTTCGTATTATATTCATATTTGTGTCGGATCGTATCGTTTTGGTATAAATCGATAATATTTTCATATATTTAATATTAATTTAGTTAATATTTTTTATATTTTTATTTCTTTTATTAATTTATTTTCTAATTTTGATTTGAATTTGTGGTTTCGTATTGTTATCGTATCGTGTCAATTCGAACAAATCATGTCATATTCGTGTTCGTATCGTGCTCGTGTCGTGTCCTTGTCGGTACATTTAATATCATATTCGTGTTTGTGTTCGTACCGAACATATCCTTAACTGATCGCGTTCATGTTTGATCTTATTGTATCGTGTTATTATCGTGTCAACACGAGAACGATCCGACACACATGAATTGGCACCCCTACATATAGTTACTAGCCTTCTCTCTCCCCCCCTCTCTCTCTCTCTATATATATATATATATATATATATATATATATATATGAGATTGTTCATGTAAAAAATGATAATTTGGTAGGAAATATGAATGATTCTGAGCTTTTGATTCGCTGGATCAATAAGATTTAATTCGGTTGTGCTACAGTTTTGTATTTTGTGTGCTACGCGGATTATTGTGCAGCACTAGAACCCTTCTTGTGCTACGCTGTAATGAAAGATATGCTAAACTAATATATTTTGCATATATGCTACAAAGGGATGAAATATATGCTAATTAACATGTGCAACATAATAATTTTGATTATGCTATACAAATATGAAATATGTGTTAGACTTACATATCTATTCATATTTCCTACACTAATGAGTTTTTTTACGAGAACACATCCACCCATATATATATATATATATATATATATATATATATATATATATATATATATGATTATTGTAAAAACATCATTAACGTATAAACTACAAACTCCTTAAATCGTCTGAATTAATCATGTAAGTATCCAAATTCAGAAAAATAAAATTTCGTTCCTCATGAGATTCGAACCCAGTGTTTGAATCTATCAAGTAAGGTGATGAATTCAAAGTAAATCTTCACGAATCATGGGCTGAAAATGATTCATATTTTATACTCCCTCCATCCCATTATTGTTGACATGTTTTTCTTTTTGGGCTTGTCCCATTAAGTTGGTCCGTTTCCAGAAAAGGAAACACCCTTTACACTAAAAAGTACCTCGAATTTTGTGACACCCACTACTTTGCACACAAAACATAACTCTCATTAATCTACGTGTAAAAAAGAAATGAGCCATGAATATTAGGACGGATGGAGTACTTTAAGATTGATATGTATTTTATCACATTCCTATATATATAATAGAATTTTCGTCCCTCATGGGATTCGACCCAGGTGAAAATTTTTGAATTTTTTAATTCAGTAACTTTTTCAACGGATTCATCGATTTTCGTAATTCATTTGGTTCTTAGTTTTTACGATAAAAATTGTTATCATTTGAACCAACTCTCTCTCTCTCTCTCTCTATATATATATATATAGAGTGGATCAAATGAGAACTCCAATTTTTTAGAACTAAGAAGTAATATGGTTCATCCATTTGTTATAATCTAACGGTCAAGATTAATTATAAATCGTTTATTATTCTCAAATTTTAATGATAACCGTTTACCCTATGATTAATGAAGTTTATATATTTATTTATGGTAACTATTTTCATATGTACAATAGCATGAATTACAAGAATATAACATTAATTGGAATGTGGTAGCATGCACACGAACTACGATTACATGAACAATAACATGAGTTACACGAACAACAAATAATAGAATATGAAAAATCCGACTAACGAAATTTAGGGATTTGACTATTCTTATCATTAAATAACTATGAGTCGTCCGATCACATTCAATCTAACAGTGGTTATTGGTTCTTAGTTCTTATCTAAGAGAAACTACATCTCTTAGATAAGAACTAAAAACCAACAATCATCGTTAAATTGAATAAGATTGGACGACTCATAATTATATAATGATAAAAATAGTCAAATTCTTAATTTTTTGCTATTTGGATATTTCACATTCTATTCTCCGTTGTTCGTATAATTCATATTGTTGTTCATGTAATCTTAGTTCTTTTAAATGTTATAACATTCATATTATTATTATGTTAATATAATTCATATTGATGTGCATGAAATCGTAGTGATTGTGCACATGAAAGCAGTTACCATAAATGAATATATAAAATCCATTTATTATAGGGTTAAACGATTACCATTAAAATCTGAGGATAATAACCGATTTATAATTAATCTTGTTTGTTAGGTTAATGGATTAATCATATTAATTCTTAATTCTAAAAAAATTGGAGTTCTCATTTGTTTAACTTCATATATATATATATATATATATATATATAGGGAGTGGATCAAATGAGAACTCCAATTTTTTTGAGAACTAAGAACTAATGTTGTCCATTCATTTTTATAATCTAATGATCAAGATTAATTATAAATAGTTAATTATCCTCATAATTTAATGATAACCGTTTAGCCCTAAAATCAAGGGATTTGTATATTGATTTTCGTAATTATTCTCGTATGCATAATTACTACTATTATATGCATAACACCATGAATTACATGAACATAACAATGAATTGAAATGAATAGCATGCACAAGAACTATGATTATATGCATAACAACATGAATTATATGAACAACGAAAAATAGAATGTGGAATATCCAAATAACGAAAATTTAGGGATTTGGTTATTTTTATCATTAAATAATTATGTGTCGTCCGATCTTACTTAATCTAACGGTAGTTATTGGTTCTTAGTTCTTATCTAAGAGGTGGTTCTCTCTATAACCAACCCCTATATATATATAGGGGTTAGATTCAGTGAGTACTCATCTTTTTTGAGAACTTGATAATCATGCATAAGACGTTGAAGATAATGCACAAAACAGTATAAAGTTGTGCATAACGAAAACTTTCTAAAATTGTTGCACAACAAAATAATTTTAGAAAGTTTTCGTTATGCACAACTTTATACCGTTTTATGCATCATCTTCAATGTCTTATGCATGGTTCGCAGAGTTCGTAAAAAAGATATAGTTCTCATTTGATCCACTCCTATATATATATATATATATATATATATATATATATATATATATATATGGTTGTGTTCCCGTAGTACCCGGTCTCCAGATAGCATGTAGTACCCAATCTAGACCACACATTTTGAACACGTGGATGCATAAAAATTTGATACGTGGAAGCTCATTTTTCGCTCAAGGGTAAAATGGAAAGGTGCCCAGCGGGCGCTGGGTGCTGCCGACGCTGGATAGAGGAGTCCATGAGCATTGGGTATCCGCGGACGCTGGGTTTGGGAGAGCCACAATAAAACACAGATAATGCATACAAAATAACATAACACTGTATTCAAAATAACATGACACTGCATTCAAAATAACATGACACTACATCGCACCCAACCGGCGCTGGATGCGTGCCGACGCTGGGTATGGGTGCTGGGTGCGTGCCGAAGTTGGGTAGGGACGCTGGGTGCGCGTCGACGCTGGGTTTGGGAAGAACCACAACAAAACATAAATAATGCATATGAAATAACATAACACTGCATTTAAAACAACAAAACGCTGTATTTAAAATAACATAACACTGCATCGCACCCAACCGACGTTGGGTGCGCGCGAACGGGGGCTGGGTGTGCGCGTAGCGGGCGCTGGGTGTGCGCGAGCAAGCGCTGAGAGTGCGTGTCTAGCATGCATTAAAATTGAAACTCATATGCATATTTGTGTTCAAGTGAATGCATTTTTGTGTTCATTTAAATGCATAGTTCAGTTCAACTATATGAATGGTTTATTTTCGAAATCAAATAACAAATCAAATTACTAATCTATCCTTACTTTCGCGAAAATCAGCGAAATTAAGCTTAAAAAGTCAGAAAAAATCTCAACCATAGGATCTATGAGATGAGTGGATGAGATTGAGTATTACATACTATCTCTGACTCGGGTACTATTTGATCCCTTATATATATAAAATAGGGATAAGTTATTGTAAAAATCTTATTATTGTACAAATGTGATAATAATACATTTTTTCATGAAATTTACTGCACAAAAAGAAATTGAATTTTTGCTGCTTATGGGATTCAACCCAAGTGGTGCATTCACCGTAGATCTTCGCGATCTAATGATTGAAAATTGTTATCACGTTCTCATTTTAAATAATGTTATGCACAGAACGATATAAAGTTGTGCATGCCAAAATGTTTTTAAAATTGTTTTGTTGTGCAACAATTTTAAAATATTTTCACTGTGCACAATTTTATATATTTTGTTCATCAATTTTTTATGCTTGTACATAGTTTTTAAGTTCTAAAAAAGATGAGTTCTTATTGGATCCAATCCCTATATATATAGGATAGATCAAATAGTACCAGAGCCTGAGATAGTATGTAGTACTCAATATCATCCACTCATCTCATAGATCCTATGATTGAGATTTTTTCAGACTTTTTAAGCTTGATTTCACTGATTTCGTTATAGCAATGGTAGATTAGTAATTTGATTTGTTATGTGATTGTGAAAAATAAACAATGCATTTAGTTGAACTGAATTATGCATTCAAATGAACACAAAAATACATGCAGTTGAACACAATATTGCAAGTGGTTGGAAGCTCGCGCCCAGCGTGCGTTTGTGCTCGCACGTCGCTCCGGCCCTCGCTCGTGCTCCTGTTGGCCAACAATGCATTTTTATGTTTTTTTAAATGCATGAGCATGTTTTGTTGAATGCATGAACATGGTTTATTAAATGCATTAACGTACTTTGTTAAATGTATGTTCGTGTTTCGTGCCAACATTCATTTTTATGTTTTGTTCAATACAGTTCCATGTTTCGTTCAATGCAGTTTTATTTTTTCGTTAAATGCAGTTTTAGGATTTTCGACATCAAATCTATCATCCATCATTCTCCATCAATTCCATCGTCTCTTTCCCCGAATACCGACGAATTCGTCGTGAACCACCGTCGTAACCACCATCTCTCTCGATTATTCAATTATCTATCAAATTCATCTTCTATTTTTTCTCAAAATCCATCAATTTTGTTCTCAAACTTTTTTTCTTCTTTTTCTTACTTTCAAAATCTGTTGTTTGTTGTGTTCAGATATGTTGTCATTCTTTGGTCATCGATGATGGCGATCCGCCGCCATTGCCGCCAATGAGGAGAAGAAGAATGCTGATTTGATTTCTTCCAATTTTGCCCCTTGCGAAAAAAAAAATTTTAAAAGGAAAATGAGTTGCACGTGTCAGCTTATGATGCGGTCACATGTTCAAAATATGTGGTCTAGATTGAATATTACATACTATCTGAGGATCAGGTACTACGAGAACTCAACTATATATATATATATATAAGAGTATATTTTGGCAAGTAAAGTTTAAGATTTTTTTGAGATAAGTTTTGATAAGGCGGATAATGTAAATTATTTTGGTCTAATTCCACCTTAATTACGTACCATTTAAGATTTTTAAGATTCTTCTTTATTGGCAGATGCATATATTCTGTATACGTAAATGTAAATATAAATGTGCCAGCATACACGTCATAATCATATAATAATTTACAAATAATTGTATTTAATAATGCAATCGCCTAATCAGTGGAACGTATCAAGTTAATAATTTGATGATATTTGGTATGAAGTTGAAGATGCAATAAAACATGTGGTCTAACGGTTGAGAGGATGTTTACATTCTATTTTTGTTTATTTGGAATGGTGCATCGGTAAAATAAGTTTTTGTGCCTAAATAGTCCTAAATTCGAAATTCATTAATGTTTCTATAAGTATGAGTATGTTATATCTAATTTTTCAATGTTTATACACCCTGTGTGCATTATAGGTTATTACAGAGAAATATAAAATTTATCCAATACATACCGAAAGTAACGACTACGGATTTCTCATGATATAGATAAAACATAATTTTTTCTTCTTTATAGTAATGTTATTCTACACTTTGTTGGGTTTCTAAATTTTGTATCTGCATATATATATATATATATATATATGCATTTTTATTCTACGATCAGTTTTCAATAATCGAGTAAAAAAAAGATATTCACCATGTTGTGTATTGTGGAAGAATTGTGAAGTGGAATCTAAATTATACGCAGCTGTAACGTTGGCTTATACTTACTACAACCAGTATATTTTTTTATTTTTCTTTTGAAAACATACAATAAATGTATGTATATTTAGATATGCACTATATGTAAGATATTAATTAACGCAATAATAAAAAAAGTAATATATCAAATACGACCGAAAAGATATCACAATAATACTAATAATAAAACGAAATCAAAAATCACTTTTTGAATAATATTTAAGAGATTCACATGTCATATATTAATTACCATATGGTCTTCTTAATCTTATCTAGTAAGTATTGCTAACTTGGGTAGAAAGTAACAATCATAAAGCATTTTAGGCTTCAAGAAAATATTAAGATAGTGGTAGAAATGCAGGAATTGAATGAGGATGGAATGATGATTAATGCGTTCATTCTCAATTTCATGGTTGATAAGATTTTTACAATATGAATCATAATTTTCAAATGAATGTTTATTCCGATGAATATAGGATTTAGGGGTCGGAAACGGTTCGGCTTCGATCAATCAAACCAAATTTGTCCGAAAAATGGAACCAAAACAGAATCGATTTAAATTTTCGGTTAACCGAAAATGATTGATTATTACGATTAGGTTTTTGATTAACGAAATAAAATAAATTTATGATTAAAATAACCAAACAATAATTTTAAAAAATTAAAATTTATGAAAAATAATTAAAACTATAATTTATTAAAAATAATTAACCTATAATAAAAAATTAAAATTTATTAAAAATATTTAAATATGATATTCTATAATTTTAATTAATTATATAATAAATAAAATAATAATTAAAAATGAAAATAGTTTTTTCGATTTCAAACCAATCGATTGTCGGTTAACTGATAACCGAAAAAAATTAAACCTGTAAAACCGAACACCGAACCGGAATCGAATTTTTAGTTTTCAAATAACCAGAACCATTTCAATTTCTATTCGATTTTGTTCTTATCTAGAACTGAACACCATTTAGACAACTCTAATTCCACCCTTCCCTATATTGTATTACTTATTCTCATGAATATGAGATTAGTCATTTTTTTATCTAACAAATTTATTCTTATAAAATAAATTATAATAACATATAATACTAATAAAATAATAGTACTTATAATAATAAAAATAATAATAATAATACTAAATAATTATAATAAAACAATACTCCATCTGTCCCCAAAAAATATTTATGAGAATTTTTTGTGCGAGTTTTAATAAAAGTTGTTGAGTGTTTTGTGAGTGGAGCAAGAGTCTCATATTAGTGTATTATTAAATTGATTAGTTGTAGATAGTGATGAACTATGAATGGTAAAAAGAATAAATAAGTGGTGTTGTTAAGGATAAGAAGGAAAGATAATGATGGACCATGAGTGATAAAATGTGTAAATAAATGATGTTATTGAGAGCTACAAGTTGAGAATATTTTGTGGTTAGTTTACTTAAATGAAAAGAGAACAAATTTGGGGGACGTACCAAAAAGAAAAATTAGGAACAAATTTTGAGGACATAGGGAGTAATAGTTAATAATATGTGGAAATACATATTTGTTGGTCCTATTGGTACTATTTGGTGATAATAGTCCCAATAGGGCCAACGACTTGGCTATAATTTGACATTTTTATGTTCGTGGCTATAATTTGACATTCCTTAACTTGGATGGCTATATAACGCCCGCGCTCTAATAATATTAACATAATAAATAATACTCCCTCCGTCTACAAGAGTGTGTCACTTAGTTGATAACACGAGTTTTAATAAAATATTTGATAGATTATTTGAGTGGAGAAATGATCCCACTATGTAAGAAATGATTGGTTGATGTTGAATTATAAGGATGGAGTGTCTCAAAAAGGAAAGTGACACTATTTGTGAATACCAAATAAGACAATTGTGACACAGAGAGAGTAATTAATAACAATAAATAATGATATTAATTAATAATATTATTAAAAAATAATAACAATATAATTATGTAATAATAAATATAATAGCAAAATAATAATAATAATAATAATAATAATAATAATAATAATATATTAATAATACAATAGAATACCTTAATAATAATACATATAGTAATAATACAATAAAATAATAACAATAAAATACCTATTATTATTATTATTATAACAAAAATTATAAGAATAGTGGTTATTCCATTTATTTCATTTTAAAACTATTCCTTCATTCTTTGTACATATCAACCATAAAAATCATATATTTATTCTTTCCATTCATACCATCATTTCATTCCAAAATTCATTTAATTCATATATAATTTGATTTATAAATATCAGCAGCATTGCAAGTCAAATATATTGTTTGAAGTTCAACTAACTAAAATTTATTTAATTCTAAATAACTATTGTTTTCTGCCACGTGTCTAGGATTTGGAACATTCGGTAAGGATCATTTCAAGCAACACTGGAGACAGGAAAATTGAACATGCAGAGCTGCAAAACCACGCTTAATGATTTCCTAACAACTAATTATTCCAAATATGAATTTTATTTGATATTCATTTTGTTGGGATCTAATTTTATTTGACAATTCTCATTTTTTGTATTAAATTATACAAAGCACATCAATGAAGAGTTCAATTTACCTGTTAGTCGAAACAAATCTATAATGAATATCAACTCGCCAGTTGCTAAGAAGAGAAAAAAAAAGAAAAAAAAGATAATAAGAGCTAAGTACAATATTTATAGGTAGGCTCGGCTCTGAGGGTGAACGGGTCTGGACGACAGTCCAGGGCCCCAAAATTTGGGGGGGGGGGCAAATATTTTAAAACACTTTAAAACACTATTATATAATTATTATGAAAAAAACATCGAATGTTTGCTTATGGTGCAGTGATAAGTACTTTTGTCTTAAATCCTTTTGACCCTAGTTCGAAAAGCATATGAATATAATTTTATTTTACTATAGATGAATGGTACAATAATAAATTTAATCAATATTTTATTTTTTGCTAATAAATCTGAATCTTTTTTAGTATAGATGAAGGACCCTTTAATAAATATGAACTATATTTCTTATTCGCTAATAAATCTGAATCATAGAGAAAATAATTTTTCCTTAAATAATTTTTTTATTATCGATGAAGGGTGATTAATAAATATGAATCATATTTTCTTTTTGCTAATAAATTTGAATCATATGTAGAAAACGAATTTTTTCCTTAAAGAAAACCTTCATAAGTCATAAAATAATAATTAAATAATTCTGATTTGAATCATAAGAATTTTATTTTTGAAAAAAATAAATCAAAACAAATAAATATATATCAGATATGATTCTTTTTATAAAAAAATACTAAATAAAGGGCCATTTAAGCATATTTTATTTTTAATAATAAATATGAATCATATATAGAAAATGAATTTTTTAATAAAGATTTTTTTTTTAAAACCGAATAGATCTATATTATATACGGAAAAATTATTCTTTTTTATCAATAAAGGGCCCATTATTTTGTTTTGCCCAGAGCCCTTTTTAGTCATGACCGACCCTATATACAGGGGTTGGTTATTGTAAAAACTTTTATTATCATACAAACGTGAGAATAATGTATTCTCTTTGAAAGTTGATGTATTCTCATATAAACATCTCGTGGGATTTGAACTCAGCCGATGCACTCATCTGCGAAGTGATGCATTAACCGTAGATATTTCCAATCAAATGACTGAAAAATAGCTCTAACGTGAAATAAAATTAGAATATATATATATATATATATATATATATAAACATATATATATATATATATATATATATATATATATATATATATATATATGTGTGTGTGTGTGTGTGTGTGGGGGGGGAATTGATAATTATGAGAACTACATACATTTTGCGAATATGCGAACTATGCACAACTCGTATAAAGTTGATACACAACGATTTCGCTTTAAAGTTGGTGTACAAGATACCAATTATAGAGTGAAATCATTATGCATAAACTTTATACGTTTTATGCATCAATTTTATGAGTGTTGTGCATAGTTCGCCGATTCAAAAAAAAAATATAGTTCTAATTTGACCACTCCCTAGATGTATATACTAATTGATGGTCCATTAGGGGTCATACTAGTGTATGGAGAAGATGGGAGGGAATACACTAGTTAAGGTATATTAAAAAATTTTCTCAAATAAAAACAAGATTGGACTTTCTACTGATCGGTAGATGTCAGTTTAATTGATGATAGTTCAGTGCGGGTGTCAGTACTGTTGATCAGTACAAATTCGAAAAGTCTTGTACTGAATGTATCAGTCACCAATCATACTGACTGCTATGACAACTAGTCAGTTGGACTGATAACCAATGTGATTGCGGAAGAGTGGTGGTTAAGTTTTGCCTTTAATGAAAACTGATGCTGGTTAAAAACACTTAGTCATATATTGATTAGTTAGTTTTGGATTTCTCTTCAATATCAAACTGATATTGATGGATGATTTTGAACAGTTTGGTGTGTTGTGTGTGTTGAGTGATGTTTAGTTTAATAACATAATTAAAGTTGAGCTGAAAGTAAAGAACTCAAAGTAAATAACACACTTAGTTTTAACGTTGTTCGAAGAGATCAGCTCCTATGTCCACGAACTGATAACACATTCAATCAACTACTTAGGATTTGGTCTTGTTTATGGGACAAGAATAAACCTAGACACACACTTTAACATTTTCTATATCCGGTCTTACTTGATGTTCTTCCTATGCTTGCTGGTGCTAGGAAACCTCTAAGTGCTTATGGGTACAGTCGACCTAACCTTCTTGCTTATAGGCGTAAAAATACCAAGCTTTTAGCAACGAACACTTTATTGCTTACTTGCCCTACTTCTAATTTAATTGATGGTCCATGGGGGTATGTACTGGTATATGGGGAGGGGAGGAAATACACCAGTTAAGGTAAATTAATTTTTTTTCATTTAAAACAAGACTGGACCTTCTACTTGATCAGTAGACGTCGGTTAACTGAAGTCAGTTTAGTGCTGGTGTCAATACTGTTGATCAGTTTAAGTACATGGAGTCTTATACAGAGTGATATCAGTTAACAAGCCTATTGAGTATTGGGGCACGGATTAGTTGGACTGATAACTGAAGTGGGTGAGGAATGCTATGGTTACATTTTTGTCTTTGCTAAAAATCGATACTGATAAAAATACTTAATGAAATATTGTCTTAGTAAATTTTCAGTTTATCTCTTCAGTATCAAATCGATACTGATAGAGTGTTCCAAAACAGAATGTTATGGTACGTGTGCTGATGATTTTCAAATTAATAATATGTAAAGTAAAGACGATACTGAAAGTAAAGAACACTTAGTTTTTACATGGTTCAGAGAAATTAGATTCCTATATCCACAAACTGATAACACAGTCAATTCACCACTTGAGATTTAGTCTTGTTTACTGGTACAAGAGTAAATCTAGATACATACTTTAACATTTTCTGTATCCCGTCTAACTTGACGTATCTTCCTATGCTTACTGGTGTTAGGAAATCTCTGACTGCTTACGGATGCAGTCAACTTAACATCTTGCTTACAAGTGCAAGACAACCAAGCTTTCAGCGACTAATACTTCGTTGCTTATTTGCTCAACTTCTCCTTAATCTTTTTGGGGCTTTGGTAGAAGGTTTTCCAACTAGGGTTTGAGCTGTCACGGATAACAACTTAATATTTCTAGACTTGAGATATTACAAGATGATAACCTAGAATCTAAGGAAGTGTATATTGAAATCCTGAGCTAATAAATGTATTTGAATTTTGAGGATTTACTGATAACTCTATAGTACTTCATTCTTCGAAAAATGCTAACTGATTGTTCTTGAGAATTAAGCTTTGAGTGTTTTTGAACGTTTGAATGCGTAGTATTTCAGGTGACCTTCAAAGGTGGGATTATGAGCGTATTTATAAAACGCACGGTGAATAGCTCCGTTGGAGAAAACACCAGTCACATCCATTCTATTTGTCATTTGAAATTTGTCCGTTTGAATCCTTGTATGTTTCTTTCGGCATCTGCATCATTGTACACTATAGATTTGCAACTATGAACAGTGGTTCTGGCATGTTAGGATCTTTTGCAGATACGCTACGACACGTGGCAAGTCAAACACTCAAGTTTTAATTAATTATGTATTTCTTCAGTTGAGTTCATTCCGTGTCTTTTCAGTAAATTGACTCGGGTCATATAAGTCGAGTATGCTCTGTGTTTCTTTAGTTGTGTTAGACTCTGTCTTTTATCAGTTTGGTGACCCCTGAGTCAGTTTGATGCTTCAACTTGACGTAGTTCTCAGCTGTTTCGACTTCTCAGTTGTTGGTATGACACTTAGTCATATTGTCGACTTCTTTGTTTTCAGCGGCACTAGAGACTGAAATTCTCGACTTCTTTGTTTTCAGCATCGCTGAGTCTTTAGTCTCTAATCTCTAATCTTCAGTCTTCAATCTTCGACTTCACTCTTCAATAACATTGTTTATCAATATCTATACTTCAGTCTGCTTGACTTAAGTCTTCAATTGCGCTAGCACTGAAACTTATTTTAACACTGATTGAACTCCTTCAGAATTGGGCCTACCCAAACTGGTAGTTCTTTTGCTGAAACCTCTAAACAAAAAGGCCAACTCCATAACATGTGAATAACACTATGTTACGTCAACAACGCAATCATCAGTACGGTATTGAGATCTAATCAAAACACATCGTTAAAAATAGAATTTTCCCAACAATTTCTTCATTTTTTATGATGCCAAAATCTATTTATTATCCTGAAAAACAGACCAGAAAGATAGATAATCAGTTTCAACAGAAAGGTCTGATTCTCCCTTGCTGAGATCATCATTCTATGCAAAACAAGAGTTAGTTCAGCATAATAAGGTTAAAAGCAGGTATAGAGCCTGGACAAAGAGTTATTATCGTCAAGGTGAACTGGATCAGTTTATATATATCAAATTGCTGAGATTACAAGATACATCAGTTTGAGTTCAACATCAACAAACCTATACATGCCTATTACAGTGGATGTCCTGATCAATTCATCTTATCTTCCTTGACTTCTCTTCATCAGATAATTGTCCATACTTAGCAAAAATGCGTTCAGCAGTGCATTGAATTCTTCAGGTTGCCTCGCCAAATCAATCTCAAAAGTTGAGACGGCTTGGTGGGCTTTAGCTTCAATTGTTGTTCGATCAACAAAATTTCCACGTCTAGGTAGAGAGAACATTTTCTTCGCAGGCACAACAATATTGACTCTATTCTGGTATGCTCTGTTGACAATGCCCCTGATGAAGACAGCGTTGTGGTACTTTTGGAGATATCTGTGGAATGTATTAGATACATCCTGATCTTCAGGAAAAACTCATCCAATAATAATATCATTCCACAAAGTCATCATTGAGTTCTTCCGACTCATTGTTGAGGTACTCAGGCACCCATCTATCAACATAGCGCCTAAGTCCTATGTCAGGCATCTTCTTCCTCCTTGCATCTTACTTTTTTAGATCATCAAGGTAATTCTTCTTGCTCCGCTCATTTCTTTCTTTGGCAACCTCAACAATTGTTTTTCCATAAAGTCTCAGACACTCATTTGTTTCTTGCACGTTCAGTTGTGTCAGCTTGTTCTTGATCAGTCATGAGCCTTTTAACTTCTTTGGCCTTCTTCTGTGACCACCAGGAGTCGATGTTCATTTGGTCTGATAGAAATTCAATCGAGGTGCCAGTAAAGAAAGCTTATAGGAGAGCTTCAATCTGATCAGCTTGTTGAACATGAGCTTCAGTGGAGGGGACAGAAGTAGAACATGCTGCCCTAAGCCTTGGGATGTTTGAGCGTTTTCTTCTGTTGAGGTCAACTGTCTTTCTTGTCATTCTTTTAGCGATCTCTACTTCAGCAACATCTTCAACTACTTCTTTTTCAGCTTAGCCTTCTATGCCGCTTCAGCTTTAGCTGCTGTCTCTTTCATTTCTTCCCCCTTTTTAGCATCATCAAGAAGAGTTTGGAGAGAGATCGAGAGATCGCTGATAGTCTGGTTCAACTGGGATTAATGGTTCAGCTGGATTGGTGGGGAATGCGATTTTGATGAGATACTAACATCGTTAGATGGTTACCAATGTCAGTTTGTTTGAGAGGGGATGCGGATTGGTCAGTATGTACAGAAGGGGATGAAGAGGATGGGGTAGATTTGGTTGGGGACTGAGGCTTGGGTTGAGGTTTAGGAGAAGCTTTAGCTTCATCGAAATTGATCTGCCTCATCACTTCAGTGGCAGTTTATCTCGGTCTCTTCAAGGGAGACTTTTCGACTGGAGATTGCTTTTCTTCGAAGCTTGAGCTTGTAGAGCTAACCATCATTTTCCTCTTCTCAACTGCAAGGGCTTGTTAAGGCCAGCTGGTGCAGCCTTCTACTGCTTCTTGGGTTTGCCTCATTCCCTGATCTCCACCTCTTTTATCCTCTTGGCAGGGGGAGGGACTCGCATGCCCATAATTTAAAGAGCAGTTGAGTTAGACTGAAAAAGCCTGTGCCTGCTCGGTATTAGTTCAACTTGAGCCAGCTGTATCTTTGGCCTCTTGTCTCCATCGCTGCTTCTAGGATAATTAAGGTTGCCTCCAAGACGTATCCTCTTGTCTTCTAGAAATTTTTCTGGTCAGCTAGAAGTAGCCCGAAGAAGGCGTTCTCCTATTTGATCTGCTTTGTAGATGCCAGTCCAGCCAGGAGTTGTTGTTGGGTGGCTGACACATGGTGAAAAGATCCCAACAAGCTATAGAAGCATCAGTGCACAATGCTTACCAAGAACTTGTACTTTTGTCACGGCCCGACTACTTAATTAAATGATTAACTAAGTAATCAGGCTATGACTAGGTTATGATAAGAACATATTAAATTTCAATATGCAATGACTTCAAGGATAAAAAGGGTTTAACTATTTAATTAAAAACCAACAAAAATTCAAGCCAACATTTAAAGTTTACATAATATAACTCCAGCATACAAAAGAGTTCATCATAGGTCGACAACAAAATCATATGAGTTTGACAATGGAAGGGTGGATGAATGACATGTGTGAAGACATGACATCCAGGGCATAATTATATGTACGTCAAAAGAACCCTAGCTTAGCTTCCTCTTCCATCGCCATCTCCAAGCTCAACCTGCATATTCAGAAAACATAGGCAGGGTGTGAGTACCAATAAGTACTCAGTGGGTTATCGCCAAAATTTAAACTTTATTAACTTATCGAACTTTGCACAACACAGGGGCTAAAATAAATAATACCTGAATTGATTTTCATTAACAACGCACTTATAAAACTGTAACAATGCAATCACATGTCATGTTATGCTATGCTATGCCGGCATTATCTTCCTATGTTGGCCCCGAAGGTTACCAATCACAATCTTGCCATATCTACGTTCTTCGGTAATGAGAAGTAGGCCTCATTCTCAATACCCTGACCGGTCTACACAACTATAAACTTCCCGGTCATTAACATAATTTTTCCGTAGATAGGTAACATGAACTTATGTTCAACATGTAGAATTTCAATCATTCACAATAATATGCAAGATATAAATAAATCAATCAATATTATGCACAAGTTAATGAAAAGAAAATCCACCTGGAACGTCGTCACTCTATGAGTTCTTCCTTCTTGTCCTTCAAGATTCCCATGTCCTTACTTGATCCTTGTAAATAAAATAATTTCGAACTTAGCAAATATTCTTATTCATTTGAACATATCACCTGTTATTCTTAGTTTTACCAATTTATAAGAATTAGGTTAGGCTATTGCATCCCTTAATAACTTATTTCCTTATTAACTTATACTTTAGGAAATAATATAATATTCTTTAACTAAATGAATTTACATAGTTTATACTTAGTTTTATCCATGAATATTATCTTACCTTAAATTAAGGCAATCAAGTAAACCAATCTCACTTATATACTTATTACAATCTTACTAACTTAATTCTCAAAACATCTTAGTAATATACCAAATCTAATAAAATTTTGGTAGAGTAAGTTTATAAAAAGAATCGCCATTTCATTCCCAATTCAACCAAACTTGTCCAAAGTCTCCCAAATCATCACCATATGCCTAAATATACACTTAGAAACTTAAAACATGCTCAAACACTTCCATTTATATCATATTCATAACATGCCCTTCAACCACTACATTATGTAAATAAATGAATTTTTCAATCTACAACCAATTCAATTCAAAACAACTCATATTCATACTTATTTATCATCAATGATCACCAATCCATAATCAATTTCAATCTTAATCAAACTCACCATATAAATCTATCAACTTAGCATAAACTTTCCAAATTCAACTTTCCACATTTAAGTCCATAAAATCCCATAAATTCAACTTATACATTATTTATATCCTATATCTCAAAAATCATATCAAATATATCAAATAAAACCAAGAACTTAAAGATCATCCAACCTCATTATTTTCAAAAATTAGGGATTATATATGCATTCAATTTATTCCAATTTCTTTTACTAAATCATGTTTATTTCCACTTAATTACACATATATAAACTCAATTGAATCAATTAACACATAATTAACATGTAAAATTAGGGTTTATGCATGCTTACTTGATTCCACCAACTTCATGAATTTCAATAATTTAAACCATCAATTATGATATTTAAGCATCATAAGCATAAAGAAATCAATAAACATAACAAAAATTAAACAATTCAACCTTAAATTGCATCTTCAAAATTTTGAAAATTATGAAATGTAAGAAGATCATATGCTTCAAATTTAACCATAAAAACTTGGATTAAATAGGGTATTTACCTCTTTTGGAGTGATTTTCACTAAATTCTACACTTAAACTTTGGATTAAAATTGAGGAAAAATTTTGTGTGTGTGGGGTGTGTGTGAGTGCCGAAAATGAGGGAGAAAGAGAGAGCTTGAGGATGATCCAATATGAATAATTTTTCTAGAAGATGTATTTATAAATAGCTTTATTTATTTATTTATTTATTTTCTTCTTATTTCTCATAATTTTCAAAAATTGTATAGATTATCCTCAAAAATTACTAATGTTGGACATTAATATTTTTTAATAGTAAAAACTCAATTTTCTCATTAATATAAAGATCCAAAATAATTAAATCAATTATTGGAATACAAACCATATAAATATAGATTTAACTCTTTCATATACAATAATCAAATAATCATTCTATTAATTCATAACTTTCGAAAATTATAGAAAATAATTTCCTTACCCCTAGATATTAATAACTAAAATTATTTAAGCCATTCATTAGCTTAAACATTATTTCATTTCATTTTTTAATAAATCTCATATAAACAATAATTAATACATTTCTTTAGAATATTTTCTATTTAATAAAAATTTTCATCCAAATATACAATATTAACAATATATCTCATATTTTATCATAATAAAACTTGTTTCTAAATAATATTTATTTCTTCTAAATTCTATTCATTCGATTAGCAATTAATCAAATTTTTATCGCTTTCTATTTTATTATGCACTTCTTTATCAATTTTTAGGGATGCAGTGCCTTTAAGCCCCTAATTAGTACTTAATTGATCTCTAATTAGGACTAAAAGATTTCCTGGTTACTACAACTTTAGAGGGAACCAGAAGCGCTTTAGGGTAGACTTTGTGATGTGTTTGGTTCAATAATATTTCGCATTTGCCCTTCCACAAAGGATGGCTCCAAGTAGGTGTAAAGAAGGTTGTCGATGTCAGGTATGCAGAAGAGATATCGAACAACAAACACCACATCAATTTCAATTGTGGTATATTTTTTGATGACCCCCGTCTGTTCCAAGACGATGACGAACACCCAAACGACATTGGTCTCCTTCTCGTAAGACAACATGGAGTAAAACTCCACCACCTGCTTGTCAAAGTAGAAGGCTGGTTAGTGAGCTAGGAACTGCTTCCAGCCTTACATCCAGAGCATATTAAGGATATCCAAGGCATCTTAGTTGGTGACCTCTGAAAATGACACAGAGTTGTCATGGTGAACACGTGGCTCCTAAAAAACAGACTTAATTGCTTTCCATAGTGCCATGATGCCTGTAACTTAGAATTTGAGCAAGTGTCTGGCTAGGGTTTGAGAAATTTGCAGAAAATAGTAAGTTTGAAATATAGGGCTTACATAATTTTGGACGTGTGAAAATGGTGATCGTGATGAGAAAGTTTTTAAATATGCGGGTGTTGGATTTGTATACTGGAAGCTTTGGTTGAACTTGTATACAATGATTCTTGTTACCACTATTACAATCTCCTATCTGAATTGTTTACTTGATTGCATATGTATGTCACTTTATCTTATATATAAGTTAGATCATATAGTGTGTAGAAGATCACAGAAATCTGTATGATTGGTCAAGCTTAATGAGATATAAATAGGATCACAGCTGAGATAACTTGAGGACGAGTTGTTGGTATAGAATGAGGTATAGATAAGAAGTGACTTGACTTGTTTGCTTGTCTATACTGATACGTCTCTGACGTATTTATGGATGACAGTGAGATGTGTTATTCTATATGACTGTCGTGAAGAACCTAGATTTTGGTGACTTTATGTTGATCTAAACCTCGATAAGGTTTTAGGTGAATATGAGTTGCTGACCATCACTTTGACTTATCATGGGTGATGGTTATATGAGATAACCCAATATTCTTCACATCTTGGGTGGTGGCAGTGCTTGTATATCATACTAGTTGCCTGTATCAAGTCACTGTATCCGTTTAGGATGATGACGTCCCCTTAAGGAGCTCAAAATGTTTATTGTACTAAACCCTGCAGGTTGAGTTATCTCAAGTACAATAACAAGGTTAAGTGGTACTACTTAAGGAATTAAAGAGATTAATTATTTTAAGCAGTCAAAACGCTATAAATAATTAATGGACCTGTGATATCTTAAATACGGGGATTCGTGAAGTCTAAGTGCAAGCCACACTCAACTTCGGAAATAAAGGGGCAAGTCAGCATTTATTCTCTAGTGGCATGAATAAATGTTTATGAATTAATTTATGTTTTGGGCTGAACATAAAATAATTAATTTATTTGAGACCCATCTTTATTCCTTGCATTTGATCTCTGTCTGGCCCATCAAAGCCTGGAATTGCCTCAAATTCGTCCACCTCATAGAATCCCACTGGGATTCTGTTCTGATCATCTCTATCTGAAAAGATATTATTATATTTATTAGATATACAGAGATCCTATCCAAATAGGATTCTAGGGTTGCATTATAAATATGAGGTGAGAGAAAATCAGTGTATCCTAATGCAAAAGAGATTATCAAAAATTATAGTGAGATCATTGTGATTTTCAAAATTTCCAAGTGTGAGGAAGAAGGCAAATTTTTGCAGTACTCTCCATAGATTACTCTCACTCAGCATTGGAGTTTAGGCAACGTGATACAGTCCAGAAGATCAAAGCACGAGTCTTGAACCGATTCTTTGTCCGAAAAATTCGCAGGTGAACACGAGAAAACACCAACGTGTTGCAATTAATTATATAGGTGCAGCTAGATATATAATCAATGTATGGTGAATTAAACATCCAAGATAAATCCTCAAGAGATGGTTAAAATAAGATTTCCCTACAATTGGTATCAGAGCCTGGGATCAGTATCTTGGCTCTGTTGGATTAATTCACGTTTGATTATTACATGCGCAATTAATTAATTGTGGACCTGTCGTTCATCGTGGCTCGTTTTTATTTTTTGTCGAATTTCTTTTTTCACCACGAGAAAATATGTGATTAGATTAGGATTTTTTTTTTGTAAATCTAATATGTAAAAGAAGAACGAAGACGAAGAACATGAAGAATGAGACGACGGAGTCCCGTCGCACGACGCGATGGGAGGACGCCGAAAACCAGCACACGACGAGGTGCAACCCCAGCACGCGGATCCATCGGCAGCTCGCGTACGGGTCTCTGCGTGCAGCGTGTTAGATGGGCGAACTGGTACGGCGGGCCTCGACAGACGTCGGCGACTGGGCATGCGGGGTGTGCGTTTCTCGCGTGGATGCCTCGACACGCCTTGACGCTAGACGAGGGAACGCAGCGTTTTTTCGACAGCAACGCGCAGGCGATGCTCGACAGTCTCGACTGATGGGCGGATATCACCGGCGTCTTTGGTCGACGGCGTGCTAGCGTGTGTGGTGTTCAATGAGACATTGCACAATGAAGGCCTCGACAGTACGCAGGCGCTTAGGCGGGACTGGGCGAGATAGCCCGCGACGGGGTGCGCTCAATGCATGAAGACCCGCGTGTAATTCTCGGCATCCCGTCTCGATAGCTCTCGGCAGCTTAGGCAGGCGACGCTCGACAGAGCTCAACACGCCTCAGCAGCTCGCTGGGCGACAGCGCAGGAGTAGCGCACAACAGCTCCTCGACAAGCTGGGCGACGACGTGGCGAGATTGTGGGCGGCGTGGTCTTGTTGGGCGTGTGCGTGGTCAGGTGCTGCAGCGCGCCCAGCCCACTTGGGCGGACCGGCCCGTCCGGACCCATTTTGACCGGTTTGGGTTTTCGACCGACAGACCCGATTTATTGTTGAGGCTCGTTTTTTAATTTTCGACCTAAATCCAGTTTTGACGAGTCCCGTCCGTGCTAGTGCATGCGAGGCATGTTTCGAGATTTTTTTAAGATCCGTACTTCGCAAATTTATGTAATAAATTAGGCAGGGAAGTACAGGATCCACGAGTGGGCCGCGATGAACAAATTTATTTTATTTTTATCGTTCAAAGCATGTCTTTAATGTTTAAATTATGCGGAAGCATGCTATGTATGTTCAATTACGTAGATAAACATGAAATATGTTTTCGTGATTGGATGCGTATAGCAAGCATGCTAGGTTAATCGTGTTTCGTAGCATGTTTTAGAATTCTGTGAGCATGTTTTACATGTTGAGTTCTATAGAAAGCATGCTAGGATTACGTGATTTGCATGGACAAACCTTTTGAATCAAAAGACTAAGCAAGAAATCCGACATATTAATTTTTAAAATTAAAGATGTCAAGACCTCCACTTTTTGATCTATAAACAAAGTGGTACGCACTGTGAGTAAACATCCACACGCGTGGCTTGCTTGCACTGTTTATCATAAGTTTGTTAGATGAGATTTCTAATAAAATATTTTAATCTATTGAGAAGTGGGAGTTTCATGTGTAAACGTCCACACGCGTGGCTTGCATTTGCGATTTTCATAAGTTCTCTAGAGATAGATTTAAAATGAGATGACAAAAGAATTTGAATTGGAAGCAGTATGGTTCGAGTTAGTATGCCAATTCTAAGAATTCATTTTCTGCTTTCAAAATTATGGTCATTGCTTAGACATCACCTCAAGTACAACTTCCGCGAAGTCCCTTCTTGTGATAGTGATGTGGTCTAGTAAGGTCCAATTATTAATTTCATTTGGTCATAAATATAAGTTGACATGGATTGAAATTAAACGACTAAAAGGTATATTTTAGTCTAGTCGAGGGATTCATGTGTAGACGTCCACACGTGTGGCTTGCATGTGGGATTCCTTAGGCGATTGGAGGTTTCAATTAATATTGTTTTATCAAAAGGTTACAATATTATTGTTATGAATTATGTGCGATCATATGCTTATGTGTTTACATTACTTTTCAAATATGTCTCTTACACAGATTATCAATATGCTCGCAGAAAATCCTCTATCCGGTCCAAATTTTATCGAGTGGAAACGAAACATGGAATATATTCTTATCGCAAAAGAACATATGTTTGTTCTCACTACTCCCAAACCCGATGCCCTTACTGACGCATCGACGAATGAGCAGCGAGAGTCAAGCAGACTTTGGCATAAGTCAAATAATATGGTCAAATGCTATATGATGACTACTATGTCCAAAGGCTTGCAGCTGCAATATCAGTCGATGGTAGACGCGACTGAAATATGGTCAAGTTTCGAAAGTAAGTTAGGGCAGTCGGATCGGACAGTCTGCTTCCACACAATGAGAGAAATCTTAGCGAGTAGGATGGAAGAAGGAAGTTCGGTCCATGAACATGTCTCCCACATGACTCATCTCATGGATAGTCTTGATCAATTGGGAGGGGGTATCGACGGCGAAGCCAAGGTCGATATCATTCTTAACACACTGCCCAAGTCTTTTGAGAACTTTCGCGTGAACACGATCATGAGCAAGACCGAGTATACACTTAGTCAGTTGCTAAATGATCTCGTGGCCGCGGAAGGTTTCATGGGAAAAAGGAGCACATGCCCTTGCTAGCACATCTAAGGGCCCAAATTTTCCATTGAAAAGTGGAAGAAGAAAAATGGGTGCCAAAGGTGGTAGAGGCAAGGAAGCTAGTGGGAGCAAGAACATGGTGTCCACTGGAGGCTTGAAAAAGCCAAAGGAGAGGGACAAGTGTTTCAAATACTGCAAGACTGGGCATTGGAAGGCTAAGTGCCCTATGCTCAAGGTACGTCATTTGCTTTAGTAACGAAAACATGTTTAGCAACTTGTTCTACTCATTCATGGGTAGTAGATACGGGTATGACTGATCATGTTTGTTACACCTTGCAGGGGTTCCTGCGGACAAGGGAGCTGTTTGATGACGAGATAACGACCTCCATGAGTTACGCGGTGAAAGTCGAGGCCGTTGCAATCGGAGATGTTTCTTTATGTTTTGATAGGACAATTTTAGTTATGAAAGACGTTTTATATGTGCCAGAGTTTTGGCGAAACCTTATTTCGGATTCCAAAATATTTATACATGGATATTCTGTTATTTTTTATAGTGGTGTTTCTATCATAAGAAATGACGAAGTTATCTGTGGTGGCACTTTATATAATTCGCTTTATATTATTTCTGCCAAGCATAATACCTTTAATTATGTTGCATCTACATCAAACCTTAAGAAGAAGAAGTTTTCTTCGCTAAATGACACCACATTTCTTTGGCATCTTAGATTAGGTCACATCAATCTACATAGGATCCAAAGACCGACTAAGAATGGAGCGTTGGGTGAAATTAAAGTTACTCAGTTTCCAGTCTGTGAATCCTGTATAGAAGGAAAGATGTCGACCAGACTCTTCAAAGCGAAGGGGTATAGAGCCAAAAAAATATTGGTTATCCGATCAGTTTCAAATGAAAGACTTAGGAGATGCAGCGTCATTCTTGGGATCAAGGTTTACCGAGATCGCAAGAGAAAAATGTTGATCTTATCTCAGGCGTCTTACATTGATACTGTAATGACTCATTTTAGCATGCAGACCGCTAAGAAGGGATTGCTACCATTCAGACATGGTGTTCCTTTATCTAAGGAGCAATCACCTATGACTGCAAATGAGATAGAGGAAATGAGACAAGTTCCTTACGCTTTCGCCGTAGGAAGTCTCATGTATGTAATGCTATGTACGAGACCCGATATCTGCTATGCGGTAGGCATAGTAACTAGATATCAGTCTAACCCTGGACAAGCTCATTGGACTGCGGTAAAACATATACTCAAGTACCTGAAAATGACTCGAGATTATTGGCTAGTTTACCAAGCAGATAGTCTAATGCCTTTGGGTTATTCAGACTCGGATTTCCAAGCTGACCGTGATGAGAAAAGTCTACCTCAGACTATGTGTTTTTCTTGGAATTAGGAGCGGTATCTTGGCGGAGTGCAAAGCAACGATGCATTGCGGACTCTACCATGGAAGCCAAATATGTGGCCGCTTCAGAGGCGGTATGGTTCAAGAACTACCTCATGGATCTGAATGTGTTACCTCGTTTTTCCAAGAGTATCATAGTGTACTGTGATAACTCAGGTGCAGTGGCAAACTCGAAGGAACCACGGATCCACAAGGCGACCAAACACGTAGAGATAAAGTACCATGTCATACGAGAAATCGTTAGACGATAAGACGTGCTGATTGAGAAGATTGGTACTGCGAATAACCTAGCTGACCCATTCACAAAGAGCCTGCCGTAAAAAGTCTACGACGAGCATGTTCGAGGACTTGGACTTCGCAAGATGGCCCCCATTTAGAAAGGAAACTTTTGTAGAAGTGTAAGAAACAAAGTGATGGTGTTGTTTGTAATAGCTAGTAGAGAGACACATTTTATACTAAGAGTTTGCTTTAATATAAGTGGGAGAATGTTGGATTTGTATACTGGAAGCAGTTTTGATTGAGCTTGTATACAATGATTCCTGTTACCACTATTACAATCTCCTATCTGAATTGTTTACTTGATTGCATATGTATGTCCCTTTATCTCATATATAATTTAGATCATACAGTGTGTAGAAGATCATAGAAGTATGTATGATTGGTCAAGCTTAATGATATATAAATAGGATCACAGCTGAGATAACTTGAGGAAGGACGAGTTGTCGGTATAGGCTGCGGTATAGATAAGAAGTGACTTGACTTGGTTGCTTGTCTATACCGATACGTCCCTGACGTATTGATGGATCATAGTGAGATGGGTTCTTCTATCTGACCGTCGTAAAGAACCTAGATCTCAGTGACTTTACATTGATCTAAACCTCGATAAGGTTTTAGGTGAGTATGAGTTGCTGACCATCACTTTGACTTGTTATGGGTGAGGGTTACATGAGATAACCCAATATTCTCCTCATCTTGGGTGGTGGCAGTGCTTTTATGTCATGTTAGTTGCCTGTATCGAGTCACCGTATCCATTTAGGATGATGACGTCCCCTTAAGAAGCTTTAAAGGTTCATTGTACTAAACCCTGCAGGTTGATTTATTTCAAGTACAATAATAAGGTTGAGTGGTACCACTTAAAGAATCAAAGCGATTAATTATTTTAAGCAGTCAGAACGATATAAATAATTAATGGATGTATGATATCTTAAATACGGGGATTTGTGAAGTCTAAGTGCAAGCCCGACTCAACTTCGAAAATAAATAGGTAAGTCAGCGTTTATTCTCTAGTGGCATGAATAAATGTTTATGAATTAATTTATGTTCTGGGCTGAACATAAGATAATTCATTTATTTGAGTCCCATCTTTATTCCTTACATTTGATCCGTGGTGGCCCGTGAGGCTGAGGCGCCTCAAATTGTCCACCTCATAGAATCCCACCGAGATTACATTACGATCCTCTCTATCTGAAAAGATATTATTATATTTATTAGATATACAGAGATCCTATCCTAATAGGATTCTAGGGTTGTATTATAAATATAAGGACAGAGAAAATTAGTGTATCATAATACAAAAGAGATTTTCGAAAATTATAGTGAGATCATTGTGATTTTCAAAATTTCTAAGTGTGAGAAAGAAGACAATTTTTAGTACTCTCCATAGATTGCTCTCATTCAGCATTGGAGTTTAGGCGAACGGATACAGTCTAAAAGATCAAAGCATGAGTCTTGATCCGATTCTTTGTCCGACAAATTCGCAGATGAACACGAGAAAACACCAACTGTTGCACTTTATTATATAGCTGCATGCTAGGTATATAATCAATGTATGGTGAATTAAACATCCAAGATATATCCTCGGGAAAGGGTTAAAATAAGATTTCCCTAAAGTGGGAGATGCTGATTTTTATGCGTACGTTACTTAAAGAATAAACCTTTAACCTTCTACGAATGTCTCAGTATGGTAAAACGTGAATTAACTTTATTACTTCCGTTGTTACTTTTTCTGACATCCATTAAATGTGAGGAAGATATCATGCGCACATAGGGGGACAAGGTAAAAGTGAGAATACTAAATTCAAATCATTAGACATAAATAAGGCGAAATAAATTATAAGTGTTTAATGTTTATGCCAGAACATTCATATCATTATGGGATTATTAGTAAGATATAATCAATGTGGTTTTTACTATACTTACTGGTCAGTTGAATATAGTAGTCAATTGATACCTCGTTAGTTTAATCAATGGTATTGGCATCAAATGGTACTGATATTAATACCACTTTGATGTTACCAGTTTTTGCAGATAATAATAAGTTAGTCAATATCATTCTTCAGTTTGAGTCCATTAGTTCAATAGATCAATTTTACCTATCAGTATAGATTCACCTTGAATCACTATAACTGATAGTTGGTTGGCTAATGTTTATCAGTTGGACTTATCAGCATGAATTCTCCCTGGAATCAGTATGCTGTCCTTGACCATTTTTTGTATCGTCAACTTCAGTTTCTCACTCCTCTGGGTTCAACAGTCATAGCTTTCCTCACAGTATGTTGAATCTATCTTCAACAAGCAACTTTATGAGTATATTAGCAAGTTGTATATCAGTGTGAATTTTCTCAACAATGATGTCCTTCTTCTCGACGTGATCATGAATGAAATGATGTTGTACATCGACATGCTTGCATCTGGTATGTAAGACTGGGTTGAGAGTGATTGTTATGTCGCTGGAGCTGTCGCAGTAGATGAGTACTTCTTTCGTTGCAACTTCATAATCTCTCAGCTATTGCTTTAGCTAGAGTATTTGGGAACAACAACTCCCGACAGCCATATATTCAGCTTTAGTTGTGGACGTTGCGATTGATGTCTATTTATTAGAGAACCAAAAAATCAATTTTCTTCCAAAAATTTACACATCCCTAAAGTCGATTTTCTGTCTAACCTACAACTACAAAATCAGAGTCAGAGTAACCTGAAAGTTTGAAATTGTCACCATCAGTATACCACAAACCCATGTTAGGTGTGCCTTTGAGATATCTCAGTATCATCTTTGCTGCTTCCAGGTTAGTTTCTCTTAGATTAGCTTAATATCTCGTATATACTCCTACTGCGTAAAATATGTCTAGTTTGCTGGCAGTATTGTACAACATCGATCCAATGATTCCTTAATACTTGGTGTGATCCATGGGCTTACCTTCAGTGCCTGGTTTCACCTTTCAGTTTGTATTCACCGGAATCTTCACGAACCTTGCTTGTTGAACTCCGAATTTGCTTATCAGCTCATTGGTATATTTGGTTTTTATTTATGAAGATGTCTTCTACTGATTTATTTACTTGTAGTCCTTGAAAGAAATTTATCTCTCCCGTCATGGACATCTAAAATTTTCCAGTCATAATATCAATAAACATCTTGCATAATTTCTCAGATTTTGATCCAAAGATAATCATTGTAAATCTAGACTATGATAATGCCATCACCATATTTGAGAATGAATACCATCTTGTCTACTAAGCCTTTCTTGAACTCATTTTCGTCCATGTATAGCGACAAAGTGTCGTACCAAGCTCTGGAGTTTGTTCGAGTCCATAGAGGGCTTTCTATAGTTTGTTGACTTTGTTAGGACCTTCACTCTCAAAATCAGGAGGTTGTTCCATATGCGCTTTATCAATCAGGATGTCATTTAGAAATACACACTTCACATCCATTTGATAGACCTTAAATCTGTTTTTGTGCAGTATAGGCTAATGATAGGCGAATGACTTTCAATCTTGCAACTGGAGCGAAGGTTTCATCGTAGTCGATTCATTCTTCTTGGATGTACCCTTTAGCCACTAGCCATACTTTATTCCTGATGATCATTTTTGTTTTCGAAAATCCATCTCAGACCTAACACCTTGTGATTTTCAGATATGTCCACCAATCCCTTACTACATTCCTTAAGAACTCGTTCAATTTTTCTTGCATGACATTCGTTCAGCTTACATCATTGAGCGCTACGAGAACATTCTTTGGTTTTACTTGAGAATAGAAACAACTGAACAGTGCTGATTATGCGCTGGTCAATTGTTCTGCAACTTGAGCTGAGTCCGAAACTGATCTCCAAGTTATAAGTTAGTCACTAGGATCACCAAGAATATTGTCAGCTGGATGATCTTCAAACCCATCTTCGATTTCTTCGAGCTTCATTTGATACTGGGATTGGATCAAGAGTGAGTTAATCAATACGCAACTAATCAGTTGATTGTGGATCAGTAAGATTCTCTGATGCTGGTGTATGTTGCTGACCGATTGCTTTGTCAGTTGACTAATCTTTTTCAGTATGGGCTTCAGCTGATTCAGTTTCTCCTTGACGTATGATGGGTTCTGAACTGAGGGAAATGTCCAGCTGAGCCGGTTCATTTTCATAGATCTGCTGAACATCTTTAATTTTCTCTTCTCCTGATCCACTTACAAGTACTTTGTTTGTCAGGTTAAGATGAATGGAGTTTCTCTAGGAGGATGATTCAGCTTCCATATTAACCTAATTCTTGAATTCAATAGCAGATTCATCAAAAATAACATGAGGTGTTACTTCCACAATGAAGGATTTCTTGTTAAAAACTCTGTAAGTTTTGCTTGGTTCTTCAATCGAAGAATATCTAAGGAAAATTCTTTGTTCAGCTTTGCTGTCAAATATTTTTAACTGCACTCTGTCATTGTTGTGGATGTAACATAAACAACCAAAAGTACGAAAGTGAGAGATAGATGGCTTCTTGTTATTCCACACTTCGAATGATGTTCTCTCATGGATCTGTGTTAGAAAATATCGGTTCTAGGTGTAGCATACAATGTTGATTGCTTTAGCCCAGAATTTTGGACCTAGCTTCGAACTAGCAAGCATCGTTCTTGCTGCTTCTTTTAGTATTCAATTTCTTCTGTCAGCTACTTCTTTTTGTTGAGGCATACGAATAGCAGACATCGGGTGATTTTCTTCTCACAATACTTTCGTATGCCAGCATTCAAGAACTTAGTTCCTTTATCTAATCTGATTGTGCTGATATCAGTCTATTTCTCTGTGCTGAACCTCTTCAGCAATACAGACACCTTCTACAATGTTTCATTTTTTTGTACATAAGCACAACCCAGGTAAATTTAGAATAATCATCAATAACAAGAGGATGTATTTTCTACCGTTATAGCTGACTGGAGTTACTAGTCTAAATAGGTCAATGTGTTGTAGCTGAAGTACTCAATCATTAAATTGGACAGTTTTGCTCTTAAGAGACGTATTCATCTGTTTACCCATCTGGCATGCTTCGCACACCTAGTCCTTATGGAATCCTGTATTTGGTAAATCTTCGACCAATGAATATTTTGCTAACTTGTTGATGGTCTTGAAATTCAGGTGACTCAGCCTTATGTGCCATAACCAATTGATCTCTAAGGATATCATTGACATCAGGCATGTTTCAGGAGGGCGGTCTCTCAAGATGCGACATATAAGTTTCCATGCCATGTTCATCTCAATACAATCTGCTTTGAACTATTCTTAACTATGAATTTATTCTTTTGAAATTTAACAACAAAATTGCTATCAAAGAATTGGCGAACTGATAGGAGATTATGTTTCAGATCAAGAGCATAATTAACATTAAAAAATTTAGCATTACCAACCGAAACAATACCATTGCCTTTAGTATATCTTATTGAATTATCACCAAAAGTGACTTTTGCGCATTCTTTCTCCACGTAATCAGAAAGATACTCCTTGCAGCCATTCATGTGTCTTGAACATCTGCTGTCTAAGTACCAAATATACTTCTGGACTGGAAGGTATTACTTCTTCTTTGGACTAATCAGCACGGCTTGCAAAAATCATATTTTAGGTACCCAATATGAATTCGGTCCTTGCACATTAGTAGTTCCTTTAGAAACCTAGATCTGTATGATGATTCTGACACTGTTGCAGGCCTGATCTGTCTCCATTGGAAGTGAATATAAAATGTCCTTTGCTTTTTCAATTGATCCTTGGACTTCTTTTGTTGTTTTGGTAGAAGGGTTGAGTCTGTGCTTCTGCTGATTTTGTGCACGTGTGTTCAGTGGAGGTGTAATAGAAGCTTTACTGTGTTGAGGACGTCTATGAAAGATTGGGATGTATGTTGGTATATACTTCATGGCTGGAGATGCTTTCAGCACAAGTTTCATCTGCTAATAATTCTTGTGTTGAGAGTGCCTCAGTTGTGTAACATGAGACTATCTGATAGGATCAGGTCTTCTAAGTAATTTATACTTAGGTCATTGGATTTTCTTAGTTTGTCGTGTACCCTTTTGCTCAGTCACTGAAGCCTTCAGATTCTCAGTAGACTTTACGAACATAGTTTTGGTTCCACTGGTGGATGTTCCATTCATATCTGAACTTGGATCATACCCAAATTCAGTTCTGATCAACGGACACCTCTGAATTGATTGAATGGAGTCTAGTTTCTTTGTTGCTCCATTCAAAGTGTTGATCATTTCGTTCAATAAAGCTTCACTCTGATGAAGTGTGTTGAACTTCAAGCTAATCTCAATGAGTTCAGTTCTCAGATGACCTATTTCTATTCCCTGTTGGGAGTGTTTATCCTTCAGTTCTTTTATCATGCTGACTTGATCAACATGTTCTTCTTTCGATTTTGTCATTTCGTGATGACTTTAAGTTACGCTTGGTGGGAGCAACAAGCGGTGACTTTTCTCGATGGTCAAGCTTCTCAATCAACTTATAGTTCTCAATCATTGCTCCTTCGTACATTTTCATGACTGTTATGTAATCAGCCATGATTTGCTCCATCTCGTCCCACTTGACTGATGTGTCTTCCGAGTCATATGCTCAGATAATATAATAGTATGGGAGAGATTTTCAATAGAGAGTCTGGAAGTTACCTAAGGTTGGTAGAGGCCGTTGTCAATTTCCCATCATGCAGCTGTCCTCATAGCTATTGATCTCCCTAAACATCAGACATTGCGTCTCATATTCAATACTGAAAGAGTTGCTAGAAGAGCTACTTGATGAGCTTGAAGTGCTGGCCTTCTCAGCAACCATAGCCTTATGCTCATTCAGTTTTTTATCACGCTTGGCTCTCAATGCTTTTCTTTCTTTGTGGCTTAGTTCATGCACTCGTGGATGATGTGCCATTTCTTTCCATAGTTAAAGCACTCGTCGTCATTGTATTCAGGTTGGCTGGGCTTCTTGTCAATCTGATCCTTGTTTGATTTTTCTTTGCAGCTTTTGTCGTGACCACTTCTTTCTTTTTGGTACTTGTTGTACCTCTTCAATCGGGATTCCATCTTCTCCAATCTTTCAGCCATCAGCGTGTATTGAGTCAGCAAGTCGTCATTGTTGCACTCACCTTTTTCTTTGATTGTCTCTTTTTTTTTTCTTTTATCAGCTTTAACTCGTGCTGACTTGAGCTTCATCTTCAGATGCATCAGCTTTGGATGACTCTTCAGTCGTTTGATGTCGTACTCATCAACTTTCAGTGCTGAGAATTGTTTATCTATAAACATTTCTTTGAAGCCTGCTGTCTTCTAAAGTGCTACTATGTAGACTTTCCAATCAGTAGTTGGAGCGCCCAAGGATTTTCAGGTTGATCTCGCGTTACGTGTATTTAACCTTGCGTAGTATGGAAATCTCATTGATGATGGCTGCGAATCTGAGTTCCATATCATCAATGGATTCTCTCTTCTTCTGCTTGAACTTGTCAAACTTCTAACAAGCTATCGTCTGCTTGTTCTCTTTAATCTTTTCTGAGCTTGCACAAAGGCTCTCTAGTACGTCCTACATTTCCTTAGTAGTCTCGCATTTCAGTAGCTTCCTAATATGTGAGTTGGGAACTACTCCAGAGATGATGTTCTTGGCCAGGTTCTTGAGCTCATCTTGTTTGTGTTATTCTAATGTGAAATCAGCTCGATCTTTTGGCTTGTAGTCGTAGGTCGGATCCTTGCCCGGTTTAGTGCCAATTTTTGTAATCTTTCCTCTAATAATAATTGGCCCATTTGTTATGACCTCCCACATGTAGTAGTGTTTTACAATGAGGTAGATCTTCAATCTGAACTTCTAGACTCAAAGTTATCTACCGCAAATATGGGGAGAGATGTCGACCTGCATTAGTTAATTTCTATCATAGCAAATATACAAAAATATATCAATTTTGAAGATATGATCGGTTAAACGACTAATTGATGGTCCATGGGGGTACGTACTGGTGTATGTGGGGAAGAGGGAATACACCAGTTAAGGTAAATTAAAACATTTAACACAGGACTGAACTTTCTACTTGATCAGTAAACGTCGGTTAACTGAAGTCAGTTCAGTACTAGTGTCACTACTGCTGATCAGTTCAAGTACCAGGAGTCTTATACAGAGTGATATCAATTAGCAAGCCTACTGACTGCTGGGGAAGTAGGTCAGTTGGACTGATAACTGATGTGAGTGCGTAATGTGGTGGTTACATTTTTGATTTCACTGAAAATCGATACTGATAAAAATACTTAGTCAAATATTGACTTAGTCAGTTTTCATTTTATCTCTTCAGTATCAAACGGATACTGATAGAAAATAGAATGTTGTGTTGCATGTGCTATTGATGTTCACTTCAATGATATGTAAAGTAAAGATAATATTGAAAGTAAAGAACTCTTAGTTTTACATGGTTCGGAGAGACCAACTCCTACATCTACGGACTGATAACATAGTCAATCCACTACTTGGGATTTGGTCTTGTTCAGTAAACCTAGATACAGACTTTAACCTGTTCTTTATCCCACCTAACTTGACGTACCTTCCTATGCTTACTGGTGCTAGGAAACCTCTGATTGCTTACAGGCGCAGTCGACCTAACTTCTTGTTGATAAGTGCAAGACAACCAAGCTTTCAGCAACTAACACTTCGTTACATACTTTTCCAACTTCTAATTAACCTTATTGGGATGGTTTGGTATAGGGTTTTCCAACTAGGGTTTGAGCTTTCATAGGAGACCACTCAATATTTATAGGCTTGAGATATTACAAGATGGTAACCTAGAATCTAAAGAAGTGTATACTATAATCTTGAGCTAATAAATGTATTTGAGCTCTGAGGATTTACTGATAACTCTTTGGTACTTTCTTCTTCGAAAAACGTTGAGTGATTGTTCTTGAGAATTAAGCTTAATGCATAACATTTCCAATGACCTTCAAAGGTAGGATCTACGTTTATTTATAGAGCGGATGATGAATAGTGTCATTGGAGGGAACACCAATCACATCCATTCCATTTGTCATTTGAAATCTGTCTGTTTGAATCCTCGTATGTTGCTTTCGGCGTTTGTATCATGTACACTATAGCTCTGCAACTCTAAACAGTGCATCTAACATCAGTCTCTAATCTTTAGTCTTCGACTTCACACTTGATGCTTGTCCATCGATGTCGTTATACTTTAGTCTTGATTTACTTGAATTCGGTCTTGACCGCAATCTTGATAGTGCTTCTCTTGATCCTGATGATCGAATCTTCTTTCGATACTCTTGGCTTTAGTATTGCTTGAACTCCTTTAGTATTGGGTCTGTCCAAACGGGTAGTTATTCTATTAAAGCTTGTAAACAAAAAGGCTAACTTCCTAACATGTGAGCAACACTATGTTACATCTACAATGTAATCATCAATAAGGTTTTGGGTTCTAATCAAAACACATCGTTAAAACAAAATTTTCCCAACATTAACTTTTGAAGGTTTTGGCAGAGGGTGTTTCCAACTTAGATTTGAGCTGTCACAAGTAAGACTCAAGGTTGTCAAGGCTTAGGATATTACAAGATTATAACCTAAATGTTAAGGGAGTGTATGTAGAAATCTTGAGCTGATTAATATATTTGAGCTCAGAGAATTTGCTCATAACACTTAGAAACTCCCTTCTTGGAAAAACGATGTTTAGATGTTCTTTGGATATGAACTCTGTGCGCGACGTTTTGGTAATTTTCAAAGGTTGGATCTTCGGGGTATTTATAGGAGATATGATGAATAGTGCCATTGGATGGAACATCAATCACATCCATTCCATTTTGTGTTTGAAATCTTCTCGTTTGAATCCTCGTACATCGCTTTCCGTGTATACGTCATCGCAGGTCTGAGTTCTGCAACTCTAAAAAATAGCTCTGATTTGTCGGGATTCTCTGTAGATTCGCTCTGATACATTGAAAGTCAAAAACTCAAGGTTTAAATAACTCTGTGTTTCTTCAGTTGAGTTGACTTCATGTTTCTTCATTACGTTGACTTCGAGTTCCATCAATTGGGCCAGCTTTGTGTTTTATTAGCAGGATGGACTCCGTTTTTTATCGGTATGGTGAATTTGAGTCTTCAGTAAACACTCCAGCTTGACGTAGATCACCAGCAGCTTCGACTCATCTTCTGTTGGCATGACACTTTAGTCATTTTTCAAGCTTGTTTATCTCCAGCAGCGCTGAGACTTCAGTCTTTAGTCTTCCTACCTCAATCTTTAGTCTTCAAACATTGGTAGCGTTGGTACTGATACTTCTATCAGTACGACAGACTTCAGTACTGCTCTTGAACTCCTTCAGTATTGCTTGTCTATACTGATGGTTCTTTTGTTGAAACCTATAAATATAAAATGTTGGCTCCCTAGCATGTGAGCAATAGTATGTTACCTCAATAGAGCGATCATCCGGGAGGTTTTGGGATCTAATCAAAACGCTAAGTTAAGATATAATATTTTCAACAATTTCTCATTCTTTTATAATGCCAAAACTTATCTATTATACTAAAAATAAACCAGTTAGTTAGGATAACCAGTTTCACTAGATGGATTTGGTTCCCCCTTACTGAGATCATAATTCTTTGTAAAACAAGGGTCAGTTCAGTATAATAAGGTTTAAAGCAAGTTCAGAACCTAAACAAAGAGTAATTATCATCAGGATGAACTGAATTAGTATATTTATAGTTTAGGTTGTTGAAAGTTATTAGTTACATCAGTTGGTTTCACTTTCAACTAACCTATACATATCTATTACATATCAGTTTCTGAGCAGTTCATCCTCATCACTTCTTCATCTTCTCTTCATCAGATTCCTATCCATACATGGAAAAAACATGTTCGTCCAACTTTTTGAACTATTCAGTTTGTTGTGCTAGATCCATATTCATTAATTCAACATCAACATGAGATTCTCTATCAATTGCTACACGATTGACAAAAGATTCTCGCATTGGAGGATGGCCAGGTGTCTTAGGAGGTGCCATGATCTTCACATGTTGTCTAGAAACTAAGTTAATGAACTTGTCCACTTTGCCATTCTCTCTACATTCAAGCAGGAAGTTTCTGAAGCTATCAATCGCAATCTCTGGGTCTTCAGGCAGGTTCATCAGGTAGTAATACCACATATGATGAATTCTTCCTTCAGTTGTTCCTATCTATCATTGAGCTCAGTAGGCACCCATTTATCAGTGTGAGGCCTAACTCCAATCTCAGATTGTTGGGACTTCAAAAAACCTTTCATCTTGAAGCTTGTTAGCACACTTCTCTTACTGCACATAATATTCCTTTCAGCTACTGCAGCTGACGCTTGCTGTGCGTCCTTGATCAGCTTCTTCCCTTCAGTCTATTGCGCCACCAACCTTCCAACTAGGTTGGGTCTCCAAACATCTCGAAGGATGCACCAACATGGAAAACAACAAGGTAGATCTCCTCTGCAAGGTTAGTTGATGAGGCAGTTGTTTTCTTCTTTTTCAGCGCTGCATCTTTCTTCCTCAGTCGCTCTTCAGCAGCAGCTTTCTCAGCAGCTTCCTATTTAGCCAGGAAAGTCGCGGCTACTTCTTGAGTCACATTCTATTAAGCTTCAACCTTGGACTTCTCTTTATGTGCCATCTCTTTCGCTTCAACTCTATCTGTAATATCCATAAAAATTTAAAACTTTGATTAGTGGAGATTAAATCAAATATTTATGGTGCTAAGACCTTAAATATGTTTAAGGTGACCAAAGAAATGAATTAGAATCGATTCGGAGATCGAAAACTAGAGAAATCAAAAACTAGTGACTAGTCCAACCGGATTAGGGTTTCCGTAATAGCCTGAATATAGAATGAAAGATCTAGAATGAATATCAACAAACAGATTGATTTTCTAGAATCGTCTCACAAAAATATGTGAGAATCCCAAAATTTAGAATTTTTGGGCATACTTGCCCGGCCAGTCTCAAAAGTACTATTTACGAGCCGGATCAAATTTCAGTCCGAGCTAATCAGTGAAATTAATGAGAAAAATCAAAATCAAGAAGGAATATATTTTTATGAATTTAGATTTCATAAGAATCAAATTCTAAATGAAATTCCTGAAGAACTTAACCGAACGCCGGGTATATACCGGAAAAACCATAAACTGGTCTGAATGAACCGAAACTCAAACCAATGATCTAAATCAATAATAAATGATTTATAAGACTCAAATTAATTATGAAAGCTCAAGAATTTGATAGAAATTCGAAGGAACTTAATTTAATCGTCGGACGTTATTTTTTCACGATAATTCAGAATTGACTTACCGAATCTAATCCAAACTTCATAAATGTATTATAAACTATGAAATAACTCATTTTAAGGCCATTTAAGAAAATGAAACCTTAAGATTCCGATAAAATCAACCAAAAGCGCGATAAAACTTAAAGAACCAGTAGTAACATACAAAATCGGGAAACTTTGACTAGTCCACTCCCAACTACCATAAAGGAAAGCCATAAGGGCTGCCCTAGCTTCATTTTTTCAGTCCCAAAATCGAGCCCCCTCTCTCTCTCATTGGAGCCATTTTCTCTCTTTTGTTCTTCATTTTCCTAAGCTTTAATCCTTTATTCTCAATCATTCCAACCCTCCAAATAATATTATAAGACCATACAAAGGTATATTTCATCATTATCTTCATTTCTAATGGAGTATAATTTTTTTTGAATTTGTTTTATGAAGAACCCTAATTTTCGGTCTTCATATTTTTCATGTATTTTGAGCCATCAAATGCTCTCAAGCCATCATGGAAATATGCTTAAAAATGTATGTTAAGGTTGTGTTTAAAGTTTGAAATTTTTTGGAGCATGTTTAGTATTTTTTGATTTTTGTTAGAATTTTTTTATAAAGGATAAAGCATGATTTTGTGAATGTTAGTTCATATTGTTATTTGTTGATATGTTAGGAGCATATAGAATAAAGATGAATTTTTTTTGAAATATTTCTTTTATTTTTTTAAAAAGGGCCGAAGCATATGTTTGATTTTTGATGTTTGTTTTGATTTTATTTGTTGAAAAATAGTTGAGATATAGTGTTTTTTATATGATATGAACATCATATATTAATTTTGAAATTATTGAAACACTTCTCCTATTTTTTTTTCAGAAGGATAGAAAACTATATATATATATATATATATTAAGGTTTATTTTGATTTTTATTTGTTGAAAATAATATGATATATGATGTTTAGAAATAATATGAATCTATTATATCTTGTTGGAATTTATTGAACACATATACAATATATGTGTGAGGACAAAAAGAATTCCAAGCATTTCATTCATATTATAAATATTTAGTTGGTGTTTAAAGTTAATATCTCATGTTTATTTCATATTATAAATTAACATGTTGTGAAGTGGGTAGAATTTATTGAGCCTAAATACATATATAGTGTAATTATCGAAAATATTACTAAGTAGTTAAGCATGTGTTTTAATTTTAATGTATGATATGAAATGATAATTCATGTTTAGTATATGATATAAGCATGATATGATTTTTGTGGAATTTATTGAACAACAATGTTCACTAAATCAAAATTATCGAAAACTTAATCTTATTTTAACTCATGGTTTAAATTTTATTTGATGATACTGAGTTGCTAATTAAATTCTATAGTATGATAGGAGCATAACATGATTTTATTGGAATTTATTGGATACTTATGCTAATTATTGCTAATTACCGAAAATATAGCAAAATGGTTAGTATAAGTTTGATTTTAATTGTAAATGATGATATGATGGTTAATCTATAAGTTTAGAATGAATGGTATGTGATTATGATGAATGAATGGAACACTCATGCACACATACACAATGGTTGTGTATTATGTTAGAAATTAGGGTTTCTAATGCTATATTATGGTATATGTTGTGTATGACATTATATAATATTGTATGGTTATATTTATGTTATGTCGGCAAACAAAACCTCAAACATAAACAACATAGTACTTGATGTACGAGAATCTAAAAGAAATCGATAAATTTCGATAACTTAAGAAGGAATTAATGAGAATCAAAGTTAGACACAATTTATGATTTTCTATTAACAATTGGGTACTCAAACGTGAGTTCCTAAGTTAAAGAAACCAAAAGCCGACTTACAAACGTTAATACTCAACAACGACAACCTAATACGATATTAGATTGAGCGTTAAGACAACTCGATACGAATATTGATTATATAACTTACACAATCTCTGACGAGTTACGAGAAACAAACAATGTCGAAAAGTGTAAGCTGAGATTCAAACATAAAATGTCGATCCTTAAATCCCAAAGGTCGAGTAGGTATTCATAAAGAACTTCGTTAATCTCTAAGTATTTACTTACGTGATAGTATGGGATAACTTGAATCATAAGTCAAGACTCCTCTTTATTCGTTGTATTAATACGACAAGCCGTCAAGCATAACCTACTAGGACGTAACTATAATTGTTAAGTTTAGCTAGTGGCTTGAGAATATCCTAACATACAAATCATAACTAGAGTACCAACAATCTATAACGTAATAACGTTTAGAAGAACACTGAGGTCAGAGTCGAGGTTAGACTCGGAGTATATGACTCATAAGTTAAGGTTCATCTATGAATGATGAAGGAATATAGTTTGAGAGTTTAAAATGTAAGATAATAGAAATTATCCTAAAACCATCACATCAAATCACAAAGAAACCCTAATTGGGAATTTAAGTCGTAATTTATAAACGACCCTCGATCAATAGAAGGAATCTAAGAAAAGCTATTTTTTTATGAATGACCTATTCGTACGTAGTTGCCGATGAAGGACAACCACACCCTACTTTACTTAGAACGTATAGCTCAGGACTAGCAGGTGGCTCTCTTGAAACAAAATGATATGCATACCTCAAAACATGATTTACAAAAGCTTTATGAAATATTATTGCATGAATTTTTATTAAATGCCAAATATTTATGTTTTGTTGTGATCCTATCTGAGGTTGGTATATCCAACGTGGTATGAGAATGTGTTGGTCCACCAATATTAAAAAAAAGGTAACGATCGGATCTGACTTAGTTAAGGACTAACTCGGATTGTGTACACGTGAGACTGTGTGTTAAGATTAGCTACCTCGATCGGTCACAACGACTATGTGTAGGTGGCCACCTCCATAGTTCGCACATGAATGAATGAATGAATGAATGAATGAGTGATCAGATATGGAACAACGTGGATGAAATAGTCCGATCGGACACTTTGGAAAATGATAAAATATTTTGATAGGCATGGGTCTTTTCAACTAAAATCCTCATGCGCTATTGTGGGCAGTTCAATGACTTTTACAAAGAAACTGTTTTCGACAATGTGTCCACTGAGTACTTTTATACTCAGCCCTGCATTTCATTTTTGATATGCAGGTTGAGCAGGAGATGGCGATGAGTGTGAGGTGGTGCAGAGTGGCAAGTGTTTTGTTGTCATAATTGAAAGGATTTCTAGAACCTTGTGCATACATCGTTATATGTATGTCCACACGTTTATTGCTGTCAAACTCTGATACTTTTTTGTGTCTTCTGTTCATGACTATTATTTACTTCCGTTATTGATTTGGAGGTAATACCTCGTCCCTTGAATTGCGCCCTAGTTGGGTTATATTTGGATATTGAATCTTTTGATAAGTCTTTCTGGGACTTGGGTTTGTATTGAAACAGCCTATTCCTTTCAGTTCATGCATTTATGAGTAGTTTAATGGTTAATTGTATTGATTTAGTTATGTATGTATCCGTTGCATTATCATACTATTGGCGATCCGTTTAATCCGTACTTCCTTGAGAAGTTGGATCTTCACACTATCCATCTCTTCCCCATTTTCGGCATCAACAATAAGGTTCCGGAGGGAGATAGAGAGGTTACTGGTAGTTTAGTTCATTGATGCGTGAGACTGGTCAGTTGCTCCAGGCGGTGAACATAGGCAACTAGAATATTAGCAGTTTCTACATGTCGGTCCTTCAGGTGAGCTATTTCTTTCTCTTGGGCAGTTATATGATCGTCAACGCCCCATGAGGTGAAGTCCAACTGGTTTTGGATTGTACCTACTTATTTTTGGATTGGTTGGAGAGCTGCTGAGATCATTCGCACAAAATTAGCTTCGAAGGCTCTATCCATCAGAATTACCATCTTATTTCTTAGCTTGTTAATGGCTTCGTCTCTAGCTACACGCTCGTTTAGGAAGTCCTTCACTATGGCATCAATCAGATTGCTGAGGTTTCTATGTACTAGTGATATGTCAGAGTAGATATGCTCTGCAAAGGCTTATCTGAGCTCAACAGCTTCCTTCTTCATCTTCTTGAAAGAGGATACCAACGTGGCATTGGCTTTGTGGAAACTCCACTTGGGCATGTAGGTTCGTTCCACTACCACGCCAGTTTTGTGTACTCAACAACTTTTTCCAGTTCGTCCTCCAGTTTGCCATCAGCCCTTAAACATAGCTTCAGATATAGTTTGAGCTAGCCTGTGTTGTGGACAGTGTACTTGCAAAGGGAAACATGATGCCTAAAAAGCTATCAGTTGGAGCAATATCTGGTTAGTCCTCTAACTGGTAAGTAGTGCCTTATGGACCTACCCGATCCCCATCAATGCCAACTGCTACTGTCTCATTAGCTGACTTCTCCACCAGCTCATCAGCAGGCTCAACTGCTAATTCTCTTGCTTCAGTTGCACTCTCATTTGCACCTGAAGGACCTGTTTCTGCGTCCCTGTGCACTTCAACCATCTTCTTCACCATGGCACTCTCAGCAATCGCATCGTCGATCATTCATTGGACTATGGACTCAAACGTCCTGATGGTAGTCCAGAAGTTGGAGAAGCTGTACATGTTTTCTAGCTCTGCCTCCTTTTCAAAGTACTTCTCCCAGGACTCCTCCAGATTTATCAGATCGGCCAGCTGATAAAAGTGAGCCGTCTTCACCTGTGGGAAGACGTAGAGACGAGCAGCCTGAGACAGAGTGTCTGTAGGTTCTCCAAAACTGGGAAGGTTTTGAGGAGAAATGAATGAGCTTTTGGGTGAATGAGGTTTTACTATGGTCATGCTTGAGGCCAATTTTGAATTTGGGTTTATCTCTATGAATCCCTCGGAGGATTTAGTAGAGTGGGTGAAAAGGGTTGGTTGCTGAGGTAAGTTAGGTCGAGGTTGCTCAGGCTGAAGTAGGTGATCTTGAGATGAGAAAGGTTGGGGTGATCGTTGAGGTGAATGGAAAAGTGATTCAGCATGTGCTGGGATATCAGGAATGTGTAGGGATAAGAGGTAGGCTCAGAGAGAGAGTGGAGTTTGAAGAAGTGATCGTAGACTCCAACTCAGGTCCGTTGAACATGAGCCTCCTGACTATCTCAGTAGCAGTCATCATTCTCTTTTTCAGTGAAGATTGCTCTAGGGACTCATCTTCTTCGTCAGTCTCATTCTCCTTCTCTTTCTTTCCCTGGAGGGGCTTCTTCCTCTTTCCAGTTGGGGCTGGTCTCTACGTCCTCTTCTGCTTGGCTCTCTCCTGGATCACTATCCCCTTCGTCCTCTTTAGAACTAGAACTTTCAGCCCCATGGCAAGGAGCGTTAGTTCGTCCGATTGCAACATCCTATCCCTGATGGAACTTTCATGTAGTTGTACCAGAGGACTTGTTGTCCTTTTAGAGCTTTTAGGAGGATGGACAATACTTTTCCACCCAATTTTATCCTATTTTCCTGTAGGAAAACCTTCTGGTCAGCCAACAAATGGGAGATGAAAGTGTTCTCCCAGTTTATGCCTTTATCAAAGACGATGCCAGCAGCATTTGCTGGTTCGCCGAGACTTGACCAAATGATCCAAGCAATCCATAATAGCATATGTGGATGATACTGGTCATCAGTTTGTATTTGGGCACAAACCACGCTCGCTTCAAAATAGGTGCTGATGGGGTGTTCTCTTAGAGCATTATGCGCATCCTATCTTCGATAAACAGAAAGTCAAGCTTTGTGTAAAGGAGCTTTCCCTTGTAAGGCAGCTTGAAGACTTGTCATACGGTCCGGATGACATCAATGTCATATTGGAGGTAGGATGATGTGGATTTTTCTTGTGTCTCCAAGGTGACAGTGGCAAAGAACTTGCTTGATTCTTTGTCATGTCGAAGGGTTGAATAAAATTGCACCACTTGTTCATCTACATAGAACATAGAACCGGGATTGGTGGTTTAGGAAATTTTTCCACTCTTGTAGATGAAAGATATCCAAGACTTCAATGGTGTCCTCGTTTGTAACTTCTGAAAAAGAAACCGTCAAGTCGTGGTTAACTTGAGGTTTTGTGAGTGGGACATTCTTTTTCTAAACTTTGTGTGTCATTTTTATGAACTCTGTAAAAGCTTGAAGAATAAGTGAGTAGGAAGTTTGAGAGAATTTTAAACGCAAACAAATAGTGGTTATAAAGTTTGATCGTGTGAAAGTGATGATCAAATATGGAAAGCATCTAAATAGGCATGCAATGTCATCATTCACGTGCGCATCGATTGGAGAATAAACGTTTAACCTTCTACGCGAGTCTTGAGTTGATAAATTGTGCTTTTACTTTTCAGTTCTTACACGTTTTCTGACATGACATTAAATGTGAGAAATATACCCTACACACTTCGAAAAATACATTAAATTAAAATCATTAGCAATAACTTATGACGACCGATGTCTGTTTTTTGGAAAACCAAGAAATCAGTTTGCTTTCAAGGAATTAACATGTCCCTAAAGTTGATTTTCAATCTAATCTACAACTTGCAAAATCGGAGTCAGAATAACTTGAAAGCTTAAAATTATCATCATCAGGTTACAACAAACCCATGTTTGGTGTGCCTTTGAGATATCTTAGTATCCTCGTTGCTTCTTCCAAGTGAGCTTCATTTGGACTAACTTGATATCTTGTACATACTCCTATTGTATAAGATATGTCTGGTCTGCTAGTACGTAAGGTAGAGCAACAATCTAATGATTCCTCTATACTTAGTGCGATCCACGGGCTTGCCTTCAGCATCAGGTTCCACCTTCTAGTTTGTGTTCATAGGAATCTTCACAGGTTTAGCTTGTTGAACTCGAATTTACTTATCATATCCTTAGTGTATTTGGTTTGACTTATGAAGATGCTTTATGTCCACTGCTTCACTTGTAGTCCTAGGAAGAAGTTCATCTCTCTCATTATGGGCATCTGAAACTTCTCAGTCATAATGTCAGCAAACATCTTACATAGCTTCTCAGACTTTGATCCAAAGATGATATCATCAATGTAGATCTAGGCCATAAGAATATCATCACCATCCTTGAGAATGAAGAGAGTCTTGTCTACTTAGCCTTTCTTGAACACCTTTTCTTCCAGTTACAACGACATAGTGTCGTACCAAGCTTCGAGAGCTTGTTTGAGTCCATAGAGGACTTTCTTCAGTTTGTAAACATTGTGAGAACCTTCAGTCTCAAAACTAGGTGGTTGTTCTACATACACTTCATCAGTCAGGATACCATTCAGGAACGCACACTTTACATCCATTTGATAAATTTTAAATCCCTTGTGTGTTGCGTAGGATAGGAACGGACAAATAGCTTCGAGTCTTTCAACTGGGGCAAAGGTTTTGTCGTAGACTATTCTTTTTTTTTTGTACCATTTCACGACTAGTCTTGCCTTGTTCCTGATGACATAACCATTTTCATCTTTTTTATTCTTGAAAATCCACTTTAGACCTATCACATTTTAATTGTCACGCCTGTCCACCAGTTCCTATACTGGATTCCTCAAGAACTCGTTCAGTTCTTCTTGCATTGTATTTGTCCAACTGACATCGCTAAACGCTTCGAGAACATCCTTTGGTTCTACTTGAGAATAGAAGCAACTATACAGTGCTGATTCTGTGCTGGTCGGTTGTTCTGCAACTTGAGCTGAGTTAGAAACTATCTGTGAGTTATGACTTTGCTAGTAAGACCACCAAGAATGTTATCAGTTGGATTATCTTCAAACCATCTGCAATTTCTTCGAGCTTCATTTGGTATTGGGGCTGGATCAATAGTGGGTTGATCGGTAGACAACTGATCAGTAGGATCACCTAGAATGTTGTCAATTTGGTGATATTCAAACCATCTTCGATGCTTTCAAACTTTATCTAATACTGGGGCTGGATTAATAGTAGGTTGATTAGTAGACAACTGATTAGTAAGTTGTGGATAAATATGATTTTCTAATGCAGGTGTATGTTGCAGACTGGTTGCTTTGTCAAATATCGATTCTTTATCAGTTTGAGCTTCAGCTGGTTCAGTTCCCCCTTTACTTATGACTGGTTCTGAACTATAGAAATTTTCCAATTGAACTGGCTACTTTTCATGGATCTACTGAGCACTATCAGTTTTCTTTTCTTCTCCTGGTCCCCATATAAGTACTTCGTTTATGAGGCTGAGGGGAGTAGAGTTTCTTTGAGAGGTTGATTCAGCTTCAACTTCCATGTTGACCTGATTTAAGAACTTAGTAATAGATTCATCATATTTCGTATTTCATATGGTGTTTTCTCATGTCTTTGAGTCAGATTTGATCGGTTTGGGTGTAGCATGTTGTGTTGATTGCTTCTGCCCATAACTTCCGATGTAGCTTTGAGCTAGCAAGCAATGTCCTTGCTGCTTCTTTCAGTGTTCGATTTATACATTCAGCTACTTTAGTTTGTTGAGGTGTTCGCGCAGTAGACGTCTGGTGATTGATACCTTTCTTCTCACAATACTTACGAATGATAACATTTAGAAACTCAGTTCCTCTATCTGATTGTGATTATGTCAGTATGTTTCTTTGTGTTGAGTGTCTTCAGCAACGCAGAGAGTTTCTCTAGTGTTTCATTTTTCTTATACAAAAACAAAACCCAGGCAATTCTAGAATAAACATCAATAACTATAAGGGAGTATTATCTACCGCTACAACTAACTAGAGTCACTGGTCCAAAAAGGTTCATGTACATCAATTGTAGTACGCGATCAGTAAAGTGGGTAGTTTTGATCTTGAATGACGCTTTGGTCTATTTATTCATCTGGCATGCTTCACACAGTTAGTCTTTATGAAAACCTGCATTTGGCAAACGTTCGACCAATAAATGTTTTGCTAACTTGTTGATGGTCTTGAAATTCAAGTGATTCAGCCTTCTATATCACAACCAGTTGATCCCTGATTAGGTCTTTGACACCAGACATGTTTCAAGAAGATAGTCTTCCCAAGATATGACATACAAGTTCACATACCTTGTTCCTCTTTGTACGATCTGCTTTGAGCTGTTCTTAACTGTGAATATGTTCTTTTCAATCTTAACCACAAATTTGTTATATCAAAATTAGCTAACAAATATGAGATTATGTTTCAAACCAAGAACGTAATTAACTTTATAAATTTTAGCAAAATCGATCGAAAGAAGACCATAACCTTTGGTGTAGCCAATTGAATTATCACCAAAAACAACTTTCGAACTTTCTTTCTCCACGTAGACTGAAAAATACTCCTTACAGCCAGTCATGTGTCTTGAACACTGTTGTCCAAGTAACATATTTGCTTTTGGGCTGGAAAGTCTTTCTTCATCTAGTTGCTGATCAACACAACCTGTAAAAATCATATTTTAGGTATCCAGTAGGGATTAGGTCCTTGCACATTAGCTGTTCCTTTGGGAACCTAGATCTGCCTAATGATTCTAACACTCTTGTTAGGCCGGATCTATCTTTCTTAAAAATCTACATAGACTGTCCTAGGTTTCTGAGACTAAGCTTTGGACTTCTGTACTGGTGTGACAGGTGTGTCTGGTATATAATTATGCTAATATTTTGCTCGTGTGTGCTTCTGTGGAGGTATAAAAGAAGCTTTATTGTGTTAGGTACGTCTGTGGTATACTGGGATATATGTTGGTGCATACTTCCTGGCTGGAGGTGCTTTCAACACAGGCTTTGTTTTCTGAGGATTCTTGTGCTGAGAGTGCCTCAGCTGAGTAACCTGGGCTATTTGATAGGATAAGTTTGTCAAAATAATTTATATTTAGGTCCTTGGGTTTTCTCAGTTTGTCTTGCATCATTTTGTTCAGTTATCAGAGCCTTTAGCTTCTCGGTAGACTTAATAAACACAGTTATGATGCCACTTGTGGATGCACCATTCACAGCTGAAATTGGATCATTCCCTAATCCAATTCTTATTAGCGGACATCTCTGAACTAATTGAATTAAGTGGAGCTTCTTTGAAGCTTTTCTCAGAGTGTTGATCTTAACTTGGAGTGAATCTTCACTTTGCTGAAGTGTACTAAATTTTAGGCTGACTTCAGTGAGTTCAGTCTTGAACTGTACGATCTCTCTGTCCTGCTGGTATCGTTCAGCCTTCATTTTTTTCACGATTCTGGTTTGATCAGCATGTTCTTCTGCTCAGCAGTGAGCTTCAACTCTGCTTTAGTAAGAGCAGCAGACTGATGACTTTTCATAGTAAGTTGAAGTTTCTCAGTCAGCTTGTAGTTTTCAGTCATTGCTCCTTCGTACATCTTCATGTTTGTTCTGTAGTCAGCCACGATCTGCTCCATCACATCCCACTTGACTGATGTGTCCTCAGAGTTTGACACATGTTCAGATAATACAATAGTATGGGAGAGATTTTCAAAAGCGAGACATGAAGTTACCTCAGGTTCGTCGAGGCTGTTATCCATTCACACCATGCAGATCACTACTGATCTCTTTGACCATTAGATGTTGACTTTTGTCGTTAGTACTGGAAGAGTTGCTAGAAGAGCTGCTTGACGAGCTAAAAGTGTTGGCTTTCTTAACAACCATACTGTTGGCTTTCTTAACAACCATACTCTTGTGCTCATTTAGCTTTTTACTGCGCTTGGCTCTCGGTGCTTTTCTTTCTTTGTGGCCCAGTTTAGGATAGTCGTGTCTAAAGTGCTCCTTCTTTCCACAATTGAAGCACTCGTCATCTTTGTATTCAGGTCGGTTGGACTTCTCATCAGTCCGATCCTTGTTGGTTCTTTCTCTGCGACTTCTGTTGTGGCCAGTCTTTCTTTAGTATTTGTTGTACCTCTTCAGTCGGGCTTCCATTTTCCAAATCTTTCAGTCATTAGTGTATACTGAGTCAACAAATTGTCATTTTTGCACTCTTTTTTTTTTGATGTCTTCTTTAGTTCCTTGCTCTTGTCAGCTTTTAGGGCAGTGCCTTTGGACGTGCTGATTTGAGCTTCTTCTTTAGAAACATCTGCTTTAGAAGACTCTTTAATATGTCTGATGTCGTACTCATCAGCTTTCAATGTTGAAAAATAGTTTATCAATTGACATCTCATTGAAGCCTGCCTTCTTCTAAAGAGCTACAGTATTAGTCAGTAGCTGGGAGCGCCTATAGGACCTTGAGGTTGATCTCTCACTGAGTGTATTTGTCCTTGCGTAGGACAAAAATTTCATTTATGATTGTTGCAGATATGAGCTTCATGTCATCAATGGATTCTCCATTTTTGTTTGAAGTTGTCGAACTTCTTATAAGTTATCGTTAGCTTGTTTTCCTTGATCTCTTCTGAGCCTGCACAAAGGCTCTGCAATGCATCCCACATCTAATTTGTTGTCTCTCATTTCATCAATTTTTCAATGTGTGAGTTGGGAATTATTTCGGAGACGATGTTTTTAGCCAGATTATCGAGTTTATCATGTTTTCTCTCTTCGGGAGTGAAGTCAGTTCGATCCTTAGGCTTGAACTCGTAGGTCGGGTCTTTGCCAGCTCCGGTGCCAACCTTTATGATCTTTTCTTTGATGGTGATTGACTCATTTATAATAATCTCCCACATTCAGCAATGATATGCAGCGATGTAACTCTTGAGTCTGAACTTTCAGATCTCATAGTTGTCTACTGTGCAAGTAGGGAGTGACATCGGCCTATTATAGTTAGTTTCCATTGCGCAAGATATGCAACAGTATGCAAAATTATATCAGTTTATGGATCTGTTAGTTTGAAAAACCTCTAAGGAAGATTCAGTAGTTCTTGCGAACAACCTGCTTTGATATCAATTTATGCCCCCTTGGGGGTCGTACTGGTGTATGGGGAGAGGAAAAATACACCAGTTAAGGCAAATTAAGCCTTTTTCTCAAATAAAAACAAGACTAGACCACCTACTGGTTAGTAGATGTCAGTTTAACTGATACCAGTCTAGTACCGGTATCAGTACTACTGATCAGTTCGATTCGGGTAGTCTTGTACTAAATGTTTTAGTTGACAATCCTAGTGACTGCTATGATAGTTAGTCAATTGGACTGATAACTAATGTGAGTACGAAAGTGTAGTGATTACGTTTTGCCTTTATTGAAAACTGATGCTGGTACTTAATTAGATATTCATTAGTTAGTTTCAGATTTCTCTTCAGTATCAAACTGATACTAATTGAGGCTTTTGAATAGTATGTTGTGTTGTGTGTGCTGAGTGATATTCAGTTCAATAACATGTGAAATAAAGTTGTGTTGAAAGTAAAAAACTGAAAGTAAATAACACTTACTTTTAAATGTGATTCAGAGATATAAGCTCCTACGTTCACGGACTGATAACACAATCAATCCACTACTTGGAATTTGGTATTGTTTATGGGTACAAGAGTAAACCTAGGTACATACTTTATCCTTTTCTGTATCCGCCTTACTTGGCGTTCCTCCATACGCTTGCTAGTGCTAGGAAACCTCTTATTTCTTATGGGTGCAATCGACGTAACCTTCTTGCTTACAAGTGTAAGAAATATCAATCTTTCAACAATGAACACTTTATTGCATATTTTCCCTACTTCTACTATAACTTTTGAGGGTTTTGGTAGAAGGTGTTTCCAATTTAGATTTGAACCGTCAAAGGCAACAACTCAAGGTTTTCTAAGCTTAGGTTTTACAAGATTATAACCTAGATGTTAAGGGAGTGTATTCCAACTTAGATTTGAACCGTCACATAACCTTCTTGCTTACAGGTGTAAGAAATACCAAGCTTTCAACAATGAACACTTTATTGCATATTTTTCCTACTTCTACTTTAACTTTTGAGGGTTTTGGTAGAAGGTGTTTCCAACTTAGATTTGAACCGTCACAGGCAACAACTCAAGGTTTTCTAAGCTTAGGATTTTACAAGATTATAACCTAGATGTTAAGGAAGTGTATTCTGAAATAATGAGCTGATAAATATATTTGAGCTCAGAGAATTTACCGATAACACTTAGAAACTCCCTTATTCGAAAACCGCCATTTGAATGTTCTTTGGATATGAACTATGGGTGCGTTGAATATTTAATTACACAACGTTTTGATAACCTTCAAATGTTGAATCTTCAGGATATGTATAGGAGAGATGATGAATAGTGCTGTCGTAGGGAACACCTATCACATTCATTCTATTTGTCGTTTGAAATCTCCCCGTTTGAATTCTTGTAAATCTTTTTATCTGCAACATCGTATGTTTGAGCTCTACAACTTTGAAAAGTAGCTCTAACTTGTCGGGATTATCTACAAATTCGCTCTAACACGTTGAAAGTCAAACACTCAAGATTTAAATAACTATATGATTCTTCAATTGAGTTGACTCTGCGTTTCTTCAATATATTGACTTCGGGTTCCACCAATTAGGTCTACTCTGTGTTTTATCAGCAGGCTGGACTCTGTCTTCTATCAGTATGATGACTTTGAATCTTCAGTAGAACCTTAGCTTGACGTAGATCATCAGCAGTTTCGACTCCTCTTCTGTTGGTATGACACTTAATCATTTTTCGAACTTTTTTGTCTTCAACAACGTTAAATCTCCATTCTTCTAACTTCAGTTTTCAGCCTTTAAACATCAGTAACATTGGTACTAATACTTCTATCAACACGACTAACTTTAGTACTACTCTTACTCCTTTAGTATTATTTGTTAATACCGGTGGTTCTTATACTAAAACCTGTAAATATAAAAAGCTAGTTCCCTAACATATGAGCAGCGTTATATTACATCAACATGATGATCATTCAGAAGGTTTTGAGATCTAATCAAAAACTAAGTTAAGACATAATTTTTCCAACAATATATAAAATTTGTTAAATGCTTTTAGAACATCTTGGCCAGAGAGAATTATTATTCATTCCGTTTGTAGACCGATTTCATATTTTTGCATATAATAAAGAGAATATATTAGGAATTGATTACTTCGAGATATTAAACTCAAAAGTGTTTTAAAAGGGTTTATGAAATGATTCGATCAAAGTAGTCTATCACATACACTAAGTTAGGAACAACGCGAGCTATCATAGTAAGACTAAAGCAAACACCAAATTCAACTAGAAAAACAACATTTACGATCAAATCTGTTTCGGCGATATTAAACAGTGCAGAGGGTTAGACATAGGTTTCCAACCCTATTTATTAATATCCAAAGTGCTGAAAATCGACTCATTTTATTAAACTTTACCTATTTCAACACCATTTGAAGCTTCATCTTGATGCACATTCAACACTTTGGAGTTGCTATTGATACAGATGCAACTTCTTCGCAAACGGAATCTACAGGCTGCATTCTTGCAAATTCCTCATGGGAGAGAGGAGGCCCGGCTGGCTGCATCGTTAAAGCTCAGCTCTGGAAGCTTCATCTTTCGTAGGTTCACCATAAGATGCATATGCTTTGATAATCGCTTCATAAACAGAAATTCCTCGCAGATATTCATCCTTATTTAAGAACTGCACAAGAAACGTAATGCATGAGTTTGCATCTGTTCTTTTTGTTGAGCAGTCGAGGACTAAATTTTCAATGAATGAAGCAACATCAGATGCATATAGAACTGGTAGATATGTGTTTTTCAAATGAAGTAATCATGTCACACGTTTTATCAACCAAACTCGAAGAAACAGAGCACATGAGAAGGAAAAGTTCACCTCATTGTGGTCGTGAAGGAGAATGGGAGTGTTTGCCATAGGAGAAAAACCAATTGCAGGCAAGCCGAGTTCCCTGAAATAGCGAGAATCTGTTGCAGCAGGAAAGATCTCCGGCTTTGCAAGTTTCCCATTGGCATCTTTTACTGCCTTTTCTAAGAGTCGCCACCATGGATTTGAACTGTCAGAAGCAGTAATTAGCGGCTTCCCATACTTGTCTTGCATAGTTGCCCTCTGCTTGAACTGACCCAGCTAAAGAATATGTTAGAACAACGGCCAATCATCCAAAACTCAACAAAAATTATTTTTATGTGCGATAAACAACAAAAAAAGCCAAAGAAAGGTTTTCTTTATCTATTTATCTGTGATTAGCACTTAAAAATTAGAGTAACAAACAGTAAAAATTTGTAATTATGTTGTGATTGGCACAGGCAAAGGCATCAAATGTCAAGACATACGACACTTTTAGTTGAAAGGCACACTTCACTCACCAAAAAGAAATACATTCTATAAAAAGTAAGACAGATATGGCTAAGATTACCATCACCAGAACAATTCTCACTTTCTACCGGCGAGAAATTGGGTGTCTCCAAAGAAAGTGATTTCAATAATCAGCATGGCAAAATAATATGAAACTGCAATATAGTTTTTTCACCTCAAAGGTCATATTACGTGAAGCAGGAGCCCATTCCTCTAGAATTCTTCGCTCCAGGGCTGCTGCATCAGCAGTTGGCGGGACTCGGATATCGAAACCAGCTGAAGCTTCAGATGGTTGCAAATTCATGACAAAGCCCTATCATTATGAAAAGAATGTTCAAGACAGCACACATTCGGCAATCGGCATTCCTATTGCTTTAGTTCTAAGGAATGAGTATATCCATTAAAACTCATCAAGCAGAAAATAGTAACGAAACTGTTAATGAAACTTCCAAATAGCAACTTGTTGCCTATGCACCAAATGCAGAGAACCAAAGGAATTTGAGTACAAAAAGAATAATGCTATGTAATAACTCAGTACAAAATGAGCAGAGGGAATAAAACGGTTGAAGAATTTTATAGTCCACATATAGAGGGTGTTAGAAATAATAGTACAAAAGGTACCAAATTTTTGTCTCACGCTTGTCCAGGCAAAGCAATCGCAAATCAACTCACAGCATCAGTCAATCAATTACAGGATATCAATCTTGATACTCTTTTTTTCAGATGTAAAACTTCAGCAATAATTTCCAAATCATGTATGATATAGTGATATTACATACATTGAAAAAAGTTAATGGGCTATGAACTGAAAGTTAAAATTTCAGGATCCTGGTAGAGAAAGAGTAATGATGCCTTTGTATTTGTAGAACTATTATAGAATGCTTTTTATCTTTTCAGTTTCTTTCTTTTATACATTTAAATCATAAAAGTATATTTCTTCTCAAATTCAGAAGTAAGGGTTACATATCTTATTACCAGCCACCATATGCTGCTTCAACAGGAAATAGAAAGAAGCATAGGTTTTAACGGTGGATAATTGCCATCACCAATAACTCAAGTAGCTTTGGAAACAAAAAAGATACTCACAGTAGGAGATGGGGTTCCGGCTTTCAAGAAAACCATATTAACAGAAGTGACCTCTCCTTCAGCGAAATTTCCAGACTTGATCAAATCAAACTGAGAGGCCCTGAATCTCCTGATGCTCTCTATGCTCTTGAGTAAATTCTCCATAGCAGTATTATCATAGAGCTTAGCCCCATGACCAGGTGCACCTGTAGCCTTAATCACCAGCCACCAGGGGGACCTCTCCCCATAGAAAACACGGTAATTCTCAGTAGGAGAAGCCAATCCCTCATCCAGCACAATCCCTACATTCATATTCTTGAAAGTGTCAGAATTTGCAAGCTTCTCGACACCATCATGTCCGCCAATTTCTTCATCGGGCACGAAGGTGAGGTACACAGTGCGCAGTGGACGGAAGCCTGATGCCTGGAGCTTGCGGATGGCCTCCAAATACTGGAGGCCCACACACTTCATATCTTGGGAGCCACGGGCGTAGATATGGCCAGAGGAGGGTTCAAGGTGTGCTTCGAAGGGTGGATGATTCCACTTGTGGTGCTCTGCAGGTACCACATCCGTATGGGAATTGAGTAGGATGGACGGGAGTGCAGGGTTCTTGCCAGCCCACTTGAGGAGCAACAGTGGCTTGCCCTTTACAAACTCCAAGATTTGGAGATCCAAGGAGAGAGACATGGCTTGAGAGCTGAGGAAATCAGCGGCTTCATAGTAGCTGGGTTCGGGTTGGGCAGTATTAATTTTGAGGTAATCCTGAAATCTAGATATGATTGATGAAGAATCTTCAGCTTTCACAGTCATCTCCCCAGTCGGTAATGATAACAACAACCCTGCCACCAGAAAGGCTAAATGATAAAGGGATTGGCAGTGATGACTTGCTCCAATCATCTTCTCAGCTCTCAACTGTCGCACAACTGAAAATAACAAAATATTGAAACATCAGTACTTTCCCAAATATTTTCATTCCCCTAAAGATAATTATCAACTGATATGTCAATTGAACAATTACTGATCATAATAATGCCTGACTAATTGCAACAAAATATTATTAAAATCACATGACATTTTTGTTGATATCACCTTACACCAATCAGAGCAAATAACGTTAATAATTTTTACATTAAAAAGAAAGATACACATCCCTTCATCAAACCAATCCTTTCCCAGCAAAGCATCTAAATTCCTGTTCTTCTTCAAGCCACAGCCAATATATTCTCCAAAAACAGTGTACCCACATAGAAAAGAAAAACACAGAAAAGGCCTTTAACTGTACGATTTACAAAGACAACAGATTTCATTCAGTCACTCCCACCATTACAGCACAAAACACTCTCGATTGATTCCTGTCATTCATTTCCATTCCTAAAGAATTATCACATTTTTTCTCCATTTACCACAGTCAAGTGTCAATCCCACCAACTTCGATCCCAAACAAATATTCTTTAAGTTGAATGAACTGGGTTATTAAACTTAAAACTTCACGATTCTAGTTCCTGAGTTCAAAATTATGTTCAACAATCAGGAAACAGCAACCGTTGTTACATGCTAAAATTTGAATCCATCAACTTAAATCATCATATTCATCATCATTATCATAGTTCAACTGAGTACCATTATATCGCCTAACTTGAATTTTCTATGCATTATATCTAATTTCAATTGAAGGAAGCTCGGATTTATACGCCAAAAATAAAAAACATAATCTGGATCCAGAGAATAAATCACACAAGTAATTCAACACACCAGAACAACAGAAGCTAAATCAGAGCGTCAACGATAATCATTATCCTAATGAACGACTATAAACCTGCTATTACTAAGAATCGATCGCATAAACAAATCCGACTTGCTTAACAGATAAAATTCCATCAACTCTAGCAGAAGGGTTTACGAATAAATATAAGAAAAAATGAATATGGAGAAGGTCATAGTTAAACGAAGTGAGAGAGTAGGTTTTCACCGGAGGTGAAGGCGTGAAGCGGCGAAGCGGTTGAGAGACGTCGCACGGGCGGCGGTTTTTGATGCCAGATAGTGTATAGCTTAGTATTGGTGTGAGAGTATTGACGACACAAATAGGGTGGTCGTTGCTGACATGTAATTGGATACTAAAGTTTCGCAACATTTTGAATTGTTTATCCAGACCGCGCGTGCATGGTACGACGGCCGCGATTGGCGTTTTCGTAAACGCGCAGTCGGGGCGCGTCTGGTGGCCTGCTGTGAGAAAGAATTTGAGGATCAAGGACTTCTTATTTGTTTTTTTTAGCTTTGTTTTATTTAGTTGCACAATCATTATATTTTATTTTTTGTTTCTAATAAGTTAGTCAATTAATACTAATCATACTTTTTCTTTTGATTATTTTTTTATAATTTCACTTTTTTATCTGTCTTTGATTGATTAATCTGATGAAATAAACATGTTAATTAATTAAATAAAAAATACACATTTAATTCCTTCATATAAGTTTATTAAAAGAAATGTTAAATAGTAAGATGTATTTGAATAAATGGGAGTTATCTGATAGCGTAACTAGGGATGTCAATGTGTGGGTTTATCCGCACTGCAGGTAAATAAGTAATGGTTTTGGTTACGGATCAAACCGATGAACTTTGGATCCGAACAGGACCGGGACCATCAACTATGGGTCTTAAGTGATCCGGATCTCAGCGGGTCTGGAACCAGAACCGGACAAGAACCAGAACTAGAATCAAAACTGTTGCTTTATAATTTAATGTGATATGAGTGATTTTGAATCAATATGAATAAAACTAGCTCATTGACAAGCCTATTTAAACTTAGGCTCGTCAATAGACGAGTTTTACTTGGACCAGAACCAATAAATAAGTATTGGTTCTGGTTCTGGAACTAGAACCAGAACCAGATCCAGATCCGGATCGGATCGGACCATTAAACTATGGATCTAAACGGTTTCGGTCGAAAGCGGGTCTGAAACCAAACCGAAACCGAAACTGGAACCAGAACCGCTGCTTTAAAATGTAAATGGTTTTGAACGGTTCTGGATCGATCCGGGTAAAAACCACTCATTTACATCCTAAGCGTAACCCATGAATATTCGGCATTTGAAAATAGTGGTGGAGAAAAATTGGCATACTATCGAAAAATTGGTAAACTGGGCTTATCATACCTAAAAAAATATCGAATATTCTATATATCATAATTTTCGGTACAATATAATATTGTACTTTAAATTTTTGTTCGGTAACAGTATCATTTTTCGAATACCGTGGTATATTGATATATACCATACCGCGATAAATGTAAAAAAAAAATTCAGTATACCGATATATACTGTACTACGTTATATACCAAAAAAATGGGTATACAAAATGTTTTGATATATACAGCAGTATCGATATACCATACTAAAAAAATATTTTTTTTTATTATATATAATTTGTAATAAATTAAAAAATTATTTTTTTCATAATGAAACGAACCATACGGTCTATATATATCATATAATTTTGAACACAAATAATGTAATTATACACCAAAAATTTATAATTGATATAATATTATTACCATTTAATTACAAGTACATTATTCAAATATATTATTATATCATTTCAAATACTCAGAATTAGGGCTGACAATTTTTGACACGACACGAGAACACGACACGAACATGCACGAAATTAATGGGTTAGTGTTTAGCCTTATCGTGTCGACACGATAAGGACACGATAATTTCGTGTCGTGTTCGTGTCGGATCCGTGTCGTGTTCGTGTAACCCGATATTCGTGTTGCATTCGTGTTCGTGTCAGATCATGTCGTTTTCGTATAATTCAAAAATATTTATATATATTTAATATTAATTTAATTATATTTTATATATTTTTATTTATTTATTTATTTTCTAATTTTGATTTAAATATATTATTTCGTGTCGTGTCGTTATCGTGCCGTGTCAACACGAAAAAAATCGTGTCATATTCATGTTCGTGTCGTGTTCGTGTTCGTGTCGGACATATCATTAACGGGTCGTGTTCGTGTTTGGCCTTAACGAATTGTCAGCCCTACTCGGAATGTATTATTAACGTTGTAACTTGAAGAGGTTAGATGTATTATAATATTTTCTTAGTTATGACTAATATATATGTTACACGTTAAATTCATTTGAGTGATATCAAAATTCAATAATAAATAATAATCAAGTATAATATCCACATATATTTTATCATATTCTCTTGTATGAATTGGTGTTCAATATATATATCTATATATAGAGAGCGAGATTATTTGCAAGGATGAGTATACTAATTAAGTGTATAAAGACCTATGACACAGTCATTATATTTTGCAAGGATGATTATAGGGCTGTGTCGGGTCGTTATCGTGTCGACATAACGACATGATACGATAAGGCCAAACACGAACACGATCTGTTAAGGATCTGTCCGATACGAACACGACATGAAATTTACTGACACAGACACGACACGAATATGACACGATTTTTTTTTCGTGTTGACATGACACGACACGAAACGATAAATTCAAATTAAAATTAGGAAATAAATTAATAAAAGAAATAAAAATATATAAAACATAATTAAATTAATATTAAATATTTATAAATATTATCGAATTATATGAAAACGACACGATCCGACATGAATACGAATGCAACACGAAAATTATCTTGTTACACGAACATAACACAGATCCGACATGAACACGACACGAAATTATCGTGCCGACACGATAAGGACACAAACATGATAAGACTGAACACTAACCGTTAATTTCGTACGTGTTCGTGTCGTGTTCTCGGATCGTATCGAAAATTGCCAGCCTTAGATGATTATTCGATACACACGCACTAAAAACAGATTGTTTAAAATGAAATAAATTTAATGTATAATTACACATAATTCTGCATATAACAATTGACATAACACATAAGGTTGCTAATCAGCAAATCCCAAAATCGATAAAAACATCACACATCGTAGTGAAGGCAAGTCAGATTCTCTTTCTCTCTCTCGATACACATAAAATAAGCATTCACTTGCATGTTATTTTCAAATTAAATCTTGTTGCTATCTTTTCCATAAAATATTTTTGTACCTTTGTGGTATTAAATTCTATGTATGTATAAATATTGTACAGTTGCTGCTCTGGATCACATAAAAAATTGCTGTGAAATTGGTATGTGCTCGGCGTGCAGGATGGCGGCGACAGGTGGCAGCCTATATGTGCTCGGCGTGCATTCGCACAACGGTACTCCACAGATGCAGGCGGGGATGACAAATAGGTTTCTGATTTGGCTCGTTGATTTCACTTTGCAGCGGCGATGAGCTCGACAGCGAAGGGCAGGGACAGTGGAGACAAGTAGCAGACGGCAATGGCAGCGACGGGCGGTGATGGCAGACAAGGAGAAGAAGGTTCGAAAAGCGACTAATTTGGGAATTGGGGAATAGGGTTCCAATCCAAACGCAAAATAATAGGAAGAGAAATCTGCAATTTTAAACATTAAGAATAGCTACGGGCACCGTCCGTCGTAAGGCCCATTTTTTTAAAAATAAAATAAAAATACATATTTAGAGACAGACATTTTCTCGTAATGCCCAGTTATATGTAAAACAAACATATTTAGAAACGAACATTATCTGTTGCAAGATCCAACGACTAGAGCCGGCAAAATTAGCCCGGCCCGGTGGGCCCGGAATTGGGGTCGGGTTGAACACGTAAAAAAAATAATGAGAAAAAATCGGCGCAAAAGCCCGCACATGGCGGTGGCCTCACAGAACTCAGGGCTAAAAAGTCGGGATTTTCGGCTAAAACCCCGTCCACACGTTTAAAGTTTAATATTTTATATTAGTAGTAAATCTAAATAGTAAATATAGAAAATAAAATGAATGACTATTAAAAACTCCTCTTTTCGTCCATCAGTCTATTACATTTATTTAAGGTCGATGTTTGATGTTTGATGATATTTATAACTTTAAGTTTATCTTATTTACGTTGAAATTGATATTAGACTTGTTAGTAGATTTAATTTAATTTATTTATTTTGGAATTGATGTTAGTAGACATAATTTATCTTATTTACTTTGAAATAGATGTTAGTAGATTTAATTTATTTATTGTTATCATATTTTTTTGAAATTAAAAATCATATCTTATTAAATTAAATATTGGCGGTTTGGCAGGTTGCCCGAGATAAATGGGTGGGCTACCACATTTTCGACCGATAGCATTTGGTGCCTGCCACCCAACCCGATAAAACCACAAGCCCATTGGGTCGGTAGATGGCCCGACCCGCCCCTTTTGCCAGCTCTACCAACGACGGACAATCCGTAGTTAATTCCGTCGTTGATCGGCGCTCCAAATATTTGGGCCGGTTTTCGTCTTCAGTCCGTCGTTAAATTCGTAGCTGTTTTTACACCTACTATCCACTGTAGATTTTGTCGTTACGTTAAGACGGGCATCAGTCTGTCGTAAAATCCATCGTTGTTCGGTGAATTTCTTGTAGTGTACATATTTCTTTTAGAAAATATAGTTACACATATCTCTTTTAGGTTATATATAATGTATTTTATTAGGATAATATGATGTGTATATTATATGTCTATATATATAGGATAATATGATGTGTATATTATATGTCTATATATATATATATATACATTAATTTGAATATGATATACTATATGATTAAATAATGATAATAATATAAATACCGATTTAATTAGTAACATCTCGCCAAATATTTGTTGTAACATGTTAATGTTTTAACCTTTTATTAACAATCATATTAAACATTTTACAATAGTGTATTTTAAATAAATTGTAATATATTTTTGATATTTAACCAAAATAAATAAATTACATAATTATATATGGAGATGACTAAACTAACCCTATGTATAATATAATATACTAAACACATAATAGTTGTTACACGTCTCAAAAAATATAAATATAATATTCTAAATTCAGTACATATTTATTGCTAAATGTTTATTTTAATAGATACGTACATATTTTATAATTATAATTCTAAAAGAAGTTATCTATAACTTATATAACTAATTAATTATAAGATAAACATAATTATAACTCATATGTAGACTTTGTAAAGTAAATGAAGTGAGTTAATATTATTAAATGAAATGAAATAGTAAATAAATAAAACATATTTTATAGTATGTTAAATTTACATATTATATAGTTTGTATTATAATAAGTACCAATGGAAAACAAGAGTTACAATCAAATGTAATCTAATCAGTATTTTAATATCAAAATCGCAGAACGATGTAAGTAATATAAAAATATTAAGTCAAACCAATGATATTAAACAAACATTAAGATAATAAAAGAAAATCTGAATTGAAATGACATTGAAATAACATGCTAGTTAAACGGTATACCATAAAAATTTCGGTATGAAACGGTGTATCGTGAAATTGCGGTATACCAAATTTCGGTATGATATATCGCAAAAAGGGTACAATATTGGATGTAAAATAATCCATACCAAAATTCGGTATACTGATCCACGGTATACCGAAAGATTCAGTACGATATCTTATGAAAAATCTCATATCGAATGTTTCGATACAATATACGGTATGACGATTTCGATACGGTATATCGTACCGACCCATCCCTATTTTAAAATAAGAACTTATAGTTGTTGGATAGAAATTATGGATTGAGAACGAATTATGGGGCGTTTACTTTTTATAATAGAAAGGATAGATAAAAATAATTCAAGTTAATCCATCATTTATTTTGATGGATTGATGATAAATTGATCAATTTTGAACTTGTCCGGAAAAATCTATCTTAACTTGTATTTTGATTAGATCCTAAAACCTTACTAATGATTGTTCTACTGATGTAACATAGTGTTGCTCATATGTTAGGGAGCCAGCTTTTTTTGTTTGCATATTTCAGCAGAAGAATAAGCACCTTGGATAGGTCTCATGCTAAAGGAGTTTAAGAAACACTGAAGTCAGTCATACTAATAGAAGTATCAATACCAACACTCTGAAGATTAAAGTCGGAAGACTGGATAATTAGCGCTGCTGAAGACAAAGATGTCATGCCAACAGTTGAGAAGTTGAAGCTGCTGATAACTACGTCAAGCTGAAGTGTCAACTGAAGAATCGGAATCACCAAACTGATAAAAGATGGAATCTAGCATGTTGATAAAACACGGAGCTAACCCAACTGGTGGAACCTGAAGTTAACGTACTGAAAAAACACAGAGTGAACTCAACTGGAAAAACAGAGAATATTTAAATCTTGAGTGTTTGACTTGCCACTTGTCATAGAAAATCTACAGAGGATCCAGACAAGTCAGAACTACTTTTCAGAGTTGCAAGACTCAGATGCACGATGTTACAGACAAGAAAAATGACGTACGATGATTCAAACGGGTAGAACAGAAAAGACAAATGGAATGTATGTGATTGGTGTTCATGCACTATTCCTCGTCCGCTTTATAAATACTCATAGAATCCAACCTTTGAAGGTAATCGAAACTCTACGCATTCAAATATTCAAAGCATCCAGAGCTTATATCTCAAGAACAAACATCCAGCGATTTCGAAGAAGATATTTACAAAGTACTATAAGAAAATCCTTAGAGCTTACATATAATTATCAGCTTAGGATTTTAGGATGCCTACAATTCTTGAGTTGTCGACCTGTGTAGCTCAAATCTTAGTTGGAAAACTCTCTACCTAAAACCCCCTAAAGGTTAAGTAGAAGTTGGGCGAGTAAGAAACGAAGTGTTATTTGTTGAAAGCTTGGTTTTCTTGCACATGTAAACAAGAGGTTAGGTTGACTGCACCTGTAAATAGTCAAAGATTTTCTAACACCAGCAAGCGTATGAAGATACGTCAAGTAAGGCGGGATACTGATAAGGTGAACTTCAGTATCTAGGTGATAGGTCCGACTGGGTACGTTCTAGTGTATTGAGGGGGGGAATACACCAAGTAGGCAAAATAAAACTTTTTTTTATGTTGACAATACTGACTTTATGCTGAATGTAGCTAGTCGGTTAACTAACAGTCCAGTATTGGTGTCAGTACTGCTGGTCAGTTCAAATAACGGTTGTCTTTGTTTAGAGTGATATCAGTTAGCAAACCTATTGACTGCTAAGGTAACAAGTCAATTGGACTGATAACTAATGTGCATGCGGAATGTGATGGTTACAGATTTACCTCACGTAAAACTGATACTCGGGTTTAAACACTTAGTCAAATATTGATTAGTCAGTATTCAGCTTATAACTCCTCAGTATCGAACCGATACTAATATAGGGTTTAAAAACAATGTTGTGATGGTGATTACAGTTTAATAATAAGTAATAAAAGATAGTACATAAAGTAAATAACACGTTGTTTTTACATTGTTCGGAGAGATTAACTCCTACATCCACGAACTGATTGTTCAATCAATCCACTAGCTCGGGATTGAGTCTTGTTTAAGGGTATAAGAGTACACCTAGATACTTAGGTCACTTTACAGTATCCTACCGAACTTGGCGTTCTTCTTATGCTTCGTTGGTGCTAGAAAACACTAACTGCTTTTAGGACGCAGTTGACTTAACCTCTAGCTTACGGGTGCTAGAAACCATGCTTTTAGTAACTGACACTTTATTTCCTACTTGCCCAAACTTCTACTAAACTGTGGGGGGTTTTGTAAATAGGTTTTCCAACTTGTGATTCAAGTTATCACAAACGATAAACTCAGTAAGTCTAGCTAAAGATATACAATGTAATTATCTTAGATGCAAGGAAGTGTATATGAAATCTCAAGCTATAAGTATATTTGAGCTCTGGAGATTTGCTGACACTTGAGGAACTTCTTTATTCGAAATCGTTGTTTGATTATCTTGAGCTTTGGCTTGATAGCTTTTGGAAATTCAATTATGTAGTATTTTGATAACATGTGAAGGATGGATTATGCACATATATACATGTAAAGATAAGAATAGAGTTGTTGGAGGGAATACCATTTATATTATTCCATTTTATCATTTGAATTCTTCTCGTTGAGAATCCTCGTACATCTTCTGGCAAGGTCCCATCATCGTACACTGTAGCTCTGCAACTCTATAAATGCGGTATGACATGTTAGGATCTTCTGTAGATACGATGCCACAAGTGTCGAGTCAAAAACTCAAGACTTAATATTTTTCGTGTTTCTTTAGTTGAGTAGAATCTGTGTTTATTCAGCATGTACTTCAGTTTTGGTCAGTTGAGTATGCTTCAACATATTCTCAACAGTCTGGAATCTGTCTTTTATCAGCTTTGATCAACCTGAGTCAGTATGATGCTTTCAGTCAGACGTAGATATATAGTCAGCATTGACCTTTTATCTTGTCAGCTTTGACTTTGTATTGTTGGCCTGATTCCTGGTCGTTAGTTTTGATTATCGATTGACAGTTTTAACTCCTAGACATCAACTTTGACTCCTAGTAGTCAGCTTTGATTGCTGGTACCCAGCTTTAACTTTCATAAAGTCTGCCAGCTACCTGATATGACACTTAGTCATATCCTGACTCATTCTCGGTCCGTCAACACTAATTCTTCAGTCTTCTGACGTCAGTCTTAGACTTTACTCTATCAGTCATTCTCTTCAATTTCTCTTGTACTTCAGTCTTCAGACATCCGTTGGCCTTTCTTCAATCTTCAGTATTCAGTACATGATCATTCAGTCGAACTGTTCATCAGTTGTCTTGCATCGATACTCTATCGATATGGTGGCTTTTGTCTTGCTTGAAGTTCTTGATCTTGGAGTGCATCGGTGATAGTTCCCTTCTTGAAAAACTTATAACAATAACGACTAACTCCAGACCAAATCAGTAGCATTAGTTACTTCAGCAAGACAGTCATCAGAGGTTTTGGGATCTAATCAAAACACACAGTTAAGATAAATTTAGTTTCTGAAATGTAGGAATTTTCACAACAATTTCCCCATTTTTGATGATGCCAAAACCTTAAACATTATACTGAAAACAAACCAAAAGATAGATAACCAGTTTCAGCAGGTGAACTTGATTCTCTCTTGTTGTGATCATCTTTCTCTGCAAAACAGGGTTAGTTCAGCATAATAAGGTTATAAAGCAAGTACAGAACCTGGACAAAGAGTCATTGTCGTTAGGGTGAACTGGATCAGTTTTATAGATTATAAGTTGCTAAGATTACAGATTATACATCAGTTGAAAGGCATCTCAGCAGCAAAACTTATACATGTCTATTACAACTTCTTGATCAATTCATCTTCTTCTATGTCTCGTCCTTTCTTTGTTAGGAAGTTGTCCAGCTTCTGATTAGTAAGAGGTGTTCTTCAGTCTCTTACTAATGTCCTCATTATCTCTTCCCTTCAGTTCATGATTCTTCATCTTTTTTCACTTCTCGTTCAACATCTCTTCTCATCTCTTTCCCCTTTTTGGTATCATCAAAAATGTACGGGAGAAGGGTTGGTTGAGAGAATGCTTGTTGTGAAGAAGATTCTTGTTTATTGGCATCTACTTCTTCAAGACCTGTCAAAAACCACAAGAAATAATGTCGTCGTAGAAAGAATCTAACTCAGATGACTACGTCTGAGTGTTTGGTGAAGCGAGTCGATGATGGAATTACAAAAAAAACCACCAAGGACTAGATGAGTCCCTGCATTATCGATAAGCTCACCGTCTAAAACCATTAGGCTTGAGTCACTGTTTTTCTTTCTACCTTTGCCATGGTCACGAAGGACCCAAGGTATGGTAGGAAGAAGACGAAGAACATCAAGCACAATGGCAAATATCTCATACGACGAGATGTTGTAGGAGACATCTAGCACGCTGCGTACTTCCATCGTCACTTCAACTATGAGAATGTTGAGATTATTGACGATGTTGTGGTTTTTCTTTTTCCTGGATGCGATGTTGTATGAAGGGGAGAGAAATAAAAATTATCGGATATGAGCTAAGAGATGATACATACTTATCTAAGGAAAGCATATTTATAGAAAGAAAACATGTTGTGACGTGCGCATATTTTTGGTAAAAGACGATTGAGTTTCTCTACGCATCTTGGTAATGTAAACGATATATCTTTATGTCACATCATGTCTTTTAGTAGGTAAAGAATTAAATAAGGAGAGGGCATTCTGCGCGTCTCGAGATAAATGTCAAAGAAGTAAATTGAAACGATTTTAAATAACTGAGGCATAATAAATTTGAAAAAATTTGCATCAATCAGGCATTTATGTTAGTAATCTTTATGTGATTAAAATATTATTAGCATAAGAAAATAGTACACTTACTGGTAAGCTAATCATAGTAGTCAGCTGATACCTCGTGAGTTGATGGCACTAACATCAAGTGGTAGTGTGAGTTGATGGCACTAACATCAAGTGGTAGTGATACCGATACCAGTTTTATGTAGCAGTGTCGCGTCTTGAAGGCATTTCCATAAGCGCCTTGGTTTGACTTTCACTAGTCTGGTTTATCAGTCAAAGTAACTGATACCAACTGATGACTTTTACTAACTGTTAGTTTAAGACATTTTAAAACTTATCAATTTAACTAATCAGTTTTACCTATCAGTACTGGTTTCCTGTTGAACTAATATGGCTGATAGTTGGTCTATTGATATCTGCTCGTTCTGTTAGTTAGTTTGATATTTTCCAGGTTCAACTTTAACAAGTCAGATTCAACAATTACTGATGTCTGCTAGTTTGGCTTGATCGACTGGCACTAGTTAGACTAAGCTATTACCGACATCTGATAGGTTTAACTAGACAGACTCAGTTTTTCACACTTCATGGTTTATCAGTCCTCGTTTTTCGCATAGCATGTTGAATCGATCTTCAGCAAACGGTTTTGTCAGGATGTCATCATGTTGTATATCAGTGTGAATTTTCCCAACAATGATGTCCTTCTTCTCGACATGATCTCTGATGAAATGGTGTCAAACATCGACGGGCTTGCATATGGTGTGTAGGACTAGATTCATAGTGATGGCAATGGCACTGGAGCTGTCGCAGTAGATAAGTACTTTATTTTTACGACTTCATAATCTCTCAGTTGTTCCTTCAGCCAAATGATTTGAAAACAGCAGCTTCCAGTGGCCATGTATTCAGCTTTAATGGTGGACGTTACGACTGATGTATGTTTCTTAGAGAACCAAGAAATCAGTTTGCTTCCTAGAAACTGACAAGTCCCTGAAGTTGATTTCCTGTCTTAAGATACAACCTATAAAGTCAAAGTCAGAGTAACTTGAAAGTTCGAAGTTATCGTCACATAATCCCATATTGGGTATGCCTTTTAGACAGCGCAGTGTCCTTTTAGCTGCTTTCAGGTGAGCCTCTTTTGGATTGGCCTGATATTTGGCATATTCTCCTACTGCATAACATATATATCGGTTCAACTGGCAATGGGAGAAGCGATCCTATGATTCCTAGATACTTGATGTGGTCCGTTGACTTACCTTTAGTGCGTGGTTCCACTTTCCAGTTTGTGTTCATCGGAATCTTCATGGGCTTTGTTTGTTGTACTCCGAATTTACTGATCAGCTCCTTGGTATACTTGGTTTGACTTATGAAGATGCATTCTATTGACTGCTTCACTTGTAGCCCTCGGAAGAAGTTCATCTCTCCCATCATGAACATCTGAAATTTCTCAGTCATCACGTCAGCAAACATCTTACATAATTTCTCAGACTTTGATCCGAAGATGATGTCGTCGACATAGATCTGGACCATGAGAATATCGTCACCATATTTGAGAGTGAACAGGTTCCTGTCTAATTAGCCCTTCTTGAATCTTTTTTCTTCCAGGTATAACGACAAAGTGTCGTACCAAGCTATGAGAGCTTGTTTGAGTTCATAGAAAGCTTTCTTCAACTTGTAGACGTTGTAGGGACCTTCAGTCTCAAAACTAGGAGGTTGTTCCATATACACCTCATCAGTCAGGATGTCATTCAGGAATACATATTTCACGTCCATCTGTGCAGCATAGGCCAGGAATAGTCGTATGGCTTCCAATCTTGCAACTGGAGCAAAAGTCTCGTCGTAATCTATTCCTTCTTCTTTGATGTACCCTTTAGCCACGAATCTTGCTTTGTTTCTGGTGACATATCCGTTTTTATCCTTTTTGTTCTTGAAGATCCACTTCATTCCAATCACCTTCTGATTTTCAGGTATATCCATTAGCTCCCAAACTACATTCCTTAGGAACTCGTTTAGTTCCTCTTATATCGCGTTCGTCCAACTTGCATCGTTCAACACTTCAAGAACATCCTTGGGCTCCACTTGAGAATAGAAGCAACTGAACAGTGTTGATTCTGTACTGGTCAGTTGATCTGCAACATTGGCCTGGCCAATAAATAATCTTCGAGTTCTGACCTTATCTGATGGTTCACCAAGAATGTTTTCAGCTGGGTGGTCTTCTACCCATATGTGATGTCTTCGTACTTTGTCCGGTGATGGAACTGGGTCGGTAGTTGGATGATCAGTTAGGAACTGAGCAGCTGGGTGTGATGTTGAAGGGTCTTCTGATGAAAGCATATGCTGCTAACAGGTTGCGGTGTTAGCTAACTGATCTTTGTCAGTCTGAGCAACAGTTGGCTCGGTTTTCCCTTGACATATGGCAGGTTCAGTTCAGAGGAAATCTCTATCTGTTGGGCATCTTCGATTTCTTCCTCTCTAGGTCCCCATACTTAAACTCCGTCAGTGAGGCAGAGGGGATTGGAGTTCCTTTAAGCAGATGTCTCAGCTTCGATCTTGACCTGATTTATGTACTCTGTAGCAAATTCATCAAACATAACATGAGGAGCTACTTCCATAATAAAAGATTGCTAGTTAAAAACTCTATAAGCTTTGTTGGATTCCTCAACTAAGGAATACCCAAGGAAGATTACTTGTTCAGCTTTGTTATTAAAAGTTTTTAGCTGCACTTTGTCATTGTTGTGAATGTAACACAGACAACCAAAAGTATGAAAGTGAGGGATAAAAGGTTTCCGATTATTCCACACTTCGTATGGTGTCTTCCCATGTCTTTAAGTCAGAAATTATCTATTTTGGGTGTAGTAGGTTGTATTGATAACTTCAACCCAGAATTTGAAGGTAGCATCGAATTGGCCAGCTTCGTGCGTGCTGCCTCTTTCAGAGTTCGATTTCTTCTTTCAGCTACTCCATTTTGTTGAGACGTACGAGTAGAAGACGTTTGATGAATGATTCCTTTCTTCTCGCAGTACTTTCTGATGACAACATTCAAAAACTAAGTTTCTCGTCGGATCTGATTGCGATGATATCAGTCTACTTCTTGGTCCTGAGTCTCTTCAGCAATACAAGCAGATTCTCCAGTGTTTCGCTTTTCTTATACAAAAATACAACCCAGGTGAATCTAGAAAAATCATCAATAACAACAAGGGTGTATTTTATATCATTATAGCTAACTGGATTTATTGGTCTAAAAAGATCCATGTGTAGCAGTTGAAGAATTTTGTGTATCGAATAGGTAGTTTTGCTTTTGAATGACGATTTCATCTGTTTGCCTTTTTGACATGCTTCACACACTTGATCTTTGTGGAATCTACATTTGGTAAACCTTCGACCAGCAAGTGTTTTGCCAACTTGTTGATGGTCTTGAAATTTGTTGGATTTGTATACTGAAAGTAGTTTTGGTTGAGTTTGTATACAATGTTTCTGTTACCACTATTACAATCTCTATCCGAATTGAATACTTGATTGCATATATCGTGTCCCTTATCTCATATATAAGTTAGATCATACGATGTGTAGAAGATCACGAAGTGCGTATGATTGGTCGAGCTTAATGAGATATAAAAGTATCACTGGTGAGACAACTTGAGGACGAGTTGTCGGTATGAGGCTGTGTGTAGATAAGAAGTGACTTGACTTGGTTGCTTGTCTATCTTTGATGCGTCTCGGCGTATTGATGGATCACGGTGAGATGAGTTCTTCTATCGACCGTCGTGAAGAACCTAGATCTCGGTGACTTACGATGATCTAAACCTCGATAAGATATTAGGTGAGTATGAGTTCTTGACCATCACTTTGACTTGTTATGGGTGAGGTTATATGTTCTAACCCGATATTCTCGCATCTTGGGTGATGGCGGTGCTTGTATGTCATGCTAGTTATCGTATCAGTCACCGTATCCATTTAGGATGATGGCGTCCCTTAAGGAGCTCAAAGGTTTATTGTACTAAACCCTGCAGGTTGAGTTAGCTCAGTACAATAATAAGGTTGAGTGGTACTACTTAAGGAATTAAAGATATTAATTATTTTAGCGATCGAGAATCTATAAATAATTAATGGACGTCGATATCTTAAATCGGGATTCGTAATGTCTAAGTGCAAGCCGACTCACCCGGTAATAAAGGGTAAGTCGGCATTTATTCTCTAGTGGCATGAATGAATGTTTATAAATTAATTTATGTTACGAAATTTGAACATAAGATAATTAATTTATTTGAGGCCCATCTTTATTCCTTGCATTTGATCCACAGGTTGGCCCATCCAGGCCGTAAGCTTGAAAATCGGCGCCCATGTGTCTCTAAGGAAAGGATTTTATTCTCTTTATCCTATAAGGATATAATTATATTTATGGGATATGCATGGATCTTTTCTTATGGGATTATGGTTATGCATTATAAATATAAGGTAAGAGATAGAATCGAGGTTGATCTAATTAATCAACACCATATTTTAGTCCATCTCGTAGTCCTTAGAGAGTGATTTTGAAAATTCCTAGAGAGGATTGGGTGATTTTCGAAGCATTCTCCATAGATCGTTCTCGCTCGGCGTTGGAGATTGGGCGGCAGGGATCTGATCCGGAAGATCAAAGCACGAGTCTCGATCTGTTCATCCGTTCATCCCAAGCAGATTCAAAGGTAAACACGAGAAAACCCTACGTGTTGCAATTAATTATATAGACGCATGCTAGGAATATAATCAATGTATGGTGAATTAAACATCCAAGATAGATCATCGGGAGAGGGTTAAACTCAGTTTTCCCTACAATTGGTATCAGAGCCTGGGATCAGAATCTTGGCTCTGTTGGATTAATTCACGTTTGATTATAACGTGCACAATTAATTAATTGTTGAATCTGTCGTTCATCGTGGCTCGGTTTTATTTTTGTCGGGAAAACAAGCAGCTTCTCCAGTGTTTCGCTTTTCTTATACAAAAATACAACCCAGGTGAATCTAGAAAAATCATCAATAACAACAAGGGTGTATTTTCTATCATTATAGCTAACTGGATTTATTGGTCTAAAAAGATCCATGTGTAGCAGTTGAAGAATTTTGTGTATCGAATAGGTAGTTTTGCTTTTGAATGACGATTTCGTCTGTTTGCCTTTTTGACATGCTTCACACAATTGATCTTTGTGGAATCTACATTTGGTAAACCTTCGACCAGCAAGTGTTTTGCCAACTTGTTGATGGTCTTGAAATTCAGGTGATTCAGCCTTTTGTGCCACGACTAGTTAATCTCTGAGGAAGACTTAGATGCAGACATGTATCTGGAGGACAGTCCTCCCATGATGCGACATATAAGTTCCATGTATGGTTCCTCTTAGTATGATCTGTCTTTGGTTGTTCTTGACTGTGAATTCATTCTTTTGAATTTTGATAGTGAAGTCGTTATCACAGAATTGTTAACAGATATGAGATTATGCTTAAGACCAAAAACGTAATTAACATGGAAAATATGAGCGTTATCGATCGAAAGAGTATTGTAACCTTCGGTGTATCCAATAGAGTTATCACCAAATGCCACTTTCGTGTCTTCTTTCTCCACATAGTCAGTCAGATATTCCTTACAGCCTGTCATGTTTCTTGAACATCCACTGTCCAAGTACCATATGTGCTTTTGGGCTAGAAGGTCTTTTCTCTTCTTCTAACTGATCAACACAACCTACAAAAATCATATTTTAGGTACCCAGTTTGAAGTGGGTCCTTGCAAATTGTAGTTCATTTGAGAATCCAGATCTGCCTGATAATTTTGACGTTAGGGTCAGGCCTGATCTGTCTTCTTTGAAAGTCGATGTAAACAGTCTTTGGCTTCTTATGTTGAGCCTTGGATTTCTATGCTGATTGAGCATGGGGTTTGGCTTTGTGCACGTGCTGATGTGGTGCACGAGTGTGTTGTGGAGGTGTAAAAGATGTTTTACTGTGTGTAGGATATCTTTGATGTACTGGAACATATACTGGGGCATATTTCCTGGTAGGATGTGCTTTCGGCACAGGCTTCTTTTGTTGAGTAGGCTTGCACAAAGAGTGTCTCAGTTTTGTAACCTGAGGCTACCTAATGAGATCAGGTAAGTAATTTATACTTTGGCCCTGGTTAGGCAAAACATGCCTTGTATCCTTTAGTTCAGTCACTAGAGCCTTCAGCTTCTTAGTTGACTTTATGAACACAATTTTGGTGCCATTGGTGGATGCACCATTCACATCTGAACTAGGATTATACCGTAATCAAGTTCACAAGTTCTAGGGGTGGAAATCGGTTCGGTTTCGATTAACCGAATCGAATTTCATGGAATACTGATAATCGAAACTGAATCGATTAGTTATTTTGGTTAACCGATTAACCAATCAATATAACTGGTTAATCAGTTAACCGATTCAATAAAAAAGTTAAATTTTGTTCCAACAAGGTTTAGAACTCATTACCTTTGAGGGAAGAGAAGCTTTAAGTGTCTCTCATAACCAACTCAACTATGATATCAACCTGTAATGTATTCAATTTAATTATATTTATAAGTATCGGCTACTAGTTAAAAAAAAGGAAAAAAAATCACTTTGAAGTAGAATCGAACCCAATACCTCTTACAATTAAGAGATACTCCCTAACCAAAAAAGCTACAATAACTTGTTAAAATAATAATTATAAAATTTATATATTCTTTTCTGTTATTCAGTATACCTATTCGGTTATCGGGTATACCAATAACCGATAGTTCTAAAATTCCTATATCGAATACCAAACCGAATCCATTAAAATTGATTATTTGGTTAACCGATAATCAAAATTTCGATTCGGTTATAAAATTATCCAATTAACTGTATCTAAATTTACACCCCTAACGAGTTCATGTTAATTATTGTGATCATTATTATATTCAAAATATGCATAAGAGGCGTACTCTTGACGCTCCATTGCACAATGCGCGTTGATCGGATCAGAATCGAATCCAATTCATTCATCTTAATTATAAACACTTTCACTTTTATTCATTGGCATTGTCATACTTTTTTAAAATAATTGTTACTTTTACTAGAATCATGTTTTCCGGTAAAAGATAGAAAAAATTACTAAGGAAAACTACCATCACTTTTCTTAATCAGAATCTTCACTTTTATTCACAACAACTGTTACTTTTATGCATAACAGCTATCATCTTTATATTACATAATTGTAAGAATATTTTTTAAGTTTTTAGAATATTTGTCACTTTTATTCATAGAACTATCACTTTTATCATAAGTACTATATATAACTTTTATTCAAAATAATTGTCAATTTTGTTCAAAATAACTATTACTTTTATTCATAAGGACTGATACATACTTTTATTCTGAATAACTATCACTTATAGTACTATCTAAATGGTGTTTGATTCTTAGTTAGAATCGAATCGAAGCGAATCGGAACCGAAGCCGTTCCGGTTAATCAAAAACCAAAAATTCAATAGTTAAAAAAAATCGATTATTGGTTAACCAATAACCAGTTGGTTCGGAACTGATAAACAATTTTTATTACTCATTATTATTTTAATTATTATGTAATTAATTAAAAATTCTAGAATCCAAATTTTAAATTATTATTTTAATAAATTTTAGTTTTTCAATTATTATTTTAATTAGTTTTAATAAATTTCATTTTTTTTTCAAATTATTATTTAATTTGTAAACACATAAGCATATGATCACACATAATTCGTAACAACAATATTGTAATATTTTGATAAAACAATATTGGTTGAAACATCTAATCGCCCAAGAAATTCCACATGCAAGCCACGTGTGTAGACGTTTACACATGAACCCCTTGACCATACTAAAATAAAAATTTTAGTCATTTAATTTCAATACATGTCAACTTATCCTTATGATAAATGAAATTAATAATTTTACCTTAGCTAGACCATGTCACTATCGCAAGAAGGAGCTTCTCGGGAAGTATTACTTGAAGTAATGTCTAAGCATTGACCACAATTTTGACAGCAGAAATCGAATTCTTAGAATTAGCATATTCACTCGGACCATACCGCTTCCAATTCAATTTCTTTTGTCATTTCATTTTATATCTATCTCTAAAGAACTTATGAAAATCGCATATGCAAGCCATGCATGTGGACGTTTACACGTGAAACTCCCACTTCTCAATAGATTAAAATATTTTATTTAGAAATCTCATCTAACAAACTTAAGATAAGCAGTGCAAACAAGCCACACGTTTGAACGTTTATTCACAGTGCATATCACTTTGGTTAGAGATCAAAATATGAAAGTCTTGACATTTTTCATTTAAGGATTAATACATCGGGTTTCTTGCTTAGTCTTTTGTTTCAAAAGGTTTGTCCATGCGGATCATGTAGTTCTAACATGCTCTTTTTAGAACTCAACATGTAAAATATGCTCCCGAAATTCTAAAACATGCTTCAAAACGCGATAAAACTAGCATGCTTGCTAAACAGAGTTAATCATGAAAACATATATCCATGTTTATCTAGGCAATTAAACATACATTTTATGCTACTGCATAATTTAAACATCCACGATATACTTTGAACGATTAAAATAAAACAAAATTCGTTCATCGTGGACCATTCGTAGATCCTGTACTTCCCTGCCTAATTTATTACATAAATTTGTAAAGTACAGATCTTCAATTTTTCTTGAAACGGGCCTCGTGTGCACGGACAAAGACCGGACTCATCAAAACTAGATTTGGGCCGAAAAATCAAAACTGAGCTGGAACATTGATTTGGGTTGGGCCAGGTCCAAAATCTGGATCTAGGTCAGGAACGGGTCTAGGTAGAAAACAGATCGGATCGGGTCGGCCCGAGTGGGTTAGGCTGTGCGCTAGGGCACAACCTATGTGCATGCCCGGCCCAACCATTTGCCGCCCATCGTTGTGTTACCGTGCGTTTGCATGCTTTGCACGCAGGTCGTGCACTAAGGCCGCACGGTGCGCGCATCCAGCACACGCACATCGCACCCCACGCCTCGTCTCGTCCGCTCACAGCCATCTACCGATGTTCGTCGAGCGTCGAGCACACGCGCACCAAAGCATACATGCTATGCGTGCCTCGCGTGCATGTGCCATAGCCCTTCGCCCTACCGATACCCCCCGTCCACGCCGCATGTCTACTTCGCGGTGCGGCGTATCAAGCGCTTGTTGGGTCGCCCGCATCTTTGTGCGCGACGGGCACTCATCTTGTTGGGTAATCGCGGTGCTCTGGCGGCGTCGAGGCGCTTACGTCTACCCGTCCGTGTGTGGGTCTTTGTGCACGCTAAGTCGCCTGACGGCGCTTTGTCGTCGCCGTCACGTCTTTGCTACCCACATGCTGGCGCAACGAGACTCCATCGTCTTATCTCGTTCTTCGTATTCTTCATCTTCGTTCTTCGTTTTTACAGATTTAATTCTAAAAAAAATAAAATCTAATCTAACCACGGATTTTCTCGTGATAAAAATGATTCCAATTGAAAAATCAAACAACTGAGCCATGATGAATGAAGGATCCACAATTAATTTTAGCGCACGTAATAATCAAACGTAAATTAATCCAACATAGCCAAGATACTGATCCCATGCTCTGATACCAATTGTAAGGAAATCTGATTTTACCCGCTTCCCGATGATCTATCTTGGATGTTTAATTCCACATAAATTGATTATATACCTAACATGCATCTATATAATTAATTGCAATATATAGGTGTTTACTCGTGTTTACCTGTGAAATTATGGGATATGAGATCAATGGTAGACTCCAGCTCTGATCTGGACTGTATCCTGAATGCCTATTCTCCAATACTGAGTGGGAGCAATCTATGGAGAATACTGCAAAATTTTGTCTCCTACTTGTGTCTATGAAAGTTTCAAAAATCTCAAATAAATGAATAAGATTTTTTTTCTCTCATATTTTATTTATAATGCATTTCTAGAATTCTGTTTAGATAGGATCCTTGCATATGTAATAAATACAATAATATCTTTGCCGATAAATCATATCTAGAATAATTATATCTTGATATCTAATAATATCAGATAATATCTCTTGATATTTACTGATATCAGATAATATCTCTTAGTATCTAATAATATCTATTTAGATATTGGAGATATATTAGTATAATAAATAAATCAGAATAGAGTCCCAGTACTCATATAGGGATGGGCGAAAATAACAGTAGTAATATGCCTTGATGAGCCAGCCCAGGGATCAAAGCAAGGAATAAAGATGGGCCTAAAATGTATTAATTATCTTATGTTCAGCCCAGAATATAAATTAATTCATAAACATTTATTCATTCCACTAGAGAATAAATGCTGACTTACCCCTTTATTATCGAAGTTGAGTTGGGCTTGCATTTAGACTTACGAATCCCCGTATTTAAGATATCGTACATCCATTAATTATTTATAGCATTCTGAATACTTAAAATAATTTATCTCTTTAATTTATTAAGTAGTACCACTCAACCTTATTATTGTACTTGAGCTAACTCAACCTGCAGAGTTTGGTATATTAAACCTTTTGAGCTCCTTAAGGGGATGTCATCATCCTAAACAGATACGGTGACTCGATACATGTAACTAGCATGACATACATGCACTATCACCACTCAAGATGCGGAGAATCTTAGGTTATCTCATATAACCCTCACTCATAACAAGTCAAAGTGATGGTCAACAACTCATACTCACCTAAAACCTTATTGAGGTTTAGATCAACGTAAAGTCACTTAGATCTAGGTTCTTTACGACGGTCAGATCGAAGAACTCATCTCACTATGATCCATCAATACGTCAAGACGTACCATCATAGACAAGCAACCAAGTCAAGTCACTTTTTATCTATACTGCAGTCTATACCGACAACTAGTCCTCAAGTTGTCTCAGTTGTGATCATTTTTATGTATCAACTAGCTTAAACAATCATACAGACTTCTGTGATCTTCTACACACTGTATGATCTAACTTTTGTATGAGATAATAAAACAATATATATACAATCAAGTAAACAATTTAGATAAGAGATTGTAATAATGATAACAGAAAATACTATATACAAACTCAACCATTCTGCTTTCAGTATACAAATCCAACAATCAAATTAGACTAAAACAATATAATAAAAAAAATAAAATTATAAGAAACAGAAGCTAGCTATTCTTAGTTTCGAATTAATTCAGCTAAAAATTTGGGATTTATGGATGGATTTACTAAATTAACTAATTATTCTCAACACTAATGTAGTGTGGTTTCCTTGCTTGGTTTAAATGAATCAAAGACGAAGACGCTCATTTAATTTTTTGAAATGCATTGATTGATCATTTGTGAAATGAATATTCTAATTCAGAGAATTAGAACGTATTATTATGTCACCTATGTTTTCATTTGTGTAAGTTTAAATTATGTCTTTTTCCCATTAATGTAAGTTCTAATTGTGTCTTTCTTTTTGCATTAATAAACTATTAATTTTTAAATCAATTATATAAGATAATTATATTTTAAATTTGTTTTAATTTAAGTTTTAAAAATGATTAAGATTGAACAAATAAAGAAGAATATTCTGGAATATTCTTTTTTTACTGTAAAATAAAGTAGATGGTTGGAAATGAAATATTGTTTCTGTTATAAAATACAGATAAAACTATTGTATTTTTGAAAAAATCCTTGGAGATGCTCTTAATATTGGATGAGTGAGGTAATATTCGGTTCTATGTTTATCTAATGTTATATAATTTCGGGATAAACATAATATATCTTACAGTATACATCACATTTAAAAGATAAAAAGCTAAAAAATAGACTAAAATTCAGGCAACTTTTAACCTGTAAAATGGGGCAACCAAGCCTCAATATTAATTATTATGTTTCAATATTTATTTTGAGCCACCTATCATTATTGGTATGTCTACTTTAACTTATTTTTCATCGAGTTGGTATCATGTACGCGTGCATATATAGTGGTATATTAAAAACCAGTGGTAGTTAATAAAAAAAACCATCTTTAATTTTTCAACAATAATCAGCGTTAGTTTTTTGAATTACACAATGTATACACTGTGTGTGCACACAGAAATTTTTGTGATTTTCATCACTACGTTTAGAAAAATAATGTACGTTTTTTCAAGTTGTGGGAGAGGAATTGGAGTCCTAACTGAACTCCAATCACTCACTGTATAAAGATGAAAAATATCATTTAGTTATAAGACAAACTCTACCTACCGTATCGCATGTAATTTCATTATAATATGTACTATTTTTTTCAATCACCTCAAATTCTAACTTTTCTCGTCTGGTCTAGGGCTGCTTAACGGTACGTTAAGAAACCGAATTACCGTGGAAATGATAACCGAAACCGATATCGAATCGGTTAATCGGTTCGGTAAGCAAATAACCGAAATAACCGAAATTTAATTGTACTTCGCCATTTCCACTGCCTGAGCTTAGAGTCGGTGAATTCTCACAACACTGATCTCCCGACATTTGGTTTCTTCTTGATTCTTCCAAATTTCTGTTTCAGTGTGTGTTGTTCGTGTGAGGTGTCAAAGACTTTAAAGAGTAAATTTCGTATGTGTCGATTAAAGAAATGGAAATTACGCCAAATATGAGAATATAATTACTACCAAGAATATTCCTCTTCCAAAATCGGATGGGCAAAAGTGGAATATAAATAATATGATCAGAAAAATTAAAAGCCATGGAAATTACGAAAGTGTGTGGACAAATGGGATGTGAGCAAGTGCGCCGGCAATGACGGGAGCTGGAGGCTGGAGTGGAGGTTGTTGCTGCTGTCTTGCTGATGGACGGAGGGCGCACATGAGTCGGGCATTCGGGGGAGGCGGAGGCGGAGACGGAGGCGGGGCCCAGGTTGAGTGCAGGAGGCGCAGCTGAGGCTGCGGCATGGGAGAGGCGAGGGAGGAAGAAGGAGGGAGGGAACAAAATCTCAAATGAAAATAAACCAAGCCCTAATTGAATTAAAGTATAATTTCGGTTATACGGTATACCCGTCGGTTATACGGGTATAACCGATAACCGATTTGCATATGAAATACAACACCGAACACCGACCCGAACCCCGACTCGTCGGTTATCGGTTAACCGAAACCGCCGGTTATCGGGACGGTTTCGGTTATAACCGATAATCGATATACCGTTAAGCAGCCCTAGTCTGGTCTCTGTATTTTTGCTCTCCGATTTCATGTTGATGTGTTACTAAAATTGAAGGCTAGTGTTGAAAAAATCACACAAATTTCGGACTTTTTTACAGAGTTATCTAAAGAAAAACTCACTTGTCTAAATTTTCTAAATTTTGTAAGTTAATGCGCAAATTAGATATCCAATTAATCAACCAATTGGATCAGCTCCAGATAGATTAAGCCAAATTGTGAGATTTTGGCAATAAACTCACTTGTCTAAGAAAGCAACTGCTGAACTATGCTTGCAAATTATATAATTTTTTTTAATGGTTGTATAATTACACGTGTTTATTTATATTTCATTATTTTAGTGCTAGTCTCGATTCAAAAATAATTTCAGTACTAGCCGTAAATAATTTTAACCTGCCCAAGCAAGCAACAATATTTAGGGATATTATAAAATGGAATTAGACCAAATACAAATAAATCTTAACATATAAAATATGATCATTTTCACTCTTTTAATTATGAAGATCTACGGTAAATTCATAACATATCACCATGATTTCAGACACTTTCAATAGATTGTGAGTGTAAAAATATGGACCATATGTGTTTTTTTGTAAATAAGTAGATATGTTTAGGGTAAAAATGTAAAGTTGATATTTTCAAAAAAGGAAAATGAACATTTTTTGTGGACGGACCAAAATGGAATTAAATGCACAAATTTAGTGGACAGATGAAGTATTAAGTTTTTACAATAACCACTCCCATTATAAAAAATAATAGCTGTATTTTTAGTTTGCACAACTAATTTTTTAATTTGCTCACTAATTCGTTTCTTTCTTTTATTTTTTATTTTTAGTAAGTTAGTTTGTTTTGGTTTAACTTTGCAGATGAGTCTCGCTGAAAATAAAAAAGATTAATGACCATGAAAATAAACATATTATAGTTCCAGTACTATATTCCTCGAAACAATTTTTTAATTTGCTCACCAATTTTGTACCTATATTCCTCGAAACAGCTAAAAAATATATTATAGTTCCAGTACTATTGTTCAATCAATTAATAAGTGTGACATTTTTTTGGGGACCAAAAGAAAGTTCTTCCTCATATATATGGTCCATGGCACTTGAAAGTGAACCACACTGAAAGCAGGAAACAGGTCCATACTAAACTTTTATTCTAAAAAAAATTGCATTTTTAATTTTGGTAAGAAAAAAACAAACTTTATCACTTGTCAGTTGTAATAAATAAAAGGGCAAATTGTAATATACATATCTATACCTATATATGAGACAAATTATAATTTTTTTATTATGATAATTATTTGCAGCAACCATTGTAAAATTTAAAATTCTGACAAATGAAGAAATCCTAGAAGAAGACTTCATTAATATAAAAAATGAAAAAAAAAAAATCAACAAATTCAAATATTGAAAAGGCAAAAAAAGATGGAATTGATTCACCTCTTTTCAGTTGGAGGATAAGGGGACTATGATTCGTACTTTAGTCCATTATGCTTACAAATGAGAAAAATACCACTGAACTACAATGCTCGGATTATTTAATTCATTGTTGTTGCATAAATATAGTGATTAAAAACTGAATTATAAATTTCGTATAGAAATACAACTTGATATTCCGACTTGTGTATCTGCTGCAGTTAACTCGTCTATGCCTTTTAAATTGATGATACAGAATTTTACACACTTCCCCAAAATAAGCCTAGGTAGGAATTTTTTTCCCCAATACATACGTCTTCCGTTTCCAAATTTTATTTTTAAGAATATTCGATATAAATTTTAATAAAAGTTGTTGGGTGTATTGTGAGTGGAGTAAGGTGTTCCACATTAGTATAGTATTAAACTAGTTAATTAGTGGTGAATCATACATAGAGAGTGTTTGGCTGAGCTTATAAGCTCCCAAAAAACAGCTTATAAGCTGTTTTTTAAGCTCAGCCAAACACCCTCATAATAAAACAAGTAAATAAGTAGTTTGTTGAAAATAAGAAAGAGAAGCAATGATGGATCATGGATGATAAAAAATATAAATAAATGATATTTTTAAGAATAATAACTCAAGAATATTTTATGGATAATTATCATAAATGGAATAAAAAAGAAATTGAGGAATATAAAAAAAATAAAAACTAGAAATAAAATTAAGGGATGGAATGACATATTTTTTTACTTTTCGAAAGGGTTTTCTCTTTCATATAATCGGCTAAGGACAATATGAGAAGAAGAAGAAGAAGAAGAAGAAGAAGAAACAAAAAGCAAGATATTTCATGCGAATCCGAGGGTGTTTGGCTAAGCTTATAAACTCTTCAAAACAGCTTATAAGTCTGTACAAATATTTGATAAAATAAGCTCATAAAACAGCTTATAAGCTATGAAAATAAACTCCAACAACTTATAAGCTCTCCTAAAAATAAGTAGCTCAACCCCAATTTTTTTTTCTTCATAAGCTTATAAGTAATAGTGAATTTACCAAAATAATCTTACTAGTGGTTTGTTATTTTCTACATATGCACTATCGACTCCACCTCTCGTCAATTTTTCCTCTTTAGCTATGATTTTCTCTCTCTAACTCATGATTCTTTCTCTAGTTTATAAGCTCAATTATCCAATCAACATTTTGATAACCTATAAACTCTTTAAACATTATATCTTATAAGCTCTTGAAACATCTTATAAATTTTGATCCCTCATTCACAAGATATTTTGTTATTTGTTTTACTTATTAATTTTGTCATAATACAGAACATGTTATATTTCTTCAACATATATTTAAAACGTGAAAAATAAAAAGTAATGAAATAAGATATACCTCCATAGATGATGGGATATAGCCCAACCACTCGGGCCACCGACAGCCCAAACGAGTGGGCTGACTTTAATAGCGATCCACGCGGTTATGCAGCCCAGCCCCAAACCTAGCGCACCTCGAACCCTAATCGGTGCGGCGGTAAGAGTCCCTATGGCCAAGGCTAAGAGTCCTATGGGCAAAGCGAGCAGTCCCTACATCTGAGAAGGCTAAGAGTCCCTACATGGGAGGGATCAGTTCCCGCCTTAGGAGCCCTCAGATATGTATAAATAGGAGTTAGATCGAAGGTAGAAGGGTTAGCAACTTGTTGAATATTAAGAGCTTTTAGTTATACTCACTGTAATCAAATCATAGTGAAAGTATTGAGGAATCACTCCTCCGTGGACGTAGATCTCATTAACGATCGAACCACGTAAAAGCCTTGGTGTTCTTTACTGCTTTACATAAATCTTGCATATTAACATATACTAGATTTATCATTGGCGCCGTCTGTGGGAACACTGAACAAAAAAGCTTCGTTTTTCTACAAATTAATGGCGAGGACACGTCTGACCGCCGTCGATCTTTGGCAACAACCTTGGCGAGGGCGACCGGTGGTCACTCGGCGCCCACGGAAGGAGATTGCGGATGCCACAGTGGTCACACACCGAGGCCACATGGACGCGTTCCATACACCTCGGGATCGCCGCCTCACGAGGTGAAGACGCGACCTCGTCGCCGGTGAGCAGGCGGTCACGGTCTCACGAAAGCCTTGGCGGCGTATGCGAATTCCTCAATGCCAATCTCGGCCGATTCAAAACTTCCTCCACGGAGGACAAATGAAGCGGGCCTCTCGAGTGCCCGAGGCGAATCTGGGCGGCGAGGTCGCTTCACCCCACCGAGGCGGTCAGCGCTACCTTCGATGCAATAGCGAAACGTGCACACCAATCCGCGCGAAGTGGGTCACCTCGCCGAGAGGTCGCAACCATTCACCACCTCGTCGCCCATGCCGCCTCCTCCCTTTCGGTATGCCGCCCAGAGCCGAGCAAAGCGAGAGAGAGGAAGGCGGGCCGAACCCCACGAGGAGGCGGCAGATGCCGTCCGGTCTCCCACCCTCCAGAGAGAGAAGCAACGATCTCACGGGGTTCGACCGCACGGAAGAATCATCTCTCCTTTCTCCGGGAGATTCTAGACACGTCCTTGCCCGTGATGCAGGGCACCCAATATTGCTGCCTACGATGGCCTTGGGGACCCTCAGACTTCCTTTTCGCCACACTACCAACATGGCGAATCGAGGAATGGAGGATTTTCACATGTGCAAAATCTTCCCGAGGTGCTTGATCTCAACGCCCGACATTTGGTTCACCTCGCTCACTTGAGCAGATACACTGCTTCCAAGACCTCATGGATCAGTTCAAATGGCGCTTCTATCGGAAGATGCCACCTCGTGACCATCTCGGCATCCTTTCTCCGACCTGCTCACAATCCGCCAAGGGGCGGGGCAGACGATGTCGAACTTCGTCTCGAGGTTCATCAAAGAGTCGCTCAAAATTGATGGCGATGTGATCTCTACATCATCAGCGCGTTCAAGAGCGGGATCCGACCCAAGATTGAACAAAGAAATCACGGGGAGAAACCAAAGGCGGTGAGTAAACTTTGGAACTGGTGGACAACTTCGTCGAGGGACGAGTCGGACCGGAAGAAGAGAGATGCGGGACGGCGGAAGGTGAGAGGAGGAAGCGGATGACCAAGTCGAGGTGCGATGCAAGCGCCTTCGATGAGAATCGAGAGAGGCCCTTTGGAATCCAGGCTCGGACCTCGGCCAAACCACGCCAAAGCGCCTCCTGCGCTCAAATCGAGGCGGAGATATTCGAGCTCCACCGAGCTCTTCCCAAGCCCCTCCCATGAAAGGAGGATCGAGAAGAGGTCAATGAGGATTCTGTGACTATCACGGGGTATGGTCACGATGCGAGGATTGCGTAAACACAGGCTCATGATTGGCGAGCTCGTCGAGGAGGAGCCCTCAAAAATACCTCGGTCGGTGGGCCGGGGGAGCAAGCGCGGGGAAGGAATAGCGGTGGCAACAAGCTGGGCCGAACTCGACACGACCCAACCCGAAGATGGCGGGACGAAGGTCCCAACGCTATGGAGTAGGTCTATGCCATTACGGGCTCACAGCAGGAGCAGCAGGTCGTCGTTAAAGAATGAAGCTTCGGAGGCGCCCCCGAGGAGCCGAAGAACAAGCGGCTCGGGATGGTGAGGACATCGTGTTCTCCAAAGGCGACCCGTTGCCCAAAATCATGCCCACCAAGACGCCATCACGATACAAGCCGTGGTGGGCAACAAGAACGTCACCGGGTCTACATCGACATCGGTGCCTCCGTCAACATTATCTTCCGTAGCTGCTGGATAAACTTGAGGTCGGAGGGATTCAAATCGCCCGCACCATCCGTTGCGGAGCTTCACTCGAGGCGGTTCAACCGAAGGTATCATTACCCTTCCGGTTCTAGTAGGGCGTGCTCCGGTCGGTCACGAAGTCCATCTAATTCTTCCCAGCACGAGCTCCTCTCCATACAACATTATCTTGGCGAGATTGGCTATCGCCACCAAGGCCGTCGCTCGGTGTACCACCTCACAATCAAGATACCAGCGGCGGGAGTGCTGAGCATCGGGGTGACCAAGCGGCGACAAAGAATGCATCTGAGTCTCGACCCGGGATGTAGCCCTCGCCTCGCATAGCAATTCTGAGAATCCCAGGCTGCCACCTCGGGACGACGGTGAGAACCTCCGGCTCTGACGACGACCCACCAAAGTTGTTAAGGTCGGCACCTGTGGCCCACCGATATTGAAGCATGTCATGCAACTTCTAAGGAATCCGGGGCGTCTTCGCATGGTCCCCTCGACATGACCGGAGTGTCGCCCGAGCTCATAACTCATCGCCTCAACATCAACCCGGCTACTAAGCGGTTCGCGAAGAAAATGGTGTTGTGGGCAGGCGGCCGGTCGTAAGAGGCAGTGACTCGACTCGTAGGCGAGATCTTGTTCAAGTCAGTACCCGACACGGATGGCTAATCCGATCGTGGTCCAAAGCCGAGAGAGGGTGGCGCGTGTGTGTCGACTACACCGACCTCAACAATCCTTGTCCAGAAAGATTGTTACCCCTCCCGACATTGATAAGAAGGTGGAGGCACCGGTGGCCACGAAGTCTTGACTTACTAGATGCGTACAAAGGTACCACCAAATCTGATGAGCCGGAGGGCGCCCAAAGACGCGTTCATCATCGACTTGGCGTCTTTGCGTGTCGGAAGATGCCTTCGGCTGAAGAGCGGAGCTACCTACCGGAGGATGGTGGGCGCAATATTCAAAGACCACATCGGGGAGATTGTCTAGGTCTACGTCGATGAAATCGTAGTCAAAAGCTAAAACGGAGCTGCTACCGATGACCTCGGCATCGTCCTCCAACTCCTCGGATCGGCCAACCTCAAACTCAACCCCAGTGCACATTCATGGTGAGGACGGGTAAATTCACGGGATCTTTGGGTTTCGCAAGAAGGCACGAAGGTAAATCCACTAAGGTGAAAGCGATTGCTCGACATGCGGTGCAAAGACCATCCGTGAGATCCACAAACTCACCGGTGCTAGCCGCCTCAGTGATTCTTATCTCGGGCTGCCGAAGCAGCTCCCTTCTTCAAGATCTTGAGGAGAGCTCGGGACTTCGCTGGCGGGGAAGAACACAGTCGCCCGCCGCTGGCGAAAGAGTACCTCGCCGACCTGTCGCCCGAAAGAAGGTGAACTCCTTTCTATATCCGCCGCCTCGGACGAGGCAATCGCAAGATCTTAGTGCGAGATGAGGCGGGACGGCAACTCCATCTACTTCGTCACCGAGCTCTCAAGGACCGGAGACAAGGTATACCGACCTCGAAAAGGTAGTATTGCTTGGTGAGCATGACGGCGTCTCGACCTTACTTTGAGCCCATTCCATCCGGATCTTGGTGACTTACCTGCGAGACAAGTATTGTCAAAACACGAGTCATCCGGACGTATAGCAGTGGGCACTCGAGCTCGTGAGCACGACATCTCATACTCCCCAGCCGGCCATAAAGGGTAAGCCCTCGTTGAATTCTGGTGGAGGCCAAATTCACCAGTCGGCTCTACCGGCGAGGTCACTCCAACTCCCGTCCCCACGGCGGAAGAATCCACCCTTAATCCGCTCGATGATTCTTTGGCGGATGTCGTGAGCGGAGCCTCATGCAAAGCAGGCGTGGGCGAGCATCCTCCTCCTCGGCCCGGACAAACAAGAGGTGACCTATGCGCCGGTTCGCCTTCCCGACCACAAACAACGAGGTGAGTACGAGGCGCTAATCTCGGGACTCCGCCCGCTAAGGAATTGAAAGTGGACAAGATCCGGATCTTTGGAGATTCCCGTGTCGTGGTGAACGGTGTTAAGCGCGTCTGAGGCGAGGAGGACCGAATGAAGCAATACGCGAAAAGGCGAAGGAGATCTTGACCTCGTTCGGTACCGGTGATTCATCGAATCCACGAGAAGAAAAGCGGCCGGTGATATCCTCGATAAATTAGTGCGATCATCAACAAATCCACCAGTGGAGGAGGTTTATTCCAGAAGCATCGCGGAGCCCCACATCGGCATCATCATCGAGATAGAACCGAACTGGATGTCTCCCATAAAGGCTACACGGAAGATGGCGCCTTTGCCTCAAGATCGGCTCGAAGCCAAAAGATGATGGCGAAGTCGAAGTACCTCGTACATGAGGGCACTCTCTACAGGAAGTCTACCTTCACCCTCACGAGATGCCTCGGGCGGAAGAAGCCGACTCGTGCTCAATGAGATTCACAGAGGATCTTGCGGAAGACACATCGGTCGCGAGCTCTATCAAAGAAACGGCGAGGTCGGGATATTCTTGGCACCCTCATTCAAGATTCGGCCGAGCTCGTCAAAAGTGCCGAAGTGCCGACTTCACTCCACGGTCAGCTACCCCGGACCGATCTAAGCGACTCACGAGTCCACGGCCTTTCATGCGGTGGGGATCGACATCGTTGGTCCGTTTGACCGAGCACCGGTCGCTTCGATGCTTAGTCGTGGTGTAGATTACTTCACAAAATGGGTCGAGGCGAACCACTTTCGAGCCTCACGGCGGGAAGATTGAGACACCGTGTGGAAGAACATAGTCGCCGCCCGGCATACCGCACATTCGGCCTCGGACAACAAGCACCCGTTCGTCGACAAAATTTCAAGGAATGGTGTGAAGAGCTCCGGATCGAACAACGTTTCACCTCGGTGGCACACCCATGGCGAATGGTCGGACCAGGGTGACGAACCGCACGATTGTACAAGGATTTAAGAAGAGGCTAGACCGAGCTAAGGGTGATTGGTGAAAATCTCCCCAAGTCCTCTGGTCCTCTGAGCGACACCTCGGACTTTGCACGGAGAAACCCTTTCGGTTTGGTCTACGGGACCGAGGCCGTCATACCGGTGAGATCGGCGCACCAAGCCCGCACACTCTTCACTTGACCCGGACCGGGGCGAGGAAGACTGCGTGCCGACCTTGATGCTCTCGAGGAGAAACGCGAGCTCGTCTTCATAAACGAAGCCAAATACAAGGGCGGTCGCACGATACTACAACAAAAGGGTCAAAGCCTCCGCACTCGTCCTACGAAATAATGAAGCCAGTAGAGCTGAGCGTCTTAACAAGCTAGATCCGACATGGGAAGGCCCATACCGCGTTCACGAGGACCTCGGCAAAGGGGCTTACAAGCTAGCTCACCTATCCGGTGCACTTATCCCCCGAACCTGGCATATCACTCATTTAAGGAGGTACTTTACATAGCTTCGATTTTGAGATCAGCATCATGTTAGTCCCCTAATTGCTTTGCCGAAGTGCGATGTTATTTACCTCTCAATAAAACGTTTGTTTTTCTGGAATAATATTTCACTTCGCCTCGTCTTATACATATGTGAACATCTATTTGGGTATACCACATTTAAACCTTCACAAGGGGACGCCCTTACGAAGATGAAAAACCCACTAAGTAGGGTACTCACTAAGCACGCGCCGCACTCACAGATTACTCATTAAATTGAACGTCTAAGTGCAAGGCATACAGGCAACTCATTAAATTGAACGTCTACATGCAAGCATACAGATCACTCATTAGTTGAAGTATCTACATGCAAAGACATCGGATCGGATCTCGTCAAATTATGCCCTTTATTTGGGAAGATATACATACGTATCTGATCTAAATACATTTACGACCAAAAGCGAAGTCTAAGCTATGTTTGTACCTCTCGAGGGAAAATATACACTTGAAACGAGTCTAAATACATTTACGACTACATACAAAGTCTAGCTATATACAAACTCATTCGGGCTTCGAGCTCCACCTAGCAGTCTCTTGAAGCCGCACGATTCGAACAAAATCTCGGTCGGTGTTATGCGCTGGAGCGAACTCGTGCCTTCAACCCAGTCGATAAGGTCGGAATCACCGCAGCCTACTCTAGAAGCGCTCGGCGCGGGCTCGGAGGCACCCCGACCTGAAATGGTGACCCCGGGACCACCGCGACCTACTCCAGAAGCACTTTGAACCGGCGCAGTGTGTCCACCGAAGAAGCGCGGCCTGGAATCGAGGCTACACCCGAGGTCACACCTCGACCTCGTGAACTCGACGCCTGGCCAGGATCACGACCTCGCCCCCGACTTGCCGCCCTCCCACGCCGACCTAAAGTCCTGGGGCGCTTCCCACCTGCCGACGACCGCCCCCTAGGCGCTCTCCTCTCAGGTGGACCCATCAACCGGAGCACTTCGGCATGATCGGCGAGCCGCCTCCTCCTCGTGCACTTCTATTATTGGACTAGTGGAGCCAGCTGCGGACTCGCTTGCGGGTGGGCATCGTCGTTCTGAATGATCTCGCACATCCGCATGTACTTCATGATGGAGTCGAGGCGATCTTTAAATTTTTTCTTTGTTAGGCCCTCCTCGTCCTCGGCACCATGCCTCGCCAAGAAGCTCGAACTCGATCGTCGACACGATATGGTAGTTCCACCGGATCGGTGGATTACCTTCTCATACTCTGCGTGCTCCTCCGAGATTTGCTCCGAGCCTCCCGAGCCGACTCGAGCTGTTCCTCGCCTTTGCATTAGGCGCCTCGAATCACGTCGGCGAGATAGATCGCCCCCGGACTTCGAGTGCGCAATCCTTAGCTTGAGAGTCTCGTTCTCAGCCAGGAGGCGAGCCACCTCACGATCGGCCTCACACAACTTCTCTCATTTCGGTGGCGATGCCGGTGGCGTCAAGCCGCCGAACACGAGTCGGCTCGGACGATCGGATCCTCCAAAATAACACCTCGCCGTTCTTCGGCTAAGGCACCTCGGGCCTCTTTCGGTTTGGTCGACAAATCATGATCAAGCCCAGTGCGGAAGCGGAATGCTAAAAAAAGGGGGAAGGACAAAGGACAAACACAACACGTTCGAGAAAATTGCGCCTTTATTTATAACAAAAAAAAAAAAAGTACAAGGCGGGATCTAATGATCAGCAGAGTTAACCTATTACATTAGGGTCGTGACCGACGATGCCGCCTTGTCGAGTCGGCGATCGCTGCTCGCCCTTGGCCTCCACTCGGCCCCCTCTCGGCCTCGGCTCGCGCCTCGTGAGGAGTTCACAAGCTCAGTGTCTTCATCCTCCTTGACCGGGCCACGGCCTCGGCCCGAGAGAGAGGCGGATGAGGATAGAACCTCTACCACGGGAAGGAGCCGCCTCGGCAATTACTCGGCGTGGTCTTACGCGCTTGCCGGGGTGCGACCTCAACCCAGCCATGCGACGACCTGTCAAGTCGGGCATCGAGGCCGCCAACCCCTCCAGGTAGGAGGATATCACCTGAGGCCTGAGTACCGCGGCCAGATCGGAGATGAAGGAGGAGAAGGTCTCGGACTCAATAAGCTTGCGGGCAAAGGCCTTCAGCATCGGTCCTTGCCCCGCCAGCAAGGCACTCGTCGTCTCGGCGAGTTTCTTCTCCGCCTCGGCCACCTCCTCGCGGGCACCCTCCACCTCGGCGCGGGCCACACGCAGGGCCCGGTCCTTCTTCTTGATAGCGGCCCTCGCAGTCTCCGCCTCGCTCGGCGGCGGCAGCCTGAGACTCGGCGGCCCTCCCTCCTCCGGTGCCTCGTGGGAGGCACTCTCCACCAAGAACCCGGCCGGTGCGGCTCGCCCAAGAACCGACGCCACATCCTGCATACCCGGTCGGCAAGACCGCATAAACACAAAAGTACTGAGGGAATATGGCGAGGGCTTATACCGTGGGGAAGGACATAGGAGAGTCGAAAGTCGGCACTCGAGCGTGATCTGGTGCAAGTCCCTCCCACGGCCGGACTCGAGGTCGTGGCTGGGCGATCACCGGTGGGTCAGTCGTCCACGACCTCGGTGGCGGAGCGGCTCGGTCCTCGCCTTTTTTTGGTGGCGCTGGCACGGAGATGATGGCGAGGCGGTGCTCGTCTTCTTCTCGTGATCGAGCCTCGGCTGCAACAAAGGTAAATTCTTGTTCAACACAACGAGGTCGGACATATGAGCGGTATATATAAAATAATATCAATATATGGGATGCCTCACCCGGTCGAGACCCGCTCCCGACGCCTCGACCTATAAACGCTCGGCCGGCGTTGTTCAGTCATCCTCGGTGAAATTAATAGATAGTATCTCACCGAGGTCGTTGAGATCTTTCTCCATGTAGCCTGGGGCTTGACTTTCACGTCCATCATCTTGCGAGGCCCCACTCATACCTCGGATGCCCATCGACCGCAAGAAGAAATACCTATTACGCGATGGGACACCTTGGGGGCCACCTTAAATTTCGGCGAGGAGACAGATAGTACACTCTCCCATGGTCTCGACACTAAAAGCGCATCAGACCTCGAAGGAGAACCCCTCGGCAATGCCATAACAGCGAGCCCTAGCCCCACCAACCGACCTAATGGGTTCGAGGTCAGTTGACATATGGGGATCTGGAAATATTACTGGATGCTAAGGAAAATTGGGGCCAGGGGAAACCTAAGCCCCGCTCTCAAGGCATCTACGTATACGGTGATAAAGCCCTCCGGAGGAGCCATAGCCCTATCATCAGGCCGCGGCGGGCACCACCACGCCTCCTCCGAGATTCGATATTCCTTCAACATTCCAAAAAGATCCTCCGTCGTCAAACTCGACCTTGCTGAACCCACCCTGTATCCATCCCACACTGATGATACCGGCGGGACCCTAGCACTAATTCTATCGACCTACCCGAAGGTTATAGCACATATAATCCTTAACATCACCGGCACTATCTCGGGAGGAAGACGGACGACCCGAGCCGGCGGACCCGAACATTCGAGCGAGAAGGCGAAGAAAGATGAAGAGTACATACTTACTTTTGGTGAGATATCGCTTCCTCAACAAGTTTGGAAAAGCGGAAAATCCACGAAAGTGTTATCTCGAAACAAAGTGTGGAAGAAGAAAGTGAACAGTTGCCTTATTTGGGCCTATTTATAGGATAAATGGCGCCTAAAAACTGTCGTTTCAACTTCACACGTGCCTATCCACAATTTGACGTGGATTTGATGCGCGCACGTGATTTGAACGCTCAACCACCGTCTGGCGCGTATGACGTACTCTAGGGTAAGACAGACCGCCAGTCTGACCGAGCAATCATCACTCGGGCCTCGGCATCCCCCAGAAGGAGGCGCCCCGCAGGTCACACCTCGGCATCCTTCACAAGGACGATGCTACTCAGGTCGGACCTCGACATCTTTCAGATAGGCGTCAGACCTCCAGAAGGGCGATCGACTAAGTTCGGACTTCGGCATCCCCCAGAAGGCGGTGCCCCGCAGGTCACACCTCGGCATCCTTCACAAGGACGATGCTACTCAGGTCGGACCTCGACATCTTCGTGATGGCGTCGAGACCTCCGGAAGGCGATCGACTAAGTTCGGACTTGGCATCCTCGGCGGACATCGCCATCAACCCGAGCGAATAAGGTCGGACCTCGGCGTCCGGCCAACGGACATCGCCCCCTACAAGAACATCTCCATCCAACTCGGACCTCGGCGTCCTCCAGAAGTCGACGCCGCTCAGGCCACACCTCGGCATCCCTAGAAGGGCGGTGTCACTCAGGACGGACCTCGGTATCATCCAGCATGATATCTCTATCCAGATCTACCACTCAGGTCGGACCTCGGCATCCTCCAAAAGAGCGATACCGCTCCAGATCGGACCTCGGTGTCACTTATACAGGGGTCGCAATCTTGGTCGGACTTCGACTTCCTTTTGCAGCACATCTTTGTCAAGCGATGGCGACTCAGCTCGGTCCCCAACAAGCGGCGCATGCCCGTAACGCGGACCGTCCACCTCGGTTCGAATCGGCGAACCGATCAAATCCTCGACACCAAAGAGATCGAAACTTTCGAGAACAATATCGAGAACAACCTACCCGCAACGCGCGCATTCTTCACCTCGCCCCGGCGATAGTTGCTCGACTATTCGTGGCTATGATGGGATATAGCCCAACCACTCGGGCCCACCGACAGCCCAAACAGTGGGCTCGACTTCAATAGCGGTCCTCGCGGTTATGCGAGGCCCCACCCCAACCCTAGCGACCTCCAAACCCTAATCAGCGGGCTAAGAGTCCCATGTTGAAGGCTAAGAGTCCCTATGGGCAAAAGGAAGTCCCTACATCTGTAGGCTAAGAGTCCCTACATGGGAGGATCGGCCCGCCCAGAGCCCTCGGATATGTATAAATAGGAGTTAGATCGAAGGTAGAAGGGTTAGTAACTTGTTGAATACTAAGAGCTTTTAGCTATACTCACTGTAATCAAATCATAGTGAAAGTATTGAGGAATCACTCCTCCGTGGACGTAGATCTCATTAACGATCGAACCACGTAAAAGCCTTGGTGTTCTTTACTGCTTTACATAAATCTTGCATATTAACATATACTAGATTTATCAATAGAAATTTTTAAAAACGTTACAACTGGTCATGATTTATATATATGGGTTGGATCTAATGAGAACTCATCTTTTTTGAGAACCATGTATATATACAAAAAATTGATCAACAAAATATATAAAGTTGTGCACAACAAAAACATTATAAAATTGTTGCGCAACAAAACAATTTTAGAAAGTTTTCTCTGTGCATAACTTTATACAATTATGTGCATCATCTTTACATGTTTTATACATAGTTCGTAGAATTCATAAAAAGATGTAATTCTCATTTGATCTATAAAAAAACGAGTGCAACGTTGTCAATAATTTAGATCGAACTTAACTTATTTATTATAAGTTTTTTTCCTCCTACAAAATCTCTACATCCAAATAGAAATTTAATTTCTTTCGAACTCAAATTGCACATTCTTCAACCTAGCTAAAAGAATTCCCCTCAAACTAATTAGAGAGACTTGTGCATATACAAATGATGAATGCATTACTCTCAACGGCGCCGCTATCAGCCGCCCCTCAGCGGGCGGCAATCCCCGGCAGCTACGGGTGGCCGGTGATTGGGCCGCTGTCGGACAGGCTGCAGTACTTTTGGCTGCAGGGGCCTAAGAATTTCTTCGCGAAGAGGATGGAGAAGTACGGCAGTACGGTGTTCCGCACGAACGTGCCGCCGGCGTTCCCCTTCTTTGCCGGCGTGAACCCGAACGTGGTGGCGGTGCTCGATGTGAAGTCGTTCCGCTACCTCTTCGACATGGAGCTCGTCGAGAAGTCGAATGTTCTCGTCGGAGACTTCATGCCCAGCGTCAACTTCACCGGCGGTTTCAGGGTTTGTGCTTATCTTGATACCGCAGAAACCAAGCATGGCCAAGTACGTACGTCTCTATCTCTCTCTCTCTCAGACACACACACACACACACAAATCCGCGGATTTGTTGGGTGCTAAAAATTAACCTTATAACTAGGTATTTTCTCCAAAAAAATCAACTTTAACACAACTTATCACTAGAAATTTACGATTTCAGCATTCGTACAGATATATTATGTGTTTCTGATTGCTCGCATACACATCACACATATTGGATATACTATAATGTCAACAGAGGAATCGATATATCTATATACATATGCAGAAAGATAAAATATAGAAAATTCTAGTCAGATTCTTGATACCGGAAGTTTTACACGAGCAATAAGTAAATAATTTTGCAATATTCGAACTATTCTAAAAATAAATCGAAACTGAGGTCATAAATCAAATAACACTCAGTCTTTAATATAAAAGACAAATTAAAAATATAGATAATTATTGGACTTTGGAGGAGAGATTGTAATAAGTGTAAAGTGAATAGAGATAATAAATGAATATATTAATGGATAATGAGACTAAAAATGTGGATTAGTGATTTTTTTTTGTAAATAAATGGATAGATTTAGAATAAAAGATATAGAATTATATCCTAAAAAAAAAGTAAATACTATTTTTTATGAACAAACCAGAATTAAATGAACGTATTTTTTTTTTTAATCATGGGAACCTCACCGCTACTCCAGGTGCTGCAAGGGTAGAACCCCGTGTTCACGCCAAGAATATAGCAAACTACACTACATGCGTGAAACCACACTTGAAAAACTAGGTGTGATAGACTCAAACCCATATAGGCGTTTGGTGGGGTTTGAACCTGTGACTTCTCGGCCACATGAACCCACCTTAACTATTGGGCTGTCCCTAGGGGACTAAATGAACGTATTTGATTGATAGAGAAAGTGTTAGAGAAGAATGTAAACATAGATATTATTTTGCCTCCACAAATATTATCAATACCCGATTCACAATAACAGAATAACTTTAAGTAATTGCAACTAGTTATCCATTTCACTTAAAAAAAACATATATAAAAATATTGAGGGGAGAGACCTCTAATCGACGATAGGATCATTAAAATAAATCACGAATTTATATTCATTTTGTAATTTTAGATTTCATATTTAAAAGCTTTGTAAATAAATATTAAATCATTCTATTTTTTTACTACTGGGGCTTCCCAATTTTTTCCCACATTCGAAAAAATGATCATTGATACCTACATGGACTGAAAAGACAACGTAAACACTACTGCTGACTAAAATTCAATAGATAATGGATAAAAGCGTTGTTTAGAGTGTAACTAAGCATAAAATTGAAATGCACAATATTTGAATGTTATCAAGTTTGTGCTTAATTGCACGCTAGCAACATCATTTTGTCATTTTTACCAAATTTTAGTCAACCTTTTCGGAAGAGAATGAATAAAAGACATTTTGTGTGTAACTGAGCATAAAATTGAAATGCCATTGGCAGCATCCACTTCATCTTTCCGGCGTTGGAAAAAATAGTAAGTCTCAATTGCAAAAATTATATAAATTTGATTTTTATTTGCAAAGGCTTGAAAGTTATTCGAAAATGCAAAAATGGTATAAGTGTTAATTATTTATTTTGCAATTAACCCTAAATAATATGGCAATTCTGTATCCCCTAATTACTTTCTATGTTTATCAACAACTACTAAAATATAGCATCCAACTATCCAATCTCTTCGATATTGAAGTAATTTCTTTTTCTTTCACATTATCAATATTTTTCTCAATCCAATCAAATCCATTTTTGGTAGTGTACAGTGACCATTTCAACCACCCAACTACAACGTTGTGTATAATCGTTTAATTATTAGTTTTAATATTAATATTTTTAATTATATTGTAAGTATATTAAAATAGCAATAAATAAAGAGAGAATAATGAAGTCTTTAGTTGTGAAATTGTTGTTATATGTAAAGAAAAAAGAGCGTTATATTGTAAGTATAATTATGATAATATAAAATGCAAAAAATAAAATAAAATAACATTTATTTTAATATCAAAATAAATTTGGCGGACCAATTATAGATTGACACTTGTCATAAAGAGAGTGGGAGACCTTGAGGTTGCTGAGCGGGGTTATGGATTAAAACTTTTTTTTCCTAATTATTAAGGTGACGGTCATCCTTTCCCTATAAATGTTAGTATTAATTATTCTAAATTTTTTTGATCAATTTAATACAGAAATTTAAAAATCGTGTCATGGTGGACTCGAACCCGAGACTTTTGGTCTCGGGTATCAACAACTCTACCACTAGGCCAACACAGGCACATTAATTATTCTAAATTTATTAGCTCTTAAATTAATTGAGTTAGGGCCATAAGAGCTACAAAAATCGTTACTATTCTTAGTCTTAGTACATATAATTCTGACTCTTTGGTGCGATTTGTGTCATGTGCAACAGTGAAGTTAAACAAAACATACTCTGATGCATGCTGATCGAATAATTATAATCGACAATCAAACTAATTAAAATACGATACGACGGAATATCGAAGATAAGATTCCAACCATAGAGATAGATTGACCTGTTGAAGCAGAATAGGTAATGGGGGTCCAAATTTTGTGGACCTAAACCCTAGCCAGCGTTGCGTGCGGTCTTTTCATTTAAAAAGACAAGCAACACTTGGTTGTTGCGTGTTCATATATATGATTAAAGAAAATAAGACATTTTGTATTTTCGAGAAATAATTCGAAATATCGTTATTTATAATCAACCAATATACTTGAATTCAGTGGCGACGCAAAGAAAAATATCATGCGAACTTTACTATTTTTATATCGACGAAAAATCATAACGACAAAATTTATAAATATTTGATACATCAAAATAGTCCAACACATCAAACTAAAATGGTGGTAATGAAATTACGTGTTCTAATCATTGAAAACGTTGCAAGATCATTTCATTCTGGGTCGTTGAAAAAGATTGAACTTTTCTAATGCATTTTTCGATTGTCGCATCCGTCTTTGTAAAACATCTTACACAGACGACCTCTTTTATCCGATTGTTTAAATAGATAGCACCGAAACAAAAGCAAGATCTTTTTTGACACATCGCACTCTAACCATATAAATCTTCGATACCAAATATCTTGAAAACTCCTTTCTTGAATGGCATATTTCTTTTCTGATACAAATGCCCAACCGGTTGTAAGGACCCATGATCAAGTATTCTCCGCACTTGATCACAATAGCAATATCGAACTCCTTTATTAGTTTTCGTAGTCCCAGATCACCAACAATCTCATTCAAATCTAATTCAACTTGGATTTGATTCTCCACTGATTCAACAATAGGTTCACTTGGTGAAGAAGATGACTCACATGCTTTTTTTTTTTTGAAAAAACGTTCCATCTTGTACATAAACAAATGCAACTCTTATAATTAAAAACATAAAAAAAATATATAAATTTAAATCATAACCTAAAAAATATTCAATTAGAACCCTAATTCCAAACTCTAATTAAATTTACAATTAACTAAACTAAACTGAAAGCATGGTACTATATTTATTTTCATGATAAAATAGTAAACAATTGAGGCTTTAAGATGGAATTATTCAATTGAGAATTCAAAGAATAGATTAACTAAATGCCAATAAATAATAAACAATTGAGATTAAGGAGAAGAAATAATAAATTAAGAAGCAAATGTATAACAATTAACAAACAACTTCTATGTAAATATAAATAAGTTGAAAGAAAAGGGGAATAGAAAAGGAATAGATAACTCACAAAAAATAAGGAAAAAATATGATCAGCGGCTGCGGGAATTAGAAGAAGAAAAGACTTTGATTTGTGTTTTGTTGAAAGCAAGAAGACAAAAATATAAATTGTGTTTGTTTCATTTTTCAAAATTAATAGAAACGTTATTTATTATATAACACTTTTTCTTTTGTAGAAGGAATGTTACTTTTTGACTTTTTTTATTGTACTTTCTTTTATTTATTTTTTCATCTTCTTCATCTCTCTCAAACCTCCATTTTTACGCAGACAACCATTTTCTTCCCTCTCTTTCTATTTTTCTTGCAAATTTCAGCCCCTTCTCATCCTAGATTTTTCGCCAATTCGTTCTTCAACATCGTCAACTCAGTAGGGGCTGAAGATAGTTTTCGACAAATTCAAAAATTTTCGCAATAATAAAAAAAGAAAAAAAAATCACTTGGTAGGGGCTTAAGCCCCTTCTCCCTCCTTACTGTATCCGCCACTGCTTGAATTATTCATTGTATAGAATTTATATATTTCTCACACAACGTCTCGTCTTGCACATACAACTATGACATTTAGGCCATCTTTAGTAGCTTTGTTTGGAGCAGATTAGGTAGGTTAGATTCCACTGTAGCGTTTGGTTTTGTAACTCACAGTTGAGCCCAGATTTGTATCCCATCTGCACAGTAAATGAGGCTAGCGACCGCTAGGTACCTCATTTTTTGCCCTCTGAGCGGGTTAAAAAATGAGGCTAGCGACCGGTAGCCTCATTTTTTTTTTTTTTTTTGTAATTTATATTTATAACTAATATACCAAACAACAAGGTTGGCTATTTATATTTTTATATCTATACCACTACCAAACGAGGCCTTATAATATAAGCTTACGGTTCTCATCGAAAGAGTTAAATATAATTAAACTTATATACATTTTTAGATAAAGATCCTTACGGTTTTAATAACTGAAAACATTTATGAGATTGTCTTACATACTTGCAGTATTTATATTTGGATCAAAATTCACATTGGATAATATATTCTATAACTTTGTTAGTATATACATCGGTATGAGAATAGATTTTAACTCATTGAATGGTCTCACATGAGACTCATGAAAAATAGATAAATATACTCCAAAGTATCACATCTAATTATAGTTTCTGTGTTTCTCCAACTATGTATGTTTTACTTTTAAAATTATGAATCATAATGGACCGGATTTTACTAGGTCTAGATCCAAGTTCAAATTTTTTTGTTTTGGTCCAAAATCAAATCCAAATTCGTTGGGTTCAAGAAAATGAGATAGATCCAAATTCATAAGATCTGTAGGGTCCATGGATCTAGAGTCGAATCCATATGTTTTCTCTTCTAAAATAAATTTCAAATGAACTAGAATTTACAATAACACCCTAATAATCATCCAAATACACAGTAACACCATAATAATTATTTAGAAGTTCTACAATGATCCCTATACAAGAAGATATTAACTATAAATTTACTTTTGCTTTCATTGCAACAAATATATTGCAACAAGAATAGAAGAAGAAACACATATCTTAGCAAATAGATTATCCATATCTAGTTTATATAATTTTCTAATGTTATTGACCAATCATCAAATTTCAAATAATCTAGTTCATCCAATTTTGAATGGAAAGAAAAATTATATATATTAAATTATACTTACGAAGAAAATTAAAAATTCCATATATACATATATATATAGGAATTGGTTTATGTATACACAATTCTTAACATACATAAATGAGAACAAATCATGTCCATTAGATTTGAAAATACATGGTTATTTTTAAGTGTGCATCTGAATTAATTATATACATATTTCTGTATATAATTATGCATTTTGTTCATCTACGTCATGATTTGTGTCTTGAATCTGAAGCGTCCATATTGATTTATTGATGGTTGATATTTGTCATCATATTTACACTATAAGGAGTGTCCGCACGATAACCACCCCTATATATATAAGGAGTGGATTCGTGAGCCAGATCTGGATCAGATCTGAATCTCAGGAATCAGAATTCAAATCTAGATCCGAATTTAAAGGAATGATTCAGATCCATGGGGTCCTATTTTTTGAAGATCCAAATCCTAAAAAATAGATATGGATCTTGATAAATCTGTATACGTTGGTATGAAAGATTTAGAGAAAGCAGTAAAGAACACAGGAGTTTTTACGTGGTTCGATCAAGAAAAAGATTTACGTCCACGGAGGTGATGATCCTCAAGATGTTCACTATAATTGTATTACAATGAGTATCTCAAAGAGCTCTAGTATTCAGTAATTTGCTAACCCCTTTTACCTTCAATCTAACTCCTATTTATACATAAACGTAGACCTTGTAACGAATCCCTTGATCGGTGGGCTCACGATCCTCCTATAATGACCATGATCTTCACCATAATTGCCCATGATTTCCACCGTTACCCATTATCTTCGCCTCGACCGCCTTTAATTGTGGTTTGGAGGTCGTGATTGAGGCGTAACCAGAGTAGCAACATTAGGTCGCCCACTCGTTTGGGCCGCTAGTGGGCCCGAGAGGTTGGGCCATATCCTATCATAGCCCCAGAAAAGTCAAAGAATAGCCTTGCCGAGGTGAAGCGGAGAATGTGCTTTGCCGAGGCGGGATGTTGCTTGGTCAAGCATTCGTTGAAGGTTCTCGATCTCTGCCGCAAGGAAGCCTAATTATGACCGGATAGCGGTCTTTGAAGCAATGGATCTGCTCGCGGCGAAAGTGAACCAACGCCGGCGTTGGAGATCGGCACTCGGGAAGACCTTACACATATGGAAATCTTCCATCCCTTGGTTTGCCATGTTGGTGGTATAGGCAAATAGGAAGTCAGAAGGATCTCCAAGGCGTATGCAGCGATATTCGGAGCCCGGTATCGCTGTGGCAGGGGTGTATCCAGGATCTCCCTTGAGAAAGGAGAGATAATTCGTCCGTGCCGGTCGAATCCGGGGAGCTCGTTACCATCTCTCTCCGGAGGAGTGGGAGATCGATAGCGGCGTCTGTCGTCTCTTCGAGGGGGAGTTCGACTTCGCCTTTCCTCTCTTCTTTCCCGCCCATTCACATGGGTATCACGTCGAGGTGGAGAACGGCTCCGCGGAGGGTACGAGGGCGAATGAACCCGGGTATTGGGGCGGTCATTGTGCCGCGGTGAACGTTGATTGTTTCGAAGAGGTGAACGACCTCGGTTGCCTGTAATCACCACTTCGGGCACTCTTGAGGGGCCCGCTCCGTTTGTCCTCTGGTTGAGGAAACTCTGGAATTGATTGAGGTTGGCATTGAGGAATTCGGACACTGCTCTACCGAGGACCTCGTGGGAGCGGTAAACCTCCTGTTCACCGGTACTGAGGTCGGCATCATCCTCCTCGTTGGGGCGACCATCCTGAGGGTGTATGGAAGCATTCTCCATGTAGCCCTCAGGTGTATGACCGCTGGTAGCGTCCGCGATCCTCTTTCCCCGGCGTTGTGTGACTACCTGATCGTCCTCTGCACGGTTGTTACCGACATCGTCGGCAAGATTTACGTTTGCGTGTCCTTGCCATTAAATTGTAGAAAACACGCCTTTTGTTCAAAAAGAAAAGTGTGTTCCCACAGACGGCGCCAATGATAAATCAGATACGCTGGTATGAAAGATTTAGAGAAAGCGATAAAGAACACGGGAGTTTTACGTGGTTCGATCAAGAAAAGATCTACGCCCACGGAGGTGATGATCCTCAAGATGTTCACTATAATTGTATTACAATGAGTATCTCAAAGAGCTCTAGTATTCAAGAATTTGCTAACCCTTTACCTTCAATCTAACTCCTATTTATACATAAACGTAGACCTTGTAACGAATCCTCGATCGGCGGGCTCACGATCCTCCTATAACCGACCATGATCTTCACCATAATTGCCCATGATTTCCACCGTTACCCCATTATCTTCGCCTTGACTCCGCATTTAATTAGGGTTTGGAGGCGTGATTGGGCGTGAACCAAGTAGTAAGCAACATTAGGTCGAGGCCCACTCGTTTAGGCCGCTAGTGGGCACGAGAGGTTGGGCCATATCCTATCAGATCTATAAATCTGGAACGAATCCAAGATCCATTGTCATAAAACCTAACACAAGAAAATCGTGTCATTTAAAATGATATTGCGAGTTTACATTTGTTTTGTTTAATTGAGCAATTAAACTTTGTTTTGGTCCAACTAAAATTTCGAACTTTACATTTAGTTGCAGTTGACCCTTGAACTTTAGTTTGTATAATGGGATCTCTAAATTTTTCATTGTATTTGAATTGGATTCAGTTGTGTGGATAATCACTCAATTGATATTACTCTTTGCGTCTTTGAAAATTGTTCTTTGATTTTTGTAGCATGAGTTTTAATAAATGTAATGAATATAAAGTGAGTGGAGAAGGAAACCTATATTGTAAGATGTATTATGTGAGTGAAAAATATGGATCATTAGTAGGTTTTTTTAAAAATGAGTAAGTAAAATTTATGAGTTTTATATGGAGACTATGTCCAAGAATGAAAAATAAACTTTTTTTTGGACGGACTAAAAAATTAAATAAATATTTTTCAATTACAAAGGAAATAGTTAATAACATAGCGTAGGGTTTGAGAGCCCACCAAATAACAAGAGTTTGAGATTTCAGTTATTTCAAATTGCAAAACTCAGTGATGGATCCAGCTAAACTAAACGGAACTTTAAATACCTAATAATAAAAAACTTAAAGGTTTGAAAAATAGACGTTATTGCTAATTTTCTTGTTCCAATATAATGTGTGTATATGTAATAACTAAAAACTAAAAGTTTGTATTTGATCCAATTTTTGTATGGGGTGTGATTATTGTAAAAAAAGTTTTAATGTATATATATATATATATATATATATATATATATATGTTGCATCAAATACGAACCAATCTAAAGTATAAAGTATTAACAATTTTCAGTTCTTAATTCGTAAAGATTTACGGTGAATTCATCACCTTACTTGATGAATTCAAACACTCTAGTTCGAATCTCATGAGGAGTGAATTTTTATTTTTTGAATTCAAACACTTTTATGACTGAATTCAAACACTTTCACGGTGAATTCAGACGAGTTCATGAATTCGTAGTTTGTATGTTAAAGAGAGTTTTTACAATGACCACTCTCACTATATAGTGAGAGTGATTATTGTTATAGTGAGAGTGATTATTGTAAAAACCATCCTTAACATACAAACTATAGTGAGAATGGTTATTGTAAAAACTCTCCTTAACATACAAACTGTGAACTCATGAAATCGTCTGAATTTATCGAGAAAGTGTCTGAATTAAAAAAAAAATTTGTTCTTCATGAGATTCGAACTCAGGTGTTTGAATTCATAAGTAAGGTTATTAATTCACTGTAGATCTTCACGAATCAAGATCTGAAAATGGTTCTTATTTTAATACTTTAAAATTGATTTATATTTGATCCAATTAATATATATAGTTGTCATAAATTTTGATAGTATTTATTATTATTATTATTATTATTATTATTATTATTATTATTATTATTATTATTATTATTATTATTATTATTATTATTATTATTATTATTATTGTTTTTGTTGTTGTTGTTGTTAAATGTCGTCGTCATTGTTGTCGTCGTCGTCAATTCATAATTAATTTTCAATTTTCGAGTCTAAATTTCTAGATCCGTCCTTGAATTGGATCGTCCTTTTATTATTGAATATGTAAGATTAGTGATATAGAGGGTGTTTGGCTAAGCTTATGTTAGACAATTTATAAGCTGCAATAACTTTATAATATGGTTAAAAGAATTATAATATGTAATGCCTCAGTTGTTTATAACTTATCGAAGTATTTGCATAATTGAGCTTACAAGAGAGGAATTTCTAGTTAGAGAGTGAAAATTGATGAGAGATTAAATTGGAAAGATATTTGTTTGAAATATTATTTTTGTAAATTGATTGTTGTTTATAAAATGAAAAAAAATGAGATGAAGTTAATGTTTTTTTTAGTTTATAAGCCGTTGGAACATTTTGTCCTAATTTATAATAAGCTATTTAAGAAGTTATTTTACCAAACACTTATCAAGAATTTATAAATTCCTAAAACATTTATAAATTATTTTAAGTTGCTCATAAATACCCTCATAACATAAAAAGAACCTTTAGGTAAATTTTGAGGCACAATTAAACATAATTTAATCTTTGATAATCATTTTAATGTATTTGGATTATTTTGACTCATTTGATGCGTGAGAACATGCATGTGACTACACGCCAATATTTGTAACGTACATGATTGTGATGCCGATACGTAAACATCTATCTCATTGTGTGCATGCAAAAAAATAGATTATAAATTATTTTTTAAAATTTGAATTATCTTCTCTTTTAATTAATTTACTCATGTTTTCGTAACCATACAACTTCTGTAGGATGGACTACTATTTCTTAGGCTAGAAAGCATGAGGTATTATAATAATTATTTGCATCGAACACAATGGATAGTGTAATTTCTTCGACATATCATCACATACTGTTTATTTTACTTGAATTGTTTTTTTTCTTTCATTCAACGAGACTATATATTTTTCACTATTCACGATCCTCCACTATTTCTCTATACTTATTATCCTTAATAATATCATTTATTTATATTTTTTACCATTAATTTATGGTCCACCACTATTCATCTTTCTTACTCTCAACAACACCAGTTATTTACATATTATATCACTCATAACTCATCACTAATTAATTTAACACAACACTAATATGAGACCTTTACCTGATTCCTAATATACTCAACAACTTTTATTAAAACTCATGCTGAAGATTCTCAAGAAGAAAATTAGGGACGAAAGGAGTATGTCAAAAGCTTTTCTTTTTCAGAAATTCCTATTTTCCTATCTATATCTCTTGCATTAAATTTCTTTTAATTTATCACAAAAATTTATAACTGTCTAATATGATATGATTTATTCGAGTATGCTGATTCATTGGACCCTTTGACAAGAGACTATCCCGCCCTTTATTAGCTTCTGATGTGAACATTGAACCTATGGTGGTCCAATTTCGTGTGTTTCGTCAGCAACAATGTCTAGCTAATTTACCTTTTCTTTTTCTTGTCCTGTTTTTTCTTTTGTAGAAGTATGATATTATTGATATTTTTTGTTACTCTCAATTTTTAGATCTTTATTAATCAATACTTAATCATTATTTATGGGCTAAGGAAGATGAAATCGAAACGTAATTCAAGTGTGACAATAAATAATACTTCAATCTTTTCATTACCAAATTCTTATACCATCATTTTTAATTCATCAGCTTTGTCATAAGTCGATAATTAAATTGATTGCAGATCAAAGACTTCGCCATAGACATCTTAAGACGAAGCTCGAGCACTTGGGTTCCATCCATGGTTACCACCCTCGACGCCATGTGGGATTCCCTCGAGTCCCAGCTCGCCGCTGCTGGCGGCAGCTCCGCCAGCTACATCCTTCCTCTCCAAGAATTCCTCTTCGCCTTCCTCAGCCTCACCCTCCTCGGCGCTGACGCCTCCACCTTCCCGGAGATCAAGAAATCCGGCCACATAATGCTCGACAAATGGCTCGCCGTGCAGCTCCTCCCCACAATAAGCATCAATGTCGTCCAACCCCTCGAGGAGATCTTCCTCCACTCCTTCTCCTACCCCTTCTGGCTCGTCAAATCCAACTACGAAAAGCTCGTGAGCTTCGTCGAGAACGGAGCCAGCGAAACGGTTGGAAGAGCGCAAACCGAGTTCAAGCTCACCAAGGAGGAAGCCATCCACAACCTCATCTTCATGCTCGGGTTCAACGCGTTCGGAGGGTTCTCCCTCTTCTTCCTCTCCCTCCTCAGCAGCCTCGGTGAGCAGGAGACGAGCGTGCACGAGGTGCTACGGGGGGAGGTGAGCGAGAAGCTCTCGAACAACATGCTCAGCTTCGAGACGGTGAAGGAGATGGACCTGGTGAATTCGTTCATGTACGAGACACTGCGTTTGAACCCACCAGTCCCGCAGCAGTTTGCCCGAGCCCGAAAGGACTTCGACCTCAGCTCACATGACGCCGTGTTCGAGATCAAGAAAGGGGAGCTGCTGTGTGGCTTCCAGCCACTAGTGATGAGGGACCCTAAGATATTTGAGAATCCAGAGGACTTCATCTATAACAGATTCTCAAAGGAAAAAGGTGGTGATGAGTTGCTGACATACCTGTTCTGGTCGAATGGGCCGCAGACGGGGACTCCTGGACCTTCGGCTTCCAACAAGCAGTGCGTGGGCCGGGACGCCGTGCCTCAATCCGCTGCCGTGCTTCTGGCTTACCTCTTTCAGAGATATGATGAGATCTCCATTTCTTCTGGCTCCGTCACCGCTCTCACAAAGGCAAAGTGACTACTTTCAGAGATATGATGAGATCTCCATTTCTTCTGGCCCCGTCACCGCTCTCACAATTCACAAAGGCAAAGTGACTACGCCTACGCCGTATATGACGCTGTATCATCATAATATACGACGTCTGGGTACGTCGACTTCTGCAAATGTATAAATGGAACATGGCAAAATAACATGCTTACTTGTTCAAGTCATAACATAACACACAAAAATTGAACAAATAAACCCTAAAATTGAACAAAATTATTCGATTTCTCTAAGAACGATCGATAAACATTATAAGCACTGTATGTGCTTCAATCTAAAGCAAAATGCTCACACTGATACAATTCTGTATGTAAAATTCTTCCAAATGAACACCTGGTCTTACAAAAAAAGGGATCCTGATATCTTCCACATGAACACCTGGTCTTACAAAAAAAAGGGATCCTGATAAATAATAGTATAACAATAATAGTGACAACGTTAGCTCTACACGAAGATCCAATAATATTTTCAGACTTGAACGATACTCGTAAAGCTGATGCTCGCTTTCAGCGAAACAACAGGTATTCACCATGCCCGTTTAAACAATTGGGATTTGGGAGAATATATATGACATTTTTTTGGTATTCTAGTAAACTGCATGTAATAATTCAGTTAAGATTGAGCCCTGCCATTTCCTTCCTTCCAACCTCTTTGGCGTGCCCGTTGCTCCCACATTGCTGTCACCTGCTTCTGCGATAATAAAACTGCTTCAGACTTTTCCCTTGCCTCCTCGCACGTCTCCATTCCGGAATTGCACTTGTCGGCCTCTTTCTGGTACTGGGAAGTCATCTTCTTCGCTTCGAGCAGCGCCATGTCAGCACGCTGCTGATTATCCAAAGCTTCAGCTTCTTGCAGCTTTAACTCCTCAGATAATAGCTCTGCGAAATTCTTCTGTGTGTCCTCACTCACATCTGGATTGTGCTTTGCACAATCTGTGAGAGAAAGAAAATAGTTTGAGAATTCAATTATAAGTGCTCGAGACCTAATTAAACTTCAATGCGAAAAGATAAATGTTACACACTCAAGATAGCCAGCAGTTATAAATCTAAATTAGGAAGCTATCAGGTTTCCATCAATAATGTGACATAAATAAATGCAAAGTAATTCTAGATCTCGCAGAAAATGCAGAACTTAAATTCAATGAGCTGAGTTTAATGTGATGTAAGAGGACGTATAGACATACTCCTACAGAGATAATAAAAGCAAGAAAGCAATAGGCAGCCACTAAAAACACGTAATATTGTAAAGGTGCTTCACGGGTCAAGTATAATGAAGAACTTTGACCTGCATGACCCTGTACTGCCTTCACTTGTGAAGCAATTAATGGAATTTATGAAAAGTTAAGTATTGTGTTGAGTGTAATGATTAATAACCAATTATTTACCAGGAACCAAGTATAGGGCAAAACACCTATCCAACCAATTACCAATCAACTAACATTCTCCTCTTTTAGGGAATGCACTGAGCTGAGAATAAAAGGTAGACGAAACTAGTGAAGCATTATAGTATAGCAAGTGGAAGTCATGTGAGGATGGATGGAGAACAATATTATTCTGCCAGATTCAAAGCTCTAGTGTTTACTAATGATGCTCCTTGATGCAAAACAACCAATTAAGAAATTAGGATACCAGAACCAAAGGAACAGTAAACAGTGAACAAAGTGTTAATTGCATTTGCAAGGCAATTAAAACAAAGAATACAGTGTTTACCTGCAAAGGAAGCATTATGAAGTCCTGCAAGAGGGAAATAATTAATCAGTAACTGTTATCTTCAAGCAACAGATCACATGAAATCCAAACATGCAACTTACAAGATTGAAGTTGAAAAAAAAGAAAGTGACACCTGGAGAAAAACTCTACATAGACCGTACAGCATACAACATATATGAGTCTCGTTCATATATAATATTATAACAAATACAACCAGAAATATACAGAATAACTAGTACACTAGGAATTTAGGAATATCTTTGACTATCATCTTTCTACATTGCTCTAATACCATATTTCTGATACCTACCATATATTTCAGTCTTTTGGTGTGTTGATCAACTGCACGCAACAAGTAACTGGTGTTCAATTAAGATTCTGAGGGTAGATAACTAAGTCGTCTCTTACAGGTAGGGTCCCAGAGTATACTACCCGTTAATTATAGCTCTGAATCAGCACAATTGCATCTAAGCGATTAAGCCCCTATTCAGCATGAAAATAGCCGTAGAATATGTCTACATCTTATTCAATTATGTATTCAGGTGACAGCAGCCATAGTCTTTCAAGGATTTAATCATCCAAATTAAACTTCCAGCTGGTATCGTAGCAAATAGAAGCAAACTCCACACCTTTACTAGTCGTCAAATCACAAGCTGCTTCATCAAGATTTAAGCCACACAAAATGGCCCAATGCCAGAAGCCAACTTCACACCTTCATCAAGATTTTAATCATAATCTCCAAAATGGCTCAATGCCAGATCACTCTATAGTTGAAAGCAAGAAACGCTGCTTCATCAAGATTTAAGCCACAAAAAAGGCATCCCAACACTCATTGCTGAAACAAGCAATCTAACAAAGCCAAGTCCGCATCTTTATCAAGACACACTAAAACACAAACATCTAAAGTCTATAACTCCGATCAATTTCAAGAAACCAAGAAAAAATTATAGTGCAGCAGTTGAATAATCACACAAAAATGCAACCAAATCGAACTTTAATGCTAAAAAGCCATCACGTATCATGTAATTCAAAAATCAACACTTCAAACACAAAGATCGTGATGGATCTAGAACACACATTACACCAAGTATACATACCTTGAGGAATTGAGAGAAGGGGCAGAGCATCACAATCACAGTTACAAGAAGGGCAAGTAGCAGAAACAGAGGCTAATCCCTCCATCAAGTGCCAATACAGAGGCGGGCCCACAATATATGCTGCCAGGCAAATCGCCATTAAACCAATAACTGCCTTCAAAACCCCAGCTCTCACCGCCATGTTTTCCCCTTTCTCTCTCTCCCTGTACACCTCCTCCTTTTTCTCTCTCTATCACTATCTCTACCTAGATGTATATCTGCAGAATTACATGCCCGTCGAAATCTGTCTACTCCAGTGCGTGATGATATCCCAATAGAAATTACAGAGCGAGCGCGACATGTAAATCAGTGTTCATCGATAATCGAATCCAACACGGCGGACACTATAAATAGCAACTCACTCCCTATAATTCCTTAATTTTAAGAGTTTACCCAGAAAGCTGGTAAATTGTGATTTGGCTCCTAATGTTTATGTGCTTACAACATTTTGGACCCTAATCAATTGCTTGCCACTAGACATGTCAATGGATCTCGGACCCGATCCAAATCTGTGGATCCAGATCCATTTTCAGGATCTGGATCCTCAAAAATTTGGACCCGATGGATCTGGATCCTACTCCTATATTTTAAATCTGGATCTGTGATTTATTTTTTGAGACCCGGATCCGATCCAAATTCGGCCCGCAGATCCATTAGTTTTTATTTTTTTATATCTATATATATATATATATATATATTATTTTTATTATAATTAAATACCTAACCCCAACTTATAACTCTTTAATTTCTTTTTTCAAATTCTTCCAAAACAAATCTGCTCCCAATTTTATTTCAAATTCTCTCAATTATGTATCAATCGGTATTCACGACGGGTCGCACCACTTACACCACAGACGATCGAGTTGTTTGTTGTTTTCTACCTTATAATAAATTTGTAACTAATGTCTTACAATAGAGTGATAATTGTAGAAATTCTAAATAATTATTATAGTATTATTGGGTATTTAGATTATTATGGTGTTATTGTAAATTATAGTTGATTTAGATTTATTTTAGAAGCGAAAACATATGGATCCGGGTCTAAACCTTGGACCCTGTGGATCTTATGAATCTGGATCTGGATCTAATTTTTTTGGACCCAATTAATCTGGACCGGATCCGGACCCAAGTTAAAAAAATCGGATCTAGATCTGGACCATGCCAGATCCGATCCAGATCCGACCCATTGTCATTCCTACTTGCCGCTTGGCTTCATAAAACTACTTTGAAACAATAGACTGCAGATTCTTTTGCTAATCAACACAAGTCAACGAGGTTTTTTTTTTATAACAAAATTGTTTTAGTAAAACAAAAATGTATTAAGACAATAAAATATATTTTTCATACATAAATACAAGTTCAAATTAACACAATATTGAATTAAAATATGATAAAGTCGACTAACAACGGGTATAAAGAGAATATTTGAAATACCAATAGATTAATGTAGACTGACTCTATAGAAAACCCATCACTGATTAAGGTTAGATATTTTTTAACGAATAGATAAATCTTAGTATTTAGGACCAAGGATGTACATGTTCTACTTTTAGATACAAATGTATTATTACTTTTGTCTGATTGTTTAACATACAACATTAGATAAACTACATGAGATTATAAAGACTAATGTGTTAGCTAGGTTTGATAGATCCTATTCGAGACATAAAATTTCACAAAAACTCATATACATTCGTCCGTACCGTGCAAACAGATAAAAATATAATTTATTGTTGAAAGACTATCATTTACATTAAAGAAAAATATCATTTATTTTTTATTCTATAATTTAGAAAATATTATTTATATTAAAGAATAATATCATTTATACTGAAAAAAATATCAAAATCTATATATATGGATGGATGTACATGAAACTACCTCCTAAAAATTTAGCCTATTAATGTTCACATACTCTAAATAATATCTTAGCATGACTTTTAAAAAAAAGATAATATATAGGGTGTCAATAGCGAAAACTACACAAATCTCATAAAGGATATGGAGATATACCCATATGTTATAAAAACATGCGAAATCAGGAAGGGATACCCCAATTACCTTTAAAAAAAACATAGTATGATCGGTGAATGACTTAAAGTTGAGGAAGGAGTTGACTTAAAACTGAAAAAGCTGAATATATTCCCATTGCTCGAAATCTTGACCGAGCAAAGAATCCGATCGGCGATCGGATTCGATCGGATTTCTCCCCTATTATATATCAGACTCTTCTCTTCACTCGGATAGCTCTCTCCTTCTCGGATTTTACTCTCTCCCTCTCGGATCGCTCTCCCCCTCTCGGCGTCACATACAGCAGCACCCTCTCGCCGAAAATCTCGCACCATGGCTTCTCAGGTACGTCGCTCCCTCCCTCTTGCCGAAATCTGATCGGTGTTTAAGGAATCCGATCGAACCGATCGATCGGATTCCTTAAACCGACCGATCGGATACTTTAGTTTTTCAGTTAGTTAAACGTGCGATTATCATATTATATAGTTTCAGTTAGTTATTTTATTATTAAACATGCATTTATCATGCGATTATTAAATAACATGCGCTTAGTTAAACATGTATGATTAGTTAAACGTGTATGATTATTATTAAAGAATGTCGATAATATGATTTAATATGCTAAACGTGTATGATATGTTAATTATGAATATTTGTATAATTCGTATGGTTTTTAATATGCTATTATGCATTTAATATGCTAAAATGTATATTATGATTTATTATGCTATCTAAATATGCTAAACGTGTTATTATGCTTTATTATGCTATCTAATTATTATTTTTATAATTAAATATATTTTGTATGATTTATAATTATGTCATTATTATATGTTTTATTTTTATGATATTTATACACTTTATTGTTTTTATTGTTAGGGTGATGTTAATTATTTGAGACCCGAGATGATAAATGTTGTGGTCCAGATTAGCACATATTATAGGATTAATTACTTAGATATAATTGAGACTAGATTATTGAAGATTGGTGGTCAAGAATTACTGGATAGGTTTACTAGTAGATGCTTCGGTCACTTACTTAAATGGAAGCCTGGGGCAAAAAATATCATGGCTTTGCACCACGTGATTTCCCGACAGATTAGAACAGATGATGATCTACTATGGTTTCATATGAACGGGCAGAGACTTTGTTTTATTGTTCATGACTATGCACTAGTCACTGGTTTAAGTTTTGGAAGCTCGTCATTCAATCTTAGTAGAGAGCACCGGTCGCAACATGTTCGGGTGTTTAGAGCTTTCTGTTGTTGTGACCATATATCTGTTGGGGATTTAGTAGCGCATTTTTGTGATCGGAACGTGCATATAGATGATGCGGATGGTAATTTATACCTCCGTGCTGCGCATATTTTTATGCTATATGGGATGCTATTATCTGTAGATCCCAGAGTGCTGGTGGACTCGTGGGTCTGAGCATTGGTGGATGATTTGGATTTAGTCGCTAGATTTCCGTGGGGTGCATATTCGTATCATTGTATGCGCCACTACTTATATCAGATTCAAGCGAAGAAGAAATACTATTTCTATGGACCAGCTTGGGCATTGGTTGTTTGGTCGCTCGAGGTCATACCTGGTCTGGGTGGGGCTATTGGAAAATATGTTAGCCAGTCTGCCTACCCTAGATGTATGAGATGGAGATTCAAGTCCAAGTCCTCAGTCGATGATTTATCGATTTTATTTGAATCTCATGTACTACTTTTTACATATCCTAAAATTTGTGTTATAATTGATTGTTTTAATTTTGATTAAGTCTTGTTTATTTGAATTGTATATAGGTCGATCAGTGTTTTGCATGTTTTTGTTTCTTTTTCTTCGTTTGTTTTTGACGTTTTGATTCTTATTTGGTTATAATCGAATATCTATTATTGGAATCACGCTCGTTTTGGTTTTGTGTAGGGAATGTTGAAGTTTATAGCATTTCGTGCATAAAGAGCGCACCCAAGCACCGGACTCGGCGTAGCCGGCGCTGGGTGCGCATCGCTTTGCAAGGAAGAGAAATGAAGACTGCGTCCGGCGCTGACATCCCGTCCGGCACTGGGTTCCAGTTCAGTCACTACCCGCGTCCGGCGCTGGCCTGCGTCCGGCGCTGGACGCCCATGCATGATTCTCCTGAGAGCGCCCGCGTCCGGCGTTGGGCGCTGAAGCTGAACACTCCAGAGGACTCCTGCGTCCGGCACTGTATTGCGTCCGGCGTTTCACATGAATTGAAGAACATCCAGGAGGTCGACGCGTCCGGCGCTGGCTCCCCTATCCGAGAACGCACGCGTCCGATGTTGGGCTCGCGTCCGGCGCTGCGCGTCTATTCGAGTCCGGCGTTGGCGTGAGTCCGGCGCTGGGCTGCTCGCGTTCCTCTTTGATTATGAACGCGCCCGTTCGGCGCTGCGCGTTATTTTGCGGGTGCTATATATATGTTCTTTTAAACGTGAAACCCTACTTTTTTATTATTTTTTCGTCTTCTTTGCGTGCGCCTCCTCCAACAATTTTCCTTCTTCCATGCTTTTCAATTATTGTTCTTTCTTTCCTCTTTCATTCAAGAATTATTGTGGATTATCGATTCCACGCTAAAGTTTTCAATATCAATTCCATCATTCGATTTTGTTCGTAAGTTTCTTCTATCGCTTTATTCCGTCTTTTCGTGTTTGATTGTTATTGATTTCTACGTTTGGTTATGATTAATATTGGTATTTGCATAAATATTCTTGTCTTCCGTTTAATCTATTCGATTCATGCCTAGGGTTTATCATCTTGATCATGTGTTATTCGCTTTAGGGTTTATTCTTGTCTAGATAATTTCTCTGCTTAGTCTTTTTCCGCCTAGTTAATTCGTCTTTCTTTCTTTAATAATTCCTCGCCTAGGTAATCAATCAACCCCTTTGTGATTAGAGTGTGTAGGAATTTATTGCTTTCGTGTGGTGACTTAGTAATGCCTTGTTAAGTTTTCCTTGAGAGACGACTCGGATCAACTTGCTCGCTAGGACGACCTCGTTAGATTGCCAGGGACTTTATTAGTGATCTTTTTAGTCCAAACAAATTTTGTAGCCGTTGTAGGGGAAAACTTTAGGCGTTTTATTAATGTTACCTATTTTTCGTTTTTATTCTTCTCTTGCCTTTCTTATTTTGTACTGCAGTTGCGTTTGATCTCGTTTGTTGAGTGTTGTGTATGCAGGGACGCTGAAGTCTAACTCCTAGATTGGCATCCCCGTTGAAGTATACTCGCAAGCCAAGGAAACCGCGACTGCCTAGTGTGGCGGATTTTGAACAGTCCATTTGTGATAGCTTCTGTGAGGACAGTTCTCTCACGCTTGAAGGAGGATTTACTACCGTCGAGAATTTATTGTTTGAAGAATCTCCACCGAGGATCATGGGTGATCGGCGAAACAATAATCATGACAATATGAATAACAATCATGACGCGAACGCTGCCCCTCGCCTGATGGGAGACTACTTCCGCCCTAAGATAGGGGAGACTACAGATCCTATCGTGTTGTGCCCCGCGGCATGTGGGTATGAGTGGAAGCCAAATCATTTCAACCTCATTCCCACTTTTCATGGCATGGCGAATGAGGATGCCTTAAGCTTCATCAGAGAGTATAATCAAGTGGTGCAATCGTTCCCGTTGTTTGGCCTGAATGAGGAACAGTTGAAGATGCGTTGTTTATCCTATTCTCTTAAAGATAAAGCCAAGTCTTGGCTTATGAGCTTTCCTGCCGACTCTCTGGAAAATTGGAACAACGTGGTAGAGCAATTCATGTTGAGGTTCTATCCGCAACAGAAGACCAAGGATCTTCGATCCAAGATTATGACGTTCAAGCAGGATCTAGATGAGCCGTTCCATGAAGCAAGAGAAAGATTCAAAGAGCTTCAGAGGCAATGCCCACATCACTTCTTCTCGTTGGTTCTTTTGTGCCAATTCTTCTATGACGGATCACGAAACCGATCAGAAAAGGGCGGCGACACACGATTGCGGGCAACATAGCTCATATCACAGCTGAGGCTCTTGACGAGATCTTTGACGTCATGGCGAGCAATTCCCTCCAGAAGGCATCTAGTACGCGCCGATCTTCTATCAACTCAGTGGAGACAGGATCGGAATTAACGAGGCAGATGGCGGAGCTTATGAGAGAGATGAACGAGATGAAGATGAAGCAGGCTGAGTTCCCTTCACCACCCCAGGAGTTCGTTGCCCCTTCACAGGAGTTCATCGCACCTCCTCGGGATTTCTCTATGCATCCTTGTTGAATTTGCATGGAAATAGGACATACAGCAGATATTTGTCCTAATATGGGAGCACCCGTATATGAAGGCGGAGTAGAGGTCTATTCTATGCAGGTTTTCCTTGTGGCAGCCTTTATGAGCCGAGGCCGACCTATGAGCAAAACCACCGCAAGACAACTCGCGATAGAAGAATCGATGCAAGGTTGGGGTTGGGTTCAAACCCACGGACTCTACGCCTCCCGCACAAGATTACCCACCAGAAGTACATGACTCAAGCAAAGATCCATAAACAATGAGGTTATGGTCGTGATGTCGATATCCACAGATCATATCGGCGGCCGTCATACCAGAAGATCCTTACGGCATGACCACCACCGCCAAGATCCTTACCAGCAGCACCGCTCCATCGCAGCCGTACCCTCGTGAGCCTTTACCAACCTCCACCGCGCAACATGCTCCTCGAAATCATCCATGGTGGATAGTTTGGCCGATTATGCAAGAGAGCAAGTTAGCAAGAGAAGCACAAGATGCGACCATTAAGCGTCTTGAGAGTACGATCGGACAGATCTCTGGTGCTGTCAACGAAATGCAGCAACAACAACTGACATGGAGGATACGGGACGGGGCTCCACCACACCAAGCTCAGCGATGGAATCGTTCGAAGTGGGAAGAAAGTGGATAATAAGGTGCAACTCCCAGAGATCGTGGAGGAACAGATAGTGCAGGAGAGAGTGGTTGTTGAAAAAGAGAGAGTGGAGGAGAAAGTGACTGAGGAGGAACGGTGACAGTGCGATTACAAGACGGCAAACCCTTATAAGCCTCCAGTGCCATTCCCGAGCCGATTGAAAATGAGAAGAAGAAAGCAGTTCTCAGATTTCTACAAAATGCTTTCCAAGGTTAATGTGAATCTACCGCTATTGGATGTGATCCGCAATGTTCCTGCCTATGTTAAGTTCTTCATGAACTTGCATCAAAGAAGATGAGGTTTGTCGACAATGAACTGTGATGGTATACGAGGTGGCTACCCATTATGCAGCAACCACTTCAAGCAAACAAAGGGATCCGGGTAGCCGTCATCACAATTGCTTTGGGAAATGGTAAGGAAGCATCGGTATGCTAGATTTAGGAGTGGTATTAATCTTATGCCTTACTTTATTTTCAAGCAATTAAAATTAGGAGAGTTGAAACCTCTTGGTATGAGTCTACAATTAGTCGATCGCTCATCCGCTACCCTGTGGGAATTGTAGAGGATATTCTTGCACGTGTAGGTGGCCCGATTGTACCCGTGGATTTTGTGGTGTTAGAGATAGGCGATGTGCATGAAAATGGTCGAGACCATACATCGCTATTAGGCGACCTTTTATGGCCACTACTAATACCTTGATTGATGTGAAAAATGGAAATATTAGGATGACCGTCCTAGGGAACAATGTCATTTTTCATGCATAATAATAAGGCCATGCCATCAATTAATTCAATTGAAAAGCTGTTCTTTTATAGACTCGATTGATGCATGGCGAGATTTCTTTTTGCAGGATCACAGTGGAGAAAGTATCGCGGATCGCGGACATGGAAGAAAAGCTCATGTTGGAAGCCGAATTTGAAAAACCGATAAAAGAGGAAATTGAGACTCCACCTGAAACCGAGAAGTTAGAGTTGAAGGAGCTCCCCAAGAATTTGAAGTATGTCTTCCTCGAGGATAATGAGCAGAAGCCCGTGATCATCTCTGCTGAACTCACTGAGTACCAACAATCTCTGTTGGTTTCCGTGTTAAAACGACATAAGCTGCTTTCGGGTGGAGTTTGGCAGATATCCGAAGAATCAGTCATGCCATGTGCATGCATAAGATACAGCTTGAAGATGGAACAGTGCCGAAGAAGGATGGACAACGGAGACTTAACCCCGTGCTCAGTGAGGTAGTGAAGAAGGAGATCTTAAAGCTGCTAGCAGAAGGAATCATCTTTCCAATTGCTGACAGCGAATGGGTCAGTCCAGTCCATGTCGTGCCCAAAAAAGGAGGAATAACAGTGGTACTTAACGAGAGAAAGGAGTTGGTACCCACGAGACCCGTCACTGGATGGCGGATGTGCATCGACTATTGGAAGCTTAATGCTTCCACCAAAAAGGATCATTTTTCCCTTCCTTTCATTGACCAAATGTTAGATAAGTTGGCTGGTAATGAATTTTATTGTTTTCTTGATGGCTTGTCAGGTTACTACCAGATTGCTATAGACCCGGCGGATCAAGCCAAGACTGCGTTCACGAGCCCATTTGGAACATATGTTTTTCGAAGGATTCCATTCGGACTCTGCAATGCTCCAGGTACTTTCCAGCGATGTATGATGTCTGTCTTTTCTGACATGATAGGAGATTTTGTAGAGATCTTTATGGATGATTTTTCTGTGTTTGGTTCCTCATTTGATGACTGTTTAGAAAAGATTGAACGTGTATTTAGTCATTGTGTGGAATACAGCCTTACTCTAAGTTGGGAGAAAAGTCACTTTATGGTCAGAAACGGCATTGTTTTGGGTCACTGATAAATCTAGTGTATGTTAATATACGAGATTTGTGTAAAGCAGTAAAGAATACCAAGGCTTTTACGTGGTTCGATCGAGAATAAGATCTACGTCCACGGAGGAGTGATTCCTCAATACTTTCACTATGTAGGATTACAATGAAATGTATTGAAAAGCTCTCTAGTATTCTAATAGTTGCCAACCCTTTTACCGTCGATCTAACCGCTATTTATACATATCTGATGACCCCTAAAGACGTGCCCAATCCCTTGATTGGCGGGATCTGATCCCCTTCCATGTAGGGACTCTTCGCCTCGCATGTAGGGATCCCTCGCCTTCCATGTAGGGATCCCTCACCTTCCATGTAGGGGGCGCATTTGACAAAGTCTTGATTAGGGTTTAGAGGCTGGGCCTTTGGCTTAACCGCGTGGGCCGTTATTAAGTCAGGCCCAGCTCATTTAGGCTTGCCAGTGGGCCTGAGCGGTTGAGCCATATCCCATCATAGCCCCCCCCCAAATAGTCGAGTAACAACTATGCCGAGGTGGGGTGAAGATCATATTTTACCGAGGCTGGTTGGTGCTCGACTGAGGTTGTTATCTTTTTGACGCTAGGGCTGAATCTGACGATCTGGGTCTAAACTGAGTGTGGTGGTGTGTCGGTTTGGACATGCACCGCTTGTCGAGGACCGAATCGAGTCATTTTCCACGACAAAGATGTCTGCGGGAGAATGTAGAGGTCAGGCACGGATAGCGATATCCGGATGGGTAATACCGAGGTCAGGGTGGATGAGATATCCTCGGATGATACCGAGGACCGATCTGGACAGCGATATATGTCTGTATGATACCGAGGTCCGATCTGAATAGCGATATCTATCTGGATGATACCGAGGTCCGACCTGAGTCGTCTGACGTTGGATAGCGACGTCGCTTGGAAGGACGAAGCCGAGGTACGGAGTCAGAGTGATGATTGCACGATTAGACCGGTTGTGTCAGTGCATCCTTGATCGCGTCATACGCGCCAGACGGTTGGTAGGCGCTCGAAACATGTGCGCGCATCTAATCTACAGCAAATCACAATTAGCCATGTGGGAAGTTGAAACGGCAGGTTTGGGTGCCTCTTTGTACTATAAATAAGCCCGTATAAGGAAACTGTTCATTTCCTTCTTCATTTGCCTTAGAGAAAATCTTCAGTGTTTCCAGAATTCTTCCAGAACTCAGAATTCTTTCTCGTTGACGGAGCAATTTCTCACTCACTAAAAAAGTAAGTATGACTTCGATTTCTCCCTCTACGTCTGGTTCTTCCCGTTCTTATTTTTCCCCTGATAGCGAGATAGAGATTAAGGATTATATGTGTCATAACCTTGTGGGTAGATCTTTGGGCATCAGCGCTAGGGTTCCGTTGATTTCTTCTGTCTGGGATAAGTATAAGGTTAGGGATGCTATATCATGTCTGACCGTCGATGATGTGATTAGAATAAGGAGGGAATGCTATATTCCGGCAGATGCCTGGTGGTGTCTTCCGCGCCTGGTAATGAGCGTTGGCCCTCCGGAGGGGTTTATAACAGTATATGTAGATGCAATGAAGGCTGGGCTTAGGTTTCCATTAGCCAACATCTTCTTGAATATTAATGAATATTTTCAAATTCCTATATGCCAGTTTTCCCCAAATTCAATTAGGTCAGTGGTAGGGATGGGGCTCGCCTGTTATGGCGTTGCTGATGAGTTCTCCTTTGAGGTCTTGATGCGTTTTTTCAGCGTCAAGAACACACGAGGTGTATACTATTTTTCACCTCGGCAGCCGTTTAGAGTGACTGCCCCCTCGAAGGTATCGCAATGGCAGAATAAATTTTTCTTTCTGAGGGTGGAGGGGTATCCGAGATATGAGTGGGGGTTAGGTAAAATGAAGGATTTAAAGTTGAAGCCCCTGGGTTACATGGAGGACCTGCTCAATACACTTGGTGAATTTTCCGTCAGTTTCACCGAGGATGATCTGAATAAGGCAGGACTGAGCATATATAGGTCAAAGGCTTGTGGTCGGATGTCGGTGGGTGAGGGCACCCTCTTCATCTTACTCCTTATGTGTCCGATCTCATTGTGTTAACAATTTTCTTCATTGTGCGGTGAAAGTGGTGCAGAAGAAAGGCTCTCCATCGCCGAGCAGGAGCCCCAAAGAAGAAGCGAGGCGGGCTGCTGCTAAGCCCTCAAGAAGGTTGTGATCTCAACCAATCGATGATGGGGCCTCACCGGGTCGAGTCCGGCATCGAGAAATCGACTCAGGCCCGTATCGAGTACGAGATGCCGAGCTTCAGCTCGGCTGTAGCCCTCACCCAGGTATAAATCTCTTCCACATCTGTCCCTATCTGCTTTGTGATGTGTACTAACTTGTGTTGTTTTCAGGAAGCGAGCTCAGTGATCGGGGACCTGCAACGTGCTGCTGGGGACCTACAACGTGCTGCTGGGTACATCACCGAGAGCTCAGCTCGGTGTGAGGTGCTGGGGCAGGAGCTTGCTCTTGCATCGGCGGATCTTGATGCCGCCATGACTGCCGTGAGGACGGAAGCTGAGGCTACCGTGGCGGTGCGAGGCGAACCGAGATCGCCCTAAAGAAGAGGCTTAGGCGGAGGTCTCAGGGGAGATCGAGGAGGCACGTGAGGAGGCGGTGGGGAAAGAAGGAGCTCGTAGGAGAGGAGGAGTGCTAGGTTGGCGGATCGGGGCCATTGTTGAGGCCTTGGCAGTGGCTCCTCGAGTCGGAGAGCTTGGGCCTTCATTCCGACACCGGCCGCCGTGCTCAAGACCAGGTGGTGTCGGACCATCTGGAGGTTGGCGACCGCCATGACCGACTTTGACAAGGTCGAGCATGGTTGGGTCGAGGTCGCCTCGGGAGCCGAATAAGGCCTACGCCGGGTGATCTCGGGGTCGGGTCCTTCCTGTGCTAGAGGCTTTGGCGTCAGCCTCCTCTTCCCGACAATGGAGGCCGTTGCTCGGTCTGAGGAGGACGAAGATCACGAACTCCGGAGCTTCACCGAGGTGCGAGCCGAAGCCGAGGAGGAGGAGCCGAGCACCGAGCTTCCTTAGAAGGGACCAACCAGCAGCAGCAGTGAGGCCGCGAGTCCGACAAAGAGCACAGGTCGGTGGACTGATGTAATAGGTTGATTTGCGGGGTCGATAGGATCCCGAGCTTTGTAAAATTTCCACTTTTGAATAATAATAATAGTTACAACTTTACGAATGTGTGTTGTCCCTTTATTTTTTAGCATTCACGTCTCGATACCTCGGACTCGATCATGAATTGTTGACCAAGCTAAAAGAGGTCCGAGGTGCCTTGGCCGGAGAAGACAAGATACTGTTTTGGAGGAGCTTGGTCGCCGGGCCGACCAGTTTTGCCAACATGGACGTCGCCTCGGCGTCGTCTGCCGGTGAGGAAGAAGTTATAAGAGGCCGATCGTGAGGTGGCACGCCTCCGGCTGGCAAGCTCTCAAGCTAAGGATCATACATCTCAAGTCGAGGCGGACTTATCTGTCGGCGTGATTCGGGCGCTGATACAATGCGAGGAGCAACTCGGTGATGATGGAGAAGGCGGCTCGGATCTCGGAGGAACATCTTGAGTATGAAAAGGTGATCCACCGATCTGGTGGAATTACCATATCGAGCCGATGATCGAGTGCGAGCTTGCTTGCGAGGGCATGGTCTTGAGGGACGAGGAGGGCCCAACAAGTAAAAATTAAAGGCATCTCGATTCCATCGTGAAGTATATTCGGATATCTGAGCTCGTCACAGCGACATGCCCCGACCTCGCAGCCGAGTCCATGTTGGATCCATCAAGTAAGGATAGAAGAACTCGAGGTGGAGGAGGCTACCGAAGTGCTTGATTCTTTGGGTCCGGTGAGAGGGAGCATCTAGGGGTCGGTCGTCGGCAGGTGGAAGGCCCCCGAGGATCTCAGGTCGGCAGGTCGGGGGCGAGGTCGTAGTCTGGCGGTCGTCAGCTCGAGGGGCGAGTGCGACCTCGGTTTCGGAGTGCCCGCCGGGTTGGGGGTTGGAGTGCCTCCTTCAGCTCAAGACCCATCTGTGCCAATTCAAAGTGTAGCTGGAGTAGGCCGTGGTGGCGCCGACCTTGTCGATTGGGTGGAATGCACCGAGTTCATCCCGGGGATTTTGTCTCGAACTGGTGTAGCTTCAGCCAGACTTGGCGAGGTGGAGCTCCGAAGCCGGAGTGAGTTGTATATAGCTTAGGACTTAGTGTATAGTAGTGAATGTATTAAGGCTTTGTACCGAAGTGTATACTTTCCCCCTAGAGAGGTACAAATATAGCTTAGGACTTGGTTTTTGCCGTAAATGTATTCATACTGTTTACCGAAGTGTATATCTTCCCAAATAAAGGGGTATAAATTGACGAGGTCCGATCTGGACATCGTTTGCATGTAGATTTTCAATTTAATGAGTTATCTGTATGCCTTGCATGTAGACGTTCAAGTTAATGAGTTGTCTTTATGCTTTGCACGTAGACGTTCAAGTTCATGAGTTATCTGTGAGTGCGGCGCGCGCTTAGTCGAGTACCCTACTTAGTGGGTTTGTCATCTTCGTAAGGGCATCCCCTTGTGAAGGTTAATTGTGTTTAATCCGAATGGATGTTCACATAAATGCAAGATGAGATGAAGTGAAATACTTATTTAGAAAAACAAATGTTTTATTGAGAAGTAAATAACATCGCACTTCGGCAAAGCAATAAGAGGACTAACATGATGTTGATCTGAAATCAAAGCTATGTAAAGTACCTACTCAAATGAGTGATATGCCAGGTTTGGGGGATAAGTGCACCGGATAGGTAAGCAAGCTTATAGGCCCCTTTGCCGAGGTCCTCGTGAGCGGGGTATGGACCTTCCCATGTCGGATCTAGCTTGTTAAGACGCTCGGCTCTCTTGGCTTCATTATTTCGTGGGGAGGTCGCCACTTGGGTGTGGAGGCTTTTACCCTTTGTTGTAGTACCGCGACCGGCATTTGTATTTGGCTTCGTTTATGAAGGCGAGCTCGCGTTTTTCCTCGAGAGTATCAAGGTTAACGTAGGTCTTCCTAGTTCCCGTTACGGTCGAGTGAAGAGTACGCGGGCTCGGTGCACCGATCTCCACCGGTATGATGACCTCGGTCCGTGGAGACCAAGTCGAAGGGGTTTCTCCGCGAAGTCCGAGGTGTTGTCTGTGGGACGAGAGGACTTGAGGAGATTTTCAACCCAATCGCCCTTAGCTCGGTCTAACCTCTTTTTCAGTCCTTGTACGATCGTGCGGTTCGTCACCTCGGTCTGACCATTCGCCTACGGGTGTGCGACCGAGGTGAAAGGAGTATCTAAGAAGAGGTCGGCGCCACCTCGGGTCGATCGTCGGTAGGTGGAAGGCGCCCGAGGACCTCAGGTCAGCGAGGAAGGGCGGTAGGTCGGGGGCGAGGTCGTAGTCCTGGCCAGTCGTCAAGCTCAAGGGGCCGAGGTGCGACCTCGGTTTCGGGAGTGCCCCCTTCAGGTCAGGGGGTTCCGGGAGTACCTCCTTCAGGTCAGGACCCATCTGTGCCAATTCAAAGTGTAGCTGGAGTAGGCCGTGGTGGCGCCGACCTTGATAACCTTGGAGGGGTCATCGTCGTATAGCTGAAGGCTTTCAGTCAGGTCGTCCCGAGGTGGCGGCTTCTGGGGGTTCTGTAATTGCTAGGCCTGAGGCAAGGCCACATCCTGGGTTGAGACTCGTAGGCATTCTTTGGCTGCCGTTTGGTCACCCTGGATGCTTAGTACCCCCACCGGGGTGGGTATCTTGATTGTGAGGTGGTACACCGAGCAGACGGCCTTGGTGGCGTACAGCCAATCTCTGCCCAGGATGATGTTGTACGGAGAGGGGGCTCGGACTAGGAAAAATTGAATGGCCTTTGTGATCGACCTGGGAGCACGTCCTACGGTAACCGGAAGGGTAATTACACCTTCGGGTTGAACCGCCTCCTGAGTGAAGCTCGCGCCCGGGATGGTGCGGGATTTATTTCAATTCCTCCGACCTCAAGTTTATCCGCAGTTACGGAAGATAATGCGAGACGGAGGCACCGATGTCGATGTAGACCCGGTGGGCGTTCTTGTTGCCCACCACGGCTTGTATCGTGATGGCGTCTTGGTGGGGCATGATTTTGGGCACGGGTCGTCTTTGGAGAACACGATGTTCTCACCATCCCGAGTCGCTTGTTTTTCTCGCTCCTCGGGCCGGCCTCCAGCTTCGTTCTTAACAACGACCTCGTCGTTCCTATAAGCGATCTGGTAATGGCATAGACTGCTCCATAGCATTGGGACCTTCGTCCTCGTCATCTTCAGGTTGGGTCATCGTCGAGGTCGGTCCGCAGTTGTTGCCACCTCCATTCTTTCCTCTGCGCTTCTTGTTCCCTGGCCCAACTCGGCCGAGGTATTTCTTGAGGGCTCCTCCTTTGACGAGCTCGTCAATCTGCGAGCCCAAGTTTCTGCAATCTTCGGTATTGTGACCATACCCTTGGTGATAGTCACAATACTTCTCCGTTGACCGAGGTTCGTCACCTCGGTCTGACCATTCCACCTGCCGACGACCGACCCCTAGAGATTTGGGGAGGGCTTCGGGAAGAGCTCATCGTGGAGCTCGAATATCTCCGCCCTTGATTTGAGCAGATGAGCGCGTTGCGCAGAGTTTGCCGAGGTCCCGTCTGAACCCTATGGCCTCTCTTGATTCTATCGAAGGCACTTGACGCGATCGGCGACCTCGACTTGGTCGTCCGCTTCTTCGTTCAACCCTACGCTCAACCCGGATCTCTCTTTCTTTCGATCGACTCGCCCCTTTAACATAGTTTTCCACCGTGTTCCAAAGTTTACTCGCCGTCTTTGGTTTCTCCCTCGTGATTTCTTTATTCGGTCGCCGGTCGGATCCTTTTGAACGCATTGATGATGTCATGATCGTTACTATCATCAATCTTGAGGATTCCTTGATGAACCGTGAGGCGAAATTTGACATCGTCTCGTCTCTTCCCTGGCGGATGGTGAGCAGGTCGGATGATGGCTGTTGAGGCGGCATCTTTTGGTAGAAACGCCACTGAAGCGATCCATTAGATCACTCGAAGCGATGTATCTTTGCTACGGCGGGCGAAGTGAACCAACGTCGGGCGTTGGAGACCAGCACCTCGGGGAAGATTTTACACATATGAAAATCCTCCATTCCTTGATTCGCCATATTGGTGGTGTAGGCGAAAAGGAAGTCAGAGGGGTCCCCAAGACCATCGTGGCGGCAATGTTGGGTGCCCCGTATCGTTGGGGCGAGGTGTATCCGAATTTCTACGGAGAAAGAGATAATTCTCCCATACCGGTCGAACCCCGGGTGATCGTTACCATGTCTCTCTGGAGGGGTGGGAGACCGATAATGACGTCTGTCGTCTCTTCGAGAAGGAGTTCGGCTTCGCCTCTCCTCTCTTCTGTCCCGCTCACCTCTCTGGGTGGCATGTCGAGGTGGTGAGCGACTTTGCGGGCGGTGCGGGGGTGAATGATTGCGACCACCTCGGCGAGGTGATTGACTTCTGGAAGTGGGGTGATGTACGCGTTCTCGGCTATTGTGCCGGTGGCGTTGATCACCGGTGGGGCGATCGACCGGCGCCGTAACCACCCGTTCGGGTGCTCTTGAGGGCCCGCTCCGTTTGTTCTCTGGTTGAGAAACTCTAGAAGCGGCGAGGTTTGCGTTGAGGAACTCGACTTTGCATCGCCAAGGACCTCATGAGATCGGTGAACCACTGCTCACCGGTATTGAGGTCGGCATCTTCTCTTCGTTGGGCGGCGATCCCGATGGTGTATGGGAATGTTCTCCATGTAACCTCGGTGTCTTGCCTCGTAGCGTCTGCAACCCGCTTTCAGCGTGACTGCGTGACCACCGATCACAATACGACGGTTGTTGCCCAAGACCGCCGACGGTGCTAAGCGTTCAGACGTGTTCTTGCCATTAAATTGTAGAAAACGAAGCTTTTTGTTCAGAGTTTCCCACAGACGGCGCCAATGATAAATCTGTAGGGAAAACATATGTTAAGCCCTCGCCCCGAGGATCTATCTTGGATATTTAATTCACCATACATTCATTATAATCCTAGCATGCGTCTATTTAATTAATTGCAACACGTAGGGGTTTTCTCGTGTTTACCTTTGGATCCGCTTCGGTCGATCGAGCGGGATGAGCGGATCGAGCGGAACGGACTCGTGCTTTGACCTTACGGATCAGTATCCCGTTGCCCAATCTCCAACGTCGAGTGAGGGCGATCTATGGAGAATGCTTGAAAAATCACCCAATGCTCTTGGCACAATTTTCGGAGCCCTCTGCACTAGGAGGGGCGAAAATTTCTTGTGTAATAATGAGCATTAACCAGACTTTATCTCTTACCTTATATTTATAATGCATTACCTTAATCCCATAGGGAAATGATCTATGCATATCCATAAATATAATTATATCCTTGTGGGATAAAGAATAAAATCTTGCCTTTGGGAGCATACAAGGCGCCGATTTTACTAAGCCAAGGGGCTGGATGGGCCGGCCAGTGGATCAAATGCAAGGAATAAAGATGGGCTTCAAATAAATTAATTATCTTATGTTGTTGAGAACATAAATTAATTTATAAACATTTATTCATGCCACTAGAGAATAAATCTTGACTTAACCCTTTATTACCAAGTTGAGTCGGGCTTGCACTTAGACATTACTGAATCCCGTATTTAAGATATCGAAACGTCCATTAAATATTTATAGCATTACGATCGCTTAAAATAATTAATATCTTTAATTCCTTAAGTAGTACCACTCAACCTTATTATTGTACTTAAGCTAACTCAACTGCGGGGTTTAGTACAATAAACCTTTTGAGCTCCTTAAGGGACGTCATCATCCTAAACGGATACGGTGACTGACTGAGATAACTAGCGTGACATACAAGATCGCCACCACCCAAGATGCGGAGAATCTTGGTTAGAACATATAACCTCACCCATAACAAGTCAAAGTGATGGTCAAGAACTCATACTCACCTAATACCTTATCGAGGTTTAGATCATCGTAAGTCACCGAGATCTTGGTTCTTCACGACGGTCGATAGAAGAACACATCTCATTGTGATCCTTCAATACGCCGAGACGCATCAAGATAGACAAGCAACTAAGTCAAGTCACTTATCTATCTGCACCTCTAAACCGACAACTCGTCCTTAAGTTGTCTCGGTGTGAAACTTTTATATCTCATTAAGCTTGACCAATCATACATACTTACGTGATCTTCACACACCGTATGATCTAACTTATATATGAGATAAGGGACACGATATATGCAATCAAGTATTCAATTCGGATAGGAGATTGTAATAGTGGTAACAGAAACATTGTATACAAGCTCAACCAAACCGCTTTCAAGATAATCCAACAATCTCCCACTTATACTAAAGCAAACTTTTAGTATACAATGTGTCTTTCTACTAGCTATTACAAACAACCATCATTTTGCTTCTCCCACTTATACAAAAGTTTTTCTAGTGGGTGCCATCAACACAATCCAAGTCCTCGAGCGTGCACTTCGTAGACTTTTTGCGGCTGTGCTCTTTGTGAATGGATCCGCTAGATTTTCCGTCAGATCAATCTTTTCAATCAGACGCCACCTCGCCTAACGATTTCTCGATGACATGGTACTTTCTCTCTATGTGTTTGGTCGCTTGTGGGTCCGTGGTTCCTTCGAGTTCACATCGCACCGAGTTATCACAAGAACTATGATACTCTTGGGCAAACCAGTACCACATCTAGATCCACGAGGTAGTTCTTGAACCATACAGCCTCCTTAGAAGCCTCCAAAGGCCGCTACATATTCGGCCCATGGTAGAGTCCGCATGCATCGCCGCCAGACTCCGCCAGATACTGCTCCACCTCCCAAGGTAAACACATAGCCCGAGGTCGACTTTTTTTCATCACGGCCGACTTGAAACCGAGTCTCAGATAACCCAAAGGCATTAGACTATCTCGCATGGTAAACCAGCCTATAATCTCGAGTCCTTTTCGTGTACTTGAGTATATGCTTCATCGCAGATCAATGAGCTTGTCCGTGGTTAGATCGATATCTAGCTACTATGCCTACCGTGATAGCAGATATCGGTAGCGCGAGCTGGTTTCTCGCTTCAGCGTGGCCCGGCCAGACAATGGCCGACCCTGCCCGGCTTTTTCCGACCCAACCCGTATTTTTCGGTCCGTGCCCGTGCCGAGGCCCATTTGTGGAATCGGTCCGTGCCCGTGCACGCGAGGTCTGCTTTTGAAGTTTTATTTCAGACTTTGTAAATCTATGTAATAGATTAGATATAAATGTGCGGGTTTCACGATTGGGCGCGATGAACGTTTTATTTTATTTTATCGTTCATATGCATGTCGTGGATGTTTAAATTATCGCGATAGCATGCTATGTATGTTTATATTACGTTGACAAACCTTTAAGTGTTTTACGTAATTTGATCGCATAGTAAGCATGCTAGGTTTATCGCGTTTATCAAGCATATTTTAGAATTTCGCGAGCATGTTTTACATGTTGAGTTCTATAGAAAAGCATGCTAGGATTACGTGATCTGCATGGACAAACCTTTTGAATAAAAAGACTAAGCAAGCAACGACAAATTATTTTTCAAATTAAAATGTCAAGACCTCCACTTTTGATCTCTAAACAAAGTGAGCGCGATCTTGTGAGTAAACGCCCACCCGCGTGGCTTGCTTGCCTTTGTTTATCATAAGTTTGTTAGATGAGATTTCTAAATAAAACATTTTAAATCTATTGAGAAGTGGGAGTTTCATGTGTAGCGATCCACACGTACGTGGCTTGCATGTGCGATTTTCATAAGTTCTCTAGAGATAGATATATAATGAGATAACAAAAGAATTTGAATTGGGCGGTATGGTCAGAGTGTAGTATACCGATTCTAGAATTCATTTTCTATTTGTTAAAATTGTGGTCAATCTTGGACATCGCCTCGAGTACAACTTCCGCGAAGTCCGCTCTACGATAGTGATGTGGTACAGTAAGGTCGAATCGTTAATTTCATTTGTCGTAAGGATAAGTTAACATGGATTGAAATTAAGCGACTAAAGGTATATTTTAGTGCAGTCGGGGTTAAGTATGGCGTCCACACAGCGTAACTGCATGTGGAATTCCTTGGGCGATTGGAGGTTTCAATTAATATTGTTTATCAAAAGGTTACAATATTATTATTCACAATTATATGTGATCGTATGCGTATGTGTTTACATTATCGTTTGAGATATGTCTCTTCTGTGGATTATCAATCTGCTCATTTAAAATCCGTTATCCGGTCCAAATTTTATCGAGTGGAAGCGAAACATGGAATATGTTCTTATATTTGAAGAACACATGTTTATTCTCTTCTCCTAAACCCGATGCCCTATCGGCGTGTCGACTAATGAAGCGGTCGGCGAGACTTTGGAATAAGTCGAACAATATGGCTAAATCTTATATGATGACTACGATGTCGAAAGCTTGACTTGCGACATCGATCGATGGTGAGCCTTGACGATATTTGGTCAGTCTCGAGGTAAGTTTGGGCGGTCGGATCGGACGATCGACACACACAATGAGAGAAATCTTGGCGTGTAAGATGGAAGAAGGAAGTTGGTCCATGAACATGTCTCGCGTATTTCTCGTCATGGATAGTCTTGATCGGTTGGGAGGAGGTATTGGCCAGCGAGCCAGTCGATATCATCCTCGATACCTTTGCCTAAAGTCTTTTGAGAACTTTCGTAAATCGATCATGAGCAAGACCGAGTTTACACTTAGTCGGTTCTTAATGATCTCGTGGCTGCGGAAGGAGTTATGGAAAAGGACACGTGCTCTTTAGCACATCTAAGGGCCCAAAATTTTCGTTGCAAAATGGAAATAGAAAAAGGGTACCAAGGTGGAAGAAGCGAGGCAAATCTGCAGGGAGTAATGGAAACAAGAACATGGTTGCCGGGAGGCAGAAGAAGCGAAGGAGAAGGAGCGAGTGCCGTATGCTGTGGGCCCAGGCATTGGAGGCCGAGTGCCTATGCTCAACTCGAGTCGCAGTTTGCTTTAATGGAAACATGTTTAGCGACTTGTTCTACTTGTTCTTGGGTAGTAGATCTGGACATAATGATCATGTTGTTACACCTTGCAGAGGGTTCACTGCGGACAAGGAGGCTGTTTGATGGCGAGATACTGTTACCACTATTACAACTCCTATCTCGAATGAATACTTGATTGCGTATTCTCATGTCCGCTTATCTCATATATAAGTTAGATCATACGATGTGTAGAAGATCACGAAGTGCGTGGTGATTGGTCAAGCTTAATGAGATATAAAAGTTTCTGTTGAGACAACTTGGGGCGAGTTATCGGTTTAAGTGCGGTATAGATAAGAAATGACTTCGACTTTAGTTGCTTTGTCATGTCTTGCATGCTCTCTACGTATCTGAAGGATCACGGATGAGATGTGTTCTTCTTCGACCGTCGTGAAGAACCAAGATCTCGGTGACTTACGATGATCTAAACCTCGATAAGGTATTAGGGCGAGTATGGAGTTCTTGACCGTCACTGACTTGACATGAGTGAGGTTATAGAATTCTAAACCCAAGATTCTCGTCTTGGGTAGGTAAGCGATCTTGTATGTCACGCTAGTTATCATGTCAGTCATGCGTCAAGATCCGCTTTAGGGATGATGACGTCCCTTAAAGAGTCTTCAAGGTTTATCAGTACTAAACCCCCAGTCGTTGAGTTAGCTCAGTACAATAATAAGGTTGAGTGGTACTACTTATGAAATGAAGTTATGTCGCTTTTAAGCAAATGATTGCTATAAATGATTGAATGGACGCTCGATATCTTAAATCTGGGGATTCAGAATGTCTAAGTGCAAGTCCGACTCAACTTCGGTTATAAAGGGTAAGTCAACATTCTTTCTCTGGTGGCATGATCGAATGTTTATAAATTAATTTATGTTACAATTTGAACATAAGATAATTAATTTATTTGAGGCCGTCTTTATTCCTTGCATTTGATCCACTGGTCGTGCCCATCCGAGGCCCATATGCTACTAGAAGAAATCGGCGCCCCTCCGCCTGCTCTCAAAGGAAGATTTTATTCTCTTTATCCACAAGGATATTATTATATTTATGGTATATCGTAGATACTTTCCATATAAGATTATGGTAATAATCACGAGGTATGGAAATAATCACGAGAGTATGGAAATAATCCACGAGATTATGGTATTTTTCATATAGGATTATGGTAATGTCCATATAGGATTATGGTAATTTCCATATGGGATTAAGGTAGTGCATTATAAATATAAAGTATGAGATAAAGTCTAAGCTAATGCTAAGTATTGAGGCACAATTTTAAATCCACTCATAAGAGAGAATCTCGAAAATTTGCTGGGGTTTGGGGTGATTTCTTGTAGTATTCTCCATAGATCGTCCTCACTCGGCGTTGGAGATTGGGCATCGGGATCTGGGACCGAGAAGGTCAGCACGAGTCTCGGCCGTTCGATCCGTTCATACCGTTCGATCCACCTCGGCGGATCAGGTAAACACGAGAAAACCTCGTGTTTCAATTAATTATATAGACGCATGCTAGGAATATAATCAATGTATGGTGAATTAAACACCGAAGATAGATCCTCAGGGCGAGGGCTTAACATATGTTTTCCTACAATTGGTATCGAGCACAGGATCGGAATCTTGGCTCTGTTGGATTAATTTACGTTTGATTATTACGTGCGTTTAATGTTGTGGATACATCCGTTCATCGTGGCTCGTTTATTGTTTTTGTTGGTTTTGTTTTTTACACCACCTAGAAAATCCGTGGTTAGATTAGATTTTATTTTGTAAATCTTATACGTAAAGAAGAACGAAGGCGAAAAGAACGAAGAAGCAGCGACGGAAAAACAAGTCTCGGCGATCCACAGGCGGTTTCGCGGCGAGCCTCGCGGTCGTGAGGCGTCGCGAGGACTCGGGCGGCAGGCGTGCGTTCGCGCCACGAGATCCTGGCGCCATGCGGCGGCGGTGGTCGCGGGTCCGGCAGCGCGGCGGCGGCGGCGAGCTGGGTGACGGGCGGCGTTGGCACGAAACCAGCTTGTGAGCGGACGCGGTCGCGGTTTAGCTGGTTGGCGGCGACATCTCTCGCGAGATGTTCGGTAGCTGGCGGGCCGCAGCACGTGCTCCGACGGTCGCGTCGCGTGCGACAGCGAGGTAGCGCCGGCGAACGCGCAGGCGCTGCATGCCGCAGGCGGCGCGGTGGGTTTTGCCCTAGCGCGTGGCCCGGCCAGAATTGGGCCGACCCGCCCGGGACCCGTTTTCCATGACCCAGTTTTCGGTCCGTGCCGGTACGCGAGGCCCATTGTGGAATCGGTCCGTGCCGTGCGCGAGGCCTTTTTTGAGTTTTATACATGCTTTGTAAATCTATGTAATAGATTAGATATAAATGTGCGGGTTTCACGATTGGGCGCGATGAGCGTTTTATTTTATTTTATCGTTCATATGCATATCGTGGATGTTTAAATTATGCGATAGCATGCTATGTATGTTTATATTACGTTGACAAACCTTTAAGTGTTTCGTAATTTGATGCGCATAGTAAGCATGCTAGGTTTATCGCGTTTATCAAGCATATTTTAGAATTACTGCGAGCATGTTTTACATGTTGAGTTCTATAGAAAGCATGCTAGGATTCGTGATCCGCATGGACAAACCTTTTGAATAAAAAGACTAAGCAAGCAACCCGACAAATTATTTTTCAAATTAAAATGTCAAGACCTCCACTTTTTGATCTCTAAACAAAGTGAGGCCTTGCTTTGTGAGTAAAGGTCCACCCGCGTGGCTTGCTTGCCTTGTTTATCATAAGTTTGTTAGATGAGATTTCTAAATAAAACATTTTAAATCTATTGAGAAGTGGGAGTTTCATGTGTAGCGTCCACACGCGTGGCTTGCATGTGCGATTTTCATAAGTTCTCTAGAGATAGATATATAATGAGATAACAAAGAATTTGAATTGGGCGGTATGGTCCGGTGAGTATACCAATTCTAAAATTCATTTTCTATTTGTTAAAATTGTGGTCAATGCTTAGACATCACCTCAAGTACAACTTCACGAAGTCCCTTCTTACGATAGTGATGTGGTCTAGTAAGGTCAATCGTTAATTTCATTTGTCATAAGGATAAGTTAACATGGATTGAAATTAAGCGACTAAAAGGTATATTTTAGTGCGGTGGGGGTTCATGTATGGCGTCCACACGCGTGGCTTGCATGTGGAATTCCTTGGGCGATTGGAGGTTTCAATTAATATTGTTTTATCAAAAGGTTACAATATTATTATTCACGAATTATATGCGATCGTATGCGTATGTGTTTACATTATCGTTTTGAGATATGTCTCTACCGGATTATCAATATGCTTTTAAAATCCGTTATCGGTCCAAATTTTATCGAGTGGAAGCGAAACATGGAATATGTTCTTATCATTGAAGAACACATGTTTGTTCTCACTCTTCTAAACCCGATGCCCCTTCTTGTGCGTCGACTAATGAGCGGCGAGAGTCGGCGGACTTTGGAATAAGTCGAACAATATGGCTAAATGCTATATGATGACTCGATGTCCAAAAGGCTTGCGGTACTGACATCGATCGATGGTGAGCCGACGATATTTGGTCAAGTCTCGAGGTAAGTTTGGGCGATCGGATCGGACGATCGACTTCCACACAATGAGAGAAATCTTGGCGTGTAAGATGAAAGAAGGAAGTTCGGTCCATGAACATGTCCCCATGACTCGTCTCATGGATAGTCTTGATCGGTTGGGAGGAGGTATTGACGGCGGCCAAGGTCGATATCATCCTCAATACCTTTGCCAAGTCTTTTGAGAACTTTCGGCGTAAATCGATCATGAGCAAGACCGAGTTTACACTTAGTCGGTTGCTTAATGATCTCGTGGTACTGCGGAAGGAGTTATGGGAAAGGAGCACATGCTCTTGCTAGCACATCTAAGGGCCCAAAATTTTCGTTGCAAAATGGAAATAGAAAAGGGGTACCAAAGGTGGAAGAGGCGAGGCAAATAGTGGGAGTAATGGAAACAAGAACATGGTTGCCACCGGAGGCTTGAAGAAGCGAAAGGAGAAGAAAGTGCTTCGTATGCTGATGGGCGGGCATTGGAAGGCCAGTGCCCTATGCTCGAGCTCAAGTCGCCGTTTGCTTTAATGTGAAACATGTTTAGCGACTTGTTCTACCCATTCTTGGGTAGTAGATACTGAGCATGTTGATCATGTTTGTTACACCTTGCGTGGGTTCCTGCGACAAGGGAGTTGTTTGATGGCGAGATACTTGATCTCCATAGACCTTGGCAAAAGTCGAGGCCGTTGCGATTGGAGATGTTACTTTATGTTTGAGAAAGCAGTTTAGTTTTAAAAGACATTTTATATGTGCGGATTTTCGGTGGAACCTTGTTTACATTTGAAATTATTTACTCATGGATATTACATTATTTTTTGATAGTGGTGTTTCTATCATAAGAAATGACGAGTTATACGTGTTGTACGTTATATAATTCGCTTTATACTATTTACGCCAAACATAATGCTATAACTATGTTGCATCTTCATCAAACCCTAAAAGAGAAAGTTTTCTTCGCAAGATGACTCTACTTTTCTCTTGGCATCTTAGATTAGGTCACATCAATCTAAATAGGATCAAAGCGGCTAAGAATGGGCGTTGGGTAATCTCACGGTTACTCCGTTCGGTCTGCGAATCCTGTATAGAAGGTAAGATGTCGACCGAGACCGCTCAAAGCGAAGGTTATAGAGCCAAAGAAATGTTGGAGTTAGTCCATTCGACTGTGTGGACCAATGTCCACAAGCTCGTGGAGGATGCAGTATTTTGTCACTTTCATTGTGATTACTCGAGTGCGGATACGTATACTGTTTCACCGCAAGTCCGAATGCTTTGAGAAATTCAAAGAGTTTAAGGCGGAGTGGAGGCGAAGCTAGGTAAAAATATCAAGTCATTTGCGTTCGATCGCGGTGGCGAATACCTCGATAACGAGTTTATGGACTATCTAGTGAAGTGTGGGATTACCTCCCGGTAGCACTTCACCAAGACACCACAATGACAAATGGTGTGTCGGGCGAAGAAATAGGACTCTTTTGGAAATGGTTAGATCTATGATGAGTTATGCTACATTGCCTATTTCGTTACGGGGTATGCCTTAGAGGCAGTGACATACTTGCTAAATCTAATACCGTCCAGTCGATCGAAAAGACCCTTCGAGTTGTGGTTTGGGCACAAGCCTAGTTTAAGCTACATAAGGATATGGGGCGATCCGGCACATGTCTTTGAACAAGAAAGGCCCGACAAGTTGGAGGCTAGATCGGCGCAAAGTCATTTATTGGCTATCTAGAGGAGCGAAGGTGGTTTATTCTATAATCCTAAGGATCGGAAGGTCGTTATTAGCACTAATGCCCGATTCTTAGAAGAGGATTATATGAAAAATCATAAGTCAAAGTTGAAATCATTCTTCAAGAATTAGAAGATGATCGTATTCCACCACCGATTAGGCGAAAGGTGCGAGATGTCGAGTCTAGTGGGAGGATGGGCACGGATACTTGAGAAATTGAAGTGGGTCGAGTTCCTTTGGAGATACCGACCGTCAAGTGGTACCTACACAGCAAGTTGTGCGAGTTAGAGAACCACAAGTATCTGCACCCACCGTTGCCATTGTGCTGTAGAACCTCGTCGTGAGTGGGAGGGTTGTTCGTCGACCCGGCGATTTATGTTCGTGGGTGAATCTTGGTTTAGTCGGTGAGACGAACATGCAATAATCGACCCATGGACATACAAGGAGCGTCTGAAGATATTGATGCAAGATTATGGCACACCGCTATGGACTTAGAAATGGAGTCCATAATGGCTATGGATGTATATGAAAAGACACCTCTACCGGATGGCGAGGAAGCCATAGGTAGTAAGTGGATATCTGAGGAAGAGATTCGATGGAGGTTTCGACTTTTAAAGCGAGCTTGTGGCGAAAGGGTACACTCAGATTGAGGGCATCGATTTCGATGAGACCTTTTCACTGTAGCAATGCTCAAGTCCATCGTAATTCTTACGCCATGTGAGCCCACTTGAACTAGAGGTTTGACAAATGGATGTTAAAACCGCTTTTCTAAGCGGTTACCTTGAGGAAGGTAGAGACATCTATATCACGACAACTTTGAAGGTTATGTGGTAAAGGGTGAAGAGCATCTAGTATGGAAGCTTAAGAAGTCCATTTATGGACTTAAGCGAACCTCCCGATCATGGAACTTACGCTTTGTGAGGTAGTAAAGTCTATGGATTTACCGGTTACTAGCGAGAGTTGTGTGTATCGTTTAGATGTCAGCGGTGATGTGGTATTTCTTGCACTTTACGTAGATGACATCCTTCTAGTTAGCAACAACGTGAAGGCATTATCGACGTAAAGAGTTGGCTATCCGATCGGTTTCAAATGAAAGACTTAGGAGATCGGCGTACATTCTTGGGATCAAGGTTTACCGAGATCGCAAGAAGAAAATGTTGAGCTTATCTCGGGCGCCTTACATTGATCTTGTGATTACTGCGTTTTAGTATGCGAACCGCCAAGAAAGGATTGCTACCTTTCGTGACATGGCGTTCCTTGCAAAGGAGATAGAGAGAAATGAGACAAGTTCCTTCGCTTGCCGTAGGAAGTCTCATGTCACGCAATGCTATGCACGAGGCCGATATACGCTATGTGGTAGGCATAGTAGCTAGATATCGATCTAACCTGGACAAGCTCATTGAATTGCGATGGCATATACTCAAGTACACGAAAAGGACTCGAGATTATAAGCTAGTTTACCATGCGAGATAGTCTAATGCCTTTGGGTTATCTGAGACTTCGGTTTCCAAGTGGACCGTGATGAGAAAAAAGTCGACCTCGGGCTATGTGTTTACCTTGGGAGGTGGGCCGTATCTGGCGGAGTGCAAAGCGGCGATGCATTGCGGACTCTACCATGGAAGCCGAATATGTAGCCGCCGGAGGCTTCTAAGGAGGCTGTATGGTTCAAGAACTACCTCATGGATCTAGATGTGGTACTGGTTTGCCCAAGAGTATCATAGTTCTTGTGATAACTTTCGGTGCGATGTGAAACTCGAAGGAACCACGGACCCACAAGGAGACCAAACACATAGAGAGAAAGTACCATGTCATACGAAAATCGTTAGACGAGGTGGCGTCTTGATTGAAAAGATTGATCTGACGGAAAATCTAGTGGATCCATTCACGAAGAGCTGCCGCAAAAAGTCTACGATGGACACGTTAGAGGACTTGGATTAAACGATGGCACCCACTTAGAAAGGAAACTTTTGTATAAGTGGGAGAAGCAAAGTGATGGTTGTTTGTAATAGCTAGTAGAGCGACACATTATATACTAAAAGTTTGCTTTAGTATAAGTGGGAGATTGTTGGTTTGTATCTTGAAAGCAGTTTGGTTGAGCTTGTATACAATGTTTCCTGTTACCACTATTACAATCTCCTATCTAAATTGAATACTTGATTGCATATATCTGTGTCCCCTTATCTCATATATAAGTTAGATCATACAGTGTGTAGAAGATCACAGAAGTCTGTATGATTGGTCAAGCTTAATGAGATATAAAAGTTTCTAGCGAGACAACAGGGCGAGTTGTCGGTTTGAGGCTGCGATATAGATAAGAAGTGACTTGACTTAGTTGCTTGTCTATCTTTGGTACGTCTCGGCGTATTGAAGGATCACGGTGAGATGTGTTCTTCTTTACGGCCGTCGTGAAGAACCAAGATCTCGGTGACTTCGATGATCTAAACCTCGATAAGGTATTAGGTGAGTATGAGTTCTTGACCATCACTTTGACTTGTTATGTGTGAGGTTATATGTTCTAACCCAAGATTCTCCGCATCTTGGGTGGTGGCGATACATGTATGTCACGCTAGTTATCTCAGTCAGTCACCGTATCCGTTTAGGATGATGACGTCCCCTTAAGGAGCTCAAAAGGTTTATTGTACTAAACCCTGCAGGTTGAGTTAGCTCAAGTACAATAATAAGGTTGAGTGGTACTACTTAAGGAAATGAAGTTATTAATCGTTTTAAGCGATCAGTTGCTATAAATGATTAATGGACGTTCGATATCTTAAATCTGAGGATTCGTAATGTCTAAGTGCAAGCCGACTCAACTTCGGTTATAAAGGGTAAGTCGACATTCTTTCTCTAGTGGCATGATCGAATGTTTATAAATTAATTTATGTTACAAATGAACATAAGATAATTAATTTATTTGAGGCCCATCTTTATTCCTTGCATTTGATCCCTGGGCTGGCCCATCCAGGCCCATTGCTACTGGAAGAAATCGGCGCCCCCTACTGCTCTCAAAGGAAAGATTTTATTCTCTTTATCCCACAAGGATATTATTATATTTATGGTATATGCATAGATCCTTTCCATATAAGATTATGGTAATAATCCTGAGAGTATGGAAATAATCCTGAGAGTATGGAAATAATCCTGAGATTATGGTATTTTTCCATATAGGATTATGGTAATGTCCATATAGGATTATGGTAATTTCCATATGGGATTAAGGTAGTGCATTATAAATATAAGGTATGAGATAAAGTCTAGGCTAATGCTTAAGTATTGAGAGCACAATTTTCGTCCACTCCATAAGAGAGAATCTCGAAAATTTGCCTAGGGTTTAGGGTGATTTCTTGTAGTATTCTCCATAGATCGTCCTCACTCGACGTTGGAGATTGGGCATCCGGGATACAGTCCAGAAGGTCAAAGCACGAGTCTCGACCGCTTCGATCCGTTCATACCGTTCGATCCACCTCGGCGGATCCAGGTAAACACGAGAAAACCTCTACGTGTTGCAATTAATTATATAGACGCATGCTAGGAATATAATCAATGTATGGTGAATTAAACACCCAAGATAGATCCTCGGGGCGAGGGCTTAACATATGTTTTCCCTACATACGCTGCATCTCCTAGGTCTTTCATTTGGCGATCGGATAACCAACTATTTACGTCGATAACAACTTCACGTTGTTGCCAACTAGAAGAATGTCATCTACATAAAGTGCAAGAAATACCACATCACCGTTAACATCTAACCGATACACAACTCTCGCTAGGCAATGGCTAAATCCATAGGACTTTACCACCTCGTCAAAGCGTAAGTTCCATGATCGGGAGGCTGCTTAAGTCCATAAATGGACTTAAGCTTCCATACTAGATGCTCTTCACCCTTTACCACATAACCTTGAGTTCTTTGCATATAGATGTCTCTACCTTCCTCAAGGTAACCGTTTAGAAAAGCGGTTTAACATCCGTTGCCAAACCTCTAGGTTCAGTGGTGCTATGGCGAGAAAATTACGATGGACTTGAGCATTGCTACGAGCGAAAAGGTCTCGTCGAAATCGATGCCCTCAATGCAGAGTGTACCCTTTCGCCACAAGCACGGCTTTAAAAGCGAAACCTCTCCATCGGAATCTCTCTTCCTCTTGTATATCCACTTACTACCTATGACTTCCTTGCCATCCGGTAGAGGTGTCTTTCATATACATCCATAGCGTTATGGACTCTGTTTCTAAGTCCATAGCGGTGTGCTATGATCTTGCATCAATATCTTGTATCGCCTCCTTGTATGTCCATGGGTCGATTATTGCTGTTCGTTTCACGGGACTAAATCCGAAGATTCACCCACGAACATAAATCGCTCGGGTTGACGAACAACCTCCCACTCTGACGAGGTTCTCACAGCACAATGGCAACGGTGGGTGCGAAACTTGTGGTTCTCTATCTTGCACAACTTGCTGGGTAGGTACCAACATGCGGTCGGTATCTCGGTAGAACTCGACCCACTTCAATTTCTTGAAGTATCGGTGTCGATCCTCCCACTAGACTCGACATCTCGTACCTTTGGCCTAATCGGTGGTGGAATCGATCATCTTCTAATTCTTGAAGAATGATTTCAACTTTGGACTTATGATTTTCATATAATCCTCTTCTAAGAATCGGGCATTAGTGCTAATAATGACCTTCCTCGATCCTGGGACTATAGAATAAACCACCTTTCGTTCCTCTAGGATAGCGATAAGCGACTTTGCGTCGGATCTAGCCTCCAACTTGTCACCTTCTTGTTCAAACATATCTTTGGCCCCCATATCATATGTGGCTTAAACTGAGCTTGCGCCCAAACCACAACTCGAAGGGTCTTTTCGGTGACTTGGGCGGTACTAGATTTAGCAAGTATGTCGCCGTCTCTAAACATACCCCCGAACGAAATAGGCAATGTTGCATAGCTCATCATTGATCTAACCATTTCTAACGAGTTTTATTTCTTCGCTCGACACACCATTTTGTTTGTGGTGTGCTGGGTGAAGTCTTATTGGGAGTAATCCCACACTTCACTAGATAGTCCATAAACTCGTTCTTGAGGTATTCGCCACCACGATCGGACCGCGGTGACTTGATACTCTTACCTAGCTTCGCTCCACTTCCGCCTTAAACTCTTTGAATTTCTCAAAGCATTCGGACTTGCGGTGAAGCGGTGGCGTATCCGTACCTTGAGTGTCGTCGATGAAATTGACAAAATACTGTACCCTCCACGAGCTTGTGTGGACATTGGTCCACACAGTCGAAATGGACTAGCTCTAACATTTCTTTGGCTCTATAACCCTTCGCTTTGAAGGTGCAGTCGACATCTTACCTTCTATACGGGATTCGCAGGCGGAACCAGTAACCGTGAGATTACCCAACGCCCATTCTTAGCCGTCTTTGGATCCTATTTAGATTGATGTGACCTAATCTAAGATGCCGAGAGAAAAGTAGTGTCATCTTCTGAAGAAAACTTTCTCTTTTTAGGGTTTGATGAAGATCTGAACATAGTTATAGGTATTATGTTTTGCGAGAAATAGTATAAGCGAATTATATAACGTGCAACACGTATAACCGTCATTTCTTATGATAGAAACACCACTATCAAAAATAACGAGAATATCCATGAGTAAATAATTTGAAACAGAAACAAGGTTCGTAGAAAATCCGGCACATATAAAACGTCTTTCAAAACTAAACCGCGTCTTCTCAAAACATAAAGTAACATCTCCAACCGCAACGGCCTCGACTTTCGCGCGTTGCCCATGGAGATCGTTATCTCGCCATCAAACAGACTCCTTATCCGGGAACCTCGCAGGTGTAACAAACATGATCGATTCGCCAGATCTACTACCCAAGAATGGGTAGAACAAGTCGCTAAACATGTTTCCGTTACTAATGCAAACGGCGTACCTGAACCTTGAGCATAGGGCACTTGGCCTTCCAATGCCCGTCTTACCGCACTTGAAGCACTTACCCTTCTCGCTTTGCTTCTTCTGAGCCTCGGTGCAACCACGTTCTTGTTCCCATTACTCCCATTTGTTTGCCTCTTCCACCTTTGGTACCCTTTTCTTTTCCATTTTGCAACGAAAATTTTGGGCCCTTAGATGTGCTAGCAAGAGCATGTGCTCCTTTTCCCATAACTCCTTCCGCATCAACAAGATCATTAAGCAACCGACTAAGTGTAAACTCGGTCTTGCTCATGATCGCATTCACGCAAAGTTCTCAAAAGACTTGGGCGGTGTATTGAGGATGATATCGACCTTGGCCGCCGGTCGATACCTCCTCCCAACCGATCAAGACTATCCATGAGATGAGTCATGTGAGAGACATGTTCATGGACCTAACTTCCTTCTTCCATCTTACACGCCAAGATTTCTCTCATTGTGTGGAAGCGGATTGTCGATCCGACCGCCCAAACTTACTCTCGAGACTTGACCAAATATCGATCGCGTCTACCATCGATCGATGTCGCACTGCAAGCCTTTGGACATAGTAGTCATCATATAGCATTTAGCCATATTGTTTGACTTATTCCAAAGTCCGCCGACTCTGCGCTCATTAGTCGATCGTCGATAAGGGCATCGGGTTTAGGAGTAGTGAGAACAAACATGTGTTCTTCAAATGATAAGAACATATTCCATGTTTCATTTTCTCTCGATAAAATTTGACTGGATAGCAGTTTTGTGCGAGCATATTGATAATCGGTGTAAGAGACATATCCAAAATGATAATGAAAAAACATATAAGCATACGATCGCACATAATTCGTGAATAATAATATTGTAACCTTTTGATAAAACAATATTAATTGAAACCTCCAATCGCCCAAGGAATCCCACATGCAAGCCACGCGTGTGGGCGCTACATATGAACCCCCGACCGCACTAAAATATACCTTTTAGTCGTTTAATTTCAATCCATGTCAACTTATCCTTATGACAAATGAAATTAACGATTGGACCTTACTAGACCACATCACTATCGCAAGAAGGACTTGGCGGGAAGTTGTACTCGAGGTGATGTCTAAGCAATGACCACATTTTAACGTGAAAAATGAATTCTTAGAATTGGCATACTCACTAGGACCATACCGCTTCAATTCAAATTCTTTGTTATCTTATTTTATATCTATCTCTAGAGAACTTATGAAAATCGCATATGCAAGCCACGCGTGTGGATCGTTTACACATGAAACTCCCACTTCTCAATAGATTTAAAATGTTTTATTTAGAAATCTCATCTAACAAACTTATGATAAACAAGGCAAGCAAGCCAATGCGTGTGGGCGTTTACTCACAAGGTCTCACTTTGTTTAGAGATCAAAGGTGGAGGTCTTGACATTTTAATTTGAAAAATTAATTTGTCGGGTTGCTTGCTTAGTCTTTTTATTCAAAAGGTTTGTCCATGCAGATCACGTAATCCTAGCATGCTTGTCTATAGAACTCAACATGTAAAACATGCTCGTAGAATTCTAAAATATGCTTGAAAACGCGATAAACCTAGCATGCTTACTATGCGCACTTAAATACATAAAACACTTAAAGGTTTGTCAACGTAATTTAAACATACATAGCATGCTACTGCATAATTTAAACATCCACGACATGCAATGAACGATAAAAATAAAATAAAAACGTTCATCGTGGCCTCACTCGTGGAACCTGCACTTTCTTGCCTAATCTATTACATAGAATTGCAAAGCATGAAATTAAACTTGAAAGACCTCGCGTGCAGGCACGGACGGATTCAAAAAAGCTGGATTTGGGCGGATCGGTGGAGCGGGCGGATCGGGCATAAAACTGGAATCGGGCCGGAAAAGCGGGTGCGGGCCCGAAAATCGGTGCAGGTCGGGTTTGGGCGGGTTGGCCTAAATGGGGTTGGGCAGCGCTAGGGCATAGCCCGCGCTGCGCCAAAGACCGCCGCCGCCTTTTTTCCTCGCGCTGGCGTGCTTCGCCTCGGGGCTGCCTCTCATGATCGCAAGAAAAACCGCGACCATGCCGAGCTCACCTGCGTCCTCCGAAGCGCTGCCGAGCCGCGTCGCCGAAGCGCCGCTGGGCGTCTGCACGAAAATCACGCGCCCCGGGTCGCCCGCCGCCGAGACCTCGGCGAGGTTTCCTCGCAGCTATGCGCGCCGTGGTCGAGAGCTGCCGAGAAAATCGCGCGCTCGAGGTTTCCGCGTGCGATTCGCGCCGAGCCCGCCGAGCACGGACAGAGCGCCGAGGTTTCCACGCGATAATAGCGCGCGCCTGCCGCCCGCCGCTGCCTGCTACCCGCCGCGTGGCTGCGTCGGGCGCTGCCAAGGCTGCCGCCAGCGTCCCGCCGAGGCTCGCCGCCACGCCGCCCTGTCGCCCGCGCCCGCGATCGTCCACGCGACCGCGAGCTCGATCGCTAGAAACCGTCCCGGGATACCCGCGTCTGTTTTCCGTCGTGTCGTCTTTCGTGCTTTCGTCTTCGTTCTTCTTTACGTATAAGATTTACGAATAATAAATTTAATCTAACCACGGATTTTCTCGTGGTGAAAACAAAACCCAACAAAAACAAAACGAGCCACGATGAGCGCGGATCCACAATTAATTAAGCGCACGTTATAATCAAAGCGTGAATTAATCCAGCAATGCGAATCACGATCCCGTGCTCGATACCAATTGTAGGAAAAACATATGTTAAGCCCTCGCCCCGAGGATCTATCTTGGATATTTAATTCACCATACATTGATTATAATCCTAGCATGCGTCTATTTAATTAATTGCAACACGTAGGGGTTTTCTCGTGTTTACCTTTGGATCTGTCGGGGTCGATCGAACGGGATGAACGGATCGAACAGAACGGACTCGTGCTTTGACCTTCTAGACTGTATCCCGGTTGCCCAATCTCCAACGTCGAGTGAGGACGATCTATGGAGAATGCTTCGGAAAAATCACCCAATGCTCTTGGCACAATTTTCGAGAGCCTCTCTTGCACTAGGAGGGGACGAAAATTTCTTGTGTAATAATGAGCATTAACCTAGACTTTATCTCTTACCTTATATTTATAATGCATTACCTTAATCCCATAAGGAAAGGATCTATGCATATCCCATAAATATAATTATATCCTTGTGGGATAAAGAGAATAAAATCTTGCCTTTGGGAGCATACAAGGCGCGATTTTATTAATCCAAGGGCTGGATGGGCCAAAATTGTGGATCAAATGCAAGGAATAAAGATGGGCCTCAAATAAATTAATTATCTTATGTTCACCCGAACATAAATTAATTTATAAACATTTATTCATGCCACTAGAGAATAAATCTTGACTTACCCTTTATTACCGTTGAGTCGGGCTTGCACTTAGACATTACTGAATCCCGTATTTAAGATATCGAAGCGTCCATTAATTATTTATAGCATTCATTGCTTAAAATAATTAATATCTTTAATTCTTTAAGTAGTACCACTCAACCGTATTATTGTACTTGAGCTAACTCAACTGCGGGGTTTAGTACAATAAACCTTTGAGCTCCTTAAGGGGCGTCATCATCCTAAACGGATACGGTGACTCGACTGAGATAACTAGCGTGACATACAAGATCGCCACCACCCAAGATGCGGAGAATCTTGGGTTAGAACATATAACCTCACCCATAACAAGTCAAAGTGATGGTCAAGAACTCAACTCACCTAATACCTTATCGAGGTTTAGATCATCGTAAGTCACCGAGATCTTGGTTTTTCACGACGGTCGAGATAGAAGAACACATCTCATTGTGATCCTTCAATACGTCGAGACGCGTACAAAGCATAGACAAGCAACTAAGTCAAGTCACTTCTTATCTATATTTGTAGCTAAACCGACAACTCGTCCTTAAGTTATCTCGGTGTGAAACTTTTATATCTCATTAAGCTTGACCAATCATACGCACTTCTATGATCTTCTACACAATCGTATGATCTAACTTATATATGAGATAAGGGGACACGATATATGCAATCAAGTATTCAATTCAGATAGGAGATTGTAATAGTGGTAACAGGAAACATTGTATACAAGCTCAACCAAACTGCTTTTAGTATACAAATCCAACAAAATCTAGTGTATGTTAATATACGAGATTTGTGTAAGCGATAAAGAACACCAAGGCTTTTACGTGGTTCGATCGAGAATAAGATCTACGTCCACGGAGGAGTGATTCCTCAATACTTTCACTATGTAGGATTACAATGAAATGTATTGAAAAGCTCTCTAGTATTCTAATAGTTGCCAACCCTTTTACCGTCGATCTAACCCCTATTTATACATATCTGAGGATCCCTAAAGACGTGCCCAATCCTCGATTGGCGGGATCGATCCTTCCATGTAGGGACTCTTCGCCTCGCATGTAGGGATCCCTCGCCTTCCATGTAGGGATCCCTCGCCTTCCATGTAGGGTGGCGCCTTTGACAAAGTCTTGATTAGGGTTTAGAGGCTGGGCCTTTGGCTTAACCGCGTGGGCCGTTATTAAGTCAAGCCCAGCTCGTTTGGGCCTGCCAGTGGGGCTGAGCGGTTGGGCCATATCCCATCAGTCACATAGTTTCTAGTCGTGGAATAGAGGTCGATACGGCAAAGGTGGAGGTAATTGAAAAATTACCACCACCCAGTGATGTTAAAGGAATCCGAAGTTTCTTAGGACACGCAGGATTTTACCGTCGTTTCATCAAGGATTTTTTGAAAATTTCCCAACCTCTTTGTCGTTTGCTTGCTCAGGATACGCTTTTCAAGTTTGATAATGATTGCCTTGTTGCTTTTAATACATTAAAGGAGAAACTGAGCACTGCGCCTGTCGTTGTCGGTCCTAACTGGGTTCTTCCATTTGAAATCATGTGTGATGCTTCTAATTCTACTGTAGGAGCTGTCCTAGGTCAACGGGTTGATAAAATGTTGCGTGTGATTTACTATGCAAGCTTAACTCTTAATCCTGCTCAAGTAAATTATACAACCACTGAAAAAGAGATGCTTACTGTGATTTTTGCTCTTGATAAGTTTCGTGCTTACATCATTGGTTCTAGAGTGAGAATACATAGTGACCACGCTGCCCTTCGATATTTGTTGACCAAACCCCAGGCCAAGCCTAGACTTATTAGATGGGTGCTTTTATTACAAGAATTTGACTTAGAGATTCGGGATAGGAAAGGTAGTGAGAATGTCGTTGTCGATCATTTATCTCGATTAGATAGTCCCCCTTCCCAATCTACTATAGGTCCCATCACAAAGTCCTTCCCTTATGAGCATGCTTATAGTGCCTCTTCTATGCCTTGGTATGCTGACATTGTTAATTATCTAGCATGTTGTGAGTTAAGGCCTGACCTTACCTCCCAGGAGAGGAAGCGTTTTCTTTCTCTGTACATGCAATATTATTGGGAAAATCCCTATCTTTTCAAGTTAGGGAGGGATGAGGTGATCCGTCGATGTATCCCAGATGAGGAGCACACCAAGGTCCTTGAGATGTGTCATCAAGCTCATTGTGGTGGACATTTTGGAGGATAAAAGACTGCACACAAGGTGTTACAATCAGGTTTATTTGGCCCACTCTTTTCAAACATTCTCATACTTATTGTTTGTCTTGTGATCAGTGTCAAAAGGTAGGCTCAATTGGACGTAGGAATGAGATGCCTCTTAATAACGTCTTAGTAGTTGAGGTTTTTGATGTTTGGGGAATAGATTTTATGGGATCTTTTCCCAAATCTATGGGATACGAGTATATTTTACTTGCCGTTGATTATGTGTCCAATTGGGTTGAGGCTATCCCCACTAGGACATGTGATTCTCACATTGTACTCAAGTTTGTGCAGGAAAACATCTTATGCAGGTTTGGATTTCCACGAGCAATCATTAGTGATGGCAGGAAGCACTTCTGCAATAAGCTGTTCGAGAAACTAATGAAAAAGAATGGAATCACGCACAAGATCGCCACCCCTTACCACCCACAGACGTCGGGTCAGGCCGAAACTAGCAACCGACAAATCAAGGGCATCATCGAGAAGACCGTGCAACCCTCTAGAAAAGATTGGGCAAACAAACTGAATGACGCTCTCTGGGCATATCGTACCGCGTACAAGAGCATCTTGGGAATGAGCCCATATCGTCTTGTGTATGGGAAGGCGTGTAATTTGCCTATCGAGATAGAACATAAGGCATATTGGGCCATCAAGACTTCGAACTTTGATCTCTCTAAAGCCTTAGAGCATCGTTCACTCCAAATGTCCGAATTTGATGAGATCCGTAACGAAGCATATGACAATGCACGTGTCTATAAAGATAAAGTCAAAAAGCTTCATGATCGTTGAATCGTGCATAAGGATTTGAAGCCTGGAATGAAGGTTTTATTGTTCAACTCTCGTTTGAAGTTATTTCCTGGAAAGCTTAAATCCCGTTGGAGTGGACCCTTTGTTATTAAAGAAGTGTTTCCCTATGGGTCGGTGAGCCTCATGAAAGAAGGAAGTGTCGAGTCGTTCCTTGTCAATGGCCATAGAGTAAAACCATATCTTGAAGGAGATCTGTCTAGCGTAATGGTGGAATCAATTTATGTTTGCGATCCTCCGTCCATCTGATCAATTTTTGTCGAGCTTATGACAATAAACAAGCGCTTCGTGGGAGGCAACCCACGTTTCTTTCTGTTTTGTTCGTTTTTCTTTCCGTTTTGTTTTTGTTTGTGTTTTGATCTTTTTGTGGTTTTGTGTGGTGCAGGATGAGGAGTTATTTTATCTAGAATGAGAATATGGATCGTAAAAGACGAAGCGTGGAACATCGAGCCAAAAGCATCCAAGTGCCGGACTCAAGCGAACCGACGTTGTGAAATTTTTGAATTCACGTCCAGGGAGGTACCCCAGGCGCCGGACGCACCCAAACCGGTGCTGGGGTACGAATCAAAAGAAATGGGCAGCGAGCTCACCCAGTGCCGGGCGCGTCGAAACCGTGCAGGTGCGAAAAAACGATGGTGACCCGGTACGGGCGCCATGAAACCCGTGGGTCCATTTTTTAATTATATATATATATATACATTGCGAGTTAGGGTTTCTCACTCTCACTCTTTCGTTTGTTTTCCTTCAGCGCGCCGCTTTCTCTCCCAAATCGAGCTTCTTCCTCCGTCCAAAGGTACATCCGTCCGGCGCCTCTTAGCCAGCGCCTCACTCTGCGCCTTCTCAATCTTCTCCGTCCGGCGCCTCCTCTCAGTCCGGCACCGCCCCTCTCCGTCCGACGCTTTGCTTGAAGCGTCGCGCTCCCGCGCACATTCCTCCTCAGTCCAGCCTTCCGCTTCCAGATCCGCGAGCCCAGTACCTGATCCACTTCTCCGTCCGGCGCCTCGCCCACATCCAGCGTCGTACGCCTTAAGCTCTCCGTCCGACGCTTGAGTCCATCCGACGCTCACCTCCGTGCCCCAGCGCCCTACTCGCTCCATCCGACGCTTCCACCTCAACGCTCATCTCCGTCCGTCCGGTGCTACCTTCAAGCGCCACGCGCCTCGCCCAGCGCCCTCGCTCCATCCGGCGCTTCATCCACCGCCAGCGCTGCGCGCCCAAGCATCGCCTCATTTCGTCCAACGCTGCCCTCAGCGCCTCCATTTCGTCCAGCGCTGCCCTCAGTGTCTCCTCTCCGTCCGTGTTGTGTCCGGCGTCGCGCTTCAGCGTTAACGAGTCAGCTTCCCGCGTTTCCTATGAGATTGACCTCGTCCATTTGTCCATTGCCTTCTCGTACGTTTATAAACATGGTTCAGACTAAGAATGCCGTCGGTTCGAGCTCTCGTCATCCTCGAGACGATGATGTTCCTATGTAGGAACCAATGGAGGACATCAGCATAATGTACTCAGCCACGTTTCCTATATATAATCCGGTGGAAGGTACGCATTATCGATGATTTGCATTTCAAGATATCACTCATCCGCGTCAATTCAATTGGCAATTGATGCAAAGTTTAGGTCTTGAGGATAGGGTTAAGAAATATTTGAAGAATTTGGGATTGCTAAAATATGTTATGATGGATTTACCTGGTTACAACCAGTTATTGATTGAATTCTATTATACGATGAGTATTGATGATGAATCCGATTCTTTGTCTTGCCGTCTGTTGGGGCAAGAGTATGTTGTAACACCTCGTATTATGAAGGGGTGTTTGGATTTCGACTTCGGTGCACGCTGTACCCGTTCATTCAATGTCGAGAGGCTTGGCGAATTATCAGGTTTAATAACGGTCATCGGTTGGAATGCCGAGTGGATTCATCGAGGATGCGGCATTGGCAATGGTCCATAAATTTATCGCATTCAATGTTTTCGCAATGAGCGGCCAACAAGGTCAATCTTTGAGGTCTTCTTGCTCACATGCGCGGTAAAGAAGACAAAGGTTTCACGACGTTCTTCATATGGGAACACTTGCGGTGGTGCGGCGACGTGAAATGTCGGCCAACATTATGTCAACTCCCACCGGTTTGTCGCTGCACTTAGGATCATTAATAATGATGGACGACTGCCCTGGGCAAGATCGATCGACCTAAGATGATTGATCTTAGCGAGCTTGAGGCGCCCTTTGCATATAACGAGACTACTCGCACCTCATAATTTGAGGAATTGCATGAAGAGATATATGCTTGCGCAGTACGCGGAAGCCTAAGATGCCCAAGCAGCAGGTGCATGACCATCTCAATCACCTTTGGGTGATATGGTCATCTTTGATACCACTGTTCCATCCGATGATGAAGGCGACCAACATACCGATGCAGGAGGGGATACAGAGCCCATTCAGAGCGACGCCGATCCAAATCATCCGCAGTCCCCTTCTCAGCATTATGCAACGGGTCAAGGGTATAATTCCATACGTGAGGAGTTAGGTCAGTTTAGGAGTGAATTGGCCGGCCACTGGACAGAGTTTCGTCAAGACATATATTCTCGATTTGATAAGCAAAATCAACGTCTTGACAGACATAATCAATTGTGGCATGAGCAGAACCAGCGCTGGAATACGTATAACCAACATATGATTGAGCAGAATCAGCGCATGGCTGCTCTTGAGGCTCAGTGGAACGCATGGACTACATTTCATGGCGCTCTTCCTCCACCACTGCCGTCCGACCAATAGTGATTCTTCACTATTGGGAGTGTATGTGTTTTTCTGTTTTTGTGTGCATCGTTTTGTTTTTGTTGTTTTGCCTGTCTTTGTTTGCTGTTTTTGTAGGTTTTGTTTCGTTCTTGATGCCCCGCCATTCCGGTTCTATCGCTTTCAGGGAAGTCGCCTCTTCTATTCTCTTATATTATTATCTGCAATGAGGACCTTGTCTGTTTTAAGTGTGTGGGGGGGGTTCTTTTTCTGTTTTGTTTGTGTTTTCTGTCGTTTTCTGTTTCGTTTTCGTGTTTGTCGTTTCTTAACCTTTTTGTTTGGACAAGAGAGGATTTTATTCTCTTGAAATCAATGGTGCATGAAGAATTATGCTTTAAGTTGAATTAATTGTGTTTTGATCTGAATTTCATTGCATCTTAGTATATGATTTTTAGTTTGATGAAACTTAGGTGTCAATTTGAACTGTGGGACATGATTAGAAAGATGTGATTAGACAAGGTGTGTGATCGGTTGTCATATGCTTCGTAAATGGAACCCTTCTCTTGTATGATCTTTCCTAAGTAAAAAAGAAAAAGAAAAAAAGAAAATCGTTGTTGTGAAATAAGTGGGCTTAAAATTCGAATAAGGGGCTCTACCCCTCTTGCTTGTGTTGTCTCTCGAATGGAGACTCTATGCTATGGTATAGATATCTACGTTAGGATACTCGAGTGTACAACTTGAAGGTTCCACCTAACGATTATTGTCCTATAATCGGTTTTAAGTTCCACAAGTTTTTATTTATTTTTGTCATTGGGATATCTTACATGAAAGAGAACCATATAAGTTGTATATTGATTTCTGAAATCATGTTGAGTCGAAGCACATCTATTCTATGATAAGTCACATGTTTGGATTGATGAATGAAGATCATTATATTGAGAATTATATTATTAAGATGCATTGAAAGGATGTGAATATGTGATTGATTCTATTTGACGTATTGATTCTATGTGTACCATTCTATTCAAGAAACTAAAGTTTGCTCGAGGACAAGCAAAGAGTTAAGTGTGGGGGAGTTGTTTTGCATGTTTTTGTTTGGGTTTTCTTCGTTTGTTTTTGACGTTTTGATTCCTATTTGGTTATAATCGAATATCTATTATTGGAATCACGCTCATTTTGGTTTTGTGTAGGGAATGTTGAAGTTTATAGCATTTCGTTCATAAAGAGCACACCCAAGCGCTAGACTCGGCGTAGCCGACGCTGGGTGCGCATCGCTTCGTGAGGAAGATAAATGAAGACCCACGTCGGCGCTGACATCCCGTCCGGCGCTAGGTTCCAGTTCATTCACCGCCCGCGTCCGGCGCTGGACGCCCATGCATGATTCTCCCGAGAGCGCCCACGTCCGGCGCGGGAACGCGTCCGACGCTGGACGCTGAAGCCGAACACTCCAGAGGACTCCCGCATCCGGCGCTGCATTGCGTCCGACGCTTCACATGAATTGAAGAACATCCAGGAGGTCGACGCGTCCGGCGTCTCCTCGCGTTCGGTGCTGGCTCCCCTATCCGAGAATGCGCGCGTCCGGCATTGGGCTCGCATCCGGCGCTGCGCGTCTATTCGAGTCCGGCGTTAGCGTGAGTCCGACGCTGTGCTGCTCGCGTTTTGCTTTGATTGTGAACGCGCGCGTCCGGCGCTGGGCTCGCGTCCGGCGCTGCGTGTTATTTTGCGGGTGCTATATATATGTTCTTTTAAACGTGAAACCCTACTTTTTTATTATTTTTTCGTCTTCTTTGCGTGCGTTTCCTCCAACAATTTTCCTTCTTCCAAGCTTTTCAATTATTGTTCTTTCTTTCCTCTTTGATTGAAGAATTATTGTAAGGATTATTGGATTCCTACGCTAAAGTATTGAATATCAATTCCATCGTTCGATTTTGTTCGTAAGTTTCTTCTATCGCTTTATTCCGTCTTTTCGTGTTTGATTGTTATTGATTTCTACGCTTGGTTATGATTAATATTGGTATTTGCATAAGTATTCTTGTCTTCCGTTTAATCTATTCGATTCATGCCTGGGTTTATCATCTTGATCATGTGTTCTTCGCTTTAGGGTTTATTCTTGTCAGATAATTTCTCCTTAGTCTTTTTACGCCTAGTTAATTCGTCTTTCTTTCTTTAATAATTCCTCGCCTAGGTAATCAATCAACCCCTTTGTGATTAGAGTGTGTAGGAATTTATTGCTTTCGTGTGGTGACTTAGTAACGCCCTGTTAAGTTTTCCTTGAGAGACGACTCGGATCAACTTGCTCGCTAGGACGACCTCGTTAGATTGCGAGGGACTTTATTAGTGATCTTTTTAGTCCAAACAATCAGCATATTCAGATCATACTGGCCACAGAAGAAGAAATGACCAGTTCATACTGGTTATCACTCGGACACGGCGAGGCGTTTGGTGTGCCGTATATAGAGCCCCAAAATCCGTTGAGGGATGGGGAACAATTTCCCCCACGAGCACGAGTCATTAGTCGTGACAATGAGGGGGATTCTCGTGCCTTCGAGAGTACTTCACGTTCGCGTCCGAGATGTGGTACGAGACGGTATATTATTGAGGAGTCACAGCACAGCACACATGGTATTGAGGGCTCCGATCGGAGAGCACGGTCCACATCTCGTCAAACAGAGAGACAGAAACGGACCCATCCTCCGACTTCTTCCTCGAGTAGCAGCGATCACCTACGACCTAGTGATCGTCAGTTCTTAGAGGATCTGTCAGAGAGGCATGCTCAGGGGATGGTTGAGCTATCGAGGAAGCACCTTGAGGAGGTTGAGGTACGGATGACGACGAGGTTAAAGAATTGGTTTACGGAGTTGATTGATGTCGTCCGTTGTGGTAGTTCACGACGTACACCGGCATATTCTCCATCCGATCGTCATACTCATCCTGTGGCACGACAATCAGTTGATGAGGCACGGCAATCAGTTGATGTAGATGCACCTTCTCGAGAGGGACCAACAGATGGCAGACATGCAGACCGCCAGCTCGACATTCTGTGCACGAGTTTGGTAGGACTGAGGCCATGCCATCCTATCAAGAGCCACCTCGTGCTTCCTATTAGGAGCCACCTCGTGCCTATCAGGAGCCATCTCATACTTTCTATCAGCAGCCACCTCCTGCTTCCTATCAGCAGTCACCTCCTACTTCTTATCATGAGCCACCTCCTGCTTCCTATCAGCAGCCACCTCCTACTTCTTATCAGGAGCCACCTCATGCTTCTTTGGCTGATATGTTTGATATTTTTAGTGATTGTGGACAAGTAAGTTCAATTTAATTAAATAATTTAAATATTTTGTGTTTATTTAAATATTTTTAAGTCAAATGATATGTTCTACGTAGATTGTGAGAGATGATTGGGCACAGTCGATAGGGATGACCTCCGAAGTCCCGCAACAGTCTACTACTATAGGAATGTCCGATTATGGACACTAGTTGATGACTTGTGGATGCCCTGACAGGATCACATCGGGGATGATGTAAGACGGGCGAGCACTGGTGACACCAGGTGCGTAGCCGTGAAAAGTGGCCGACATCGATTCCCATCGATGGCCCTATCATCTCCATATATTGTTACTGGCAAACCGCGTGAACTTGATCCGACGTTAGTGTCGAACTTCAACTCCTTCATTGATACCACCTCTCGAAAGCAGATGATTATTTCCGAGAGTGGTGGAATTCTTAAACGAGCATTTTTCAAGGATATTCTTAATCCGACCAGCTTATTATCTGCAGACGTAAGTACTTTGAATTTCTAAGTATTAAGAATTTATTTTAGTTGAATTAATTAATTAATACTTATTATTTCAATTGTTCTTATTGTAGACGATTGATTTGTTCATGATGAGCTGTAGAGTGAGGCGGATCACATGCGATACTGTATTGTCCACCTTGAACAATTAAAACACGATTATATTGGACACCGACTTCTATGTAAGTATTGATATTTTTCAATAATTTACATTCATTTATTTATTGCTTAAATCAATTCAAATATTAAATTATTTGAATGTCTCAACAGGAATCCTTCACGTTGGTTGGGAATCTTGTTCACGTGGTTGGAAGGTCCTCGAGAGTATTATTTCCTTGATCAAGGGCACGACGAGATTATCCACTATGAGCGATTGGTCCAGCATGCATCAGGTGATTTTTGTAATTCAATATCATGCTATATATTTAAATTTTAATATATATGATTGTGTTATATAGGTGATTATGCCTATCCTTATCGAAGGACACTACGTCATCGCTGTTATTAGAGTGCTTGACTGGGCGCTTGATCTATATGATTCGATATATTTTTGATGAGATGATCATGCGAAGAGCAACCGCGCCCAGCAGATGGCTCCCATATTGCATTTATTTGGACACATCTTGGATGAAGCTGATTATTGGAGCCAAAACGATACGAGCATATCGAAAAAAACCATGCCACTTGAATTATGTATCCCGTCACCTGATAACCAGTTCTCCCAAAGAGACGGCGTTGCTTGTGGTCCATATGCATGCATGTACGTTGAGCGTGTGATATCCGGATCGCCGAGTATTAATTAGGGGACTACTCATGTATCAGCATATAGGAAAATTATAGCTACTTCTATTTTTGAGTTGTGTGAAAACGGTTAGATTATTTATGAATTGTTTATTTTTTGTAAATATTTTTGTATGATTGTTTATATAGAATATGTATATATATTAGTGTTAGTATTGCAATTGTTTTTCTAGAATATTTATATATATTATTGTTTATGATTGCAATTTAAATTGATATATATTTAGTGTTAATTGGTATTGCAATTGCTTATAATAATTCTTCAAAATTATTATATTCAATAACAATTGCTTAGTATTCGTCGTCTATATTCAAAATATTTATAAGACCAATTATGAACATATTAAGTCGGCGAATATTTTCGTCATAAGATAACAGAAAATTGGATGATATAAAGAAGAATAACAATAAAAGGTGTCAAACACAATAACTTCGAAATATTAAAAAAAAATTACAACAACTTTAATTAATCGCTTATGCCTTCATCCATTTGATTTGGACATGTCCTTCGTGTGTGTCCGGGTTCCCTACAATGGCTGTATTTCTTTGGTGTTCGGCGTCTACTGCTAGACGATTCTCCCATATGGTTTGTAGGCACTCTTCTTGTAGACCTTTCACCACCGGATCGAATCCGACTTGTTCTAGGTCGTCCAACCTATCTTGTCACAATATGAGGCAATAAATTCGCTTGAGCTACCTCATTTGGAACCATCCAATCATTGTATTGAGGGACATGATTCACTGTACCACTGTATGTCTCAATTAAAGTGTTGGTCGTGTAGTATGATTCGACGTAATTGTGGATGGATTCTCCGGCCTTAATGTCAATGAAATATATTAGTATGAGTTACATGAAAAATATCCGACGTGTAGTATTAGTATTAAAACATACTTAATGGCAGCAATTGCGTGTGAACACGACATCCCGTCTTGGTTAAATTCTCGACAATCACACGATTTGAGTTGAAGATCGATCAGGAAGTTCCTAACGCCAGACTGCACCCTATATTTTGCATTTGTAGACCTCGTCGTGAAACGAAGACTTTTCGACACCGCCATCGTAAGCTTTTGACCGCCTCATCGCGAGATAGTTGTCCGACCTACGTGCTGCTGCTCGTCTATCGTTGAACCACTGCTTAATTACAAGTCTGATTACCTCCAACATTGAGCACATTGGAAGACGTCTCGCCCATAATAATCGAGAGTTAAATGACTCTGCTGCATTTGATGTTAAGAAACTAAAATGGCTCACGAGGGACTTTGAACGGGCCCATTTTTTGGGTCCTACACGGAGCAGTTTTTGGTATGCTTTATCATTTATGCTCTCGATAGCAGACATAACACGTTGGTATTGTCTAGGCTCGTATGCATAAGCAGCTTATTGGAACATTTCCACCACAGTGCAGCTACGAAACTGTTTGATCTTGTTCACTAAGTGGTAGAAGCATAAGGCGTGATGAGCTTGTGGAAATACTCTCTCGATGGCGTTAGCTATGGACACGTGTGTGTCCGAGACAATTAAGAGGTTTTCAATATTTCCAAATACCCGTTGGATCCGTGAGATAAACCATGACCAAGATTCATCATTCTCAATTGGCCTAATACCATATACCAACGGGAACACTTGCTCGTTGGCATCCTTCATTAATGCAACAAATAAAATTCCCTTATTCTTTCCCTTGAGGTAAGTACCATCTACGACGATCACTGGTCTCAAACAAAAATAGAAGGGAGCAATAGATGCAGCGAGAGCAACGAACAAATTCCGGAATCGACCATCTCCATCGACCTCATAAGCGGTAAATGTACCGGGATTCGTCTGTCTCAACATCTGCAGATAACCTGGCAGCATTTGGAATGACTCATCATGCCGACCGTATATCAACTCAATCATTGTATTTCGGGATCGCAACGCCACATCATAACTGATGCGGACACCAAAATCATGTTTCAACTCCGCCATAATTGATTTAGGCTTCATGATTTCACCTATTGTGCGTATTTTTCGAGCATAATACGCTGCAACTATCTTTGAATGGACCTTCAATGGACCAACACAACCCAAATCACGGTGACATTTTTGTTCAGATATAAACTTATAAACTTTCCAAATATTACCTCGTTGGGCAGCTCGTAACTCAAAATTACACCTCTCACAGTGCTTGCATTTAAATATCAGTCGTGTTGTATCTGAACGACCAACGACATATTCCGCCCCCTGCTCCATATGCAACACACCAACAGCAAGATAGAAGTCATCTTTTCCATAGTAATATGAATTACTAGTCAATTCTCCATCCATTGTCGGGTCCATTACACGAGCAATAAGTGAAGCTGCAGCGTTAAACGGAATGACCGGAACTAACCAGTTAATTAGTTCTTCAGCATCGGGTTGGTTGACATCTTCTGGATAAATGCTTGGATTAATCAAAGATAATAGTTTGGGAAGTCCTCATTCTCTTCGAATCCATCCTGCAAAATCAATAAACGTATTATTTAAAATTGATTGTTCGGGATTGTCATCGGAGGCATCTGAGTCGGTCTCTTCAAGATCTTCGATCTCAGGTACATATTCTTCTTCTTCGTCTTCTGCATCAACATCATCATTCTGAATAGGAGTTGTTGGCCTTATTGTCCCGGTACCATGCGTACCATGCTCCGTAGCGAGCCTTTGGGATTCAGAAAATCAATCACCAGAAAGTATACTTCGAACATCTTGTAAAGACTCTCCTTGCATCTCCGTGTGGATCGAATGATTGGGCTCTCCCGGGTTTGATCCACTCGCAATATTTGTAGTGTTGTGAACTACATAAACGCGTGGATATTCTTCGGACATGCACAATCGAGCAAACATTTCATCATCGGTTAACAATTATTTTATTATCCGACCATATCGAGATATGGATAAATAAAATAATTTATAATCCATGCTCAATTCATTGGCCTGCAATAAGTGATTGATATAGTATACGAGGCTGTAAAGATAACGATCTAGAATTTAGGCAATTTGTTGACACCCGCCAATATACATACAATCACTATCAAACTCTTCACCATAATTCACAGTAATGAATTTCCAATTGTCCATCTACATAAAGAAAGAATAAATAAAAAAATTAAAATAATATTCTCAATCAAAATATAATTTCAAATCACAAGGAGATTGGAAAATTACCTATGATATTGGAAAATGCTTGAATTCTCCGTGGTTTTCCTTCAAATGCTCTGCTTCAACTTCAATTGGAAAGATTATGGTATTGGAAAATGAAGTTATGAGATGTGAATGAATGAATGAATTCGAAAATTTTATAGAAGGAAAACAACAACAAATGATGAGTGTCTGTGTAGCATTCATGTGAAATTTATTCAATTACTGTAACAATAGAGGATTCAGACTGTACGAAATTACTGTAGCTACAGTGAATTCAGGCTAATTATTGTACAAAGTTACTGTAACAATAGTAAATCAAACCTATTATTGTACTAAATTACTATAGCAATACATGATTCAGTACATTATATAAATTCAGTTTCACGTGAATGAATTGAATGGTACAATAATTTGAGAGAAAATTCAAAGCACTTACAATGGCGAGCTATATTGAAATAATTAAAAAAAAAACACCAGAAACCGATCGGATCCAGTCGGTGTGTATATCTCGGATTCCTCACACACGATCGGAATCCGATTGGTTTGTAAAAGGAATCCGAGCTGCGCAATGGAATCCGATGAGGAATCCGATCAGAATCCGATTGGTATAGCATCGAAAATCTCTATATGAGAAACCAATGGAATCCGATCGAATCCGAGCACAAATCTTTCGGATTCCGGGCGTAGTTCGTTATTTTACACAGAAAACCAAGATAGCTTTGTCAACATTTAAGGGTATATTTGTCCATACAATATAAATCTACCTGATTTTGCATGTTTTTATCCCATCCGGGTACTTACACATGTGGCTTATGAGATATGGATATTTCGCCAGCCACCCCATATATAGGACTCGATTGGTAGCTAGCCTGATGAATTTTATTTATTTTTAGAAATAATAATTACACTTAGGTACTCAACTTATCCATTTAAACTGTAATATAATATGTTCATCATAGTTTTAAGGAGGTTAAGAAAAAAAAAATCTCTCTTTTTGAATGTAGATAGATTCTCATATACATGCCCCTGAGAGTTTGATTTAGTTAATTAAAACTGGTAAATTTGGAAGAAAGAAACTCATATATATGCAATGAATACTCACATTAAATTTATGCACCTAGATAAGGATGTTATCATATTATAGTTGAAAAGAATAATAACAAAGTGGAATTTAGTGGGTTGGACCATTTAGGAAAAGAGGTGGTCTCATGTGCAGATTTTCGCATGTACGGAGAATGATATTTTTCTTTAGTATAAATGATACTTTTGAATTATAGTGTAAAAAACAAATAATATTCCCTCCGTCCCATTATTGTTGACTCGTTTTTCTTTTTGGGATGTCCCACTATTGTTGGCCCGTTCCAAAAGAAAATAATTTTACACTAAAAAATATCTCGGATTTCGCATCACACACTATTTGACACACAAAACATAACTTTTCTTAATCTACGTGCAAAAAAAGAGCCAATAATATCGGGACGGATGGAGTACTTTTCTTTAATATAAATGATACTTTTATCCATTTGTATCGTACAGATGGATGTACATGAATTTTTGTATTAGGAAAAACTCACCAAATAAAATTGGTCTGGCCCTAAATCCAATAGGCCTCACTAAGATATAATGAAATCCACATGTTTGGACCCTAGCTCGTTTAAAATCATAGTTGGAATTATTGAACTATTATTCTTAATATAAAATATTAGAACTAGAAGATTGTTGTAACTCGTAAGAGTCCTCAATAATTTAAAATAACAATTAAAAAATATAATAGAAAGAATTTGGAAACTCAATTATTATGTTTAATATAAAATATAAGAGCTAACAGATTGTTGTAACTTGTATGAGTCCTCAATAATTTATAAATAAATATTCAAAAATATAATGCAAAAACTATACGAACAATTTAGTTGTTGTTGTAAATATAGATTTTATATTTATCTCATATATTAAGGATGACCAAAACCCTAGCCCTAATTTGTATCTCCCTATAAATAGAGGCTTTAACCTCATAGTAATACACACTCATTTATCTCTCTACTTTCTCTCCACTTTATAACACGTTATCAGCACGATAGTTCTTTTTTCTTGTTTTGTTCGATTGCCTCAAGAATATCAAAATACTGATTCTTCAAGGTTCAAGATCAATTGAATTGGAGATTAGTGGAGGTGGAGAAGTGTTACGGGAGAGACGGTACTGCAATGGGTTGTGCGAGGATCAATTGCCCCTGCAAATGTCTTGCCACAGAATATGGCGCATATTGAGGCTAATGATATGAATGGATATGAATGGTTATCGGGTAATGCAAGCATTTTATTTATTTATTTAATATTAAAACAAAATTGGGGGAAGTTATTTTGCTTATGCTCGAGAATTGATGACGATGATGGCAGTAGAGATTTCGAAAATGTGAAAGAAAATTGAATTGTGCATACAACTTTGAATTTTAATTGTAGGCTGTTTTTTTTTTTTTGTGCAAAACATTATGATTTTTTTGTTATTTTCTTTCCTAAGAATTATGAATTGGATATTTTTTATGAATTTTTGTTTTGCTACAAGTGAATGTTCGACATTAAATATCAGATTAAGATCTATGTGGTTCTCTTGGTTTTAGTTAATCCTTGTATTATGGTTTGTTCCTTCTTTTAATTATTTCGTACTATGCGAATTCGTTGATTTGTTTCTTGTGCGTATGATGATTTTGTAATTTCTAATAATCTTGAAGATTATTGAAAATGAATAGTTGAAATTCTTGATGAAATACAATGATATCTCTTCATATTTTTATTATTATTCATTTTGTTATTGAATTGCTTTGTCTATTATCATTATATTGAATCAAATTGTTGCTCCCGAAGTAGCACAATTAATATTCTTAAAGAATATTATATGTTCTTGAAGAACAATTCATATTTTAGATGATATATATATATATATATATATATATATATATATATATATATATATATGTTTTCCTTGATGAAAAACATAACTTTATGTCATATTAACATTGATTTGCCCAATTCCTACTTATGGAATGATATTAAAGTTGAGTTGAAATATCTTATTAAAACAATCCATGAAGGATTACTACAATTCCAAATAACAATATTCTTATTGTTGGATCTAGATGAGCTTTAATTCATTCTCACCACGTGTATCAAATCAATTATATATGATACATTATTGTATCTAGACAATAATCTTGTTGCTTTGAATTTCAAATTCAAGTACGCGAATTATTACCAAGATATAAATATTTGGGTTTATCATTTTTACAATTAGTACGTGATTATAATGCCTCCAGAAGAGGATTTCCCATTTGACCAATTTTTTTATCACCACTCCAACGTATCTATATATGCTCTACGAAATATTATATGTATACTCCGTGAACATACATATATAGAGCTCATAATTGGGGATCAATATATAAGTTGGTACATTGATTTTATAATCCAACTCTAATCGTATCCGACATTAGGGGGAGATATGAGATCCGAATGACAGAATGTCGAAATACTCTCGTTGGATTAACCATTTAAATTTACGCACTATGAACTCAAACTTCAAAAAATTATTGATTGTCAAAAGAGGACAAAATCTCGTATACTTGTGATATATGCACCACAAAGAATTGAAATCCATTGTGGATGAAATGAATTTATTGATACTCCTCAACGCTAGAAGCGTAAGAGACTTATTACCTATTGGTGTTAAAGATGAAATTTTTAGGTTATACAAAATCAAATAAAGAAATTATACCACTACAAATATCTCTCGAAGAGGATCGTCCTGAAGACGAGAATCCCAATATATTTGCACGTGCACTAAATAATTATAACGTTGGGATTATAGAACGACCAGATCAAGATATGAAGGGAAATATTGAGAATCTGATTTTTTTTATAAATTTTGTGAATACAGGAGAAACATATAATAATAGTTATCGACAACATATTTTGCCTCAACAAATTGTTTGCTCAATTTAAAATTTGGATCCAAAATCAAATATGATAGTTGAGTGCCAGAAGCACCGAGTAATATAGAAAGCAATTGAGGTAGATCTTAACTCGCTAAATGTGGACAATAAAGTGGTGAGAAATCAAGCGATGTTAGTAGCTCAAGGGTTTAAGTAGAGACTCGAATTAAATTTTGATCAAACATATTCTCCCATTATGATATTATGTTCCTCTATTTAATATATATGATAATTATCATGAATAAGATATCTAACTGATAGTTGCATTTTGGTATGAGTCATTGGACGTTGATATTTATATGAAAGTCCCTGAGGGACTCAAGGTTCCTAACACGTTATCTAACACAAAGGAAAAATTAAAATCGCAATATGTATTATATCAATTTAGAAATGGTCTGGTGGCATAACCGGCTAAGTGAGTTCCTCCAGAAGATGATATGTGAATAATAACTCATGCTTAAAGACGAAGTTCGAAAGACTTAGATAAAACTAAGTATTGTCTCAACCTGCAGATTGAGCATATCCTCTATGAAGTATTTTTATACCAGTCGACCTAATTGAAAGAGCTTTTAGATAAATTTTAGCTATTTAATTACCTAAAGGTTTTCCCGTCACTTGAAGTGATAAGGACTCATTTAGACCAAAGAATATGAAAATTTTGTTTTTTGGACCAGAAGTTCCTTACTTATATGCGACATTGGAGCAATATTTTAATAGGTCTGATATAGAATTTCAAGTTAACATGTTAGCAAGAATTTGGAATGGAATTAACCATATTCTTTGTTATCTTCAAGGAAAATATGATATTGGTCTATTTTATGAAAGAAATCGAGATTCAATATTAGTGGCTACTCGATTTTGATTTTAATATCTAATAAAGCTAAATTCCAAACTGGTTATATATATTATGCTATAAGATATATTCCCCCATTATCCCATATAAGAACACTATAATTTGTATTGCAAATATTAGTGTGAGTATGTTATTTTCAAGATTGTTATATTGAGGGGGAGCAATAATTTCTAAATAATCATGAATATTAGACCTTGAAGGTCAAAAGGTCCCGAAGACCAAATGGTTGTACTCTTTTTTTTTCCTTGCCAAGTTTTTTCCAATGGGGTTTTCTTAGTTAAGGTTTGTAACGAGGCAACTAATGCAAAATATGAACAAATGTATGTCATGTACTCTTTTTCTATCAGATTTTTCCCACATGATTTTTTCAAAGAGATTTTTAACGAGGCATGGACATCAAAACAATAATGTCCAAGGGAGAGTATTGCATGAAGACTATGTTGTTTGTGTCATGCAACTAAAAGGAAGATACGCCGCACATTCGTTCAAGTGATAATCTGACGGACTTATTCACAAAGGCGTTGCCAACATCAACATTCAGAAAACTCATACACAAGATAGGCATGAGTAGACTCAAAGATCTGCAATGATAAAAATGCAGGGGGAGCGACTGTACTCTTTTTCCTTCGATCAATTTTTTTTCCCATTGAGTTTTTATTTGGCAAGGTTTTAATGAGGCAGTATTTTTCTTTCTTTTTATGTTTGGTCATTCAGGGGAAAGTGTTGTAAATATAGATTTTATATTTAGCCCATATATTAAGGATCATCAAAACTCTAGCCCTAATTTGTATCTCCCTATAAATAGAGGTTTTAACCTCATAGTAATACACACTTATTTATCTCTCTACTTTCTGTCCACTTTATAACAGTTGTAATATTTCATCTGCACTATATATATATATATACTCTTTATTTATTTTTATTACATGCGCTAAACCAAACAGCCCCTTAAACAGTGACATTCTTCTGTTTTTCCCTCTCTTATAAAACGCCTCTGCTAATTCTCTGCCAGTCTCTATACGTATCGACCAAGCTAATCATCAATGGCGGAACCCAAAACCAAATACGATCGTCAACTCAGGTACCATATTCCTATTTTCTCCTTAATTCGCATTATTTTCTCACTGTCCCCTGCACAATTTCGTTATTTGTAACCAATTTTTTTTTCTTTTATTGTTTAAAGAATCTGGGGTGAGCAAGGGCAAGAAGCCCTCGAGAAATCAAGCATATGTTTGTTGAACTGTGGGCCCATCGGTGCAGTCCTTGAAAAATCTAGTTCTTGGTGGAGTTGGAAGCATCACTACTGTTGATGGCTCGAAAGTTGAGCTTGGCGACTTCGGAAATAATTTTATGGGTACAAAATGAAATTTGATCTTTTCTTTTTTCGTGCCGAACTATATTGGTTTATGTGAGTTTTTATTAGGGAGAAAATTTAGTATAACTTATATAATAAATTTGCTATTCTTTCTACACCTATTATTAAGTTTGATACACTTTTTAATCAATTGTACAAAAATAACCTCTCCCACATCACATGCTCACTGTTACACGCATACTGATACACATGCACTGACATACCTAATGTTTTTTTCAGCTTTTTCAATTTTCAATTTGAATTGTTTGAATTAAAACCACTTTAATATTTTAAAACTACTCTTATCTCTCTCACGCCCTTAAACTCCTCTCTCTATCTCTCTCTCTCTCGTACCCTCCATCGCATTTTTCGGGCGGCCAGCCGTCAACCCTCCCTCCCTCCCTTTTTCCAATGGCCAACCATTTCTTCATTCCCTCTGTCGACGACCAACCCTCTCTCTCTCCCATTTTCCCTGTGGCCAACCCTTCCTCTCTTTTCCTCTATTTTCCGATGGCCAACCATCCCTCTCTCCCCTCTGTCGGCGACCAACCTCTCTCCCTCTCCCTTTTCCGTAGCCAAACTTTCTCCCTTCCCCTCTGTTTCACGGTGACCAACTTTCCATCCCTCTTATTTTTTCGGTGGCCAACCATCTCTCGCTCTCTTCCCGACGACGATAGCGGCCAAAACTACTAAGGCGCTCACCTAGCCCGCGACTTACCCCTACGACCCTCTCATTGGCGGCTAACCTCCTATTCTAGCGACAACTCTAAAGTTATGGCTTCTTCTTCACAAGTATATTTTCAAGGTTTTATTTGTTTATATTTTTATTTGCATATTTTTTGTCATTTTTTATATTTTTTTTATATTTTATAATCTAGATTTAATTTGAATTAATAAAAAATAACTATGTCAATTTGAATATTAGTATTAGACTAATTAGATAAGGCTCGCTACAAGGAAAGAACCTGTCTAGTTCATAATACAGTCTTGTAAATAATAAAATGTTGAGATAGAAAATGAAATATGGTGGATTTTGTGGGTATCTTATGTTCGTCAATATTAATTAGATAGACTTCGGTTTCAAAAAGATTACTTATCACCATGATTGTTCATATATAAATTTCTAAAAGAATTAAAAATAATACTAAAGAATTTAGACAAATAAAAAACATATCACATATAATTGTGTCTAATTAAGATAAAATACAAATGGTGGTTATGAATCGAAAAGATCCCGTAACTCAATTAAGTATGACCTTTTAACTTATGGTGAGTTTAAATTCATTTAAATTGTAACCCTTTTTTGAATTTAAATTCATTTAAACTTTAACTATTTTTTGAGTTCGAGCATGATTTATATTATTTGAGTTGAGTTACATGTTTTAAATATTATTAATTAACTATGGTGGTAAATTTGAAACTGTTTAGATAATCGAATATGATTTTAGAATATTTTCTAATGTTGGATTATTATTGTTGTATATTTATTAAGTGTATTAATAAATTTGTTATAATTGAACATATTTATTATCATTTTTTTAGTAAATAGGAAATGATCGAGTTCTTAAGGCCCGCGATCATAAATCGTCCATCCACAATCAGCATGTACTTCAAACCCAATTATTTCAAAATGGTCATTATGAGATTCAATAATATGGACGGTGAACAGTTGGTGGCTAGGTTTAGGCTAGAGTGTTTTGATCACTTAGTTGGTTGGGAACCTAGATCAAAGTCTAACATGAGTTTGCACTATGTGGTCTCCAGACAGATTAAGTCCCACAATGCTGAAGATTGGGAGCTATGGTTTTTCATCAATGGAAGGAAAATTTGTTTTTCCCATTCGGACTCTGTGTTCGTGACAGGTTTAAGTTTTGGGACGTCATTTTTCGATCCTACAGCCAAGTACGATCCGCGACATGTTAAGGTTTACCAAAGGTTTGTTGGTGGTGGGGGGACTAGTATAGAGAATCTAGGCGTGAGATTTTTTGATACGGACCCTCCGATTGATGATAAAGACGGTAATCTATATTTTTGTATGGCCCATGTCTTAGTTCTCTATGCATTCATGCTTGAAATCGACTTGCCACAACTTATGGATCAGTGAATTTGGCCTTAGTTGACGATTTGGACGTATTTGCTAATTTTCATAGGCCGGCTATGCATATAAAATTCTCAAATACTAGATATGGAATATCAAGACCAAGGCGAAATCCACTTCTACGGACTGTCATGGACAATGTATATTTGGTCAATTGAGATCATTCCGATCTGGGCACGACAGTTGAAAAATATGTCCGGGGGGATGCGTATCCCAGATGCATGAGGTGGAAGTTCACAAAGATGATTGAGGAGGATACACAGCCCATGTTTAATCGTATGGTATTATTGTTATTATTCAATAATTTTTATTTATTTATTATATTATATGTTTTCTATTCAAATATAATGTAATATGTCTTGGTTTATTGTTTGGACAACCGTTTTTAGAGTTAATTCCAGACGACTAGGAAAAAAACATGTCGTACTATACGTTATCTTTATATCCCGGTGTACTAGGCGTGAACTACAAAAAACCCATTCCCATTTGTATGTCCGAGGAACAACTCCCGTCCCTTATTAGAACACAGCCCCAACCTCGTTCTAGAGCAAAGTCTTGTCCTGATGATGTGGTGATTAGTAGACTACAGTTACGCAGTACAAGGGTAAGTACTTCTATTGTTGATGAGATTGATACAGAGCATGAGGAGCCACGACGTCAGTCTGCGGAGAAATAGAGTGGGTCTATTCATAGATCGAACAAGGGACGAAGATAGGATACAGGGAAGCATGCAAGACAACCACCTTTCTCTTCATCGAGTAGTGACGGTGAGCACCACATACATCTTAGCCATAATGATCGTCGTTGGATCACAGATATGATCCATAATGTGGTTCGAGAGAATATTTAAGGACTGAAGATGTGGTTTGACTCTATACTTGATAAGACTCGATGTATATGTTCGCATAGTACTGCGGCATATACGTCCTCCTATCATGGCATGACCCATCGCCGACGTGGGGTGACGATCAGGAGCGACAACATTCTATTTGTACTCCCGTGTCGAGTTCAAACGTACCCCAACAAACTCATCTATTAGATCAAACGTCTCCAGGGCCCTTGGTTTCACATGGCGTAACCCAGTCAGATTTTACACCCCATCATCACTTTCTACAAGTCCATGGATCTAACTCTGGAGACATCAACTAGCTCTGGAGGCATCAACCCATCATACAGTCAGGATCCAACTCGTCATTCCATGGCGGAGATGCATCATAACTGGACCATTCAAGGACTTGACCGTATGGAACAAACTAGACAATTGGTAAATTATCTTATTTTATATTATTGCATCATATTTGATATGTTTGATTTTTCTAACTCTGTTGCTTGATGTCAAAATTAGGAGACTCGTAGAAGCGAACGAATAAGGTTCGCTTCGGTTGTATTGAGATCACCTTACGTGAATAGTTCGATGCCTCGTCCTATCCCCGATAGTGTATTCACTTCTTATGAAAGTTTTATTGAGGCAACGAAAGGTGCTATGATTATTAAAGAGAGTGGATGCATGCTTACTTTTAGATATTTTCTTCGTATGAAATACCCTTCTAGTGATCTTGACGTGATGGTAAGTAGATACTATTTGTATTTTCACGTATCAAATCGTTATTTGAAAAACGAATTATTTGTTGTAGGATATTGATTTGAAAATGATGCATCTGAGGACGAAATTAATAAACGAATAGGACTTGATGGATGATGTCAATAGTGAGAACACGATTATATTGGACACATATTTTTTGTAAGTATATATACTTTATTAAATCATAATTAATTTATATATCTTATACATGTGAATATATATTTCTTGCTGAAAAGTTGTACCTCCATCGATCATGGCTTCAAGTATTTGAGACACTTCAATCACAATAGTCACATAAAGATGCTGCATCCAACTAGACTCCAACCGTTGATCGGTATCGGGCAACCCGTGACCTAAAGTTGGGCCAAACTTAGTGACTAATTATAAAATTTAATTTTGTTTGTGTTTACAAAATTGAAACTTTTTTTTTACAAATCATCATCCTTTGTTTCATTGGTGGTCATTACATTTTGTGTCGAATGCACATGACGGTCGGGGTGTGTGAATTTTTCGATTCGATGTATTTTATATTTGAGCCTCAGGCCCGAGAGCAGCGACTAATGAATTTGTATTGCTTCATGATGCTATGGGCACGTTTCTTAACCAAATCTTGCTGGTTTAAAAAAAACTCACTCGGTGTTCGTGGCTATCCGCATGAGGTGGTGTTTAGAGCAGCAGTACTTGAAGAGCAGTTCTATCAACAAGACAACACCAGTTGCGGATAGCTTGTGTGCATGTACTAACATCTCATTTCAGGTTCCTCGAGTATTGAGTGGGGCATGAGAACATATATATTAAAATAAACCATCATTGAAAACATAAAAACAATCATATTCTTAAGTATATTACGTGACAAAATTATAAGCAATTAATAATGAATCATATATTCATTAAAAAAAACAAAAATCACGTTTGCTCAACGGCAGCTAACCTCACCGGTGGCACTTCGACGACGGCTAACCTATTTTTCCGATATTCGTCGTCATTTTTGCTTGTACGTGATTTTTGTTTTTTTAACATGTTAAAATAAGTTATTAATAATTTATTTGTGAAAATTAGAGGAAAAAAAAGAAAAGAAAAACGCAGCGACCTGGGCAGCGGTCACTACCTCGGTCACTAGCTTTAACCACCAAAATAGTCCACGGCAGCAGGCGGCCCAACGGTCGCTGACTGGCCCGCTGCCAACCTGCGCGCTTCGCCCCTTTTGCTTCGTTCTCCTTCGTTGGGGCTCCGAATTATTCTCATTTATTTTCCACGTCTTCGTATCGAACTCTTCTTCGATAATAATGATCCTTTTATCCTAAATTAGTATCTATTTTCCTACAAAAGTCTAGAAAAAATCCACAAAGTATCAAGTTTTCGCAAAACACTAAACTTTACAATATAACTCATTACAAACATGATTTGGCTTAGTGAAATGGCATCAAAAGCATCCTAAAATACATGCAAAGCCATATTTATCAACCCCCAAAGTTAAACGTTGTTTGTCCCCAAACAATAAAAGAAGAGAAACAATGGATACATAAATTTAATAATAGTTGATGTAATTCTAATCGTCCCCTCTTCCTGCGCACGTTGTATGCGTATGTCCAGGTCACCGCACTGACTATATTTCTTTGGCGCTTGACGTCTGTTACCGGATGGCTCATCAGTATTGGGTCTATGTGCAGCTCGCTCACCACCATCTCGAAATCGACTTTATCTTGGGCTCCCAGCCTGTCGACGTACAATAGGTGGCAGTACCATGATCTGAACCATCTCTTCCGATACATCCCAGTGTTCTTGCGGAGGAAGATGATTTACTGAGCCACCATATGTATCGAATAAATAATCCCTTGTGTAGTAATCATCCACATATGACTCGACTGATTCACCGGCTTCCTTATAAAAAATATTTTATTAGTGAGAAAGTCATTAATTTAATATACACAAATTAAATTATAACATACATAATTGTTGCGGTCACATGAGAACACATCATGGCTTCTAGGTCATATTCGCAGCATTCACATGTTTTTTCTTGAAGATTGATCATGAAGCTTCGTTCGCCAGCTTGCACCTTGTACTTCTTATCACCTGTACTCTTCACACTGTAACGTCGGCTTTTCGTAACTTCTGTGAAGCTTTGTAACCGCCACCTCGCTCAGACGGGCATCGCTATTTTATGCAGCAACCCTTCTCTCGCTAACCATTTCTCGATTACAAGTCGAACTGCCTCCAGCATCGAGCAAATTGGGGTTGTCTCGTCCACAATAATTATCCATTCAAAGTCTTTGCTCATTTGATGTAAGAAAACTAAAATGACGCACATGACACATCGATCGAATCCACTTCTCTGGTCCAATACTAATCAACTTATTATACGCATTAGGACTCAATCTATTGATGATGTTCATAGAACGATTATACTCAGTTTCATCGTACGTATATGTAGCTCGTTTGTACATCTCTAACAACTTCAATTTTTTCCCCAAAAACTCTTAATATGGTCGAGCAAATGGTAATAGCATATAGCGTGAGTGGCATTAGGTAACTCACTCCTAACAACATTAGCAATGAAGACGTGTTGGTCAGAAATAATCAAGAGGGGGAGGGGGGTCAATATTACCCTACACAAATCGAATCTTCGAGAGAAACCACTTCCACTATAAATCCCTTTCAATCGGTCCAACACCATATGCCAAAGGGAAAACTTGCTCGTTTGCGTCTTTCGTCACTGCAACGAACAAAATATCCCAATTTTTGCCCTTGAGATGAGTGTCGTCGACTACGATCACCGGTCTAAGAGAAAAATAGAATGACCCAATAGAAGCTCCGAGAGCAACAAAACACTATATGAATATACCATCATCCCCCCACCTCAAAATAATACATAATGCTCGGATTCACTTGTTTCAACATATAGAGGTATTGAGGCAGCAGACGAAACGACTCCTCATGTCGGCCGTCTATCATCTCAATCCTAATATTTCGTGCTTCGCAAAGCGACATTGTATTTGATACTAACACCAAATTCAGTCTGCAGCTTTGCCATAATAGACCTCGGCCTTGGAATCTCGTAATCAACTTGTATTTTTTGTGCTACGATGCAACCACTTTCGAATATGCCTTTATCCGCGCAAATTATCCCAAATTGCGATCGTATGTATGCTCACTAGTAAATTATGAATATCCCATATCCCCTCAGCACTCGTGGTGCGCATATCAAAGTTACACTGTTCGGAGTGCTTGCACTAAAGTTAAACGTCTTGCATCTGAATGAACTACAACGCATTTTGCACCTTGCTTTATATTCCACAACCCAACGGTAATAAAAAGTTTATCTTTGTTGTCGTATAAAGAATTCTGGCACAACTCGCGCTCATCCACTCTCGATAGGTCATGCTCACGAGCCTTAATTGATACTATCGCGTCCAACGAAATAACTGGAACTAACCATCATACTCAATTTCGAGTGACTCTTGAGTTAATTCCAGCAAAAAGTGTGCCCAACCCCTTTTTCTCGACGGACCCAACCTGCAAATTCAGTGAGTGAAAAATTTATCATCTAATTTTCAGGTATATCTTCAGGAGCGTCTGAATCAGTTTCAGCCTTGGATGAGGGGATAGATTGGTCTTTATTTCCATCTTCCTCATGTCGACCTTCTGGAGTATCATGTGAGGTTGTTTGTTCCTCACGCGCAGCGGGCGTTGAATTAACATTCAGCCTCGAATAAACTTCATGAATTCATTCTGGATCATAATTGCTTAATCCGAGATAGTTTATTGGTTCCTTGTCCTATTCAGGGGCATCGCTCCATAAATCATACGACTCCCAAACATGATAGGGTGTATGACACGACTCCCCATCATGATAGGATGTGTTTGAAGAATTGACATAGATTTCTTCCTGCTGCTGTCCAACATCACCAAGCTAATCCAATGAATCATATCTCTTACTCTCTTCCAAAGAATACTCGAATTGAGAAGATTGTGTACTATATTTATGCCCTCCACTTGGAGGAGGATCAAACTCTGGGACATAGAATTCCTGACACTGTTGAACGTTTGTAGTATTGGTGTGAACAACGTATAGGGCAAGACATGCTTCTGCCACGAACAAACGATCAAATTCTTCTTGACACGTTAATGGATACTTTAATATCCTACCACGTGCAGTTTTTGATAAATACAATAATCGATAATCTAAGGTCAATGAATCAGCCAACGTGATGTGGTTAATTTTGTAGATAAAGGTAAAAGTGGAGTCATCGTGAATGGGCAAAACCCGTGAAGTCCCTCAAATGTAGTCAAATCCACCGAAAGTTTTCCATCTACATAAAAAAGAAATCATATTCTTAAGCATACTTATTAATTAATACTTAAAAAAAATCATCACTAATTAATAATAAATCATATATTCACTAAAAAAAGCAAAAATCACAATCAATCTTAAAAAGACGGCAACTTTTAGAAAAATAGGTTAGCCACCGTTGAAGTGCCTCCAGAGAGGTTAGCCGCCGTTGTGTGCTCAAAGGCGGCTAACCTCTCCGGCGGCACTTCGACGACGACTAACCTGTTTTTTTGAAAGTAGCCATCATTTTATGTTTGATTGTGATTTTTGCTTTTTTTTAACATGTTAAAATAAATTATTAATATTCTTTACATAATTCAATCACAAATTCAATTACTAAAACATAATGATAAATTGATATGATGACAAATAATTACTAAAAGATAATATTACTATTTTCATAATTTTGTACAAAACAAAAATCCTAATGACAAATAAAATCTAACTAATTACTAATAAGCACGTTAAATCAAAAATTTATTTACCTTTTTCTTGTTTCCTCGAGAAAAAACAACTTCCTTTCTTCTCAAATAATCAAAAAATTCTCTCTAATTTGTGTCCTTCTCGAAACGATTCTCTCTAGTTTGCATTGAGTTTGTGTTTGTATTTGTGTCTCTTGAGTTTGAATTTGTATTGAATTTTTTTCTACTATATATCAATTATTGTATATCATTCAATTATTGTACATCATCAAGTGAATGTACGAAATATGACGATGTGAAATATGATGTGATAACACATTCAAGTGAATTTTAATATGAATTTAGACTAAATTCAAAACAAATAAATAAAAATAAATTTCATTTCCCTATGGCCAACCTTAAATGTATTAGATTTTCCGGCGGCCAACCCGTTTTCTTTTTAATTTTTTGATTTTTCGACGGCCAATCCATTTTCTTTTTAATTTTCAGTGGCCAACCATCTATCTCTTATGGTGGCCAGCCATTTGAATTTTTCGACGGTCAACCCTTTCAATTCTTCAACTATCCGTGCGGCCAACCCATATTCTTAGTCAAAAAAGTAATTGAGACACTAACACACCCTTTGTCATTTTCGACTGACACACGTTTGTCATTGTCATTAAGGACATTTTTGTACATTCTCATTGCCCCACTCATTGCTCGGGGAATATGAAATGAGGAGTTCAACGTACATGCACACAAACGATCCGTAACTGGTGTTGGCTTGTTGATGGAACTGCTCTTCAAGTACTAGTACTGTTGATCTAAACACCAGCCCATGCGGATAGCCATGAACACCGTGTGGGTTATTTTTAAATCAGCGAGATTTGGTTAAGAAACATGCCCATAGCATCTTGAAGCAATACAAATTCATTAGTCGCTGCTCTCGGGCCTGAGACTCAAATATATAATACATCGAATCAAAACATTCGCACACCCCGACGCTCATGTGCATTCGACACAAAATGTAATGACCACCAACGAAACAAGGGATGTTGATCTATATAAAAAGAGTTTCAATTTTGTAAACACACAAACAAAATTTTAATTTATAATTAGTCACTGTATAAATAAGTTACCTGTTCAGTATTAAGCCATGGTCTATGAGTATGGCCCACCTTTAGGTCACGGGTTGTCTGATACCAATCAACAGTTGGAGTCCAGTTGGATGCAGCATCTGTATGTGACTATTATGATTGAAGTGTCTCAAATACTTGCAGCCATGATCGATGGAGGTACAACTGTTCAACAAGAAATATATATTCACATATATAAGATACATAAATTAATTGTGATTTCATAAAATATATATTCACATATATAAGATACACAAAATGTATACTTACAAAAAAATATGTGTACAATATAATCGTGTTCTCACTATTGACATCATCCAACAAGTCATGTCCATTTATTAATCTCGTCCTCAGATGATTCATGTACAAATCAATATCCTGCAACAAATAAGTCGTTTTTAAAATAACGATTTGATACGTGAAAATACAAATAGTATCTACTTACCTCCATGTCAAGATCATTACAAGGGTCTTCTATACGAAGAATATCTAAAAGTAAGTGTGCATCTACTCTCTTTAATAATTATAGCACCCTTCTTTGCCTCAATAAAACTTTCATAAGAAGCGAATACACTATCGGGGATAGGACGAGGCTTCGGACTATTCACGTATGGTGACCTCAATGCAACCGAAACGAACCTTACTCGTTCGCTTCTACGAGTCTCCTAATTTTGGGTTTAAGTAATTGAGTTAGATAAATCAAACATATCAAATATGTTGCAATAATATAAAATAAGATAATTTACCAATTATCTCGTTTGTTCCATATGCTCAAGTCCTTGCATGGTCCACTGATGATGCATCTTCGGCATGGAATGACGCACTGAGAGTGATGATAGGGTGTAAAATCTGGCTGGGGTACATCATGTGAAAACAAGGGCTCCAGAGACGTCTGATCTGATAGATGAGTCTGATGGGGTACGTCTGAACTAGACGCGAGAGTATGAGTAGATGGTTGCCGGTTCTGATCATCACATCGCGTCAACGGTGGGGTCATGCCACGACTGGAGGGTATATATGCCGCAGTACTATGCGAAAATCTACATCGAGTCTTATCAAGCATAGACTCAAACGACGTCTTCAACCCTTGAATATTCTCTCGAACCATATAATGGATCGTGTCTGTGATCCAACGTCGATCATGATGACTAAGACGTTTGTGGTGCTCACCGTCACTACTCGATGAAGAGGAAGACGACTGTCTCGCATGCTTCCTTAGTATCCTATCATCGTCCCTCGTCCGGTCTATAAACAGACCCACACTGTCTTTCAACAGACTGACGTCGTGGCTCCTCATGCTCTTTATCAATCTCATCAACAATCACTGACTAACCACCACATCATCAGGACAAGAATCTGCTCTAGAACGAGGTTGGGGCTGTGCTCAAGTGCGGGGCGGGAATTGTTCCCAGGGCATACAAATGGGAACAGGTTTCTTCTAGTTCATGCCTAGCGTATCGGGATATAAAGATGACATATAGTACGGTATGCTCCTCTCATAGTCGTCCGAAATTAACTCTAAAAACGGTTGTCCCTACAATAAACCATGACATATTACTATATATTTGAATAGAAAACATATAATATAATAAATAAATAAAAATTATTGAACAATAATAATACCTCACGATCGAAAAAGGGTAGTGTATCCTCATCAATCATTTTGTGAACTTCTACCTCATGCATCTGGGATACGCACCCCCCCAGACATATTTCACAACCGTCGCGCCCAGATCCGAAATGAGCTCAAGTGATCAAATATACAGTGTCCACGATGGTTCGTAGAAGTGGTATTTCGCCTTGATCTTGATATTCCATATGTAGTATTGGAGAATCTTATATGCATAGACAACCCATGGAAATCTGGCAAATGTGTCCAAATTGTCAACTAAGGCCCAAAGCCATGGATCCACAGGTCGTGGCAAGTTGATTCCAAGCACGAATGCATTGATAACTAAGACGTGGGCCATACGAAGATATAGATTACCATCTTCATTATCAATAGAATAGTCTGTATCAAAAAATCTCACGCCTAGATTCTCTATACTAGTCCCCAGCCACCAACAAACTTGTGGTAAACCTCAACATGTCGTGGATCGTACTCTGCTATAGGATTAAAAGATAACGTCGCAAAAATCAAACCTGTCACGAGCACAAAGTCCGAAAAGAAAAAAATAAATTTTTCTTCCATTGATGAAAAACCTTAGCCCTGATCTTCAACATTGGGGGGCTTAATCTGTCGGGAGACCACATGGTGCAAACTCATGTTAGACTTGGATCCAGGTTCCCAACCAAGTGACCGAAACACCCTTGCCTAAACCTATCAACCAGTTGTTCACCGTCCATATCTTTCAATCTCATAATGACCCTTTTGAAATAATTGAGCTTGAAGTATGTGCTGATTATAGACAGGTGATTTATGGTCGCGGGCTTTAAGAATTCGATACTTTCTATTTATTATAAAAAATGATAACAAATATGCTCAATTATAACAAATTTATGAATATTCAACAATAATAATCCAACATTAGTAAATATTCTAAAATCATATTCGATTATCTAAACAATTTCAAATTTGCCACCATATTTAATTAATAATATTTAAAACATGCAACTCGACTCAACTAATATAAATCATGCTCGAACTTAGAAAAGAGTTGAAGTTTAAATGAATTTAAATTCAGAAAAGGGTTAAAGTTTAAATGAATTTAAACTAGTATAAGTTAAAAAGTCATACTAAATTGAGTTACGGGATCTTTTCGATTCATAACCACCATTGTATTTTATCTTAATTAGACACAATTATATGTGAGATGTTTTTATTGGGTTAATAACGGCTAAATTCATGAACTTTCATACAATTCTGGTTTATAACATGAACTTTGAAATTTGAATGACAATACACAAACTTTTGATTTTTTTGATATTTCTCATTCTAGAGAAATCGAAGCTGAGTTGTACATTGAACATGACATGTACAAGAATAATTATCAAAACGACATCGTTTTGAATTCTTAAAAATAAATAAAAAATCCATGTCACTCTTTTCTCTCCCCTCTCTCCCCTCCTTCAGCCCCCCTTCTATCCTCTCATTCATCTCTATCTCTTTCTCGAACAAACAAACGAACAACAATTCAACCCTAATAAACAAACAAACCAACAAATTCAAACAAATAAACAATCCAACAACTTCAAATTATCGAGCAAGAATTAAAGAAAGAGGCACAGTGAAGGGGTGGTGGCTGAATTGAAGAAAGAGACAGGCGACGACAGTCGGGCGGAAGAGTTGCGACTGTCGGTGTTTGGCCGAGAGGGGAGGGGATGGAACATGGCAACTTGCCACGAGTCAGTGGCCGAGAGGGTATGAGAGAAGGGATGAGAGACTCGCTTGCTGTTCAGAAGAGGGTATGTCTATGATGACTTGATGTTCGGGAAGCTGGGGAAAGGAATGAGAGGATCGAGAAAGCTGTTGCAGTCGACGATGGCGGCAGTGATAAGATGGGAAGTGGGGAAAGAGTTTCGAATTTGGGGATCCTATTGAGAGAGGACCGAGAGATGGGAAAGTGAGAGAGAGATGAGAGAAGAGAAGAAAAAAATGGTGAGATGGGGCGGCTGATGCCGCTGTTGTCGCCAACTATGGCGGAAGCGCCGACGGCAGCAAGGTGGAAAGGGGAGAGTTTTTTAGGTTTCCTGGGGAGAGAGAGGATCGAAAGATGTGAGAGTGAAAGTGAGAGAGAGAAGAGAGAACGGAAGAAAAAAAGGGTGAGATGGGGTGGCTGATGCCGCTGTTGTTGCCGGCGATGGCGGAAGCACCGGCGGGGAAGCAAGGTGGGAGGGGGGAGTTTTTTAGGTTCCCTGGAGAGAGAGAGAGAGAGGAACGAAAGATGTGAAAGTGAGAAAGAGAAGAGAGAATGGAAGAAATTTTGGGTGAGATGTATTTTTATTTTGTTAAAATTATGGATTTACACGTCAGCAATATAAGCCACGTAATATCCAGCTCGACTTTGAATTTTAACACGTCAGCGGCAACCGGGCTAATTTAGCTTCAATTGGAACATGTGGGAAAAATTCGAAAAATCAAAAGTTTGTGTACTGTTAGTCAAATTTCAAAGTTCATGTTATAAACCAGAATTACATGAAAGTTCGTGGATTTAGCTGCTATTAACCCTTTTTTATTTGTCTAAATTCTTTTGTATTATTTGTAATTCTTTCAGAAATTTATATATGAACAATTATGGTGATAAGTAATCTTTTTGAAACCAAAGTCTATCTAATTAATATTGACAAGCATAAGATACCCACAAAATCCACCGCATTTCATTTTCTATCTCATTTTATTATTTACAAGACTGTACTATGAACTTGACATGTTCTTTCCATGTAGCAAGCCTTATCTAATTAGCCTAATACTAATATTCAAATTAACATAATTTTTTTTATGAATTCAAACTAAATCTAGATTATAAAGTATAAACAAATAAAAAAACCACAAAAATATACAATTAAAAATATAAACAAATAAAAAACATAAAAATATACATGTGAAAAAGAAGCCATAACTTTAGAGTTATCGCCGGAAAAGGAGCTTAGCCTCCGATGAGAGGGTCGTGGGGTTAAACAGCGGGCTAGGTGAGCACCTTAGTAGTTTTGACCATTGTCGTCACCGGGAAGAGAGGGTCAGCCGTGAGAGATGGTTGGCCACAGGAAAAATAAGAGGGAGGGAGGGTTGGCCGCCGTGAAACAGAGGGGAAGGGAGCAAGGTTTGGCCACAGGGAAAAGGGAGAGGTAGAGAGGTTGGCCGCTGGTAGAGTGAATGAAGAGATGGTTGGCCACCGGGAAACAGAGGGGAAGGGAGGAAGGTTTGGCCGTCGGCAGAGGAGAGGAAGGAATGATTGGCCGTTGGAAAAAGGAAGGGAGAGAGGAAGGGTTGGCCGCCAGAAAGGGGGAGAGAGGATTGGCCGTTGGCCGCCGAAAAAGGGAGGGAGGGTACGAGAGAGAGAGAGAAGTTTTAAAATATTAAAGTGGTTTTAATTCAAATTGAAAATTGAAAAAGTTGAAAAACCATTAGTTATGTCAGTGCATGTGTATCACTGTGCGTGTATCAGTAAGCATGGGATGTGGCCCATTTGGGAGAGGTTATTTTTAACAATTAGTTAAAAAGTGTATCGAACTTAATAATAGGTTATATTAAATTTTCTCCCATATTTTTTTCAGCTTGTTGAATCTTCAATGGTGAAATTGGATAGAATCTGTCGTGAAGCCAATGTCTTATTGATATTTACGCGTTCTTATGGCCTTACTGGTTTTGTTCGAATCTGTGGGAAGGTATTCTGGGTGCATCTTGCATGCTGTGTAATTTATTTAGCTTCCCTGGTGAACATTACATTTTCTTAAAGAGGGTGAGGTTCACTTTTTCGAAGGCCTAGATAGTAAGTCTCACTTCTTTTCAGGAACATGCAGTGATTGAATCAAAGCCCCGATCATTTTCTAGACGATCTTAAGCTAAATAATCCATGGCCGGAGCTCAGGAGGTTTGAGTTTCTCCACATTTTTTATTTACGTTATGTATGCTCTTCATATCACTATTACTCACTGTCACGACCTGACTACCTAATCAGGTAATTAGGCCGTGACTCGGGATTAGGAAGAAAACTTAACGACAACGGGTTCAAACATATGTCAAGAGAAGGAATGTCAACAACTTTCTTTATGAATGAATCTAACATTTACAGTTCAAGAAGGTAAATATAAAGTAGGTTTCTAAAAATGGTTTGTCAACAAGAATGATTTATCAACAATTTAAAACATGGAATGACAACAATTCAACTGAATAATATTGAATCCAACGAAAACTATTATGAACATTCGAGAAACTTTGTTTACCGAACATCGACATGATCACTTTATTATATCGAGCACATAAGCAAGTAAAGTCAAAACTCGCAACGAAAATATGGCCGAGAATTATGTGAAGACATAACTCTCGGGCATTAAAAACATGTGAATATCAATCAATAACATCAACGCACTCTCAATATCATCATGAATCAAATTACTTAGAGAAGCTCTTTGCGCAACATTCGATTCCAAAGATTCTCTCCACCAACCTCGCATATTTAGAAATATATGCGTATGGTGAGTACAAAATGCACTCGGTGGGTATACGCCAAAACATAAAGATAAACTTCGCCTTAGTGGCTATAAACTCGACTTGCCATAACATGTACTTTCATAAGTAAATACTTACTTGCTTTCATCATCATAATATCATATGCATATGCATGTATCATGTTTGCATGCAACTTTCTTCTCTCCTTCCCATATCCACGGATTCTTTATGCGTGTTGAGAAGAGGCCTCCTTCTCAAACACCTTAATATCACATACCCGAGTCGACCAAGGTTCTCAACTACTATCATACCCGACGCCGGTAAATTCTTTTTTTCTTTCTTTCTTTCTTTCTTTCTCGTGGATAGGTAGTGCATCATGCTTATGCTCATGCTCAAACATCGCAAGTCAATCAACTTTTCAAATCAATGCATATCATAAAATCTCATGTCATCTTTCATGCATAATCATATCATATCTTTTGAAAACATTTAAAAGCATAAACATATTATTATAGAAAATACTTATACCCACCTGGATGTTCCTTAGAGCTAAGGAACTAATTCTCAATTTCAATTCCATTTCTTCCTTTATCCATATTTTATCCTCATAGAACGCATAATTGCCTATCAAGACCAAACAATAACATTAATCATCTTTAGTCGTCGAAACGACTATTTCTTTTGATATCAAAACTAAGACTCTATGGTCTATCAAAACTTGGATCATTGCATCCTCTAACATCTTATTAACAAACCAATTCTATCGAAATTTCGGCAGCGTAACGTTTATAAACGCATCGCCATATCAATACCAAACCATCCAAACATAGCCCAAACTCCATCAATTCATCACCATATGTCTTAATGAGTACATAAAACTCAACAACAAACTTCAATCGTCCAATCTTAGCCTATAACCGAAAATCCCCTTAAGACGTCACTTTAGGTCTAACGTCGAAATTTCACGTGAGACGTCATCTAACACCAACGAACCTATATACATGCTCAATTATCATTAACTATCATCATTTTATCAATAAACATAAAGATCAAAGCTTGCTTTGAAAACAAATTTCACGACAAACTAAAATTTTACCGCTTTTGAATACGTCATGAAAAATCCGAATAAATCATTTTAGGCTTTATTCATATTATAGAGTTCAAATATGAAGTCAAAATGATCAAATAAAATCAAAATCCAACAATATAAGGGCCTGTGGTTTCGCCATTTTGAGATCATTCGATAATTTCGATTTCAAACGTTTTCTTGTTCCAAACACGCTTATATCAATCCAATAACATATATATGAAGGAAATTCAATCATAATAACATCACATATTCAAGATTAAACAGCCCCTTATTTTCGAAAATCACATGAATTTACAAACAATAAACATATGCTTTACAAATTCAACGTTAAACGATACGTAGACGTCAAATCTATCATAATATTAACAAATAATCAAACAAACATAATCTTTCAAATTTTCAGCATATAATCGAAAATATGAAATAACATATGCTCATGAATTTTAAAATTTTAATCCAGATGTGTTCTCAGACGAGATTATACCTCTATTCAAGACCGATCGAAAATTCAACTATCGGATCTTCCTATTTTCGCTCATAATTTTCAAACCTAGTGTGTGAGAAAGTGTGTGTATCGTGAGTTTTGGGAAGAAATGGAGAAGAATTGTGTTTGAAAAGTATAAAGTATACTTATGTAATAATTATTTAATTTTTCATTTTCTTTTATTAGGGTGATTATTCACCCTATTCTAGAAACTAATTTATTTCCTTTCTTTTTCTTATTTTCTTTAATAGATAAAAATCACTTTTGTAGTAGAAAATAATTATAAATATTGTAGAATAATACATAACGTTTTTATCGCAAGAAATCGACACTAATTATCTGATAAAACAACCTCTTTTGAATCTCTACTTTTAACCTCAATAATTACTCATAAACATCAAAATATACTTATTAAACATATTTTTGACCTTAAAAATTATTTTAAATATTTTGCTCTTAATCCGAGCTTGATCGGCAAACGCCGACGTCACAAAAACATAGATTTTGAAATTCTAAATTTTCTGAAATCGAAACTTATTTGAGCATGTATATATCATCTCAAGACTATTTAAATCTAGGTCTTCTTATGTTCAACTAGATTTAAGAATCTTATCTCAGATTCTATTTCAAATCTGTCGAAATTCTATCGTCTCAACTCGAAGTTTAACGCAATAGCTTCTAACTTAACCAACTATTTCTTAAGGATGCAATTCCCTTATTAATAAGCTCTTAATCATGAGCTAATCTCTGCTACAGAAATACGGGGTATTACATTCTCACCCCCTTACAAAAATTTCGTCCTCGAAATTTTGCATGTCAGCAAAAGCTCCGAATACTTCTTATTCACCTGATCTCTAATTTCCATGTCATTTCTTCTACATCATCATGCTTCCATATCGATCTAAGACGATTCGACTTTCTTCGTAGTTTAAATCTTGTTCACGAACATTTGCTCTCTTGATGTATCATGTAATACCCCGAATTTCTAGGCTTAAAAAATTTCAAAATTTAAGAAGGAACAGTACGATAGAAACGATTATGAAAGTGAACGTCGGGAATCGCCGATTTCGATTAAATCGAAATTTCCTTTAGAAATTCAAATGAAATAATTTTTAAATATAAATAGATATGATTTTAAGTATATTTGGGATATTATTTACACTAAGAAAGAGAAAGAAATATTTTTCCTTATTATTTGATTATTTTCGAAAATCATGATTTATAAAGATTAATTTATGATTTATTTTATGATCACTTGATTTTATGTGATGAGTTGTCATGATTACCTTATAAAATAAGATAATATAATTATTTTATATATATTAATGAGTGATTTTCAAATTAAGGGATAAATGTGATAAGGTTTGAAACGACATTTTAAGATAAGTATGTTATGATATTTTTATTATATGATAAGATAAGGATATGACTAGATTATGACTAAGCTTAGGATAATGTTTATCTCATTAAAATGTGTAGCAAGGTGATAAGCATCATGAAGGATAAGATTTGTTTCTAGAAATTATATAGTTTTCGAAAATTGTGATTTTATGTAATAAATTTAGCAAATAATTTAATTAATTATTTAAGCATTAGTATTGGATAAATATCATGAAATCTAGATCAATCTTATCATCTAGAATCTATATAAATTTCGAAATTTATGATTATAGGGCAAGATAGGAATTTTGGAAAATTAATTCCTAAGAAACCCTAATATTCGAAAAATTAGGGAAATAGCTTGGAAATATTCCAAAAATTTATTTTATGACATAATATCATTATATTTATGTAATTCATAATGAAAATAATATTAGTTATGAAAAGAATGAAAGTTTAATAATTTATCCTTAATTTTGAATTGTTTGCCGATAACTTTACTAAAGTATATGAAATTGATCTTAATTAATTTTCTTATGATATAATTTATTATCTAAGATCAATATTATGTCACATAGCTATTAATTGAAGAAAATAAAATATTTGGCATATAATATATATAGTGACCAAAATATGAATAAATTGGTATATTATGAGATAAATATCATGCTATAATTAATGTAAGGATAAGATTGTGATCTTATCACATTATGAGGTGTAAAGTAGAGTTAGAATCCAATTTGATTAAGTAACCTAAGTCTTGTCTCCTAAATGGCGAAAATTTGCTAAACATATATTATAAAATTGTAATTTAATTATCTTAGACAAGTGTGATGCAAGTTGTATGAATGATTCAATGAACCTATTAAAAGATAAGATATGATAAGGATTATGATAAGATTTGATAAAGATAAGGATAAGATTTTCAACAAGTGGACATTAGATATTTTACATAAATAATAAAAAATAGTAACCTAAGTCTATAAATAGCTCATGAATGCCTTCATTTTCTTCATCCCACACCAAGTTTCAAAATTATAAGAGAGTGTTCTCCAATCCTTTCAAACCCGAGCATAGAACAAATAAACGTCACGATCGATTCTAATCCGACTAAGAGGTTAGATTTCTTACAAGCTTTGTATATACGTTAGAATTTATGTTATAAGCTTAGTGTGTTCATATGATTTTCTAAAATTACATAACTAATGCTAATATGTTTAGATATTATGTTTATATGATGTTATTAAGCATATAGTATAATTATATCATAAAATTAAGCATGCTATTAAATTTAAAATTTGACCGAAAATATATAAGGACATATGTTGATGATTTTGATTTTTAATTGTTAATTTAAGCATGAAATAATAATCTAGGTATTAAATATGCTTATATTTAATTTATGTAGAATTTTGGAGAACTTTAGTACCTAAGTTCAAGACTTTCAAAATTATAATATATGATAGTAGGTTGAGATATAAACCATATTTAAGTGTTATCATATCATATTGATGATGTAGATTCATAATATATAGTTGTGTGAATTTATTGAAATTTATAAATATTTATCGACCTAAGTCAAAGTTTCAAATATGACTTAGGTAAATAAAATTTAATAGTTCATAATAAATAACAATTATGTTATAGTAAGCATAGTTAAGGATGATTAAGTGTTATGTGAATTTATTAGAATTTTAAAAATTGTTTACTTGGTGAAATAAGAAAACCGAAAACCATATAAGATAATTCTAAGGTGTATGATTTTATTTGACCAAGTAATTACATAATATGATCTAAAATGATGTTTTAGACATAATATGATTTTATGGGAATTTTAGATCAAGAATTACACATGAAATGATAAGAATTTCATAAATAATAAAAAGTCAAAATGTTGACCAAAGTCAAAATTGTTGACTTTTCGTTGACTTGGTCAAAATTGTTGATCAAAAACGTCGACCAAGGTCAACGGGCACACAATTCAATAATACGTGATCTATGTGACGTAATACAACGCTACTTACGCTACGTAAGTACATTAAAACGAACATTATATACTAAAGGTAGAATATCTCTTATAAATTAAGAAAATTCATAATCGACATTAATCGATTAGGAACGCTCGAAATAAGTCCACAAGCAATTTAATTCGACGCTGTAGAACGTTATAGACTATGTTCATCTCATCGAACGATTTGAACAAAACGAATGGAAGGATAAGACGACGCTGTTCGGATCAAAGAATCTTACGCAAGATAATGATATGCTAAAATTTCGTTTCTTACATCGATAAGGTTCGACTCGGATGAGAGGAGAAAACTCAAGTAAAACCTAAGTGACCCAAGAACTTTAAGTTCTCGAGGGGGCTTTCTTACCAAAACCTTTACGAGCTAAAAATGTTTTATCATATTATCGCATCGTTTACCGCAAAATTTCGAGATACGATATTGTCTCGCTAGAAAATGTTTTATGTTTTGTATATGTCCATTCGAGTTGCTCGGGCAACAGAAAAGTATTACGAATCGGATCCTAAGCCGAGGCGAAGGGGAATCTCGGCTAGGGTCAGTACACTTCACTTCGAACCGAGTTACGGTCATTGTTTCACCTACGAACCGCTCACGGTCGGTCGTGCGTCCGGGTGAAGTGAGGCCTCCTCCCGCCGCTAATCCATATGCCGACTGAATATACGCCGAAAGAAAATATCTCGCAGACGACTTTGAGAAAGTATCGAAAATGTATTTAGCGAGCATGCCTTTTCAAAACAAAACCCTCGTGAAGTGTACCAAGAGTGAAGTAAGACAATATTTCGTAGTAAAATGTTTTCGCAATGTGTCCACCGAGTGTAACTTTTGTACTCACCGCATGTTTGTTTTTAAACGTGCAGTTGAAATGATGACGGAATGAGCGGGAGTTGAGCGGAAACTTTTGTCAAGACGTATGAAGTATTTTTGGTTCACCTGAGAACGCATCTTCACATACATATCTCACACGTATTTCCGTTGTCAAACTCTCGAGACTCGTTATCTTTTGTTACTATGTTAAGCTTTGCAAAGTCATTGCTTTGTTGAAACCATGAAACCACCTTATATATATAAGCTATTCGATTCATCGTTATTCTCGCTTCGCTTGGAACATCTATATTTCTTCGTAGATGAAATGAGTTGAAACCTTATTCTCTCATATTCACTTAACCCGAACCCGAGTCATGTCCGGTAAGGTTTAGCCAAACCGGTCGTGATGTAGTGGTATCGAGGTGTCGTTTGCTTTAACCAAAATATTCTTTCTATCCAAAGTCCGCTTCAATCACTAGACTTTTATGAAGCGCTATCACCGCCAACGCCCTGCTCATCACGCCAACCGCAAAGAAAAGTAGTCCGACAATAAAGGTATGTTTTAAAAGCTTTAAGAAAGTTACGATGCCTCGAGGAAGTATTTATGAAAATGTTTTTAAAGTGGACATGCCGTTAAGGAAGAAAGTATACATTGAATTTTGATAATTCATCGACGAAAGGCAACCAAGTGGTTTGTTTAAAGAAATTTAAGCTCATACCGATTGGTATGTGATCATTTTGTTATGATAAAAGAAAGTAAAGCTTATACCCAAGGGTATATGAGTAGTGATGATAGATATATATAGAATTATATGTCAAGAAAGTATGTTTATAAAACGGTTGAAATTGTTTGAGTTTCAAAAGAACATAGATGAACTCTAAGTCTCATGAAGAACTTAGATCGAACGAAATCATAAGAAATTCTCTTCTATGTATAATGTAGTGTTTGATAAAAACGAGAGTTTAAGAACCTAGAAACGATTTAGAGCTCGATTCGACGAACGCAAGTTGAAATGCTACGAAAGGAATGGAAGCTTCAATGAACGAATGTCACTGCGACATTGGACACGCCTCTTCACTGAGGTTCTATGCGATGAAATCACCGTTGTTTACGTAAATTAATTTAGAGTGATAAATGAACTGGGAATTAGAAAGAAAAGTGATAAGTGTTTACTTAGACTATGCAAAAGGATGTTCATAAAACTTTGTGTTTTAAGAAGCTTAGTTCCTCGAAAAGTATGATATGTTGTTGTCCATGAACCATAATGAGATTATGTGCTAAGTACGATTTAGAAATTGACGTTTGTTATATTTAAAACATTAAGAATGCCTCCCGAAGAGAATCGGGACGAGGAGAAGAGAGGCAACCCGCAACCGTAAATCAACAACCACCACCACCGTAAGATAGAGGCACTATTTCTCAAACAAAACCCGCCCACATTAATGGGACTGAACTCCTGAAGGTGAACTATGGGTAAGGTCGATAGAACGAATCTTCAATTTCCCGCATTGTACAGATCGTGAAAGAATTTCTTGTTACCTTTCAACTAACGGATCACAGATCGGTGGAAAATCGTAAGGAAAATAATGATCAAGAATGATGGAGGAATTCACTTGGGAAGATTTTAAGATGGTACTATATGACAAGTGTATTCCCAAGAGTTATAGAAAGAAACAGAAAACGAATTCTACGCCTCAAACAAGGGATAAGTCGGTAATGTAATATGATCGATATTCTCGTGACATGTCAAGGTTTGCCCAAAATATGGTGGATATCGAGGAAAGAATGGTCGACAAGTTTAGATCGGACTACGGCCGAGATTAGAATATCTCTTGCCACCATGGAGCAATGACCTATCTGTCAAGCTCTAGGACGAGCTTTGGACATAGAAGAGGCATTGCCGAAGTAAGCCGACTTTAGCCCAAGAGGACAAGGCAAAAGGAAATGGGAAGAAATTCGAATAAGGGTAATCATTACAACCAGCCGAAAATGTGCCATGGACGAGCAATCAAAGGCCCCAATGGACCCAAGGACAAGGGCAAGGACGCCCAATGACCTTTGGGCGGCGTAAATGACCACGACAACCGACAAGCCCTCAATGCCCACGATGCCGTAGTATCACTCGCACTTGTCTAGTCAAGGCGTTTAATCGCTTTAGGTGTGGACAACAAGGGCATTTTGCCAACAACTCGTCCACAACAAGAACAAATAGATAAGCCCAACCCGCCACGACAAGCCCAATCAAGAAAGGAGCAACAGCAACAACCACGACAAGCAAGGCTTATGCTCTCAACCAACAACCCAAAATGACCAAACAACCCGACAGTACGAATGCGTTTACATACTTGTGATTATATATTATTGCTATGGAAATTTCAAAGACCACGATATTATACGCGAATATTTTAGAACTTAGCATGAAACGAGATGAAGGAATACGAATCTTCCTCGTCAAGGAAAGAGATACGACGTTAGCATAAGTTCGCTTAAACTTAGATTTGAACATAGGATTCAACATCTATAAGAATTGATAGATGAGTAGATACGCATGAAAGTTAAGAACGTACGACGGATAAATGGGTACGAGGTACCAACGTTAGAATTGAGAATGTAACATGGAGGGAAGATCGAGAACACTATGAGGATACGTAAATTTCGAGGACGAAATTTCTTTAAGGGGGGTAGAATGTAATACCCCGAATTTCTGGGCTTAAAAATTTCAAAATTTAAGAAGGAACAGTACGATAGAAACGATTATGAAAGTGAACGTCGGGAATCGCCGATTTCGATTAAATCGAAATTTCCTTTAGAAATTCAAATGAAATAATTTTTAAATATAAATAGATATGATTTTAAGTATATTTGGGATATTATTTACACTAAGAAAGAGAAAGAAATATTTTTCCTTATTATTTGATTATTTTCGAAAATCATGATTTATAAAGATTAATTTATGATTTATTTTATGATCACTTGATTTTATGTGATGAGTTGTCATGATTACCTTATAAAATAAGATAATATAATTATTTTATATATATTAATGAGTGATTTTCGAAATTAAGGGATAAATGTGATAAGGTTTGAAAATGACATTTTAAGATAAGATGTTATGATATTTTTATTATATGATAAGATAAGGATATGACTAGATTATGACTAAGCTTAGGATAATGTTTATCTCATTAAAATGTGTAGCAAGGTGATAAGCATCATGAAGGATAAGATTTGTTTCTAGAAATTATATAGTTTTCAAAATTGTGATTTTATGTAATAAATTTAGCAAACAATTTAATTAATTATTTAAGCATTAGTATTGATAAATATCATGAAATCTAGATCAATCTTATCATCTAGAATCTATATAAATTTCGAAATTTATGATTATAGGGCAAGATAGGAATTTTGGAAAATTAATTCCAAGAAACCCTAATATTCAAAAATTAGGGAAATAGCTTGAAATATTCCAAAATTTATTTTATGACATAATATCATTATATTTATTTAATTCATAATGAAAATAATATTAGTTATGAAAAGAATGAAAGTTTAATAATTTATCCTTAATTTTGAATTGTTTGTCGATAACTTTACTAAAGTATATGAAATTGATCTTAATTAATTTTCTTATGATATAATTTATTATCTAAGATCAATATTATGTCACATAGCTATTAATTGAAGAAAAATAAAATATTTGGCATATAATATATATAGTGACCGAAAATATGAATAAATTGGTATATTATGAGATAAATATCATGCTATAATTAATGTAAGGATAAGATTGTGATCTTATCACATTATGAGTGTAAAGTAGAGTTAGAATCCAATTTGATTAAGTAACCTAAGTCTTGTCTCCTAAATGGCCAAAATTTGCTAAACATATATTATAAAATTGTAATTTAATTATCTTAGACAAGTGTGACGCAAGTTGTATGAATGATTCAATGAACCTATTAAAAGATAAGATATGATAAGGATTATGATAAGATTTGATAAAGATAAGGATAAGATTTTCAACAAGTGGACATTAGATATTTTACATAAATAATAAAAAATAGTAACCTAAGTCTATAAATAGCTCATGAATGCCTTCATTTTCTTCATCCCACACCAAGTTTCGAAAATTATAAGAGAGTGTTCTCCAATCCTTTCAAACCCGAGCATAGAACAAATAAACGTCACGATCGATTCTAATCCGACTAAGAGGTTAGATTTCTTACAAGCTTTGTATATACGTTAGAATTTATGTTATAAGCTTAGTGTGTTCATATGATTTTCAAAATTACATAACTAATGCTAATATGTTTAGATATTATGTTTATATGATGTTATTAAGCATATAGTATAATTATATCATAAAATTAAGCATGCTATTAAATTTAAAATTTGGACCGAAAATATAGGAAGGACATATGTTGATGATTTTGATTTTTAATCGTTAATTTAAGCATGAAATAATAATCTAGGTATTAAATATGCTTATATGAATTTATGTAGAATTTTTGGAGAACTTTAGTACCTAAGTTCAAGACTTTCAAAAATTATAATATATGATAGTAGGTTGAGATATAAACCATATTTAAGTGTTATCATATCATATTGATGATGTAGATTCATAATATATAGTTGTGTGAATTTATTGAAATTTATAAATATTTATTGGACCTAAGTCAAAGTTTCGAAATATGACTTAGGTAAATAAAATTTAATAGTTCATAATAAATAACAATTATGTTATAGTAAGCATAGTTAAGGATGATTATGTTATGTGAATTTATTAGAATTTTTAAAATTGTTTACTTGGTGAAATAAGAAACCGAAAACCATATAAGATAATTCTAAGGTGTATGATTTTATTTGACTAAAGTAATTACATAATATGATCTAAAATGATGTTTTAGACATAATATGATTTTATGGAATTTTAGATCAAGAATTACACATGAAATGATAAGAATTTCATAAATAATAATAAAAGTCAAATGTCAACCAAAGTCAAAATTGTTGACTTTTCGTCGACTTGGTCAAAATTGTTGATCAAAAACGTCACCGGTCAACGGGCACACAATTCAATAATACGTGATCTATGTGACGAATACAATGCTACTTACGCTACGTAAGACATTAAAACGAACATTATATACTAAAAGGTAGAATATCTCTTATAAATTAAGAAAATTCATAATCGACATTAATCGATTAGGAACGCAAAATAAGTCCCAAGCAAATTTAATTGACGCTGTAGAACGTTATAGACTATGTTCATCTCATCGAACGATTTGAACAAAATGAATGGAAGGATAGACGACGCTGGTTCGGATCAAAGAATCTTACGCAAGATAATGATATGCTAAAATTTCGCTTCTTACATTGATAAGGTTCGACTTTAGGAGAGAAAACCAAGTAAACCCTATGACCTAAGAACTTTAAGTTCTCGAAGGGCTTTCTTACCAAAACCTTTATGAGCTTTTTGAAAAATGTTTTATCATATTATCGATCGCTTATCGCAAAATTTTGAGATACGATATTGTTCGCGTAAAATGTTTTATGTTTCAGATATGTTCATTCGGGTCGCCTGGGCAACAGAAAAGTATTACGACCGGATCCTAAGTCTGAGGTGCGGGGAATCTCGGCTAGGTTGTGTACACTTCAAACCGAGTTACGGCCACAGCAGCCTGACCTCCGAACTGCTCACGGTCGGTCGTGGCGTCCGGGTGAAGGGAGGCCTCCTCCCGTGCTAATCCATATGCCGACTGAATATACGAAAAGAAAATATCTCAGCATTTACTTTGAGAAAGTAATCAAAATGTATTTAGTGAGCACAAGGCCTTTTCAAACAAAACCCTTGTGTCATCGTGAAGTAGGCAAAGACAATATTTCGTAGTAAAATGTTTTCGCAATGTGTCCACCGAGTGTAACTTTTGTACTCACCGCATGTTTGTTTTAAATGTGCGTGTTGAATATGATGGAACAGAGCGGAGTTGAGCGGAAACTTTTGTCAAGACGTATGAAGTATTTTTCGTTCACCTTGAGAATGCATTCACATGCATATCTCACACGTATTTCGCTGTCAAACTCTCGAGACTCTGCTATCTTTTGTTACTATGTTAAGCTTTGCAAAAGTCATTGCTTTGTTGAAACCATGAAACCACCTTATATATATAAGCTATTCGATTCATCGTTATTCTCGCTTCGCTTGGAACATCTATATTTCTTCGTAGATGAAATGAGTTGAAAACCTTATTCTTGTATATTCACTTAACCCGAACCCGAGTCATGTCCGTAAGGTTTAGCCAAACCGGTCAGGACATATCATGTGTTTCGATTAAACACATAGCTTTATATCTCGTAGTATATGAACACATCGCTAATATTTTCAACTCAAAGAAAATGCTTATCCGTAGGCTTACTAGCCAATCTTTCTTAATTTTGTACGCTCGATACATCTCGATAACTTCGGATTCTTCTCTTTATTTGTTGTACGATTACGACCATCTCTTTAATCACTTCTGGTCCAAGCACTTTCTTCTTCAAATATGTTTTAAATAAAACGACGATCTACACTTGCTATCGTAAAAGACTTCATAGAGCGCCATATAAATCGTCGTTCTGATCTTGTCTTCTAACGTTTGGATGGTCCATTTAAATTGACCATCTATCGTGAATAAAAGTTGTACTGAAATTCGATCTCGTATCCATCTTTATTATAAACTCGTCCAACACGAGATGTAAACTTGGAGTCTCTGTTCGAGATGATTGAGACGAGCACTTCATGTAAACGTACTATCTCTCGATGTACACTTGAGTTAACTTGTCAGCTCCATACGTGATAGAATCAGAATCACATAAGCGTATTTCATGAGTCGATCGATTGTCACCCACGCTTCGATTTGGGTAACCGCCACGTATGTCTTCTCATCTTTTCAACTTTAGAAAGAGTATCACTAATTGATCTGCAACATTCACGATCATATAATACGACAATCTTCTTTCTTTACTTCATGTTTGTAAACAAAATTTATTTCTGTTCACATAATTCCGAGATAGATACTTTTCGTACAATTCTTCCTTGAACTGCTTCCGTGTAACATTATTTAAGTACTCGGAGGAAAGAACTTTTTGACGTAATCTTCATCAGAAACTGTTAACCTTTCCAACTAAACGATATACATAGGAGATATTCTTGGTCAGAGCTCTCCAAAATTCGAAAACTCACTCAATGAAATGAACTCATTCTTTAACATCAGCCGGGTTATCAACATCATAAGGATAAAGCATTTGAGATAGAAAATTCTGCCATTCTACAATTGGTTTAAGGAAGAGAAAGTACAAGTAAATCTTGAAAGAAGTGTACTTTCTTATTCTTTCAGATTGAGGATTTCTGCTTCTGGGTGATATACTGCATTGCAAATGAATACCAAAATGCAGCATGTTTTGCTTATAAAAAACAGGATAAAGATTTTCAATTAACAACCACATTCAGGTCACAAATGTTTTCAAAATTGCTTATCACAAAGTTATGATGTGAAGTGAAACAGTTGGATAGCAAAATGATCGTATAGATATCAAGGAAAGAAATTAGCATCTCTGAGGACCTTTGCAAAAACAAGGAAAAACTTTGTCATCCAGGGCTTTCAGGTATATAAATGCTTTAACGTTTCAGCAAAACATATTTGATACGGTCTATACTATCAGCTTCCATTCTGTTCCCAAAAGGTTGTCTTCGAAAAGTACTTGGCTGATATCCAGGGTTATGGCTGTGCTGTGCCAACAATTGGTTCCACTCGAGTTCATACACAAAATCTTGAGACACTTGTGTCTCGATGAACTAGATTGAATCTTTTCTCAAATCTCAAAGGAAAAAATCTTGGAAACATAAGAAAATAGAATGAACTGAATCGATGTAGGAATCTCAAGAGATGCGAAAGGCTGATTGCATTAATCTAAATCAATAAGGGCAATTTCAATATCGATTTAAGAATAATCAATTTGTACAAGATCTATATCAGATTCATATATAACTAGCTGAGCATTTGATAAGGAAGACTCTATTTTTAGAATAAGGTTTTAATATCATGCCCAGGCATACAAGAATTAACATCCATGGTTTCAAGGTTTTCACCATCATCATCCTCAAATGGAGAAGGAAAAATTATCAACCAACTAAAGTTGATAAACAACTGAGATAGATTTAGCAATAAGAAAATGAATCAAAAGGAGGGGCTCAAGTGTACATAATATTGAAATTTGATGGTAACTAGGAGTCTGGAGAATCAATTTGCTCAAAACAACAAAACCAGACTCAATTTAGTCAATGGCAACAGCAACAACCCAAGCTTGCCACTCTTTAAACAATAAAGAAATCGATTGAAATTTCCATTTAATCTCGATACGCATTGCTCAAACTTCTCTTTCCAATTCGAATGGGAAATTCGTCCAAAGTAAGCTACTCTTCTGATGCATATAGATAAAAATTCTCTTTGATCCTTGCTGATGAATATAAACGAAACGACGACAATGTAATGATGACAGCGAGATAACAACAACAGGTCAACAACCAACAAGTCGTACTTTTCCAAACTGTCCAGACGATCCTTGTCATTGCAGACAAAAACAATACTCGAACTATTGCGGAAAACATATTCATATTGTTCTGCATCTCTTCTCAGAACTTCTTTTCAACTTTAGCTCATAGAACAATAGCTCATTTCAATCACTCATTCTCATATAACAATTCATTCATTAAGGTATATACTCAAACATCATCTGAGATAACCATAATCATCATACTCATAAACATAATCATAATCATAAGCATAAGCTTTTACCTGATGAGCTAGAGATGACGGAATCGAATGCTTTGCTTCTCTCAAGAACAATTATCTCTTTAATTCATATCCTCAAGATAGAGTCAAACAACTGACTCATAATTCATATTTTAAAACAATATCATCTCAAAGGAATTCATATGTTCAAGGTGCATATTTTGCACAAGACTCTCAAGGATTCACAATTTCAGAATTCAAAACTGTGCACAAACTGCACAAATTTACAAGGATTTCAGATTTCTGTGTTCAAAATTCAAACCGCTCGATATTATTCTGTTACGACCGACTACCTAATCGTAATTAGGCCGTGACTCGGGATTAGGAAGAAAACTTAACGACAACGGGTTCAAACATATGTCAAGAGAAGGAATGTCAACAACTTTCTTTATGAATGAATCTAACATTTACAGCTCAAGAAGGTAAATATAAAGTAGGTTTCTAAAATGGTTTGTCAACAAGAATGATTTATCAACAATTTAAAACATGGAATGACAACAATTCAATCAATAATATCAATCCAACGAAAACTATTATGAACATTCGAGAAACTTGTTTACCTAACATCGACATGATCACTTTATTATATCGTAGCACATAAGCAAGTAAAGTCAAACTCGCAACGAAAATACGGCCGAGAATTATGTGAAGACATAACTCTCTCGGCATTAAAACATGTGAATATCAATCAATAACATCAACAGACTCTCAATATCATCATGAATCAAATTACTTAGAGAAGCTCCTTTGCTAACATTCGATTCCAAAGATTCTCTTCCACCTCAACCTGCATATTTAGAAATATATGCGCGTGAGTACAAAAATGCACTCGCTGGGTATACGCCAAAACATAAAGATAAACTTCGCCTTGTGGCTATAAACTCGATCACATAACACGTACTTTCATAAGTAAATACTTACTGCTTTCATCATCATAATATCATATGCATATGCATGTATCATGTTTGCATGCAACTTTCTTCTCTCCTTCCCATATCCACGGATTCTTTATGCGTGTTGAGAAGAGGCCTCCTTCTCAAACACCTTAATATCACATACCCGAGTTGGACCAAGGTTCTCAACTACGGTCATACCCGACGCCGGTAAATTCTTTCTTTTCTTTCTTTCTTTTCTTTCTTTCGTGGATAGGTAGTGCATCATGCTTATGCTCATGCTCAAACATTGGCAAGTCAATCAACTTTTCAAATCAATGCATATCATAAAATCTCATGTCATCTTTCATGCATAATCATATCATATCTTTTGAAAACATTTAAAAGCATAAACATATTATTATAGAAAATACTTATACCCACCTGGATGTTCCTTAGAGCTAAGGAACTAATTCTCAATTTCAATTCCATTTCTTCCTTTATCCATATTTTATCCTCATAGAACGGCATAATTGCCTATCAAGACCAAACAATAACATTAATCATCTTTAGTCGTCGAAACGACTATTTCTTTTTGATATCAAAACTAAGACTCTATGGTCTATCAAAACTTGGATCATTGCATCCTCTAACATCTTATTAACAAACCAATTCTATCGAAATTTCGGCAGCGTAACGTTTATAAACGCATCGCCATATCAATACCAAACCATCCAAACATAGCCCAAACTCCATCAATTCATCACCATATGTCTTAATGAGTACATAAACTCAACAACAAACTTCAATCGTCCAATCTAGCCTATAACCGAAAATCCCTTAAGACGCCACTTCAGTTCTAACGTCGAAATTTCACGAGACGCCATCTAACACCAACGAACCTATATACATGCTCAATTATCATTAACTATCATCATTTTATCAATAAACATAAAGATCAAAGCTTTGCTTTGAAAACAAATTTTCACGACAAACTAAAATTTTACCGCTTAATACGTCATGAAAAATCCGAATAAATCATTTTAGGCTTTATTCATATTATAGAGTTCAAATATGAAGTCAAAATGATCAAATAAAATCAAAATCCAACAATATAAGGGCCTGTGGTTTCGCCATTTTGAGATCATTCGCATAATTTCGATTTCAAACGTTTTTCTTGTTCCAAACACGTTTATATCAATCCAATAACATATATATGAAGGAAATTCAATCATAATAACATCACATATTCAAGATTAAACAGCCCCTTATTTTCGAAAATCGCATGAATTTACAAACAATAAACATATGCTTTACAAATTCAACGTTAAACGATACGTAGACGTCAAATCTATCATAATATTAACAAATAATCAAACAAACATAATCTTTCAAATTTTCAGCATATAATCGAAAATATGAAATAACATATGCTCATGAATTTTAAAATTTTTAATCCGTAGATGTGTTCTCAGACGAGATTATACCTCTATTCAAGACCGATCGAAAATTCAACTATTGGATCTTCCTATTTTGGCTCATAATTTTCAAACCTAGTGTGTGAGAAAGTTTCTTTTATTAGTGATTATTCACCCTATTCTAGAAACTAATTTATTTCCTTTCTTTTCTTATTTTCTTTAATAGATAAAAATCACTTTTAGTATACTTATAAATACTTGAATGATAATAAAAAGAAATCGACACTATGATCATACACTTATATTTCTAAAATAATCCTTATATATATTTTGACAATTAGTCTATATTTTAATTGTTCTATCATCAACAATATTGTTTTAAATCTAGGTCTTCTTATGTTCAACTAGATTTAAGAATCTTATAATAAAATTCAAATGATTTAGATGTCTTTAACCAACTATTTCTTAAGGATGCAATTCCTTTATTAATAAGCTCTTAATCATGAGCTAATCATTGATTTTTTAGAATAATTTTATCATAATCTTTGAGAAAAATAGAAAATTAAATTAATCATATTAATTCACATATAAAGTATTATTATTTGCATATATATTTTATTTTATTAAGATCAAATAAATTGCAAAAAAATCACAAAGTGTCTTCAGAGAATAATTTTATCATAATCTTTTGAAAATTAAATTAATCAACAAATTACATATATTTTATTTTATTAAGAAAAAAATTGCAAAAATCACAAAGAGAAAGAAACAACAAATTACAGAAAAAAGAAAATAAAGGGAAGGACAAATTACAGAAAAAGAAAAGAAAAAAAACAGAAGAGAGAGAGAGAGAAACAACAAATTACTGAAAAAAAAGGAAAGAAAGGACAAATTAAGAAAGAAAAAGAAAGAGGAAAGATAGAAACAAAGAAAAGAGAGAAAGGCAATCGATTTCAGAAAAAAAAAAAAAAAAAAAAAACACAGTTGCTGATGCGGAGATTCGAACCTGTGTCAAGATGAAGTGAAAATAACATCCCAACCAACTGGTCTATAAGAAACTTTTAAACATATTATTAAATATCAAATATATATTATGTTTTTACAAAATAGCTGGGGGGTCTTGGGCCCCCCAGGCCCCTATGTGGCTCCGTCATTGTGCAGAATCAATCGATTTGGATTCAGCCGATCCTGTTGCTCACAAGTGTTGGGTGTTTTGACACTAAAATATAAGCTCACAAAGAAAAGGAGGAATAAATGATAATTTTATATCACACTAAAACTCAGAAATATTACAACACTCGTGCTACGGCACGACAAAAATTTCTTCCTCACAAGAACAAGAGCTTCGGCTCTTTCTATCTCTTACACACTCTATTTTTCTTTCTAATTTTTATTCTAATATTGATACAATAGAATGACTCCTATTTATAGATGTGAGAATTGATGAAGTAGCCGACTTGCAAGAATACAATTTGACCACTTCTCCTTCTTAACCAATCATGTCATTTTCCTTAATTATGATGAGATCAAGTGTGGCCACTAATTCCACTGCTTTTATTGCTAATGATGTGGAATGATTTATAATCTTTCCTTTAGCACCGCCAATGTCAGAATGATGTAGAAGCTTGATTATCACTTCTTCTAGAAATTATTCTTAATAAAATTGAGTTTAATATTTTCAACATCCTCCCTTAAACTCAATTCTTCAAGGATTTCATTCCGAGTATGAACTTCAATCTTCTAAAAACGTCGTGCTTCAATGGCTTTGTGAAAATATCTGTAACTTGATCTTGTGACTTGCAGTAGACCAACTCCACATCATTCTTGCTCACATGCTCCCGAATGAAATGATAACGAGTATCAATATGCTTGCTTCTTTCGTGAAACACCAGATTCTTTGCGAGTGCTATGGCGGACTTATTATCAACATATATCTCCGTCGGGCCTTCTTGAGCAAATCCCAGAAAATTCAGAAGATTTCTCAACTAATAAATATCCCATCTTCACTTTGCACTATCTCAATTCCGAGGAAATGCGCCATCAAGCCAATGTTGGTTATCTCAAATTCCTTAATCATGCTCTTCTTGAATTCATCAAACCTAGCCTCACAATTTCCAAAGAAATATCGATCATCGACATGAGGCAAACAAATAACATGTTACTCCGTAGCATATTTCTTGGTACAATGCATGTTCATAGGGCACTTCACGAAACCATCTTTCAGAAATATTCATTGATTCAGTGAATTCCAAGCACGTGGTGCTTGCTTCAACCCGCATAAAGCTTTCTTCAATCAGAACTTTATCTTCACTCCTCGCTTCACATAACCTTCAGTTGTTCCACATAAATTTCTTCCTCAAGAAAACCATTTAAAAAGGCTGACTTCACATCAAGCTGATAGATATTCCAATTGTGTTGGGCAGCTAGTGAGATAAACAATCTGATCGTCTCAAGATGAGCAACCGGAGCAAATACTTCACTATAATCAATTCCAGCCTTTTGTCTGTATCCTTTCGCCACCAACCTCACCTTATACCTTTGCACTTCTCCTTTGATATTTTTCTTAGTTTTATACACCCATTTCACACCAATTGCTTTTCGGCCTTCTGGCAGCTTTGTCAACGACCAAGTATCATTTTTCTCAATTGCATTAATTTCTTCATCCATTGCAATCTTCCATTTCCTATCTTGCGCAGCATCTGCATAAGCCACGGGATTAACATCCATATAGAAACATATAAGATTCACATTTTCTTCTTCGGCTTCATCAACTACTTCGGTAGCTTGATAGATATCACTCAAATTGCGAATTCTTCTTGGCCTTCTCCCGGACACAAGACGATGGTGGTGATTCAGTTCTTCATATCGTGTGCAACTTCGTCGATCCGATATAATTTCTAGCCTGCTTTCAGTTTTCTTATCCTCCTAGCTCCATGTTTGATCTTCTTCAAACACAACATCACGACTTATTATCACATTCTTCGTGAGTGGGTCATACAATTTATAACCCATTGTTCGATCACCATATCCCCCAAAGATGCATTTTCTCCTTTATCATCAAGCTCGATTCTTCTAGCTTGTGAATTTTAGCATAAGCAATACAACCAAAACTCTTGGGTGTGCAACACTAGCTTAAATGAACTCCATGCTTCTTCCGGTGTCATGTTACGAACACTTTTGGTAGGACACCGATTCAATGTATATCTTTGCTATTGCTACTTCACTTGACCCGTAATTCTCGAGGTAAATCTTTTCCTTTAACCATGCTTCGCCATGTCAAGAATTGTTTGATTCTTTCTTTCTGCAACGCCATTTAGTTGGGGTGTATATGCAGTGTAAGTGGTGGAAGATACCGTGTTCCTTACAAAAGTTCTCGAACAAATCGATGTGAACTCACCGCCAGCTTGGTGGGATCGAGAACTTTAATATAGTATCCACTGTTTTCAACAAGAAGTTTTGAACTCTTTGAAAATTTCAAACATCTCGGATTTTCTTTTCAAGAAGTACACCCAAGTCTTTCTAGAATAATCATCAATGAAAGTTAGAAAGTATTGATTACCTCCAAATGAAATAGCTCATGGTCCACAAACATCCGTGAACAATCTCCAACCAAGCGTGATGCTCTCCATCTCCACTACTACAAAATCGGTATAGACTACGCGTTATATGTGTAGTCTGTGCGTTCAGTGTAGAGAAAGTGGTGTAGAGAAAATAAAGCAAGACACACTCGCTTTTATGCGTAGTCTATACCCACTATAGACGACGCCGCACATAGACTACGCTTTTCGCGTAGTCTATACCCATGCACTACACAAAATTCTCGCACATACACTACGCTTTCGAGCGTAGTCTATACCCACCATAGACTACGCTTTTCTCACATAGACTATGCTTTTACGCATAGTCTATACCCCACAGATCACACAAAATTTCGCACATACACTCGCTTTTTATGCGTAGTCTATACCCACTATAGACTACATTTTTCGCACATAGACTACGCTTTTTACGCCGTAGTCTATACCCCACAGCATCACACAAAATTTCGCACATACACTACGCTTTCGAGCGTAGTCTATATGTATTAACTACGGTTTTGAGTTTATTTACTACGGTTTTAATGCCAAATTTACTACGCTTTTCTATTAAACCCGTAGTCAATTTAATAACAACTACGGTTTTTCAATTTAAATCGTAGTTAATTTCTTTATTTAAACCTCGCACAATTAATAACGCACAAGCAAATGAGATTAAAATATACTTGCGACTACGCTCAAAATCACTATTCAAAAATATACAACTGCTTTCATTACAACTACAAAATCACTATACAAAAATATACAACTGTTTTCATTACAGCTACAAAATCACTATGCAAAAATACTATGCACATCACATAACAAAACAATAAGACCGTATCCCCCATATCACAGTACAAAATAATTCAAAAGATCAATAACTTACAACTAAAACATCACAATACTATATGTGAAGAAGCATGAAATTTGCCTATTCAACGCGAACTTCATCAATGTCCTCTTGAGAGTAAGACCAAATTTGCATTAAACATAAAAATTGTCCTTCAAGCAATTAATAGTTTGATGCAATGACACAAAAGAGGTTATAGAAGGCCATATCATCGTGGTGAGCATCTGCGAAAACGTTGTCCGACCAACTTGCTAGATTACTGCAAATATTCCACACTTCGATTAATTTCACTAACAACTTCTCAAGTATCATTTAAATTCACTATAAATGGTAATCATCAAATGAATGAAGGCAACTAATTACTTGGAGAGTCGAGCAAACATGATAAATAGAATGAGTTTGATTCAAGTTGTTTTGCATAGTCGACATCAAACAAACCACCAAAGTCGATAAAGACCGTAGATAAAAATACACATTACGTAACCCTTAAGCACCGATTGGAGATCTAACATTCGACCAACATAAAGGAAATATTGATGCCGGTGACGATGAACGGATACTCCCATTCGACTGTCTCCATCTCTCTGTGCAACAAGTTTTGAAATGCTTCCCGTCATGAGTAGAGTAGAAACACATGAAAATAGAAGATCCATATCAAACCTTCGTCACGTAATGGGAAAATTTTCGGTGTCAAGTTAGCTCTTTAATACTTATCCATGGAAATATAACACTCCAGACACGAAGAAAATATGACCCCACAACTACTCCCAAGATATTCGGCTCTTACAGATTACATACAACTATACAACATTTAAATGATCCAAATATTATAATTAATAGTAAGGTTTATATATAAAATGATATTAAGGGGTTTAGGGGCATTCATGTACATAGATAATTAATTAAGCAGTTACTAAACCGATGTAAGTTTAGAAATTTAAATCTCGACAACGTGATTAATATCTTGTCTCTTTTACTAAAAGGGAGTTTATTACGGAGGAATAAAAGTTACCAAGTAGCAAGCAAACAGGTTGAGTAATGTCATCACGTATGGTATGCCCGAGAATTGCTCAATTGACTGCTTCATGATCTCATAGTTAGGAATCTGAATGACACAAGAGATACGACCATGTTAAAGCTACTATAGTTATATGACTAATATACACCTTCGTAACTGTCATGTCTTTTGCTTAGGGTGGAAGGTGGCTAATCGACATTAAATGTAGGCCCTTTGGCATATGTGACTAGTTATGGTACTTAAAGTATTAAAACAATAGAATATTGGTTCTCAAACAGCAAAAACTATTGACACTCTTAACACCGGAAACTATTGACACTCTTAACTCACCAAAGGTATCCCATCTAGTGGCATTTGAAATTATGGTTTTAGCAAAGAATTGCCTTCCATCTGATAGCTTCACCCCTACCTATAAAACGAGACAAGCGAACCCTGTCTTTTCTTTCTTAATGATCTCAGGGAAACACACCATGAAATACAAAGTTGATGGAAGTTGCAGGTGAACTTACGCCTTCTCCGTCTTCTATGATAATGCTGGTTGCATTTTCCTTATAGAGTATCTCACTCCCCTGATTAGTCAAACCCTTTGCTAATGACTTTGCAATTTCTCCAACTCCTCCGACTGGATAGTTGATTCCACCAAAATGTCTATCACAACAAACGATATTGCAAAAAGGTGAATATTTAGAACATTCATTTATACCTCCAAAGGCAACACTAATAGGGCCGTTATGGCCTCCACCAAAAGTTTCCAGTGCACTAGCAAAAGCTATGTCTCCATCATATCCCTCACCGAGTCCTTCACTGCAAGCAGCAAAGGATACATTAAACTTTAGACTCAACAATATCACGTAGGAAAATAGAGAAGAACAGGTAAGTTTAGTTTTCTAGCAACTGAAAAAATATGTGAATGGTGCAGCTCACAAGAACTTTGGAACACCTTGCTCCAAGTTAATAAGCTAGCTCTTAATTTTCAAAAAGAAGATTTATTACTCCATCAAGAGGAATGCCCTCCAGCACTGAGAAAGACTACAGTGGAAGTAGCTTCAACTGACAAATTGTAGGTTTTCAACTAATGGCAAAAAAAGAAATTGTGAAAAATAATGGAGAATGAAAACATCATGACCACAGAAAATGAAGCATGACAATATTGGCCTCACGTGTATCTACGACATCCTTTGCAAAACTTTAAACATCTTTCCCCCAAGGAGTCGGCACTTTCCTCCAAGGTCTGTATCTGTTTACCGAGAAAGCAGAGTTACAGTAATAACATGAAAAAAGTCGAAGAGCATCAAGAAGAAAATGTAGAGGGGATGAAATCAAATTTAATACAACTGTTGATGACCATCTGAGAAGCAGTCCAAATCTAATATAACATTTCAAACAACTAAAACACACAACTCAATGGGACAGTGGTCTATTATCAGAAAAGCAGGAAATCCAGGGCAAAATTAACCATGATTTCAGTTTTGAGCAACCCGAAAAAGAGGAAAACAATTAAACCAATCATCATCGAGCAAAAAAAAAGATTTTAGAAACAATCTCAAATTCTAACTCAATCCGACTTATTTGCAGCAAATAGATAAAAGAAAACTGTAAAAATCAATTTAAAAGGGAAAAACACCAACCTGCTTACGGAACATAGGAGAGTCATCAAGCTTAGCAAAATGCATGTTTGCAGACCCAATTCTTCTGCTCTTTTTTTCACCTTCTTTTGGTTCTAGATAAAACTAAATTTCATCAGACTTCTATTGACTGGTAACAACAGGATCTTTGCATGTCCTTAAGCTTAAAACACCACTAAAATAACTATCATTTCTGCCGATCTCAGAACTTCACTGATCCAACTCTACCTTCAAATCTCAGCTCTAAGAAAATAAAAGAACACAACAAAAAAATGAAAAATAATTCTTTCGAAATGGGTTTATTCTAAATTTACTTTTCCTTGAAAAACAAAATGCGGGTTTTTTTCTTTCCCAATTTAACATTTTGGGATGGGGAGAAAGTGAGGGTTTGGAGGGAGGGGATGTCGGTGTCGGTGTCGTAGGCGGCGAGGAGGATGTGGTGGGAGAAGGTGGAGAGGTGGGGCAGCCACCGGAGGGCGTCGATGTATGTGTCCTGGGGGAATTTGTGGATTTGTGTGGGGACGGTGGTGAGCGCCATTGTTGAGTGGTGGAGGTCACGATTTTGGGGGTTTTGAGCTGAGGTGAAATGCTTATGCTGCTATCAAGGAGGGAATTCAGAAATTTTTGAGTTAAATTTTTTAGTTAAATCTGACTCACACGTCGTGAGTTCGAAAGTTGAAGCTGTAATTTTTTATTTTTTTTTAAATTTATGCACATAGACTACGCTTTTAAGCGTAGTTAATAGTTCATATAATACTACGACGAAGTATAGCGTAGTACATATTTCAAAAAAATGACATGATCTACGCTGATAAAAAGCGTGGTCTATCTTCATGCATCACGCTTTTCGAAAAAGTCGTAGTACATAAAATGTAGAGAAAAGTGATATTTGTAGTAGTGCTCATTTCTTTAGAGAAACTTGGCCTCTGATGTTTGCCAAGTATACATCCTTCACAAACTTCATCAGGATGATCAATATGTGGCATACCTTTTACCATATTCTTCGTGGATAGAAGCTTTAAACCACCAAAATTCAAATGTCCAAGACGCAAATGCCATAACCATGATTCATCTTTAACAATAGATTTCAAGCACTTTAACATATCATGTTTCATATTCATTGCAAATAATCTATTTTTAGATATCTTCACACGTGCAACCAAATTACCACGAGCATCATTGATAATAAGATAAGAATTCTTCATACTAACATCAAATCCTTTTTCCAACAATTGACCAAGACTCAAAATATTGCTTTTCATGACAGATACATAATAGACGTCATATATAAAAACCATGATTTCCATTCTTCAACTTAATCAAGATGTTACCTTTGCCTTTACTTCAATTTTTGAGGAATCTCCAAAAGTAACGTCCCCGTAGGATGCCTCGTTTAACTCTACGAAGAGTTCCTTATTCCCGCACTTATGGTTACTAGCTCCGGTATCCAAGTACCACGTGCTGCACTGATCACCTTCAAGTCCTTTATGAATAAAAAAGAGAAGTTGATGTTACCTGCTCATTATCGCCTCTACATTCAGCATAATTGACTTGCTGGCCTGTCTCAGTATTTCTTGCTCCCGGACATTCATAGATATAATGTCCAAATTCGTGACACTTATAGCACTCGACATTTCTTTTATCAAATCTCTGTTGTTGGTTGTAGGTTTGAGAAGTTGTAGGTTTGAGAATAACCACCTCTATGTGGTCCTATTCCTCGTCCTCGCTGACTATATGTGCTTTGACCTCTACCTCGGTAGGTAAAATTTTGACGTCCTCCCTCACTTTGACAATTCTGGCCACGTCCTCCTCTGCCACGATAACCTCGGCCTCGACCTCGATTATATCCACCACGAGATGTTACTGGTTCAAATTTCTTGTCTTCTTTAAATGACATCTTCGCTTCTAGCGCATGCTCTGAAAAACAAAGGTTTTTCTTCATGCACTTGCTCGTGAACCTCCAAGTCGCTCTCGCAACCGGTCGATGGACATGGTATTAAGATCCTTGATTCTTCGATAGCCGCAACGACGTGCTCGAATTTGGATGTCAAGGAACGAAGAATTTTCTCAATAACACGAACATCTTCAATATTCTCCCCTTGTCTTTTCATTTGGTTCACAATAACCAAAGTTCTCGTGAAATAGTCTGAAATATTTTTCGTTTCAGACATTGTCAGACTTTCAAACTCGCCACGTAGGATTTGGAGTCGAACTCGTATCGCGTTGTCAACACCAGTGAATGAATTCTTCAAAATCTCCCAGGCTTGTTTTGACGTGGTGGCAGCACTAACTTTTTCGAATGTGGTTTCGTCAATACCTTGATAGATATTGAACAAAGCCTTCTTGTCTCGTTTCCTTGCGTCTTTGAGGTTGTTCCTCTGGTTATTGGTGAGCGCATCTTCAGCTTCTTGGGAAGCAGGTTCAGCATAACCATCTTGGACAATATCCCACAAGTCTTGTGATTGTAACAAGACCCTCATTTGAATACTCCAATTCCCATAATTGTGTTTCTCCAATTTGGGAATTTGGGGTTGAACCATGTTCAACGTTGACGCCATATGTAGGATCGAATGGCTCTGATACCAGAAACAAGCACATCCCATATGTTATTATTCTCATTAAGATGGCAGAGGAGTGGGCGAAAACTTACGATGGAAAACTTCCGTCAGCAAGGGAATATAAAGAAGTATTTAAGGTGCATTATAAGTTTTATTGCTTTCGTAATTTGTTCATCGTCCTTATTCTTTGTGTCTATCTTTTTAGGTGTTCTGGTTGGTCTGTGGGTGGATGCTATAGGACTTGATCAAGGTGAAGAAGATGGCATCAGATGAAGACAATTACAAAGAAGCCATGGAAGCTTCATTCAAAGTCTTCACTCTTCAAGGAATTAGTAAGTTAATTTTCTACATAAAGTACTTGTAGAAAAACATTTACAGACGTTTGTTCGTCCGGAGTTAAAATTATGAGATAGCCTTGTAGCATGAGAGAATGGTAGATTGTTTGATTTCTGGCAGATGAATAACTCTTGCAGCGTTCTCTTGTGATCTATGTTGAACCGAGCATGGTATTTTTTATAATCAAGAACTTGCTCTAGCTGCCCTTGCTATTGGGAAATTGTTCTAACAAGTAGCCAGCAAAAGACACTATTTGTCTTTTGTGGGCTATAAAACTCAAGAAAAAAAGTATGGAACTCTTCTGAGAATTTCAATCAGAACATCGTATCTCATGGAATTGGTTTTAGACAAGCCAAAATTTATTGCTGATTACTGTAGAAGACGCTCTTTAATCACAGGTTCAAGCCTACATCAAATAATTAATGATAGCTATGCCGAAGTTAATTCCAATTCTTCAGATTTTTGGGTGATGGTGGCAGCTCTAGAGGTATATATTTACTTTACTTTAACTATGCCAATTGATGTTGCTGAATTTTATGGCGTGAAACAATTATTCGTACATACTATATTATATTCGATTAGTTGGTTCGATTTTTGACAGAGATGCAGGTTATAGTTGACACCTGGAAAAAATATAGTCTTGAAATGCACTCTGTACTACTGAAATTGATGAATCTGAAAAACATCGTCATGATATTCGACTATTTTTTATCCATTTGAAGCTTTAAATACAATATTGCAAACAATGATTGTCCAGAGAGATATAGTAATATCTTGCTAAATAGCAGTCCATTTTGGTGTTATTTCCACTTTTTGCTTCATAATTTCAGGAATTCATAACTAATGAAGGAGGTGGAGAGGCACCTTTGGAGGAAGCTATCCCAGATATGAAATCTTCGACTGAGTTAGTGACTACTGCTTTGTCGAGCCAAATAGCACACACAACCCAACGAGTCTTTATGCTGACTTCTTGCATCTGGCCTAGGTTATATGTCTCCCTATAGAAGATCTACCGGCTAAGGCTGAGACCGATTTCCTTGTCATGGAGAAGCTCAAGAAAATACTGAAAGCTAGGTAGAGATTTAGAGAGCATCTCAAAAGCAACCATAAAGAGTTTCTGTAAAAAGGCTAGGAAACCTAAGGTATATGCTTGAAATTTTATTGCTACTTCCAATCCCTTTTCCTTGGTTCTTTATATTTTATGAGTAGCAACTTTTTAAGCTAACACGGTATTTCCCAATAACTGAATTTTCTTTCATTTATTTGTATAAAATTCGGTATGCAGATATCGCAAGATTGAGGAGGAGTTCAATTCGCCAGTTCAGTTGGAGCTACAAAAGTATCTAACAGATGAAGACTACTGGTACTTTTCTCCTTAGGCAAAAACTTGTGCATCCGGATGTATAGTGCATTCACGCCAATTAGGGTTTCACCAATCTCCAATTTGGGTTTATTAATCCCTAGTTAGGGTTTATTGATCACAATTAGGATTTCATTAGGGCAGACACCGTGGTGTGTATCTCTTCTCCTTATACCATCATCAGTCTGCAAGTTTTTGTTGGAGTGTGGGCGCAGAATGGATGGACGCAAAAGCTCAAAAACGTGGTAGAATTTTGGGCCACGTTTTTAAACATCCTAATGGGTTTAGGGTTAGGGCTTAATTGCTATGATATAAATAGCGGTTTTCTCTCAGTATCTTGTATCCGAAAAATAGTGAAATAACTTTGGCTTGGCTTGGTATCGCCCCAATTCTGATTCGTAGTCGAAAAGACGTAACCGCCATGGAGTCTCAAAATACATATCAATTCTCTGTGTTATCTCGTAGACTTTATTCGTGATTGTGTGTGTGTAGTTTTCCCAACAGTTTTTGTATACGTCACTTGGGATGTCCGCTATGTGAGTCTCAAAATACATATCACAACATATATAGCCTTATGAACTGTTGGCATCATATCCCGCATAGACTACGCCGCACATAGACTACGCTTTTCTGGCGTAGTCTATACCCACCATAGACTACACGCCGCATAGACTACGCTTTTAGACGCCGTAGTCTATACCATCGATTCACAAAATTTCGCACATACACCACGCTTTTTGTCGTAGTCTATATGTATTAACTACGGTTTTGAGTTTATTTACTACGGTTTTAATGCCAAATTTACTACGCTTTTCTATTACAACCGTAGTCGATTTAATAACAACTACGGTTTTCAATTTCAACCGTAGTTAATTTCTTTATTTAAACACATGCATAATTAATAACGCAAGCAAATGAGATTAAAATATACTTGCGACTCGTTGAAAATCACTATTCAAAATATACAACTGCTTTCATTCTGCCTACAAAATCACTATACAAAAATATCTGATCTATTTTCCCAAGAAATTATAGGCTCGAGTTCAACTCTTGTAGAATTGTAGCTCGTACTTGGTAAATGTAGTTGAGAAGCGATAGCATGTGATTTATAATCATGAACCATGTTACGTAGCGCTCGTAATCACTCATCATGTCCAACTTCACCATCCCCTGTTAAATCGATAACATGACGAGGTAGCCTGTTCGATATCCCCACCTTCGATTCTTTGTACATTTCTGCATGCGATCTGGGACAAGACCTATATTGCAAAAATTATGATCATCTCCACCATGCTCGATGTGTTCATCATTTTAGATTCTATGTTAGTAACTTTGTAGGAAAAGTAAGATTAAAGGTAGATATAAAAGGCGTACTTTCTTTTTTTGCAAACGCATTTTGCATGTTGAGGTTCTTCATCTTGAGAACAACCCGTAAGATCAAAGAATAAGAATTTGAGGAAATCGATGAACTCTTGAACCCGTGAATTAGGGTTGAACTTCACCGATCTCACTAAACATCAGCGTAAGCTATTAGCATGAAGAGATATGAGCTACCTTTAACTTCATTGTTTAAGATCACTTTGCCGATCTCAAAGAAATACCTTCCTGCTTGAACTTTGGGAATTAGAGAGAGATTTAGCTTGAGATTTTATGGAACTTTATTTATCTTTAATAATATAGTATCTAATCTTCCATCTTGATTTCAAAATAATGATCATAAGTCATACCATCCGCCATCTCAATATTGAGGTCTGCACCTTTGGCGGTCTTCTGCATTTCTCAAAGTTGAAATCAACCGCATCCCCATCCTCGAGTGGTAGCACCGTGAGCTCCGCTTAACTGTTCTTGCATGATGATCGGCTTTGAGAGTGTCGCCTCTTATTGCTTTGCTACAAAGTGGCGAGCAAGTGAGAAGATATTATGACTAACAACCTTATGCCGCCTTTTATAGTTTTATTGTTCATACACGCGTTAGCCGACGTTAGTGTGACTATCTCGTTGGCGATGGTGCGCTGATTCTTGAGCCTATCACGCCGCTCACCGCTCCCCTCTTGCCCCCATCGCCTCGGCCACCTTGGCGCCTTGTGCGGCGACCAAGGGCTGCAGCAAGCAACAACATGAGACTCGCCCTTCTCACCATGTTTTGAGTTCTCTGCGCTAATGCGACCAAGGTCTTGTTTACGCCACATCGAGATATGGCCGCATGGACCTCCGCCTGCAATCTCTCGGTCCTCCTTTCGCCGCTTCATCTCTTTCACCATTTCTTGATCGAGACTTGCTTAATGAAAACCAAGGCTAGAAGCAAATCAATTTTCAAGACACCAATTCATCATATATCCAAAACTTTGAAATAAGTAAAGCGAACATAAAGCTACAATCGAAATGAAAGATGAACTTAAATAAAGGGACAAATCATTCATTTGGATTTCCTAGCAAGAAAATAGCATGTTCCACTATTCGACATCTTGCTTAGTTCTCTTAGGAATTGGATAGTAATGCCAAGGATGGATAGCTAGCACCAAAAAAATTACAGTTTGTTAATAGCATAAAGCAAATGAAGTTTTGATGAAAGAAGCATGGAAAACCCGACACACCACACATACCCCGTAAATATGTTTACGCTTTGTGGACAAGTGGCCTAAGTCCCCATATTGCAAAATAATAAGACCTACGGTGAAGCCAACTTGATCACATGGGATTTCTGGCGATTTATTTGATGATCCGCAAAGCCCCAAGATTTTTAATAACGAAAATATTGCACGAAATAAAAGGGCATACAGGGCTTTTGCTTAACTAAACACAATATATAGTTCAAATATAATTCATCCATATCCATACTTTTAACCTCAGATTAATTAGGTTTGTTTGGTATAATCATATTCAAAAGCTAAAACCGACTTCATCTACTAAAGCCTATTAAACAACTAGTCGACTTTAGTGTTGATTCATCCCGAATTTAAATTCGAACGCTCTGCAAGGATTTGCTCTCCTACAAGTATGAATTAATCACCATACATTTTTATTCTTAATATACTAAACAAATTTAGCTATGACACCATTGCCCATTTGGCATTCTACTTATAGGCTATAAAGTTCATGAAGATATGTATCTCTTCTCTTCTACCTACACACGTTTAAAGCGAAAGAAGCCAAGCAAATGTCTTAAATGCTTTTCATCTTTTATCGACATCGTTTTGGGGTGTAGAACGATTCTGTGCTTAATGAGGGCAAAATAAAATTTGTAGCAAAGCACTACCGTTGTAATATGTATTAATAGAGGATACTATGAGAACCATTGTTTTCACACGTGTACTTGGCTCGCACTAATGTTTGGTTTATAACATGTGATTTTGAGGTTACAAGCATTTTACTGTTGTCCATTTTGAAGGAAAAGCGTTAATCCCACTTTAGCAATCCTGATATCCCTTTGCACTGTTTTACTCTAAATTGTCTATTCCACCCACACCGAACACACACGTATATATAGATGTATATGTTTTCATTTTAGCACTTGTTTTTCCTTTCAAATTCATTGAGAATACTCTTCACTGGGGAACAAAATGGAACCAACGCAAAGAATAGACTACACTGAATACCATTAAAAATCTTTTAAGGATCGATAAATATCTTAATCAAACTATTGATCAATTAAAATCATCTAAAGCATGAGTATACCATTAAAATCGTCTAAAGCATGAGTAATAACCTCGTTTTTTGCGGTCAGATTTGGAGACCACCTCAACCCACGAACTCTCCATGAGTCCGGAGAAGGTCGAAGGAATAGCGGGATATCGAAGAAGATACCGCACAAATCAACAAGACAAAAGTATGATATACCCGTAAATTCATGAGGCAAAAACGAAGCTTAATAACACTTAACCAAGAATCGAAGACTTAATCAAAATCAACACTTAAGCAAAAGTCAACACTTAAGCAAAAATCGGAAAAGCTTAACAATACTTAACCAAAATCTGCACTTAGTAGATCAAGACTTAAGCAAAATCAACACTTAAGCAAAAATCGAGAATAGGAGATTAAAATCCAATGCCCACGCAAATGCGAGAAGTAGCGTCACACTTAGATAATTTTATCAAGACTCGTGTCAACAAAGAATAGCATTACCAAATCACGTAAAGAATCGGACAAAGGACACATGCTAAAGGACAAATGAAATTTCAGATTAAAGCAAATCATCAAATCCGAAGAGCTTAAGGGTTGAATTGTCGCAGTAACATATATGGACTCGGATCAAATAAAGATAGGGTCTACAATTAAAACCTATTTTTGAAAAAGGAAACTCATATCATCCGTTAAAAGGTCAACAAATAAAAGTTAAACATCACGTTTGAATCATATATGAAGATAATTTTGAGTAGCAATCTTTTCTTCACCGTTTTGCTCCTCAGATTTCAAAACTAAATAAAGATTGATGAAAATTAATAAAATAACAATCATCACCGATGGAGTCATTTCTCCGAATTACATCAATTAACTCGGAAAATAAAAACATATGTCAACGGGGCGAATGGGTTTATCAAGGTCGGGTTATAAATGCAAAATGCAGAGAACACATGCTTATATACAAATGAGAGCTAAACCGCCACATTAGTAGATAATTACGCTTTAAAACCAAAACCCTTACCTTATTCAGTCCGTGTGTCACGGCTTGCCAAGATGGGCGAGAATCGACAACAATTTACGCTCAATTTGTAAAACAATGAGACCTATAAATAGACAACACCTCAACAATTCCATTGGCTAATGCTCTCCTATACACTAGGCTTCAACTTCTTCCCTTTTGAAATCTCTGTTGCTCTTGACACGGGAGACTCATTCAAGATCGATCCAACTCAATTTCGACATTTAGCGACAAAGCGTTCTAGCTCCCTCGTAGTAGAAACCTGGGGTAATTACCTCTCATTACCACCGCCCGCCACCGTAATCAAATACCACATCAACAACATGAATCTAATACATCCACATTAAAAAAATTGCATGTACACACCATATGACATTCGATTGTGAAGAATTTAATTATTAATGATGAAACCACAAAATGAGTCGATCGAGCAAAGACCCTAGCATAACTACATCGAATAGCCTAAAAAGACTTACAATGGGCTGTATACGACATATTGTTTCCTTTAATGTCCTATTTTTCTGTAATTTGTGGATGTGTTTTGTGCAGCCCATTAACTCTTGCCAGTAATCCAAAATCGCATTGCAGTATTGCTGTTGGATTCTATATTCTTCTTCGAGCTGTAGATCGTTTTGCTGCAAACTACAATAGCTTCCCGGGGCAGTTTGATGGGTAAAAACCTCAGGCCGTCTCTTCCCAATATGCCTTTTCTACATGAAACATCATTACCTCGTGGCAGCCTGAATCTGATTGATATTCTGCTGCGAGATGGATGAAGAGATTTCCAGATTGAAAACAACAGCCGTTTCCCTACATGACAACTTGGGCTGCAATGGAGCAACCTTGACCGAAGACCTTATCAGTGAGATGTATCGTATCTTTCGTATATAGATGTTTGTCTTCCTAAACCAGAATCATCGAGTATTTGTTTGAAACTGCAACTGAGGCGCGTGCTCTCGTCTGCGCTCGACAATTTGTTCCAATGAGTGATGAAGGTTTTCCATCTCATTTAGTATATAGAAGTTTGTCTTCCTAAACCAGAATCATTGCGTATTTGTTTGAAACCGCAACTGAGGCGTGTGCTCTCGTCTGCAGCTCATCACTAGACAATTTGTTCCAATGAGTGGGATTTTCATCTTCAACGGCATAGGTCACAAGTCACAGTTGCTGTTACTTTGAGCTCGAACAAGCAAGAGTTAAGTGCGTGCTTTCTCTAGTCTGAGGGGTTCGTTCCAGCCATGATGCTTCTCGACGTGCAGGTAGATTGAGAACTCCCTCCGGTGCCAGCTGAAAACAGGTTCTTGTTTATATTTAGATGTTATTATATGAAGAGAGAGGGTTGGGGAATAACGAAGGGATGGAAGTATATGTTGTTCTATGGAACAAAAAAAGAAAATAACAACAGGTATACAAACAATAAAATCAATATATTTTTTGAAAAAAATAGTATAAATTTGTACTCAAGAAATTTCCCCCATCCCTAACTATTATTTTAGCATAACAAGTAAATAGAATAAAAAAGACATTTGCAACCGACCTCACCTCACAACTGATGCACTTACACCTAGCCCTCCCTTCCCGATAATTTCTGCGTCTGCCACTGTTAACCCTAATCTTGAATTAATAAAACTAAATTTTGAATTAATAAATTCTAATTGGAATTAAAAATCATAATTGAAAATTTTAAATTTTTAGATTCAATAACTTTCTCAATGGATGTATTAACTTTTATATAAAATTTATTTTGTTCATAACAAATTTTCGTAATTCTTAATTATCACGTTAAATATGATTCTTATTTAAACCTCTCTCTATATATATCACCTATATAATAGTAAAAAAGATAAAAATCATGAGGAGCACATGGCCGTAGGTACTCACATGGCCGTAACCAGCTAATAGTCGATCGCGAACATGTCTAAGCACGATGATTTAAGTAGAGAAACGTACTGATTTGAGCTATATTTTTGTGTTACGTTTCAAATCTCATCATCATCATCATCATCACTACTGTATATACATGTAGTAACGTGCATTTAATATTATACTATATGTTAAATAAAAAAAAAACGACTAGTATTAGTAAAAGGGGTGGTCTCATCATCATCATCATCACTAGTACTGTATATGTATATATATGTAGTAACGTGTATTTAATATTATACTATTATGTTAGATAAAAATAAAAAACGATTGGTATTAGTAAAAGGGGTGGTCTCTCGTGCGGGTCGCGTGTGATATCACTTTAATTAATTTTTTAATTAAATAATTAGTTATTTAGTTGATTAATTATTATTAAATCAATTTTAATTAAAAATTAATTAATTTAATAAACTTTAATTATAAATTAATAAATCATAATTGTGAATTAATAAATAATAATTTTAATTAATAAAACCTAATCATGAATTAATAAAGTTTAATTATAAATTAATAAACCCTAATCTTGAATTAATAAAACTAAATTTTGAATTAATAAATTCTAATTGGAATTAAAAAATCATAATTATGAATTAATCAATTCTAATTTTGAATTAATAAATTATAATTAAAAAATCTAATTATAAATTACTAAAATCTAATTATACTTATTCACTATAATTAATATGTAACATATAATTAATGTATACTTGGGTGAGTGCACGGTGAGGCTACATTCACCCAAGTTTTTATCTTAGTAAAATGAAATGTGAAATATAATAAAAGTGGTCCAAGAAAAGAAAAGTCAAATTGTCGAGTCAGGTTTTAAGCATATATAATATATATAAGGTCGAGTTTATATACGTAAGAATTCATATGGGGATGTCAATGGGTGAATTTTACCCGAACCGATTTGGAACCATTCAAAACCTATTAAATTTTAAAGCAGCAGTTCTGGTTCTGGTTTCAGACCCGCTTAGAACCCGGACCGTTTACATCCATAATTTGATAGTCCGGTCCAGATCTGGTTCTGGTTCAGAACCTATACTTATTTATTGGTTCTGGTCCGAGTAAAATTCGTCTATTGACAAGCCTAAGTTTAAATATCCTTCTCAATGAGCTAGTTTTATCCATATCGATACGAAATTACTCATAGCCCATTAAATTATAAAGCAACGGTTTCGGTTCTAATTCTGGTTCCAGACCCGCCCAGATCCGGACAGCTTAATATCCATAGTTGATGGTCATGATCCGTCCGATCCAAGATCTAATAAATTTGGTTTAGACCGTAACCATTACTTATTTATTGGTTCAGATCCGAATAAGACATACTCAACATCCCTACGTTCATATACTAAGTACATAACCGGTAGCCATTTGCCTATTTCCTCACCTAGAAAAATATAATAATGCAGTCCTCTCAAACCCACGTTATTTCATAGAGACTCAATTATTTTTTCCACACTTCACGGCGGCCGCGTGTAAACGGACGTTACCCGTGGTTGTGGTTTTGGCCGATGGGGTCGAGCTGCTTGACAAACATGTGGAAGAATCCTATTGTCTATACGTGGACGAGGAGTGATTGTGTTGTTTCAATAAATTTTATAAGGAAAATGAAGTGAGTTTCTATTAACATTATCATGCACGAAAATTCATTGGATGTTTCTAATTGCCCACGAAGGTTAGATGTATCTTGTTGAATATAAAGAACGCTTTCGCCCTAGAATAAGTTTCGTGTAGGATTGTTTGTCAACTTTTAATATGCTATACATAACAATTTTATAAGATTTTCTTTCTTGGAAATATTTTCCATCTGGTAGGTAATGGTGTGGTTTTAAATCATATTTCTACGAACTTTTTAATTATGATCAAAATATAGAGCTTCTTAGTATTTTCTTTCTTTGTTTGTTTCTCTTTATTCTTTTATGCAACTTTGAAAATTGTATTTAATGTTCACACCTCCTATTAAATTTCAAATGGCAACCCATTCATGTCTGAAATGTGAAATATAACATATAACATGAAAGTTAGTGATCCAAGGAAAGAAGTACCGACTTGTCAATACGGTTTTAAGCATAATATAAGGTAGAGTTTTTATCCAAAATATGTAAATCTCATATTTTAATTGGGGAGCTGGTCTTGGGTGCGATTGGTCGCACAGGGCGGCCGACTCCAATTCTTTTATTTGTTTATTTATTTATTTTAATTAACTCTAATTATATCTTAATTATGATTAATAAACTCTAATTGAGGATTAATAAACATTAATTTGAGATTAATAAATCTTAATTATGGATTAATAAATTCTAATTTGGAATTAATAAATTCTAATTGAGATCAACAAATCCTAACTGGTGATTAATAAACTCTAATTGAGATTGATGAACTAGAATTGGGATGAATGTACGCAAGTTTTTGCCTTAATTAGATAGGATATTACTGAGCTCTAATTGGGATGAATATACACAAGTTTTTGCCTTAATTAGATATGATATTACTTTAAACATCGAACTATTTTGTCTCTATCAATTATATCCTTAACTATTGAATATTTTTTTTTATTATTATTATTCTGAACTATCGATCTTATATCAATTGTACCATTGATCCATTTTTCGGCACCAAAAAATTGATGTTGCTTGTTAGAATGCCACGTAATATTTAATATATATTTTTTAAGCTGTGCCTTATAAAAAAAATGACTTTATTTGCACCATATCAACTTAAAATTATATATATTAAATATCATGGGGCATTTTGGCGAACCAATGGATAAATGATACAATTCAAAAAATCGATAATTCAAAATTCAAAATATATTATATATTATTCAAAATATAATTAATAGTATCAAAATAGTTTAAAATTTAAAATAATATTTCACTCTATTTTAATTATCCCTAGCAGCACGTTCTGTCGTAAGTCGTAACTCCTGTGCCGCTGCCCATTTCGACTTAGTTAAATGCCTTCCGTTGACGGCAACATATTCCTACTTCACGGCGGACGCGTGTTAACGGACGTTTGAGTTGCTTTCACGACAGCACAACCGTATAGAAATAATCAAACCTAATTGAATTACTATTTTATTCAATTACTTTAATCAAGTTCCGGCATTTTCCACGTCTTTAGTCTAGATCTACCGAAGCTAATTTATATTAATTAAAACAATGTTTAGATGTTGTTAAACACAAGTGGTGTTAAATGGATCAGTTTGATTCGTATCGATAGCATCAAGTTAAGATGACACTTTTAACCCTCATGAAGTCGTGCATTAACAAAAAAAAGAAAATAACAACAGGTATACAAACAATAAAATCATTATATTTTTGAAAAAAAGAAATATAAATTTGTACTCAAGAAATTCCCCCCATCCCTAACTATTATTTTAGCATAACAAGTAAATAGAATAAAAAAGATGTTTGCACCCGACCTTGACCTCACAACTGATGCACTTACACCTAACCCTCCCTTCGCGATAATTTCTGCGTCCGCCTCTGTTAACAGTCAATTGATATAGAGGGTGTTTGGCTGAGCTTATAAGCTCTTCAAAAACAGCTTATAAGCTGTTTTTTACATATTTGAACCAAATGGATTTTTTCGCTCCCAATGGATTCGAACCTTGAGTGAAAATTTTGAATTTTTGGATTCAATAACTTTATCAATCGATGCATTAACTTTCATACAAAAGTTATTTTGTTCATAACAAATTTTTGTCATTCTTAGTTATCATGTTGAATATGGTTTTTATTTAAACCTCTCTATATATATCACCTACATAATAGTAAAAAAGATAAAAAATTATGAGGAGCCCATGGCCGTAGGTACTCACATGGCCATAACCAGCTAATAGTCGATCGCGAACATGTCTAAGCACGATGATTTAAGTAGTGAAATGTACTGATTTGAGCTATATTTTTATGTTCCGTTTCAAATCTCATCATTCATCATCACTACTGTATATATGTAGTAACATGTATTTAATATTATACTATTATGTTAGATAAAAACAAAAACGACTGGTATTAGTAAAAGTTGGAATGTATGAAACTACACAAATCTCATAAACAAAATATGGATATACCCAAATGTTATAAAAACATGTTAAATCAGGAAGGGATACACGTTATACCCTTAAAAAAAACATAATCTGAGGAACGAATGACTTAAAGCTGAAAAAGTGTACATTTATGACACAATATTCCCGTTCAAGAATTTCGAATTTCGTCCATATTCGAAGAACGGAATCCTTCTCTTGCACACGGATTTTGATCGTCAATTGAATTCTATCGGATTGTGTGTTGCCTATCGGATTCGGTCGGATAGTTCAATATTTAATATCCGAGTTTTTCTCATTCGGATTCCACACTATCTCTATTTTCTCTCTCCCTCTCGGATCTCTCTCTCCCTCTCGGATTCTTATTTTTCTCTCCTTCTCGCTAGCAAAACTCGCGCTCCATTATATTCGAGTTTAGAAGGAATCCCATCGGTCTACTAGGAATCCTATCGGTTCCGACCGGTCGGATTCTTCGGAACCGACCGGATTCCTCTGTTTTATATTATTAAAAATGTCAATAATATGCTATTATGATAAACGTGTATGATTAAATATGCTGATAATATGATTAAATATGTTATTATGATAAACGCGTATGATTTGTTTCATTGTGTTTTTATGATTAAATATGATTTAATATGCTATTATGATAAACGTGTATGATTTGTTCCATTGCATTTTTATGATTAAATATGATTTAATATGCTATTATGATAAATATGTATGATTTGTTCCATTATTTTTTATGATTAAATATGATTTGTATATTATGCTATTATGATTAAATGTGCTATTAAATTATGGTTTTTATAATTAAATGTGTTTATATGATTTATAATTATGTCATTATGATATTCTTATTTTTATGATACTTGTTCAATTTAGGTTATGATTTATTTTATTTTTATGATATTTGTATAATTCATATTGTTTTTATTGTTATGGTTTGAGACCCGAGATGATAAATATTGTAGTTCAAATTAGCACATATTATCAGATTAAATACTTGAATATAATTAGGACTAGATTGTTTGAGATTGGTGGTCAAGTATTACTAGATAGGTTTACTAGTGGATGCTTTGGTCACTTACTTGACTAGAAGTCTATGGAAAAAAATATCATGGCTTTGCACCACGTGATTTTTCGGTAGATTAGGACAGATGATGATCTACTATGATTTCATATGAACAGACGAAGACTTTGTTTTACTGTTCATGACTATGCACTTGTAACTGGTTTAAGTTTTGGAAACTCGTCATTTAATCTTAGTAGAGAGCACTGGTTGCAACATGTTCAGGTGTTTAGAGCTTTTTGTCCTTGGGGACCATATATTTGTTGCGGATTTAGTAGAGCGTTTTTGTGTCGGAGCCTGCGCATAGATGATGCGGATGGTAGTTTGTACCTTCGCACTGCGCATATTATTATACTTTACAGGATGCTATTATCTGTAGATCCCTGAGTGCTTGTGGACTCGTGGGTGCGGGCATTGGTCGATGATTTGAATTTATTTGCCAGATTTCCATGGGGTACATATACATATAAGTGTATGCACCACTACTTATATTAGATTCAAGCGAAGAAGAAATATCATTTCTATGGATCAGCTCGAGCATTGGTTGTTTGGTCGCTTGAGGTCATACCTAGTTTGGGTGGGGCTATTGGGAAATATATTAGCCGGTCTGTGTACCCTAGATACTTGAGATAGAGATTCAAGTGCAATGCCTCAGTAGATGATTTATAGATTTTATTCGAGTCTTAGGTACTATTTTTTATAAATCTTAAAATTTGTGTTATAATTGATTATTTTAATTTTGATTAAGTATTATTTATTTGAATTGTATAGGTCGATCAACATATCCAGATCATGCCCATGGATGAAGAAATCGCCACATCCTACTGGCTGTCACCCAGACACGGTAAGACATCTGGTGTGCCGTATATAGAGCCACAAATTCCGTTGAGCGATGAGGGGTAGATTCCCCGACGAGCACCGATCATTAGTAGTGACAATGAGGAGAATTCCCGTGCCTCTGAGGGTACTTCAGGTTCGCATCCGAGATGCAATACGAGATGACATATTGTTGAGGAGTCACAGCACAACACGTATGATACTTAAGGCTCCGATAGGAGAGCACAGTTCGTATCTAGTCATACCGATGCAGCCCGTGCAGCCCAAGGTTCGTTGATTCCAAACCCGGTGCGTGTTCCTGTTGGGCTGGTTACAAGAGCACAAGCTAAGAAGTTCAAGGAGAGTTTGATGGGCTTAATCCAAGAAGTGTGGGAGCAAGAGTTGTCCAAGAAGCCCATTTGAGAGATTTGACCGAGCAGCCCAAGAGTAATAAATTTAATTGAGGCGAATGGGCTGGAGCTTGAGTAGTTTTTATTCTTTTGTGACATATTTTTTGGGCCTGTTTTTCGTGACATTGTTTGGGCCTTTCTTTTTAGTTGATCTGTTTCCTTCTAGGTTTAAGTTTTATTAAATCCGTTTTCTTCTTGGTTTATGATTTGTTTTCCAGCCTATAAATAGGCTTGCAATGTGTTGAACGAATCGGTGGATTCATTAATCAAAAAAATGATTTTTATTCTCTCTTAAGAGTGTTCGAGTTTCTCTTGGTTTTTCCAAGACGAGTTCATCTATCGGCGTATCAACGAGTCGACCATCCCTCGTTGTGTGTCATTCATCATCCCCGAGTTGCTGCGTCAACTTCACGTTGGGATATAGACAACATATTGACCTATATCACTACTTGAGTTAGATTCAGAGGTTTTGGGATTTGTTTTCCATCGGCTTCGCCCAAAATCTTCCGTTCGCGTGCGGATAGATCCTTCATACCAGCGAGGATCGTATCATTTGGTATTAGAGCCATATGTTCGTCGTCCATCCGTTCGTCATCCATCCGTTCGTTCGTCCATATGTTCGTCGTCCGTCCGTTCGTTCGTCCATCCGTCATCATCCAGGTTTCATTTTTTCCTATCGTTTCGTGTCAAAGGTCGTATCTAGGGTTTCTTTCTTTCTTTTCGACTGTAGTGACGTCGGTAGCGGCTAGGGTTTGTTCATCCGTATCTAAGGTTCTACCATATCTGTGATCTTATCCATATCGTTATGCCTATCATACATTATACATATCATTATCCATATCATAAATTATCTCTATCTTATCCATATCATACATTATTCATATCATTATACATATCGTTATCCATATCATACATTATCTCTATCTTATCCATATCGTAAATTATCCATATCGTTATCCATATCATTATCCATATCAATATCCGTATGAATATTTTTTCCGTTCTTGAGATTTTTTGCATCCACGTTCTATAAGGATTCGACAAAAAAAAAATCTGTATCATACATTATCCATCCACATTCTTGAGATTGTCCGCATCCAAGTATAGAAATTTTTGAATCCTGTTTCGAGCAATTTTTTTCATTGTGTTCCTTAGTACGTCTAGAGTCGTTTGGTGTGTTCTGTGTGCACTTTTTCCAAAATTCAGTTAAACCTCGTTGTATTTTCTGGGTTCCTTGGGTAGAATAGATCGTGTTGAGCAAGTTTCTGCACAACACGTTTTTGGGTTTTAGTGTCGTGTCTTCGTGTCCTACGGTCTTTTTGGATAGTTTAGAGCCTTTTGAGTCAGTTTTTGTGTAGCTTTTCGGGAAAAAAAATTATTATCCAATTGATTTGTTGGTGCGTTGTTGGTGAACTTAAAGTGGTAGATTGAGGGAATTCGATCCCTTGAGAGAGAATTTGAATAGAAAAAGATAAGAGAGTGAGATTATTAGAGTGAAGAAAAAGCCAAATTATTGAGTGGTACACGAGTGTTGAGTGATTCATCTTGAGTGATACACGAGTGATTGTGAGGTTGTGAGGTTCTTTTGTTTCTTGCAGCTATGTCTAAGAAAACAGATTCCAGTGGTTCTAGTCCACGGGACGAAGAAGAAGATTTGACGCCTCAGAACAAATTCTTATCTGAGGCCTTGCGAGCTGAACTAGGAAAAATCGTCACAAAGGAAATCGAAGGGGTGCATGAACGCATCACTAGGGAGTTTGAGCAGAGAAATCGTAGAAACACTGATGAGAGACGTCGTCGGGATCCGGTCATATATCAGCGAGGTGGAGGACGCAGGGGAGGAAGAGGTGGTGGACCACTTCGTCAGGCAGATAGATGCGAATGGCCTGAATTTGAAGATGAGGAAAATGAATTTTCAGATTTTGAAGATAGGCGCCCAAGAGGAAGAGATTGAGATTGGGCACCATCAAGATGAATATTCCCTCCTTCCAAGGGAAGAATGATCCAGAATTGTATCTCGAGTGGGAGAGAAATGTGGAACTCATGTTCGAAAGTCATAACTATTCTGATCTCAAGAAAGTGAAACTGGAAGCGATTGAGTTCTCAGATTATGCACTTGTTTGGTGGGATCAGTTGGTGACAAACAGGAGAAGGAGTAGAGAACCACCGATTGATACATGGGACGACATGAAGGCAGTGATGAGGAAACGTTTTGTTCCTCCTCATTACTATCGTGAGCTATACAACAAGTTGCAGAATTTGAGGCAAGGCAGTAGGAGTGTGGATGAGTACTATAAGGAGATGGAGGTAGCGATGAATCGATCTAATGTGGAAGAAGACAGGGAAGCCACAATGGTGAGATTCTTGGCTGGTTTGAATTGGGAGGTTCGAGATAGAGTGGAGCTACAACATTATGTTGAGCTGGATGATATGGTGCACATGGCCATAAAGGTAGAGAATCACCAAGAGGAGGTAGCGACATCGGTGTCCGAGGCGCACTCGCACTAACCTGAGGCAATCCCAACCAGCCTCTAGTGGTTCCTCATCAAAAGAGAACCAATGGAAGAAGGAGACACCGCAGAGAGAGGAGAAGAAGTCGTTCGTGAAACCCCGAGCAGATTTTTCGAATCAAGGTACTCATGTGGTCCGAAATCGTGATATTAAGTGTTTTACTTGTCATGGTTTTGGGCATGTTGCTAGAGAGTGTCCGAACAAGAGAGTTATGATCATGAGAGATGATAGAGAGGTGGTGACGGATGATGAGGCTGTCGAACCAGAGATGCCAGCCTTGGAAGATCCTTATGATGACGAAGAGGAGGTTGAAGAGATCTTACCACCTGCCGGACAACTTTTTATAGCTAGGCGAATTCTGAGTGCCCAAACCCAGTCAGATGAGAGAGAGCAGCGAGAGAACAGCTTTCACACAACGTCATTGTTGATGGATGGAGTTGCACGAATGTGGCTAGTGCAGCCATGGTTCAGAGATGGGGGCTGCCCGTGGTAAAGCATCCCAAGCCATACCATTTGCAGTGGCTGAATGATACCGGCGTCATCAAGGTGACGAGGCAAGTGCAGATTCCTATTCGCATTGGGAAATATGAGGATGAGGTGTTGTGTGATATGATGCCAATGCAAACGAGCCATATTTTGTTGGGACGACCTTGGCAGTTTGATCGCCGTGTTACTCATGATGGATTCACCGACCGATACACCTTTGAGTATAAGCAGAAGAAACTTATTCCTCTTAATCATTCTCAAGTTTATGAGGATCAAGTGCAGTTGGCCAAGGAGGAGGAAAAGGTGAAGTCTAGTAAGGGGCAGATTGTGGAGAAAAAGGAGAATGGTCTGATCCAGATGTCCTTTCTTGCAAAGGATAGTGATTGGAAGTGGGCCATGAACAAGCAGAAGTCGTTGGTCGTGCTATTGTACAAGGAGAACTTGATTATCACTAACGATCTCACTTCTCTACCACCTTCTATTTCTTCTATTTTCCAGGATTTTGATGATGTCTTTCTCGAAGATACGCCTCATGGTTTGCCACCAATTTGAGGGATCAAGCATCAAATTGATTTTGTGCCTGGAGCAACACTTCCTAACAGACCAGCCTAGCGAACCAATCCGGAGGAGAGAAGGAGTTGGAGAGACAAATTGGAGAGTTGCTAGCCAAGGGGCACGTGAGAGAGAGTTTGAGTCCTTGTGCGGTACCCGTTCTACTTGTGCCAAAGAAGGATTCGACTATGAGAATGTGTTGTGATTGCCAAGCTATCAACAACATTACGGTAAAGTATCGACATCCTATTCCTCGTTTAGATGATATGCTTGATGAGTTGCATGGTTCTTGCGTGTTTTCCAAGATTGATTTGCATAGTGGATACCATCAGATTAGGATTAAGGAAGGGGATGAGTGGAAAATAGATTTTAAGACAAAACTTGGTTTGTATGAGTGGTTAGTTATGCCTTTTGGTTTAACTAATGCACCTAGCACGTTTATGCGTCTTATGAATCATGTTTTGCATGCATTCATCGGTAGATTTGTTGTGGTCTATTTTGATGACATCTTAGTCTATAGTAAGAGTCATGATGAGCATGTTCAACATTTGCGATCTGTTTTAGATGTGCTTCGGAAGGAGCGGCTGTTTGCTAACCTTAAGAAGTGCGTATTTTGTACGGACAAGCTTGTGTTTCTTAGTTTTGTTGTTAGTGCACAGAGTGTACAGGTTGACGAAGAAAAGATACGAGCTATCCAAGAGTGGCCAAGTCCAAAGAGTATTGGACAAGTCAGGAGTTTTCATGGACTTGCTAGCTTTTATAGACGTTTTGTGCCCCATTTTAGCAGTGTTGTAGCCCCATTATCTGAAGTCATCAAGAAGAATGTGGAGTTTAAATGGGGGAAGGCCCAAGAAGAGGCGTTTCAGCTTTTGAAGTACAAATTGACCCATGCCCCGATATTATCTCTTCCTAACTTTCAAAATCTTTTGAGATTGAATGTGATGCTTCTGGTGTTGGTATTGGTGCAGTTTTGATGTAAGAGGGACGACCGGTGGTGTATTTCAGTGAGAAGCTAAGCGGAGCCACGTTGAACTATCCAACGTATGATAAGGAGTTGTATGCACTAGTTCGGGCATTGAAAACATGGCAGCACTATTTGTGGGCCAAGGAGTTTGTCATTCATACTGATCATGAGTTGTTAAGGCATTTGAAGGGACAACACAAGCTAAACAAGAGACACGCAAGGTGGATGGAATTTGTGGAGATATTTCCCTATGTCATCAAATATAAGCAAGGTAAAGAGAATGTGGTGGCGGATGCACTATCTCGGAGATTCATGAGAAAGCAAGGATGAACATCGAGAGGTGAACGAAGCAGTATGCTGAACAAGGCAACAAAGGGCGTCGTCAAGTGGTGTTTGAACCCGATGATTAGGTATGGCTGCATATGCGTAAAGAACGGTTTCCAGTGCAACGACGATCCAAGTTACTCACGCGAGGAGATGGGAAGTTTTAAGTATTGGAGCGCATCAATGACAATGCCTACAAATTGGACTTACCCGGTGAGTAAAATGTTAGTGCTTCTTTCAATGTTGCTGATTTGAGTCCGTTTGGTGTAGGTGACGACTTGGATTTGAGGAAAAATCCTCTTCAAAAGGAGGGAAATGATGCAGCCCGTGCAGCCCAAGGTTCGTTGTGCGTGTTCCTGTTGGGCCGGTTACAAGAGCACGAGCTAAGAAGTTCAAGGAGAGTTTGATGGGCTTAATCCAAGAAGTGTGGGAGCAAGAGCTGTCCAAGAAGCCCATTGGAGAGATTGGACAGAGCAGCCCAAGAGTAATAAATTTAATTGAGGCGAATGGGCTGGAGCTTGAGTAGTTTTTATTCTTTCGTGACATATTTTTTGGGCCTGTTTTTCGTGACATTGTTTGGGCCTTTCTTTTTAGTTGATATGTTTCCTTCTAGGTTTAGGTTTTATTAAATCCGTTTCCTTCTAGGTTTAGGATTTGTTTTCCAGCCTATAAATAGGCTTGTAATGTGTTGAACGATTCGGTGGATTCATTAATAAAAAACGTGAGTTTTATTCTCTCTTAAGAGTGTTCGAGTTTCTCTTGGTTTTTCCAATACGAGTTCATCTATCGGCGTATCAACGAGTCGACCATCCCTCGTTGTGTGTCATTCATCGTCCCCGAGTTGCTGCGTCAACTTCACGTTGGGATATAGGCAACATATTGACCTATATCACTTCTTGAGTTAGATTCGGGGTTTTGGGATTTGTTTTCCATCGGCTTCGTCCAAAATCTTCCGTTCGCGTGCGGATAGATCCTGCGTACCAGCGAGGATCGTATCACATACAGAGAGACAGAAATGGGTCCATCATCCACTTCTTCATCAAGCAGCAGCGATCACCTACGACCAAGTGATCGTCAGTTCTTAGAGGAGCTATCAGAGGCATGCTTAGAGGGTGGCTGAGTTATCGAGGAAGCATATTGAGGAGGTAGAGGTACGGATGACGATGAGGTTGAACAATTGGTTTGGGTAGTTGATTGAAGTCGTTCGTTGTGGTAGTTCACGACGTACACTGGCCTATCGCTCCGATCGTTATACTTATCCTGAGGCACGACAATCAGTTGATGTACCTGAGGGAAGATCGACAGATCGTAGTCATACAGAAGCACCTTCTCGAGGGGGACCGACAGATGGCAGTCATGCAGACGCGTCTCTTCGAGGGTCAGTTTATATTCCAGCTCGACATTCTGTGTACGAGTTTGGTAGGACTGAGGCCTTGCCATCCTATCATGAACCACCTCGTGCTTCCTATCAGGAGCCACGTCGTGCTTTCTATCAGGAGCTACCCTGTGCTTCCTATCAGGAGCCACCCCGTGCTTCCATGCCGATAGTTGATGATATGTTTCATATTTTCGATGATTTTGGACAAGTAAGTTCAATTTAATTGATTTATTTAGATATTTTATGTTTATTTAAATATTTTTAACTCAAATGATATGTTCTATACAAATTGTGAGAGATGATTGGGCACAGTCTACATGGATGACCTCAGAAATGTCGCAGTCCACGACTATAGGAATGTTCAATCCTGGACAACAGTGGATGACTTTAGGGATGCCCGGTATATGAAATATATCGATGACAATGGGGATGACCGAAGGGATGACATCAGAGATGACCGAATGACAGATGAGTATTGTGGTGACACCAGTGTCCGTAGCCAGGAAGAGTGATCGACATCGATTTTCATCGATGGCCCTATCTTCTCCATATATTGTTACTGACAAACCACGTAAACTTCTAAGAACATTAGTGTCCAGATTCAACTCCTTCATTGATGTCGAGCCTCCACGCCAGACGATCATTTCTGAGAGTGGTGGGATTCTTCATCGCCCATTTTTATGGATATTCTTAAGCCAAACAGCTTATTATCTACAGACGTGAATACTTTGAATTTTCTAAGTATTAAAAATTTATTTTAGTTGAATTAATTAATACTTATTATTTTAATTGTTTTTATTGTAGACGATTGATCTGTTCATGATGAGCTGTAGAGCGAGACTGATTAGGGGCGATACTATATTGCCCACCATGAATGATGCAAACACGATTATATTGAACACAGACTTCTATGTAAATATTAATATTTTCCAACAATTTACATTCATTTATTTATTGCTTAAATCAATTCAAATTTTTAAGTATTTGAATGTCTCAACAACGAATCTTTCACATGGGTTGACAAGTTTGTACACGTGATGAGGGCCCCGGTTGGAGGGTCCCCAAATGTATTATCTCCTTGGTTAAGGGGATGATGAGATCATCCACTATGAGGAGTTGGTCCAGCATGCATCAGGTGATTTTTGCAGTTCAATTGTATTTTTTTTTAAATTTTAATTTATATATTTTATAATAATTGTGTTATATAGGTGATTATTCCTATCGATACGAATGACACTACGTCGTCGCTGTTATCAGAGTGCTTGACTATGAGCTTGACCTATATGACTCGATATATCATAGATTAGATGATGTTGCGAAGAGAAATTGCCCAGAGCAGATGATTCCTCTATTGCATTTACTTGGAGACATCTTAAATGTAGTTGACTATTGAAGCCAAAACGATACGGGCATACTGCAAAAAATGGGGTCACTGAAATCCTTTATCTCGTCACCTGATAAGCAGTTTTCCCAAAGAGACGACGTTGCTTGTGGTGCATTTTCCTGTATGTACATTGAGTGTCTGATATCCGGATCACCGAGTATTACTTGGAGGAATACTCATGTGTCGGCATATAAAAAAATGATTGCTACTTCTATTTATGACTTGTGTGAAGACGCTTAGATTATTTATGAATTGTTTATCTTTTTTTTATATATTTTTTAGGATTGTTTATCTAGAATAATTATTTATGAGTTGTGTGAAGACGTTTAAATATTTATGGTAACTACACATAATAAAGACATACAAGCATTCGACCTAATTAACGGACAATATGAGGTAAATAAGAACCTACAAGCACGCGACTCAATTAATGGATAATATGAGGTAAATAAAAGCATACAAGCACAAGACTCAAATAACGGACAATAAGAGAACAATTAAACCAACTTTATTTAATCGCTTATGCCTTCATCAATTCGATTTGGACATATCCTTCGTGTGTGTCCTGGTTCCTACAGTGGCTGCATCTCTTTGGTGCTCGGTGTCTACTGCTAGACGATTCTCCTATATGGTTTGTAGGTACTCTTCTTGTAGACCTTTCACCACCGGATCGAATCCGACTTGTTCTAGGTTGTCCAGTTTGTCTTGGTACAATAGGAGGCAATACAATCGCTTGAGCTACCTCATGTGAAACCATCCAATCATTGTATTAGGGACATGATTCACTACACCATTGTACGTCTCAATTAACGTGCTAGTCGTGTAATATGGTTCGACGTAATTGTGGATGGATTCTTCGGCCTCACTATCAACGAAAAACATTATGAATTACATCTATACTTATGTTTAAATATAGAGTAATAAAACATACTTAGTGGCAGCAATCACGTGTGAACACGGCATCCCATCTTGGTCGAATTCTCGACAATCACAAGATTTGAGTTGAAGATCGACCATGAAGTTCCTAACACCAGACTGAACCCTAAACTTTGTATTTGTAGACCTTGTCGTAGAGTAACGATGACTTTTCGACAGGGCTTCTGTAAGCTTTTTTACTGTCTCTTCAGTAAGATAGTTGTCCGACCTATGAGCTACTACTCGTCTATCATTGAGCCATTGCTCAATAACAAGTCTGATTGCCTCCAACATTGAGCATATTGGAAGACGTCTCGTCCATAATAATTGAGTTAAATGACTCCGATGTATTTGATGTTAAGAAACTATAACGACTCACAGGGGACTTCGAATCGGCCCATTTTTTGGGTCCTACACGAAGCAGTTTTTGGTATGCTTTATCATTCATGCTCTCGATGGCTGATATAATACGTTGATATTGTCTGGGCTTGTATGCATAAGCAGCTTCTTGGAACATTTTCACCACAGTCCGTTTCGAAACTGTTTGATCTTGTTCACTAAATGGTAGAAGCATAAGTCATGATGGACTTGTGGAAATACTCTCTCGACCGCGTTAGCTCTGGACACGTGTGCATCCGAGATAATTACAAGGTTGTCAGTATTTCCAAATGCTCGATGGATCCGTGACATAAACCATGACCAAGATTCATCATTCTCAATTGGCCAACACCATATGCTAACGAGAACACTTGCTCGTTGGCATCCTTTGTTACTGCAACGAATAAAATTATTTTATTCCTTCCCTTGAGGTGAGTACCATCTACGGCGATCATTGGTCTCAAACAAAAATAGAATGGAGCAATAGATGCAACGAGAGAAACGAACAGATGTCGTAATCGACCATCACCATCGACCTCATAATCGGTAAATGCACCGGGATTCGTCTGACTCAACATCTGTAGATAACCTGGTAGCATTTGGAATAACTCATCATGCCGATCGTATATCAACTCAATCATCGTATTTTGGGCTCGCAACGCCACATCATAACTGACGCGGACACCAAAATCATATTTCAGCTCCGCCGTAATTGATTTAGGCTTCATGATTTCACCTATTGTGAGCATTTTTCGAGCATAATACGTTATAACTATCTTTAAATGAACCTTCAATCGACCAACACAACCCAAATCGCGATGGCATTTTTGTTAGTATTTAAACTTATAAACTTTCCAAATATTATCTTGTTTGGCAGCTCGCAACTCAAAATTACACCTCTCGGAGTGCTTGCATTTAAATGTTAGTCATGTTTTATTTGAAAGACCAACAACGTATTCCGTCCCCTGCTCCATATGCCACTCACCAATAACAAGATATATGTCATCTTTGCTATAGTAATATGAATTATTACTTAATTCTCCATCCCTCATCGGGTCCATTTCACGAGCAAAAAGTAAGGCGGCAGCGTTAAGTGGAATGATCGAAACTAACCAATTACTTAGTTCTTCAGCATCGGGTTGGATGACATCTTCTGGATAAGTGCTTGGGTTAATCAACGATAATAGTTTGGAAATTCCGCCTTCTCTTCGGATCCATCTTGCAAAATCAATAAATGTATTATTTAAAATTGATTGTTCGGGATTATCTTCGGAGATATCCGAGTCGGTCTCTTCAAGATCTTCGGTCTCAGGTACGTATTCTTCTTCGTCGTCTTCTCCATCAACATCATCATTCTGAATAGGATTTGTTGGCCTTGTTGTCCCGGTACCATGCTCTGTAGCGAGCCTTTGGGATTCAGAAAACCAATCACCAGAAAGTATACTTCGAACATCTTGAAAATACTCTCCTTGCATCTCTGTGTGGATCGAATGGTTGGGCTCTCCCTGGTTTGATTCACTTGCAACATTTGTAGTGTTGTGAACTACATAAAAGCATGGATATTCTTCAGACATGCACAATCGAGCAAACACTTCATAATCGGTTAACAATGATTTTATTATCCGACCATATCGAGATGTGGATAAATAAATTAATTGATAATCCGTGCTCAATTCATTGGACTGCAATACGTGATTGATGTAGTATATGAGGCTGTAAAGATAACGATCTGGAATTTGGGTAATTTATTGACACCCGTCAATATACATACAATCACTATCAAATTCTCCACCATAATTCACAGTAATGAATTTACAACTGTCCATCTACGTGAAGAAAGAAAAAAAAATTAAAAAGTTAAAATAAAATTATCAATCAAAATATAATTTCAAATCACCACAATGAATGAATCAATTAACTATGTATGTTTTCTCCGTGGTTTTTCTTCAAGTAGCTCTGCTTCAATTGGAATATGCAGTTATGAGATTGGAAGATGATGTTATGAGATTTATGTGAATGTATGAATGAATTCGAAAATTTTATAGAAGGAAAACAACAACAAATTGTGGGTGTTCTGGGAGCATTCACGTGAATTTTACTCAATTACTATAGCAACAAACGATTCCGACTGATTATTGTATAAAGTTACTATAGCAATCGTAAATTCAAGCTAATCATTGTACGAAGTTACTGTAGCAACAATAAATTCAGACTAATTATTATACGAAATTACTATAACAATACACGATTCAGGTATATTGTAAATTCAATTTCTAGTGAATGAATTGAATTCATTGTAGATGGTACAATAATTTAAGAGAAAACTTAAATGCACTTACAAATCAGACGAAACTATATAGAAATAATTTAGAAAAAAAACGATCGGATCCGGTCGGTATGGATATCTCGAATTCTATACACGACGGAATCCGACCGATAATATGCAGTCCGAAATAATCCATCCGAAATATAAATCCGAGCTATTCCATAAAATCTGATCAATATTCTCTCGGAATGAACTTAACGGAAACCGATCGATTCCGAGTGCAATTCCTTTCGGATTGCTCGTGGTCATCGGGTTCCTTCTTTCTTTTTAATGTGTCTTCAATAAATTTGTCAGCAAGAAATTGAACAACTATCTTTCTTTACACAGAAAACTATGATAACTTTGTCAACATCTAAGGGTATATTTGTTCATTCAATATAAATCTACATGATTTCGCATATTTTTATCCGATCCGGGTACTTCCACATGTATCCTATGAGATATGGATACTATCACATTCACCCCTTAGTAAAAGGGGTGGTCACCTGTGCAGGCTGCACGCACAATGAGACCACCTTATATAATTAATTTTTTAATTAATTAATTAATTATTAGTTATTTAATTATTATTAAATTAATTATAATTAAAAATTAATTTATTAAACTTTAATTGTAAACTTATAAATCATAATTATGAATTAATAAATAATAATTTTGAATTAGTAAACTCTAATCGTGAATTAATAAATCTTAATTTTAAATTAATAAATTCTAATTGAAATTAATAAACCCTAATGTGAATTAATAAACCCTAATCGTGAATTAATAAATTTTAATTTTAAATTAATAAAGCCTAATTGGAATTAATAAACTCTAATTATGAATTAATAAACCCTAATTATGAATTAATAAATCTTAATTATGAATTAGTAAATCCTAATTTTTAATAATAAACCCTAATTATGAATTAATAAATCCTAATTGTGAATTAAGAAACCCTAATTTTGAATAATAAATCCTAATTTTTGAAATAATAAAAATTAATTATAACTTAACAAACCTTAATTGTGCATTACTAAACCATAATTATGAATTAAATTATAATTAAAATTAAAATTAAAAAAATCTATTTTAAATTAATAAAATCTAATTATTCTTATTTACTATAATTAATATATAACATATAATTAATATATACTGAGCACATGATGAGGCTATATTCATCCAAGTTTTGTCTTAGTAAAATGAAATGTGAAACATAACAAAGTCGTCCAAAAAAAAAGAAAAGTCAAATTGTCGAGTCAGGTTTAAGCATATACTCCCTCCGTCCCATTATTGTTGGTTCGTTTTCTTTTTTGGGTTGTCCCATTAAGTTGGTCCATTTCTAAAAAAAGGAAATACTTTTTACACTAAAAAATACCTCGAATTTCATGTCATCCACTACTTTATACAAAAAACATAACTCTCCTTAATATACGTATAAAAAAGAAAAAAACCATGAATATTGGGACGAATGGAGTATAATATATATAAGGTCGAGTTTATATACATAAGCGTTCATATACTAAAAGTACATAGTTTGACTAAGAGGTGTTTGGTGAAGCATAAGCTCCAAAAACAAATTATAAAACATTTTTTGGGCTTATAAGCTCACCAACACCTCTTAATCAAATAATCTGAGTAGCCATTTGCCTATTTCCTCACCTAGAAAAATATAATAATGCAAATCCACCCAAACTCAGAGAGAATTATTTTTTCCGCACTTCACGGCGGCCGCGTGTAAACGGACGTTACCCGTGCTCGAGGGGTTGGTCCATGGGGAAGAATCCTATTGTGGAATTAGTACCTATACGTAGACGAGGAGTGATTGTGTTGTTTTCAATAAATTTTATAAGGAAAATGAAGTGAGTTTACGAAAATTCATTGGATGTTTCTAGTTGCCCAAGGTTAGATGTATCCTGTTGAATATAAAGAACTCTTTCGCCCTAGAATAAGTCTCGTGTAGGATTGTTTAACTTTTAGAGGGTGTTTGGTTAAGCTTATTTTAGAATGTTTATAAGGTTCAACAACTTATTAGTTGTTTTAAGAACTTATAAGATATGGTGTATTAAGAGCTTATAATATGTTAAAGTGTTTGGATAACAAGGATAAACATGGAAATAAGAAAATATATCATAGTTATTTTTATAGTTTTATTGTAACTTATAAGATCATTAAAAAATAAGTTGGGTTTTGGAACTTTTTTTTAATAGAGCTTATAAGCTTTTAGAACTTATTTTGAAAACTTATAAGTTCTCTAACAATTTAATTTTTCAAACACATTGATTGAGCTTATAACCTCTTAAACAGCTTATAAGCTCAGCCAAACACCCCTTTAATATGCTATATATAACAATGTTTTGTGATGATATGGTGTGTAAAATTTTCTTTCTTGGAAATATTTTCCATCTGGTAGGTAATGGTGTGGTTTTAAATCATATTTCTACGAACTTTTTAATTATGATCAAAATATAGAGCTTCGTAGTATTTTCTTTCTCTTTCTTCTTTTATGCAACTTTGAAAATTGTATAATAATGTTCACGCCTCCTACTAAATTTCAAATGGCAACCCATTCAAGTCTGAAATGTGAAATATAAAATCAAAGTTAGTGATCCACGGAAAGAAGTGCCGACTTGTCAATACAGGTTTTAAGCATAATATAAGGTAGAGTTTTATCCATAATATGTAAATCCCATATTTTAATTAGGGAGCTGGTCTTGGGTGCGATTGGTCGGCCGACCCCAATTCTTTTATTTGATTATTTATTTATTTTAATTAACTTTAATTATATATTAATTATGATAAATAAACGCTAATTGAGGATTAATAAATCTTAATTATGGATTAATAAAATCTAATTTCGAATTAATAAATTCTAATTGAGATCAACAAATCCTAACTGGTGATTATAAACTCTAATTGAGATTGATGAACTCTAATTTGGATGAATCGTACACAAGTTTTTGTCTTAATTAGATAGAATATAACTTTAAACCTCAGAACTATTTTGAATCTATAAATTATATCCTCAACTATTGAAGATTTGTTTTTATTATTGTTATTCTGAATTGTCGATCTTAAATCAGTTGTACTCTTAATCCATTTTTCGATACCAGAAAGTTGACGTTACTGGTTAGAATGCCATGTGATATTTAATGTATATTTTTTAAGTTGAGCCTTATGAAAAAAAAACGACTTTATTTGTGCCATGTCAACTTAAAATTATATATATTAAATATCATGTGGCATTTTGGCAAACCAATGGATGAGTGATATAATTCACAAAATCGATAGTTCAAATTAAAAAAATATAACAAATTATTCATAATATAATTAATAATATCAAAATAATTTAAATTTAAAATAATATTTCACTCTATTTTAATTATCCCTAGGCTGCAGCAATCGTAACTCCTGTGCCGCTGCCGCCATTTCGACTTAGTTAAAGGCCTCAGGTAGAGCTATGTTCCTATAGAGACTCAATTGTTATTTATTCCGTTGACGGCAACATATTCCTACTTCACGGCGGACGCGTGTTAACGGACGTTTGAGTTGCTTTCACAACAGCACAACCGTATAGAAATAATCAAACCTAATTTAATTACTATTTTATTCAATTACTTTAATCAAATTCCGGCATTTTCCACGTCTTCAGTCTAGATCTACCGAAGCTAATTTATATTAATTTAATCGATGTTTAAATATTGTTAAACACAAGTGGTGCTAAATGGATCAATTTGATTCGTATGGATAGCTTCAAGTTAAGACGACACTTTTAACCTTCATGAATTCATGCATTAATTTTCGGCTCCAAACTTGAATTTTACAATATTATAACATGCACCTTCCAACGTTAATAAAATCATTTTGAATGATTGAATATTTGATAGGTTAAATATATGATAAAATAATTTTTATCTATCAATACTTTATTTACTACCAATTATTAATGATAGATTTGTTGGATTTGTATACTGAAAGCAGTTTTGGTTGAGCTTGTATACAATGTTTCCTGTTACCACTAATACAATCTCCTATCTGAATTGTTTACTTGATTGCATATGTATGTCCATTTATCTCATATATAAGTTAGTTCATACAGTGTGTTGTAGATCATAGAAGTCTGTATGATTGGTCAAGCTTAATGAGATATAAAAAGTATCACAGCTGAGACAACTTGAGGACGAGTTGTCGACATAGGTTGCGGTGTAGATAAGAAGTGACCTGACTTGGTTGCTTGTCTATGCCTTTGATGCGTCTCGATGTATTGATGGATCACGATGAGATGAGTTCTTCTATCGACCGTCGTGAAGAACCTAGATCTCGGAGACTTACGTTAATCTAAATCTCGATAAGGTATTAGGTGAGTATGAGTTCTTGACCATCACTTTGACTTGCTATGGGTGAGGGTTACATGAGATAACCCAAGATTCTCTGCATTTTGGGTGGTGGCGGTCTTGTATGTCATGCTAGTTACGTATCGAGTCACCGTATCCGTTTAGGATGATGGCGTCCCTTAAGGAGCTCAAAGGTTTATTGTACTAAACCCCGCGGTTGAGTTATCTCAAGTACAATAATGAGGTTGAGTGGTACTACTTAAGAATTAAAGATATTAATTATTTTAGCGATCGAGCAGCGTAAATAATTAATGGACGTCTGATATCTTAAATACGGAGTTTCATAAAGTCTAAGTGCAAGCCCGGACTCACCTTCGGTAATAAAGGGTAAGTTAGCATTTATTCTCTAGTGGCATGAATAAATGTTTATGAATTAATTTATGTTCTGGGCTGAACATAAGATAATTAATTTATTTGAGACCCATCTTTATTCCTTACATTTGATCCTTGGGCTGGCCCATCCAGGCCTGTAGCTTGGAAGAAAATCGTCCCTCTCTCTCTCAGTCCTACTGGGACTCTAACTTGATCCTCTCTATCCTAAAGGATATTATTATATTTATTAGATATGCATAAATCCTATCTAGATAGGATTTATGAGTGCATATAAATATAAGGTGAGAGAGAAATCATGCTAATGCTCAAGCAATATTTTAGAAATTATACTTCCCAAAGTGTGAGAATTTTCAAAATTGTGAGAGAAGGAAGAAGACGTTTTCTATAGCATTCTCCATAGATTGTCCTCACTCGACATTGAAGTTTATGCAAACGGGATACAGTCCAGAAGATCAAAGCACGAGTCTTGATCTATTCATCCCCGACAGATTCGTAGGTAAACACGAGAAAAGTCCTACGTGTTGCAATTAATTATATAGGTGCATTCTATGAATATAATCAATGTATGGTGAATTCAACATCCAAGATAGATCCTCGGGAGAGGGTTAAAATCAGATTTCCGTACAATTGGTATCAGAGTCTGGGATCAGTATCTTGGCTCTCTTGGATTAATTCACGTTTGATTATAACGTGCGTAATTAATTAATTGTGAATCATGGTTCATCGTGGCTCGTTTTATTTTTTGTCGGATTTTGTTTTTCACCACGAGAAAATCCGTGGTTAGATTAGATTTTTTCTTGTAAATCTTATCTGTAAAAGAAGAACGAAGATAAAAGCACAAAGAACGAGACGACGAGAGTACGTCGGAAAAATCGGACGCATGGCCTACGACGTGCGAGCGACGGCACGTTGAGCATGTGCGGTGCTCGCAGACACGCCGCCCAGCGTGTGCGTGGTTTCTCGGCAGGTCGGCAGGTCATCAGGCGGACAGGGCTCGGCGGTCAGGGCGACATCTGGAGCGGACGAGGTAGGCATGGCGCGCGAAACGTGCGCGGGAGTCTCGACGGAATCGTCGAGCGTGCGGGGCGTGAGATTCTCGCGCGGATGCCTCGACACGCCTCGGTGGTCTCGGTAGATCTCGCGCGGGGAAACCTCAGAGCACTGGGCGACGCGGGGCGCGTGATTCTCGGGCGGATGCCCCGGCGGCGCTCGGTGGAGTTCTCGGCAGCGCAAAGCGCGCGCGCGCCTCGGCGGCAGCGCGATCGCTTCGGCGGCGCTGGATAGCCTCGATGGCGGATCTCGGCGGGGCGGGTGGTCAGGCGCGCAGGCCTCTCGGCGGGCGTGCGGCGCCGCCGATGCTCTCGGCGACCCTCGGCGGATTCGCGGCACGCCTCGGCAGCGCAATTCTCGACAGGCTGGGCGACGTCGCGGGAGGATCTCTCGGCAGGACTCGGCGGGCGGCTGGGTGTCTGGGCGGTGCTCGGCGGGCGGCGTAGGCGCGGGCGGTGAGCGGTGATGGTGTCTGGGCGGTTCTCGGCGGGCGGCGTGGGAGGCGAGGCGGTGAGCGGTGATGGTCTTGGCGTGCTGTGGTGGTGCATGCCCTAGCCTGGCCCACTTCGCCCAATTTTGGCCCGAACCCAGATTTTTGGCCCGAACCCGATTTTTCGACCCAGTTCCAGATTTTTGGCCCGATCCGGCCTGTTCCAATGATCCGGCCCGTTTTTATTTTTTCGGCCCAAATCCAGTTTTGACGAATCCGGTCCGTGCCCGTGCACGCGAGGCCCGTTTTCGAGATTTTGAAGAGCTGTACTTTACAAATTTATGTAATAAATTAGGCAGGGAAGTACAGGATCCACGAGTGGGCCGCGATGAACGATTTTATTTTATTTTAATCGTTCAAAGCATGTCGTGGATGTTTAAATTATGTAGTAGCATGCTATGTATGTTTAAATTACGTAGATAAACATGTTATATGTTTTCGTGATTGGATGAGCATAGTAAGCATGCTAGGTTTATCGCGTTTTTCAAGCATTTTTAGAATTTCTGCGAGCATGTTTTACATGTTGAGTTCTATAGAAAAGCATGCTAGGATTACGTGATCTGCATGGACAAACCTTTTGAAACAAAAGACTAAGCAAGTAACCCGACATATTAATTTTAAAATTAAAATGTCAAGACCTCCACTTTTTGATCTCTAAACAAAGTGATACGCACCGTGAGTAAACGCCCACACAGCGTGGCTTGCTTGCATTTGTTTGTCATAAGTTTGTTGGATGAGATTTCTAAATAAAACATTTTAATCTATTGAAAGTAGGAGTTTCATGTAAACGCCCACACGCGTGGCTTGCATATGCGATTTTCATAAGTTCTCTAGAGATAGATTTAAAATGAGATAACAAAGGAATTTGGATTGGAAGCAGTATGGTCTGGTGAGTATGCCAATTCTAAGAATTCATTTCTCTTTGTTAAAATTTTGGTCATTACTTAGACATCACCTCAAGTACAACTTCCCGAAGTCCCTTCTTGTGATAGTGATGTGGTCGATGAAGGTCCAATCATTAATTTCATTTGTCATAAGGATAAGTTGACATGGATTGAAATTAAGCGACTAAAGGTATATTTTAGTGCGGTGGGGGTTCATGTAAACGTCCACACGCGTGGCTTGCATGTGGGATTCCTTGGGCGATTGGAGGTTTCAATTAATATTGTTTTATCAAAAAGTTACAATATTATTTTTACGAATTATGTGTGATCGTATGCTTATGTGTTTACATTACTTTTCATATATGTCTCTTACACCGATTATCAATATGCTCGCACAAAATCCTCTATCCGGTCCAAATTTTATCGAGTGGAAACGAAACATGGAATATGTTCTTATCGCTGAAGAACACATGTTTGTTCTCACTACTCCCAAACCCGATGCCCTTACTGACGCATCGACTAATGAGCAGCGAAAGTCAAGCAGACTTTGGCATAAGTCAAACAATATGGCCAAGTGCTATATGATGACTACGATGTCCAAAGGCTTGCATTGCGACATCGATCGATGGTGAGCGATCGAAACATGGTCAAGTCTCGAGAGAAAGTTCGGGCAGTCGGATCGGACTGTCCGCTTCCACACAATGAGAGAAATCTTTACGTGTAAGATGGAAGAAGGAAGTTCGGTCCAAGAACATGTCTCCCACATGACTCATCTCATGGATAGTCTTGATCAGTTGGGAGGAGGCATTGACGGAGAAGCCAAGGTCGATATCATCCTCAACACACTGCCCAAGTCTTTTGAGAATTATCACGTGAATGCGATCATGAGCAAGACCGAGTATACATTTAGTCAGTTGCTTAATGATCTCGTGGCCGCAGAAGGAGTCATGGGTAAAGGAGCACATGCCCTTGCTAGCACATCTAGGGGCCCAAATTTTCCGTTGAAAATGGAAGAAGAAAAGGGCACCAAATGTGGTAGAGGCAAAGAAACGATGGGGCGATGGGAGCAAGAACATGTCTGCCACCGGAGGCTTGAAAAAGCCAAAGGATAGGGGCAAGTGCTTCAAGTGTGGCAAGACTGGGTATTGGAAGGCCAAGTGCCCTATGCTCAAGGCACAAGGTACGCCATTTGCTTTAGTAACAAAAAATTTTTAGCTACTTGTTCTATTCATTCATGGGTAGTAGATACGGGTGCGACTGATCATGTTTGTTACACCTTGCAGGGGTTCCTGCGGACAAAGGAGCTGTGTGATGGCGAGATAACGATCTCCATTGGCAACGCGGCGAAAGTCGAGGCCGTTGCAATCGGAGATGTTACTTTATGTTTTGATAGAACTGTTTTAGTATTGAAAGACGTTTTATATGTGTCGGAGTTTTGGCGGAACCTTATTTCCGTTTCCAAACTATTTATTCATGGATATTCAGTTATTTTTTATAGTGGTGTTTCTATCATAAGAAATGACGAAGTTATCTGTGGTGGCACTTTATATAATTCGCTTTATACTATTTCTGCCAAACATAATACATTTAACTATGTTGCATCTACATCAAACCTTAAGAAGAGAAAGTTTTCTTCGCAAGATGACACCACTTTTCTCTGGCATCTAAGATTAGTTCATATCAATCTAAATAGGATCCAAAGACTGACTAAGAATGGAGCGTTGGGTGATCTCACAGTTACTCCATTCTCAGTCTGATAATCCTATATAGAAGGAAAGATGTCGACCAGACCCTTCAAAGCGAAGGGTTATAGAGCCAAAGAAGTGTTGGAGCTAGTCCATTCTGACCTGTGTGGACCTATGTCCACACAACTTCGTGGAGGGTACAAGTATTTTGTCACTTTCATTGACGATTACTCAAGGTACGGATAAATATACCTGCTTCACTGCAAGTCTGAATGCTTTGAGAAATTCAAAGAATTTAAGGCGGAAGTGGAGACGAAGCTTGGTAAAAGTATCAATTCTCTACGGTCTGATCGCAGTGGAGAATACCTCAGTAACGAGTTTATGGAGTATTTTGTGCAGTGTGGGATTACCTCCCAGCTCACTACACCGGGCACACCACAACAAAATGGTGTGTCAGAGCGAAGAAATAAGACTCTCTTAGAAATGGTTAGATCAATGATGAGTTATGCAACATTACCTATTTCGTTACGGGGTATGCCTTAGAAACAGTGACATACTTGCTAAATCTAGTACCATCCAAGTCGATCGAAAAGACCCCTTTCGAGTTGTGGTTTGGGCGCAAGCCTAGTTTAAGCCACATAAGGATATGAGGCAGTCCAACACATGTGCTGAACAAGAAGGCTGACAAGTTGGAGTCTAGATCTGATGCAAGGCATTTATTGGCTATCCTAGAGGAACGAAGATGGTTATTTCTATAGTCTAAGGATCGGAAGGTCATTATTAGCACTAATGCCCGATTCTTAGAAGATGATTATATGAAAACCATAAATCCAAAGTTGAAATCATTCTTTAAGAATTAGAAGATGATCGTATTCCACCACCGATTAAGCGAAAGTGCGAGATGTCGGTGTCAGTGGGAGGATCGACACGGATACTTCAAGAAATTGAAGTGGGTCGAGTTCCACTGGAGATACCGGCCGTACAAATGGCTCCTATCCAGCAAGTTGTGCAAGATAGAGAACCACAAGTTACTGCACCCACCGTTGCCATTGTGCCAGTAGCTCCTCGTCGTAGTGGGAGGATTGTTCGTCAACCCGAGCGATTTATGTTCGTGGGTGAATCTTCAGATTTAGTCCTAGAAAACGAGCAGGCAATAATCGACCCATGGACATACAGTGAGGCGATATAAGATATTGATGCAAGATCATGGCACACCGCTATGGACTTAGAAATTGAGTCCAAAACAGCTATGGATGTATACGAAAAGACACCTCTACTAGATGGCAAGGAAGCCATAAGTAGTAAGTGGGTATACAAGAGGAAGAGAGATTCAGATGGAGAGGTTTCGGCTTTTAAAGCCAGGCTTATGGCGAAAAGGTATACTCAGATTGAGGGCATCGATTTCGATGAGACCTTTTAGCGCCATAGCAATGCTCAAGTCCATCGAAATTCTTCGGCCATAGTGACCACATAAACCTTGAGGTTTGACAAATGGATGTGAAAACCGCTTTTACGAGCGATTACCTTGAAGAAGGTAGAGACATCTATATGCAGCAATCTGAAGGTTATGTGGTGAAGGGTGAAGAGCATCTATTATGGAAGCTTAAGAAGTCCATTTATGGACTCAAGCAAGCTTCACGATCCTGGAACTTACGCTTTGACGAGGTGGTAAAGTCCTATGGATTTATCCAGTTGCCTAGCGAAAGTTGTGTGTATCGTTTAGATGTCAATGGTGATGTGGTATTTCTTGCACTTTACGTAGATGACATCCTTCTACTTGGCAACAATGTGAAGTTGTTATCAAACGTAAAGAGTTGGTTATCCGATCAGTTTCAAATGAAAGACTTAGGAGATGCAGCGTATATTTTTGGGATCAAGGTTTACCGAGATCGCAAGAGAAAAATGTTGAGCTTATCTCAGGCGTCTTACATTGATACTGTGATTACTCGTTTTAGTATGTAGACCGCCAAGAAAGGATTGCTACCTTTCAGACATGGCGTTCCTTTATCTAAGGAGCAGTCACCTATGACTGCAAATGAGATAGAGGAAATGAGACAAGTTCCTTATGCTTCCGCCGTAGGATGTCTCATGTACGCAATGATATGTACGAGACCCGATATCTGCTATGCGGTAGGCATAGTAGCGGATATCGATCTAACCTCGACAAGCTCATTGGATCATGGTAAGCATATACTCAAGCACCGTAAAGGACTCGAGATTATAGGCTTGTTTACCATGCGATAGTCTAATGCCTTTGGGTTATTGGACTCGGTTTCCAAGTCGACCGTGATGAGAAGAAGTCTACCTCGGGCTATGTGTTTACCTTGGGAGGAGGCCGTATCTTGGCGGAGTGCAAGCGGCGATGCATTGCGGACTCCACCATGGAAGCCGAATATGTAGCCGCCTTGAGGTCGCTAAAGAGGCAGATGGTTCAAGAACTACCTCATGGATCTAGATGTGGTACCGGTTTGCCCAAGAGTATCTTAGTTTATTGTGATAACTCGTGCATGCGATGGCAAACTCGAAGGAACCACGGACCCACAAGGCAACGAAACATATAGAGAGAAAGTACCATGTTATACGAGAAATCGTTAGACGAGGGGATGTGCTGATTTAGAAGATTGGTACTGTGGATAACCTAGCTAATCCATTCACGAAGAGCCTGCCGCAAAAAGTCTACGAAGAGCATATTCGAGGACTTGGATTGAGCAATATGGCACCCACTTAGAAAGGAAACTTTTGTATAAGTGGGAGAAGCAAAGTGATGGTGTTGTTTGTAATAGCTAGTAGAGAGACACATTGTATACTAAAAGTTTGCTTTAGTATAAGTGGGAGATTGTTGGATTTGTATACTGAAAGTAGTTTTGGTTGAGCTTGTATACAATGTTTTCTGTTACCACTAATACAATCTCATATCTGAATTGTTTACTTGATTGCATATGTATGTCCCTTTATCTCATATATAAGTTAGATCATACGATGTGTTGTAGATCACGTGTCCGTATGATTGGTCGAGCTTAATGAGATATAAAAGTATCACACCGAGACAACTTGAGGACGAGTTGTCGGTATAGTGCGGTGTAGATAAGAAGTGACTTGACTTGGTTGCTTGTCTATGCGGTGCGTCTACGATATATTGGTGGATCACGGTGAGATGAGTTCTTCTATCGACCGTCGTGAAGAACCTAGATCTCGGAGACTTCGTTGATCTAAACCTCGATAAGGTATTAGGTGAGTATGAGTTCTTGACCATCACTTTGACTTGTTATGGGTGAGGTTACATGAGATAACCCAAGATTCTCGCATTTTGGGTGGTGACAGTGCTTATATGTCATGCTAGTTACCTGTGTCCGAGTCACCGTATCCGTTTAGGATGATGACGTCCCCTTAAGGAGCTCAAAAGGTTTATTGTACTAAACCCTGCAGGTTGAGTGATCTCAAATACAATAATGAGGTTGAGTGATACTACTTAAGGAATTAAAGATATTAATTATTTTAAGCGATCGAGCAATCGTAAATAATTAATGGACGTCTGATATCTTAAATACGAGGATTCAGTAAAGTCTAAGTGCAAGTCCGACTCACCTTCTGTAATAAAGGGTAAGTCAGCATTTATTCTCTAGTGGCATGAATAAATGTTTATGAATTAATTTATGTTCTGGGTTGAACATAAGATAATTAATTTATTTGAGGCCCATCTTTATTCTTTGCATTTGATCCCTGGGCTGGCCCATCCAGGCCTGTAGCTTGGAAGAAAATCGTCCCTCTCTTTCTCAATCGTACTGGGACTCTAACTTGATCCTCTCTATCCTAAAGGATATTATTATATTTATTAGATATGCGTAAATCCTATCTAGATAGGATTTATGAGTGCATTATAAATATAAGGTGATAGAGAAAATCAAGGCTAATGCTCAAGCAATATTTTCGAGAATTATACTTCCCAAAAGTGTGAGAATTTTCGAAAATTGTGAGAGAAGGAGAATACGTTTTTCTATAGCATTCTCCATAGATTGTCCTCACTCGACATTGAAGTTTAGGCAAACGGGATACAGTCAGAAGATCAAAGCACGAGTCTTGATCTATTCATCCCCAACATATTCGCAGGTAAACACGAGAAAACTCCTACGTGTTGCAATTAATTATATAGGTGCATGCTAGGAATATAATCAATGTATGGTGAATTAAACATCCAAGATAGATCCTCGGGAGAGGGTTAAAATCAGATTTCCCTACAAGATTAAAATTGGGATAAATAATTATCCGTTTATTTGAAGAATTATTTCAATCTCACTTATTAAAATTAATAGAGAGTAATCCAAATCATTAAAATAATCTCAGACTTTGAGATATCCTTAAATGTTAATCCTTAAAAATAAAAATTGAATTATAGTGGATTAATTTTATCTTTCCAACTTAATCATGAAAAGTAAACATCCAAAGGTATGCACGAGAAACTAAAGATCCATCAATGCATTATGCAAAAAAAAGAGAACAAAAGTCACAATCTTACAGCAGAAATAGTTACCATCTTACAAGTTACAAACTCAGAGTCTCATAGCTTACAACTTACAAATATTAGAAAGCAAATCATAATAATTAAGGGTGGGAGGAAATCTTGGACTTAATTTTAATTTCTACTAAAACTTAGAACATAGAATATCAAAACTAACTAAATTGAGTTGCCTAAGTGACCTAAAACTCAAAACTCCAATACACACACACAAATCAAAAACCCACTATACACTAGTCCCTATGGACATTGCTCATCGATTAAAAAACTAGCAAATTTGAAGCAAGAACCATTTACAATTACAAGGTCAATGATCCAGTTTCCGTTCCGTAGGAACCGAATCATTGAACACCTTTAGGCTAGCTCCTCCTCTATTTCTGCACATCCACTGATGAACAAGAATTCAAGTCCTTGCGCCTCCTTTTCCGAAATATCAAACAGAGGGCAGTTTCTAACGATCAGCTTCCGAAGGCTTGAACCGGAGTATGTTGCGATCTCCATCTTTTTTAGCTGAGGACAGTCCTCGATTATCAACTCTGTCAGAGTAAACTCATCTGCAAGAAGATCAATGTTCTTCAGGTTTTGGCAATCCACCACATTTAGCTTCTCAAGCGATCCAAGACGAGGGAATTTGATGCATTCGAGCTTATGGCATTGAAGGATGCGCAGATACTTTAGGGCAGTAAACTTGTTTATGTGGGCAGATTCTAGAACATCAAGATCCGCGCTTTTGACTACAATCAGCTCCTTCACTGAATTCAAGTTGCTGCTTAACCCTGCAAATGACTCTTTCATATCCATAATATTGTTTATAACAATGGATGAAAGTGACCTCATTGTTGTCAACAATGGTAGAATTTTGATATGGCTTCTCCACACTACCAACTCCGTGACAAAGGGTAGTGAGGGTAAAGTTTGAAGCTCAGAACAACCCAGGATTGACAGTCTCTTTAGGATTGGGAATACTACTCTTGAAGATGGGTGATTTCCCCAAGTGTTCAAGTCGGGAAGATGATGGAGCTTGAGATTCTCCAGCGACGGGAAGACGCCACTGTTGCCGTAGAATTCCTTACCAATCGACCTGAGATTGATCAGCTCTTTAAGCTGCAGTTCCTTGAGGTGTGGTAGCTCGCCCAGCGTTGGCAACTTGGTGCATCTGCAGTCGTTGATCAAGAGCTTAACTAGGCATTGTAGATTCGGCATCCATGAAGGGAATCCGTAGGCCCCATATCTTGTCAGTTCGAGAACTCTAAGTTGAGGATTCGGTTCCAACCACTCCAACACAGTGTGGCATTCATCCACTTTCTTGCCCCAAGAAAGCACCAAATGGTGAAGCTTCTTTTCTTTGAGATTCGCAGCCTCGGCCTCGTTGATCTCAATCGCGTTTTCAAGGTTTTTGATGTGCAGCGCGCCTCTGAGCTCGTTCAACTCACGAAGCTCGCCTAGATTGGCATGCTTGTGATCTTTGTCGCCCAACACGAACAGAGGCATGGTGACGAGTGAGCTCAGACGCCCAATCCCCAATGGCATGCAACACAAGGAATTGCACTCAGATAAATCTAGATGTCTGAGTTTCGAAAGATTGGACATTTTCTTGGGTAAAAATTTGAGATAATAGCACTTGGATAGATTGAGAGTTTGCAAGCGAGTAAGGCTAGTGAAGGACTTAGGCAGCTTGGTTAGGAGAGTGTCAGAGAGGTTAAGGTACCTAAGCTTTCTCAACATACATAAATGTCTCGAAAGCTTGCGGATGCGACTTGCGCTAAGGTCAAGTGATCGCAAACGCTTCAACTCGATGAAAGATAGTTTCATTCCGGTAAGATTAAGATCTTTGTGACGAAATGAGACCACAGTTTGCAAGTTTTTAGGGTTGTTATTAGCTTGTGGTTGTGGAAATGGTAGAGCCATAGAGAAGTGAAGAGAATCTGCATGTACGTCCAGAGCATAACCAACCTTGTCCTTGTACACGACTTGTGCAATATGTTTAGCGAATTTATGGACGACACTAGGCATTCGGGCCTGCACGATTTCATCATATTCGTTGCGAGTTATGTCGGTGAAGAACGATCTGCGGAGCAACTCATGGAAGCAAGCTTCCCCAATACCCTCCAAACTCATGGTTCCCTGCAGAGATGTCTTCAAAACGACGTCGTCGGCGATCCACATCTTGATAAGCTTCTCCTTCTCCAGCACGTAACCGCTGGGGAAAATACCGCAGTAAGCGAAGCAGCTGAACAAGTGATGTGGCAGGGCCGACACACTAATGGGGATAGCCGAAGAGTTATCTATTTCCATCAAATCCGTGGAAGAGATTGCTTCAACTAGGCTTTCTCCATATCTCGTCAAGCTTCCGAGAAGCTTCAGGAAGAGTGGGACCCCCTTGCACCGCGCAGCCAGCTGTTTAGCTGCCGAGATCAGCCTGGCATTTTGTGTCTCTTTGGAGAGAGAAAATGCTAGAGAGCTGTAGAGAGACCAAGAATAATCTTGAGATAGTCCTCCCAGATCAAATGATTTGCTGGCTACCATCTCTGCAACCTGTTTGTTACGAGTTGTGATTATCATCTTCGACCCGTAACCCACAAAATGGAACCAAGATGCCATCATATGCTTCCATTTCTCTCTCTCCATAGACTCCACATCATCCAGCACGATTAGAGATTTGTGCGAGAGCAGAGTGTCGGCGACCATTTCGTCGAGCTCGGTCAAGTTATGCAACGGCCACGACATCCCCGTCGCCGAGTTGAGCAGTTTCCTGGCGATGTCAAATCGCTGGTCCCGTTCCTGTCCGTCGATTTCCACCCACGCCTTGAGCTCGAAATGCTCCCGCACCGTCGGATCGTCGTAGAGCAAACGGGCAAGGGTGGTCTTGCCTATTCCGCTCATCCCCATTATCGGAATCACAGAGAGCTGAGGACTTTCCTGATTGGCGGATACCAGTTCAGACAGCAGCTTTGCCTTCTGCGCGAGCCGGCCGACGGGTGGAAGCTCGCCGAAAACGTCGGTATCCGGATCCTGCTCCTTCGTGGCTGCTGATTGCGCTGGGGACTCTTCTCTCTCCGCCACGTCCACGTCGGACTCGGTCCCGCAGACATGAAGCAGGGGGATTGCGCGGTGGGGCTTCTCATCGTTTTGTTCGGCATTGCGCGTTAAACGGGCTCTTTCGGTCAAATATGAAGCCAAACTGTCGGTGGGATTCTCGGCGGATTTCAATGTTGAAACCAAGTTCGCGTTGAGAGTGGCCAAGGAAGCCATGCCAGATCTGTAATTGGTTGTACTTTGTGCTTAAAATGAAGAACAAGTAGTTCGATGAGGAGTTGGATATATATTTCAGAATTTAAGAACTCTATAAGGCTAGTAGGTTTTACCTAAATTCAACTGTATGTTGGATTGCAGATGAAAATTTGATGAAACTCCGATCCATGACCGAACATACTTACCCAATCATGTTTAATTTGTTAAATAAATATATACGTGAGTGAGACTTTAGTAATTATTTTTTTCAAAAATTATATATATGGGATAGATTATAATAAAATTTTCATTTTCATTGCAATAGTTGTTGGGATTGTAATAGTGAAAAATGATTACTACAATAGTTTTAAAATATTGTTGATATTGATATAGTAATTGTTGAAATTGCAATATATAGTAATTAGTGGTCAGTGCAATAATAGTTCATCCATCGCTATTTTTGCGATAGTAAATAGGATTAAATAATAAATAACTTACATTGCAATAATTTATATGGTTAATTGTCTTTCATCAACAATTAAGTGTATATATGTACAACATGTTGCAAAGTTTTTGTAATAGTTGCGAAAAACTAACAACATCAGGCATCACTATCCATTCATCGTGATTTTCGGCCAGAGTTTAAGGTAGAGAGAAAGGGTGTAATCTAATCTGTCATGATTTTAATTGCTTCAACCTAATATAATTAGGGTTGTAAATGAGTCAAGCTATTTGTGAGCTATTTGGAACTCGGCTCGATAAAAGTTCGTTCGAGTTCGTTTAGTGAAGCTCGTTAGCTAAACAAACCAAGCTTGAGCATGATGGTATTCGGCTTGTTAGCTCGTGAACAAGTTCGTTAACTGATTTACTTTGAAAATATAAAATTATTAACTAGATATAATTATTTTCTTTCTATAATTAGTAATTGTTGTGTTAAATTGCTAACTATTTTTATTTGTTCAATGGAATCAATAAATATATTGTGTTATTATGGATAAAATAATTTATTTTTAAGATAAAATAATCAATATTCTAAATATATATCTAAATTTAGAAAGCTTATTTGGGTTCGATTAAAGCTCGAATAAGCTCGTGAGCTCGAAATATTCGATAAATAAAACTCGAGACTCGGCTCGATACTAAACAAACCAAGCTTGAGCACGATGGTGTTCGGCTTGGCTCGGTTCAATTACATTTATAACCTTATTTATTTAAATAATATTAATAAAAAAGTTACCATATAATCCCAAGCACTTATTTTGAAAATTTAATGATGCGGATTATATCTTTTTTCTTATATAGAAATGTGTTTTTGTGTGATTCACTGTCTATTAGATAAAATGTAAATTGTGGGAGAAGTATTTTCACATCTTCAACAAAAATATTCTTTTAATTTCAATATAAAATTTTGTATATTCCAATTCTCCACCAAGCATTATCCTATCTCTATCTCTTTCCTACAATATATATATATATATATATATATATATATATATATATATATATATATAAGTTCAAATAAGAACTATTTTGACGTGAGAACTAAAAACCACGAAAATTCGTTATGAATGAATTTATTATGAAATGCATCCAATAATAAAGTTATTGAATTCAAAAATTCAAAATTTTCACCCAGGGTTCAAATCCTATTAGAGATGAAAATTCTATTTTTTAAATTTTTTTGGATTTAGTAAATTTCTCAGCAGATTCATCAATTTTCATAGTAAATTTATTATTTTTTTTGTTCTCACGCTCTCACCATAAAAATGGTTCTCAAGTTAACCATCCTCTATATATATAAAATGATCATCGTCATCGTTATCCTCATCCTCCTTATCTCATTATAGTTTCAAAAAAATAATATGATCCTCTCATTCGTTTACAGCCACCGCAAGTTTCGAAGGACAAAGTTGCTGGAATTAATTATTGTACTAGTTTGTACACTGTGTAAAAAATACGATTGATAATGTTTTCAATAGATGTTAACTAGTTTACCCTATTCATCATGGAATACAACTATATTTTATATCGATAATATTTATTGATAAATGGAAATTGAAACTGGCATACAAATTGAATATTACAAATCGGTCATCTTCATAGACTCATAAACAAGTAGTGATTTAACATTAAGTAGCCGGCACACAGATAGTTATTGGCTAAATTACATTTCCTTTTTTCTATTTCGATACTAGCATATTGTATAAACACTCTAACTTCCTTTATTTATTTATTTATATTAAAAATTGTTATTTTAAAGTTGTATAATTGGAACGAGCATAATCTTATTTCTTCGTGAAAATAGGGCGACTATTTCTATATTATGTTGGATTTGTATACTGAAAGCAGTTTGGTTGAGCTTGTATATAATGTTTCCTGTTACCACTATTACAATCTCCTATCTAAATTGTTTACTTAATTGCATATGTACGTCCATTTATCTCATATATAAGTTATATCATACAGTGTGTTGTAGATCACAGAAGTCTGTATGATTGGTCAAGTTAAATGAGATATTAAAAGTATCACAGCTGAGACAACCTGAGAACGAATTGTCGGTATAGGCTGCGGTGTAGACAAGAAGTGACTTGACTTGGTTGCTTGTCTGCCTTTGATGCGTCTCGACGTATTGATGGATCACGGTGAGATGAGTTCTTCTATCGACCGTCGTGAAGAACCTAGATCTCGGAGACTTACGTTGATCTAAACCTCGATAAGGTATTAGGTGAGTATGAGTTGCTGAGAATCACTTTGACTTTCTATGGGTGAGGTTACATGAGATAACCCAAGATTCTCTGCATCTTGGGTGGTGGCAGTACTTGTATGTCATGTTAGTTACCTGTGTCGAGTCACCGTATCCGTTTAGGATGATTACGTCCCCTTAAGGAGCTCAAAAGGTTTATTGTACTAAACCCTGCAGGTTGAGTTATCTCAAGTACAATAATAAGGTTGAGTGGTACTACTTAAGAAATTAAAGATATTAATTATTTTAAGCAGTCAGAACGCTGTAAATAATTAATAGACGTATGATATCTTAAATACGGGGATTCGTGAAGTCTAAGTGCAATCCCGACTCAACTTCGAAAATAAAGGGGTAAGTCAGCATTTATTCTCTAGTGGCATGAATAAATGTTTATGAATTAATTTATGTTAAATTTGAACATAAGATTATTAATTTATTTGAGGCCCATCTTTATTCTTTGCATTTGATCCCTGGGCTGGCCCATCCAGGCCTGTTGCTTAGAGAATTTCGTCCACCTCCTTCTCAGAGTCCCACTGACTCGACGATCCTCTCTATCTTAAGTGATATGATTATATTTATTAGATATGCATAAATCCTATCATGATAGGATTTAGGGTTGCATTATAAATATAAGGTGAGAGAGATAATCAAGGCTAATCCTCAAGTTAGAATTTTCGAGAATTATACTTCCTAAAGTGTGAGAATTTTCAAAATTTTGTGAGAAGGAAGAAGGTGATTTTCTATAGCATTCTCCATAGATTGTCCTCACTCGGCATTGGAGTTTAGGCAAACGGATACAGTCCAGAAGATCAAAGCACGAGTCTTGATCTATTTATCCCCGACAGTTCGCGGTAAACACGAGAAAACTCATCGTGTTGCAATTAATTATATAGGTGCATGCTAGGAATATAATCAATGTATGGTGAATTAAACATCCAAGATAGATCATCGGAGAGGTTAAAATCGATTTCCTACAATTGGTATCGAGCACAGGATCGATATCTTGGCTCTGCTGGATTAATTTACGTTTGATTATAACGTGCACAATTAATTAATTGCGAATCTATCGTTCATCGTGGCTGGTTTTATTTTTGTCGGGTTTTGTTTTTGACCACGAGAAAATCCGTGGTTAGATTAGATTTTTTCTTATAAATCTTATCTGTAAAAAAGGAACGAAGACGAAAGCACGAAGAACGAGATGACGGGAGGTCATCGGAAAACCGAACACATGGCCGAGGGTATGCGGGCGACGGCACGCCGACGTGCTCGGCGCTCGCAGTGCACCGCTCGGCAGCGTGCACGTGTTTTCTCGACAGGCTTTGGCGGACAGGGGCAACGGTATCGGGCGCGCAAGGGTCGCAGGTGTCTGCACGCCCCGACGGGTCGCACGCAGCAACCCTCGATAGGGATGGCAATGGACTGGGTCTGGACCGGATCTGACTAGGTCCAGATCCAGATCCGTAATTTTTTGCTTGGATCCGGATCCGGTCCAGATCCATTGGATTCAAAAAAATTAGATCCAGACCTTGATTCATAATATCCACAGGGTCCAGGGTCTAGACCCGGATCCATATATTTTATATTTTAAAATAAATCATAAATCAAATATAATTCACAGTAACACCATAATAATAATAATAATCTAAATCATATAATGCTATAATAATTATTTGAAAATTCTACAATCATCACTAATACAAGAAAATGTTAATTACAAATTTACTTTTACTTTCATGACAGCAAATAATATTGAAATAGTAATAGAAGAAGTAGCACACATATTTTAGCAAATAGACCACTCATATACAAAATTTCCTCAATTACAAGGTACAAATTTCTAATATTATTAACATACTATCCAATTTCGTAACCTCGTTTTTCCAACTTCGACTAGAAAGAAAAATAATATAATACACTTATAAATATAAATAAAAATTATATATACATATATATTATATGGATCCATGGACCGGATCCGATTTTGAAATCGAGATCCCGCATCCGCATCGCATCCGGATTTTAAAAGAATGGTCCGGATCCGGTCCAGATCCATCGGATTCATTTTTGAAGATCCGGATCTGAAAAATGGATCTGGATCTACGGATCTGGATCAACGGATCTGGACCGGGTCCGAGATCCACTACCATCCCTAACCCTCGGCAGGCAGCATGCGGGCGACGCAGGCGAGACCGAGCGGCATGGCTCGGCGGCCGGGCGTGCGGGCGCCGCAGCGCAGCGGATGCCGGCACCGCTTCGGCGGCGAAGCGTGGGCGTCCGGCGGTTCTCGGCAGACAGCGTCGGAAACCTCAACGAGGTCTCGGCGGCGGCGGACGACGCAGTCGACACGTCTCGCGAGTCGGGCTCGGCAGCGCTTCGGTGGCGGGCGGCGCGCGAGACGCTGCGTCTGCGCAGTGCTTCGGCAAGCCGCGCGCGCGCGCGCCGGCGGGTAGTCGCAAGCGCCCTCGGCAGGCCGCACGTGCAGGCGCCTAGGCAGGCAACGCGCAGACGGCTCGGTAGCACCGGGCGATGAGGGACGCACGATTCTCGCACGGGAAACCTCAACGCCCGAATTTCTCGGCAGCGCGGGTGAGGCGGGGTGCGCGATTTACTCGCAGATGTCCTGCCGATTCTCGGCAGTCCTCGGCGGCGCTCCTCGACAGCTCTCGGCAGGCCATGGGCGACGGCGCATGAGCTGGGCGACGGAAGCTGCTGGGCGCACGCATGGGTTGTGCCCTTGTAATATTCCGAAGAAACAAATGCCTATTACGATATTTAAATCAGTAAATTAGGGTTTTGCCGATGTATTAAATCTGAAAAACATCGAATATTGATTTCGATTCAGTCACGAAGTAACAAATTCCTATTTTATATTCACTGAGAACTGTGAATTAAGGAATAGAATGTTATAAAGTGTTTCAGCAGTAATATTTTAACGTCGATTGCGTATCGATAGTTAAAAATTTCATGAAATTTCTAAGTGTCGAAGCTTGGAATTAAATTCCATTATCAATGGAATATTATTAATAAAGTGAGTACGACATTATTACGACCATTTTGAGATGAGTCGATAATTAACGTTTTGAGACGTTTTAAACGTTAACGTTTAGAGACGAAATGAAAGACGAGTTTAATGATCAAGGAATTATAGGAATTTATTTCCTATGATTATTATGTGTAATTACAGTATTATTTAGCATTAAAACAATGCTAAATCATTAAGAATTGATAGTGATCAATTTTTCAAATTTTCGAAAACCCTAATTCGAAAATTAGGGTTTTCTCACATAAAATGATACCATTAATTTTTCCTATGATATAAATTACTATCTAAGACATATGTTATGATATATATATCTATGAATGGCACGAAATAAAATATGTATTCCTTGTGATATATAAATGCCGTGACTTATGTTATAAATAACATAATTCACGTCACTTTTGATATACTTTGCTATGTGATGTTTAATTATTCAAGTGATATCTATGTTATACATTAATCTTGTAATAAATCAAATAATGTTTTTTTTATATTTAGGTTTATACCTTGCTTAATACATAGTATTAATACACAATAAATAAAATCATCCCCTTGATTCCACCAAGAGCCGTCGGCTCTCATATCTATTTTGCATGCTTGATTTGTTCAAAGCCCAACATGATGTGAGTAGTATTAACTCTATGTAATGATCACTAAGTAAGTCATAACCCATTATTAGAAATGGCTTCCATTATTTTATTTATTCATTTGTGAGGTAACCGAGAGAGTGAGAGAGAGATATTAGTGTTGGATCCTTCATTTTCCTCTCATTCCACTCACTCAACACACCTTGAACACTCAAACAGTCTCTTCTCTCTCCCAAATTCTGCAAAAAGGCCGAGAGCCTTCTCCTTTCCCCCCTTTGAATTTTTTTTTTTTGTTCATCATCTTCTCCTTCACAAAGCTTGATACCTTAAACATATCTCCTAAAACCCATACCATTGTAAGGTGAGGATCGATCAAGGCTTTGGTTCTATGTTGATGCATGTGTTCTTGATGTTCTTGTTTGTAAGATTTTACTAGTGCATGTGTTCTTGATGATTGTTGACTGAAAAATATAGCTAATGCATGTTAAGTTTGATCTATGTTTATGCATGTGTCTTGATTGTAAAGATTTAGCTAATGCATGTTAAGTTTGAAGCATAGATCATGTTTAGAAATTTATTTGGATATACCATGAGATTTTTGTTGATGATCGAAATTTTTAAAAATTATTTTGAGGTTGAATTATTGATCCATGATGTTATAAGTGTTCATAGTGATTTATTTGAAATTTTTGGAAAATCCTATGATATTCTTTTGAAAATACCGAAACCAAACAAAATTCTATCTTGGTGTATAATTTTATTTTGAGACATGCAATGGCATATTAGTGATCTAGGACCTTGATTATGTATTACATGAATTTATTAGAATTTTTGAAAACCAAATGCTCAATTTATTCAAAGTGGCCGAGAGCTATGAGTTAGAGTTTGATGATTTGTGTGTTGTTCTAGTATGATATCATGATGTATTAGTGTTATACTATAGTATTTGAGCATGGTATAATTTAATTGAAATTTTATAAAATGTTTGGTGTAAAGTTTGGAGAAACCGTGAACCATTGGACAATAATCCTTGATGAAGAAATGGAATATGATGGACTATATGTTATAAATGTGTTATAAATTAATGTTGGGACCTTGTACTAATTATATAGAATTTTTGAGAATTATTGGACAATTTTCTAAAAAAATACCGTGACCTATAATGATTTAATTGTGGATGCACAATTTTTCTATAGTTAACATTAATACATATTAATGACCATAGTGTAAAATAATACACTATATGAATTTAGAGAAATTTTTGAAACAAGTTTGAGAAATTTTGAACATATAGCCGTGAGCTATATTGTTGAAGATAAGGATTTTTAAATCCTTTTAAAACAAGAATAATAATATATTATATGTCTAAAAATTATTTAGACATAATTGAAATTTGTAAAATTTTATAAACATAGAATACTATGTTATGACGAAACGTTATGTTAAATAACGTTAGAAATGAAATATAATGCTTAATGAATAAATTGATTAATATTTAAGAAAGATATTAATAGAGTTTATCGATTTGCGTGAAAAATCGAGAATTAGGACTCTACGAAAAGAAATCGATTGAAAATCGATTCATGTTGATTAAGAATATGAATTAGTAAAGAATTTACTAATGAAAGTCAAAATTGTTGACTTTTAAAATCAACGTACTGAATACGTTCGATAAATACGCTGCTACGCGTAAAACGTACTAACTAGGTAAAGAAACCTCGTTAGTAAGAAAAGATTTCATAATTGAAATCGTTAGAACGAAAGACGTGAGAACACGTTGAGCGTTTAAACACGAAGGTTAAACGAAATGATTGAACATATCTCGAAGAGCGAGAAATGTTTAGTTAAAATCGATTGAGCAGTATTGAATTCGTTAAGAAATTCAAATTATATCGATATAGAATATCGAAGTTTATTCTAGACTTTGAAAGTCTCGAAAAACGTGAACGACGTACTAAACATCGTTTTTACGTAAAGGTGTGGACGCTGACGCAACGACTGGACGTTGAAAGGAAATCGAATTAAAGACGATCAAGTAGTCCAGGTGGGCTTTCTTTCTAAACAAAACGTGACTTTGCTATACTTTCCAAATGAATTTATTTATGATGCTTATTTCAACTGTTGAGAAAATGTTTACAAGATTACCTATCAAAAATGTTTATGTTTTGTGTATGTATCCTATCCGGAATGAATGATATGAATGTGTTGGATAGCTTCCAACTTATGAATGAAATCGATATCAGATCCAATGCCGGAAGGCTTATACCTGGCTAGGATTAACGTGTACACCTAAGGTGACTGTGTGCTATAAGGACAATTCACGGTCGGTCACGGCGTCGTAGAGGGAGGCCTCCTTCACGACGTTCGACTATGATGTTATGATGAAAGGATTGTTGGATTTGTATACTGAAAGCAGTTTGGTTGAGCTTGTATACAATGTTTTCTGTTACCACTATTACAATCTCCTATCTGATTTGAATACTTGATTGCATATATGATGATGTCCCCTTATCTCATATATAAGTTAGATCATACAGTGTGTAGAAGATCACGAAGTCCGTATGATTGGTCGAAGCTTTAATGAGATATAAAAGTTTCACACCGAGACAACTTAAGGACGAGTTGTCGGTTTAGCCGATATAGATAAGAAGTGACTTGACTTAGTTGCTTGTCTATCTTTGGTGCGTCTCGACGTATTGAAGGATCACGATGAGAAGAGTTCTTCTTCGACCGTCGTGAAGAACCAAGATCTCGGTGACTTACGATGATCTAAACCTCGATAAGGTATTAGGTGAGTATGAGTTCTTGACCATCACTTTGACTTGTTATGAGTGAGGTTATATGTTCTAACCCAAGATTCTCCGCATCTTGGGTGGTGGCGATCTTGTATGTCACGCTAGTTATCATGTCGAGTCACCGTATCCGTTTAGGATGATGGCGTCCCTTAAGGAGCTCAAAGGTTTATTGTACTAAACCCCGCAGTTGAGTTAGCTCAAGTACAATAATAAGGTTGAGTGGTACTACTTAAGGAAATGAAGTTATTAATCGTTTTAAGCGATCATTGCTATAAATGATTAATGGACGTTCGATATCTTAAATACGGGATTCGTAATGTCTAAGTGCAAGCCCGACTCAACTTCGGTAATAAAGGGTAAGTCGACATTCTTTCTCTAGTGGCATGATCGAATGTTTATAAATTAATTTATGTTACGGGTTGAACATAAGATAATTAATTTATTTGAGGCCCATCTTTATTCCTTGCATTTGATCCTGGTCGGCCCATCCAGCCCGTAGAATTGAGGAAATCGGCGCCTATAGCTCTCAAAGGCAAGATTTTATTCTCTTTATCCCACAAGGATATTATTATATTTATGGTATATGCATAGATCCTTTCCATATAAGATTATGGTAATAATCACGAGTATGGAAATAATCACGATAGTATGGAAATAATCCTAAGATTATGGTAATATTCCATATAGGATTATGGTAATTTCCATATAGGATTATGGTAATTTCCATATGGGATTAAGGTAGTGCATTATAAATATAAGGTATGAGATAAAATCTAGTTAATGCTCACATATTGAACACAAGAATTTCGGCCCCCTCATTGTCAATTGAGAGAGATTTTCGAAATTTGTGAAGAGAGAATATCGGGTGATTTTCCGGTGCATTCTCCATAGATCGTCCTCACTCGACGTTGGAGATTGGGCAATCGGGATACAGCCCGGAAGGTCAAAGCACGAGTCCGATCCGTTCGATCCGTTCATCTCGCCCATCGACCTCTTTAGATCGAGGTAAACACGTGAAAACCCCAGCGTGTTGCGATTTAATTATATAGGCGCATGCTAGGTTTATAATCAATGTATGGTGAATTAAACACCCAAGATGGATCCTCGGGGCGAGGGTTAACATATGTTTTCCCTACAAGGATAAGGGGTATGGATCATACACACAAGAAAAATGCTTGGCCAAGCGACTTTTATGAACTGATGAAAATGATTTTAGTAAGCACAAGGCATTTCAAATAAAACCCTTGTGTCTTACCATGATGTGGCAGTGTAATTTTAATATGATAAAATGTTTTCGGCATGAGTCCACCGAGTGCATTCTTGTACTCGACCGCATGTTTGTTTTAAATGTGCGGTTGAGCTCGATGTTGATGATGGAGGAGTGTTGAGAAGCCCAGTGTTTTTGATGTTATAGGACAAGTTAATACCATGAATACATATCGTCATATATGTATTCACACGTTTTCCGCTGTAACTCTGAATTATTTATTGTTTTGATGAAGATGATATAAACTGTTGAAGTTCGTCAGATCATTATTAATCTTTGGGTCTGTTAGTCTAGCCCTCCTGATATATCCAGTTATTAATGTATGTTATGTTCAAAGCATGGTAGTTTACATGTGATATACATCCTCATAATAGCCTTTCATGAACCTTAAATACTGTTCCTAGTATTAGTCCGCTCCCAATCCGGGTTTTCCGAAATGGGGCGTGGCGATAGTCTTGTGACCCACCCTTTCTTGACCCGACCCAGTTTTGTTTTGGGCCGACCGACCCGATTCGGCACTGACCCGATTTTTTGGCCCAGATCCGAAATTTTGACCCGGTTCCAGATTTTCGACCCGGTTCGGCCCGTTCCAATGATCCGGCCCGTTTTTTATTTTTCGGCCCAAATCCAGTTTTGACTAATCCGGTCCGTGCCCGTGCACGCGAGGCCCGTTTTCAAGTTAGAAGATCTGTACTTTGCAAATTTATGTAATAAATTAGGCAGGGAAGTACAGGATCCACGAGTGGGCCGCGACGAACGATTTTATTTTATTTTTTTATCGTTCAAAGCATGTCGTGGATGCTTAAATTATGCAGAAGCATGCTATGTATGTTTAAATTACGTAGATAAACATATTATATGTTTTCGTGATTGGATGCGCATAATAAGCATGCTAGGTTTATCGTGTTTTTCAAGCATATTTTAGAATTCTGCGAGCACGTTTTACATGTTGAGTTCTATAGAAAAGCATGCTAGGATTACATGATCTGCATGGATAAACATTTTGAAACAAAAGACAAAGCAAACAACCCGACATATTAATTTTTTAAATTAAAATGTAAAGACCTCCACTTTTTGATCTCTAAACAAAGTGATACGCACTGTGAGTAAACGTCCACACGCGTGGCTTGCTTGCCTTGTTTGTCATAAGTTTGTTAGATGAGATTTCTAAATAAAACATTTTAATCTATTGAGAAGTGGGAGTTTCATGTAAACGATCCACACGCGTGGCTTCAGATATGCAATTTTTCATTAAGTTCTCTAGAGATAGATTTAAAATGAGATAACAAAGGAATTTGGATTGGGCGGTATGGTCTAGTGGTATGCCAATTCTAAGAATTCATTTTCTGTTGTTAAAATTATGGTCATTGCTTAGACATCACCTCAAGTACAACTTCCCGAAGCCCTTCTACGATAGTGATGTGGTCTAGTAAGGTCCAATCATTAATTTCATTTGTCATATGGATAAGTTGACATGGATTGAAATTAAGCGACTAAAAGTATATTTTAGTGCAGTCGGGGTTCATGTAAACGTCCACACACGTGGCTTGCATGTGAGATTTCTTGGGCGATTGGATGTTTTAATTGATATTGTTTTATCCAAAGGTTACAATATTATTGTTACAAATTATGTGCGATCGTATGCTTATGTGTTTACATTACTTTTCAGATATGTCTCTTACACCGATTATCAATATGCTCGCACAAAATCCTCTATCCGGTCCAAATTTTATCGAGTGGAAGCGAAACATGGAATATGTTCTTATCATTTGAAGAACACATGTTTGTTCTCACTACTCCCAAACCCGATGCCCTTCATCGACGATCGACTAATGAGTCATGAGAGTCAAGGACTTTGGCATAAGTCAAACAATATGGCCAAGTGCTATATGATGAGTACAATGTCCAAAGGCTTGCAGCTGCAGCATCAGTCGATGGTAGACGCGACTGAAATATGGTCAAGTCTCGGGAGTAAGTTTGGACAGTCGGATCGGACAGTCCGCTTCCACACAATGAGAGAAATCTTGGCGTATAAGATGGAAGAAGGAAGTTCGGTCCATGAACATGTCTCCCACATGACTCATCTCATGGATAGTCTTGATCAGTTGGGAGGAGGTATTGACGATGAAGCCAAGGTCGATATCATCCTCAACATACTGCCCAAGTCTTTTGAGAATTTTTGTGTGAATGCAATCATGAGCAAGACCGAGTATACACTTAGTCAGTTGCTTAATGATCTCGTGGCGGCGGAAGGGGTTATGGGCAAAGGAGCACATGCCCTTGCTAGCGCATGTAGGGGCCCAAATTTTCCATTGAAAAATGGAAGAAGAAAAAGGGGCACCAAAGGTGGTAGAGGCAAAGGGAACAGTGGGAGTAGTGGGAGCAAGAACATGTGCGCCACCGAGGCTTGAAAAGCGAAGGAGAGGGCAAGTGCTTGAAGTGCGGCAAGACGGGCATTGAAAGACCAAGTGCCCTATGCTCAAGGCTCAAGTACGCCATTTGCTTTAATGTGGAAACATGTTTAGCGACTTGTTCTACTCATTCATGGGTAGTAGATACTGGTCTGTTGATCATGTTTGTTACACCTTGCGGGGGTTCCCGGACAAGGAGGCGTGTGATGGCGAGATAACGATCTCCATGGGCAACGAGGCTAAAGTCGAGGCCGTTGCGATCGGAGATGTTACTTTATGTTTTGATATAAGCATTTTAGTATTGAAGACGTTTTATATGTGCGGAGTTTCGTGAAACCTTATTTCTATTTTGAAACTATTTATTTATGGATATTCAGTTGTTTTTGATAGTGGTGTTTCTATCATAAGAAATGACGAAGTTATCTGTGGTGGCACTTTATATAATTCGCTTTATACTATTTTTGCCAAACATAATACCTTTAATTATGTTGCATCTACATCAAACCTTAAAAAGAGAAAGTTTTCTTCGCAAGATGACACCATATTTCTCTGGCATCTTAGATTAGGTCACACCAATCTAAATAGGATCCAAAGACTGGCTAAGAATGGAGCGTTGGGTGATCTAACAGTTATTCCGTTCCCAGTCTGCGAATCCTGTATAGAATGAAAGATGTCGACCAGACCCTTCAAAGCGAAGGGTTATAGAGCCAAAGAAGTATTGGAGCTAGTTCATTATGACCTGTGTGGACCTATGTCAACACAAGCTCGAGGAGGGTACGAGTATTTTGTCACTTTCATTGACGATTACTCGAAGTGCGGATACATATACCGCTTCACCGCAAGTCCGAATGCTTTGAGAAATTCAAAGAATTTAAGATGCAGTGGAGCGAAGCTTGGTAAAGTATCAAGTCATCATGATCCGATCGCGGTGGCGAATACCTCGATAACGAGTTTATGGACTATTTGGTGCAATGTGGGATTACCTCCCACTCACTACACCGGCACACCACAACAAAATGGTGTGTCGGGCGAAGAAATAGGACTCTTTTAGAAATGGTTAGATCGATGATGAGTTATGCAACATTGCCTATTTCGCTCGAGGATAAGCCTTGAAGCAATGTGACATACTTGCTAAATCTAGTACCATCCAAGTCGGTTGAAAAGACCCTTCGAGTTATGGTTTGGATGCAGCTAGTTTAAGCCACATAAGGATATGGGCGGTCCACATATGTCTTGAACAAGAGGGCCGACAAGTTGGAGTCTAGATCGATGCAAGGCATTTATTGGCTATCTAGAGGAACGAAGGTGGTTATTTCTATAGTCCTAAGGATCAGAAGGTCATTATTAGCACTAATGCTCGATTCTTAGAATATGATTATATGAAAAATCACAAATACAAAGTTGAAATCATTCTTCAAGAATTAGAAGATGATCGTATTCCACCACCGATTAAGCCAAAGGTACGAGATGTCGGTGTCAGTGGGAGGATCGACACCGATACTTCAAGAAATTGAAGTGGGTCGAGTTCCACCGGTGATACCGCCGTCAAGTGGCTCCTATCCAGCAAGTTGTGTAAGATAGAGAACCACAAGTTACTGCATCCACCATTGCCATTGTGCCAGTAGCGCCTCGTCGTAGTGGGAGGGTTGTTCGTCAACCCGAACGATTAATGTTCGTGTGTGAATCTTCGGATTTAGTCCTAGGAAATGAACATACAATAATCACCCATGGACATACAGTGAGGCGATACAAGACATTGATGCAAGATCATGGCACACCGCTATGGACTTAGAAATTGAGTCCATAACAACTATGTATGTATATGAAAAGACACCACTACCAGATGGCAAGGAAGCCATAGGTAGTAAGTGGGTATACAAGAGGAAGAGAGATTCAGATGGAGAGGTTTCGGCTTTTAAAGCCAGGCTTGTGGCGAAAGGGTACACTCAGATTGAGGGCATCGATTTCGATGAGACCTTTCTACCTGTAGCAATGCTCAAGTCCATCAGAATTCTTCTGGCCATAGCAGCCCACTTAAACCTTGAGGTGTGGCAAATGGATGTGAAAACCGCTTTTCTAAACGGTTACCTTGAAGAAGGTAGAGACATCTATATGCAGCAACCCGAATGTTATGTGGTGAAGGGTGAAGAGCATCTAGTATGGAAGCTTAAGAAGTCCATTTATGGACATAAGCAAGCTTCACGATCCTGGAACTTACGCTTTGATGAGGTGGTAAAGTCCTATGGATTTACCCAGTTGCCTAGCAAAAGTTGTGTGTATCGTTTAGATGTCAACGGTGATGTGGTATTTCTTGCACTTTACGTAGATGACATCCTTCTACTTGGCAACAATGTGAAGTTGTTATCAGACGTAAAGAGTTGATTATCCGATCAGTTTCAAATGAAAGACTTAGGAGATGCAGCGTACATTCTTGGGATCAAGGTTTACCGAGATCGCAAGAGGAAAATGTTGAGATTATCTCAGGCGTCTTATATTGATACTGTGATTACTCATTTTAGTATGCAGACCGCCAAGAAAGGATTGCTACCTTTCAGACATGGTATTCCTTTATCTAAGGAGCAGTCACCTTTGACTGCGAATGAGATAGAGGAAATGAGACTAGTTCCTTACGCTTCCACCGTAGGAAGTCTCATGTACGCAATGCTATGTACGAGACCCGATATCTGCTATGTGGTAGGCATAGTAACTAGATATCAGTCTAACCTTGGACAAGCTCATTGGACTGCGGTAAAGCATACACTCAAGTACCTGAAAAGGACTCAGGATTATAGGCTAGTTTACCATGCAGATAGTCTAATGCCTTTGGGTTATTCAGACTCGGATTTCCAAGCTGACCGTGATGAGAAGAAGTCTACCTCAGGCTATGTGTTTACCTTGGGAGGAGGAGCTGTATCCTGGCGGAGTGCAAAGCAGCGATGCATTGTGGACTCTACCATGGAAGCCGAATAGGTAGCCGCTTCGGAGGCTACTAAAGCGGCTGTATGGTTCAAGAACTACCTTATGGATCTAGATGTGGTACCTGGTTTTCCCAAGAGTATCATAGTTTACTGTGATAACTCAGGTGCAGTGGCAAACTCGAAGGAACCACGGACCCACAAGACAACGAAACACATAGAGAGAAAGTACCATGTCATACGAGAAATCGTTAGACGAGGGGATGTGCTGATTGAGAAGATTGGTACTGAGGATAACCTAGCTGATCCATTCACGAAGTGTCTGCCGCAAAAAGTCTACGAAGAGCATATTCGAGGACTTGAATTGCGCAAGATGACACCCACTTAGAAATGAAACTTTTGTATAAGTGGGAGAAGCAAAGTGATGGTGTTGTTTGTAATAGCTAGTAGAGAGACACATTGTATACTAAAAATTTGCTTTAGTATAAGTGGGAGATTGTTGGATTTGTATACTGAAAGCAGTTTGGTTGAGCTTGTATACAATGTTTCCTGTTACCACTATTACAATCTTCTATCTGAAATGTTTACTTAATACATATGTATGTCCCTTTATCTCATATATAAGTTAGATCATACAGTGTGTTGTAGATCACAGAAGTCTGTATGATTGGTCAAGCTTAATGAGATATTAAAAGTATCACAACTGAGATAACTTGAGGACGAGTTGTCGGTATAGGCTGCGGTGTAGATAAGAAGTGACTTGACTTGGTTGCTTGTCTATGCTGGTACGTCTCTGACGTATTGATGGATCACAGTGAGATGAGTTCTTCTATCTGACCTTCGTGAAGAACCTAGATCTTGGAGACTTACGTTGATCTAAACCTCGATAAGGTATTAGGTGAGTATGAGTTACTGACCATCACTTTGACTTGCTATGAGTGAGGGTTACATGAGATAACCTAAGATTCTCTGCATCTTGGGTGATGGCAGTGCTTGTATGTCATGCTAGTTACCTGTGTCGAGTCACCGTATCCGTTTAGGATGATGACGTCCCCTTAAGGAGCTCAAAAGGTTTATAGTACTAAATCATGCAGGTTGAGTTATCTCAAGAACAATAATAAGGTTGAATGGTACTACTTAAGGAATTAAAGATATTAATTATTTTAAGCAGTCAGAACGCTGTAAATAATTAATGGACGTACGATATCTTAAATACGGGATTCATGAAGTCTAAGTGCAAGCCCGACTCAACTTCGAAAATAAAGGGGTAAGTCAGCATTTATTCTCTAGTGGCATGAATAAATGTTTATGAATTACTTTATGTTCTGGGCTGAACATAAGATAATTAATTTATTTGAGGCCCATCTTTATTCCTTGCATTTGATCCCTGGGCTGGCCCATCCAGGCCTGTTGCTTAGATAATTTCGTCCACCTCCTTCTCAGACTCCCACTAGGACTCAGCTTGATCCTCTCTATCTGAAGTGATATGATTATATTTATTAGATTTGCATAAATCCTATCATGATAGGATTTAGGGTTGCATTATAAATATAAGGTGAGAGAGATAATCAAGGCTAATCCTTAAGTTAGAATTTTTGAGAATTATACTTCCTAAACTGTGAGAATTTTCGAAAATTTTGTGAGAAGGAAGAAGGTGATTTTCTATAGCATTCTCCGTAGATTGTCCTCACTCGGCATTGGAGTTTAGGCAAACGGGATACAGTCCAGAAGATCAAAGCACGAGTCTTGATCTATTTATCCCCGACAGATTCGCAGGTAAACACGAGAAAACTCCTACGTGTTGCAATTAATTATATAGGTGCATGCTAGGAATATAATCAATGTATGGTAAATTAAACATCCAAGATAGATCATCGGGAGAGGGTTAAAATCAGATTTCCCTACATATTAGTCTCTTAACTAGATGGTTTACAATTTTGTTGCCTCATAACAAAAAAATGATTACTTAATCTCCCTCTGTCCCACCCAAGACAATTCATTTCTTTTCGACACAGTTATTTAGGAGAAGAATATAAAGTGATTAAAATAGATTGGTTTCATAACTTTTTAAGAGATAATTATTTCCTAAAAAGAAAACATGTCATTTTAAATAGGACAATCCAACAAGAAATACAAGTAATTTTGGATGGGACGGAGAGAGTATATGTCAAAGCTGATACAACACCATTTGGTTAATTGGAATACACGTTTGTTGTTCAAAACAACGTAAAAGGGAAGTAAGAGTTAAACGACAGACCTGGTTCTTAATTACCTTTAAAAATGAAAAATGATGTGTTATGTTGAATTAAGTGTTAAGTTACTAATTAATATAAATTTTAATTTAAAGGTAAGAAGACATAATTTATTACTTAATTCATATATTAAGTTGTTTTAGACGATACACGATTATTTCAAGTGGCCATATCAACTTTAATTTGGCCTGATTCTTGAATCAAGAGAAACTTACAATATATATAAAGCTTATATATTTGGAGAAAAATTTAAAGATTGTTTACCAAAAAAAAATTATGTATTTCAAGTTAATTAATCCTTTTCAAAAGCAAATAATGTTCAAAGAAATATAAAATAATCACACATACATTTATATATACACTACCACTTTTAAATAAATTGAACCTCTAATCTATTGGTCGGATAAGAACGACCTTAACAACCGGAAAAGTAAAATATTAGCTTGAATCCAAACGATGGACCCTGCATAGAAATATGCCAACCGATTTAAAGTACTAACAATGGCGAAATTCCCGGCGTTATTAGCGAGGAGAGATACTTTTCAAACTATTACCACACGGCTTTATATTCTCCGTTTGGCATGAAGTGCGTGTTCATATTATATGCAGCCTACTTTCTTTTTTTAAGTAAATAAATAATTATAAATATCACATCATGATCGATTTGAATATTTGAATATGACCTTTAATCTCATGAGCTAAGAACTTTATCACTAGACAAACATACATATACAAAAAATAATTTCAGCCTTCTTTTTCTTATCACTTGGTATTGTCATTGATAATTATAAATTGGTATTGATCAACTGATCTACAGTTTTCTAAAAATTATCTTTATATATATTGAATCATGAAAATGACTCAAATAAAAAACTATTTATTCATACAGATCTATGAATGAATGTATTTTATGTATAAAGTAAATGCATTATGATCATATTGATGATCAATATTTTTTGTACCGAATCTCAGTAGAACATTAGTTTTATACTTAAAGTGCATAAACTTGTATTTAAAGTGTATTTGTTCGTATGTTCTTATGAAATAAAATTAGCTTTTTATTATAATCCATCCCAATGAATCATAATTGATATTTATCATACAACAATAAAATTTGAAAAAAAGTATATACTCTTATTATTGATTTATCAGTCCTAATAATTAATTATTAATTAAAACTACAAATTAAATATAAACAACTAATTATAAACCCTAAATAAATAAACTCGGATTAATAATTTTAAAATTAAACTAAAATGCAAGAGATCTAAATTGAAGAAAACAATATTATTAGAAACTAAAAACTTTGATTGTGAGACACGAAATGAAACATAATGGAATATAGTGTCACGACCCGACTATCTAATTATGTAATTAACTAAATAATAAAGCCGTGATTGGTTTAAGAAATGACATTTTGTACAAACTAATGGTTTAAAGAAATAAATTTTTTAACAAACGGACAGTATATCCTCTAGAATATGGATAAGCCAACCTGCACAACTGCAAATAACCAACAGCAAAAAACAACAACAAGCGAGGTCACAGCCTCCACAATATGTACATAAACGTTCCAAGCATTTACAGGGTTTTCAAAAGTATTGTTTCAAGTTTCGAGGTCAATAAAGGAAGAGTAATGAATGTCATATATGAAGACACAACATTCGGGCCTAACTATTCAAAACAAAAGGAAAAGACTAAGCTCAGTTCCAAGCCACATCCATTTCACGCTCAACCTGCACCAAATAAAACATGTCTACGACATGAGTACCAGAAAGTACTCAGTGGGTAATGGTCAAATATAACTTTCAAATGTATGAAAATTCTTTAAGCAATAGTTGCGAAAATAACTTGAATAATTACTTCATAAGAGAGTTTCATGATTTAATTACCACACATTTACGTTTTGAAACATATCGGCATCATATACCCGAGTTGGTCCCGAAGGTTCCCAACTACGGTCATATCCTATCTACGTCATTCGGTAATGGGAAGTAGGCCTCATCCCCAATACCATGACCGGCCTACATTTGCAGGCTCACGGCCATAAATCTGTGCACAGTACATAACATTTTCCTACCGTAGATAGGTCATTCGCCGTCCTACCCACAATGTAGTAAATCAATCATTTTCAACATATCAATAATGTGGTGATTTAAATATTCTCACAATAGAAATAAGCTTGAAGATTAACATTAAGCTTTGTTCAAGAAATAATTTGAGAGGCATTACCCACCTGTTAACGTTCACTCCAAAACGTTTTCTTCTTCGTCCTTCACCTCTCGACTTCCTCTGTTCATTCCTTTTAATATAAGATTATTATTAAATTTAGCAAATTTCCTTATGCATTGAATCACTTATCAATAGTTTACCAATTAGAATTTCAAAACGTCTTATTAACAGACAATTTCTAACGAAATTTCGGCAGAGTAACGTCTATAATTTGAATTGCCATATCAATGCAAACTCAACCAAATTCATTCCAATCTCCACCAAATCAACATCATATGCCAAAATATATATATTTAGGAACTTAAAACAAACTCAAACTCAATCATTTATATCATAATTCTATTATACCCTTCTACTATGCATATTATGAAATTTTATAATTCATAATCAACAATCCATTTAATATCAAACAACTCACATTTATACTCATTTATCATCAATAATCATTAATCCATGATCACTTCAAATCTCAACCAAGTTCATCACATAAAATCATAACTTTGCACTAAACTTTAATTTTTCATCTTTTAATATATATGTTCAATAATTCCCATAAATTCAACTTAAGCATTATTTTTATTATAGATCTCAAAAATCATATCAAATACATCAAATAAAATGAAGAAATCAAAGTTCAAGCCTTCCCCTTCATTTTCGAAAATTAGGGCATTATTCATATGCATGAATTAAATTCTTATAAATTCATATCATGCATTATATATATCCTAAAGTTTAAATATCATGTCAATTTGATCAAATAAAATCAAAATCCTCAAGTTCCAACTATCCCTAGTTTTCGAAAAATTTAGGGTTTCCATATACATGTTTTAAATTTCTATTTCTTTAATCATATGTTGTTTAATCCTATTATTAAACATGTATTTAAACTCAATTTAACTAAAACACATCTCAATCATCACATACCAAAAATTAGGGTTCATGATCAAAACTTTAATTCACCAACTTTAGTAAATGAAAGAATTAAAAACATAGGTCATGTGATTAATACTTCATAAGCATACTTAAATCAATAAACATAAAAAAAATTAAACAAATCAACCTTAATTTAAATCCTACAATTTTCGAAAACCCTAGACATGTAGAACATCATATTCATCAATTTAAATCACAAAATTTTAACTTAAACAAGGTAATTACATTCCTTGAAGTGATTTGCTATTAATTCTCCACTTAAATATGGATTAAAAGTGAAAATAAAAATTTAGTGTGTGCTTGTGTGTGTGAGTGCCGAAAATTAGGGAAGAAATAAGCTTGAAGATGATCTTATGCTATTTCAAAATTTCTAGAATGTTTATTTGTATTTAAATGAAATTTTGTATTCATTTCCTTAGTATTAGACACAAATTTCAATAATTTATACATATACCTCTAATTTTGCTAATGTTATACATTAATATTCTTTAATAGGTAAAACTATATTCTTAATAAATATTAAAATCCAAAACAATTTATATTCATGATTAAAATCAAATTCATATAAATATAAATTAAATTCTTTCATGTATTAAAATTCAAATAGTTATACTTAATTTCCATTCATTTTCTTTTCTTCTTTAAAATTCTCGAAAATTATGTAACATTTTTCCAAAATTGCTAACATTGTAATTAATATTCTTTTAATAGTAAAAACTTAATTTTCTCATTAATATAAAAATCCAAAACAATTAAATCCATTATTGGAATGCATATCATAAAGATATAGATTAAATTCCTTCATCAGTTAAAAATTCAAATAATTATACTTAACTTCTATTTTCGAAAATCATAAAAATAATTCTTTTATTACTAGATAATAATAAAATAAATTTATTCAAGAAATTTTATAGCTTGAACAATATTTCATCTCATTTTATAAAAAAAATCTCATATAAAAATAATTAATGCATTTCTTGCACATTTTCTATTTAATGACATTTTTAATTCAAATATACAATAATAATCACATTTCTCACATTTTATCATAACAAAACTCATTTCTAATTAATCTCTCAGTCTTCTAATTCATATTTCTTCGATTAAGAATTAATCGAATTTCATCTATTATGCACTTCTTTATAAATTCTTTAAGAAATAAAAAGCCTTTAATCCCCTAATTATACTTAATTAAACTCTAATTAAGACTAAATGATTTTCGAGTTACTACATTCTCCCTAAAATAAATTTCGTCCTCGAAATTTAGTACCTGGTCAAATAAGTCGGGGTACTTCTCTCTCATTTGTTCCTCTATGTAGTAGCTCGAAAATTCTATAGTAATGAATAAAGTTTAATTAAGTATTATTAAAAGCTTAAAAGCTATTTAAGCCTTAAGAATTCGTAAATTCAATATAGTGAAATATTAATCGGTATGAATCTGATTAATTTAAGACTTGAATATATGGAATCGGAAAATGTAGAGAATTATTAAAAATGAGTTTAATTGTGATAAAAGTGAATTATGTGAGATAATTGAATTATTATTATATGTTTGTATGAAAAATGCTATTTATCCGAAAATAAGTTATAAAATGCCTTAATTATTTTTATATGGATATTTTATTATAAAATGAAAGGAATTATTATTTAAGTTATTAATTTATGTGAATAAATTTATTTTAGCAATAACTAATGATTAAAGAATTTATTTATGTAAGTTTTGAAAATTTAAGAAGCATTATTGAAATGAATTTAATTTTATTAAATAAAGTGATTTAAATTATGCTATTTGAATCTAAATTAAATTATGAATATAATTTGTATTAGATTTTATAATTCAATTGAAATATAATCCTATTAATTACATTATATTAAAGTATGGAATTAGTGAAATTGGAGGTGCAATTATAAATTTTTGAAATTTGTGTTTAACTATTTTGAAATTAGGAATAAATGTACATTAAATTAAAATTAACATTCTAGAAACCTAATACATGTAATATATCATCTTCCACCCCAATTTTTCTCCCAATTTTTGGCACACACACACAAGAGCACACACAAAATTTTAATCTTCAATTTTAATCCATAATCAAGGGTGAAATTAAGGGATAATCAATCCTAGCAAGGTAATTACTTCATTTAACATAAGTTTCTATGATTTAAATTGATGAATATTATGTTCTAAAGACCTAGGGTTTTCAAAAATTATGAGGTGTCATTTATGATTGATTTGTTTAAATTTTGTTATGTTTATTGATTTAAGTATGTTTATTATGAATAATTAACATGTTCTATGATTTTAAATTGTTTAAATTCATGAAGATTAGAAATTCAAGAATGGTACCTAAACCCTAATTTTTGAATATGATTCACATGTTATGATATGATTGAATTAAGCTTGAATATATGTTTAAGGATAATTATAAACATTATATGAATGAAGAAATTAAAAATTAAACCATGCTTATTAAATTTCCTAAAATTTTCGAAAATAATGAATAGTAGGAACTTAATGATTTTGATTTTTATTGATGAATTTGAAATGATAATCATGCTTAGGGATGTGAATAATGTATAAAATAAATTTATAAGAATTTAATTCAACCATATACTAATAGCCCTAATTTTCGAAAATGAAGGGCATACCATGAACTTTGATTTCTTGATTTTATTTGATGGATTTTAATTGATATTTGAGATCTATGATAAAAATAAGGCCTAAGTATAAATTATGGGAATTTTTGAACATAGATATCAAAAGTTATAAAAATTAAGGTTTAAGACAAAAGTTATGATTTTATGTGGAAATTTTTAAGCAAGACTCGAATGGGTGATAAAATAATGATCAATGATGTTAATTAAGTACAATTATATGATATTTGATGTTTAATGGGTTGTAGATATTCAAAATATTGAAATACATATATATGTCTAGTTAAATCGCCTTAGGCGATTAACGTTGAATTAGATGATATTGGTCTTGTATAAAGTTCTTAAGTGTATGTTTGATGATATGATAATGATATTGAGGAGTTTGGGATAAAACTGAAGTAGTTTGGTGTATTGGGATATACCTATTCTAAACGTTATTCTGCCGAAATTTCGGTAGAATTTTACCTTTAGTAAGACAAATTATATGTTAATAGATAGTTGTTAACATATAGTTAAATTAGAAAGGAAGATTACTAAAGATTGACCATAATTTTTATGTTTTAAGGATCAAGCAAGGGAAACTAAGAGGTAAAGAACGAAGAAGCGAACCTGTTATATTAAACGTCACGAGGTGGGTAATGTTTTACAAAGTTTGTTTGAGAGCAAAACTTATGTTTCTTTATGAAATTGTTTTGTCATGAATAAATAATCACCACATGATGATTATGTTAAATGAACGTTTTACCACATTGTGGGTATGACGGCAATTACCTATCTGCAGTAGGAAATGTTAATTACTGTGCACAGGTAGATGGCTGTGAGCTTGCAAATGTAGGTCGACCATGGTATTTGGGAGGAGGCCTACTTCCCTTTACCAAATGACGTAGATAGGGTATGACCGTAGTTGTGATCCTTCGGGACCAACTCGGGTATGTTATGCCGGTATGTTTTGAAAGATAAAATGTGGTGTTCTTTTATATTATGATGGAAATTCTTATGCATGATCTATCAACTGTTTTCTTGATGTTAATTGAAGGATATACCTCTTTCATTGAAGTTATAAATTTAGAAAAAAAAAAAATATGTTGGCATTATCCACTGAGTACTTTCTGGTACTCATACCCTTCCAAAATGTTTCTTTGATGCAGGTTGAGCTTAAAGGAGATGTGGCGGGGAACTGAGCTGAAATATCATTTTGCCTTCTTACTTAAATTAGATGTGTTTGAATATCATGTCTTCACACATGATATTCATTACTATTCCGCTGCTAAGACCTTGAAACTATGAAACCGTACTTTTTGATAACCTTGTATATGTTTTGAAAACTTTTATGTATGAAATTTGAGGCTGTGCCCTCGTTTGTGATTAAATTGTTGTTGGATATTTTCTGAGTGCAGGTTGGCTTATTCCATTTTCAAACGTTATGTTGTCCGTTTGTTCCAAAATTATATTTTTCTAAAACACTTATTGTTGAAAGATTATTGTTAATTCAACTAGTCACGGCCGGATTATTTGAATAATTAAGTAGTTAAATAGTCAGGTCGTGACAGAGTGGTATCAGAGCCTTTGTTCACTTTGGTCCTGTAAATTTTTCTTTCTTTGAGCCAACCTTTCTTGAAATTTTTTGATTCATTGGTAAAGGCTCAGTGTTCCAGTCCATCTCTTCAGCTCAACCAGGTAAAGTAAGATGAAAATGTTGTGCATATGTGAACGAAATGTGATTGTGATGAATTTTATGATGTAGTATGTATGTGGTTCCTCTTGAAGAAATTATGTTGTTTCTAACTGGTATAGAAGTGATATTTGATTATAGGATGGTAAGGACAAAATCTACTGCTTGAAAGAACGTTGCTTATAGACCGTCGGGCTTAGGAGATATCAACAAGTTTTATGCGCTACGAATGAGACCAGAACAGGGCATGCAGTTCTTTCTTCATCATTTCAAGGTTATGTGGCGATCGGTTTTGAAGTGTGGAACGACCGAGCTTGACGGGCTGCTTCAACTAGTGGAAGCTTTGCCTCTTGACTGGAGGGGATGGGCATCCGAGATAGTTCTCGATTATGTGCATCCCGATATGGAGTGTAGAATCACTGGTAATCTTAAGAAGTTCATAAGAATCCTTAAAGACCAATACAGGACGGGGGAAAATCCTCCACTCATTCCCTACCGTCCCTTTGATTATTTTATCCCTACAGTTCATAAAATTTTAGATGATATCCTTGATCCAAAATGTAAAAGAATTAAACCTGTATCTCATGAGCTTGTTAGAGCTAGTCCTAAATATGAATATTGTGATGATGATAATACTACTCTGTTTCCACTCGGACCTCAGTGGACCTTGGATGACCTAGATTTATTTGATCAACCATTTGCACTGAAAACCCCTTCACCACCCCTATCTTCTCTTCCTGAAATTCCATCTATAATGTCTTCCACTGAGGTAGAAAATGAGTTTAATCAGCAATCGTTCGTTGGCATTTCTAGCTTACAACCTTTGTCTTCTAATGAAATGCCTTCATTGTCGGATCCATCCTTTCTCTTGCCAAGAGAGCCCGCTAATTCGTCTGTTGATCACACTTCCACTCCTGAAGAGGAAGAGGATCCTGAAGAAAATGTAGATAGTTGAATGAAAGTAGTTCAAACTAATTAAGATAGTAGGCGGAGCTACCAGCCTGTACATATGAAACTAACCTGTGTGTGTAAAAGTCCTCGATGAGGCAATTTTCTTGTAAATTATAAACTGTTTTTGTTATCCTTGATGTGATTAAATGGTTATGTCTCTATCTTTTGTTGATGAGTATATCTTGTTGCTGTTACATGTTAAAATCCCTTTCCTTCGTTGATATTTTATTTACTGTTGTGAAAATAATAAATTTCTTTTGAAGTGAAATGCCTCCTCAAGACGAAACCGAACATGGAAGAAAGAGCAAGTCAAATCACTCCCAAAACCTTCTGAACAAAACCTTTATGATCGTGAACCTTCTCCCCAAATGAAAAATAGTCGAACTTTTCTTCGTCGAACCCACCAACTTCACGGTGGTAGTCCCACCGCGAAGAATGGGTAAGGACCGTGGAGAGAATCTTTAAGTTCTTGGAATGTAACGATCGGGAATGCTTGCTATGTATAAACTTTCTCATGAAAGGACCATGAGACTTACGGTGGGAGGCCGACGAAAACTCTCACCCGTAACAAATGGCGAACTTTACTTGGGAACAGTTCGAGGAAGAATCTGACGCTAAGTTTATTCCTCGAAGTTATAGGAAGCGAAAGAAATTGAATTCATGAATTTAAAACAAGGGAATAGGAGCGTGGCTGAGTACGATCGGGAATTCTACACATTATCCCGATATGCACCTTACAAGGTAGAAACAGATGAAAAGATGGTGAGATGTTCCGCTCTGGATTGAGACACGAAATCCGGATTATTTTAGTCGCTCAACCACCCATGTCTTACGCAGACTCTTAACGGTAGCGTTAGACATGGAAATGGAGATACTGGCAGAGAAGAATGCTACCGAGTCAAATACTGGTGTACCACAACGAACTGTACCATCAAGATCCTCCCAAATGGAACAAAGATATAAAGGAAAAAGAAAGTGGGAGACGCGAGGAAACCCAAACAAAAGGCCGTTTCAAAGGCAGGGATCCACAGTGTCAAGATCATTCCGACCGCCGACCACGGGACAACCACTCTTTTCTCCGAATCAGATAAGACCACCCATGTACCCTCAGTGCAACCGTACACATTTTGGTTTATGTAGAAGTGGGAGCAACACTTGCTATTCATGTGGACAGTATGATCACTTTGCTTATGCCTGTCCATACAGACAGAATGTGGCTAGGAGAGGAGAAAGAGGGAAGTCTTCTCGACCCGTTCAGACTGTGAAAGCAATGACAGGATATCCACAACCACCTCGCTATCAACTTCCTCCACCACAAATGACTGCAATCGCAGAGACTTCAGCTCAGTAGGCGCCATCTCAATCTCTACAAGTTCAACCTCAACATCAACAGGCGTATGCTTTGAAACAGAAGCAACCAGAAAAGAGTAGGGGAAATCTAACTGGTATGGCCCAGTTAAAAGGTGTACCTGTTATAGTTTTGTTTGATATGGGAGCATCGCATTCTTTCATTTCTACCGCATGTGTAGATAATCTTCAACTTCCCGTAGAATCATCTGAAGTAGGTTTCAAAGTGCTTACTCCAATAGGTGGGGCGACAGTAGTTGATAAAGTATGTCCTAACTTAGAATTCGAGTTAGGATCACTTTGGTTAAAAGCTGAATCATTACGCCTCGATCTTATGCATGTGGGACGTAGATATTATCTTGGGTATGGATTGGTTAACGAAGAATTTTCAAACGATTCGTTGTGAACAACGAGAAATCGCGTTTCAACCACCAGGAAAAGAACCCACGTGCTTTTATAGGATCGATGAGAGAAGAAGAATGGTGCCTGTGATATCAGTTTTGCAGGCAGAAAAGTTGATAAGATGTAACGAAAATCGTGCCTATCTTGTATGCCTAAGCAAGGAAAACAAGAAGGATATGAGGATTGATGATGTGCCAGTTGTTCGAGAATATCCAGATTTATTTCCAGAAAAGTTACCCGGTGTACCGCCAGATCGACAATTGGATTTCGCGATTGATCTCGAGCCAGGATCTGCGCCAATTTCCAAAGCACCGTATCGGATGGCTCCTAAGGAGTTACAAGAATTGAAAGTCCAATTACAGGAACTTTTGGACTTAGGATTCATTCGACCAAGCACATCACCTTGGGGAGCGCCAGTATTATTTGTTAAAAAGAAGGATTACACCTTAAGGATGTGCATTGACTACCGAGAGTTGAACAAGGTGACGTTGAAGAACAAATACCCTCTTCCTAGAATTGATGATTTATTCGACCAATTGAAAGGAGCTAGGGTATTTTCGAAGATTGATCTGAGATCGGGTTATCATCAAGTGAAAATCAAACCCGAGGACATACCTAAAACCGCTTTTAGGAACCGATACGAACACTACGAATTTGTAGTGATGCCGTTTGGACTAACCAATGCTCCAGCTGTGTTCATGGACCTCATGAACCGTGTATTCCACGAATATCTTGATAAATTCGTATTAGTGTTTAACGATGATATTCTGATCTATTCGAAGAGCGAACAAGAACACGAAGCGCATTTGAGAATCGTGTTGGAAAAACTATGGATACAACGATTATATGCTAAGTTTAGCAAATGCAACTTCTGGCTAAAAGAAGTCAATTTCCTGGGGCATATAGTTTCAGCTGAAGGAATCAAAGTGGATCCTGCCAAGGTCCAAGCGGTACAGGAGTCGAAGTCACCTACGACTCTGAATGAGATTCATAGTTTTCTAGGCTTAGCCGGATATTATAGAAGATTTATCGAAGGGTTTTCTAAAATTGCTAAGCTAATGACACAATTGTTGAAGAAAGGAATAAAATTTCAATGGACCCCGGAATGCGAAGACAGTTTCCAGGAACTTAAAGAAAGATTAACCAACGCTCCTATCCTAACTATACCTGATCCAGAGAAAGATTATACCATATACACAGATGCGTCGAGAAACGGAATAGGATGCGTTTTAATGCAAGAAGGAAAATTCGTTGCATATGCTTCACGATAATTGAAAATTCACGAACACAACTATCCCACTCACGATTTGGAACTCGCAGCGGTGGTTCATGCTTTAAAAATTATGGAGACATTATTTATACGGATCAAGATGCGAGATTTTCACGGATCACAAAAGTTTAAAGTATTTCTTTGAACAAAAAGATTTGAATATGCGGCAACGAAGATGGCTCGAGTTGGTCAAAGATTACGACTGTGAGATTAAGTATCATCCAGGAAAAGCCAACGTCGTCGCAGACGCTCTGAGTAGGAAAATTCAGGAGAGATTAGGAACTCTTTTAACGGACCAAGGAGAATTATTAAAAGAGTTTGAGAGAATGAAGCTGGAAACCGTGTTACCTCCTCAGAACATTCAAGGAATTGTAGTGTCGTTAGTGGTACTTCCGGATTTGAGAGCTCGTATTATTGAAGCGCAAAGAAGAGATAAACAACTCGAAACTATGCGAGCGAAGATTCGAATGGGAAATTTTCCGGAATATCATGAAGCTGGGGATAATGCGATTATGTTTGGTAATCGCATATACGTACCTAATGATACCGAATTGAAAAATGAAATTTTGAATGAAGCTCATAAGGTTCCATATGCGGCACATCCCGAAAGTACGAAGATGTACTAGGATCTCAAACAAAAGTTCGTGTGGACGGGGATAAAACAAGACATTGCCTCCTATGTCGAACGGTGTTTAGTGTGCCAACAAGTAAAAGCTTTGCATCAAAGACCATACGGAAAGTTACAGCCTCTTGAAGTGCCTGAATGGAAATGGGATCACATCACGATGGATTTTGTAATTGGATTACCCAAGTCTAGACGAGGGAATACGGCCATATGGGTAATCATTGATCGATTAACCAAGAGTGCTCATTTTATCCCAATTCCGATAACATATGGAGCAGATAAGTTGGTACAGATTTATGTTTGAGAAATTGTTCGTCTACATGGAGTGCCGGTCTCAATCACCTCGGATGGTGATGCCAAATTCACCTCTCGGTTCTGGACTACTTTTCAAAAAGAATTAGGTACTCGGTTAAATTTTAGTACCGCTTTTCATCCTCAGACAGACGGTCAGACCGAGAGAACAATTCAGACCTTGAAGGATATGCTCAGAACCATGGTACTTGATCGGGGAGACCAATGGGAACAAGTTCTACCACTGATAGAATTTGCTTACAACAACAGTTATCAAGCTACAATCGGCATGGCTCTCACGAAGCACTTTATGGCAAAAGTGTAGATCACCTCAGATTGGGACGAAGTAGGAGAGCGGAAGATTCTTGGCCCTAAGCAATTGATTTAAATGGTCCACATTGTACGACGATAAGGCAGAGGATGAAAGAAGCTCAAGATAGACAAAAATCCTACCCTGATAATCGTCGTACAGAATTGAGGTTTGAAATAGGGGACAAAGTTTTTCTCAAAGTTTCCCCAACTAAAGGAATCCATCGTTTCGGAATAAAAGGGAAACTTAAACCAAGATTTCTCGGACCTTATGAAATCTTGGAACGGATCGGGCCTGTAGCCTATAGGTTGCCTCCAAACTTAGCTAACGTACATGACGTTTTTCACGTATCTCAACTCAGAAAGTATGTGTATGAACCACAACACATTCTTCATCATGATGAAATAGTTCCCGATGCTGACTTAAGCTATGAAGAAGAACTTGAATGCATTCTAGACCGAAAAGAACAGAAGTTAAGGAATAAAATTATTCCTTTAGTGAAAGTTCAATGGAAACATCATGGTCCAGAAGAAGTGACATGAGAACTGGAAGATCAAATGAGAGAAAAGTACCCCGACATATTTAACAAGGTATTAAATTTCGGGGATGAAATTTCTTTAAGGAGGAGGGAATGTAGTAGCTCGAAAATTCTATAGTAATTAATAAAGTTTAATTAAGTATTATTAAAGGCTTAAAAGCTATTTAAGCCTTAAGAATTCGTAAAATTCAATATAGTAAAATATTAATCGGTATGAATCCGATTAATTTAAGACTTGAATATATGGAATCGGAAAATGTAGAGAATTATTAAAAATGAGTTTAATTGTGATAAAAGTAAATTATGTTAGATAATTGAATTATTAGTATATGTTTGTATGAAAAATGCTATTTATCCGAAAATAAGTTATAAAATGCCTTAATTATTTTTATATGGATATTTTATTATAAAATGAAAGGAATTATTATTTAAGTTATTAATTTATGTGAATAAATTTATTTTAGCAATAACTAATGATTAAAGAATTTATTTATGTAATTTTTGAAAATTTAAGAAGCATTATTGAAATGAATTGAATTTTATTAAATAAAGTGATTTAAATTATGATATATGAATCTAAATTAAATTATGAATATAAGTTGTATTAGATTTTATAATTCAATTGAAATATAATCCTATTAATTACATTATATTAAAGTATGGAATTAGTGAAATTGGAGGTGCAATTATAAAATTTTTGAAATTTTTGTTTAACTATTTTGAAATTAGGAATAAATGTACATTAAATTAAAATTAACATTCTAGAAACCTAATACATGTAATATATCATCTTCCACCCCAATTTTTCTCCCAATTTTCGGCACACACACACAAGAGCACACACAAAATTTTAATCTTCAATTTTAATCCATAATCAAGGGTGAAATTAAGGCATAATCAATCCTAGCAAGGTAATTACTTCATTTAACATAAGTTTCTATGATTTAAATTGATGAATATTATGTTCTAAAGACCTAGGGTTTTCGAAAATTAGGAGGTGTCATTTATGATTGATTTATTTAAATTTTGTTATGTTTATTGATTTAAGTATGTTTATTATGCATAATTAACATGTTCTATGGTTTTAAATTGTTTAAATTCATGAAGATTAGAAATTCAAGAATGGTACCTAAACCCTAATTTTTGAATATGATTCACATGTTATGATATGATTGAATTAAGCTTGAATATATGTTTAAGGATAATTATAAACATTATATGAATGAAGAAATTAAAAATTAAACCATGCTTATTAAATTTCCTAAAATTTTCGAAAATAAGGAATAGTAGGAACTTAATGATTTTGATTTTTATTGATGAATTTGAAATGATAATCATGCTTAGGGATGTGAATAATGTATAAAATGAATTTATAAGAATTTAATTCAACCATATACTAATAGCCCTAATTTTTGAAAACGAAGGGCATACCATGAACTTTGATTTATTGATTTTATTTGATGGATTTGAATTGATATTTGAGATCTATTATAAAAATAAGGCCTAAGTAGAAATTATGGGAATTTTTGAACATAGATATCAAAAGTTATAAAAATTAAGGTTTAAGACTAAAGTTATGATTTTATGTGGAAATTTTTAAGCAAGACTTGAATGGATGATAAAATAATGATCAATGATGTTAATTAAGTACAATTATATGATATTTGATGTTTAATGGGTTGTAGATATTCAAAATATTGAAATACATATATATGTCTAGTTATATCGCCTTAGGCGATTAACGTTGAATTAGATGATATTGGTCTTGTATAAAGTTCTTAAGTGTATGTTTGATGATATGATAATGATATTGAGGAGTTTGGGATAAAACTGAAGTAGTTTGGTGTATTGGGATATACCTATTCTAAACGTTACTCTGCCGAAATTTCGGAAGAATTTTGCCGTTAGTAATTATATGTTAATAGATAGTTGTTAACATATAGTTAAATTAGAAAGGAATATTACTAAAGATTGACCATAATTTTTATGTTTTAAGGATCAAGCAAGGGAAACCAAGAGGTAAAGAACGAAGAAGCGAACCTGTTAGATTAAACGTCACGAGGTGGGTAATGTTTTACAAAGTTTGTTTGAGAGCAAAACTTATGTTTCTTTATGAAATTGTTTTGTCATGAATAAATAATCACCACATGATGATTATGTTAAATGAATGTTTTACCACATTGTGGGTATGACGAAATTACCTATCTGCGGTAGGAAATGTTAATTCTCGTGCGAGGTTGATGGTCGTGAGCTTGCAAATGTAGGCCGCCATGGTATTGGGGGAGGCCTACTTCCCTTTACCAAATAGCGTAGATAGGTATGACCGTAGTTGTGATCCTTCCGACCAACTCGGGTATGTTATGCCGGAATTTTTTGAAAGATAAAATGTGGTGTTCTTTTATATTATGATGGAAATTCTTATGCATGATCTATCAACTGTTTTCTTGATGTTAATTGAAGGATATACCACTTTCACTGAAGTTATAAATTTTGAAAAAAAAAAAATATGTTGGCATTATCCACTGAGTACTTTCTGGTACTCATACCCTTCCAAAATGTTTCTTTGATGCAGGTTGAGCTTAAAGGAGATGTGGCGGGTGTTTTGCATGTTTTTGTTGTGTTTTTCTTTGTTTGTTTGTTTCGTTTTGGTTCCTATATGCTTAAGTTTGAATATCTTTTATTGGAATCATGCTTGTTTTGTTTTGTGTAGGAAAGTCGCGTTTGCACATTTGGAGCTTAAAAACGCCCCCAAGCGCCGGACTCGGCGTAGCCGGCGCTGGGTGCGTCTGGCAAAGGTGAAGCGCCCTCATGAAGGCCCGCGTCCGGCGCTGTGTCGCGTCCGTGCCGGGCGCGAGTTGAGATCGCCCAGACATTCCGCGTCCGTGGCTGGAATGCGTCCGCGGCTGGTGTCTCAAGTTTGTTGTCGAGAAGACGTCGCGTCCGTGCCGCATCGCGCCCCGCGGGCGTCAATGCGGAATCCATCCAGATAGCCCGCGTCCGGCGCTGCCATGCGTCCGGCGCTGGGCTAGGAGTTGAAGCCGCCGAGAAAGGGCGCGTCCGTGCGCCGTCTTCGTCCGTGGCGGACTCGTTCCACGCGCCCGCGTCCGGCGCTGAGTCCACGTCCGGCGCTGGGTGCTCAGTAATTTGCCTGGTTTTGAAGACCTAGTGTCCGGCGCTGGGTCTCCGTCCGGCGCTGGGCGTGAATTTCCGCCAATATATATAAGTGTAACGCGTGAAACCCTAGACACATTCTTACGGACGATATTTTCAGTTTTTTCCATCAGTTTTCAGAATTCTCTCCCACGCGAATAACTGTTCATCGCTATTTTCTAAGTTATTTCTTTTGCATTTGGGATTGATTCAAGACATTTGATTGGAGAAATCCATCAACGACATTTACGATTGTAAGGATTATTATTCGATTTTTCTTCATTTGATTGTTGGATAATGGTTTCTATCGATTATAATTGTTTGAATCGTGAGACGAGCATGAACTAATTCCTTTCTAGGGTTGGGTGATTCAAATTGATTAATTGATGATTTGTTTGATTGAGAATACCAATTGAAACCTAGGGTTTATTGTTGAGTGATTGATCTCTATTGAATTATTTATGTTTCGTGTATTATCGAGAGATAGATACATACATGATAGGAATTTGGTAATTGATTAATCATTATTTTATTTGTATGTTTCGTGTATTATCGAGAGATAGATATGTTGCATCATAGGAATAGATTGGATTAGAGGTTACCGGAAACGGGACTCTAATAGTTTATGTATTTGTGAAATTTGATAACCTAGGTTTAATCCACGGAACGAAAGTCGAGTGTTTGGATTGAGGTTTGAATATTGCATGAATAGGTAGATTTCTTGATCAAGCAATAATCGATTAATCAAGGCGAAGAACCCTAATACCCTAGTTTATCTCACACTCTTGAATTATTCCTGTGCGTTTGAACTGCTTTGAACTATCGTTAAATCGTTTGCATGTTTAATTTTCATGTTAATCTTAGTTAATCATCACCCCAAATCAAGTTTAGGATTTAGATTTATTGCTTTTATCGTAACACATCATAAGCCCTGTTAAGTCTTCCTCGAGAGATTCGACTTGGGTCGACCTTACCACGCTATAGGGACCTCGTGCTATTGCGAGCGACTAAGTAGAACAATTTGGTCGGAACAAATTTTGGCGCCGTTGCCGGGGATCGAACCCGGGTCACCCGCGTGACAGGCGGGAATACTTACCACTATACCGTCCGTGCTACCTCTCAGCCACGCGATTCCGTCCCTCCGTCCGGCGCTCAAGCTCCGTCCGCCCGCCACTTCAGCGCCCGCCACTTCGCGCTAAGCTCGCCTCCGTCCGGCGCTTCCCCATAGCGCCTAGCGCCCGATTCGCCCACTCAAGACCAAGCTCGCCTGCGCGCCGCCGCCAGCCGCCACGCCGCTCCACCACGCCGCCGCTCCACGCCGCCGCTCCCTCGGTCCGGTGTTTCATCCGGCGTTTGTTCCCCAACGCGCGCTTTATTCCATCCGGCGCTTGAAGCTCAGCGCGCGCTTTTGTTCCTCCGTCGCGCTCAAACAGCAGCGCCTGACAGCTCCGTCCCGCGCTGAACTCGGCGCCACACAGCCCTCCGTCCGGCGCTTGAACTCGGCGCGGCGCGCATGCCTCTCCGTCGCTGAACTTCAGCGCGCGCCGCACTCCTCCGTCCGGCGCTCTGAACGCGCCCAGCGCTTCCACACCGCCTCTCCGCTCGCCTCAGCGCTCGCGCTCCTCCGTCCGGCGCTCCATCTTTCCAACGCCGCGCCCAACGCTGCGTTGCACGCCCTCCGTCCGGCGTTTCACCTGCCTTGCCCAAATACCTCCTTTACGGATATGGTTCGTACAAAGAATCCAGCAGGATCTAGCTCACGTCATCCACGAGATGATGACATTCCTATGGAGGAACCCATTGAAGATATCAGTATTATGTATTCAGCCGCCTTCCCTATCTATAATCCTGTGGAAGGTACTCTTCATCGCCGCTTTATCCATCAAGATATTACTCCTCCGCGTGTATTTAATTGGCAACTGATGATAAGTTTGGGTCTGGAAGATAAGATTAAAAAATATTTAAAGAACTTAGGCTTACTTCAGTATGCTATGATGGAATTGCTCGATATTCTCCGTTGTTGGTTGAATTCTCTTTGTATAATGAGTTTTGATGATGAATCGATAATATGACCGTCGTAAATCATTTGGGGAATGAGTATGTTGTTACACCGTGTTATGAAGGGTGTATTTGGATTTTCGACCTCGGTGCACGTGGTGTACCTCAATCATTCAATGTGAGAGAGGCTTGGCGGGGAGCTTTGTTTTAATAATTGGTCGTCGGTTGGGATGCCGAGTGGGTTTATCAAGGATCCACTTTGGCAATGGTGCACAAATTCATTGCCTTCAATGTCTTCGCAATGAACAAAGCTAATAAAGTTAATACGGCTGAGGTCTTCCTCCTCACTTGCAAGTTAAGAAAACGAAGGTTAGCCCAACCTTCTTCATTTGGGAGCATCTGCGCTTAATTCAAATACCGTAAGAAGTGTCGGCCACCTTGTGCCAAATCCCCACCGGACTAGCTGTGCATTTGAGGATAATTAGTAATGAGGCACGCACATTCCCGGGACGTAATTTGATAAGGCGAAAAGGATTGACCTCGATGAGCTTCGAGGCGCCCGCTTGCTTATAATGAGACGACCGCTTGCACCGCATGATAGGAGGAACTGCGAGGAGATACATGCATGCGCAGCTGCGTCAAGCTCAAGAAGAGGTCGCAGGACCATCCCATCCCCTTCCGGTGACATGATGATTTTCGATACCACTCTTGCATCGATGAAGAAGGCGATCAAGATGCCTATGCGTAAGAGGATACAGAGCCTCTTAGCAACGCCGATCCCGATCACCCACGCCGCTCCTTCTCAAAGGTCCATCCATCGGGGCTACTATTCCATGCGTGAGGAGTTTGGACAGTTCGAGAAATGAATTAGCCGTCAATGGACGAGTTTCGTCAAGACATCTCCTCGATTCGATCAACAAAATGAACGTCTTGACGAACGAACCGACTTTGGAGAGAGCGTAACCGCTACTGGAACCAATACAATCAACAGATGGGTGAGCATAATCGGCGCATGGCGCCTCGAGGCTCGATGGAAAGCTTGGACTTCATTTCATGGCGATCCACCTCCACCACCGTCGTCTGACCAATAGTGATTCTTCACTATTGGAGTGTATGTGTTTTGCCGTTTTTGTGTGTGTCGTTTTGTTTTGTTTTCTTTGTTCGCTTTGTTTTGTTCTTTGTTCGCTCTGCTTTTGTGTTTTGTTTTGTAGGTTTGTTTGGTTTTGATGCCCCGCCGCTGTTTCGTCAATTTCGAAGTCGCCTACTATACTTTTATTTTCATATGTAATGAGGACCTTGCCTGTTTTAAGTAATGTGGGGGATATCGTTTAGTTTGTGTCGCTTTTGTTTTGTCGTTTGTCGTTTCTGCTTTGTTGCGTCTTGTCGTGTGTTTCATCGTTTCTTAACTCTTTGTTTGGATTAGAGGCTAATTTATTCTCTTGAAACCAATGGTGTATGAAGAATTATGCTTTAAGTTGAATTGATTGCGTTTTGATCCGAATTTCTTTGCATCTTGGTATATGGTTTTAGTTTGATAATTCTTAGGCGTCAATTTGAGCTGTGGGACATAATTAGGAAGGCGTGTTTAGACAAAGTGTGTGATCGGATGTCATATGCTTCGTAAATGGAACCTGTCTTTTGTATGATTTTCTAGAAAAAGTGGACAAAAAAAAAAAAAAAAAAAAAAAATGTATGAAATAAGTGGGCATAAAATTCGAATAAAGGGCTCTACCCCTCTTGCTTGTGTTGTCTCTCGAATGGAGACTATTTGCTATGGGTATAGATATCTACGTTAGGATACTCGAGTGTATAACTCGAAGTTTCCACCTAACGATCATTGTCCTATAATCGGTTTTAAGTTCCACAAATTCTTATTTGATTTTGTCATTGGGATATCTTACAAAAAGGGAACCATATAAGTCGCATATTGATTTTTGAGATCATATTGAGTCGAAGCACAGCTATTCTATGATTAGTCACATGTTTTGATTGATGAATGAGGATCATTATATTGAGAACTATATTATTAAGATGCATTGAATGGATGTGAATATGAGATTGATTCTATTTGAAGTATTGATTCTATGTGTACCACTCTTTTCAAGAAACTAAATTTGCTCGAGGACAAGCAAAGAGTTAAGTGTGGGGAGTTGTTTTGCATGTTTTGTTGTGTTTTCTTTGTTTGTTTGTTTCGTTTTGGTTCTATATGCTTAAGTTTGAATATCTTTTATTGGAATCATGCTTGTTTTGTTTTGTGTAGGGAAAGTCGCGTTTGCACATTTGGAGCTTAAAACGCACCCAAGCGCCGGACTCGGCGTGGCCGCTGCCGCAAGCGTCGCAAAGGTGAAGCGCCTCATGAAGGCCAGCGTCCGTGACGTGTCGCGTCCGGCGCTGGGCGCGAGTTGAGATCGTCCAGACATTCCGCGTCCGGCCGGAATGCGTCCGCCATTGGGTGTCTCAGTTTAAGTTATCGAGAAGGCGTCGCGTCCGTGCGCCGCATCGCGTCCGTGCCGGGCGTCAATGCGGAATCCATCGAGATAGCCAGCGTCCGGCGCGCCATGCGTCCGGCCGGGCTAGGAGTTGAACCGTCGAGAGAAGGGCGCGTCGTATTGTCTTCGTCCGTGGCGGACTCCGTTCCACGCGCCAGCGTCCGGTCGAGTCCACGTCCGCTGGGTGCTCGATAATTGCTGGTTTTGAAGACCTAGTGTCCGGCTGGGTCTCCGTCCGTATTGGCGTGAATTTCCGCCAATATATATAAGTGTAACGCGTGAAACCCTAGACACATTCTTACGGACGATATTTTCAGTTTTTTCCATCAGTTTTCAGAATTCTCTCCCACGCGAATAACTGTTCATCGCTATTTTCTAAGTTATTTCTTTTGCATTTGGGATTGATTCAAGACATTTGATTGGAGAAATCCATCAACGACATTTACGATTGTAAGGATTATTATTCGATTTTTCTTCATTTGATTGTTGGATAATGGTTTCTATCGATTATAATTGTTTGAATCGTGAGACGAGCATGAACTAATTCCTTTCTAGGGTTGGGTGATTCAAATTGATTAATTGATGATTTGTTTGATTGAGAATACCAATTGAAACCTAGGGTTTATTGTTGAGTGATTGATCTCTATTGAATTATTTATGTTTCGTGTATTATCGAGAGATAGATACGTGCATGATAGGAATTTGGTAATTGATTAATCATTATTTTATTTGTATGTTTCGTGTATTATCGAGAGATAGATACGTTGCATCATAGGAATAGATTGGATTAGAGGTTACCGAAACGGGACTCTAATAGTTTATGTATTTGTGAAATTTGATAACCTAGGTTTAATCCACGGAACGAAAGTCGAGTGTTTGGATTGAGGTTTGAATATTGCATGAATAGGTAGATTTCTTGATCAAGCAATAATCGATTAATCAAGGCGAAGAACCCTAATACCCTAGTTTATCTCACACTCTTGAATTATTCCTGTGCGTTTGAACTGCTTTGAACTATCGTTAAATCGTTTGCATGTTTAATTTTCATGTTAATCTTAGTTAATCATCACCCCAAATCAAGTTTAGGATTTAGATTTATTGCTTTTATCGTAACACATCATAAGCCCTGTTAAGTCTTCCTCGAGAGATTCGACTTGGGTCGACCTTACCACGCTATAGGGACCTCGTGCTATTGCGAGACTAAGTAGAACAATTTGGTCGGAACAACGGGGAACTGAGCTGAAATATCATTTTGCCTTCTTACTTAAATTAGATGTGTTTGAATATCATGTCTTCACACCTGATATTCATTACTATTCCGCTACTAAGACCTTGAAACTATGAAACCGTACTTTTTGATAACCTTGTATATGTTTTGAAAACTTTTATGTATGAAATTTGAGGCTGTGCCCTCGTTTGTGATTACATTGTTGTTGGATATTTTCTGAGTGCAGGTTTGCTTATTCCATTTTCAAACGTTATGTTGTCCGTTTGTTCCAAAATTATATTTTTCTAAAACACTTATTGTTGAAAGATTATTGTTGATTCAACTAGTCACGGCCGGATTATTTGAATAATTAAGTAGTTAAATAGTCAGGTCGTGACACTCTAGTTCCCACGTCACTTCTTCTGGGCCATGATGTTTCCATTGAACTTTCACTAAAGGAATAAATTCCTTAAATTTTTTTCTTTTCGGTCCAGAATGCATTCGGGTTTCTCTTCATAGCTCAAATCAGCTTCGAAAACTATCTCATCATAATGAATGATGTGTTTTGGGTCATACACATACTTCCTGAGTTGAGATACGTGAAAGATATCATGTACATTAGTGATGTTAGGTGGCAACGCTAATCTATAAGCTACTGGCCCAATTCTCTCTAATACTTCATAAGGTCTAATAAATCGTGGCTTGAGTTTCCCCTTTACGCCGAAACGATGTACTCATTTGAAAGGGAAAACTTTCAGAAATACCTTATCTCCTCCATCAAAATTCAATTATGTACGACGATTATCAGCATAAGATTTTTGTCTATCTTGAGCTTCTTTCATTCTCTGCTTTATTTGTCGTATTATTTGAACCATTTCTTCTACCGCTTCAGGGCCAAGAATCTTCCTTTCTCCGACTTCGTCCCAGTAAAGGGGTGATCTACACCTTTTGCCGTATAGTGCTTCGTAAGGAGCCATATTGATCATAGCTTGATAACTGTTATTATAAGCAAATTCGATCAATGGCAAGACTTGTTCCCATTGATCTTCCCTGTCTAGCACCACCGTTCGTATCATGTCTTCTAACGTTTGTATCGTTTTTTCGATTTGGCCATCCGTTTGCGGGTGAAACGCGGTGTTGAAGTTTAATTTAGTACCCAATTCTTTTTGAAAAGTCGTCCAAAATCGAGAGGTGAATTTGGTATCGCGATCAGATATAATTGATATCGGCACTCCATGTAAGCGAACGATTTCTCGAACGTAAATCTGTGCCAACTTATCCGCTCCGTATGTTACTGGGATTGGAATGAAATGAGCACTCTTGGTTAACCGATCAATGATTACCCAGATAGCAGTGTTTCCTCGTCTTGACTTGGGTAATCCAGTTACAAAATCCATCGCAATATGATCCCATTTCCATTCAGGCACTTCTAAAGGTTGTAACTTTCCGTACGGTCTCTGATGCAATGCTTTCACTTGTTGGCACGCTAGACATCGTTCGACATATGATGCGATTTCTTGTTTCATTCCTGTCCACACGAACTTCTGTTTAAGGTCTTGATACATCTTCGTGCTTCCAGATGAGCTTCGCTTATAATTTCGTCTTTCAACTTGTCGTCATTAGGCACACAGATTCGATTGCCGAACATAATCGCATCGTCTCCCGCTTCATGATACCTAGGGAGATTCCCTGATTTAATTCTTGCTCACAATGTTTCCAGTTGTGCATCTCGTCGTTGTGCTTCAATTATTAGGGCTCTTTAATCCGGAAGTACCACTAATGCCGCTACTATGTTTTGGGTGGTTTGAGGAGGTAGCACCACTTCAAGCTTCATTCTTTCGAATTCCTTCAATAATTCTTCATGTTCTGTTAAAAGAATTCCTAATCTCTCCTTATTCTTTCTGCTTAAAGCGTCAGCGACGACATTAGCCTTTCCCGGGTGATATTTGATCTCGCAATCATAATCTTTGACCAGCTCGAGCCATCTTCGTTGCCGCATATTTAAATCTTTTTGCTCAAAGAAGTACTTCAGACTCTTATGATCCGTGAAAATTTCGCATCTTGACCCGTATAAATATTGCCTCCAGATTTTCAATGCATGGACTACAGCTGCGAGCTCCAAATCATGAGTAGGATAGTTATGTTCATGAAGTTTCAGTTGCCACGAAGCATACGTGATGACCTTTCCTTCTTGCATCAGAACACGTCCAATTCCGTTTCGAGATGCATCGGTATAAATGGTGTATTCTTTCTCTGGATCAGGTATGGTCAATATGGGAGCAGTGGTTAGTCTATCTTTCAATTCTTGAAAACTGTCTTCATATTCTTGGGTCCATTGGAATTTCACTCCCTTTTTCAACAGTTGTGTCATTGGCTTGACAATTTTGGAAAATCCTTCAATAAATCTTCTATAGTAACCGGCCAATCCCAGAAAACTTCGGATTTCATTTGGAGTCATGGGTGGTTTCCATTCTTGTATCGCTTGGACTTTTGCAGGGTCAACTTTTATACCTTCTGTTGCAACTATATGTCCAAGAAAATTTACTTCATTCAACCAAAATTCACACTTGCTAAACTTAGCATATAACTTTTCGGTCCTCAACTTTTCCAATACCAGTCGCAAGTGTGTTTCATGCTCTTGCTCACTTGGAGAATATATTAGTATATCATCGATAAACACTAATACAAACTTAACGAGATATTCATGGAAAACACAATTCATAAGATCCATAAAGACTGCGGGGGCATTGGTTAATCCAAACGGAATCACTACAAATTCGTAGTGTCCGTATCTAGTTCGAAATGCAGTCTTGGGTATGTCCTCGGGTTTGATTTTCACTTGATGATAACCCGACCTTAAATCGATTTTTGAAAATACCCTTGCTCCTCTCAATTGATCAAATAAATCATCTATCCGAGGTAGTGGATACTTATTTTTCAACGTTACCTTGTTCAATTCTCGATAATCAATACACATTCTCAGTGTACCATCTTTCTTTTTGACGAACAAGACAGGTGTTCCCCAAGGCGATGCACTTGGTCGAATGAATCCCAGATCCAAAATTTCTTGCAGTTGAATCTTTAACTCTTGCAGTTCTTTTGGAGCCATTCGATAAGGCGCTTTTGAAATCGGCGCTGACCCTGGCTCTAGATCAATGACGAAATCCAACTGTCGATCTGGAGGTAACCCTGGCAACTTTTCTGGAAATACATCTTTATATTCTCTCACAACTGGCACATCTTCTATTTTTCTTTCTTTCTTACTTTCATCATTCAAATACACGAGATAAGCATGATTTTCTTCACCTCTCAATAACTTTTCTACTTGAAAAGCAGAAATTACAGGAACGTCTCTTCTTCTCTCATCTATTCCATAGAAAAAGGTGGGTTCTTTTCCTGAGTGTTGAAACGCTATCTCTCTTTGCTCGCACCGAATTGTAGCGAAATTTTTAGTTAACCAGTCCATGCCTAGAATAATATCTATATCCCACGTGCATAGAAGATGTAAAGACTCAGCTTTCAATTTAAGTGATCCTAACTCAAACTCTAAGTTAGGACATATCTGATCAACCACAGTCGTCCCCCCTACCGGAGTAACCACTTTAAAACCTACTTCAGCTCGTTCTACGAGAAGCTCAAGATTATCCACACATGTAGTTGAAATGAAAGAATGCGAAGCTCCCGTATCAAACAAAACTATAATAGGCACACCTTGTAACTGGGCCATACCTGTTAAATTGCCCGAGGTTTTCTCTGGTTGTTTCTGTTTAATCGCATATGCTTTTTGATGTTGAGGTTGAATCTGGGTGGTTGAGGCTGCATCTGCGATACTGACGTATCAGGACTGTGGGCTGCTTGTGGCAGAGGGAGTTGATATCGTGGCCGTTGCGGATAGCCACTTATGGCCTTTACTGATTGAACTGGTCTAATGGACTTTGAATTTTCTCCTCTTCCGGACATATTGAGTCAATACGGACAGGCGAAAGCGAAATGGCCAAACTGTCCGCACGTATAACAGGTGTTACTTCCGCTTCTGCATACGCCAAAATGTGGGCGGTTGCATTGAGGACACATGGGCGGCCTCATCTGGTTTGAAGGGAAGAATATATGTCCGGGTACCGATGGTCGGAAAGGTCTCGATACCGTAGGTCCTTGCCACTGGAAAAGCTTTTTGCTTGGAAATCCTTTGGTTTCCTATTTCTTTTTTCCCTTAAATTTTTGTTCTGATTGAGAAGGTCTTGCCATCAACAAATTCTGCGATATATTTGAGGTTGACTCAGACGTAGCTTTCTCGGATTGCATTTCCATCTCCATATCCAGTGCACGATTCAAAGTCTCAGCATATGACATCGGCGGTTGTGCAGCTAAAATGATACGTATTTCTGGGCGGAGTCCAGATCGAAACATTTCTGCCATCTTCTCGTCCGTCTCAACTTTATATGGTGCGTATCGAGATAAAGTACAAAATTCCCGGTCATATTCTGCGACGCTTCTATTCCCTTGCTTCAGGTTCATAAATTCGATTTCCTTCTGTTTACGGTAGCTTCGAGGTATGAACTTCGCATACAACTCTTCTTTGAACTGGTCCCAAGTGAAATTCGTCAATTGATCAGGCGCGAGAGTTTTCTGTCTTGCTTCCCACCAAAAGTCTGCAGGTCCTTTCAACAAAAAGGATATACATAACAGACGTTCTTGGTCGTTGCATTCTAAGAACTTAAATATCCTTTCAACAAATTGCACCTATTCCTCAGCCTCAGCAGGACTACTAGCCCCGGTGAAATTGGGTAGGTTTTGACAAAGGAAAGTTTTGAAATTTTTTGGTTTGGTGGAGAAGGTGTACGGTCTGGAAAATTCTGTGGTGTGGTTTCACTTTCTCTTCCTTCCAAACCTGGATTTCTTCGTCTATGAGGCATACTGATACAAAAGAAGAATATTATTTCCACAATAGTTGATAAGATATCGAAATAAGGAAGAGAAATTCAAGTTATAATAAGTTCAATTATCACAAGAATTAGGAACAAATCACTTAATCACCACAAAATAAACAAGTATTGCATATCATAATTTACAGGAAGATTGCCTCATTGAGTACTTTTTACAAAATAGATTAGTTTCATTGTCATTGGGCTGATAGTTCTGCCTTGCTTTACTATCTAACTACCCTAACTAGATTTAAACCCATATCTCTTAATCCTCCATATCTTCTTCCGGGTCCTCTTCCGGATCCTCTTCCGGTTCCTCTTCTGGGTCTTCTTCTTCTTCTTCCTCGAGAGCATGAGAATGGTCTGTGGACGAGCAAGTGGGCTCCCCCGGCAAAAGAAGAGATGGATCAGATAGAGAGGGCATCTCACTAATAGATAAGGGTCGCAAACTAGAAGTGCCAATAGATGGCTGCTGTTCAAACTCACGACCTACCTCAGTGGAAGACAATGTTAATGAAATTTCGGGAAGACGAGACAAAGGTGGAGAAGGAGTTTTCAATGCAAAAGGTTGGTCATATAGATCCAAGTCAAGCGAAGTCCACTGAGACTCAATTGGCAATGGAATATTGTCATCATAATAAAATTCATATGTAGGACTAGATACAACAACTTCTTGAGATTCAGGTTCTATTTCCTTACTTTTTGGATCTAGAATATCGGATAAAATTTGGTGAACTGATGGAATGAACTGATCAAAAGGACGGTATGGTGCAAATGGAGGATCTCCTACCGTCCTATACTGATTTTTAATAAGATTTACGAATTGATCAAGGTTACCAGTAATTCTGCATTCCAATCAGGGTGTACATAGTCCAGAGCAATTTCTTATGCCCATCCCCGCCAGATAGGAGGTAAAGCTTGTACTAATTGGAGCAGCCCATCTAGCTCGGTCATTCCCAATCTCATAACTAATCTTCACATCATCATTTACTGATGGAGAAAGAACTGCATGCCTTGCTCCTCTCTCATTCTAAGGGAGAAGAATATATCAACACTGCATAATCCAGACGACTTATTATCGACCTTCTTTCGAGCGGTAACCTTCTTCCTTGCCATCTTATATTCAAATATAACTTACATGCTGATCAAAACAATCATATATCATTTATGTTCATACATACAACATCACAAAATTCACCATAATCAAGAACTAATTTCAAAATACATATATTCACTTCTACACACAATTCACAATTTATTTTACCTGGTTGAGCTGAAGAGATGGACTGGAACGCTGAGCTTTTATCAATAATTCAAGGTTTACAAGAAAAGGTTGGCTCAAAGAAAGAAAATTTACAGGTCCAGAGCGAACAACTGCTCTGATACCACTCTGTCACGACCCGACTATCTAATTATGTAATTAACTAAATAATCAAGCCGTGATTGGATTAAGAAATGACATTTTGTACAAACTAATGGTTTAAAGAAATAAAATTTTTAACAAACGGACAACATATCCTCTAGAATATGGATAAGCCAACCTGCACAACAGCAAATAACCAACAACAAATAACAACAACAAGCGAGGTCACAGCCTCCACAATATGTACATAAACGTTCCAAGCATTTACAGGGTTTTCAAAAGTATTGTTTCAAGTTTCAGGGTCAACAGTGGAAGAGTAATGAATGTCATGTATGAAGACACAACATTCGGGCCTAACTATTCAAAACAAAAGGAAAAGACTAAGCTCAGTTCCAAGCCACATCCATTTCACGCTCAACCTGCACCAAATAAAACATGTCTACGGCATGAGTACCAGAAAGTACTCAGTGGGTAATGGTCAAATATAACTTTCAAAATGTATGAAAATTCTTTAAGCAATAGTTGCGAAAATAACTTGAATAATTACTTCATAAGAGAATTTCATGATTTAATCACCACACATTTATGTTTTGAAACATATCGGCATCACATACCTGAGTTGGTCCCGAAGGTTCCCAACTACGGTCATACCCTATCTATGCCATTCGGTAATGGGAAGTAGGCCTCCTCCCCAATACCATGACCGGCCTACATTTGCAGACTCACGGCCATAAACCTGTGCACAGTACATAACATTTTTCTACCGTAGATAGGTCATTCGCCGTCCTACCCACAATGTGGTAAATCAATCATTTTCAACATATCAATAATGTGGTGATTTAAACATTCTCACAATAGAAATAAGCTTGAAGATTAACATTAAGCTTTGTTCAAGAAATAATTTGAGAGGCATTACTCACCTGTTAACGTTCACTCCAAAACGTTTTCTTCTTCGTCCTTCACCTCTCGACTTCCTCTGTTCGTTCCTTGTAATAGAAGATTATTATTGAATTTAGCAAATGTCCTTATGCATTGAATCACTTATTGTAATATCCCTAAGATTTAAAGCTCAATTACGATAATAAAAATAGTAAATTAAGGTTTCGTCTCGGTAATCGAATTAGTAACTTATCGAATATGGACTTCGAGTATTTATGATATAATGAATTCTTATATCATGTTCACTAATGATTAGTGAATCAAAGAATAAAGTCTATATAATTTCTTTCGGCAGTAATATTTTAACGTCGATTGAATATCGATAGTTAATATTACATAGATCTTTCTAAGTAATGAAGCTTAGAATTAAATTTCATTATTAATGAAATGATTTAATAAATTCATTACAACTTTATTACGACCTTTTTGAGATAGGTCGATTATGAATGTTTTGAGACGTTTCAAACGTCAACGTTTAGAGACGATTAGAATAATGAGTCTAATGATCAATGATTATAACATTTAAATTCTTATGATTATTTTATGTAATAAGAGTATTATTTAGCATTAAAACAATGCTAGAGAATTAAGGAATATTTATGGAATAAAATGTGTAATTTTCGAAAACCCTAATTTCGAAAATTAGGGTTTTGACACATGAATCTTCCTAATTATTTTTCCTATGATATAATTTATCATCTAAGACCCATATTATGTTATATAGCTACTAATAGCATAAAAATAATATGTTTGACACTTTTATTGTGCAATTGCCGTGAGCAATTGTAGCATAAGGATTTAATGGAATGATTTTGCTATCTTTAGGCTTTGCTTGGTATATTAACGTGTAGTATGACATATTACACACAAACCAAGTGAATTAAATAAAGAAATCAAGTTGGGATGAAATGGTTGTGTCATAGCCGCATAGATGGACTTTTGAGGTTAGAAGAAATATTACAACTCTTAAACATGATGTATTGCATTTGGTATTGTGTAGTATAAGACAAATGAAGATCATCCCTTGGCAATTGATGGCCAACGTATATGAGAGAGGAAGAAGGGAATTAATGGTTTCAATTATTAGTTGATGGATTTAAGTGTGTAGCCGTGTATTTTTTATTAGAATTGAGGTGAGAAGAAATTTGTGAACTCCTTTGTGTAAGTGCATTTAATAAGTGTAAGAGATGATGTATCATATTGTGAATCATCAAATTAGTCTTGCTTTAAATAAATGGTGGAGCATGACATTATTGACCAAAGAAAAGAAAAATGAAAGAATATTAAAAATCCTTCCTTATGCATTGTGTCATGACCGATGCAATTGCTTCAATAAAGGAGTAAGATTTTGATTCCATTCGATTAAGTCTTGTAAGAGCATTTACTATGGGAATAAATGATGTAATAAAGTGTTGTGAGTCACAAAAAAAAAAAATCTCTGTTGCAATGTTGTGTGTGACCGTGGGATTTAAGCTTGGAATTAAGAGGTGTAATCAAATTTTATTCCTTTAGTATTGTGTACAAAATATTAAGATAATAAAAACAAAACATCATTCCCCTTTTCAAACACACATTGCCGTGAGATGTGTAAGAATTTATTTAAGTTTTTACTTCATTTCTTTTCACTTTTGTGAAAACAAAACAACATACTTCTCTTTCCAAACCCAAAATTGCCGTAAGCTTCCTCAAGAGAAAACTTTGAGAGTTCTTCTTTTCAATAGCCAAAATCCTTGATTTAAATCCTTTGCACAACAAATCAAAGCCGGTAAAGAGGTTAGGAATCGAACGCTCTTTATTTATACGTTAAAATTTTTGATTTCTAACGGTTAGATTTATATGTATATGCTTAGGTTCATAATGTTAAACATGTGAAGGATTATGCTATCATGTTAGTGGTTTGCAAATATTGTTTATTATGTTAAGCTTGAGCATATGTATTGATTTAAAATTATAAGCTAAGCATGCTATGATTTTAGCATGGTGTTCGAAAATATTAATGTTCAATATGTTAATAGATTGGTGATCTATGATGATAGTTAAGCTTATAGTAATTATTTGGAAATTTTTGAGAAATCATATGAAATGTTTAGGTGATTACCGAAAGCTATTGGAGGCTAAATGTTAATGTACAAATCATATCTATGTGATATTATAGCATATTCATGTTGTATGGCCTTAATTAAGTGTTATGGGATTTTATTAGGATTTTTAGAAAATGGTTGAGCATTTGTTAGAAATTTTCGAGAATCACTAAGTGTGGGTATGTTGAGATATGATTTGTAAATGTTGGAAATTATGTTATAGTAATGATATAGGATGATAATTATAGGTAGTATGATTTAATTGAAATTTTAGAAAAATGTTTGGTAACTGTGGAAAAAATTTCGAGAGCTATAAGCTATAGGAAATTGATGTTCAATTTTCCTATAGCTAATGTTAATACATATTATTGATACTATGATAATATAGTGTACTATATGAATTTAGAAGAATTTTTGGAAGAATTTTGAGAATTTAAAGTATGATGGTCGAGAGCTAGGTTTGAGAGATTAAGGGTTCTAAATTCTTTTTATCAAGAAACATAATACATTATATGTCTAGAAATTATTTTAGACATATTAAGAATTTATGGAATTTTATAAACATAGTATACTATGTTTACGGCGAAACGTTATATTAAATAACGTTGGAAATGAAAAATAGTATGTAATGAATAAGTTAGGTGATATGAAAATAAAATATTAATCAAGTTTATTGATTTACGTGAAAAATCGAGAATTAGGGTTTTATGAAAAGAAATCAATTGAAAATCGATTTATATGGAAATTAGATATCAAATATGTTAATAATTCGAAAATATGTTAAGAAAAGTCAAAAACGTTGACTTAAGTCTCAACGTAGGAAATACGTTGAATAAATACACTAATACGTGTAAAACGTATTAATTTTATAAAAATATCTCATTGGTGAGAAAAGATTTCATAATTGAAATCATTTTATCGAAAAACGTTAGAATACGTTCAACGTTTAACCTAAATGGTTAAAATGAGATAGTGGGTCATATCTCGTCTCTATCGAAGTATGAGAAATGTTTAGTTAAGATACGCGATTGAACGACGTATTAAATTCGTTAAGGAATTCGAATTATTATAGTATAAGTTGTCAAAGTTTATTAAACTTTAAAAATCTCAAAAAATGTGACCAACGTACTAAATTAGTTTTTACGTAAAGGTGGGACGCGGACGTAATCGTTGGCGTAGAACGAAATCGAATTGAGAAAGTCTACAATCCAGGTGGGCTTTATTATACTCAAAAAGATAAATTGCTTATCAAATGATTTATTTACGATGCTTTATTCGCAAGAAATGATGAGAAATGATTATTTAATTACCTGCCCAAAATGTTTATGTTTTCTGTATGATCCTATCAATAGTGTTGGATCGCTACCAACATATGAGGAATGTTATGATAATGAGGAAATGTTTATGAGATGAAATGTATATGAGGAGGATGGTATGAAATGTATATGAGGAGGATGGTATGAAATGTTTATGAGGAGGATGATATGATGTATTATGAGGAGGATGGTATGTTGATATTTTATGAGGAGGATGATGTGATTATATGAAAGTTGTTGGTTCGCTACCAACGTATGATGTTATAATGAGATTGATAGTTGTTGGCTCATCACCAACATATTATGATGCTATGATGATATGATGATAATTAAATGTTGTTGGTTCGCTACCAACGTATGATGAAGTTATGATAATATTATATGAGAAATGATACGGATCATACAGACAAAAAATATGTCTGGCCAGACAACTTTTTGAAAATGAGAAAATGTTTTAGTAAGCACGAGTATTTCGACTAAAACCTCGTGTGTTACTAATGGGCCAGAGTAATTTAATGAAAATATTTTTGGCATAAGCCCACTGAGTGTATTCTTGTACTCAGCCCTGCATATTTGTTTTTAAATGTGCAGATTGAGCTGGTGATGCGATGGAGCAGTGTTGAGCAATAGGAATGTTGTCGCTGATAGTATACCTTGATTGTACATCGTCATATGTACATATCACATGTTTTCCGCTGCTAGATTATGAATTCAAATGTACAATATGTTTAGTTGAACCTGGAACGCTTGAAATTCTAGAAATATCTCTTATATATGACTCACAACTTAGTACTTTATATTATAATTGTGTTTATTAATCATGTTCCAAATAACAGTCCCTGTTAATCCGTACTTAGGATTTAGAGGCTGTTACACTTATCAATAGTTTACCAATTAGAATTTCAAAACGTCTTATTAACAGACAATTTCTAACGAAATTTCGGCAGAGTAACGTTTATAATTTGAATTGCCATATCAATCCAAACTCAACCAAATTCATTCCAATCTCCACCAAATCAACACCATATGCCAAAATATATATATTTAGGAACTTAAAACAAACTCAAACTCAATCATTTATATCATAATTCTATTATACCCTTCTACTATGCATATTATGAAATTTTATAATTCATAATCAACAATCCATTTAATATCAAACAACTCACATTTATACTCATTTATCATCAATAAATTAATCCATGATCACTTCAAATCTCAACCAAGTTCATCACATAAAATCATAATTTTGCATTAAACTTTAATTTTTCATCTTTTAATATATATGTTCAATAATTCCCATAAATTTAACTTAAGCATTATTTTTATTATAGATCTCAAAAATCATATCAAATACATCAAATAAAATGAAGAAATCAAAGTTCAAGCCTTCCCCTTCATTTTCGAAAATTAGGGCATTATTCATATGCATTAATTAAATTCTTATAAATTCATATTATGCATTATATATATCCTAAAGTTTAAATATCATGTCAATTTGATCAAATAAAATCAAAATCCTCAAGTTCCAACTATCCCTAGTTTTCGAAAAAATTAGGGTTTTCATATACATGTTTTAAATTTCTATTTCTTTAATCATATGTTGTTTAATCCTATTATTAAACATGTATTTAAACTCAATTTAACTAAAACACATCACAATCATCACATACCAAAAATTAGGGTTCATGATCAAAACTTTAATTCACCAACTTTAGTAAATGAAAGAATCAAAACCATAGGTCATGTGATTAATACTACATAAGCATACTTAAATCAATAAACATAAAAAAATTAAACAAATCAACCTTAATTTAAATCCTACAATTTTCGAAAACCCTAGACATGTAGAACATCATATTCATCAATTTAAATCACAAAATTTTAACTTAAACAAGGTGATTACCTTCCTTGAAGTGATTTGCTATTAATTCTCCACTTAAATATGGATTAAAAGTGAAAATAAAAATTTAGTGTGTGCTTGTGTGTGTGAGTGCCGAAAATTAGGGAAGAAATAAGCTTGAAGATGATCTTATGCTATTTCAAAATTTCTAGAATGTTTATTTGTATTTAAATGAAATTTTGTATTCATTTCCTTAGTATTAGACACAAATTTCAATAATTTATACATATACCTCTAATTTTGCTAATGTTATACATTAATATTCTTTAATAGGTAAAACTATATTCTTAATAAATATTAAAATCCAAAACAATTTATATTCATGATTAAAATCAAATTCATATAAATATAAATTAAATTCTTTCATGTATTAAAATTCAAATAGTTATACTTAATTTCCATTCATTTACTTTTCTTCTTTAAAATTCTCGAAAATTATGTAACATTTTTCCAAAATTGCTAACATTGTAATTAATATTCTTTTAATAGTAAAAACTAAATTTTCTCATTAATATAAAAATCCAAAACAATTAAATCCATTATTGGAATGCATATCATAAAGATATAGATTAAATTCCTTCATCAGTTAAAAATTCAAATAATTATACTTAACTTCTATAAATTTTCAAAATCATAAAAATAATCTTTTATTACTAGATAATAATAAAATAAATTTATTCAAGAAATTTTTTAGCTTGAACAATAATATCTCATTTTATAAAAAAAAATCTCATATAAAAATAATTAATGCATTTCTTAGCACATTTTCTATTTAATGACATTTTTAATTCAAACATACAATAATAATCACATTTCTCACATTTTATCATAACAAAACTCATTTCTAATTAATCTCTCCGTCTTCTAATTCCTATTTCTTCGAGTAAGAATTAATCGAATTTCATCTATTATGCACTTCTTTATAAATTCTTTAAGAAATAAAAAGTCTTTAATCCCCTAATTATACTTAATTAAACTCTAATTAAGACTAAAAGATTTTCGAGTTACTACATATAGCTCCTTCACCGAAATTAAATTTCTAACAATACTACATTTTTTTAACCCTAGAAAAGTTCAACGTCTATATGTGGGTATAAACATTTGTCTTGTAGTCATTTGACGAACTACATAACCTAGAAGATCATATAAAAATCACCGCTGATTTTTGACAGGATATGTAAATATCATGCAGACTTAGGCATGGAAAATATCAACATTTTTTTTTCTTTTCTTGAATAAATTAATAATTGTAGTCGAGTTGGGTAGTATTTTTGTACAACAAATTGCGAGGTTGTGAATCTTTGCTGTCATTGAAATAAATAATGGAGTCTTTGTAATACATGACTAATGTACATCAATAATTCATCTAGGTTCCTTACATCAGGTCATTGTTAATTATATCTACAATATATAGGTTCTCACGTCATTCGACTGGCTTTTGGAAGAAACCAGGAGGTCGAACAACTTGTATTAATTTAATAATAAAATTAACCTACTTTCTCTGAAGAAGAGTAATAGGTGATGTTAAGTCCATGGTGAGGGGTGCAATGCATCTCCCTCTCATTATTCATTAAAATAATTTAATGAATAATGAGAGGGAGATGCATTGCATCCCCTCACCATGGAATTAACCATAGATCACACCCAACAAACAGAACCGTAGAATGTTGTCTCTAGCTTCCTTGTTATTATCATTATCATTAAGAAAAATAGTGCTATCTCAATTTTGTTCTAAGGGATTCATTGTTTCTAATCATATAGATTAAGGATAATTATATTTTGTATAAAAAATAGTGTAGTTTATGAAATTCAAAATATTTTTTATGTAAAAATAATTCTTTTTTAGGTATATATAGACCACTTAAAATGAGATGATCCAAAAAGGAATATAAGTCATTTAGAGTAGAACGAGGGAGTATATATTATCACAATGACTGAACATTTTTTTCCTTTAATGTTACGAGACCCAAATTCACATGGCAGATCTGATTTGATATGATTAGGGATGTTAATCAGTGAGTTTTACCTGTACAGATCCGGAACCGTTCATAGTTCATTAAATTTTAAAGCAGTGGTTCTAGTTTCAGACCTACTTTAGGCCCGGATCGTTTAGACCCATAGTTTGAGGGTTTGGTCCTGTCCGATCCGATCCAGTTCTGGTTCTGATTCCAGAATCAGAATCGATACTTATTTATTGATTATAGTCCAAGTAAAACTCGTCTATTGACAAGCCTAAGCTTAAGTAGGTTTGTCAATGAGTCAGTTTTACCTACACCAATCCGGAATCACTCATAACCCGTTAAATTCTAAAATAATGGTTTTGGTTCCAGTTTGGGTTCTGGTTCGGTTCTGGTTCCAGACCCACTCAGATCTGGACTGTTTCAGACCCATAGTTGATGGTCCGAGTCTGGTCAGGGACCGATATTTAATGGATCGGTTCCAAATCAGAACCGATACTTATTTATTAGTTCTGGTCCAAATAAAATCCACCTATTGACATCTCTAGATGTGATGCGTAATTTTCTATAATGCATGTATTTTCACATTAAAACCAACATTAATAATAATTATTATTATATTGAGTCGTCTTCTTCTGCAATGACTTGTAATCAAGCCTTCCAACATTCATACAACAATAAACAATTTGTGTTTAGAAACTACACGGAACTCACCTTGCTTGTATTCAAAGATATATATCTTTGGCATTGAAGCTGCAAAAGGAGATCCCAAAGAGCTTAATTTGCCGGTAAGTTTTCACCTTCATCTTTTTTTCTATTTTCATTTTATTTTTTACCTCCTCGGTCTATTCCTTATTCTGTTACAGTTTCCAGTTTGCCTTCGCCGTTGTAGTTTTCTCTAAAATGAATGTTGTGCAAATTCAATTTTTTTGAATAAATAGCAACACAAATGAATATATATATTCATATAATGAAATGGAACACAAATGAATATATAGTTTCTAGTAATTCACTCCTATCCGTCACATGAAGAAAAATTGTATACCTAGAGAATTAGACGTAAGCTCCTTGAAGGGTCATTCAATATACGTAAAAAAGGAAAAAAAAAACTTTCTTCATGAAATTGTTTAGAGATCACTCCAATCTAATACACACATATATAATGTGTTAACGTAAAACTATTTTTTAAGGTGAGAACCACAAAAGTTAATGCATTTGTTTTAAAAGTTGTTGCATTCGTCAGGAAAGCTATTTCATCGAAATAATAGAATTTTCGTTCATCCTGAGATTCAAAATTGGGTGAAAATTTCAATTTTATGTGTGTGGGTGTGTGTTTATTAACTATTTAGTTAATAATCCTCTAAATTACCATTTTATGAATTTTTATATAAAAATATTATTCGAAGAGAGACATTATATTTTTATGATAGGTAAATTTTAATAGCACTTCGGAATTACATTTGAAAATTTTAATTTAAGTTCAACAAATTTAATATGATGGTTTTCTTATGCAAAGTGGTCATGTTATCCTACTATATATATGTACTTGGGTTTTGCAATTTCAGTACAATTAATTTTTTTTGTGTGAAGTGAAAATAAATGTGACTGATAATTTTCTATTTCTTTTAAGGGAATGTGACTGATACGTGAGAACACTTATTTGAAAAAAATTCATTCAGGTAATTACAATTATACATTTTATATCAGATTTTAGATGAGTTCGTTTTTTAATTTATAGATTTATATTAAATCGTGTTACGATATTTATGTCATATGGTTCAACGTATAAAAGTATTATTCTAGGGAAATTACTGCTTAGACACAACTCAGAGAACCAATTTTTTTTTTTGTCTAGATATAAAATTATTATTTAGAAATTGTTAATAAGAGAGCATATTAACTTGGATATTTATATATGCATTATATATTAGAAGAGCTTCAATTTGTCTTAAGGTACATCTATATAAGACATCATTGATATCAATGAGTTTAGATCATAAGCACATAAAAACTCCATATTAGTTGGTTTGATGTTTAAATTTGAAAGTATTGCTTCGCCTAAACACAGAACTGTTGTGTAGACTGTTATCAACACATAGAGTAAAACAGCGGAATTAAAAACTTGAAGAACACAGAAATAACTTTTCTACAGATTAAAATTATAATCTGTAGATGTCAAGTATGACGAAATTATTCACTATAAAATTTACAGTGAACTTTACAAAAATTCACTATTTTATCACAAGATAAAGTCGGACACGTTGAGTCGAAACCTAACTATGAAAATGTATAAAAATACTAAAAATTTCCTCACACCACTCGTGTACTAAAAAGAACAAACTTCTAAAACAATCAGAAGCTAAAACACTCATATATTATCGGAAATGTTATGAAAACGGATTCAACGACATAAACAGATCTTCAGATAAATCTTCAAGGATTGTGCATCTTCTGCTGTCGTTTTGCCTATCCTTATATAGTAGTTGAGAGGTCTTCGACTGCACGTCTTGGACCACGTTCTGGCCCACTAGGATGTAAGTTAGTCGTGACAGTTAGTCGCTTAACTTGCTCCTGAAAAATAGGAACCGAATAGTTGACTTCTTCCATCCTTATCTCTTTTGATCTGTTTTTCGTGTTCTTCAGTGTGTTACCATCGCATCCAGCGAAACATCAATAACATGTACACACCAAAGAGAAGAAAAAGGCAAAACCCTAAAAACTAACTCCATATAATAAGGAGATTCAGTTAGAGTTAAACCAACTCTAACAAACTCTCCCTTTTTGCCTTTCTTCACAAAACCTGCATATACAAACACAATTTACAGTATATATATACAGTACTCCCCCTGAATCCTGATCGCTCACTTTTCTAACACGAAAACGCGCAAGTATAAGGTAAGCAGAGTATCGTATCCACAGGGATTGTAACACGAAAACACAGAAGCTAACTCAACAATAATTCATCATTATCCAAGCACATATTTGGTTTGTATATGTTTAGGGCTTCAGATATTAAATCCAAAGCAAAAGGTGATAACTAGAAAATAAACTAAAGTAATAAAAACTCAAAGAGATAACTATTAAGAGAGACTAACCCTAGGGATGCATTCCTACCCACAACGTATGTTTATCCTACTTATTATTAACCAATTTTAATCCAGACAAGATTGAAGATTACATATGTAATCAACAACTTTAGTTACGACAATTGTGGCAGTTGATTATGAATTTTCCCTATTACTGTTACGTCTCTAGAGGAAAATAAGTAACTCCAAAAGGATCACGAAGAATATGCTTCCTACGAATGTTCCTATCTCAATTACGACTCAAGGCTTATTCGTATCATGCATTCAAGATCGATTGACAATTAAAACGGTTAAGTAATTAACTGGCAACTATGATATGCATCAAGATTGATCAGAAATCAACGCATATAATTAAGCACCAAGAATCATGAATCAATGCCTGGAAGGTAAATAACAATAACAGGAATCACAACATATAGGATAGAATCATGCAAACCCTAGGATTAGAACATAAATTTAGCTAGACATAATTAACGGTATAAAATACGAATTAACCATAATAACAAGAATTAAATAGATAAAACCCATAGGGTGGCGTCTGAAGAACAATCGTTGGGTTCAAATCCCAACCTCAGCGGAAAACGGGAAAAAGATGCAATTCGTTCGGACGAAAACGTTCCAAATCGATAACAATACGTAGATTAAGTGCAGAACTTATGAAAAACTAATGCTAGAATCAATCTAAATCAAAGGTATAATGAAAATCTATGGAAAATAATGAAAAACTGAAGAAAGAGGTCCAAAATCGCGCTGGGGAGGTTGGGGGCGCGAGGGGGCGATGCCCTATTTATAGAATTAGGGTTGAAACCCTAACTTTGTCTTCTACCGCCACGCCTCGCGGCCGGGCTCGCGGTCGCGAGCTCAGTCGCGAGGGAACATCCTCGCTCGGCTGCTCTTCGGGTTCTCGGCTGGGTGCGCGCTCGCGGCTTACCTCGCGACGTGGCTCGCGGTCGCTAGGTATGGTCGCGAGAAATCGGGCAGTAGCTCTTTTCACACATTGGGAAACTCGCGGGCAAGTCTTGCGGCCGCGTCGCATGGGGCTTCCTCGCGGCCGACTTAGCGGTCGCTAGGCCGGTCGCGAGCCATCTGTTTCGCGCAGATCTTACGCTCGCGCTCAGGCTACCGGCCGCGAGGGCGGTCGCTAGGCCCTGTTTTCAGCCTTCTTTCGCTCGTGCTTCGTTCCATGCTTCGATCTTCAACTTATAAGCCTTCAAAACACCAAAAAGGAACCCAAGAGCAGTATCTTCCAAAAATATGTAAAAGCATTGAGATCCAAGACATAAACGCACTTTATTGATATAAAATCATCTTTAAATATCAACAATAAACGTGTAAAATACGCGCTTATCAAATCCCAACCACATGAATAACTACAAAAACAATATACTCCCCCTGTAAACACTCTCCCCTGTTTGCCAAAATATCAACACAACAGTTCCTACAACATAGTAAGCAACAACCATCTAAACAGAGTCAGCAACAAACATCCAATAACAAAATAGCACACCTCATAAAAACCATGCACTCGATAGTCATAAAATATCCAACGAAACAAACAAAAGATAAAGATGTCCAGCATCAGAGAACCACCATGAGACCTGTTTTAAACATGTTAAAAAAAAAGTTCAGCAAATAGATTCCAGCTTTCAATCAAGTTTATCTTCATCCATCATACTACCTGATGCTCCCCCTGCTCCCGTCGATACTTCCCCTACTGCTCCTGCATATTCTTCCCATTTTTTAGAAGAAATGAGACTCATCATATCAATCCTTAAGCATGTGAGTTCTAGACGAGCACAACGAAAACTGTCCATCAATGTCTATTCCAATTTTTGAAGACGTTCTAACATGGCACATACAGTTGATCGAAGCAAAGAAACCATTTCTTCAGATGCAGCCTCCGAACTTTGCTCATCTATTTTCTTCGAGAGATTATTCCAGGGTAGGTTCGGGAGTTTGTTGCCTGAAAATAACGTGTTACTGATTGTGAAGTGTTGAAAGTCTTCGAACAGGGCATCTCTTGCTCCGTCGGGTAAACCCTGTTTCTTGAGAAGTTGGTATAGCAGAGATGGGAACGGAAGCAAACCCGGATTTTGGCGACCGACAATAGCTCCTATTTTCTCTACCACAAGCTTACCGAAGTTAAACGGTACTCCCTTTCCCAGCTTAAACAGAAGGACACCATGGGGCATAGTTACGACTGTACTATTTGAGGATACAATCCAATTTGTGGCCATAAGTTTGAATAGAATAGAATGGAGATAAGTGAGGCATTCATTGGACATAGGGTTTTTCCATTTCTTAATTATGCCCATGTTATCTCTCGTGCTACCACATCATGATCCTCAACAACCACGTCGTTGATCAATTCGTCTATCCCATAAAATGCATTTATTTCATATGCAGAAATGTTGAAAATCTTTCGCCTAAAGTACACTTTGCAAAAACATAACTCGTGTCATTTTCATTAGAGTTCTATTCTTGCGCTTTGCTACACCATTTTGTTGAGGTGTTTTTGGCGTAGAGAATTCTTGAAAAATTCCATTTTTCTCATAAAAATTTGTGAAAGAGATATTCTCGAACTCTTTCCATGATCTGATCGGATCCTTGACACTTGAACACCAAACATGTTAAAAATTCTAGCAAAGAGGATTTTAAACATTTCAAACGTGTCTGATTTTTCTCGTAGGAAGAATGTCTATGTATACCTTGAAAAATCATCCACAATAACATACGTATACCTCTTGTCACCCAAGCTTTCAATCTCGATAGGTCCTACTAAGTCCATGTGAAGCAGCTCAAAAAAGTGTGTTGTACCATAATTTTGCTCTCGATGTTGTACAACAGCGTGGGGAACATGGGTCTGTTTTTCCCTTTGACAATCACCACAGACCACATTTCCAGCTTTTGCCAGCTTGGGTAGTCCACGTACTGCTTCCATTTTGTTCAACCTGTCAAGATTTCTAAAGTTAGTATGTCCTAGCTTTTGATGTCATAACACACTCTCATCAATTTGTGCCTTATTGCACTTTGGTTCGTCGGCCATATAACAATTATCGGCTGACCTCTGTCCCTTCATGAGACATGTGTTCTTACCATCATAGATCTCACAAGAATCTTTGTCAAATTTTACTTGCAACTCTTCGTCACATAATTGACTTATGCTTATAAGATTTGCCATTAAACCCTGTACATGCAAGACATTCTTGAGGCTAGGTAGATCTTGAATATTTAGGACTCCTTTGCCTATAATTTTTTCTTTAGATACTCCTTCAAATGATACACTACCCTCATCATACGACTCATAGTTGGAAAGGCAGCCTCTGTTACCAGTCATGTGACGGGAAAAGCTGCTATCAAAATACCATGAATCTGAAATGTTAGTTTTCAACGCAGTATAAACAACATGGCACTTTACTCCATCTTTCCTGACCCAAACTTTCTTTGAGCCAGTTCCTCTGTTGGTCGTGTTTGCAGAAATATTCGTTGAACATTTCTGGAATCTGTTCAGAAGAGTGTTCGTATAACATGACCTAGGCATCATCCTATGTTCATTACAATCAGCCCTCAGTTTATAACAGAAAGGCATAATGTGACCAGGTGTAAAGCAGTAATGACATATGTATTTTTTATGTTTTCTTCGTGTGATTTTTACCCTTTTCACTGGTTCACCTTCTTTAACGAATGATTTCCCATTTGTGACGACAATTGTGGGAACGACAGTGTTGGTAACATGTGTAAAACTTAAACCAGTGGTATCTGTTTTATCCATCAACAAAGTATCATCTAGTTTAGGCGGACTTGTGTTCCACTTTCTGAATGTACCTTGGGCCACTTCAAGTTGACAAGTTACCTTATTTAGTTCGATTTCTCTTTATGTTACCAAGACTTCAAGCTTAGCAAGAGATGCTTTCAACCTCGTATTCTCTCTTGATGTGAGCTCAAGGTCTCAACTTTGTCTTTTCTATTTTTCGAGCAGCTCGTCATATAGCTTTCAACTCTTGTACTATGGCAATAATGTCTTCATCATAATCGCCCTCACAATTTGTATCATCTACAAGAGCATTTAAGAAGAACAGACTTGAATAATAGTCAAGACCATACCTGTTTGATACTGCATCAAAACTGACTGCATCTTCTTCATCGTCTGATAATGTTTTGGCGACTGCGACGTGGAGTGTTGTGGAAACATAGCTGGCCGCAACGTCCCTGTCGTTATTTACCTCTTCGAAGAACTCAGCTTCATCATCACTCCATGATACCCAATACGACCTTTTTCTCTTTTTTAGTGTTTCCGCACATTGGTTTGCATAGTGTACATACCCTTTGCATTCATAGCATTGGATATTATCATTGTTGGATGAATCATACCTAAATGTTTCTAAGGAAAATGACTTCCTCACTTGTCTTGGTGGAGTGAAGCTTTGCGGTTTTGAAGGTGGATATTCTACCATTCGATGGTTTTGATCCATAGGCCCAGCTTGAACTTTCGCCTTGTTCACCTTCCTTACCATAGTGTTGAATTTTCTGGTGATTAGAGCAACATCATCGCCAACATTGATCTCCTACAACTCCTCTTCATCATCCAACTCAATTATCTCCCGCGATGTTCCACTGGATGTTGCACCAGCAGTGAAGGCAACAATCGTCTTCTTATTGATTGCACCTTTCTCCTCCAGATTTATCTCATATGTCTTGAGTGAATTCATGAGGTCCATGAACTCAATGGATACAACCGTTTGAGATGTTTTAATAGTTGTGACCTTCATCTCAAATCTTGCAGGTAAGGTTCGAAGAGCTTTGGAAACCAGCAACTTGTTACCGATCGGATCACCAAGATCTTGGCATTCATCGGTGATATCCGATATCCTCTTGGTGTAGTCATTGATGTTCTATTCTTCTCCCATCTTCTTATTCTCGAATTTGAAAGTGAGAATGCGAAGTCGAGACTCATTTACACTTGAATCACCCTCACAATGCCGTTGTAGAACATCCCAAGCATCTTTCGCAAACGTGTTGTTCTTGATTAATTTGAACATTGTCATGTCCACGGATGTGTAAATGGCATTGAGAGCCTTCTCGTTGGAGTTTGCATCATCAACCTGATCTCTTGTCCATTGTGCAGACGGTGTTGGGGTAACATCACCTTGAACATCAGTGGTCTTTGGGACTGACCATCTGTTCTCCACGGACTGACACGCTTTAACATCAATGGACTTGATGTATGAGCAAATTCTGGTCTTCTAGTAGGAATAATTCGATCCATCCAAGATTGGTGGTCGATAATAACCAGCGTTGTTTGAATCCATGACGAGACAACAGTGAAGATACCTGACAGGATCTCACTCAGTGTATCGGGTGTAAGCTTTGATACCAATTGAAAGTATTGTTTCATCTAAACACAGAACTGTTGTGTAGATTATTATCCACACACAGAGTAAAATAGCATAATTAAAAACTTGAAGAACACCGAAGTAACTTTTTTACATATTAAAATTATAATTTGTAGATGCCAAGTATGGAAAAATTATTCACTATAAAATTTACAGTGAACTTTACAAAAACTAACTACTTTATCACAAGATAAAGTCGGACACATTGAATCGAAACCTAACTATGAAAATGTATGAAAATACTAAAGATATCATCACACAACTCGTATACTAAAAAGAACAAACTTCTAAAACATTCAGAAGCTAAAACACTCGTGTGTTATCGGAAATGTTATGAAAACAGACTCAACGACATAAACAGATCTTCAGATAAATCTTCAAGGATTACACATCTTCTATTGTCGATTTGCCTCTTCTTATATAGGAGTTGAAAGGCCTTCGACTGCATGTCTTGGACCACGTTCTGGACCACTAGGATGTAAATTAGTTGTGACAGTTAGTCGCTCAACTTGCTCCTAAAAAATAGGAACCGAATAGTTGACTTTTTCCATCCTTATTTCTTTTTATCTATTTCCCGTGTTCTTCGGTGTGTTACCATCGCATCCAGCGAAACATCAGTAACCTGCACACACCAAAGAGAAGAAAATGGCAAAACCCTAAAAACTAACTCCATATAATAAGGAGATCCAGTCAGAGTTAAACCAACTATAACAAAATTGATTGCGTAAATGAGACATTTTGTCTTATAATTCACGAAGAAAAAATAGCAATGTACAAGACATTAGTATGAATTCCATTAGTTTGAATAAGGAATTCATTTAAGTACTGATTCATATCCTGCTGTAACTATTGGGGAAATGTTTAGTTTAGAAAATTATATTAAATTAGTTCATATTTTGAGAGTCTAATATCACTTTCATCATGACATATTAAAAAATGCATGGCTGAATAAAATGTAGACCTTAATTACAAAATCTGTACATACACATAATGTATTTATCACTTATATATGTATATGTAATTTTTAAGATAAATAAAATACGAAACCAAAATGCTATTTACAGTTAAATATTCTTGTCATTCTTTATTTCCTAAACTCCTTAGTAATAACATATATAAACTCTATATATTTATAAACGAAACCATACTGAAAAATATAATTATTAACAACAAAATATTAATATAATTTCACTTGTTCATTCTTAAAAAGTTATAATCCTAGACAAAGCAGTCTTGATCATTAGGGTTTATGTGCTCTTTTAATGCCATATATATAGTGTCTTCAGTTTGATTCAAATATGACATTCATGAAGATGAGAAAATTTATAACCTGTTGAAAATTATAGAACTCTCATAATTGATGCCTATTGTAATATCGACAAGGGGAAGGGGGTGATATAATAGTCTAGGAATGATAATATGTAATGTCTCATATCTCATAGACAGTGAATGTCGAAGAGTACATAAATTGATACAGTATACTTCACTACCAACTTGGGTTAACTATTAATTAATAATTAGTATATAGCCCGTTATGTCGCCTCGACACCATGAGCCCAGCCTCGTAGGTCGGGGATGCTACAAGATATGTCATGACCTTTCATTGTATGACTAAATATTAATGTGAGACTGAAACAGACTAAAACTTAAAGAGTTTAATTCATAATTAGGCTCTAATAAATTAAATCAGATTTAATCATCTTAGCGGAGGATTTATAATTCATAACTAGCGTTTTTAATGGATTAATCACAAATTAAATATCAATAGTTCCATAATTTTGCAATTAAATCCGGTGTTTAAAACGTCACAATAATATTTTCACAATTCGATTTATAATAAATTAGTCACTCCTAAAATTTTTGCATAATTTCAGAACAGTGACTTATACATTTTTTTTTGAGTTACAATTCACACACCCACACCCACACAAGGTAACTCAACCACAAAATCTCTTTAATAAGATGTAATTGTAATGATTGATAATTATTAGTTTAAAATTTAAAATCTATTATTGAATAATCAATATACAAGTATAAATTATTAGAAATAAGACAATATGTGAAAATAGTATTATTACAAGGAAACTAGTATGTCACACATCAATTTTTGAGCACCTATTCCAAGCACCACACATCAATATGTGAAAATAGAAATTATGATCAAAATGATCATTCTTAAAAGGTACATAAAAATCAAAACCTTATATATACTCCCCCCACTTTAATACAAAGAGAGAAATTAAAATAATAATAAGACTTTAATATTTACATAATTTTTGAATTTAATGATTTGATCATGATTTCTAAGAGAAAAATCAAGATGAAAAATGAAAAAGAAAAAACTAACATGAACTACATATAAACAGTGCTTACAAATTATGTATTGTACATCGACTCTCCACATTACAATACAGGCCTAAGGAGGAAGTTGAGGTGCAAACTCACTTAACTAGAGGGGATAGTTCATCGTTGCACCAAAAACGCTTTTGGGGTAACTTTGCTCAACAAAAAAAACAAGAAGAAAACAAAAGGAGAAGTTACAAGTGAATTCGCTTCTCAACCTAAACGTTATCAGTGTTTTTACAACTTATGCATTTATATTCTCAGTCATCACTTGCAAGTGATCCTACGAAGGTTCTATCTCATATATTTTAGAAACTGCAGCTTCTATGGGGGGAATTGTCAAAACTTTCCATCGGCGTCATCAAGTTCACCATTCTGCCATTGACAACTCTGAGCACATCATGGAATGTACAGAAAGAAATCTACAATATTTTTCGCACCAAATTGATACTGTTGAAGAGAGTAACATGGAACTAGTGAAAGATGGATATATACAGAAGACACCAACCCAATGGGTGAAGAAGGCTACAGATTTGAAAAGTCAAGTGGTTGATGCCTTAGAAGAGCAGAAAAATAGCAACGATCGTTCTCTTAGATACGAAGACTTGAAACGCATGCGCCAAAAAATCTACTGCTTCATGGAGGTCTGCCCGCTGGTGGTCGGGAGTTTTAAACTCACACCTTGCATGCATGACACAGATGATAGGAATTTGTCAGATTCCAATGATGACAAAGAAGTGGTTTTCTATGATAGAAAGGGTAAAGATACTGGAAAGCATAGCCACAATGTTCGTCTCCCTACACCAAAAGTAAGTAGCGAAAACACGATGAGTGGTGGAAACGTGGAGGGCGAATCTTCTCAAGTACATGATGCTGTGATTCCAGAAATTTTACCTAAGGACTCGACTTCAACATTTATTTCACAAGCCCAAGATGAGAATAAGAACGAGTCGAGTACTATACAAGAGGTTGATGCTCTAGACAAGAATCTACCTGAACTGCAAGTGGAGAGCACTTCTTACTCTCAAGAGAGTAAACACCATGAGGACAGTGTTACAAGGCCTATACAAACTGCTCATGTTGTTTTAGGCATCACCATTCCAATTTCACTAGCTGATAAGGTGTCTGTCTATGTACAACTAAGACTGCAGGTCTTAGGAATGTCGATGTCGCCTTCACAAGCGACTTTCCATTTGATCAATGACGGTCTGGATCCAAAGATGGATAATTACCTGTTCTTGGCTATTGAAAACCCTGAAGAGTTGGAAGCAATTAGCCAGAGCACTCTCATGGGTGGTCAGCAACCTTCCGGAACCGTCAAAAAGTCCCACGCTGATGGCGCCTCACTACCTAAAAATCTAATTGTGAATAGAAGTGGTTCCACATCAAAAGAGAAGCCAACAGCTGAAGAATGGCATCAAGCACGAGTTGTTAATTTGATTGAGAGTACGCTTTTACTAGATGAGGAACCAGATTGCCCTGACCTTATGATATTGTTCCTCCAAAGAAACAGGCGCTTAACTCGTATTCCTCCCACATTTTTCAATCAAATGCCTTCTCTCCACTTTCTTGATTTATCATATACAAGAATCAGGGCCTTGCCTAGTTCACTTTTCATGCTCACAAACCTTCAAGTGCTCTTGCTCCGAAGCTGTGTTTATCTTGATAGCCTTCCTGCTGAGATTAAAAAACTCAGAAATATGGAAGTGCTTGATCTTTTGGGAACAGATCTTTCTGACCTTCCAGCAGAGATAGGCAAACTAACACAACTACGGCACTTGTGGCTATCATTTTACCGACCTGATTATGGAAGTAAAAATGCTGATTCTCAATCCGAGTTGGTTTCATCAGGTGCTATATTTCAGTTGCAGGCTTTGCAAGGACTAAGCATAGCAGTGCACCATAAGGATCAACATTGGAAAAGAATTGTTAAAGACATAATCAAGCAAGTTGGCGAGTTGAAGATGTTGACCTATCTTGAGTTCTACTTCCCAAACATAGAAGCTCTCAAATATTTTAGTGAAGTAAGCCTTTCATGGAAGGAGCAAAGATTGAGGAGCTTTAAGTTCCTTGTTGGCCATAACATCAAGCGAGTTACATCACGTGTACCAGATGAAGTTGAATCCAAGTACGAACAGTATGATCAGTGCTTGAGATTCGTGAATGGTAATGAAGTGAGTGAAGTAATGAAGGGGATCCTTAAATCTGTCACAGCATTTTACTTGGACCATCATATAGAAATCCAGAGCTTGTCAGAATTCGACATTTCTAATTTCAAGGAGCTCAAATTCTGTGTCCTTAGAGAGTGTCCCAATATTCAGGTCATGACTATAGGAGAGAACAGAACAGAAAGTGCTTTCCCAAACCTCGAACATTTGGGATTGCATTATCTGTGGAAGCTGGAGAAGATCTGGGAGGATCCCGTACCACCAGGAAGCTATCAAGCCCTCAAGTATTTGAGGATCGGGACCTGTGGTAAGCTAGAGTATGTTGCCTCTCATTCCATACTTCAACGTCTCTTCAACTTAGAGATATTCATCATTGAAGACTGTGAATCTCTTAAAACAATTGTTAAAGAGAATGAAATGGTGAAGTATGACGACATTCCCTTGCTTCCTCGATTGAAAGAACTAGTACTTCGTCACTTGCCTCAGTTGGTTGACCTTGGAAGAGGCTTGTTTCCTTCAGAAGAGATAATCACTATTTACTTTTGTCCCAAATTGATCCTCAGACCAGGCCACAGCAGGAGTGGAAGAAATTGCTGGAATCCACCAACTGCAATGCTGCCCAAACTTAAATTCTGAAAATTCCTAACGAATGTCATACTGCAAGGTAAATTTCTAATATCTGAAAATTGATTTACTCTTTAAACTTTTTAAATTGATGTATCAAGAAAAAACCTCACAATTCTATAGGATACCCATGCAGTCTGACCTCTCCAGCAAACATCCCTCCCCAAATAACAAAGAATCTTAGATTACGGACAAAATGGATGTACGACAGTTGGTAATCCAAGTAGAAATAAGATTTTTCCAAAAAAAATAATGAGGAATGCTAATTATTCCTTTTGTTTCCAATATCTTCGGCAGGCAGAACATCTAAAGTTGAATTAGCGCATGTTCTCAACAGAAGTTAGCAGATGATGATTGATGGCATAAGTTTCATAGCTAAAATCAAGTTTATGTGCTTCATACACAGAATTCAAGAAGAGAAGCCACAAAAATGCTGCCCACAGCTGCAGATATCTTAAACACCAACAGTGTCATTTTTTTTCGTATGTATGATTGTATTTATATACTATGGAGACTGGAGAGTGATGCGTGATCTACTTTATGCTTGTTTACAGAGACAAGGAACATGCAGCTTATCTAAACCAGATTGATCATGGGAATAACATATATATATTTTTTTATCTACAGTACTATATAGAAACATCTTACAATGTTCTTAGTGTCCGATGACTACGAAGTTCTGAAAACAGAAGAACATGATATTAGTGGCCAATCAATTTGAAAATATTTTATTGGAATGAAAATAAGGGGATAAATGAAATTTCATATGAACTATGGGTTTTTTGCATCTTAGCATAAAAATTGTGTTCTTACAATTTACCTTAGTTCAACATATACCAAAGTATCACAAACATTCAGGATAGAAAGTAATCTCCAGAAAGCTTGAAATTTGGAGGTTTATTAACTGCACAAAAAACCATGCTTAAAATGTTCAAGTCGCAAAAATATTCCACCAGTTGTGGGCATTGATACAGCAAGTAACAAAATACAGAAGAATTAGGCAGTTAGTTCCAAGAAAAAAAATGAGAAAATGAAACATAACAATCAAGTTCATAGAACTTCTGTAATAACTCTAAAATACCGTACATGAGGTTCAAAATTTCTTCAGGTTAACTTCTATAAAACATCAAAGAAGGTTAGTTCAATTAACAAATTGATACCTCAAAGTTTAAATTCCATCATAGTGCGTGCAAATTTTCATCAAATTTAACTTAAATTAACTTATATTCTAATTCTAAATCCTCGTCCGCAACTTAAAAATGTATGGATACAAGTCTCGTACACAATCATCAGCAAATAAGTAAATTGTTAGACCTCTCTCAAAATTATACTAATTATAATCAATAAATATAATAAAACTAACCACAGCTGAACCAGAAGCAAACTGACTATCCAGCGCAACAATCCGAAATATGCCACGAAACAAAAAAAAATGAAAAAAAAAAAAAACTCATTTCGATGCACAAGCATAAACCATCAAAATTTGCGCAGACCTCAGACAACTATTGCTAAAGGTGCATCACTGATCTCAGACTAAGTTCCCTTACAGCTCCTCATTCAACATAATATCAAGGAAGAGAGACAAACAGAAGCACCTGCTGCTACCTTGGGGACTTGATCAATCGATAGCTTCCGAATCGTGCGTGTAAATTCAAATTAAAACAAATACCGACCATATATTGAATAAGTCTGTGAATAAGAGAACGAACGACTGGGTGGAATTTGCTTTCATCGGCTGTGTTTGGATAAGATTGAGCACTGGATTTTCAGAACAGAAAAATAATTCTGGTTAGAGTTCCAACTACACTAAAGCACTATGAACAAGAATGGGTTTATCAATTGAAGATTCTAGGCTTCCTGTTCCTGGTGAGAAGGAGAAATAGGGGAAACTGGGAAATTGGTTGAGAAATTTGAGAATGAGACACGGAGAAAATGAAACACTTGCGTCGTTAACCAAATAAGTAATAAATAAGTTGACAAAAAAAAAGTGGAAATAAAGTAAGTTGCTCAAACGTTTTTACATTGAGTCTTTTTAACTTTAGTTTTAATTGATGGTCAAGTTTCAAGTAATTTATAATTTTCTCGGTGGATTGGTGGTGGGGCTCTTCGAGGGTCGGCGGTGCTCGACGCCGCCTTGATAGGTGATGTAGGTTAGTCTGAAATATATATATATATATATATATATAGGGAAGGAAGGGTTAACGTGAGAACCATTTTTATTGTGAAAATGTGAGAACAAAAAAATGATGAATTCACAGTGAAAATTGATGAATCCGCTGAGAAAGTTACTAAATCCAAAAAAATAGAATTTTCGCCTCTCATGGGATTCGAACCCTGGAAAAAAAAAATTGAATTTTTGAATTCAACAACTTTCTCAACGGATTCATCAACTTTCATAATGAATTCATTTGGTTCTTAGTTTTTAGGATAAAAATGGTTCTCATTTGAACCTAATTCTCTCTCTCTCTCTATATATATATATATATATATATATATATGATGGGATATACCTAACCGCTCAGTTCAATAGCAGCCCAAGTGAACCTGGCCCGACCTAACATACTGACTTCACGCGGTTATGCCCAAAGCCCAACATCTAAACCCTATTCAAGATCAAATCCAAGAAGAGATATTAAAGGAGATATTCAGGATCAAGATTATCTTCGAGATCGGATCCCACAAGCAAAGGATCCACAACAATCTATAGTGATCCACAACATGTATAAATAGAGGTTAGATTGAAGGTAGAAGGTTGTAGCAATTTCAATACTCGAGCTTTTAGATACACTCATTGTAATCGCTATAGTAAAAGTATTGAGGAATCACTCTCCGTGGACGAGATCTTTCTCTTGATCGAACCACGCAAAGCCTCTCGTGTTCTTTCTCGCTTTTCATAAATCTCGCACACAAGATTTATCATTGGCGCCGTCTGTGGGAACCGCCGAACAAAAAGCTTCGTTTTCTACGTAAAATCAATGGCAAGGACTCGTGCAAATCCTAGCGTCGCCGGTGGTGCTGGCAACGGACGATCTGAAGACCCCGACCAAGCTGTAACGCAGCGTCGGGGAAAGGAGATCGCGGCTGCCGATAGCAACAACACACCTGAGGGTTACATAGAGGACCTTCCTATACACTCTCAGGATCGCCGCCTTGCTGAAGAGGGAGATGCTAACCTCAACACCGGTGAACAAGCAATCACCAATCCCACGAGGTCCTCGGCAGAGCTGTATCTGAGTTCCTCAAAGCTAACATCGGCCAGTTTCAAAACTTCCTGAGCCAGAGGATGAACGGAGCGGGCACCTCAAGAACGCCCAGACTGGCAATCACGGGTGCCCGAGGTCGTTCACCCCTCCGAAATGACCGAGATCGCTCACCTCGGCAAGATAGCCGAGAGCGTTCACTTCGGCGGTATAGCCGGGAGCACTCACCTCGGCATCCTGCTCGTCGATCACCTCGGCCAACCGCCCCTAATCATTCACCCCAGCGCCATCCGCGTAGTTGTTCACCTCGACATGTTCACATGGCCGGACGAGACCGAAGAGAGGAGAGACGAAGTCAATCTCCTCACCAGAGAGACGATAGACATCGCTATCGATCTCCCACCCCTCGGCAACGAGCTCCCAGGATTCGACCGGTACGGACGGATCGTCTCCCCTTTCTCAAGGGAAATCCTGGATACACCCCTACCGCAACGATATCGGGCACCCAACATCGCCGCCTACGATGGCCTCGGAGATCCCTCTTATTTCTTTTTTGCCTATACTACCAACATGGCAAATCAAGGAATGGAAGATTTTCACATGTGTAAGATCTTCCCCGAGGTGCTGGTCTCCAACGCACGACGATGGTTCACCTCGCTTCGTCAGAACAACATACACAGCTTCAGAGATCTCATGGATCAGTTCAAATGGCGTTTCTACCAAAAGATGCCACCTCAACAACCATCACCCGACCTGCTCACCATCCGCCAAGGACGAGACGAGACGATGTCAGATTTCGTCTTGCGGTTTATCAAGGAATCTCTCAAGATCGATGATAGTAACGATCTTTACATCATCAATGCGTTCAAAAACGGGATCCGACCTGGTGCACTAAACAAAGAAATCACCAGGGAGAAGCCGAAGACGGCGAGTAGCCTTTGGACCCTGGTGGATAACTATGTCAAAGGAGACGAGTCGGATCGTAAAAAAATAGAGATATGGGACGAGCAGAAAGCCGAGAAGAATAGGCCGTATGATCGAGGAAGAGGCACTGATCGCCGAAGTGCCTTTGATAGAATCAAGAAGGGCCCAATAGAGTCCAGATTGGGACCTCGGCCAAACCCTGGCAATAATACACACCTGCTCAAGTCAAGGGCGGAGATATTCGAGCTCCACACTGAGCTCTTCCCAAAACCACCTCCCATGAAAGGAGGATCCAAGAAAAGGTCGAAGGACCAGTATTGCGACTACCATCAGGGTTATGGTCACAATACCGACGACTGCAGAAGTCTGAGCTCGGAAATAGATAAGCTCGTCAAAAAGGGGGCGCTTAAGAAGTACCTCGACCGCACCACGAACGGGTCGAGAAACAAGAAGCGCAGAGGAAAGAACAGAGGTGGCAACAATTGTGGGCCGACCTCGAAAACGATGTACCCCGACGATGACGAGGACGATGCTCCCAACGCAATGGAGCAAGTCTACGCCATCACCGGACTCCTATAGTAATGCGACGAGGTCGCCATTGAAAACCGAAGCCCGAGACCGATCCCGAGGAGCCAAAAAATGAGCGACTTCGGGACGATGAGAGCATCGTGTTTTCCAACGACGACCCAGTACCCAAAATCATGCCCCACCAAGATGCTATTACCATACAAGCAGTGGTGGGCAATAAGAACGTCCACAGGGTCTACATCGACATCGGTGCCTCACAAGATTATCTTCGAGTTGCTGGACAAACTCGAGGTCGGAGGGATTCAAATCCATCCAGCATCGTCTAAACTACGGAGCTTCACTCAGGAGGCGATACAACCAGAAGGCATCATCACCCTTCCAATCACCGTAGGACGTGCCCCCAGGTCGGTCACCAAAGCCATTCAGTTCTTCCTGGTTAAAGCTCCCTCTCTGTATAACATCATCATCGGGAGAGACTGGCTCTATGCCATCAAGGCCGTCTGCTCGGTCTACCACCTCACCATCAAGATACCCACCCCGGCAGGAGTGTTAAGTATCCAGGGTGACCAGACGGCAGCTAAAGAATGCCTGAGAGTCTCAACCCAAGATGGGCCTTGCCTCAGGCCTAGCAATTACAGAACCCTCAGAAGTTGCCACCCCGGGATGATCTGACTGACGACCTCCAATTATATGACAACGACCCTTCCAAGGTCGTCAAGGTCGGCACCCAGGGTCCCACTGATATTCGGCAACATGTCATACATCTTCTGAGGGAATACAAGGACGTGTTCGCATGGTCCCCACTTGACATGACAGGAGTGTCACCCGAGCTCATCACTCATCGACTCAACATCGATCCGGCTATCAAACCAGTTCGGCAAAATAAAAGAGGATTTGCGGCAGAGCGTAGCAAGGTCATAAGGGACGAAGTGACCCAACTCCAGGAAGCCAAGATCCTGTTCGAGGTCAAGTATCCGACCTGGATGGCTAATCTCGTCGTGGTCCGAAAGCCAGGAGGGGGTGGCGCATGTGCGTCGATTATACTGACCTGAATAAACACTGCCCAAAGGATTGTTACCCCCTCCCTGATATTGACAAGAAGGTGGAGGCATTGGTGGGCCACGAGATCTTCAGTTTCTTGGATCTATACAAGGGGTACCACCAGGTCTTGATGAGTAAGGAAGATGCTCCAAAAACGGCATTCATTACTGACTTCGGTGTCTTCGCATACCGAAAAATGCCTTTTGGATTGAAAAACGCTGGAGCTACCTACCAAAGAATGGTGGACGCAATATTCAAAGATCACATAGGGAAGATCGTCGAGGTCTACGTCGACGATATCGTGGTCAAAAGCCAAAAAATGGAAAGTTGCACCGACGACCTCAGAACTATCCTCCAGCTCCTCAGGTCGGTCAACCTCAAGCTCAACCCCCAAAAGTGCACGTTCATGGTAAAACCGGGGAAGTTCCTCGGGATGTTGGGTTTCCAAGAAGGCTCAAGGTTAATCCCACCAAAGTAAAGACGATACTTGACATGCAAGTGCCAAAAACAATCCGTGAGATCCATAAACTCACCGGATGCTTGGCCGCCCTCAGCAGATTCCTATCTCGGGCTGCCGAAAAACAACTCCCTTTCTTCAAAATCTTGAGGAGAACCTCGGATTTCGCCTGGGAGGAAGAGCACCATGTCGCCTTCACGAAGCTGAAAGAGTACCTCGCCGACCTGCCCATACTGTCCGCCCCAAAAGAAGGCGAGCTCCTTTCCTTATATCTGGTCGCTTCGGATGAGGCAATCAGTGCGGTACTGGTGTGAGATGAGGTCGGACGACAACTCCCTATATACTTCATCAGCCGAGCTCTCAAAGGACCGGAGACTAGGTACACCAGCTTCGAAAAAATAGCGTTGGCACTGGTGAACGCCAAGCGCCGTCTCCGACCTTATTTTCAAGCCCATTCCATCCAGGTACTGACTGACTTACCCCTGAGACAAGTCTTATCAAAACCTGAATCGTCAAGACGTATAGCTAAGTGGGCACTAGAGCTCGACGAGCATGACATCTTATACTCCCCCAGACCGGTCATAGAGGGGCAAGCTCTAGCTGACTTCCTGGTAGAGGCTAAGTTTATCGAGGTCAATCCTATCAGCGAGGTCACTCCGACCTCCGCCCTTACCACGGAGGAACCTGCCCTCAACCTACCTGATGGCTGTTGGCAGATGTATATGGATGGAGCTTCGTGCAAAACAGGTAGCGGGGCAGGCATCCTGCTCCTCGGCCCGAAAAAATAAGAAGTAACCTATGCACTTCGGTTTTCCTTCCCGACCACAAACAATGAGGTGGAATATGAAGCACTGATCTCAGGACTCCGCCTCGCAAAAGAATTGAAAGTGGGAAAAATCCAGATCTTTGGAGATTCCCAGGTGGTAGTAAACCAGGTCTTAGGAAAATACGAGGCCAGGAGGATAGGATGAGCGATTACAGGAAGGCTAAGGAGATGCTGACCTACTTCAGGTACTACACAATTCACCGAATCCCGCGACTGGAGAATAGCCGAGCTGACGTCCTCAAAAAATTAGTCTCGTCATCTACAAATCCACCGGTGGAGGAAGTTCATTCCAGAAGTATCGAGGAGCCCCACATCGGCATCATCACTGAAGTTGAACCGAACTGGATGACTCCTATAAGAGCATACCTGGAAGAAGGCGTGCTACCGCAGGATCGGCTCGATGCCAAAAAAATGATGATCAGGTCCCAGAAGTACCTTATTCATGAAGGAACTCTCTACAGGAAATCCTACCTTCAACCCCTCCTGAGATGCCTCGGGCCAGAAGAGGCGAACTACGTACTCAACGAGATTCACATGGGATCTTGTGGAAGCCACATCGGGTCGCGAGCTCTCTCAAAGAAGACGCTGAGGTCAGGATATTATTGGCCCACCCTCATCCAAGACTCGGCCGAGCTCGTCAAGAAGTGTCCGAAGTGCCAGCTTCACGCCACAGTCAAGAAGCTACCTCAGACCGACCTCAGTAGCCTACAAAGCCCTTGGCCTTTTATGCAGTGGGGAATCGACATCGTTGGTCCCTTCGACCGAGCACCGGGCCAGCTTCGGTATTTGGTTGTAGCCGTAGACTACTTCACCAAGTGGGTCGAGGCGGAGCCTCTTTCAAACCTCACAAGCAAGAGGATTCATACATTTGTTTGGAAAAACATAGTTTGCCGCTTCGGCATACCACATGTCTTGATCTCGGACAACGGCACCCAGTTCGTCGACAAGAATTTCAAAGAATGGTGTGAAGAGCTCCAGATCAAGCAAAAGTTCACCTCGGTTGCACACCCTCAGGCCAACGGTCAGACCGAAGTGACGAATCGTACGATCGCATGTGATTAAAAAAGAGGCTAGATCGAGCTAAAGGATTGGATCGAAAATCTCCTCAAGTCCTCTCGGTCATCTGAACGACACCTCGGACTTCCCACGGTGAAACACCCTTCAGCTTAGTCTACGGCACCGAGGCCGTTATACCAACTGAGATCGGTGCACCGAGTCCACGAACTCTTCACTTTGCCCAGCATGACAACGAGGAGAACCTGCGGGTCAACCTTGATGCTTTAGAGGAAAAAGTGAGCTCGCTTTCATCCATGAAGCCAAGTACAAATGCCAGGTCGCAAGGTACTACAACAAGAGGGTGAAAGCCTCCGCACTCCAAGTGGGCGACCTCGTCCTACGGAACAATGAAGCTAGTAAAGCCGAGCGCCTTAATAAACTGGACCCGACATGGGAAGGCTCATACCGCGTCCACGAGGACCTCGGCAAAGGGGCCTATAAGCTTGCTTACCTATCCGGGGCACTTATCCCCCGAACCTGGCATATCACTCATCTGAGGAGGTATTTTACATAGCTTTCATTTCACGTCGGCATTATGTTAGCCCTCTTTTTATTTTTAAGGCACGATGTCATTTACTTATCAATAAAACATTATTTTTATTATGAGTGGATTACTTCGTCCTATCCTATATCTATGTGAAAATCTGTTTTCACCTCGGATAAAGCACAACTAACCTTCAAAAGGGGACGCCCTTGCGAAGATGACAAACCTACAAAGTAGGGTACTCAACTAAGCACGCGCCAGAGGATCACCCCCGGACATACATATTACTCATTAACTTGAAACATCTACGTGCCAGCACATACAGATTACTCATTAATTTGAAACATCTACGTGCCAACGACGTCCAAATCAGATCCAGGGGACCACCCCTCTCGATATTCCTCGACAAACAAGGCAAGCACATAGATTAATCATTAATTTGAACGTTTACGTGCAAGGCATACAGATTACTCATTAATTTGAACATCTACATACAAACGACGTCCAAATCGGATCTCGTGCAAATTACACCTCTTTATTGAGCAGATATACACTTCGGTACATAGTCTAAATACATTTATGACTAAACCAAGTCCTAAGCTATATTTGTACCTCTTTATGGGGAAAATATACACTTCGGTACAAAGTCTAAATACATTTATGACTAAAAATCAAGTCTTAAGCTATATACAAATCACTCGGGTCTCCGAGCTGCACCTCACCATGAATCACTGAAGCTGCACCAGTTCGAAACAAAATCTCTGGGTCGGCGATGAATACCCAGGATGAACTCAGTTCCTTCAACTCAGTCAATGAGGTCAGCGTCGCCACGGCCTACTCCAGGAGCTCTTTGAACCGCGTAGGCGCCGACCAAGTGGATGCTCACGGGCCGAGGCCGAACTCCGGCCTCTCGACCTCGCCGTCCTGCCAGTCCTGCGACCTCGCCCCCGACCTGACATCCTTCCTCGCCGAACTCCCGATGTTAGGGTCCGACCACGAGATGATAATTCCGACATATCTGAGCCCATTAGTTGGAGCACCTCGGTGTGGTCCACATAGCCCCCGCCCTCGACATCTTCAATTCTCACGTCAGCGGGATCCCGACTGCCGGGCTCGGGCATACGTCGCTTACGGACGATCTCATAAAGCTGGAGGCACTTGACCAGTTCCTCAAGGCAATCTTTAAAGTTCTTCATTGTTAGGCCCTCCACATCCCTCAAAGAACATGCCCCGGCAAGCGTGTGAGCTCGGTCATCGGCCTCGGATATGGTAATACCACCAGATCGGTGGATCACCGCTTCATATTCCGCATATTTCTCCTAGATCCGCGCTAACTTCTCTTGCGCCAGTTCGAGCTGTTCTTCACACTGTATCAGGCGCCCTTGAATGCCGTCAGCAGAGACATCCACCTCTTAGACCTCGAGATGAATAATTCTCAGCTTTAAGGCTTCGTTCTCTGCTAGAAGGCGAGTCACCTCGCGTTTAGCCGCCTGAAGCTGCTTTTTCAGCCCGACTGGCGATGCCGTGCTACCGACCCCAACGACTTGGATATCCATGCTATGCAAGGTCTGGGTCAGCTCGGCAGATCGGCTCCTCCAGAATACCACCTCCTCATCCTTCTCAGCTAAAGCACCTCGGACCTCTTTCAACTTGGTCAAAAGATCGTGATCTAGCCCTATGTATTGAGAAGACGAGTGCTAAAACAAGAGAACACATTCATTTCAAAAAGGTGTATTTATTATTCACAAAGTGGAAATTTTACAAAGCTCGGGATCCTAATGACCCCGGCGATCAAACCTATTACAATGGTCCACTGACCTGAGCCTCTTGGAGGGGCTCACTAGAAGGAAGACCCGAGCTCGGCCCGCCGCCTCACCTCGACTTCAAAGAAGGAGTTCCCGAGCTCCGCCTCATCCTCCTTGCACTGGGAGACGGCCTCGGCCTTCAGGAGAGAAGTGGAGGTTGCCAAGGTCTCCAGCAAAGGAAAGGACCCCGTCTCGGCAATCACACGAGCGTAGTCCTTCTGCTGCACCATGGGATCGACCTCGACCCAGCTATGCCTGACCTTGTCGAATTCAGGCATCTTGGCCGCCAACTCCTCCAGGTGGTCGGATACCACCTGCGTCCTGAGTACGGCAGCCAGGTCCGAGATGAAGGCGGAGAAGGTCTCCGATTCGACGAGCCTACTGGCAAAGGCCTTCAACATCGGCCCTTGCCCCGCCAGCAGGGCACTCTTCTCTTCGGTGAGCTTCTTCTCCGCCTCACCCACCGCCGATGCCACAGCCGCCGCCGTCTACTCTCGTGCTTTCTTCAGCTCGGCCTGGGCCACCTCCAGGCCCCGAGTCTTCTTCGTATGCGGCCTCAAGAAGGTGGCCTCATGCGACCAAGATCGGCCCTTGCGGTCTTAGCAGCCGCCCTCGCGGCCTCAGCAGCAGCCCTCTCCTCCTCCAGAGCATTGTATCGAGAGACACCCTATATAATGAGACCGGCAATCCGGTGCATATCCCCGACCGTACGGTGCAGATCCTCCGACGCCGAGGTCGCATCCTGAAAATCACACAGTAAGAAACACATGTTGGATTTGTATACTGAAAGCAGTTTGGTTGAGCTTGTATACAATGTTTCCTGTTACCACTATTACAATCTCCTATCTGATTTGAATACTTGATTGCATATATCTCGTGTCCCTTATCTCATATATAAGTTAGATCATACAATGTGTAGAAGATCACGAAGTCCGTATGATTGGTCAAGCTTAATGAGATATAAAAGTTTCACAATGAGACGACTTGAGGACGAGTTGTCGGTATAGGATGCGGTATAGATAAGTGACTTGACTTGGTTGCTTGTCTATGCCGGCACGCCTCTCACGTATCAAGGATCACAGTGAGATGTGTTCTTCTATCCGACCGTCGTGAAGAACTAAGATCTCGGTGACTTACGATGATCTAAACCTCGATAAGGTATTAGGTGAGTATGGGTTGTCACCATCACTTTGACTTATTATGGGTGAGGTTATATGTTCTAACCCAAGATTCTCCGCATTTTGGGTGGTGGCAAGGTGCTTGTATGTCACGCTAGTTATCTCAGACGAGTCACCGTATCCGCTTAGGATGATGACGCCCCTTAAGGAGCTCAAAGGTTTATTGTACTAAACCCCGCAGTTGAGTTAGCTCAAGTACAATAATAAGGTTGAGTGGTACTACTTAAGGAAATGAAGTTATTAATTGTTTTAAGCAATGATTGCTATAAATGATTAATGGACGCTCGATATCTTAAATACGGGATTCAGAATGTCTAAGTGCAAGCCCGACTCAACTTCGGTAATAAAGGGTAAGTCAAGATTTATTCTCTAGTGGCATGAATAAATGTTTATAAATTAATTTATGTTCGGGTGAACATAAGATAATTAATTTATTTGAGACCCATCTTTATTCCTCAGATTTGATCCACTGGCTAGCCGATCCAGCCCGTCACCGGAGGAAAATCGGCCCATGATGCTCCCATTGGCAAGATTTTATTCTCTTTATCCCATAAGGATGTTATTATATTTATGGTATATGATAGATCCTTTCCATATAAGATTATGGTAATAATCCCGAGAGTATGGAAATAATCCCGAGTATGGTAATAATCTCGAGTATGGTAATTTCCATAAAGTATTATGGTAATTTCCATATGGGATTATGGTAATTTCCATATAGGATTATGGTAATTTCCATATGGGATTAAGGTAGTGCATTATAAATATAAGGTATGAGATAAAGTCTAGTTAATACTTCATTATTGAACACATTATTTTTGAGAATTCCAAGAGAGAATTGGGTGATATTTTCGAGAATTTTGAGGGAGCATTGGGTGATTTTCCGAAGCATTCTCCATAGATCGCCCTCACCGACGCTGGAGATTGGGCAACCGGATACACCCGTAGGTCAAAGCACGAGTCTCGATCGTTCGATCCATTCATCCCGTTCGATCCACCTCGACAGATCAAAAGGTAAACACGTGAAAACCCCTACGTGTTGCAATTAATTATATAGACGCATGCTAGGAATATAATCAATGTATGGTGAATTAAACATCCAAGATAGATCCTCGGGGCGAGGGCTAGACATATGTTTTTCCCTACAACACATAGCAGAAGGAAATAACGGCAGGCATGATTTAAACCTATACCTTTGGGAAGGATATAGGGGAGCTTGGAACAGGCACCTCGTACGTAATCCTGGTACGGGTGTCTCCCGTCGAGGTCGGATCTGACCTCGGCTGAGGTGCCGTCATCAATTGGCTGAGTTCGGCCACCACTTTGGGTGCCTTGTTCGGCTCAGTCAACCTCGTCTTCTTCTTTGGCCTCGGGCTCGGTGATTGTGCTGGAGGTGATAAAACCGCCACCACTGCCTTCTTGCGTGCATCGAGCTTCACTACAAAATAAAAAGAGGAGTTGTTTAGCACAATGAAATCAGTAATATGAGGATATAAGGAAAAAAGGGGGTGCCCTCACCCCGATCTGACCCAGATCCCGAAGCTTCCGATTTATAAGTGCTCACCCGCATCACCAGTCGTCCTCGGTATAATTACAGGATATCTCACCCAACGAGTTCGGCTCATCCTCTACGGCGCCTGTGGCTTTGCAGACTTAACATTCCTCATTTTACCTAGCCCCACTCATACCTCGGTTGCCCTCATCCCGCAAATAGAAGAACCTCGCTTGCCAATGGGACACCTTCGAGGGGCACTTACCTTAAATGCTTGCCGAGGTGACAAGTAATACACACCTCCTATACCCTTCATGCTAAAAAAACGCATCAAAACTTCAAATGAAAGCTGCTCACTAATGCCATAGCAAGCAAGTCCTAGCCCCACCACCGACCTAATGGAGTTCGAGGTCAATCGGCATATCGAATCTGAAAATATTCTCAATGTTCGAAATATGGGAGCTAGGGGATACCTAAGGCCGCCTTTCAAGCTTCACTATAAACAGTTATAAATCCCTCCGGAGAGCAATCGCTCTATCCGATTTTTGCAGCAGGCACCACCATGCGTCCCCCGGAATATGAAATTCCGATGCTATCTTACAGACCTCAGCGGCGGTTAAAGAAGAACTAGCATCCCTAATCTTATAACTATCCCATACAGGTGGTATCACCGGAACCCTAGCACTAATACCTCTAGATCTACCCGACAGGGTATAACAGATATAATCCTTAAATTCCATCTCACTATCAGCGGAAGAAGATGACCGGGCAGAACCAGATATCTCTACCGGAGAAGACGTAGAAGAAGAGGAGGAAGACATACTTACTTTTTAAATGAGGAATTTTGCTTTTTCGACGAAGTTCTGAAATAAGTTCGAAGAATTTCAATTTTTCTATGGAGCAAAATGGATATGGAAGGAAGTGAACAGTTTCTCTATTCTCTGATCTATTTAAAGTAACGTAGGCGCCCAAAAACTGCCTATTCAACTTCCCACGTGGCTAACCGTACGAGGTAATCGTAGCGTGATAAGTTAACCCAAGTCGTCTCTCAAGGAAAACTTAACAGGGCCATTGTTCGTGTCGCACACATAAAGCAATTAAATCCTAAACATTCTAATACCAACGAGGGTTTGAAACATGCAAGAATTGAAATATGGAAAAGAAACAGCAATCCTAGGCCAGGGGTTGTCAATCCCGAGCTAAACTAATAAAGAGATAAATCTAAACCAGAGGTTGTCAATCCCCAGTTGAACTACGAAAGCAGGATAAATCGAAAGCAACAAACAAAGCAATAGCAAACCTATTCTTAGGGTTCGTCAAGCCCTAATCTAAGTCTACTTGTAAATGAACAATAAACATCAATCAACCAACAAGACATGAATTAATCGAAAGCAGGATAAATCAAAGCAATATAAATTGATAGAAACACGAGAACAATCCATCATCACTATGAATTGAATCCAATAAAATACCAATTGCATGAAATGTAAATTAATCTCAAACAAGAACCTGTAAATCCTAAAACATAAATTGATAAACTAAATCATTCGATGAAAACGGAAACAGAATTAAAACTAATGATTATCTGCTTGTGTCGATCCGTTGAAGCTCCCGAAAATAGTTGAAGAGAACAAAAAAATGGCGAGAGGCGCCGCTGCTGCGTGCGTGAAGAAAAATCGAGAATCGAGCACTCCGCCAAAATGACCTAGCACATATATATATATATATATATATATATATATATATATTAAATCGATCAACGCCGCTCGTGGTGAGCGCCGGTTCGTAAATCATTCGACTTGAAAGCGAACGCCGGCCGGGTCCAAGCGCGAGGAAAATCATTATGCCTCACAAATGAGCTACCGCTCATTGTGAGCGCGCGAGAGAGCTAGCGCTGGAGGATCGCCGAGCGAACAGCAGCTGCGGCGCTGGCCGGAGACGCGCTGGGAGCCGGAGGTCGAACGCCGGTTTGAGAAGAACGTGCACGCGAGCAAGATTTGGCGAGCGTGCGTTGGAGGTGAACGCCGGTTGGCTGGCGAGCGGGCGCTGGCGCTAGGGATGGAGGCAGCGCACGCTGGCTGGGAGCAGCGGGCGCGGAATGGCCGAAGCGTGCGAGGAAAATTGCGACGCTGGCGGTAGTCTAGCGCCGGGCGCTGGAGGTCCAGCGTCGGACGGGCGCTGGGCGTGGCGATGCGTGCGAGAGTCTTGGCGCTTAGGCGCTGGCGGCGAGCGCCGGGCTCCCATCGCCGGACGGAGGCGTGGCCGGAGCGGGCGCCGAGGTTTGAGCGGCGCCTGGTTGCGCTGGGGTGAGCGAGGGGCGAGTCGAGGCGAGCGAGCGCGCGGGAGAGAGGCGAATCATTGGATTTGTATACCGAAAGCGCTTTGGTTGAGCTTGTATACAATGTTTCCTCGTTACCACTATTACAATCTCCTATCCGAAATGAATACTTGATTGCTTATATTCGTGTCCCCTTATCTCATATATGTTAGATCATACAAGGTGTAGAAGATCACGTAAGTCTCGTATGATTGGTCAAGCTTAATGAGATATAAAAGTTTCACACCGAGACGACTTAAGGACGAGTTGTCGGTTTAGCCGCAGATAGATAAGAAGTGACTCGACTTAGTTGTTTGTCTATGCCGGTACGCCTCGACGTATTGAAGGATCACAAAGGAGATGAGTTCTTCTTTCCGACCGTCGTGAAGAACCAAGATCTCGTGACTTACGATGATCTAAACCTCGATAAGGTATTAGGTGAGTATGAGTTGTCGCCCATCACTTTGACTTGTTACAAGTGAGGGTTATATGTTCTAACCCAAGATTCTCCGATCTCGGTGGTGGCGTGTTTGATGTCACGCTAGTTATCTCAGACGAGTCACCGTATCCGCTAAGGATGATGACGCCCCTTAAGGAGCTCAAAGGTTTATTGTACTAAACCCCGCAGTTGAGTTAGCTCAAGTACAATAATAAGGTCGAGTGGTACTACTTAAGGAAATAAAGTTATTAATCGCTTTAAGCAATGATTGCTATAAATGATTAATGGACGCTCGATATCTTAAATACGGGATTCAGAATGTCTAAGTGCAAGCCCGACTCAACTTCGTAATAAAGGGTAAGTCAACATTCTTTCTCTAGTGGCATGATCGAATGTTTATAAATTAATTTATGTTCGGGTCAACATAAGATAATTAATTTATTTGAGGCCCATCTTTATTCCTCAGATTTGATCCCTGGTCGGCCCATCTAGTTCCGTAGCTAAGGAAAATCGGCGCCTCATGCTCTCAATTGGCAAGATTTTATTCTCTTTATCCACAAGGATATAATTATATTTATGGTATATGATAGATCCTTTCCATATAAGATTATGGTAATAATCTTGAGAGTATGGAAATAATCCTAAGAGTATGGAAATAATCCTAAGAGTATGGTAATATTCCATATAGATTATGGTAATATTCCATATAGATTATGGTAATATTCCATATAGGATTAAGGTAGTGCATTATAAATATAAGGTATGAGATAATGTCTAGGTTAATGCTCACATATTGAAAGCAAGAATTTCGCCATCTCATATTGTGAGAGAATTATCGAAAATTTAGTGAGAGCAAGGGTGATTTTCCAAGCATTCTCCATAGATCGCCCTCACCGACGCTGGAGATTGGGCAATCGGGATACAGCCCGTAAGGTCAAAGCACGAGTCCGATCCGTCCGATCCGCTCGATCCGCTCATCTCGCTCCGCCGACCTCTTCGCATCCAAAGGTAAACACGTGAAAACCCCAACGTGTTGCGATTTAATTATATAGACGCATGCTAGGTTTATAATCAATGTATGGTGAATTAAACACCCAAGATGGATCCTCGCAGGGTTAACATATATTTTCCCTACACTGGTATCGAGCCCCGATCGTAATTCGCTCGCTGGATTAATTCACGCTGATTAATACGCGCGCTTATTTAATTGTGGATCCGCTGCTCATCGTGGCTCGCTTTGTTGTTGTTGTTGGTTTTGTTTTACACCACGAGAAAATCCGTGGTTAGATTAGATTTTATTATGTAAATCTTATCTCGTAAAAGAAGAACGAAGACGAACGAACGAAGAACGAAACGACGGAAAAACAGGTTCTCTACCGTGTTCGGGTGGTTTCATGAAGCGAGTCTCGCGGTCGCTAGGGCGATCGCGAGGGCTGCGGGCGACGGGCGGCGCTCGCGATCCCCGGCGCTTAGCGAGCGAACTCGCGGTCGCGAGGATTACCCGCGAGGCCGCGCGGCCGCGGCGAAAGCTACGGGCGACGGGCGCGCCGCTGAAACCCGGCGCCATGAAAGCGCATCATGGTCGCGAGGTATGGCCGCCGGGCGACGGCGTCTCTCGCGCACGCTCGCGCTGGGCGCGGTCACAGCACGCGCAGCTCGACGGGTCACGATCGCGTTAGCGATCAGCGAGGCAGCCATGGCGAGCACGCGGGCAGGCGGCGCGCGAGGTCGGGCGCGATCGGGCTTAGCCCAGCGCTGCCCAAGACTTTTGGGCCGACCGCCCGCACCCGTTTTTCCGCACTTCCGTCCGCGCTCGCGCACGCGAGGCCCATTTGTTGAATCCGTCCGCGCCCGCACGCGAGGTCTGCTCAAGTTTAATTGCACTTTGTAAATCTATGTAATAGATTAGATTTAAATGTACGTGTGTTTCACGATTGGCCGCCGATGAACGCTTTATTTTATTTTTATCGCTCATTTGCATGTCGTGGATGTTTAAATAATGCAGAGTATGCTATGTATGTTTATATTACGCCGACAAACCTTAAGTGTTTTACGAATTAAATGCGCATAGTAAGCATGCTAGGTTTATCGCGCTTATCAAGCATATTTTAGAATTCTCATGAGCATGTTTTACATGTCGAGTTCTATAGAAAAGCATGCTAGATTACGTGATCTCGCATGGACAAACCTTTTGAATAAAAAGACTAAGCAAGCAACTCGACAAATTAATTTTTCAAATTAAAATGTCAAGACCTCCACTTTTGATCTCTAAACAAAGTGAGACGATCGTGAGTAAACGCCCACACGCTGCGGCTTGCTTGCACTGCTTATCATAAGTTTGTTAGATGAGATTTCTAAATAAAACATTTTAAATCTATCGAGAAGTGGGAGTTTCATGTAAACGCCCACACGCTGCGGGCTTCAGTATGTGCGATTTTCATAAGTTCTCTAGAGATAGATATAAATGAGATAACAAAAGAATTTGAATTGGAAGCGGTATGGTCCGAGTGAGTATACCAATTCTAAGAATTCATCTTCTCGTTAAAATTGTGGTCATTGCTTAGACATCACCTCAAGTACAACTTCCGCCAAGTCCCTTCGTGATAGTGATGTGGTCTAGTAAGGTCCAATCATTAATTTCATTTGTCATAAGGATAAGTTGACATGGATTGAAATTAAACGACTAAAAGGTATATTTTAGTCCGGTCGAGGGGTTCATGTGTAAACGCCCACACGCGGGCTTGTATGTGGAATTCCTCACGATTGGAGGTTTCAATTAATATTGTTTTATCAAAAGGTTACAATATTATTGTTACGAATTATATGCGATCGTATGCTTATGTGTTTACATTATCGCTTCGATATGTCTCTTACGCCGATTATCAATATGCTCGCACAAAACTGCTATCCGTCCAAATTTTATCGAGTGGAAACGAAACATGGAATATGTTCTTATCGTCAAGAACACATGTTTGTTCTCACTACTCCTAAACCCGATGCCCTTATCGACGATCGACTAATGAGCAATGAGAGTCAAGCACTTTGAATAAGTCAAACAATATGGCTAAATGCTATATGATGACTACGATGTCCAAAGGTTTGCACCGCAAAGATCGGGCCGATGGCGACGCGATCGATATTTGGTCAAGTCTCGAGAGTAAGTTTGGGCAATGGATCGACAATCCGCCCACACAATGAGAGAAATCTTGGCGTGTAAGATGGAAGAAGGAAGTTCGGTCCATGAACATGTCTCCCACACGACTCATCTCATGGATAGTCTTGATCGCTGGGAGGAGGTATTGACGGCGGCCAAGGTCGATATCATCCTCAATACACCGCCCAAGTCTTTGAGAACTGCGTGAATGCGATCATGAGCAAGACCGAGTTTACACTTAGTCGCTGTTTAATGATCCCGCTGTCATGGAAGGAGTTATGGAAAAGGAGCACATGCTCTGCTAGCACATCTAAGGGCCCAAAATTTTCGCTGCAAAATGGAAATAGAAAAGGGGTGCCAAAGGTGGTAAAGGCAAGGAAATAGTGGAGTAATGGGAGCAAGAACATGGTTGCCACCGGAGGCTTGAAGAAGCCAAAGGAGAAGCGGCAAGTGCTTCAAGCGGGCAAGATCGGGCATTGAAGGCCAAGTGCCCTATGCTCAAGGCTCAAGGTACGCTGCTTGCTTTAGTAACGGAAACATGTTTAGCGACTTGTTCTACCCATTCTCGGGTAGTAGATACGGGCGAATCGATCATGTTTGTTACACCTGCGTGGGTTCCTACGGACAAGGGAGTCGTTTGATGGCGAGATAACGATTCCATGGGCAACGCGCGAAAGTCAAGTCGCTGCAGCTTGGAGATGTTTTTATGTTTTGGGACAACAGCTTTAGTTTTGAAAGACGCTTTATATGTGCCGGATTTTCATGAACCTTGTTTCTGCTTTCAAAATTATTTACTCATGGATATTCTCGTTATTTTTGATAGTGGTGTTTCTATCATAAGAAATGATGAAGTTATCTCGTGTTGGCACTTTATATAATTCGCTTTATACTATTTCTCGCAAAACATAATACCTATAACTATGTCAGATCTTCATCAAACCCTAAAAGAGAAAGTTTTCTTCGAAGATGACTCTACTTTTCTCTCGGCATCTTAGATTAGGTCACATCAATCTAAATAGGATCCAAAGACCGGCTAAGAATGGAGCGTTGGTAATCTCACTACATCTGCTCCCACCGCGAATCTCAGATAGAAGGTAAGATGTCGACTGCACCCTTCAAAGCGAAGGGTTATAGAGCCACGTAAATGTTGGAGTTAGTCCATTTCGACCGTGGACCAATGTCCACACAAGCTCGTGGAGGGTACGAGTATTTTGTCACTTTCATCGACGACACTCAAGGTACGGATACGTATACCGCTTCACCGCAAGTCCGAATGCTTTGAGAAATTCAAAGAGTTTAAGGCGGAAGTGAGACGGCTAGGTAAAGTATCAAGTCATCATGGTCTCGATCGCGTGGCGAATACCTCAAGAACGTAGTTTATGGACTATCTAGTGAAGTGTGGGATTACATCCCAACAAGATTTCACCGGCACACCACAAAAAATGGTGTGTCGAGCCAAGAAATAGGACTCTTTTGGAAATGGTTAGATCTATGACGAGTTATGCTACATTGCTTATTTCGCTCGGGGTATGCCTTAGAGACGGCGGCATACTTGTTAAATCTAGTACCGCCCAAGTCACCGAAAAGACCCCTTCGAGTTGTGGTTTGGGCGAAGCCCGCTTTAAGCCACATAAGGATATGGGGCAGCCCAAAGACACGCCGAACAAGAAAGTCGACAAGTTGGAGGCTAGATCCGACGCAAGGTCGCTTTATCGCTATCCTAGAGGAACGAAAGGTGGTTTATTCTATAGTCCTAAGGATCGAAGGTCATTATTAGACTAATGCCCGATTCTTAGAAGAGGATTATATGAAAAATCATAAGTCCAAAGTTGAAATCATTCTTCAAGAATTAGAAGATGATCGATTCCACCACCGACAGCCAAAGGTACGAGATGTCGAGTCTAGTGGAGGATCGACACCGATACTTCAAGAAATTGAAGTGGGTCGAGTTCCACCGAGATACCGACTGCATAAGTGGTACCTACACACAAGTTGTGCAAGTTAGAGAACCACAAGTATCTCGCACCCACCGCTGCTATTGTGCTCAGAACCTCGTCAGTAGTGGGAGGGTTGTTCGTCAACCCGAGCGATTTATGTTCGTGGGTGAATCTTCGATTTAGTCCCACAGATTTAACTTGCAATAATCGACCCATGGACATACAAGGAGGCGATACAAGATATTGATGCAAGATCATGGCACACCGCTATGGACTTAGAAACGGAGTCCATAACGGCTATGGATGTATATGAAAGACACTCTACCGATGGCAAGGAAGCCATAGGTAGTAAGTGGATATACAAGAGGAAGAGAGATTCGATGGAGAGGTTTCGCTTTTAAAGCCGTGCTTGTGGCGAAAGGGTACACTCGCATTGAGGGCATCGATTTCGACGAGACATTTTCACCGTAGCAATGCTCAAGTCCATCGTAATTCTTCTAGCCATAGCAGCCCACTCAACCTAGAGGTTTGGCAATGGACGTTAAAACCGCTTTTCTAAACGGTTACCTTGAGGAAGGTAGAGACATCTATATGCAAAGAACCTCAAGGTTATGTGGTAAAGGGTGAAGAGCATCTAGTATGGAAGCTAAGTCCATCTACGGACTTAAGCAGCCTCCCGATCATGGAACTTACGCTGACGAGGTGGTAAAGTCCTATGGATTTACCCAGCTGCTCAGCGAGAGTTGTGTGTATCGTTAGATGTCAACGGTGATGTGGTATTTCTCGCACTTTATGTAGATGACATCCTTCTAGTCGGCAACAACGTGAAGTCATATCGACGAAAGAGTTGGCTATCCGATCGCTTTCAAATGAAAGACTTAGGAGATGCAGCCGATATTCTGGGATCAAGGTTTACCGAGATCGCAAGAAGAAAATGTTGAGCTTATCTCAGCGCCTTACATTGATATCGTGATTACTGCTTTAGTATGCGCACCGCCAAGAAAGGATTGCTACCTTCGCATATGGCGCTCCTTTATTCAAAACGCAATACCCATGACCGCAGCGAGATAGAGGAATGAGACAAGTTCCTTACGCTCACCGTAGGAAGTCTCATGTACGCAATGCTATGCACGAGGCCCGATATCCGCTATGCGGTAGGCATAGTAGCTAGATATCGCCTAACCTCGACAAGCTCATCGGATCGCAAGAAGCATATACCAAGCACCGAAAAGGACTCGAGATTATAGGCTAGTTTACCATGCAGATAGTCTAATGCCTTTGGGTTATACTGCACTGGATTTCCAAGTCGACCGTGATGAGAAAAGTCAACCCTGCCATGTGTTTACCTTGGGAGGTGGAGTCAGATCCTCAAGTGAGTGCAAAGCAATGATGCATTGCGGACTCTACCATGGAAGCCGAATATGTAGCCGCCTTGAGGCTTCTAAGGAGGTCAGATGGTTCAAGAACTACCTCATGGATCTAGATGTGGTACCGGTTTGCCCAAGAGTATCATAGTTTCATCGTGATAACTCGTGCAAGTGGCAAACTCGAAGGAACCACGGACCCACAAGGCGACTAAACACATAGAGAGAAAGTACCATGTCATACGAGAAATCGTTAGACGAGGTGACGTGGCCGATTGAAAAGATTGATACGACGGAAAATCTAGCGGATCCATTCACGAAGAGCCCGCCGCAAAAGTCTACGATGGACACGTTAGAGGACTCGATTGCGCTTGATGGCACCCACTTAGAAAGGAAACTTTGTATGTTGTGGGAGAAGCAAAGTGATGGTTGTTTGTAATAGCTAGTAGAAAGACACATTGTATACTAAAAGTTTGCTTTAGTATAAGTGGGAGATTGTTGATTTGTATACCGAAAGCGCTTTGGTTGAGCTTGTATACAATGTTTCCTCGTTACCACTATTACAATCTCCTATCCGAAATGAATACTTGATTGCTTATATCTCGTGTCCCCTTATCTCATATATGTTAGATCATACAAGTGTGTAGAAGATCACGTAAGTCCGTATGATTGGTCAAGCTTAATGAGATATAAAAGTTTCACACCGAGACGACTTAAGGACGAGTTGTCGGTTTAGCCGCAGATAGATAAGAAGTGACTCGACTTAGTTGCTTGTCTATGCCGGCACGCCTCTCGACGTATCAAGGATCACAAGAGATGAGTTCTTCTTTCGACCGCCGTGAAGAACCAAGATCTCGTGACTTACGATGATCTAAACCCGATAAGGTATTAGGTGAGTATGAGTTGTCAGCCCATCACTTCGACTTGTTATGGGTGAGGGTTATATGTTCTAACCCAAGATTCTCCGCATCTTGGGTGGTGGCGGTTGTATGTCACGCTAGTTATCTCAGACGAGTCACCGTATCCGCTAAGGACGATGACGCCCCTTAAGAGAGCTCAAAGGTTTATTGTACTAAACCCCGCAGTTGAGTTAGCTCAAGTACAATAATAAGGTCGAGTGGTACTACTTAAGGAAATAAAGTTATTAATCGCTTTAAGCAATGATTGCTATAAATGATTAATGGACGCTCGATATCTTAAATACGGGATTCAGAATGTCTAAGTGCAAGCCCGACTCAACTTCGGTAATAAAGGGTAAGTCAACATTCTTTCTCTAGTGGCATGATCGAATGTTTATAAATTAATTTATGTTCGGGTCGAACATAAGATAATTAATTTATTTGAGGCCCATCTTTATTCCTCAGATTTGATCCTGGCCGGCCCATCTAGGCCCGTAGCCAAGGAAAATCGCGCCTCATGCTCTCAATTGGCAAGATTTTATTCTCTTTATCCACAAGGATATAATTATATTTATGGTATATGCATAGATCCTTTCCATATAAGATTATGGTAATAATCTTGAGAGTATGGAAATAATCCCAAGAGTATGGAAATAATCCCAAGAGTATGGTAATATTCCATATAGATTATGGTAATATTCCATATAGATTATGTAATATTCCATATAGATTAAGGTAGTGCATTATAAATATAAGGTATGAGATAATGTCTAGGTTAATGCTCACATATTGAAAGCAAGAATTTCGCCATCTCATATCGCGAGAGAATTATCGAAAATTCTAGTGAGAGCAAAGGGTGATTTTCCAAGCATTCTCCATAGATCGCCCTCACCGACGCTGGAGATTGGGCAACCGGATACAGCCCGTAAGGTCAAAGCACGAGTCCGATCCGTCCGATCCGCTCGATCCGCTCATCTCGCTCCGCCGACCTCTTCGCATCCAAAGGTAAACACGTGAAAACCCCAACGTGTTGCGATTTAATTATATAGACGCATGCTAGGTTTATAATCAATGTATGGTGAATTAAACACCCAAGATGGATCCTCGGGGCGAGGGTTAACATATATTTTCCCTACAGAATCAACGCGCGCGCATGTTGAACGTGCGAGGTAAATAATACCAGTCTGTAACTCAGCACCAACTGGGCGTGCGCGGGCGAAGGGTGCTGGGCGATGCTGGCGCGCAGACTCGTCCGTGCGACGGGTGTCCGTGCGCGACTTTGACGATTTAGCCCGTTCTCCCTCGTCTGAACTCGGATTTGCGATCCGTTTTCGCCTATGAACTCCTGTCGAAATGCTCTTCAATTATACATTATTCTTGGTAGATCCATTTCATCCTATTTTATGCCATTTTCTACAAAATTTCGAAATAAACGAAATAAGTCCGAATCGATAAATATTAATCAAACCAACGACATAACTAGGACAAACCATTAAAATTGACATGTAAAATAATACCAAGAATAAGCACAAATTCATACTAAACAACTCCCCCACACTTATCCATTTGTTTGTCCTCAAGCAAAGTCTATACAAATAAGAATAGAGAAGGTAATTCTTGCAACTCAACTCTTATTCTAATCAATCAAACCTTATTGCTTTTCCCCCACACTTGGTGTTTACGTATTCAAAGATAATGTGAAATAAATCTAGGATGGCAAATGATTTCCAATAAATAAAAAGGAAAATTTCGCCGCACTCCAACTCTCCGTTAGGGGTGAACTAACTAATGTGGTCATCTTTAGCAACAAGTTCATTTTTAAAACACAAAGAATGTTTTAACAGATTTTGGAACAATATTCGAAAGGTGAACCCTCGATGAACTCGAGTCTCCTATCGTGGTTTCCCATGTCCATTTCTCAATTTACGAGAAAGAGCGACAGAATCCCATCCTCCATTTCAACAATCTCAACAAAACAAATTTATACTTTTTCTTTTTCTTTTTCTCTTCCATTTTTTTTTTGGTATTTATATAAGGAGACAAGTATATAGACGACCACAATGTTAACACTACCCCTAACATTAGCCGGACAAATCACATCAATTTTCCCCTATTCATTTTCTATCAATCACAATCTCGTCAATTCACATTACACTCAAATCATAAATCGCCAAAAGTCTCGGAAATTCAAAATCAATTTGACCAATACCACAGAGTTCAGATGCAACAATCAAAATCCTAACTTATTCGCATAGACACAAACTTGAGTCCAATCAATCAAAATAAGCACAAGGGCACATCATTAAGCATACAAAAATATATATGATACGCACACAAAACTGAGTAATCATCCCCCACACTTAATTTGAGCACTGCCCCCAGTGCTCCAAACATTAAAAGCACAAATAGACCATAGAGGATAATACTTCCCTGATAATCGACGAGTGTGCGCTACAGAGTTGGAGCATCACAGCTTTATCTCACCGCTGATGAAAATACGCAAACCCTTCTTCCCAATTTCGAGCAAAACTAACACAAAGACAACAGACAGATCAAAGAACAACGAAACAAGCAAAAAGAGAAAGAAAGAAAAGAAAATAAAAATCATGGGTAACTCCCACGAAGTACTCAGTTTAATGTCGTGAGCCCGACGTGTTCCGGTCAACGACGGACTATCCATAGTCCTTCACCTGCAGGAATACCATCTCAGCCAGAGCATCAGTAGCAACCATATAAGAACGAGAGATAGTAAAGAAAGCAAGTAATACATCAATTAAGCTCAATTCAAACATCCTATTTTCCAAAGTAAAATAGATAACTTCAACTCCTACAACAAGAATACTTTGTAAATTAGATGTTGACAAATTATAGAAACTACCTCAACCTTTGTCCTTTCTTCATCCTCCTCCAAGTGTTTGGGTAGCTCTTTCACCTCCGAGTGAGTTTTGCATGTCATCAACTTCGAGTGCCCACTCTTTCTCGTCACCGCCCCGGTATCAACTTCCTCGTGGCTCGATTTTGCTCCTCATCCTCACGTGCCCATTCTTCCACCATTTCCACCTCCTCCGCTGCAGCTGCTCGTCAGTGTCTCTCCAACCCACCTCAATAATTGGGTCACTTTCTAGAATAGTGACCACCGACTTGATCGGATTGGGTTGGAAGTTCCTCGCCGCAAGTTGATGCCGATACACAACCAACTTTTCAACCATCGCCTCAAGACGTGCCTCTAAACGCCAAGAGTTGCGCCTCTAGCATCCAATCTCGACCGGTAATCAATAAACGCTGCACCCATATCTCCAATGGCGAACTCGATGGTTCGCTGAGCCTCATAGGGTGAGCTTGAAGCCCCTATTGCATCTTGTTCAATAACTCATCCAGCCTTCTCGCCATCATTTCTAATTTCGCCTCTAAGCGTCGATTTTGGTGTCACAAGATCCGACCGTTGTTGGCGAGTCTCGAATCAATTTCGCCCATATCATCTAACGGATACCTATGAGGTGGTGGTGGGTGTGGTGGTGAATAAAACTCCCGCCGCGGGTGGTACCACTTTGTTCGTGGAGGCGTGGTCATGTGGATCACACCATCCATAATCATGTTGTGGGTTCCAATATTCCGGTCAGTCAGGAGGCGGCCGCCGCGATCCCAACATCCCAAAGCGGGTTGGTTATTCCACCCCAACCATATTGTTGCTCATAAACCGCGGATATCCTCAACATAATCGAACCGGGCTCCTTCTTCGCATCATGGGAGGTGGTTGATCCCAATAGGGATTGGAGGCTTGATCCTCATAGAGTGGTGGAGGTGGTTGGTCCCAAGAAGGATCATAGGCATGCCGCTCATAGCCCAACGGATATTCTCATATTAGCCGACTGGGCTCCTTCTTCGCAAGAAGAATTTGCCCAATACGACGAACTCTCCTTCCCCACCGGGTCGACCATATTCGCATCGCTGATAACCCCGCATTAATGCACACCAACAAAAAAAAAAGATCACACGCACTGTGGGAGAAAATAGCAAATGTAAAGAAAAGAAACACGTAAAACAAACAACACAAACAATATGCCTAAAGTTTCCCCGAACGGCGCTAAAATTGATCGAGCTAAAACACACTCAAATTCACTCGCAATCGCATTTAGGTAATCGTGGCGTGATAAGTTAACCCAAGTCGCTCTCAAGGAAAACTTAACAGGCCATTGTTCGTGTCGCATACATAAAGCAATTAAATCCTAAACATTCTAATACCAACGAGGGTTTGAAACATGCAAGAATTAAAATACGGAAAATAAACAAGAATCCTAGGCCAGGGGTTGTCAATCCCGAGCTAAACTAATAAAGCGATAAATCTAAACCAGGGGTTGTCAATCCCCAGTTGAACTAAGAAAGCAGGATAAATCGAAAGCAATAAACAAAGCAATAGCAAACCTATTCTTGTGGTTCGCTGCCCTAATCTAAGTCTACTTGTAAATGAAAAATAAACATCAATCAACCAACAAGACATGAATTAATCGAAAGCAGGATAAATCAAAGCAATATAAATTGATAGAAACACGAGAACAATCCACTGTCACTATCAATTGAATCCAATAAAAATACCAATTGCATGAAATGTAAATTAATCTCGAAACAAGAACTGGTAAATCCCAAAAACATAAATTGAAAACTAAATCATTCGATGAAAACCGAAACATGAATTAAAACTAATGATTATCTGCTTGTGTCGATCCGCTGAAGCTCCCAAAAATAGTTGAAGAGAACAAAGAAAATGGCGAGAGGCGCCATGCTACGCGTGAAGAAAATCGAGAACCGAGCGCCCCACAAAATGACCTATATATATATATATATATATATATATATATATTAAATCAGAGTGAATGCCGGCTCAGGGTGAGCGCCGGTTCAGAAATCATTCTGACTTGAAAGCGAATGCCGACTGGGTCCAAGCGCGCGAGGGAAAATCATTCTACTCACAAATGAGCGCCGCTCATTGTGAGCGCTACGAGGGAGAAGCTAGCGCCGAGGACCGCCGAGCGAACAAGCGCGCTGGCCGGAAACGCGCACGGGAGCCAAGGCCGAACGTCGGTTTGGAGATGAACGTGCGCGCGAGCAAGATTTGGCGAGCGCGCGTTGGAGGTGAACGCCGTTTGGCTGGCGAGCGGGCGCTGGCACTGGGGATGGAGACAACGCGGCTGGTCGGGAGCAGGCACGGAATGGCCAAGCGGCGAAAAATTGGGCGCTGGCGGTAATCGAGCGCCGGGCGCTGAGGTCCAGCCGGACGACGGGCGCTGGGCGTGGCGATGCGCGAGGTGTCGGGTTAGGCGTGAAGGCGCTGGCGAAGCGCCGGGCTCCCAGCCGCAGACGGAGGCGGCCGGAGCGGGCCCGAGGCTTGAGCGGGCGCTGGTTGCGCGAAGGCGGCGAGGCGAGTCGAGGCGAGCGAAGCGCGCGGGAGAGAGCAATCAACGCGCGCATGTTGAACGCGCGAGGTAAATTCTCTGAACGCGCACTGTAACTCGGCGCCGACTGGGCGTGCGCGGGCGAAGGGTGCTGGGCGATGCTGGTGCGCAGACTCGTCCGTGCGACGGGTGTCCGTGGCGCGACTTTGACGATTTCGCCTGCTTCTCCTCGCTCAACTCCGACGGCGATCCGCCGCCTATGAACTCCTCGTCGAAATGCTCTTCAATTATACATTATTCTTGGCAGATCCGTTTCATCCTATTTTATGTCATTTTCTACAAAATATCAAAATATACGAAATAAGTCCGAATCGATAAATATTAATCAAACCAACGACATAACTAGGACAAACCATTAAAATTGACATGTAAAATAATACCAAGAATAAGCACAAATTCATACCAAACATGCACGCGTGTTTCGAGCGCCCACCAACCGCCTGGCACATATGACGTATTCTAGGACGAGCTGACATACCAATTTAATCATGCAATCATCACTCTGACTCCAGCCTGGTTAGCTCAGTCCGGACCTCGGCATCCTCTTAATCAATGAGGACTTTCCACTTCCAGGTCGGTCAACCACTTCGGCATCCTCTCTCATTCAATGAAGACGTTCCGCCTGTGCCTGGCCAACCACCCCGGCATCCTCTCTCATTCAATAAAGACGCCCGCCTGTGTTGGTCAACCACCCTCGGATCCTCTCTTATTCCATGAAGACGCACTTCCGTGTCGATTAACCACCTCGGTATCCTCTTACTCAACGAGGATGTCTCCATCCACCTTCAGCCCGACTACCCACCTCGGCACGCCGTCAATGTCAATCCGGACGTCGACAAATCACCCAAGTCGCTCGACCTTGACATTCTCCTCGACGAAGGATATCGCCATCCACTTCGGACACTCAGTCGGACATCAAGAATGTCCAATGCGATGGAACGGCAAAACATCCAACTCGCCGACTCGCCAATCATCGATTCCAATCCCGACATCAAAAGGAGGAGAATCTTCGACAATAACTTCAGTCAAGCAACAACCAGCCTCGGCAAAATACGCTTGTTACTCGACTAATTGGGGGGGGGGCTATGATGGGATATGGCCTAACCGCTCAAGCCCAATAGCAGGCCCAAGTGAACTGGGCCTGACCTAACAGACGGCCTACGCGGTTATGCCCAAAGCCCAACATCTAAACCCTATTCAAGATCAAATCCAAGAAGAGATATTAAAGGAGATATTCAAGGATCAAGATTATCTTCAGAGATCGGATCCCACAAGGCAAGGGATCCACAACAATCTATAGTGATCCACAACATGTATAAATAGAGGTTAGATTGAAGGTAGAAGGGTTAGCAACTGTTTGAATACTCGAGCTTTTAGATACACTCATCAGAATCGCTATAGTGAAAGTATTGAGGAATCACCTCCGTGGACGAGATCTTTCTCTTGATCGAACCACGTAAAAGCCTCTCGTGTTCTTTACTGTTTTCATAAATCTCGCACACACAAGATTTATCAATATTTATATATATATGGAAGAGTTCAAATGAAAACTTTCTCCTACACGTTAACTAGGAACCAATCTAAATCGTTTATTCTTTACGATCAACGGTTATTACTTTACTATTTTCTATTTTATTTTAATCATTTCCTTATAAAAAATGATAGCGAAGTAAATTTAATTATAATATAACCGAAAGGTTCCTACAATTATGGGATCAGTCCATGTCTACAACATTTAATTATTTTAAGAAGATTTTCTCTCTCTATTATCTTTTTGTTGTTATTGTATCATTAATGTGTATTACTAAGTAGCAAACTATACAACTAAAACTATTGTAGCAAAATAAATCCTTATAGATTCACTAATTTTCAATTAAGATTTACTAATCCCTAATTCAAAATTATTAATCCATAAGCATCAAGTCATTACAAATACGCAATTCGAAAGCATAATAAATAGCATTCTAATAACAAAATGTAACCTTCATTTGTTTATAAATAAGCATACCTCTTGCTTAATTAGATATTATTATAATAAGAACCTTTTAAGTAAAAAAAAAAAAAGTTAATTAGCATTTTAATAATCATACATAAGCTTCAATTATGTATAAATAAGCAATTTAATATTCATTCATTCGTTACATATATAACAAGATTAACTAATAACACGAACCTTATAAATATGAATATAATAAGTAAATTCTCATATCATAATAATTTAAACATGGCATTAGATGTATGTTTAAATTATGGATGGGAAGATTGATACGCCAAATCACATTATTACCTCCATCGTTGACTAAGGAAAGATATTATAGCAATCTAATATTCTTAATCTAAATAGATAGCGTTAATCTTATATGTCTATATAAGTTTAATCAATGGTGTAAAATAGTTCAAATAATAATTTTTCTTTGTGTGCTAACTATGAATCGATCCGAGTCCTTTATTTGTTTTCGATCGATTGATAAGATTAATTTATGATTTGTAATTTGGTTAAATTTAATTATTATATATTAAAATTAATTAACCGAACACCTTATTTGTTAGGATCATGCAATCTGTTGTTTCTCTCTCATACAGGGAAGTAACCGTTTTTTAAATAAGAGATAACATAAATTCAATATTAAATATTCTCTCTCTCTGGTTTAATATATATGTAGATTTTGCTTACAATATTACATTTAATTGTGGCTTTGTATGTGTAAGTTGTTTAGATAATTACTTGCAAATTGCTTATCTATAATGAGAATGATGCTTACTATGAAATGACTAACAATTATGTTGATTATTTACGAATGACTTTTGGATTGCTTATTTATAATTAGAATGATGCTTAAACATGCTTATGTATTGCTTATTTTCATTAACCAATTATATAATTAGGGTTGTATCATATATTTAATTATGGATAAGAAGATAGACGTGAGATATAGGATCTCATATCAAATGTCGATTTCATTGGAGATTTAAATGGAGCAATAACAATACTATCCCACGTCCACTATGGAAACATAATTAGCAATTGAATATTTTTAATCCAACTAATAAGCATTAATCTGAACTGTCCTAATATATTAGATCAATGGTCTATAATAGTTCATAGTTAACACATAGGGATTGATTTATATTTTAATACATCCTTATATGTATATATATGGGTTAACGTGAAAATTATTTTTATCGTGAGACGTGATAACAAAAAAAAATGAATTTAGAGTGAAAATTAATGAATCTGCTGGAAAATTTACTGAGTCAAAAAAAAAAAATCTCCCCTCGTGAGATTTAAACCCTTGGTGAAAATTCTAAATTGTTTGACTCGATTGTTTTATCAGCCAATGCATTAACTTTCATAACGAATTCATTTTGTTCATAACTAATTTTCGTGGTTCTTAGTTGTTTTTGTTGTGTTTTTCTTTGGTTGTGTTTGATAACTTGGTTCCTTATCATTTTTTTTATATCTTTTGTTGGAATCATGTTAGGTTTCGGTTTGTGCAGGGTTTGAGCGTGTTTGAAGCTTTTGGGTGACAAAAAGTACAACCCAACACCGGACTCGACGTAGCCGGCGTTGGGTGCATCTTCGCCGCGTCGGATGAAAGACAGAGACCACACCCCGGCATTTGACTCGGCTGGGTCTTGGCCGGGTTTCAACTTTGGTCAAGCAGAAGCCCACTCCAAAGATCCGGTCCGGCTTGCATCCGGCGTTGGGTGCGACGTGCGGAATGGTCCAGAGAGTGCGCGTGTCCGGTGTGTAATACGCCGCGTCGATAAATACATTATATCGAATTATTAACTTTTAACGACTTCATTGACATCGTGTTTTAGTTTATCGAATAATTGATTCACTGCGTACTCGACGAACGAGAATCGATATCGAAATAAAAACATTAACCAACGTCGAGAATTAATACAGAAACGTGTCGAGCCAGATAAATTTATATCACGATATGTCGCATCACAACTTTTAAGAATTACATCAACCTTTTTACTTTTCAGCCACCTTTTTCTAAACCCTTACCATCAAATGTAACATCAACCTTACACTTTATACCCTCGTGTCACTAGCTTGTACCATACACCTTACAAGAATTAATATCATAACCAACAAACCTCATCCTTCCTCATTCCTCATTCTTTCGGTCAGTGCAAAAGAGAGGAGAATTCTAAGATTTCAAGTAATCCATCTCACTCAAATATTCTGCATTCAATATTCCAATTCTTATAATAAACTTGAATGCACTTGATTTCAGCTTTTAAATTCATTACACCAGCACCTTCAAAAACCAACAATCAAGGTACTTATCAAAATTCTTCTTCCGTTCAGTGCAATAAATGTATAAATGTAACTGTTCTTTCAATGCTATTGTCATGACCCGACTACCTAATCAGGTAATTAGGCCGTGACTCGGGTTTAAGAAGAAAATTTAACGACAACAGGCTCAAACATGTGTCATGAGAAAAGATGACTACAACTTTCGTCATAAATAAATAAAAAATTTATGGTTTCAAGAGGTGAAATGTAATTTGACAAAGGTTAAATTTTGATCATCAACCACAAGGAAGAATCTAAGGAGAATGACAACGACTGAGGACCATATTCACAATGGAATAATCAATATGAAGAATGTACATAATTGAGCATGCTTCGAAAACTTTAAGAATTTATCCACAATTCAAATCATAACCGAGCATTGAACATGATCATTTTATTCTAGCAGAACATATAACAAGTGAAGGCCAAAGTTCGGCAACGGAAAGTGTGGTTGAGAATTATGTGTGAAGACATAACTCTCTGGGCATCAAAAACAGGTGATCATCAAATGAATAACATCAAAAATTCTCAATATTATCATGAATCAAATTACTCAGAGAAGCTCCTTCGCGCAACATTCGATTCCAGCATTCTCTCCAGCTCAACCTGCATATTTAGAAATATATGCAGGGCATGAGTACAAAAATACACTCAGTGGGTATACGCCAAAAACATTTAAAACTTTACCCTTAGGGCTATATTCTTGACTTGCCATAAGAATAAACTTATGCAGGGTTTTTATTGAAATTACCTGCATAGGGTTTCTCAAAATCTGTTCATGCATGCTCATATCATTATATCATAATCTCATCATATCATATGCATATGCATGTTTCATGTCTGCATGCAGCTTTCTTTTTCTTCCCATATCCACATATTTTTTTCTTTGTGTTGATCCGAGGAGTAGACCTCCTCAACACACTTTAACTTCACATACCCGAGTTGGTCCCGGCGATCTCAACTTCGGTCATACCCGACGCTGGTAATTTCTTTTTTCTTTCTTTCTTTTTCGTGGATAGTAGTGCATTATGCTCATGCTCATGCTCAAAACATTGGCAAGTCAATCAACTTTCAAATCAATGCATATCATAAAATCTCATGTCATTTTTCATGCCTAATCATATCATATCATGTCATTTGAAAACATTTAAAAGCATAAGCATACTTTTATAGAAAATACTTATACCCACCTGGATGTTTCTTAAAGCTAAGGAACTAATTCTCAATTCCATTTCTTTCTTTATCCATATTTTATCCTCATAAAACGGCATAAATGCCTATCAAGAACCAAACAAGAACAATCTCATCTTTAGTCGTCAACACGACTATATCTTTTCGATATCAAAACACCATGGTCTATCGACACCTGGGTCATTGCATCCTCTAACATCTTAGACATATAACAACTTTAGAAAGCTTCATAAGGCCAAACAAGCGCATAAGATTCATCTACACACGTAAGCCTTCTAATCTTATTCAAATACATGCGAATTCTAACAAAATTTCGGCAGCGTAACGTTTATAAAACGCATCGCCAAATCAACACCAAATCAACCAATATCTTCCCAACCTCCACCAAATCAACAAAATATGTCTCAATATGCATAGGAAACTCAATAACAAGCTTCAACTATCAAATCTTTGTCAATATTCGAAAATCCCCTTAAGACGTCACTTAAGGTCTAACGTCGAAAATTCATGTGAGACGTCATCTAACACCAACGAACCTATATAAATGCTCAAATATCATTAAATATGATCATTTTATCAACAAAATATAAAGATCAAAGCTTTGGCATTGAAAACCAATTTAATTTCGCTGACAAACTAAAATTTTGCCGTTTTTGAATACGTCGGCAGAAAAATCCGAATAAATCATTTTAGGCTTTATTCATATCATAGAGTTCAAATATGAAGTCAAAATGATCAAATAAAATAAAAAATCCAACAATATAAGGGCTAGGGTTTTCGGTCCTTTTTGGTATTTTCGTATACTTTGATTTCAAACGTTTTTCTTGTTCCAAACACGTTTATATCAATCCAATAACACATATATGAAGACAATTCAATCATAACAACATCATAAATTCAAGATCAAGGCATGCCCCTTTTTGAAAATTCCATGAATTTCAAAATAATAAACATATGCTTTACAAATTCAACGTTAAACAATACGATATCGTCGAATCTATCATATTATCCATAAATAATCAACAAAACATAATCCTTCATAATTATCTCCAAATGACCCAAAATATGATAAGAACATAGGAGCATTTTTTAAAAATTTAAACCAGACGTGTTCTAGCACTAGATTATACCTCTATTCAAGACCGATCGAAAATTCAACTACGGATCTTCCTATTTTCTCTCAATATTTTCTAGAATTTTCTGTGTGTGTGAGTGTGTGCGTGAGTTTGGGGCTGAAAATGAAGAAGAAAATGTGATAGAATGTTCTAAAGTATAAAGCTTATATTATGTAATAATTATTTAATTTTTGATTTTCTTTAAGTGGTGATTATTCACCACTTTTTCTAGAAGCTTTTTCTTTTCTTTTCTCATTTTCTTTAATATAAAATAATCACTTTTTTTTTGTAGAAAATAATTATAAATATTGTAGAATAATACATAACGTTTTTATCGCAAGAAATCGACACTAATTATCCGATAAAACAACCTCCATAATTACTCATAAACATCAAAATATACTTATTAAACATATGTTTGACCTTAAAAACCATTTTAAATATTTTGCTCTTCATCCGAGCTTGATCGGCAAACGCCGACGTCACAAAAACGTAGATTTTGAAATTATCAATTTTCTGAAATCAACACTTATTTGAGCATGTATCTATCATCTCAAGACTATTTAAATCTAGGTCTTCTTATGTTTAACTAGATTTAAGAATCTTATCCGATTCTATCTCAAATCACGAAATTTATCGCCTCAACTCAAGCTTAACGCAAAGCTTCTAACTTAACCAACTCTTTCTTAAGGATGCAATGCCCTTCTTAATAAGCTCTTAATCATGAGCTAATCTCTCTACGTAAAGACGGGTATTACATTCTCACCCCTTACAAAAATTTCGTCTCGAATTTAGCATGTCAAAAAAGCTCGAGCACTTTTTTATCATCTGATCTTTAACTTCCATGTCGTCTCTTCTCAATCATCATGCTTCCATACCGATCTAAGATGCATTCTGACTTTTCTTCGTAGCTTAAATCTTGTTCGCGAACATTTGTTCTCTTGAGATATGATGTGTTTTAGATTAAACACATATCTTCGTATCTGTGGCATATGGAACACATCGCGAATATTGTCGAGACTAGGAGAAAACGATAATCTGTAGACGACTAGCTAATCTTTCTGGAATCTTGAACAATTTGATACATCACGATAACTTCTTGGATTCTTGTCTTTCTTGTCATACAATTACGACCATTTCTTTAATCATGTCTGGTCCAAGCACTCTTCTTCTTCAAATGCGTTTTAAATAAAATGACGATCTACAATTTCTGCCATAGAAGACTTCATAGAGCGTCATATAAATCTTGGTTCTGATCTTGTCTTCTAACGTCTGGATGGTCCATTTAAATTGACCATCTATTGCGGATAAAAGCTACACTGCAATTCGATCTTGTATCCATTTTTATTATAACTCGTCCAAAACGAGATGTAAACTTGGAGTCTCTGTTCGAGATGATCGAGAAGAGCACTTCATATAAACTTACTATCTCTCGATGTACACTTGAGCTAACTTGTCAGCTCCATACATGATAAGAATCAGAATAACATAAGCGTATTTCGTGAGTCGATCGATTGTTACCCACGCTTCAATTTGGGTAACTAACAAATATGTCTTCTAATCCTTTTAACTTATATAGAGCATCACAAATTAATCTTCAGAATTTTCGATCATATACTGCGACAATCTTCTTTCTTTGCTTCATGATCGCAAACTAAATCTCTTTCTGTTTGCAGAATCCCGAGGTATACTTTTCATACGATTCTTTCTTGAATTGCTTTCACGTGAAATTCTTTAATTGCTCGAAAGAAAGAACTTTATGATGAAATCTTCATCCGAAAACTGTTAATCCTTCAACATCAACGATATACATAGGAGATATTCTTGATCAAAGCTCTCCAAAACTCGAAAACTCGCTCAATGAAACGAACTCATTCTTTAACATCAGCTGGGTTATCAACTTCATTGAGGATAAAGGATTTGACACAGAAACTCTGCCATTCTGAAATTGGTTTAAGGGAGAGAAAGTACAAGTGAATTTTGAAAAGAATTGCACTTTCTTATTTTTCCTATTCAGAATAAGGATTTCTTCTTCAGGGTGACATACTGCATTACAAATGAATACTAAAATGCAGCATATCTTGCTTATCAAAAAACAGGATAAGGGTTTTCAATCAACAAACAACTCAGGTCACAAAGATATTCAAAACAGGATAAGGGTTTCAATCAACTAACACAGTTAGATAACAAAATGATTGTATAAATATCAAGGAAAGAAAATTGCATCTCTGAGGACCTTTACAAAAACAAGGGAAAACTTTGCCATTTGGGGTTTTTGTATATGGATGCTTGGATATCTCTCGCAAAACACATCCGATATGATTATAACTATCAGCTCTCACTCTGTTCCCAAAAGGTTGTCTTCCAAAAGATACTTGACCGATATCCAGGGTTGTTGCTGTGCTGTGCCAACAACTTGTACAACTTGAGTTCATACACAAAAATTTTGAGACACTTGGGGTCTCGATAAACTAACTTGAATCTTTTTTCAAATCTCCAAAGGAGAAGTCTTGGAAACATAAGAGAATAAAACAAATTGAATTGATGTAGAAATCTCAAGAGATGCGAAAGGCTGATTGCATTAATCTAGGTCAATAAGAAGCATCTCAATATCGATTTAAGAACAATCAAATTGTATAAGATCTACATCAGATTCAAGCATAACTAGCTGAGCATTTGATAAGGAAGACTCTATTTTAGAATAAAGTGCTAGTATCATGCTCAAGCATAAAAGAAATAACATCCATGGTTTCAAGGTTTTAACCACCATTATCATCAAATGGAGAAGGAAAATTTATCAACCAATTGAAGCTGATAAACAATTTAGATAGATTTAGCAATAGGAAAAATGAATCAAAATGAGGGAGCACGAGTGTACATAAAATTGAAATTTAATGGTAACTAAGAGTCTGGAGAATCAATTTGCTCAAAACAACAAAGCCAGACTCAATATAATCAATGGCAACAGCAACAATCCAATCTTGCCACTCTTTAGGTATTAAAGAAATCAACTGAGATTTTCCATTTAATCTCGATACGTCTTACTCAAACGTCTCTTTCCACAATCGATAGAATCAAACGAGAAATTCGTCAAAGGTAAGCTACTCGTCGATATATATACAAACGCTCTTTGATCTTTGTTGTCGATTTACAAACGAGTCGCACTCTTCTCGAACTTTCTAGACGATTTGCATCATTCTAATGAAGAATACTCAACTTTGTAGAAACATACTGCTTTGTTCTCGCCATCTCATCGCTTTCTCATGATTTCTCTTCTACTTCACCAATGGGCAATATTCATTTCAAACACACACATATTCAATCATCAATTATGAGAACCATAATCATAAGCATAAACTTTACCCGGTGAGCTAGAGATGACGGAATCGAATGTCGAGCTTCTCTCAAGAACAATTATCTCTTTAACTCATTTTTCAAATCGTAATCAAACAACCGATTCTATAACTCATATTCTCAAAATAGAGTCAAACAACCGACTCATAACTCAAATTCTCAAACAAAATTGTCTCAAAAGAATTCATATGCTCAAGGTGCACAATCTGCACAAGACTCTCAACGATTTACGATTTCAGAATTCAAGACAGCGTACAAGTTGTACAATGATTTACATGGAATTACATGCTGAGAATTCAAAACTATGCTCAGCTATAGAAAAGTTCACAAGGATTCGTAAACTCAGAATTGCAAAACTGTGCACAAATTGCACAAATTTAAAAAGATTTCATAGGTTCAGAATTCAAAACGGCTCTGATACCATTCTGTCACGACCCGAATACCTAATAAGGTAATTAGGCCGTGACTCGGGTTTAAGAAGAAAATTTAACGACAACAAGCTCAAACATGTGTCATGAGAAAAGATGACTACAACTTTCCTCATAAACAAATCAAAAATTTATGGTTTCAAGAGGTGAATGTAATTTGACAAAGGTTAAATTTTGATCCGCAAACCACAAGGAAGAATCTAACGAGAATGACAACGACTGAGGACCATATTCACAACGGAATAATCAATATGAAGAATGTACATAATTGAGCATGCTTCGAAAACTTTAAGAATTTATCCACAATTCAAATCATAACCGAGCATTGAACATGATCATTTTGTTCTAGCAGAACATATAACAAGTGAAGGCCAAAGTTCGGCAACGGAAAGTGTGATTGAGAATTATGTGTGAAGACGTAACTCTCTGGGCATCAAAAACAGGTGAACATCAAATGAATAACATCAACAAATTCTCAATATTATCATGAATCAAATTACTCAGAGAAGCTCCTTCGCGCAGCATTCGATTCCAGCATTCTCTCAAGCTCAACCTGCATATTTAGAAATATATGCAGGGCATGAGTACAAAAATGCACTCAGTGGGTATACGCCAAAAACATTTAAAACTTTGCCCTTAGGGCTATATTCTTGACTTGCCATAAGAATAAACTTATGCAGGGTTTTTATTGAAATTACATGCATAGGGTTTCTCAAAATCTGTTCATGCATGCTCATATCATTATATCATCATCTCATCATATCATATGCATATGCATGTTTCATGTCTGCATGCAGCTTTCTTTTTCTTCCCATATCCACATATTTTTTTATTTGTGTTGATCCGAGGAGTAGGTCTCCTCAACACACACTTTAACTTCACATACCCGAGTTGGTCCCAAGGATCTCAACTTGGTCATACCCGACGCCGGTAATTTCTTTCTTTCTTTCTTTTTCGTGAATAGGTAGTGCATTATGCTTATGCTCATGCTCAAAACATTGGCAAGTCAATCAAATTTTCAAATCAATGCATATCATATAATCTCATGTCATTTTTCATGCCTAATCATATCATATCATGTCATTTGAAATCATTTAAAAGATAAGCATACTTTTATAGAAAATACTTATACCACCGGGATGTTCCTTAGAGCTAAGGAACCAATTCCCAATTCCATTTCTTTCTTTATCCATATTTTATCTCATAAACGGCATAAATGCCTATCAAGAACCAAACAAGAACATTACTCATCTTTAGTCGTCAACACGACTATATCTTTTTGATATCAAAACACCATGGTCTATCGACACCTGGGTCATTACATCCTCTAACATCTTAGACATATAACAACTTTAGTAAGCTTCATAAGGCCAAACAAGCGATAAGATTCATCTACACACGTAAACCTTCTAATCTTATTCAAATACATGCTAATTCTAACGAAACTGTCACAGAACGCTTATAAACGACGCCAAATCAACGCCAAATCAACCAATATCATCCCAACCTCCACCAAATCAACAACATATTTCTCAATATGCATAGGAAACTCAATAACAAACTTCAACTATCAAATCTTTGTCAATATTCGAAAATCCCCTTAATACATCACTTAAGGTCTAACGTCGAAAATTAATGTGAGACGTCATCTAACACCAACGAACCTATATACATGCTCAACTATCATTAAATATCATCATTTTATCAACAAAATATAAAGATCAAAGCTTTGGCATTGAAAACCAATTTTCGCCGACAAACTAAAATTTTACCGTTTTTGAATACGTCGGCGGAAAAATCCGAATAAATCATTTTAGGCTTTATTCATATCATAGAGTTATAATTTGAAGTCAAAATGATAAAATAAAATAAAAATCCAACAATATAAGGGCTAGGGTTTTCGGTCCTTTTGGGTATTTTCGTATACTTTCGATTTCAAACGTTTTTCTTGTTCCAAACACGTTTATATCAATCCAATAACACATATATGAAGACAATTCAATCATAACAACATCATAAATTCAAGATCAAGGCATGCCCTTTTTTGAAAATTCCATGAATTTCAAAATAATAAACATATGCTTTACAAATTCAACGTTAAACAATACGTATACGTCGAATCTATCATATTATCCATAAATAATCAACAAAACATAATCCTTCATAATTATCCCCAAATGACCCAAAATATGATAAGAACATAGGAGCATTTTTTTTAAAAATTTAAAACCGTAGATGTGTTCTAGGCACGAGATTATACCTCTATTCGAAGACCGATCGAAAATTCAACGGCCGGATCTTCCTATTTTTCTCTCAATATTTTCTAAAATTTGCTGTGTGTGTGAGTGTGTGTGCGTGAGTTTGGGGCTGAAAAATGAAGAAGAAAATGTGATAGAATGTTCTAAAGTATAAAGCTTATATTATGTAATAATTATTTAATTTTTGATTTTCTTTAAGTGGTGATTATTCACCACTTTTTCTAGAAGCTTTTTCTTTTCTTTTCTCATTTTCTTTAATATAAAATAATCACTATTTTTTGTAGAAAATAATTATAAATATTGTAGAATAATACATAACGTTTTTATCGCAAGAAATCGACACTAATTATCCGATAAAACAACCTCTTTGAATCTCTACTTTTAACCTCCATAATTACTCATAAACATCAAAATATACTTATTAAACATATTTTTTACCTTAAAAACCATTTTAAATATTTTGCTCTTGATCTGAGTTTGATTGGCAAACGCCGACGTCACAAAAACGTAGATTTTGAAATTCTCAATTTTCTGAAATCAACACTTATTTGAGCATATATCTATCATCTCAAGACTATTTAAATCTAGGTCTTCTTATGTTCAACTAGATTTAAGAATCTTATCCAGATTCTATCTCAAATCTGCCGAAATTCTATCGTCTCAACTCGAAGCTTAACGCAAAAGTTTCTAACTTAACCAACTCTTTCTTAAGGATGCAATGCCCTTCTTAATAAGCTCTTAATCATGAGCTAATCTCTGCTACAGAAAGATGGGGTATTACATTCTCACCCCCTTACAAAAATTTCGTCCTCGAAATTTAGCACGTCAGCAAAAGCTCATAGCACTTTTTTATCATCTGATCTTTAACTTCCATGTCGTCTCTTCTCAATCATCATGCTTCCATACCGATCTAAGATGCATTCTGACTTTTCTTCGTAGCTTAAATCTTGTTCGCGAACATTTGTTCTCTTGAGATATGATGTGTTTTAGATTAAACACATATCTTCGTATCTGTGGCATATGGAACACATCGCGAATATTGTCGAGACTAGGAGAAAACGATAATCAGAGACGACTAGCTAATCTTTCCGAATCTTGAACAATTCGATACATCACGATAACTTCGATTCTTGTCTTTCTTGTCATACAATTACGACCATTTCTTTAATCATGTCCGTCCAAGCACTCTTCTTCTTCAAATGCGCTTAAATAAAACGACGATCTACAATTTCGCCAGAGAAGACTTCATAGAGCCATATAAATCTTGGTTCGATCTTGTTTTCTAACGTCTGGATGGTCCATTTAAATTGACCATCTATTGCGGATAAAAGCTACACCGCAATTCGATCAGTATCCATTTTTATTATAACTCGTCCAAAACGAGGTATAAACTTGGAGTCTCGGTTCGAGATGATCGAGAAGAGCACTTCATATAAACGTACTATCTCTCGATGTACACTTGAGCTAACTTGTCAGCTCCATACGTGATAAGAATCAGAATAACATAAGCGTATTTCGTGAGTCGATCGATTGTTACCCACGCTTCGATTTGGGTAACTAACAAATATGTCTTCTAATCCTTTTAACTTATAAAGAGCATCACGAATTAATCTTCAGAATTTACGATCATATACTGCGACAATCTTCTTTCTTTGCTTCATGATCGCATACTAAATCTCTTTCTGTTTGCAGAATCTCGAGGTATACTTTTCATACGATTCTTTCTTGAATTGCTTTCACGTGAAATTCTTTAATTGCTCGAAAGAAAGAACTTTCTGACAAAATCTTCATCCGAAAACTGTTAATCCTTCAACATCAACGATATACATAGGAGATATTCTTGATCAAAGCTCTCCAAAACTCGAAAACTCGCTCAATGAAACGAACTCATTCTTTAACATCAGCTGGGTTATCAACTTCATTGAGGATAAAGGATTTGACACAGAAACTCTGCCATTCTGCAATTGGTTTAAGGGAGAGAAAGTACAATTGAATTTTGAAAAGAATTGTACTTTCTTATTTTTCCTATTCAGAATAAGGATTTCTTCTTCAGGGTGACATACTGCATTACAAATGAATACTAAAATGCAGCATATCTTGCTTATCAAAAATAGGATAAGGGTTTTCAATCAACAAACAACTCAGGTCACAAAGATATTCAAAACAGGATAAGGGTTTTCAATCAACTAACACAGTTAGATAACAAAATGATTGTATAAATATCAAGGAAAGAAAATTGCATCTCTGAGGACCTTTACAAAAACAAGGGAAAACTTTGCCATTTGGGGTTTTTGTATATGGATACTTGGATATCTCTGGCAAAACACATCCGATATGATTATAACTATCAGCTCTCACTCTGTTCCCAAAAAGGTTGTCTTCCAAAAGATACTTGACCGATATCCAGGGTTGTAGTTGTGCTGTGCCAACAACTTTTACAACTTGAGTTCATACACAAAAATTTCGAGACACTTGGGGTCTCGATAAACTAACTTGAATCTTTTTTCAAATCTCCAAAGGAGAAGTCTTAGAAACATAAGAGAATAGAACAAATTGAATCGATGTAGAAATCTCAAGAGATGCGAAATGCTGATTGCATTAATCTAGGTCAATAAGAAGCATCTCAATATCGATTTAAGAACAATCAAATTGTATAAGATCTACATCAGATTCAAGCATAACTAGCTGAGCATTTGATAAGGAAGACTCTATTTTAGAATAAAGTGCTAGTATCATGCTCAAGCATAAAAGAATTAACATCCATGGTTTCAAGGTTTTAACCACCATTATCATCAAATGGAGAAGGAAAATTTATCAACCAATTGAAGCTGATAAACAATTTAGATAGATTTATCAATAGGAAAAATGAATCAAAATGAGGGAACTCGAGTGTACATAAAATTTAAATTTAATGGTAACTAGGAGTCTGGAGAATCAATTTGCTCAAAACAACAAAGCCAGACTCAATATAATCAATGGCAACAGCAACAATCCAATCTTGCCACTCTTTAGGTATTAAAGAAATCAACTGAGATTTTCTATTTAATCTCGATACGTCTTGCTCAAACGTCTCTTTCCACAATCGATAGAATCAAACAAGAAATTCGTCAAAGGTAAGCTACTCGTCGATATATATACAAACGCTCTTTGATCTTTGTTGCTGACGACAAACGAGTCGCACTCTTCTGAACTTTCTAGACGATTTGCATCATTCTAATGAAGAATACTCGAACTTTGTAGAAACATACTGCTTTGTTCTCGCCATCTCATCGCTTCTCATGATTTCTCTTCTACTTCACTCAATGGGCAATATTCATTTCAAACACACACATATTCAATCATCAATTATGAGAACCATAATCATAAGCATAAACTTTTACCCGTGAGCTAGAGATGATGTAATCGAATGTCGAGCTTCTCTCAAGAACAATTATCTCTTTAACTCATTTTTCAAATCAAAATCAAACAACTGATTCTATAACTCATATTCTCAAAATAGAGTCAAACAACTGACTCATAACTCAAATTCTCAAACAAAATTGTCTCAAAAGAATTCATATGCTCAAGGTGCACAATCTGCACAAGACTCTCAACGATTTACAATTTCAGAATTCAAGACAGCGTACAAGCTGCACAATGATTTACAAGGAATCACATGCTGAGAATTCAAAACTATGCTCAGCTATAGAAAAGTTCACAAGGATTCGTAAACTCAGAATTGCAAAACTGTGCACAAAATGCACAAATTTACAAAGATTTCATAGGTTCAGAATTCAAAACGGCTCTGATACCATTCTGTCATGACCCGACTACCTAATAAGGTAATTAGGCCATGACTCGGGTTTAAGAAGAAAATTTAACGACAACAAGCTCAAACATGTGTCATGAGAAAAGATGACTACAACTTTCGTCATAAATAAATAAAAAATGTATGGTTTCAAGAGGTGAAATGTAATTTGACACAGGTTAAATTTTGATCTGCAAACCACAAGGAAGAATCTAACGCGATTGACAACGACTGAGGACCATATTCACAACGGAATAATCAATATGAAGAATGTACATAATTGAGCATGCTTCGAAAACTTTAAGAATTTATCCACAATTCAAATCATAACCGAGCATTGAACATGATCATTTTGTTCTAGTAGAACATATAACAAGTGAAGGCCAAAGTTCGGCAACGGAAAGTGTGGTTGAGAATTATGTGTGAAGACATAACTCTCTGGGCATCAAAAACAGGTGAACATCAAATGAATAACATCAACAAATTCTCAATATTATCATGAATCAAATTACTCAGAGAAGCTCCTTCGCGCAGCATTCGATTCCAGCATTCTCTCTAGCTCAACCTGCATATTTAGAAATATATGCAGGGCATGAGTACAAAAATGCACTCAGTGGGTATACGCCAAAAACATTTAAAACTTTGCCCTTAGGGCTATATTCTTGACTTGCCATAAGAATAAACTTATGCAGAGTTTTTATGTAAATTACATACATAGGGTTTCTCAAAATCTGTTCATGCATGCTCATATCATTATATCATCATCTCATCATATCATATGCATATGCATGTTTCATGTCTGCATGCAGCTTTCTTTTTCTTCCCATATCCACATATTTTTTTATTTGTGTTGATCCGAGGAGTAGGTCTCCTCCTCAACACACTTTAACTTCACATACCCGAGTTGGTCCCGAAGGATCTCAACTTCGGTCATACCCGACGTCGGTAATTTCTTTCTTTCTTTCTTTTTCGTGGATAGGTAGTGCATTATGCTTATGCTCATGCTCAAAACATTGGCAAGTCAATCAAATTTTCAAATCAATGCATATCATAAAATCTCATGTCATTTTTCATGCCTAATCATATCATATCATGTCATTTGAAAACATTTAAAAGCATAAGCATACTTTTATAGAAAATACTTATACCCACCTGGATGTTCCTTAGAGCTAATGAACTAATTCCCAATTCCATTTCTTTCTTTATCCATATTTTATCCTCATAAAACGGCATAAATGCCTATCAAGAACCAAACAAGAACATTACTCATCTTTAGTCATCAACACGACTATATCTTTTTGATATCAAAACACCATGGTCTACCGACACCTGGGTCATTGCATCCTCTAACATCTTAGACATATAACAACTTTAGTAAGCTTCATAAGGCCAAACAAGCGCATAAGATTCATCTACACACGTAAACCTTCTAATCTTATTCAAATACATGCGAATTCTAACGAAATTTTGGCAGCATAATGTTTATAAAACGCATCGCCAAATCAACACCAAATCAACCAATATCATCCCAACCTCCACCAAATAAACAACATATGTCTCAATATGCATAGGAAACTCAATAACAAACTTCAACTATCAAATCTTTGTCAATATTCGAAAATCCCCTTAAGACGTCACTTAATGTCTAACGTCGAAAATTCATGTGAGACGTCATCTAACACCAACGAACCTATATACATGCTCAACTATCATTAAATATCATCATTTTATCAACAAAATATAAAGATCAAAGCTTTGGCATTGAAAACCAATTTTCGCCGACAAACTAAAATTTTACCGTTTTTGAATACGTCGGCGGAAAAATCCGAATAAATCATTTTAGGCTTTATTCATATCATATAGTTCTAATTTGAAGTCAAAATGATCAAATAAAATAAAAAATCCAACAGTATAAGGGTTAGGGTTTTCGGTCCTTTTGGGTATTTTCGTATACTTTCGATTTCAAACGTTTTTCTTGTTCCAAACACGTTTATATCAATCCAATAACACATATATGAAGACAATTCAATCATAAAAACATCATAAATTCAAGATCAAGGCATGCCCCTTTTTGAAAATTCCATGAATTTCAAAATAATAAACATATGCTTTACAAATTCAACATTAAACAATACGTATACGTCGAATCTATCATATTATCCATAAATAATCAACAAAACATAATCCTTCATAATTATCCCCAAATGACCAAAAATATGATAAGAACATAGGAGCATGTTTTTTAAAAATTTAAAACCGTAGATGTGTTTTAGGCACGAGATTATACCTCTATTCGAAGACCGATCGAAAATTCAACGGCCGGATCTTCCTATTTTTCTCTCAATATTTTCAAAAATTTGCTGTGTGTGTGAGTGTGTGTGCGTGAGTTTGGGGCTGAAAAATGAAGAAGAAAATGTGATAGAATGTTCTAAAGTATAAAGCTTATGTTATGTAATAATTATTTAGTTTTTGATTTTCTTTAAGTGGTGATTATTCACCACTTTTTCTAGAAGCTTTTTCTTTTCTTTTCTCATTTTCTTTAATATAAAATAATCACTTTTTTTGTAGAAAATAATTATAAATATTGTAGAATAATACATAACGTTTTTATCGCAAGAAATCGACACTAATTATCCGATAAAACAATCTCTTTGAATCTCTACTTTTAACCTCCATAATTACTCATAATTATCAAAATATACTTATTAAACATATTTTTGACCTTAAAAACCATTTTAAATATTTTGCTCTTCATCCGAGCTTGATCGGCAAACACCGACGTCACAAAAACGTAGATTTTGAAATTCTTAATTTTCTGAAATCAAGACTTATTTGAGCATGTATCTATCATCTCAAGACTATTTAAATCTAGGTCTTCTTGTGTTCAACTTGATTTAAGAATCTTATCTCAGATTCGATCTCAAATCTGTCGAAATTCTATCGTCTCAACTCGAAGCTTAACGCCAAAGCTTCTAACTTAACCAACTCTTTCTTAAGGATGCAATGCCCTTTAATAAGCTCTTAATCATGAGCTAATCTATGCTACAGAAATACGGGGTATTACAGCTATAAACACTCAACAATTTAATACAGTTCATAAGGTAGAAATTTTAACCAGAGGCATTACTTGTAAGATGTTAGGTTTTCATTTACATTCATGTTCATTCACCCCCCCTTAATCGAATAAGTTGTAGGTTATAAAAAAAATAGAACAAAATACATACAATCGTCTTGATCAAGCTTAAATCAGCCTATACATTGCTGGAACTTAAATCCAGAAAATAACATGTAATGAACATAGAACTTATGAGTTGGAAGTTAGGCATCACAAGTTAGGCCAAGCCTTTAGGCTCGAACGTCGGTTGATAATCGACAGTGTGGAAATGACCATACCGTAAGGGCCTTATAACGGCAGTGGCGCCATGCCTCGGCGACGGGATCTCCCCGGAGTCCAGCAGAAGTGGCGGACCTGAGAACAGAGGAAAGAGAGAAGAGGTCGGGGATTTAAAGAAAAAAAGAGAGGAAAAATGGCATAGGTGTGTGTGGGCGTGTGCTTCACGATAGAAGAGGGTGGCCGGAGGAGACGCCGAGGAAGGACGCGACGACGGAGCATCCAATGACGCGGCGGCATTCGAGACAGAGTAATGGCGCACCACGACAAAGCTGTTCGGACGCCAATAATGACACGTGACGGGACCAGAGATGCTAGGAGATGCACGATGGCGAGCTCTCGCTGGAGAATCATTCGTCAGAGAGAGGGGTCAAATTTAGTGTTTCTTCTGTTCCTTTTGTTGGGTTTCAGAGAAGGAGGGGAGATAAGATGGATGGGAGAAGGAGACGACGTCGCGATGACTGCGATATCATGGCGGGATGACGACGATACATCGTCGGAAAGAAGCAGCGCGACTGGAGAGGGTGTTGGATTTGTATACTGAAAGCAGTTTGGTTGAGCTTGTATACAATGTTTCCTGTTACCACTATTACAATCTCCTATCTGAATTGTTTACTTGATTGTATATGTATGTCCCTTTATCTCATATATAAGTTAGATCATACAGTGTGTTGTAGATCACAGAAGTCTATATGATTGGTCAAGCTTAATGAGATATAAAAAGTATCATAACTGAGATGACTTGAGGACGAGTTATCGGTATAGTCATGTGTAGATAAGAAGTGACTTGACTTGGTTGCTTATCTATGTCAGACGTCACGACGTATTGATGGATCACGGTGAGATGAGTTCTTCTATCGTGACCGCCGTGAAGAACCTAGATCTCGGAGACTTACGCTGATCTAAACCTCGATAAGGTATTAGATGAGTATGAGTTCTCACCCATCACTTTGACTTGCTATGGGTGAGGGTTACATGAGATAACCCAAGATTCTCTCATCTTGGGTGGTGGCGGTCTTGTATGTCATGTTAGTTACCCGTGTCGAGTCACCGTATCCGCTTAGGATGATGACGCCCCTTAAGGAGCTCAAAGGTTTATTGTACTAAACCCCGCAGTCGAGTTATCTCAAGTACAATAATAAGGTCGAGTGGTACTACTTAAGAATTAAAGATATTAATTATTTTAAGCAATGTAATCAGAATAATTAATGGACGACGTTATCTTAAATACGGGATTCAGAAAGTCTAAGTGCAAGTCCGACTCACCTTCGTAATAAAGGGTAAGTCAAGATTTATTCTCTAGTGGCATGAATAAATGTTTATGAATTAATTTATGTTCTGGGCTGAACATAAGATAATTAATTTATTTGAGGCCCATCTTTATTCCTTGCATTTGATCCCTGAGCTGGCCCATCCAGGCCTGGAGGCTAAGTGAATTTCGTCCCCCTCTATGTAGAGTCCCACTGGGATTCTAACTTAATCCTCTCTATCCTAAAGGATATTATTATATTTATTAGATATGCATAAATCCTATCTAGATAGGATTTAGGAGTGCATTATAAATATAAGGTGAGAGCGACAATCAAGTGAATCCTTAACCATATTTTCGAGAATTACTATTTGGATATAGTGAGAATTTTCGAAAACTGTGTGAGAAAGTAGAGACGATTTTCTATAGCATTCTCCATAGATTGTCCTCACTCGATATTGGAGTTTAGGCAAACGGGATACGACCCGTAAGATCAAAGCACGAGTCTTGATCTATTCATCCCCGATGATTCGTAGGTAAACACGAGAAAACTCCTACGTGTTGCAATTAATTATATAGGTGCATGCTAGGCATATAATCAATGTATGGTGAATTAAACATCCAAGATAGATCCTCGAGAGAGGGTTAAAATCAGATTTCCCTTCAGAGGGAAGGAGATGAGAGTGTTCTATTTGTGAGAGAGAGAGAGAGAGAGCCGAGTATGAAAACGGTGGGAGGACGGCGACGACGGAAACACATCGCCGAAGATGAGAAGGCGGCGCGACCTCAGCGAGAAGGGAGACAGTGCGTCTGGAGAGAAAGCAAGAGAGAGGAGAGTGTTCTGTTTGTGAGGGGGGGAGCAGGTGGCAGAGTGAATTGTTTTTTTTTGGGGGGGGTAGGCTAGGGTTTTAATTATATTATGAATTTGGGCCAATTTCGTTTGGGAGAAGAAAATGGAGAAAAAAAAGTGGGCTTCAGATAATGGGTCAATGAGGAGAAAATGAAGGAAAAAGGGTTGGCCTTGGGGCTGGGCCGAGAAAAGAAAGAAAAAAAGAAAAGGAATAGAATTAAATTGTTGGGCTTCACCTCTTGGGCCGAAAATTAATTAAGGGATGATGGGCTAAATTCTGGGCTCAGTAAATTATGTAAAGAGATATGGGTTTCTATTGTTAATCTCTTGGGCTTGTTTTAATTTCATTAAATTGGATTTCCATATCCTATTGAGTAATAAATTTTAGCTTAAGAGGAGTTAGTTTAGACTCATAAATTAAGCTATTAGGTTAGCCTTTAATTATGGAATAATTAATTAAGATATGTCTAATATCCATTATTAATTAGCGATCGATTTCATCTTAATCAATCTTGCTAACGAAGCGTCCTTTAATTTCTAGACATTAACGAGTGAGCTAGAATTATCGATATTATTAATATTGATTAACGCAAAACTTAATAAGAACACAAAATTTCTAATAAAATCTTATCGAATAAGATTTTGGAATTCTTTTGATAAGAATGGTCCTTCGTTTCGGACTTCTTATTTATTTTCTTGTAATACAGGTCGGACGACGGGGTGACGTAACCGCAATAGAAGGGACTGTGAACTTGTGAGCAATAGTGTTGATAGGTGGGCTTTCTTATATAAATAAAATCAAATGATTCACTCAAGCATTTATTTTCTTTTCGAAATCTTTGAACTGAAAATCTTTCAAGTGTTGTCTTGCCATAAATGCTTTAAGATTTGTATATGATACATATCTGTGTTTGACTATGCAAAAAATCCAATAATCGAATTTGAGTCCTGTGCTAGGGACCCCTAGGCAGGATTTATGTACACAAGTGATCGAGAGTCATCCTAAAGGAGTGACCGGTCCGGTGACCGTGGAATGAGGCCTCCTTCCCGGGATACAACAATTGTTACAGATATGGTGTCCAACTTTAAGATTCACAAAAGAATTTAGTAAGCTTGGGCCTTTTACGTTAAAATCCATTGCGTTACTGTTGAGATGGCTCGACAATTATATATATATCTTTCGGCATTATGACCACTGAGTGCTTTTGTACTCAACCCTGCATGTATTTCTAAATTTGCAGGTTGAGCAGTGATGGGTGAAGGTGGAGTGCCGAGCGGGCTTTCGTCAGACATATTAGATAAACTCTTGGAGAAGATGCATGTTGACGACCCTCCGGGACCCTTCGTCAGAGGTCCTAGAACGCGTCAAGATACATTTATAATCTCCTCCAACTTGAACACATAGTTCCATATATGGCAAGTTAAGGGGTTGAACCCAAGAGAGCTGGTTGTGTTGTTACTCGAGTTGTCACAGTTTGAGTAGGAGGTTGCCCAGAGGGCAAGGTGTCAGTCAGACTGACGGTCTCAGTAGAGATGTACTGAGAGATAGATCTTGAGCAGAATGTAAAACTGAAAACTAAACACAAGATAAAAGATTAAATGACAAGTAGTTGGGCCAAGGGTTCCACACGTTGAAATATTGGTCAAGGTGTCGGTCATAGGTTCAAGGTTTTCACCAAGAGTGTATGTCATTGGTTAAAGGTACCAAGGGGTAGGAGCCCTTTTAGGTTGTCACGTACACCAGGCCCCCCAGCCCCAGCTTGCCCGTAGATTTTAGGACGAAGTACAGAGGCCCCCTGCCTTGCCCCCTTGCCAAGACGGTCCCCAAAATAGGTTATCCCGCCCCCAGCAGCTTGACTCACTAGACAGCCCAACTAGCCACAGTCGGTCCAAGGGAGTGGCTCGTAGCCCTTTGCCCAAGGCTAACGGCTACAATCACCCACTCCAGCCGCACTTCCCAGGACAAGGAGACACTCGATGTCTTACTCCGGCTATTGCTTGTAGCTACCCCTCCCCCAAGGCTACCGTCCGAGTTAACGCTCAAGGAAAGTAATAAAATGTGTATAAAGGCCTAGAGCTTCGGGAACACCCACTCAAGGTTTTAAGGACGTTTAGACCTCACGACTCTCATGATCCTTGACTCAACGTGCTTCACCCCGAGCCCAACCAAACCGACTACTCACGCATAATCGACATAAACATAAATGCAACAACCAAGAACATAAAAGAAACCATACTTGAATCGAAAATCAAACTGAAATTAAAGGCAATCTCTACCAAGCAGTTGCTCGAGCAGAGGTCATAAATAAATAAAATAAGTGTTTGCCCATAGACTTGTTTCTTCCTCACCAATCGCTCATGAAAGCAAGAGAAATAAAAGAGATAGGTTGTAGAGAGAATTTCAAACTGATGCTCTTCACTCCCCACCGAATGTGTGTCTCGAATAATTGTTAAATAATCTGTGGAGTTGTTATGTTAGGAGCTTAGCGCACATATCTCGAGGTGGCAGGTGGTGAGGGAAGCAGCTGTCTCGGGCTCTGGACACCGACAAGGCTTCTCTGGCTTCAGTCTGGGCAGGTTTATCTCATCCCAGACGCTGCAGGTTGACCTTTCCCTTTTCGGCAAAAATCAAGCAGGCGGCAGAGAGTGATCTTGCCTAGAATCATCCCATTTGCGTGCAAGTCTGCCAGAGTCCTTGTCTGCGTCCCCCAGCTGCATCCTGAGATTACCCTCTGTCCACTGCATCACTCCTCATCATTTTTCCCTCTCTTCCTCGTCTCGATTATCTTCTTGGCTTCACGTCAACTCGTTGATCAAGCTCAGCTCCCATGCGGTATAGTGTCTTGGCAAGATATCAGAATGCCTTGCCAAGGTAGTCTTCGAGATTTTTACCTCTCTCACGGAGGTGGCTTGATCTTGCCCAAGGTCCGTCTCAACCTACAACATCCCAAGCGTGTCCTCCCAAACACAAACACACGCAAAGAACACACACAAAATGCACTCTTTCTAGGGCAAGGACTACCCCAAAAAGAGCACGAAAAACGGGCTCGTCACATGTCCTCATACATGTATCTTAATTTCATATTTCGCTGCGTACACTCGTTTTTGTAGTCAGTCTAATGCTCGATCCTTCATAATTGAGATAATGTATGAACTTATTGTGGTCTGATCCTTGTGACTGACCCCCATTTCGTCTATGATTTATTTTGGATAATTCTCGTTCAAATCGATTTATTCTAGCAACATCAACCCATTTTCTATCATTTCTTCTAATTTTCCCTCCCTAGTTGCGGTTTTCCCAGCTTGGCTATCCTTAGCAAAGTCTGGTCGTGACAGAATGGTATCAAAACAGTTCGAATTGCTCTGAACCCAAGAGTACCTAATTGAGTCTAGTTTGAGTACTAGAATAGTAAAGTCAGTCGACAAAAGCTCAGCACACCATCGTACCACGCACAACGAGAAAAGAAGGTATGAAAACATTCAACCTTGTGAAAAATGAATCGTTTGAAAGAATTAAATTAGTACATGTCTTTGGATGTACATGCTACTTAGAACGAGATTGAATTCATCCTCAAAACATAGAGCGCTATAAGATTTCATGATCACCTCTATGAGAGAACGTAGAAACAAGAACATAAGAAAATTAGATGTTCTTTTCGCAGTACGGAGCCCAAATCAAATAAGGGAGCTACTGAAGGAACACAAAATGGTCGAGAACAAAAATGCAACAACAACTGAAGAGAATGTCACTCACAAACAAGTGACATGTACTTAGTCTTTCGCTCGGATTGTTCACATACGTCGGAACACCAGGTTGACTATTGTCTTAACCGATAGAATTTCTTTTGATTTATAATTATAGAGACAAGGGTAATTGAGACAATTGATCTTATCGAGAAACAAGTTGAGTTCACTTGAACATCTCAATTACCACTATATAAAGAAGTAAGAATATCAATAGCATAAGACACTAGAGAGAAACTCTGGTGTAGGGAGATAGTGATTTCTAAATGTTGAGTTACCAATAACTCTCGGTAGATATGTAAGTTTTAGACAAAGTGATCAATATGATAAGATAATGGATTTTTTTTTTATTTTCTATGAGAAATATTGAGGATTGCTAGGTCATAGTCATGAGATACATAGAATCTTATTGTTGATATATCTTGTGTATGCTTATTATGAGTCTAACGGCAAGAGCTTTTCTTTGTTAGATGGCTAGGACAAGACACACCCGACGGAGGCCACTTCCGATACATGCTAGCCCAGAGAGCGTTAGGCGTCCTACCGCACCTACACCCATTGCCATGGAGATAATCTAGGACAATTCCTAGCAGACTATCATCGACATTGGCTAGAGGCCAATATAGATGGAGTATTGGGATATGATGGCATTCACAGACTTATTCCTCTGTTGCCATCCGATTGGCAAGGATGGGTCAATGAGATATTGCCTGATTACGTCTTCCGTTGCGGTGACTACTACGACCTGGGTGGAGACTTTCTTGGTTTCATCTCTATATTACAGTACTACTTTATTGTGTATGGGAGAGCCCCAAGAGGGCCACACGGGAGGTTTGCAGACTACCTATAGGGAGGGATTGACCTCCATGCCTATGTACCGCAGGCGTCCCCCGAGATTGCTGCTGGGGTGGCTGCTCTCGAAGCCCCACCGACTCAGCCGCAGGACTCGCCACAGCCATAGGTCTCGCCACCATTGGTTCCTACACGGAGCTTTCATGACCAGGTCGACGATAAGGTAGGACCCTCTTGTCCTCAGATCCATCGAGATTCTCCATCGTCGATACCAACTACCTACTAGTCTATCCCATCGCGGCAGCACCTTATGTCTATGGGAGACGAGGAGTTCGCGACAGTTATGGCCGACGTCGGCATGACCATAGCCCAGGCTAGGCAGTTCGTGAGAGAGGGTAAGGCCCCTATGCAGGATGATGATTCTACCGAATACGGCATGGTAGGAACCTACCATCTTGAGTCCCTACCTACGGGAGTGAAGGGCACCGCGTACCTCACTCACGTTGCCGCTACTGTAGGCGAAGGTACATGAGAGTCCCCATTTCCAAAGGAGGAGCTCGACTACATGGTCGAGGAGGAAGATGAGGATCCAGAAGAAGACACCCTGGAGGGAGATACAGATTATAGCACCACGACCCCAGTATCAGGAGTTTAGGGGTGTGGATAGTCTTTTTATATATGTATACATTAATCTATGTATTCCAGAAATGATGATTTGTTCCGATGTTTTGTAGGATTATGACTATGACATTGTGTTAGTGAGAGATATGAAAATGTAGATCCCGTAGGATTTGTTGGTAGTGATACCATGACTCTCTTTTGTTAGCACGGAGGTATAGACTGTTAGATGCCCGTGACTAAGTACCTTTTGTGATGCTAAGCCAGTTAGATAAGCATCATGCCATGTACTTAGATAGTACATCTTTTGAAGCTTCACATGTATAAGTCCTCTCTGCGGCAATTTTCTTATCTATATCTATCTTTGACGACTTTGACGATCTTTTGCATCGATTGAAAATTGTTTGTTTAATTTATAAGTCATACTTTTGAGGAAGAGTAGATATGAAACATCTGATGGTGAAATCTAGAGATAATTAACATCACGCATTTATTGTATACTGTATCATTTAGAATGTACTGATGATGTGTCTCTTGACTTAATAGAATGCCGCCAAGAGGACGTCCAAGAGGAAGGGGAAGGGGAAGGGTCCCTCGAGGAGCACCCAGATTCTCGGAATGGGGACGAAGAGCGATACCCCTGTCACCTTCACCACCGGAGCGCGGAATTGAAAAACTTTTTCTACGCTAAAATCCACCAGTCTTTAATGGGGTTGGAGACTCGACGGAGGCCGAAACTTGGATGCGAGCCCTAGAATGCATCTTCGACTTCTTGCCTTTGCATGCACCAAGAGCGTTCGAGTCATGTAGCCTTTCACCGATCGATCACCGACATGATGGGAGGCACGAAGGAAAACAATGACACCATATCAGCTGGAAAATCTCACTTGAGAGTAATTCAAGACAGGAATGTACGACAAGTATATTCCCAAAAGTTATCGCAAAAAGAAAGAGACGGAATTCTACAGTCTGAAACAAGGAAGAATGTCAGTGACTGAATATGATAGGGTATTCTGCGACATTTCTAGGTATAATCCACAACAGGTGGACATGGACGAGAAGATGGCTGAGAAATTTTGTGCCAGTCTGAGGCACGAGATTAGGATGGCATTGGCAAGCCATGGTGTACTCTCATACTTTGAATCGCTCAGCAGAGCCTGGACATCGAAAGGAAAATGCCAGGGGAAAGACAAGTAACAGCTCCAACACCGACACCCCCGCAGACTCAGTCCCATAACTTCAAAGGAAAACGGAAGTGGGACGACAACGGTTATGGATAGGCTGAAAAGAAACCGTGGCAAAGACAGCCACACCAACAGCAGAATTTCGGAAGACATGCTACTCCCAACCAAGTGAGAAGAAATCAACTAAAATCTCCTCCCTGTCCTAAGTGCAATAGAATGCACAAGGGATTCTGCAATGCTGGCGGAAGTGGGTGCTACATATACGGCCAGAAGGGCCATTTTGCGAAGTTTTGCCCTAGCGAACAGCAAGGGATGGGTGTAAAACCGAATCCACCATCCCAAGTGCAAAATTTACGGGCAATGCAAGCAGAGCCCCAACAGCGCCAACCGCCAGGACCACCTCCCTATCAGCAACGACAACAACAAGGATACCCATTAATGTTAGGGCATACGCCCAGGCGTAAACACCGAGAAACACCAGGGAAACCTGGCAGGTATGGGTAAACTCCTCGATATACCTATGATAATTCTGTTTGATACGGGTGCCTCGCATTCATTCATAATTAGTCTATGTGTAAATACCTTAGGACTGAAAACTGAACGGGCTGAACCTAGGATGAAAGTATCTTCACCAGTAGGAGGAATTGTAGAAATCACACACGTTTGCTCAAATCTTGAACTAGTCTTCGGAGATCATAAGGTCATAGCAAACAATCTCATGATTATGTTAATGTGGGACGTCGACATAATCCTAGGAATGAATTGGCTAGCCGAAAACTATGCCACCATTCTTTGCAACGAAAGGCAAATCTCCTTCCAACCTCCAGGAAAGAAACCAACAAGTTTCCATGGAATTAGCATGGGCAGAAGGGAGACTGTCGTCTTTGCCCTGGAAGCAACAAAGATGATTAAGAAAGGGTGCCAAGCTTACCTTGTTTACCTAAACGGAGAAACTGAAGACAAGAAGAAAATCGAGGACATAGCAATTGTACAAAGTTATCAAGATGTCTTCCCCGATGTACTACCTGGGTTAACGCCAGATAGACAAGTGGAATTTACCATCGACTTGGAACCCGAATCAGCCCCGATGTCAAAGGCAACATACAGAATGGCTCCGAAAGAACTAGAAGAGCTCAAGATGCAACTCCAAGAACTCTTGGACTTAGGTTTTATCAGACCTAGCGTCTCTCCATGGGGAGCACCTGTGCTTTTCGTGAAGAAGAAAGACGGCACCTTGAGAATATGCATAGACTACAGGGAACTAAACAAGCTGACGCTAAAAAACAAATACCAACTCCCAATGATAGATGATTTATTTGATTAACTTAAGGGAGCGAGTGTATTCTCAAAGATAGATCTGAGGTCTGGGTACCATTAATTGAAAATTCGAACAGAAGACATACCCAAGGCAGCTTTCCGAACTAGGTATGGCCACTACGAGTTTGTAGTTATGCCCTTCGGATTAACTAATGCACCTGCAGCATTCATGGATCTCATGAATCGAGTATTTCACCCATACTTAGATAAATTTGTCTTAGTTTTCATAGATGACGTCCTCATCTATTCTAAAGACGAGAGAGACCATGAAGAACACTTAAAGGTCATCTTAGGAACACTGAGAACGGAGCAACTTTATGCCAAATTCTCCAAATGCGAGTTTTGGCTCAATGAGGTCACTTTTCTTGGGCAAATTGTGTCGTCAGAGGGAATCAAAGTGGACCCCGCAAAGGTGCAAACAGTACATGATTGGAAGTCACCCACTAATCCTAATGAGATCAGGAGCTTTTTAGGGTTAGCTAGCTACTATAGGAGATTCATTGAAGGATTATCCAAAATAGCAAAGCCACTGACACAAATACTTCGAAAAAGAGTCAAATACACGTGGACCAGTGAATGCGAAGAAAACTTTCAAGAACTCAAGGAGAGACTGACCACTGCACCAGTGCTAACTGTTCCAGCAGCTGATAAGGAATATGCGATCTATACGGACGCATCCAAAAATGGACTAGGTTGCATACTAATGCAAGAAGGGAGAGAGATAGCCTATGCATTGCGATAACTCAAACCACACGAGTTGAATTATCCTATGCACGATCTGGAATTAGCAGCAGTAGTGCATGCCTTGAAGACCTAGAGACACCACCTCTACGGAGTTCGGTGTGAGATATATACAGATCATAAAAGTCTCAAATACTTCTTTGAACAGAATGATCTCAACATGAGGCAGAGAAGATGGCTCGAACTGGTTAAAGAATATGATTGTGGTATAAACTACCACCCGGGCAAGGCAAACATGGTAGTTGACGCCTTGAGTCATAAAACTCACCCTAAGTTAGGGCTTCTCCTCACTCAAGAAGAGCAACTCTTAAAGGAGTTCCAAAGGATGAGCTTAGAAGTAGTACAACCACCGAAGTCAGTTGAGGGTATTATTGCCACAATGGTAGCGACGCTTGACCTAAGGGAACAAATCATAAGCATGCAGAGGCAAGATGAAATCTTGGAAAAGATTCGCTTGAAAATAAGGACAGATAACCCTGGAGGTTACCACGAGCCGCCAGACAACGCCATCATGTTTGAATACAAATTGTGCATCTCGCACGACGGGGAACTTAAACATGAGATCATGGGCGAAGCTCATGAAACACCTTACATCACCCACCCAGGAGGTACAAAGATGTATCAAGACTTGAAGAAGAGGTTCTGGTGGGATGGTATGAAGAGAGATATGGCCTCATTTTGTGGATAGATGTCTGGCTTGTCAACAAGTAAAGGCTTTGCACCAACGACCTTATGGGAAGTTGCAACCTTTAGAAATACCAGAATGGAAGTGGGATCACATCGTAATGGATTTTGTGATAGGTCTGCCAAAGGAAACAAGAGGGAACACTGCTATCTGGGTAGTGGTAGATCGCCTCATAAAATGCGCACATTTTATACCAATCCCAATCACTTACGGATCCGACAAGTTAGCCCAATTGTGTGTCCGTGAGATCATACGCCTACATGGTGTGCCAGTGTCAATCACCTCAGATCGTGACTCTAAGTTTACATCCGGATTCTGGATAAGCTTACAGAAAGAGTTAGGCACAAGATTAAACTTTAGTACCGCCTTCCACCCACAAACTGATGGTCAGTCAGAGAGAACGATTCAGACTCTGGAAGATATGTTGAGGACAGTGGTACTCGACCGAGGTAGAAGTTGGGAATCAGTACTACCACTGGTTGAATTTGCCTACAATAACAGTTACAAAGCGACCATTGATATGGCCCCATATGAGGCGTTGTATGGAAAGAAGTGCATATCACCACTTTACTGGGATGAAGTAGGCGAAAGAAAAATGTTAGGATCCGACACGGTCAACGAGATGATAGAAATCCTCAGACAGATCAGAGGGAGAATAAAGGAGGCCAAGATAGGCAAAAATCATATGCTGACACACGCCGAACTGAGCTACTTTTTGATGTGGAAGACAAGGTCCTCCTAAAAGTATCACCTTCGAAGGGGATAATCAGATTTGGTGTTAAGGGTAAACTAAGACCTCGTTTGTAGGACCTTACGAGATCCTAGACAAAATAGGTCCAGTGGCTTATAGATTGGCATTGCCTCCAATCTTTGGAAATGTCCATAACGTTTTCCACGTATCACAGCTCCGAAAATATGTGTTTGATCCAAAGCACATAGTTCACCAAGACGAGATGATTCTCAATCCAGACTGAGCTATGAAGAAAGACCTGAAGCCATTTTGGATCGAAAAGTGTAGCAACTCAGGAACAAAACGATTACATCAGTAAAAGTCTTGTGGAGACATCATGGTCAAGAGGAAGCCATGTGGGAGCTCGAGGACAAGATGAAGGAGAAGTACCCAGAACTATTTGACTAAGGTATGCAAATTTCGAGATGAAGTTTCTTAAGGGGGGTAGAATGTAATACACTGCATCGATAAATACATTACATCGAATTATTAACTTTTAACAACTTCACTGAAATCGTGTTTTAGATTATCGAATAATTGATTCACCGCATACTCGACGAACAAGAATCAATATCGAATTAAAAACATTAACCAAAGTCGAGAATTAATACAGAAACGTGTCGAGCCAGATAAATTTATATCATGATATATGTCGCATCACACCTTTTAAGAATTACATCAACCTTTTTACTTTTCAACCACCTTTTTTCTAAACCCTTACCATCAAATGTAACATCAACCTTACAGTTTATACCCTCATGTCACTAGCTTGTACCATACACCTTACAAGAATTAATATCATAACCAACAAACCTCATCCTTCCTCATTCCTTATTCTTTCGGTCAGTGCAAAAGAGAGGAGAATTCTAAGATTTCAAGTAATCCATCTCACTCAAATATTATGCATTCAATATTCCAATTCTTGTAATAAACTTGAATGCACTTGATTTCAGCTTTTAAATTCATTACACCAGCACCTTCAGAAACCAACAATCAAGGTACTTATCCAAATTCTTCTTTCGTTCAGTGCAATAAATTTATAAATATAACTGTTCTTTCAATGCTATAAACACTCAGCAATTTAATATAGTTCATAAGGTAGAAATTTGAACCAGAGGCATTACTTGTAAGATGTTAGGTTTACATTTACATTCATGTTCATCAAGCTCAAATCAGCCTATACATTGCTGGAACTTAAATCCAGAAAATAACATGTAATGAACATAGAACTTATGAGTTAGAAGTTAGGCGTCACAAGTTAGGCCAAGCTTTTAGGCTCGAACGTCGGCTGATAATCGACAGCGTGGAAATGACCACGCCATACGGGCCTTCCGACGGTAGCACGCCAAGCCTGGGCGATAGGATCTCCCCAGAGTCCAGCAATAGCGGCGGACCTGAGAACTGAGGAGAGAGAGAGGAGGTCAGAGATTTAAAGAAAAAAAAAGGGAAAAACATGGCATATGTGTGTGTGTGTGCGTGTGCGTCGTGGCAGAAGAGGGTGGCCAGAGGGGACGCCGAGGAAGGGCACGAAGACGGAGCATCCGACAGTACGGTGGCGCTCGAGACAGAGTAACGGCGCACCACGACAAATCTGTTCGGATGCCAATAATGACACGCGACGGAACCGGAGATGCTAGGAGATGCACGACGGTGAGCTCTCGCCGTGAGAATCGTTCATCAGAGAGAGGGGTCAAATTTAGGGTTTCTTCTTTTTCTTTTGCTGGGTTTGAGAGAAGGAGGGGGGACGAGATGGATGGGGGAAAGAGACGACGTCGTGATGACTGCGACATCGTGGCGGTGGCGGTGGCGATGGCAATACATCGTTGGAAGAAAGCGGCACGACTGGAGAGGGAAGGAGAGGAGAGTGTTCTGTTTGTGAGAGAGAGGGAGCCGAGTATGATGTTGGATTTGTATACTGGAAGCAGTTTTGGTTGAGCTTGTATACAATGATTCCTGTTACCACTATTACAATCTCCTATCTGAATTGTTTACTTGATTGCATATGTATGTCCATGTATCTCGTATATAAGTTAGATCATATAATGTGTAGAAGATCACAGAAGTCTGTATTATTGGTTAAGTTTAATGAGATATAAAAAAGATCACAGCTGAGACAACTTTAGGACGAGTTGTCGGTATAGGCTTCGGTATAGATAAGAAGTGACTTGACTTGGTTGCTTGTCTATACTGGTACGTCTATGACATATTGATGGATCACAGTGAGATGAGTTCTTCTATCTGACCATTGTGAAGAACCTAGATCTCGGTGACTTTACGTTGTTCTAAACCTCGATAAGGTATTAGGTGAGTATAATTTACTGACCATCACTTTTGCTTGTCATGGGTGAGGGTTACATGAGATAACCCAATATTTTTCACATCTTGGGTGATGGTAGTGCTTGTATGTCATGCTAGTTACTTGTATCGGGTCATCGTATCCGTTTAGGATGATGTCCGTCCCCTTAAGGAGCTCAAAAGGTTTATTATACTAAACCCTGTAGGTTGAGTTATCTCAAGTACAATAATAAGGTTGAGTGGTACTACTTAAGGAATTAAAGAGATTAATTATTTTAAGCAGTCAGAACACTATAAATAATTAATGGACGTGCGATATCTTAAATACAGGGTTCATGAAGTCTAAGTGCAAGCCCGACTCAACTTCGGAAATAAAGGGATAAGTCCGCATTTATTCTCTAGTGGCATGAATAATTTTTACGAATTAATTTATGTTCTGGGCTTAACATAAGATAATTAATTTATTTGATGCCAATTTTATTCCTTGCATTTGATCCCTGGACTGGCCCATCAAGGCGTGGACTGCTAAGAAATTCGTCCACCTCAATAAGAGTCCCATTGGGATTATGTTTTGATTCTCTCTATCTAAAGAGATATGATTATATTTGTTAGATATGCAGAGATCCTATCCTAATAGGATCTAGGGTTGCATTATAAATATAAGGTGAGAGAAAATAAAAAAGACTAATCCTAAGTGACAAACTTTCGAAAACTACACTATTCATAGTTGGGATTTTCGAAACTTTTCAAAGAAGGAAGAAGGCGAATTTCTGTAGTACTCTCCATAGATTACTCTCACTCGGCATTGGAGTTTTGGCAAATGGGATACAGTCCAGAAGATCAAAGCATGAGTCCTGATCCAATTCCTTGTCAGACAAATTCACAGGTGAACACGAGAAAACACCTATGTGATGCAATTTATTATGTAGATGCATGCTAGGTAAATATCAATGTATGTTGAATTAAACATTCAAGATAGATCATCGGGAGAGGGTTAAAATAAGATTTCCCTAAAATTGGTATTAGAGCCTGGGATCAGTATCTTGGCTTTGTTAGATTAATTCACGTTTGATTATTACGTGTGTAATTAATAAATTGTGGATCTGTCGTTCATCGTGGCTTGTTTTAATTTTTTGTCGGATTTCATTTTTCACCACGAGAAAATCCATGGTTAGATTAGAATTTGCAAAAGAGGAACGAAGACGAAGAACACAAAGAACGAAACGATGAAGTCCCGTCACACGGTGCGACGGGAGGCTGGCCAGAAACCGGACGTGCGCTCGAGGGCGTGCGGACAGAGGCACGCTGGGAGTGCTCGGTGCTCAGCAGCAGCGCGTGACTTCCCGACAGAGTAGGGGCAATATCGCGTGACCTCAGCGCGCGAGTCGCACGCAGACATCTCCCGACAGCTTTCGACAGAGGCAGGCGGCACGATGCGTAGGGCCTCTCGTTCAGGCTGCGCGACGCTGCTCGGTACGCCTCGGCAACTCCAGGCGGTAGACTGGGCGACGACACGAACGAGCTCGATAGGGCCGGCAGAGTGTGGCTGGGCGTGCGTATAGGTTATGCCCTAGTGCGCGCGGCCCAGTCCACTTGGGCCGACCCGAACCAGTTTCGACCCAAACCTAGATTTTTGGCCCAGACCTATTTTTGACCCGGTTCCAGATTTCTGACCCGACCCGACCTATTCCACTGTTTTGACCCGTTTTTATATTTTTTAGCCCAAATCTAATTTTGACGAGTCCGGTCCGTGCTCGTGCACGCGAGACATGTTTTAAGATTTTTTTGAAGATCTGTACTTTGTAAATTTATGTAATAAATTAGACAGGGAAGTACAGGATCCACGAGTGGGCTGCGATGAATGAATTTATTTATTTTTATCGTTCAAAGCATGTCGTGGATGTTTAAATTATGCAGAAGCATGCTATGTATGTTTAATTACGTAGATAAACATTTAATATGTTTTCGTGATTGGATGGGTATAGCAAGCATGCTAGGTTTGTCGCGTTTTGAAGCATGTCTTAGAATTCTGTGAGCATGTTTTACATGTTGAGTTCTATAGAAAGCATGCTAGGATTACGTGATCTGCATGGACAAACCTTTTGAAACAAAAGACTAAGCAAGAAACCCGACATATTAATTTTTAAATTAAAAATGTCAAGACCTCCACTTTTTGATCTCTAAACAAAGTGGTATGCATTGTGAGTAAACGTCCACACGCGTGGCTTGCTTGTACTGTTTATCATAAGTTTGTTAGATGAGATTTCTCAATAAAACATTTTAATCTATGGAGAAGTGGGAGTTTCATGTGTAAACGTCCATACGCGTGGCTTGCATATGCGATTTTCATAAGTTCTCTAGAGATAGATTTAAAATGAGATTACAAAAGATTTTAAACTGGAAACGGTATGGTCCGAGTGAGTATGTCAATTTTAAGAATTCCTTATCTGCTGTCAAAATTGTGGTCATTACTTAGGCATCACCTCAAGTACAACTTCCCGCGAAGTCTCTTCTTGCGATAGTGATGTGATCTAGTAAGGTCCAATCATTAATTTCATTTGTCATAAGGATAAGTTGACATGGATTGAAATTAAACGACTAAAATGTATATTTTAGTGCAGTCGAGGTTCGTGTAAACGCGTCACGCACGGCTTGCATGTGGAATTCCTTGGCGATTGGGTTTTCAATTAATATTGTTTTATCAAAAAGGTTACAATATTATTGTTACAAATTATGTGCGATCGTATGCTTATGTGTTTGCATTACTTTTCAGATATGTCTCTTACACCGATTATCAATATGCTCGCACAAAACCCTCTATCCGATCCAAATTTTATCGAGTGGAAACGAAACATTGAGAATGTTCTCACTGCTGAAGAAAAATTATTTGTCCTCACTACACCCCGTCCAACCTCCCTAGACGATTCATCTACCGATGAGGAGCGCAAGGAGCACGAGAAATGGGACAAATCAAATAGAATGACAAAATGCCTTCTTTTGGTCACCATGTGCGAGTCTTTGCAACTCCAGCATCAAGAGATGGATGATGCAGCCACTATATGGATAAATCTCATAAAATCGTATGGGGAGTCGGACAGAATCGCTAATCATAATTTGACAAAATTAATCATGTCAAGTTCAATGATGGAAGGCAATTCAGTGCATGACCATGTACAGCAGATGATCACACTACAACAAAACAGACCTATTGCGACATACGTACATGCGACATTATATGTACGTGTTGTAAAATTACCACACTTATGCTTCTACTGTCGTATATTTACGTCATTCGTGCATCATTTAAATTTTGTGTCGTAGTTTTGTGACACATATGCAACATTAATTTTTATGTCTCAAAATTACGATAATTTATTTGCGACACCTCAATAAAATATCCTAATTATACTACATATTTAGAATAGTGTTATATCATGTGTCGTATTTTTACTTCAATTGTGCGTCATCGACATGTTGTGTAGTAATTTAGCGACACAAATGTGACACTTATTTTATGTCTCGAAATTGTGACAATATATTTGTGACACTTATATAATATGTCATAATTATACCATATATTTAGAATAATGTTGCATTAAATATTGTATATTTACGTCAATTTTGCATCATCGACATGTTGTGTCGTAATTTAGCGACACAAATGTGACACTTATTTTTATGTCTCAAAATTGTGACAATATATTTGTGACACTTATATAATATGTCATAATTATACCACATATTTAGAATAATGTTGCATTAAATGTTGTATATTTACGTTAATTTTGCATCATCTTTATATTGTGTTGTAGTTTAGCGACACAAATGCGACATTCATTCCTATGTCCCCAAATTACGATAATTTATTTGTGAAACATTAATAAAATATCATAATTATGCCACATATTTAGAACATTGTTTCATTCATTATTGTATATTTACGTTAATTGTACGTCATTTGTATCATGTGTTGTAGTTTAGCTACACATATGCGACAATCATTTTTACATCTTAAAATTGCAACAATTTATTTGCGAGACCTCAATAAAATATTATAATTATACAATCGGCCATTAAAAAAAAGTATTACACAGTATATACATAATTTGCATTATTTAGAATAGTGTTGCACAATATTTCAATCAAATTTTAGTATTTATTCAACACATAATATACTATTATGAATTAATTATATATAGTTGGGAAAAACCATCTACTATAAGTTACATCTAAATTATATAATTAGAATATACTTTGAAAAGTAATCGAGTGAAGTAAATAATAAGGAATGATACTAATAATATAATCCATATATTATATAAATATTACTATTACTAAGTTAATTTTGAAATAAAATTATTATAGATAATTATAACTAAACAAGTATGAATTATATAAATATAATTATTAATTTAATAGATTTCGTTAAAACTTAATAAAATAGATTATATCTATAAATAAACGAAAATCAAATAAATAAATATCTTGAAAGTTAACAACCAAACTATACATTCTGCTAATCTCGTGACATAAAAAATTCAGAATGATAACTATAGAATAGAATATATAACATAATTATTCTCTGAATTTCAACAACAACCATCAGATACGAATAAAAAGAAATCAAAGGGAATAATTATCCACTCTCTCTCAAGACATTCAGACTTCAGAGTTCACGTTTGAAAAATACCCCAAATTTAAAACCTTGTTTCCCTGTCCCTACTGCCATGTGCCGCCTCCACCCCACTACAACAAAAAATGACTATTACAACACACTTATGACAACACCAAATGTCTCTTGTTGTAATAAAGCTTTTATAGTGACATCAAAAAAATTTAATATTGGTTTTTTGGAAATTTATTAGTGACTATTACAACACATAATATTATATGTACTAATAGTAAGCTTATTACGACATCCAAGAATGTTGATGAGCTTTCATTACAGGCTCTAATGACATAGTCGTAAAAATAACATAATTAGGACATAATAAAATGTTGCTAAAAATTTATTTTATAGGAAATTATCTAATTTATTATTTTAAAAAATAATATGAATTATTTTGTCTATCTTTCAGCTGGATGCGAGTGAGATATAATTTCTACGTGAAAGGATTAATTGTGAAAATTAAGTGGCCTTTCAAATTCTTAGTGAATCTAATATTTTGAAGTGTATATATAATCAATTATTTAAAATAAATTAAAAGGTTGATTTTTGAAGTGTATATATAATTAATTATTTAAATTGATGTTTATAATTTAAATAATTTATTATTTTAACCCCAATATATATGTACAAACTTGTGAAAAGTTACACTCCAAAACATGATAATTTGATTATCTTTTTTAATTAATTAAAGGAAGATAGTTAAAGATAGGAAAAAAGACGTTTTACAATCTTATATTCTTATTGATATGGGCGGCAACATTTTCCACCAAAGTTTTTATTTTTTTAAAGCTTCCCAACAATATTGTTATTCCGAGAAGAAAAAGTTTAAACAGAAAAGAAAAACCATCGATAAATTGAACCAGCAGTTTTCGATTTAACTTTTGATTTTTGAAGCATGCAGCGGGATTTAAAATATATAGTGGAACTTCTCTTCCATCTCATATAGATTCACAGACATGAAATATGTAGCAGGAATTGAAATGTGCAAGCGGGAACTAAAATACAGTGGGACTTCTCTTCCCTCTCACATATTCATAGACATAACCCCCAATCCCTGATTCTCCAATTCACGCGCCACCGGCGTCGCCTCCGTCATCCCTTTCCGTCGGAGCCGTCACCATCACTGTCCCTTTAGATCCGTCGTCGTCATCCCTTCCCGCAAGCATAGAGAAATCTCTCGCTGTCGTCAATGCTCTCACCGCTCCACCGCTTAACCCTCCCTTCCGAAGTCAGTTGTTCCCTCCTTCGCATCTTGTCGCCGTTTAACTCTCTGGTGCATCCCACTCTCTTCACTCTCTCTCTCTTCGTCCCTTCCTTGTTTCGCTTTATCTTCTATTTCACTCTCTCTTATTCTACTGAATTTTAATTTGCGGGATAAATTGCATTGGGTTTTTCTTCTTTCGAATCAAATTAATTGATTAATTATTTGTAGAGCTCTTGCTTATGCGCCTATTTGTGTTGTATGCTTTTTTTTAATTATTATTGTTTGTGCATATATATAAATCAATTAATTATTGTTTGCATTGTAAGAGGAGATTGTTAGGGCATCTGGATGTTAACAGAGAGCTTTTCTAGATTGTCATGATGTTTAAGTACTAAAGGAAGATATGATCTTTTATGAGGCTAAATCTAATTCTTGTATGCTACTTGGATAGTTTCAAGAAAGAGTTGCTATAAGATTGCAATCTCAAAATACTTAAGAGATGGTTGGAGATGCAGATTTTGCTGATTGTGTTGATTTTCAATTTCTCTTACATATATATTTGCTGCAATTGCTCTATATAATAAATATGGTTTGATGCAATTTCTCTTACATATTTATTTGCAGCTTAAAAGGTTGAAACTTCGTAAGAATAATTGGGATTCATATACTTTTGAGTTTGATGAAGTCCAGAGACTGATTCTATCTCAATTTCATTCTTTTAGGTTGCACAAGGCACAAGCTACCTACATGCTTGCCAAGATGGATATACCTGCACAAGAAGTTACCTGAAATTGTGGATAACTGGGGTGCTAAATTATGTGATGAGCTTTCCGGATTCAACAATATGATCTACAGTATATCCTGTATCCATTCTCCAAGACCAGGCTGCTTATCCTGTGCATCAGGGCCTTCATGTGACTTGATGACTAACTGAATTGCAGGAAATGAATGGTACATGAACACATCAATTTTGCATTGATAAGCTCGCACACAAGAGGAGTCAGATGAACATGTAAGAAACAAAATCTACACTCAGGAGCCAGGCACTTCCCACAACCAACTTGGTTTCAGTGAAGAAAACTCCACAAAAAGGCAAGTGCAAAGATATGTTTTGCCTAAAAGTAAATTTTTAAATATGCAATTGTACTGCATGGCATTCTGTGTATGAATTTGGGTTAAAATCCAAAACTTAGAGAGACACATAAAGTTCTTGTTAGGAGCATTTGACAACAGGTAACTGCATAATACATTTTTGGAGACTACTTCATCTCCCAAGATCGAGTAGAATTAGGAGTCCACCACTCAAGTTCGCAATGTAGTTCGAAAAAAAAGAGGATGATTCGTTCTTAGATGTCTCATTCCCAGGTAGCCTTATCACGGTATTTAATGCAGATAAGGTTATAAAAGTTAACCATCAAGGATAAGTCTCACGTCTATTCCAACAAAAGATGGCAAGGAAAACACATAAGTACTTATTTTATAGAAAAGAGATTGTTTTGAAGCCTATATCATATGTCAAAATAACTGCAACAAGTCCACAAAATCATCAACACTTTGCCCAAGTTTTTTGACAACTTCCGAGAGCTCGAGTTGGTTGGGGGAAATATTCATGACATAGTCAGAATCGATATAATCATCAACACTTTGTCCAAGTTTTTTGACAACTTCCGTTATGGAGTAGTCCTTTATGAAAAGAGTTATACCCTAGATTTATTGCAAGAGGACTTAGTAACGGAGGAACGCAAAATGGGCAAAGGTGCAAAGTCTTTAGTACGCACCTCAAGGAAAACCACTGTTTTATCAAAAGATGAGAAGGTAAAGTGGAATTCAAGAGATCTAAGGCTAAAGAAAAGAGTGGAAATGTCTGAGGGCTCTACCGGCGGTTTGAAAAAGCGAAGGAGAAGGGCAAATGCTTCAAGTGCGGTGAGACTGGGCATTGGAAGGCAAAGTACCATATGCTCAAGGCTCAAGGTACACCATTTTCTTTAGTAACAGAAACATGTTTAGCAACTTGTTCTACTCATTCATGGGTAGTACATACGGGTACGACTGATCATGTTTGTTACACCTTGCAGGGGTTCCTGCAGACAATAGAGCTATTTGATGGCGAGATAGCGATCTCCATAGGCAACACGGAGAAAGTCGAGGCCGTTGCAGTCGGAGATGTTTCTTTATGTTTTGATAAAACAGTTTTAGTATTAAAAGATGTTTTGTATGTGCCGGAGTTTCGGCGAAACCTTATTTCGGTTTCTAAACTATTTATACATGGATATTCTATTATTTTTTATAGTGGTGTTTCTATCCTAAGAAATGACGAAGTTATCTGTGGTGGCACTTTATATTATTCGCTTTATACTATTTCTGTTAAACATAATACCTTTAATTATGTTGCATCTACATCAAACCTTAAGAAGATGAAGTCTTCTTCGCTAGATGACACCATATTTCTTTGGCATCTTAGATTAGGTCACACAAATCTAAATAAGATCTAAAGACCGGCTAAGAATGAGGCGTTGGGTGAAATTACAGTCACTCCGTTCCCAGTCTGCGAATCATGTATAGAAGGTAAGATGTCGGCCGACCATGAAAGCGAAGGGTATAGAGCGAAAAAGTGTTGGAGCTAGTCCATTCGACCTATGTGGACCATTGTCCACATAAGCTCGTGGAGAATGCAGTATTTTGTCACTTTCATTGACGATTACTCAAGAGTGCAGATCGTTATACCGCTTCACCGCAAGTCTCGAATGCTTTGAAATTGAAAGAATTTAAGGCGAGTGGAGCGAAGCTAGGTAAGAGTATCAAGTCATGCGATCTAATCGCGGTGGCGAATACCTCGATAACGAGTTCATGGACTATCACAGTGCGGTGTGGGATTACCTCCCATTCACTTACACGGGCACACCACACCAATATGGTGTGTCGAGCCAAGAAATATGACTCTCTTAGAAATGGTTAGATCTATGATGATCTATGCAGCGTTGCATATTTAGTTACGGGGTATGCCTTAGAAGCAATGACATATTTGCTCAATCTAGTACCGTCAAGTCGATCGACAAAACCCTTTCGAGTTATGGTTTGGGCGCAGCTGGTTTAAGCCGTATAAGGTTATAGGGCGATCCGACACGTGTCTTTGAACAAGAAAGTCGACAAGTTGGAGGCTAGATGCGAGCAAGGCATTTATTGGTATCTAGATGAGCGAAGGTGGTTATTTCTATAGTCTGAGGATCGGAAGGTCGTTATTAGCACTAACGCCCGATTCTTATAAGAGGACTACATGAAAAACCACAAATCCAAAGTTGAAATCACACTTCAAGAATTAGAAGATAATCTTATTCCACCACCGATTAGGCCAAAGATACGAGATGTCGTGTCTAGTGGAGGGATCGACACTAGATACTTCAAGAAATTGAAGTGGGTCGAGTTTCACTGGAGATACCGATCGTACAAGTGGCACTTACCCATCAAGTAATGCGAGATAGAGAAACACATGTTACTGCACCCACCATCGCCATTGTGCGATGGCGTCTCGGCGTAGTGGGAGGTTGTTCGTCGGCCCGAGTGATTTATGTTAGTGGATGAATCTTGGTTTAGTCCCAAGCGAGCGGTATGTCGACCCATGGACATCTGAGGCGATATAAGACAACGATGCAAGATCATGACACACCGCTATGGACTTAGAAATTGAGTCCATAACGGTGTGGATGTATCTGAGAAAACACTCTACCGGATGGCGAGGAAGCCGTAGGTAGTAAGTGGGTATAAAGAGGAAGAGATTCGGATGGAGGGTTTGACTTTTAAAGCCAGCGGTAGCAAAAGGGTACACTCAGTTGAGGGCATCGATTTCGATGAGACCTTTTCGCCGTAACAATGCTCAAGTCCATCGAATTCTTACGGCCAAAGCACTTACCTAAACGCGAGGTTTGGCAAATGGATGTTAAAACCGCTTTTCTAAACGGTTACCTTGAAGAAGGTAGAAATATCTATATGCAGCAACCCGAATGTTATGTGGTGAAGAGCATCTAGTATGGAAGCTTAAGAAGTCCATTTATGGACTAAAGCAAGCTTCCCGATCATGGAACTTACGCTTTGACGAGGTAGTAAAGTCCTATGGATTTATCCAGTTGCCTAGCGAAAGTTGTGTGTATCGTTTGGATGTCAACGGTGATGTGGTATTTCTTGCACTTTACGTAGATGACATCCTTCTACTTGGCAACAATGTGAAGTCGTTATCGACGTAAAGAGTTGGTTATCGATCGACTTCAAATGAAAGATTTAGGAGATCGCAGGTACATTCTTGGGATCAAGGTTTACCGAGATCGCAAGAGAAAAATATTGAGCTTATCTCAAGCGTCTTACATTGATATTGTGATTACTCGTTTTAGTATGCAGACCGCCAAGAAGGAATAGCTACCTTTCAGACATGGTGTTCCTTTATCTAAGGAGCAGTCCCCTAAGACTGCAAAGGAGATATAGGAAATGAGACAAGTTCATTACACTTCCGCCGTAGGAAGTCTCATGTATGCAATGCTGTGTACGAGACCCGATATATGCTATGCGGTAGGCATAGTAGCTAGATATTAGTCTAACCCCGGACAAGCACATTGGACTGCGGTAAAGCATATACTTAAGTACCTGAAAAGGACTCGAGATTATAGTCTAGTTTACCAAGCAGATAGTCTAATGCATTTGGGTTATTTAGACTCGGATTTCCAAGCTGACTGTGATGTGAAAAAATCTACCTTAGGCTATGTGTTTACCATGGGACAAGGAGCCATATGTTGGCGGAGTGCACAACAGCGATGCATTGCAGACTCTACCATGGAAGCCGAATATGTAGCCGCTTCGGAGGCTGCTAAGGAGACGGTATGGTTCAAGAACTACGTCATGGATCTAGATGTGATACCTCATTTGCCCAAGTGTATCATAGTGTACTGTGATAACTCAGGTGCAATGAAAACTCGAAGGAACCTCGGACCCACAAGGCGACAAAACACATAGAGAGAAAGTACCATGTCATACGAGAAATCATTAGACGAGGAGGCGTCTTGATTGAAAAGATTGATCTTGTGGATAACTAGCTAACCCGTTCACGAAAAGCTATCGCAAAGTCTCTTATCACGCCCAATTCAGGAAAGCACGGATGCGGTGTGATTAGGGTGGGGTTAAAAAGCGGGAAAGAAGGGGATATATAATGTTGGATTTGTATCTTGAAAGCGGTTTGGTTGAGCTTGTATCTGATGTTTCTGTTACCACTATTACAATCTTCTATCTGAATTGTTTACTTGATTGTATATGTATGTCCTTTATCTCATATATAAGTTAGATCATACGATGTATTGTAGAACACGAAAGTGCGTATGATTGGTCGAGCTTAATGAGATATAAAAGTATCACGGTGAGACAACTTGAGGACGAGTTGTCGATATAGGCTCTGGTATAGATAAGAAGTAACTTGACTTGGTTGCTTGTCTATCTTTGATGCGTCTTTGACGTATTGATGGATCACGGTGAGATGAGTCTTCTCGGCGTCGTGAAGAACTGAGATCTCGGTGCCTACAAGAATTTTGCTCATAGACCACCGTCGTAGACACGTACATTAGTACTAAAGTGGTCTATTATGACATAGACAGCGTGGGTGGTGAAGCGCGTGGTCTATAACCATATTTTAAGCGGTTATAGACCACGGGCTGAGAACCGCGTGGTCTATTAGCGTTTTCATATAAAGGACCACGGTGCTCTTTACGCGTGGTCTATTAGCGATAACTTTCATTAACCACGGCTTTTTCGCGTCGTCTAACATCGCGTCGACTAAATACCACGGGCTTAGGGCGCGTGGTCTTCGCCACTTAGCCATGTGGTCTTTTAGCCCGTCTTCATGCCTTAGCTAATTTTTTTACTCACACTTAATTAATTTGGGAATTTTTCCTAATTGTTTGTTCACATTATCTGTCGAGACAATCTGAAGAAGGCGGAGTAGAGGCTGCAACGCCATGGTGAAAGGCTCCAATCATTTGATGGTGCAGCTGGATCAAGTCTCGCTTAAGCCCTCCCGATTCGAAGCTTCTCAATTCCGAGGCTCATTCGACTCCATGCCCTCGATTTTGATGCCGATGCCACGACGACAAAGATTTCATCCTCGGTCGAGTTTCTTCGGTAAAAATCGTTTATTTTGCTTGAATACTATGTTGGAGTTGTGTGTGGGTTTTCTTAGGATTGACCTTTTTTTTTTTTTTTTCTTGGTGCGTGTTGTAGTACCCTTGATTATATTACTCGGAGATGCCAGCAATTGCAAGCAATGTCGATTGGAGCAAGGTATGCTTTTGTGATTTTGCTGTGAAATGTGGTTTGATGTTTTAGGGTGCTGATATCGTAGTGTGAAATGCGCTGAAGGAAAATATCAATGCCCCAAATCGCGGAGAAGGTTAACAGCGTTAGGAGAAAGCGGCAAAACTTCGGTGAGTGTTCATATGATGTTTTCTTTTTGGATGTATTTATCACATAGTTGAGTTTCGTGAATCTGTTCAGCAGAAATATAATGTTTGCAATGAAGAAATGTTGCATCTTTTACTATGTCTTAAGATTTATTTAAAGGCAAATGAAAGAAAGTATTTTCTGCCAATTATAGATAGCTCCCGATTGTTTTGTTATGTGAACTGGGACCTAATAATCAGAATCCAGAATATCACAAGGGCTATTCGGCCTGAAGATTCTTTAAGATTCTCTGGGGTCCGGCGAGCACGGCGATGGTGGCGGCGGCCACTGTCCACGGCGGTGGCAGCGATGACCACTTTGTTCGTCGGCGGCTGCCCCCGTTACCCAATCTCCTTGCTCGTTTTTCTTGTTCACCACTCACATACACATAGAAGGCACCGCCTCCTCTCTCCGTTGGACTGCCGTTCCATTGCCTTCTCCGACGGCACTTCACCGATGGCTGCATCGCCGTAGCAGCCGCAGCTTCTACCCCTTGCTCTCTCTCTTGTCTGTGTTCTCTCTGTTCGCACACATACACAATCTCTCGACTTCTTTTATTCACTGTACAGAAATTCTCAAATCTATTATCAAACCTTTCTCCCCAAAACGAGGAGGCCCATCCCCAGTTAATCTCCAACCTCTCTCTCGACGATGCAATTACGAGCTTCTCTAATGCCGTATCTATGTGTTGTATTTTGACTTATTCATGCGCATCTAGTTCCCAACTTAGTCAGTAGATGTAATTCATCAATTAGTGGTTTTGTTGTTTGACAACTTGTAAGAGGACTGTATAATTCTATCTCAAATTTCTACACTTGGGTGATTTAGGGAGCTGTGTGTTCATGTTATGGTGATTCATCGCAGTAAGTGTGATTCTACATAAAACTTATATGTTGCAAACTGTATCAATCCCTTAAGTTCCTATGCTTTTATTGGAAAAGGGATGTGGGCATTAATCTATGAATGGAAAAGGGATTTTGCGAGTGAAAAAAGCTAGCTATTGGGGGCGTTGATCAAGACAGGGCAACATCATTTTAATCAATCATTAGCTTTTGTTCTTTATATTCGTTACCATAGTGGAAGATTAATACAAACTTTGCAATAATTATTAATTGACATTTATCTGAAACTCCCTTTTCTGGTGTTGGTTGCAGGGGACAGAGGCTGCAGAGCACTAGGGATTGAGCCCTCTCTCTCTCTCTCTTAAAGAAAAGGAAAGTAGAAACAAATACATATATGAAAAAGTGACGACTAAAAGAAACTCATTTTAAAGTCGTGTGCATCAGCCTCGTGTTCTTGTTGTTCCAGATTTTCTTTTGGCTGTTTGTGAGTTTTTCGTGCCAGCATTGGGCACCATTACCTGCAGGGATGAAATGATGGATCCCAAGAATGACCCAATTTCTAAGAAGAACAACATAGTGCTTTTTGCTCCTGTATATAAACAATCTGAAGATGTAGTGCAGCTATCTCCAAGTCGACAACTTGTAGCAGACGCCTTTGGGATTGATGAGTACACATATGATGGTTGTGGTAAGACAATACATCTTGCTAGTGGGAAAGAAGAGAAAGAGTCACAATTTTTCCTACATCGGCCCATTATTATCATCGGGCGAGGAAAGCATATAAGGTTCATCAATGTGAAATTTGAGGTATTATTACATCTTCTAATCTGCTTGGTCGTACTCAATTCCGTACCTCTGGTCCTTTTACATAAATTTCATCTTTCCCACTATCCTGGAATATGATTGTCCTTCAATCCATATGCACTTATTCATATTTTTGATAAAAAGCTTTAGTTGTTAGTTATGGAAGACAGTAGTGCATTGGCTAGCTAGTGTTAGCCTGGTTCTGATATGAGTTCGGCTTCCTTCAGAGGAACATATACTGAGACAATACCATACCTCATTACTAGGAAATTTCTCTAAATTAAGTCCTTTGCAATAACGATCTTTTTCTAATTTCTCAGTATAGTACATAAAAGATTTCTCTAAATCTTTCTAGCTCTCCTGAAACAAGTATATCGAGTATGTTATTGACAAAGTTATTGATAGCTCTCTGTATAACTAACCCCCACCAAAACAAAATTCTCTGATTATGGAATCTATTTTTTCAAAACAGCATTCTTTCAGAAACTCTTTTGGTAGTTGCTAGACATGTATTTTTGTAATGCTAAGGGGCTCTTCACTCTTTGTTTTAAAAAAATGTTTGCAATTTCCATGTCTGAGTTGCCTCTACCTCTATCTAATTTGCTTGTGTCCAGTTAAATCCATGCTAGGAAACACAAGAAGTTTTTATAAACTGGCAGTATTATTTCTCTTTTTTAATTCCTAAGAACGGCTTGCTTTTGGGGAGGTATACATATTTGAGCAATGATAGCTCCTACTCAGTTTCTCCAGAAGATGAGTTTGAAATCTCTTATCTAGATGATAATTCTCTGGATAGAAACTGTCATGACTCAAGTAACTTGGAAGATTTGTCACACATCTCACACACTTCTGGGCCAGTTCAATGTGAATCAAGTGCAATGCCAAGTCTCAGTTTTGAAGCCCAGGTAGTTTATCATAATATCTGGAGACTCAATTTTTGTAAGTTCATCAATTATTTAATGCTTTACATTCTCACATGCATTACTTGCAGTTGATCAAACTTGCATTTATGCAGTTGTCTTTCTTCATGACCAACAAAGTGTCATATTGAGGAACACAATCAATGCATAATCTTACATTTCTTGTTTGTCTTATTCTACAGTTGATGTTCTGCTGTTAGGGATGAGAACTACCATCTCTTCTTTGATTCAGTCTATTTCCTTTGTTGAATGTGTTTTTATCTCCATTAGAATTCTTACTTCGTAATTTTCTGCTTCTTATCAGGTTGTTTCTCCTGAATTCACCTTCTATGATAGCAGTAAGTCATTCCTTGATGATTCTTCACATGGTGGAAAGCTTCTTCGTGCAAAAATGGATGTTAGCTTCATGTAAGTGTTAGATCCTTTCTAATTTATCTTGGTCTTCATCAAATTCCAATGTAGAGAAAAACCTCCAAAAGGGAAGTCCATAATATATTCAAAGGGTGAAACTGAATTTGCTCTTTTGGGTTATAGTTTGTGGTTATTAAATCAGTTTTCTGCATTTTGCAACTGTTCTGCTGTAGATAAGATCTTATTCCGTAAATATGGGGATTGAGTCCATTATGGCTAGAACAGTTGTCTTTGCCTATTGGTCACTACATTTTTTATTCCTCTTTCTTGCTATAATAAAATAATATTTCTTGTTTTAATTATTGGCAGGTTCGCATCAAAAGAAGATGATAAATGGATAAGAGGCCTAGTGAAGGATTTAACTGTGGAGGCTGGTTCTGGACTTGTTGTACTTGATCCCATGGATATGTCTGGGGGACAATATTAGCTAGGTAGACAATATTTCTTGTGCTACAATTGTTGATTGAGAATTTTTCCGGTATATAACGTTTATGTATTGTACCTTGATTTCTCTATTTATGAGATAATATATATTTTATACCTATTTTGTATTATTGTTTTTAATGACAGAAACAGGTATTTTGAATTATATAATAAATAAATAAATTTATTTCGCTGACTGATCAATAGACAACGAGCTTCTCCCCATTGTCTATTAATATATAGACAACGGGGATGTCCACGTGGTCTAAAACACAATAGACAACGGGGTTTAACCATTGTATAAGACTAGAACACTGTTGTCTATCACAACATAGACAACGGGTAAACCCACGTTGTCTATGATGCTATAGACAACGGGGAATATCCATTGTATATTATAAGGCCCCCGTGGTCTATAACATGATAGACCACGGGGATTTCCCCGTTGTCTATGTTGTGATAGACCATGGGGATTTCCCCGTGGTCTATAGCCGACCCTAATAGACTATAACTTGATAGACCACGGGGTTTTCTGTAATAGACAATGGGGATTCCCCGTGGTCTATTACTGAAATTCTTGTAGTGGTGACTTTACGTTGATCTAAACCTCGATAAGGTATTAGGTGAGTATGAGTTGCTGACCATCACTTTGACTTGTTATGGGTGAGGGTTACATGAGATAACCAATTCTCTACATCTTGGGTGGTGGCGATCTTGTATGTCGTACTAGTTACGTGTCGAGTCACCGTATCCATTTAGGATGATGGCGTCCCTTAAAGAGCTCAAAGGTTTATTGTACTAAACCCCGCAGGGTTGAGTTATCTCAAGTACAATAATAAGGTTGAGTGGTACTACTTAAGGAATTAAAGATATTAATTATTTTAAGCAGTCAGAACGCTGTAAATAATTAATGGACTTATGATAATTATGATCTTGGCATAGGCTTTGTAATACATGTTTAGCTTGTTTCAATGAGGTTAGTATGACGGAAAAGGGGCATAGCATGCACACCCATGAGAAATTGAGCCTATATGCTTTATCATTGCAAGCATGATTTCTATTCTGTGTGTTATTCGGATGCTTGACTTGGTTGTGCTAGAACTTGCCTGCTGTCTTGATCAAAGCCCAACTGCTGTAGGTCTAAGTGCTCTAGATGATTTAGGCTTTCTTTTCGTAGCGTTGGTCAACAATGAACATAAACCCAGATATATGTATCCTTTGCTAGCCCCCTTTGAGTTGTTCGTTTTCTTTTGAATTGCCTTGTGCTCTTCCCGACACAGGGATTGAGAGGGAAGAATAGGGAGGATATGTATGTCTTGGGCATCGTTCAGGCAAAACTGAACACTTAGATGCCTTGCCTTCGGCCAGGCATAATGAGCTTAAATTGAGAAAATGGGGTAAATGTATCCCAATTCAAAATGTGTAGAAAAGAAAAAGGGTATGAGAACATGTGATAAAAAATGAAAAAGAAAAAGAAGTTTCCCCAAAATGTAAAGTGTGCTCAGGCCCGTAAGTATCTTGCTAAGGGAAATGGGAAAACATTATGCCCAGGACCTAAGTCAAGACAACCTTATCCAAAGCTTAAATACTTCCTACTTTGCCAAGAAGCCACTCGATACAACCCTAAAAGACCTAAGGATAGAGAACTTATACCAAGGTATAGGGCATAGACAGTAGACGACGCCAGGCAAACCTATGGCACTTTCTTGATCAAGTCATCACTGAGCGTGAGACCCTAAACACAGAGTGTTTGAGTGCTTGAGAGGAACTTCCACAAACTTGCTATGCCCCGATCTTGATTGACCTTGATACATAGCTATATTAATTGCTCATGCCGAATTATCTTTGTTATGTTTCATCTTATCCTTCTTTGGTTTTGCGTGTGTTGTTTGTGTGTTTTGTTTTCTTTTGGGCAAGGAATGTTTGCAGCTTGAGGACAACCGTGGTTGAGTGTGTGAGTGTGACGAGCCCGCTTTTCGTCTTCTTTTGGGATAGTCCTTGCCTAGAAAGTGTGCATTTTGTGTGTTCTTTGTGTGTGTCTGTGTCTGGGAGGACATGCTTTGGGGTCTTCGCAGTTGAGGCGGACCTTGGGCAAGATCAGGCCACCTCCTGTGAGAGAGGTAAAATCCTGAAGATTACCTTAGCAAGACATTCTGACATCTTGCCAAGACATGGTATCGCACGGGAGCCGAGCCGGACCAACGAGCTGACATGAAGCCAAGAGGATGATTGAGACAAGGAAGAGCTGGAAAAAGGACGAGGAATGACGTAGGGGGCAGAGGGTGAACTCAGACTGCAGTTGGGAGATGAAGACAAGAACTCTGGCAGACTTGCACGCAAAAGGAAAGATTCTGGTCAAGGTCCTTCTCTGCCGCAAGCCTGATTTTTGCCGAAAAGGGAAAGGTCAAGCTGTGGTGGCTGGGATGAGACAAACCCGTCCAGCTGAAGCCAGAGGAGTCTCCATCAGTGTCCAAAGCCCGAGCTAGCTGCTGACCTCACCACCTACCGCCTCGAGATGCATGCACAGACCAAGTCAAGGAGGAGTATACCTAGGCTCCTAACAACCACTTCAAACATAACATCGATTGGAGAGTGGAAGCATCAAGTCCTTAATTCTCTCTGCATTTTTCTCTTTCATTTCCTTTGGTTTTCATGAGTGATTGGTGAGGAAGATAAACAAGTCCTACAGGCAAACATTTATATTATGTATTTTGTTATCTCTGCTCGAGCAACTGCTTGCCAGAGACTGCTTTGCCTTTGCATTTGATTTTATATTCAAGTATGGTTTCATTATGTTCTTGTTTGTTGCTTTTGTGTTTATGTCGATTATGCGTGAGTAGTCGGTTTGGTTGGGCTCGGGGTGAAACACGTTGAGTCGAGGTCATGAGAGTCGTGAGGTCTAAACATCCTTAGAACTTTGAGTGGGTGTTCCCGAAGCTCTAGGCCTTGATACCCATGTTATTCCTTTCCTTGAGCATTAACTCAACCGGTAGCCTTGGGGGGAGGGAGCTACAAGCAATAGTCGGAGTAAGACATCGAATGTCTCCTTGTCCCGGGAAGTGCTGTTGGAGTGGGTGATTGTAGCCGTCGGCCTTGGGCAAAGGGCTGCGAGCCACTCCATTGGACCGACTGTGGCTAGTTAAATTTGTCTGAGTGAGTCAGTGTTGGGACGGGATATCTGGTGAAGTGTCTTCCTAGGGAGGCGTCTTGCGAGGGCGCGGGGGTCTCTATGCCGTCCTAAAACCTAAGGGCAAGCGGGGTGGGGGCTGGTGTGCGTGATGACCAAAAGAAGCCTACCCTGGTACCTTTAACCAACGACATACACTCGTGGTGAAAACCATCGAACTTCGACCGACACCTTGACCAAGATCTCAGCGTGCGGAACCTCGGTCCAGCCGCTGTTATTTAACTTTTACCTTGTGTTAATTTTTCGGTTTACTTTACTCGAGATCTATCTCTCAATACATTTGAGTCGAGACCGTCACCTGATCGACACCTTGCCTCTGGGCAACCTCCTACTCAAACTGTGACAACTCGAGTAACAACACATCATCTCTCTTGGGTTCGACCCCTTAACTCCCATATCACGGAACTATGTGTTCAAGTTGAAGGAGATTATAAATAGTATCTTGGCCTAGGACCTTTGACGACGGGTTTTAGGCGGTCGTCACACCTCCCTCATCAATTCAACCACTTGTTTATTCATGTCGAAAGAAGGAGTGACGGCATGTGCTTTGGCTCTTCCACCTCGACTGGACTTCTGCTGTGAAGTAGCAGCCATAGCTTCAAAAATGTTCACGATATCTGCTGCCGTTCGAGAACCAATATCTCCACCTGCAGCATTGTCCACCATGTACTGAAAACTCTGAGTCAATCCGTCATAAAAGAATTGATGGAGAATTTCATCTAGCAAGGCATGGTAAGGGCACTTCTGCAACAAGTCCTTGAACCATTCACAAGCTTCATGGAATGGCTCGTCGGACATCTGATTAAAGGTTATGATCTGTGACCTCAACTCCTAACTCTTCTTGTTTGGGTAGTATTTAGTCATGAACTTATCTACCACGGCATTCCAATTCTGCAGAGAGTTAGCGGGAAGTGCCAGAAACCAAGACTTTGCCCTATCCTTCAGGGTATAGGGGAAACAACGCATCTTAAGTTGGACTTCATTTAGTCCTCCAACGGGAAGGACTGCAACACCGAATAAAATTCCATGATGAATCCCAGGGCATCTTCACTAGCAATGTCACAGCCCGGTTTGGCTTATCCTTACCGGACCGTGACTCGGGGTTCGGTTCAAGTGAATATGAAAGAATAAGGGTTTCAACTCATTTCACCTACGAAGAGAATATAGATGTTCCAACAGAAACGGAAATCATGACGGAGCAAAATAGCTTATATATATATAAGATGGTTTCAAAGGTTCAACAAAACAGTAGCTTTTACAAAGCTTAACATAGTAACAAAATATAACAGAGTCTTAAGAGTTTGGCAGCGGAATAAAACGTGTGAGACATGCATGTGAAGATGATTTCAAGGTTTCAACAAAATAGTAGCTTTTACAAAGCTTTCAGCGAGATGATCGAAACTTAACATAGTAACAAAATATAAAGAGTTCAAGAGTTTGGCGGTGAATAAGCGTGTGAGACATGCGTATGGAGATGCATTCTCAAGGTGAACCAAAATACTTCATACTACTTGACAAAGATTCCCGCTCAACTCACCTCTCTGTTCCGTCACTCGCTCGACTGCACGTTTAAAACAAACATGCGGTGAGTATAAAGATGCACTCGGTGGACACATTGCGAAAACATTTTACTTTACGAAATATTGTCGCTTACTTCACGATGAAGACGAGGTTTTGTTTGAAAAGGCCTTATGCTTACTAAATACATTTTCTTTACTTTCTCAAAATCATCGCTGGCGGGCATTTCACATCACAACGTATATTCAGTCGGCATATGGATTAACGCAGGGAGAGAGGCCTCACTTCACCCGGACGCACGATCGATCATAACCGTGATTCGAGGTGAAACAACTGATCGCAACCGGCGATTGAAGTGAAGTGTACACAACCCTAAGCTAGGTTCCCTTCACCTCAAATTTTAGGATCCGAATTGTAATGCTTTTCTGTTGCCCGAAACCCGAATGGACATATACAAAATATAAAACATTTTGGCGAATAATATCGTGCCATCATTTGTAGAAAAGCGATAAAGTAATAACGATAAATGATTTTCCAAGAAAGCTCGTAAATGGTTTTGATAAGAAAGCCCACCTCGGGAACTTAAAGTTCTACGTCACTAGTAATTAATTGTCGTCTTCTTTCTCCTCCTCGAAAGCGGGACCCTTTTGATGTGAGAAGCGAGGTTTAGTACATCGCTATACTTTTCGATAGAGGCGAACATCGTCTATAACGTCCTATGCATCAAATAAGGCTAACGTCGGACTTATATTGACGTTTCCTAATCAAAATGATGTCGATTATGACATCGCTCATCATATAAGAGATGTTCCATCTCTTTAGTATATAATGTACATTTTAATGTACTTACGTAACGTAAGTTACATTGTTACTAAGCGTCTTCGTTACATAGATCACATATTATCGGTTTGTGCCCTTTGACCTTGGTCGGCGTTTTTAGTCAATGATTTTGACTTGGTCAACATTTAGTCATCAATTTTGACTAAAGTCAAAATTTTGACTTTTTAATTCCTTTTATGTAATTCTATTATTTTATGTGCAATTCTTGTTCTAAAAATTCCCATAAAATCATAATATGTTTAAAACATCATTTTGGATCATATTATGCAATTATATCTCATAAAATTAATTTATAACATTAATACTTATAACCTATAGTTTTTGAAAACCCTAATTAAACTAAGCGAAATAATTTCCAAAATTCGATAAAATCACATAACACATACTCGTCTATAAGCATCCTTACTATAACATAATTTTTATTTATTGTGATCTATTGAATTTAATCTTCCTAAGTCACTTTTGAAAATTTGGACTTAGGTCGATAAATTTTAACAAATCGATAAATTCATACAACACTATATTATGATTCTACACTTTCAATATGTTATGATATCACTCAAACATGGATTATATCTCAACATAATATCATGTTCTATAATTTTGAAATTCATAGACTTAGGTACTAAAGTGTTTCAAAATTTTACATAAAATCATACAAGTATAATTAATACCTAGATCATGATTTTATGCTCAAATCGATAATTAAAAATCATACTCATCAACATATCATGCCCTTAATTTTTAGATTCAACATATAAAATTTAATATCATGCTTGATTTTGTGATATAATTATACTACATGCTTAATAACATCATATAAATACAATATCTAAACATATTGGCACAAGTCTCATGATTTTCGAAAATCACACATATAAACTAAGCTTATAACATGAATTCTAACGGAAGAACATCGAAAATTCTAACATGTATATGAAGCTCGTAAGAAATCTAACCTTTTAATCGGTATTGAATTTGATCGGAAAAGTCTAATTTCTATAGGATTGGGATCAAACTTTGATGAACACTTTTGAAATTCTCTCTCTCAATTTCGGTTGTTTTGTGAATGAGTGAATGAATAGCTTAGGTTATATTTATAGAGTTAATCAACTTGTGTAGTAATTATTACATTAAAAATATCTCTACACCACTTGCACAAAAGAACAAAACCTTATCTTATCTTATCTTATCTTATCTTATCTTATCTTATCTTATCTTTATAATTATGACCCTCATTAATTAAGGCATGATATTTTTCATCATTTTCACACCTAAAAATCAATATTTTCGGTACTTATATAAATATTATGCCAAATATTTTATTTTTCTCTAATTAATAGTTATATGACATAATAATAATCTTAGATAATAAAGTAAATCATAGGAATATTAATTAAGATCATTTTTATGTTCTAAAGTAAAGTTATCGGCAACAATTCGAAATTATGAATAAATTATCAAACTATTATTCTTTTCATAACCAATATTATTTCCATGAGTAATTACATAAATATAATGATATTATATCATAAAATAATTTTTGGAATTTTTCTAAGCAATTTTCCCATTTTATTAGAAATTAGGGTTTACAGAGCTTAAATTTTATAAAATCCCATTCTTATCCCTTTTATAAATTTCAAAATTTCTATGAATTCTAGGAGATAAGATTGATCTAGAATTATGATATTTATCAAGCATATAATTAAATAAATTATTTAATACATTTATCACGTAAAGAAATTGTAATTTTGAAATCCACATAAAATAATACTCAAATTTGAAAATTATGCAACTAATATTTAAAATATTATTTCCTATGATATTCTACACATTTCTACACATTTCTAAGAGATAAACATTATCTCTTAATTAATCATGACCTTATCTTATCTTTTATGAAAATATCATAGCAAATCTTATCTTAAAAATGTAATTTTCCATCTTTATCACATCCACCTCATGCCTGGGTGTACAAGATAATTATCTTATCATATACTACAAGATAAACATGACAACTCATCACATAAAATCAAGTGATCATATAATAAATCACAAATTAATTCCTTATACTTTAAATTTTCGAAAATCACTATTAAATAAGGAAAAATATTTATTTTTCTTCCTTAGTGCAAATAATATCCTAAATATACTTAAAACATATTTAAAATTTATTTAGTTCAAAATTTCAAGAGAAATTTCGATTTATTCAAAATAGACAATTACCGATGTTCTCTTTCATACTTGTTCCTATCGTACTGTTCTTTCTTTATTTTCAAATTTTAAGCCCGTAAATTTGGGGTATTACATTCTACCCCCCTTGAAGAAATTTCATCCTCGAAATTTTACGTATCTTAAATAGCGTTCTCGATTTACATCGCGTGGTCGTCTTTCAGCGTTGTTGTCTCGTATCCATTGATCGTCGTATAACCTTAACTGCCATTTCGTCCCTTAAATCTAATATTCTTATGTTCCAAACTTACAGATTATCCTACGACTCAAGATTTTTAACTAATCGTTTATGTTAAATCTATTGTTTCCAAAGATGGTAAATCGACCTAATTCATAATTTTTAGCTTCAAGGATTGGAGAAAATTTTCATGACAACTTATAAGTTAGTAAGGGTTCACAATTCGGGATGACAACTTTTGAAATTTGAATCAATATGTTCTTTGAAGCGAATAATTGGAATATAGGGTCCGAAGACCAGAATGACGACTACTGAGAGCTCTTTGGTTATATGGGCTGATCAGACCCATCACAAATACTTCTCAGTCACATGAAGGCTTTGGTTTGAAAAGGACATTTTATAAACTTTTGGTTGTAGACTTCTTTCAGAAAAAGTGAGAAAATCAGTGATATCTTAATTGAAACTAGGTCGTGAGTTAAACTCAATAGCGAAACTTGAGTAATGAATAAAATTTGAAACATCGTATACCTTGTCTTTGGGTCATCATAAATCGTAAGGTTTCTCAAAATATGATACATATCGAAACTTAAATCCACATTTACTAACTACATCTCTTACTTTAAACATTTTCTATTTTACCGTACCAGAATCCTTTTATTATTCTGCGAGAACCAACTAATAATTTGATCATGTTTCTATTAAGTTCTAATAGTCGACTCGGAGTTTCATTACATGTGAACATCTAAAGGGGAAAGACTATACTCATGTTACTATCGCATAACGACATTTATCATTTTGAAATCATCATTTAACTCTTTCCGTCATCATTTCCATTTCAACTTGTATTATTCTTATTTCCATCCTTGCTTTTGTTCTAATTCCTATCCTCCATTTTTCATAATAAAATTCTTATGGTTCATCTTTCCATGCTCTTTCGCAAAAGGGATCATGTGTCTTAAACAATCTCGTTCTTTTGGGATAACCTACTCATTGACATAAACAACTTGAAATTGCTAAAGTTTAAATATGACTGTTCATAAAATAAATTTCATTGAATTCCACAATTCAAACATTTCACTCTTGACATATCATTGTCAACTTCTTCTCATATCCCTTTCCTTTTCACAACCTACAACAACTTTTCAACTACTTTCAACTTTAAACTTCCATTTTCGTATTTGTCGTTTCAATCCGCATCATTCTCATTTCTTAATAAGACAATTGCTACTTATAAACAATACTTAGTACATAACTTCAATAATATCTCATAGATACTTATCTTATTCCTCACTTAACATTCTATACCCCAATTCGTATATTGTTCTTAGATTAATTCGTGTAAGCAATAGTCGATTCAAAATTCTGTCGCGTAGAACTTCAAATGAAGATACCATTCCCATGTCACAAGTGACATTCGTTTATCGAAGCTTTCATTCCTCCACGTGGCACTTCAAATTCTCGTTCGTCAGATCGTACTTAAAAGCATTTCTAAGTTCTCAAGTTCTCGTGGTTCATCAGGCACTACGCTATACAAAGAAGAGAATTTCCTATGATCTCGTTCAATCTAAGTTCTTTGTGAAACTTAGAGCTCATCTACGTTCTTTTAAAAATCAAAACAATTTCATAATTCAACATCATTTCATAAACATACTTTACTGACGTATAACTCTATATATGTCCTTTCATCAATACTCACATACCAACCGGGTATGATCTTTAACTTCTTTTAATTTAATCATAACAAAATGATCACATACCAACCGGGTATGAACTTATACTTCTTCAGACAAACCACTTGTTTGCCTTATCATCAATGAATTATCAAAATTCAAAGCTATTCACTTTCTCTTTCAACGGCATGTCCACTTTAAAAACATTTTTCACTCAACTTTCTCTAAACATAACTTTTCAAAATTTTTTAACACATACCTTTTATAAGAAACCACTTTTCCTTGCTGGTTGAGCGTGATGAACAGGAGCGTTGAGTGGTGATGACTGCTTCATAGAAAGTCTAGTGGTTCAAACCAGACTTTGGATAGAAAGAATATTTTTGGTTCAAAGTAAGCGAATCGCTCGATACCACTCTGTCACGGCCGGTTTGGCTTATCCTTACGGACCGTGACTGGGGTTGATTCAGTGAATATGAAAGAATAAGGGTTTCAACTCATTTCACCTACGAAGAGAATATAGATGTTCCAATAGAAACGGAAATCATGACGGAGCAAAATAGCTTATATATATATAAGATGGTTTCAAAGGTTTAACAAAACAGTAGCTTTTACAAAGCTTAACATAGTAACAAAATATAACAGAGTCTCAAGAGTTTGGCAGCGGAATAAAACGTGTGAGACATGCATGTGAAGATGATTTCAAGGTTTCAACAAAACAGTAGCTTTTACAAAGCTTTCAACAGGATGATCCAGAACTTAACATAGTAACAAAATATAAAGAGTTCAAGAGTTTGGCAGCGGAATAAACGTGTGAGACATGCATATGGAGATGCATTCTCAAGGTGAACCAAAAATACTTCATACTACTTGACAAAAGATTCCCGCTCAACTCCTGCTCTGTTCCATCACTCGCTCAACCTGCACATTTAAAAACAAACATGCAGGGCTGAGTACAAAGATGCACTCAGTGGACACATTGCCGAAAACATTTTACTTTACGAAATATTATACTGCCTACTTCACAGTAAGACACAAGGGTTTTGTTTGAAAAGGCTTTGTGCTTACTAAATACATTTTCTTTGCTTTCTCAAAATCATCGCTGGCGGGCATTTCACATCTAACGTATATTCCAGTCGGCATATGGATTAACGCGTCGGGAGGGAGGCCTCCCTTCACCCGGACGCACGACTGATCGCAACCGGTGATTCAGAGGCTGAAACAACTGATCGCAACCGACGATTCAGAAGTTGAAGTGTACACAACCCTAAGCTAGGATTCCCCCTTCACCTCCAGCTTAGGATCCGAATTCGTAATACTTTTCCTGTTGCCCCAGGCAACCCCAATGGATATATACAAAACATAAAAATTTTGGCAGACAATATCGTACTTCATCATTTGTAGAAAAATAGTAAAGTAATAACAGTAAATGATTTTCCAAGAAAGCTCGTAAATGGTTTTGATAAGAAAGCCCACCTCGGGAACTTAAAGTTCGTACGTCACTAGTAATTAATTGTCGTCTTCTTTCTCCTCTGAGCAGGACCCTTTTTCAATGTGAGAAACGAGGTTTAGTATATCGCTATACTTTTCGATAGAGACGAACATCGTCTATAACGTCCTATGCATCAAATAAGGCTAACGTCGGACTTATATTGACGTTTCCTAATCAAAATGATGTCGATTATGACATCGCTCATCATATAAGAGATGTTCCATCTCTTTAGTATATAATGTACGTTTTAATGTACTTACGTAACGTAAGTTACATTGTTACTAAGCGTCTTCGTCACATAGATCACATATTATTGGATTTTGTGCCTTTGACCTTGGTCAACGTTTTTAGTCAATGATTTTGATTTGGTCGACATTTAGTCAACAATTTTGACTAAAGTCGATATCACGACCCTAAATCCTAAGTGCGATTTAGTAGGGTTGTAACTCTAGCAGTATAAATAAGCGGGAGATTCTCCTAAACAAAAGCCGTAATACATGTGTCAAGTATGTTCTTGGACTTTAGTACATAACTTAAGTTCTTGCAATGAAAACATGTGATATGTACATATGACGATGTCTATCAAGGTATAAATCTTTCGGCGACAATATTCCTATTGCTCAACACCGCTCCACCCATCATCCGCTCAACCTGCACATTTAAAACAAACATGCGGGTGAGTACAAGAATGCACTCGGTGGACTCATGCGAAAACATTTTATCATTTTAGATTACACTGCCACATCTTGGTAAGACACAAGGGTTTTAGTCGAAAGGCTTTGTGCTTACTAAAACATTTTTATCATTTCTCAAAATCGTCGCCTGGCTAGGCATTTTTCTTGGTGTGTATGATCTGTATCCCAATATCACAATTCATCATAATATCAAAGATCAAACATTCAAACATCGTGAAGGAGGCCTCCTCAGCGACAAGGACCGGCCGTGACCCACACAAAGACATCCGTTCGGTGTACCGTTAACCATATCATGTTGTTCCAACCTTCACGCCAGCCCTAGCCAGGCATCAACCTCCGGCTCAGGACCCGATATTGATTTCATAAAACGGTTGGGCGCGACCCAACAAAAGATATTTCATATCATATAGTTCCAACCTTCAAGCCAGATAGGATCCATACACAAAACAAAAACATTTTGGCAGGTAATCTTGTAAACAGTTTATCAACAGTTGAAGATAAGCGTAATAAATAAATTCATTTGGAATAAGAAAGCTTGTATTTTGATTTTGGAAAAGAAGCCCCACCGGATGTAGATTGTCTAACCGATTTCTTGGATTGCGAGTCTGAGCTTAGCTTTATCTATTCACGGCTTTGAGGTTTTGGAGTTGAAACATCCATCGGTCTTAGAACCCATATTTCTACTTGAGTGTGTATCATGGCATGATATACAATCAATTGACCATGTAGTAGCACCTAGTCAAATATTTCACGTTAAGGCGTGCTTGGTAAAAATATCATATTGTGTTGTTTTATCCTAAATTGTGTATCTTATTAATGCTTTAATGTACCTTGCGACATATCATAATGAATGCATCAATTAATAGCATGTTAGTCACATAAGGCATATTTCACATAGGGGAGTTTCAACACTTAGTTAAATTTCAAGTGTTTAAATTTTCAGCAAAATAGCTTAAAACAATCCAAGTGTCATACTTTGACGATTTATAACTCTTGATCAAAAATACGTATGACTGCACAAAGACACATTCTGGAAACCTCTAAACATGTACTATAAGTTCTAAGAAGGAAGTCGACCCAAAAGAGTCGTGGTTCGGAGATATAGGATCTCAAAGTGGACAACTCGAACTGACTTCTATACTTAGAAAATCTTGAGTTTCAGTTTAGCGTGTCATACTTTGACGATTCATAACTTTTGATTAAAAATACGTATGACCGCTCAAATACACATTCTGGAAACCTCTAAACATGTACTATAAGTTCTAAGAAGGAAGGCGACCCAAAAGAGTCGTGGTTCTGGAGATATAGGGTCTCAAAGTGGGCAACTGGAACTGACTTCTTCTATACCTAGAAAATTTTTCAGGATTTCCAGATTTAGCTTAATGACGAGGGATTTTGCGAGGCTCGTAACTTTTGACTCACAATACCAAAATGACTGCAAGATACCATTTTAGAAACCTTGTAATAAGAACTACATGTTTCATGAAGACCATACTAGAAGATACTTGATGCATCGAGAAATACACAAGTTCAAAGTTGACTAGTTGGAATGGACAAATTTCCAGTAGGTGACTTTGGGTTAGTGAAAGGTATACCTATAAGACTTGGTTTGGGATCAAACTTTCCAGATCAAAACTAGAAATGGTAAGGAACATTTCATATGAAGAAACCCAAGTCAAATTCGGACTACAAATGGCTTGAACATCTCACGCAAAAGTCGGACTCGTAGGGTTCATTAACAAAGGAATTAGACTTAGGCATTTTGACCAAAAAGACCTACTGAAATGCGTTAACTTTAAAAATTCACTGAGGGCTTATTAAAACGAATCTGATAATGCAACCTATCATATTGAAAAGCCACTTAAGTCTAGTTTAATTCAGAAAAATCCTTACTCAATGATTCAAAATAGATTGGGAGATAAAAATGTTTTACTACAAGCTATCGCTACAGTGACAGTTTTGTGCAGTTCTTTTGTAAAATCTGGAATAAATGGTAAAATTTTTTATAAATATCTGAAAATTTACATAAATCTTCTACACATGTTAAATTATGTTTATGCCAAATTTTAGAGTTTTACCATTAGCCAAACTTGAAACGAAAGCCACGGACCGTGGGTGATGAACATGCCAATTTTACAGATTTGTGCAGTGTTTTTGAAAAATAAAATTAAAATAGTAAATCAAGTTGGATTGACTTGAAATTTTACAGAGACGTGCTAGACATGTTTAATTTTAACATAGATAAATTTCACATTCATCGGAACACTGTAACTTAGTCAAATAATTTTATGAAGTTATTGTTTTCGTAACAACTTCCAGTTTTCATTTTAAACTTATGTAAGCATTTCATATAACAACGAAAATGGTGAATCTATCACCCCAAATCACCACCAAGATCATCAATCTAAGCATGCAATCTATGATTTAGTCATGTCCAAGAGTCATAGGAGGTAGTTATACCTCAGCCACGAATTTGAAGATGAATGAGAGAGATGGAGCTTGAGCTCTCTCTCACATGGTGGAAATGGTGTAGGAGAAGAAGAGAGATGGGAGAGAAAGGGGGGCGTCTGATTTTTTTGGGAGAGAGGAGGAATGGCTGATCCAAAGGGGGAAGAGAGGGTATGGGGTGGTGTTGGGTGACAAGTGTCTCTACATACACATGCATGTCTACACTTGTCACTACCCTCCCATGCACCTCTACACTTGTCACACACTCTCTCTCCCTACACATGCACACACACACGGTTATTACATATATATATATATGTATATGTGTTTAATTATTTAGTTAGTCTATATAATTAATCAAATTGTTACTTAATAGATGCATGTAATAGTGGAAAGTCAACAATTAAATCCTTAGTGTGCATATATATATAGTTCTCGGCTATTACACATGTAATAGGTCCAAGTTTATTTTTCATACCATATATGTCATAACATATGGTTTAGATAATAAATAATATCATAGGATAAATTAACGGCATCAAATTATTCGATAAAACCACAAAATTGAAACCGGGTTTTCAAATCGAGAATTTGATCAATATAAATCCTTAATATTCTAGCATTGATTTAATGCTAAATAATACTGTAATCACATATAATAATGAACTTCATTCTTGGTTTCATTTCTAAGCTTATTATTGCTTGGAGATATATATATATATATATATATATATATATATATATATATATATATATATCCTTCCTTAGACGATATAACATGGTCCAGTATTTCTTAAAATTCTTGACTTTTCATTCCTTATCTTAATTGGTATTCTATTCCCATCTTCATTCTCTCTTTTTAGTCATATGTCACCTTGGGTGTGAAAGTACAACTTACATTCGTCACTAAATGCCCGACTATTTACATTCTCATTTTCTTAAACTTTCCAATGAGTTTTCCTTTTACGTAAGAACATACTATGATTTAGGATGAATTTTATAACTTAGGTATTAGATTCTACATTTACCATCCTCGGTGATCATTTATCACACTTATAATCTTTTACTAATTGAGCCATCTTTCTCATTCGTGTCCACATTTCTTTGCTCAAGAATAAGTTCAAACTTTTGTAAATTGAGAAGGGTTCTTAACTTATTGACATGGGAGTGAAGTCTTCAAGACTTTTGTACTTATACTACTGTTACTATTGCAAGTCATGAGTTGGGAAATTCCATTCATGTGGCATAAGTCATTGTGATGCATAAGCTATTATCTTTCTCATATTAATACATTGCCTCTCTTTTATTACTCCTCGTAAATTTCATTCATTTTTGGGGTAGCTATGTTATTGGTCTTGCTACTTTAGAGCATTCTCAATGGCTCTTTGATAGCAGTTAGTTTATCTAAGAAGTTCCTGATCTCATTTTAGGTCATCGACGACTTTCATTCTTAATTGCTTTATCCTTTGCCCGATCTACACTGATTTCTTCTAAAGATGCTAAGTTCCTGAGGAATATTTCTCCTTTAAGCCGAAATTCATAATACTGTACTTGGCAAAATTCGTCCGGCTCTTAAAGGTCGTAAGACAACCTTTCGATATTCTTTATGTTCTTTCTCGTCCTTTGAATAGATAAGAACATCATCCATATAAAATTGAGATAAAAATTATCTAAGTACGTGTGCAACACTCGATTTTTGAGGTTCATGATCAGGGCTGGTGCATTTGTTAGTCCGAACGGCTTAATTATTATCTCATAGTAGCCATATCTTATTCGGGACAATTCACTTTCGTATTTCGGATACCATTCTATAAGGACCATATAGTATTATACCAAAATGCCTCAAATGAGGACTTTTTATACATTAATTACTAGGGTTGGTCTATCGAGCCGACTGATTACAAGACGTCTAGTTCTTTTACACCCAAAATTTTGACACCTCTTTAACATATTCACAAAATATTCCAAGTACGTCTATTTAACATACTATAACCACATCATTTTCATCATAAACCAGCGTCTCCATATAAGTCTCGTGTTATCATAGGGTTCTATGTCTCTGAGTAGCCTTCGTCGGAATCGTACCTTTCGTTTAGAAACTTGTCTATTTCTCGATACGTTTTTACCTCATATATCCGACGATCTTTCTCTTTCAAAGAGCCAGGGGTCCAGCTGCTCCCCGTTTTTTTTTTTTTTTCAATACCAGAAGTTGGTGTTACTTTTTTTATCAGAAGGTAAGGTCGAGTTGGTAGTGTTAATTCTCCCAATCCTCGAGGCGATAAGATCCCGTCCTTTTGCCATTTTAAGTCTCTTACGGTACCGTTGGCCGCACAGGGGCGTGGGCGGCGTTTGGAATATCAGGGTACAACCATTCCTTTATGCCGTGCGGTGTAACTCGCCGAGGACTAGGACAAGTACTCGTAGGTGCCGTTTCATACGCATTATGAGTATACTTGGGCCTGTTGACAAATCCTGGTAAGTCGCGGGACTTGGGAATTTTCTCATGGAGAAAATATTCTTTTGATACTTCTTTGGCAAAACCACGCCAATCTGTTGGCAAACGATAGATAAGTCGTTGGATACCATTCTCATTTGTCACTCTATAACTTCGAGCGTCCATCTAGAGGTGTAAAATCTTACTCCAAAATTGTTTTAAATCCATGCCTAGTTTATAATAAAAGAGCCGATACGCTCGTGTGAGTTATAAACTTGTAGGCCTTGGGGTTAACTTCTTACCCGTTAAACTCCCTTTCCCTACCATTTGTAAACGGATATTTCTAGATAAGTCTGACTTAATTTAAGCAATGGAGGGGAAATTTTAAACAAGAAGGATCCCTTACGGAAGTATACACTTTATGACGTATATAACCTGCAGACTACTTATGTCACGACTCACGACAATTATCCTAATACTCATTTTACGTTTACACCTTCAGTCGTATATCGTTCTAAATTTATTCGCATATGCGAATAGTAGGTACTAATATCCTGTCGCGTAAAAACTTTTTAACGAAAAGACTAGGCCCAGGTCACTGATCACGTGAATGACAGCCATTTCCGAAACTTCTTGCCTCTAGAATTATATCTACGTTCCACATAGATATAATGATCCAAATCATTGGATAGCACTTTAGGCGATTCTAGGTTCAATTCTACGCTTGAACAACTCTTGCGATGGCCATGATTTTCGTATAGGTAAGGAGGTTCTAAATCTTGGTTCGCTTACCCTAACGTCGGACTTATATTGACGTTTCCTAATCAAAATGATGTCGATTATGACATCGCTCATCATATAAGAGATGTTCCATCTCTTTAGTATATAATGTACGTTTTAATGTACTTACGTAACGTAAGTTACATTGTTACTAAACGTACTACGTCACATAGATCACATATTATTGGATTTTGTGCCCTTTGACCTTGGTCAACGTTTTTAGTCAATGATTTTGATTTGGTCAACATTTAGTCAACAATTTTGACTAAAGTCAATATCACAGCCCCTAAATCCTAAGTACGATTTAGTAGGGATTGTAACTCTAAACAGGTATAAATAAACAGGGAGATTCTCCTAAACAAAAGCCGTAATACATGTGTCAAGTATGTTCTTGGACTTTAGTACATAACTTAAGTTCTTGCAGCGGAAAACATGTGATATGTACATATGACGATGTACTATCAAGGTATAAATCTTTCAGCGACAATATTCCTATTGCTCAACACTGCTCCACCCATCATCTGCTCAACCTGCACATTTAAAAACAAACATGCGGTGAGTACAAGAATGCACTCGGTGGACTCATGCCAAAACATTTTTATCATTTTAGATTACATCGCCACGTCTTGGTAAGGCATGAGGGTTTTAGTCGAAAGGCTTTGTCTTTACTAAAACATTTTATCATTTCTCAAAATCGTCGCCTGGCTAGGCATTTTTCTTGGTGTGTATGATCTGTATCCCAATATCACAATTCATCATAATATCAAAGATCAAACGTTCAAACATCGTGAAGGAGGCCTCCTCAGCGACAAGGGACCGCCGTGACCCACACAAAGACACATCCGTTCGGTGTACACGTTAACCATATCATGTTGTTCCAACCTTCACGCCAAATTTCTAGCTGTGCATCAACCTCCGGCTCAGGACCCGATATTGATTTCATAAAACGGTTGGTAGCGACCCAACAAAAGATATTTCATATCATATAGTTCCAACCTTGAGCGGATAGGATCCATACACAAAACAAAACATTTTGGCGGTAATCTTGTAAGCGGTTTATCAACAGTTGAAGATAAGCGTAATAAATAAATTCATTTGGAATAAGAAAGCTTGTATTTTGATTTTGGAAAAAAGCCCCACCGGACTGTAGATTGTCTAACCGATTTCTTGGATTGCGAGTCTGAAACGCTTTATCTATTCCTGGCTTTGAGGTTTTGGAGTTGAAACATCCATCGGGTCTTAGAACCCATATTTCTACTTGAGTGTGTATCATGGCATGATATACAATCAATTGACCATGTAGTAGCACCTAGTCAAATATTTCACGTTAAGGCGTCTTGGTAAAAATATCATATTGTGTTGTTTTATCCTAAATTCGTGTATCTTATTAATGCTTTAATGTACCTTGCGACATATCATAATGAATGCATCAATTAATAGCATGTTAGTCACATAAGGCATATTTCACATAGGGGAGTTTCAACACTTAGTTAAATTTCAAGTGTTTAAATTTTCAGCAAAACAGCTTAAAACAATCCAAGTGTCATACTTTGACGATTTATAACTCTTGATCAAAAATACGTATGACTGCACAAAGACACATTCTGGAAACCTCTAAACATGTACTATAAGTTCTAAGAAGGAAGTCGACCCAAAAGAGTCGTGGTTCTGGAGATATAGGGTCTCAAAGTGGACAACTCGAACTGACTTCTATACTTAGAAAAATCTTCAGGATTTCCAGATTTAGCGTGTCATACTTTGACGATTCATAACTTTTGATTAAAAATACGTATGACCGCTCAAAGACACATTCTGGAAACCTCTAAACATGTACTATAAGTTCTAAGAAGGAAGTCGACCCAAAAGAGTCGTGATTCTGGAGATATAGGGTCTCAAAGTGGGCAACTCGAACTGACTTCTTCTATACATAGAAAATTTTTCAGGATTTCCAGATTTAGCTTAACGATGAGGGATTTTACGAGGCTCGTAACTTTTGACTCACAATACCAAAATGACTGCAAGATACCATTTTAGAAACCTTGTAATAAGAACTACATGTTTCATGAAGACCATACTAGAAGATACTTTATGCATCGAGAAATATACAAGTTCAAAGTTGACTAGTTGGAATGGAAAAATTTCCAGTAGGTGACTTTTGGGTTAGTGAAAGGTATACCTATAAGACTTGGTTTGGGATCAAACTTTCCAGATCAAAACTAGAAATGGTAAGGAACATTTCATATGAAGAAACCCAAGTCAAATTCGGACTACAAATGGCTTGAACATCTCACGCAAAAGTCGGACTCGTAGGGTTCATTAACAAAGGAATTAGACTTAGGCATTTTGACCAAAAAGACCTACTGAAATGCGTTAACTTTAAAAATTCACTGAGGGCTTATTAAAACGAATCTGATAATGCAACCTATCATATTGAAAAGCCACTTAAGTCTAGTTTAATTCAGAAAAATCCTTACTCAATGATTCAAAATATATTGGGAGATAAAAATGTTTTACAACAAGCTATCGCTACAGTGACAGGTTTGTGCAGTTCTTTTGTAAAATCTGGAATAAATGGTAAATTTTTTGATAAATATCTGAAAATTTACATAAATCTTCTACACATGTTAAATTATGTTTATGCCAAATTTTAGAGTTTTACCATTAGCCAAACTTGAAACGAAAGCCACGGACCGTGGGTGATGAACATGGCAATTTTACAGATTTGTGCAGTGTTTTTGAAAAATAAAATTAAAATAGTAAATCAAGTGGGATTGACTTGAAATTTTACAGAAACGTGATAGACATGTTTAATTTTAACATAGCTAAATTTCACATTCATCGGACCACTGTAACTTAGTCAAATAATTTTATGAAGTTACTGTTTTCGTAACAACTTCCAGTTTTCATTTTAAACTTATGTAAGCATTTCATATAACAACGAAAATGGTGAATCTATCACCCCAAATCACCACCAAGATCATCAATCTAAGCATGCAATCTATGATTTAGTCATGTCCAAGAGTCATAGGAGGTAGTTATACCTCAGCCACGAATTTGAAGATGAATGAGAGAGATGGAGCTTGAGCTCTCTCTCACATGGTGGAAATGGTGTAGGAGAAGAAGAGAGGATGGGAGAGAAAGGGGGGCGTCGATTTTTTGGGGAGAGGGAGGAATGGCTGATCCAAAGGGGGAAGAGAGGGTATGGGGTGGTGTTGGGTGACAAGTGTCTCTACATACACATGCATGTCTACACTTGTCACTACCCTCCCATGCACCTCTACACTTGTCACACACTCTCTCTCCCTACACATGCACACACACACGGTTATTACATATATATATATATATATATATATATATGTGTTTAATTATTTAGTTAGTCTATATAATTAATCAAATTGTTACTTAATAGATGCATGTAATAGTGGAAAGTCAACAATTAAATCCTTAGTGTGCATATATATTGTAATACCCCGATTATTTAAACGCCTAATTACAATATTAATTTCGTAAATTAGAATATTATTATAATAATTTGATTATTTAAAATATCGAATAATGATTTCGATTATTGTTGGAATAATAAATTCCTATGTACAATTCACGAAGGAATGTGAATTGAGAAATACGAATATGTAACGTATTTCAACAGTATTAATTCTACGTCGATTACATATCGATATTTATAGGCTTGTGATATTTTCTAAGTTTTTAAGCTTAGAATTTAATTTCATTATTATTGTAATTATTTAATAAAGTGATTATAGCTTTATTTCGACCATTTTGAGATGAGTCGATATTTAAACGTTTGAGACGTTTCAAACGTTAACATTTTTAGATGACTTGAAAATCAAGTCTAACGATCAAGGAATTATGATATTTAAATTCCTATGATTATTTTATATAATTGTAATATTATTTAGCATTGAATTAATGCTAGAAATTTTTGAATTATATTATTGATTATTTATGATTCTCGAAAACCATAAATCGAGAAATAGGGTTTTCTACCTATGGATTAATTAGATAATTTTTCTATGATATAAATTATCATTTAGGATATATATTATGCTATATATCTACTTATAGCATGAAAAATCAATTTGTGGGCATGAATATGTTGAAAGTGCCGTGAGTATGCTATGTGATTAACATAGGATTATTTTTATTTTTGATCTCCCAAATTGTTTTATATCTTAAGTGTAGTATTAATACACACTTACCAAGTAAAATTTGTAAATGAAAATATTCTTGCAATTTGTTTGTGAGAGTGGCCGATAAAGTTGACCAAATTGTGTACAAAAAGCTTGATTATTCTTTGTGCATGATTACATATATTTTGGGATAGAGTGTATAGCTATACACATGCATAATACTTGGAAAATCTGAAATTCCTTCTTCCTCTCATTAGTAGTCGGCGGTGTATGCCATGTAAGAAACAAAATTAGTTTTGTTTCTCCCAAAATTTTGCTTTAATAAAGCTTACATAGTTAATGAATGTAAGAGATATTATTTTGCATGACATCAACATTTGACTAATTTGTGTTCATTTGTGAGAGAAAGAACCGAGAGGGTGCAGTGTGTGTCTTGCAATTTGTTTTAAATTGCCTAAGTATATATATTTATTCACTAGACCACGTAACACACTTCACACTTAAAACACTTTGCTTCTTCTTTTCTCTCTTTCATTCTCGAGAGCTTTCTTAAGAAAACCCAAGGCATTTTCTTATTTTCCATCTCCAAAAGCTTGAACTTTAGTTACCCCACAACCGATCAACTCCGATAACGAGGTTAGATATCGAACAAGCTTGATAAAACCTAACTTTTCAATAATCCTACGGTTTAAATAATTATTTTAGCATGTTTTAATTATGCGATAAATCATGTTAGCATGTTATAAGCTTAGGATTTATGTTACATATGTTAATATGTGTATAGATTATTTATTTACTAAGCTTAGCAATTTATTTAAATTATTCTAGTGATGCTCGATTTTTACTAGGATATTTTTAATGTTGGATTATTGATCTATAATGTTGTAGGAGTGCGTGGTATTAATTTGAGAATTTTTGGAAATCATTTGTTTTAAATGTTGAAAACTGCCGAAAATGCTTAAGCCTTGAACTATGGTGTATAATTTTTGTATGCTTGATAAAATAGCATATTATTGATCTAGGGTATTAATTAGGTGATGTAGGAATTTATTAGAATTTTTGGACCTTGGTAGCTATTTTTATTCAAAGTAGCCGTGGGCTACATATTGATATTCTTGGGTGAATAGTTTGATTATGTTGTGTATTATAGTAAAATGATGATATAAGATAATATTTAAGTGTTATAAGAATTTAGAATTTTAGAATAATTATTGGTTAATTTTAAGAAAGAACCGTGAGCCTATAGTATGTATATAGGTATTTTCCAAATTTTCTATAGTGATATTAATACATAGTAATGATCCTAATGTAAAATAATACACTATATGAATTTAGAGGAATTTTGGAACAAGTTTGGAAAAATAAGTGTTATAGCCGTGAGCTATACTTTGGGAATAAGGAATTTTAATTCCTTTTTAATCATGAACAATAATTTATTATATGTCTAAAAATTATATTAGACATGATTGAATTTTTGAGAATTATTAAACATAGAATATTATGTTTACTGACTTAAACGTTATATTAAATAACGTTAAAAGCGTAAATAATGCTTAATGTATTAAAAGATTAATATTAAAAGAAAATATTAATCAAGCTTATCGATTTACGTGAAAAATCGAGGATTAAAGCTTTACGAAAAGAAATCGATTAAAAATCGATTTATATTGATTTTATTCATTAAAATATGTTTTATTTAAGATTTATAAAGAAAAGTCAAAATGGTTGACTTTCGACATTAACGTACGAAATACGTTCGTTAAATACGTTAATATGTGAAAAACGTATTACTTTTATCCGAATATCTCAATTGTGAGAAAAGATTTCATGATTGAAATCCTTGTTTTGAATAACGTTATTATACGTTGATTATTTAACCTAAAAGGTTAAAATGAGACTGTAGATCATATTACGTCTCTCTCGATATACGAGAATTATTTTATCGATATACGTAACGTTTCAACGTATTAAGACGTATAAAGAATCATCGAAACTTCGAATTATTAATTTATTTATCAAAGTTGAATGAACTTTGAAAATCTCGAAAAGCGTGCCAACGTACTAAACGTACATTTTTGCGTAAAGGTGGGACGTGAAGTTCACGCGCAACGAGGAGAAGAGCACGCACAGTGAAATTCGAAGTTCCAAAGTAAAGGTGGGCTTTACTATACTCAAATTGATAGAACTTATCAAATGATTTATTTATGATACTTTATTGCAAGCAAATATTTATGAAATGATTATTTAATTACCTGCCCAAATTGTTTATGTTTTATGTATGTATCCAATCCATGATATTTGATGCATAATGTTGGGTAGCTCCCACTTTATGACATGCTTGAATTCGTATTCTTGGAAGTACCCCCAAAGATGATGGAGAATTCAGTATCTGTCTTTGAGATGGCTGGATTTTGTGCACCGATTATTTGTGATTGTGTCTTTGAAAGGGTCGCTTTATTATCGTGGCGTCTGTGAGAGGAGGCCTCCTCCAAGCAGGAATTGTTGTTGGATGAAATTATTGTGGTGGATGTGGATCATACATACGTGGAAAATGCTTGCTGCGATGTTTATGGAAAATGTCGAAAATATTTAGTAAGCACGAGTATTTCAAATTAAAACCTCGTGTTATTCTTGTGATGGGCGAGTAATTTAAACTTGATAAATTATTTCGCATGAGCCATCGAGTGCATTATTTGTACTCACCGCATATTGTTTTAAATGTGCGATTGAGTGGTGATGATGATGGAGCGGTCATTGAGTAGTCGAAGTCTTTTGAATATTTATTATGTTTGAAAGAAAGAACCTTGAGTGCATATCGTCATATATGCATTCACGTGCTTTCCGCCGCATATTACGAATAGTATTGTATGTTAATGTTGACATTGAGTGCATGTCTCAATTATCGAAACCTCTGCTTAAGGACTTATAGCCTTATATCGTAAATTACTTTTGCCTTGTAAATAGGGTTGATTATCGAAGTTCGATCGTATTAGTTTGAAGTCTTTAATTATTCTTATTCAATGTTTGGTAATCAACTGCTCCAAGCTCCAGCCTCTCTAATCATCCTTTGGATTAGAGCGGTACGTGACAGTGGTATCGAGCTATTGCTCTCTGAACCCTAAACTTTCTTTCAAAAGTTGAGTCTAGATTGAGTCATTAGACTTCTAGAAATCATCTGACTACGCTCAACACTCCATCACATCCAGCTCAATCGGGAAAAAGGTAAATTATTTTCTCACCTTTGAAAATAAAAATTTGAGATTTATGAATTTGAATTGTGTCGATAGAATATTATCGACAAATGATTGTATCGATAGAACATTATCGACAAATGATTTATGAATTTGATTTGTTGTCGATAGAACATTATCGACAAATGAAATGAGGAAGGTTGTAAATAACCATGATTGATTGATTCATTGATTGAAATTTTTTCGCAGAAATGCGTATGTTTAAAACGAACTATGTTCGCTCATATTTGAAATTTTATTCTCATTTCTCAATATTGATTTGATTTATGTCTATGTCATCCCAATTGGAACATAGCCGTAATAAGGAGCATGATCCCTTATTAAAAGAACATAGGCGAAATAAGAAGTATGTTCACGAGTTACGAAAGAACATAGAAGTACGAATGTACGAATTTCATCCCATTGTGAGAACGAAAGCAAAAATGGATTTGAAGAACTTCATTCCATTATGGGATTAAAAGGTTAAAAGCTTAAAAAAAAAAAAAAAAAAAAAAAAATCGAAGTGCCGACCTCAGAATGACGACCTCGAAGTGCCGACCTCAAAATGCCGACCTCGGGAAGCATAACGACCTCAGAATATCATGCAAAATAAAAGCTAGGCATTTGAGCTAGGCGGAGAGCTCAAAATAAAAACTAAGGAATTTTTCACCTCGGCAAGGGCGAACTGCTTCGCGCAGTGATTTTATTTTGGTCCGATCTCCTTCGTTCGGACTCCGATTTGCGCATGGTTTTCTCCCACATACTCCTAACACACTGTACTATATTTCTTATGAAGGACCGAGCTCTTAATTCCTTCTCCAAAATCCACTAGAGTCAGTACAGTTCACCTCGGCCATTTCACCTCGGCAAGGGCGAACTGCTTCGCGCAGTGATTTTATTTTGGTCCGATCTCCTTCGTTCGGACTCCGATTTGCCCATGGTTTTCTCCTACATACTCCTAACACACTGTACTATATTTCTTATGAAGGACCGAACTCTTAATTCCTTCTCCAAATTCCACTAGAGTCAGTACAGTTTGCCTCGGCCATTTCACCTCGGCAAGGGGGAACTGCTTTGTGCAGTGATTTTATTTTGGTCCGATCTCCTTCGTTCGGACTCCGATTTGCGCATGGTTTTCTCCTACATACTCCTAACACACTGTACTATATTTCTTATGAAGGACCGAACTCTTGATTCCTTCTCCAAAATTCTCTAGAGTCAGTAAAGTTTCATCTCGGCCATTTTCACCTCGGCGTTGACTTGGTCAAACTTTCACCTCGTCACCTCGGAATTTTTCACCTCGGCGTTGACTTGGTCAAAATTTCACCTCGTCACTTTGGAATTTTTCACCTCGGTGTTGACTCGGTCAAACTTTCACCTCGTCACCTCGAAATTTTCACCTCGGCATTGACTTGGTCAAACTTTCACATCGTCACCTCGAAATTTTCACCTCGGCGTTGACTTGGTCAAACTTTTACCTCGTCACCTCGGAATTTTTCACCTCGACATTGACTTGGTCAAACTTTCATCTCGTCACCTCGAAATTTTCACCTCGGCGTTGACTTGGTCAAACTTTCACCTCGTCACCTCGGAATTTTCACCTCGGCGTTGACTTGGTCAAAATATTTTCACCTCGGCGTTGACTTGGTCAAACTTTCACCTCGTCACCTCGGAATTTCACCTCGTCACCTCGGAATTTTTCACCTCGGCAAAGACGAACTGTTTCGCGCAGTGATTTTATTTTGGTCCGTTCTCCTTCGTTCGGACTCCGATTTGCGTACGGTTTTCGCCTACGTACTCCTAATACACTGTACTATATTTCTTGTGAAGAACTGAACCCCTGATTCCTTCTCCAGAATTCACGAGAGTCAGTACAGTCCACCTCAGACAGTTCACCTCGGCGAAGGTGAACTGCTTTGCGCAGTGTTTTTGTTTGGATCCGTTCTCTTTCATTCAAACTCCGATTTGCACACGGTTTTCGCCTACGTACTCCTAACGAACTGTACTATATTTCGTATGAAGGGAAGATCCCCTGTTTCCTTCTCCAGAAATCACGAGAGCTAGCTCATAATTTATAGAACTAGAATTTAGTTATGTGATAAGATTTTTTTTATGTTGCTAGATAGCAAGTTTCCTAGTATGGTAGGAAAGCTACAACGTGCGTTGTATATGAGAACAATTTCCATATAACAATTATCTGTTTATCAGATGTGTTTGGATTGTTTATCTGCTTTATAGACCTGTCCAGTTTATCCTTTTGCTTAATAGATGCGTTAAGTTTAGTTTTATCTGTATGGCGATATCTTATTTAGTTATCTTTTGCTCGTTTATGCGTGGCGGATGGCGGGACTCGACACACCACTAGACGGAGGCTAGGACCGAGGCCACCCCGAGAGATTATTCACAGTGCACCGTGGTTACCGGATGTGTTGGGGATGATCTCGGAGAGTTTCTCATGCACCACCTTCGTCGTTGGAGGAGGCGCATGAGCATGGAGGATCGATTTCGATGGCGTCAGCGCCTTCCGACACGGTTACACAGATCGGGAGGATTACGACGGGAAGTGTCGAGATTATATCTACCGTCTTTGGTGGTGACTATGATCCGATAAGCGGATCTACCGAGATTTGTAAGCCATTTGACGTCGTCTTCAAGATCTCACGGGTAGCACCGAGGCCCTATCTCCTCCGGGGAATATACATGGCGTGACGAGTCACCCGAGTGGCTTTACTTGGAGGTACCTCGTCGAGTGGACCCAAGGTGCCCAGTTCACGGAGGGACGAGGCGGGCTAGCAGAGGTAGAGAGGCGTCTCGACCCGCAGCTTTGGGATGCCAGTGTTTCCTCCTTTGTCGATTGGACACCCCATACACCCACCGCTCCGATCTTACCGCCCATGGCGCCGCCACCCGCCACCGAGCCGCACCGCCGCGGCGGCCGTGATTAGAGTATCGATGCGCGTGATGACCTCATCCGATCCGCGACATTCCTATGGTTGGGGATGACGGGCGGGACCGTCCAGTGCGCGCCGTGAGGATGACTCGAGCGGCGATGATTCGGATGATGATGATTCGAGATGATGAGGAGGATCTTGAGGAGGATCGATCGACGACGAGTGATGCACCCGCTGACCAGCCTTGTTAGACTTTAGTGCATGCGTATATAGTCCGAAGATGTGTGTAGGTTGCTTATGTATTTTGGGAAAGGAAAGTGAACTTTGTATTTTGTATTATCTTGAAATCCGTATGTTGTTGGATGCGGGTTAAGCTTTTGAGATGCCATCTATTGTACATTATCTCTTTTGTATCAATGCAGTATGCGAAATAGTCCTCTTTGAGGCACAAATTTTCTGATGTATATATATATCTGATAACCCCGAAGCGGGCTTTTGCGGCAGAAATGATTTTGTGATAAGAATGAATAGCTTGAATTAAAGCTGCTTTACAAAAGAAATTGTATGATGATATTATATATGTCAATTGTGAAAATGATTTTCAATATTTATTGTATGTTTAAACAACAGAATGCCGCCAAGACGGGATCCTGCACAAAGAGGTAGGGGAAGGAGAAGAGGTAGAGGCAGAGGAAGAATTCCTGTACCAGAACCTGCTAATATACCACCACCACCACCTCCACCCGATCGTAGGATCAAGAATTATTTCAGCGTAACCCACCTTCTTTTGATGGAAAAGGAGCCCGGATAATGCCGAGCAATGGATAAGGGCTATGGAAAGGATATTTGATTTTCTTGATGCACAAGACAGAACGGGCCGTCTGTGACATTTTCAACTAACGGGACTGCCGACTTTTGGTGGGAAACCCGACGGAAGATTTTACCGCAGGATCGGATGAATGAGTTCACTTGGAAGAATTTAAAGAGGAACCGTATGAGAAATACGTTACAAAAGTTATCGAAAAGGAAGGAACAAGAATTTTATAATCAAACAGAAAAGATGTCCGTAACAGTTATGATCGCACTTTCTGCGATATGTCCCGATATGCCCCGATCGGTGAATACGGATATGAAGATGGCGTAAAAGTTTAGGTCCGGATTGAGGTCGAGATAAGAATGTCTCTAGCCACCATGGAAATCGACTTACAATCAAGCTCTCGGACGAGCTTTGGACATCGAGGTAGCCATGCCGTAAGAAAAGTCAATCCGCATACGGACATCGAACATAGGGGACAAAGGAAGAGAAATGGGAAGGAAATTTTGAAAATAACGAGAATCGGGAAGTTTTGGTATCTGAATAACAAACGGCCGTGGCACTGAACACAAGCATCCGCAAGGCGGGGATGGAAGAAACCGCCTTTACCCCTCGAGACGAGGATCACAAGAGCGAGCAAAGACAACTCCTTGCCTAAGTGCCAAAAGTTTCACAAAGGAGTTTGCCATTTGGTAAATTGCTTTAAGTGCGGAATGAAGGGCATTACGCAAATAGTTGCCGGGGATACGACGGGGACGGTGGGAAGGCCAATCAGCCCGGCAATGCCCAACCCCTCGGGCTATTCGGCCACCACAACCAGAAGAATGTACCACCGCAACAACAAAGTGGCAACAACCTCATCAACAACAACAATGACAACCACCGCGGCGGCGTAATCAGCGATGGACGCCAACAAAGCAGCCACACAACAGAATCAACAAAGACATGCGCCCGTCGGCCTCGGTGCCTCAAGCGAGCATATGCTCGCACCGAGGCAATGAACAAAACCAGAAACCTCGGCGGTATGTGAACACTTCTCAACGTACTGTTATACTTTTGTTCGACACGGGGCATCACATTCTTTTGTAGCAAGAACATGTGTAGATCTATTGAACTTAGATCCGAGAAAGCAAACCAGATATGAACATCTCTTCACCTATAGGAGGGATTATGATCATTACTCATATTTGCTCGAACCTAGAGTTGAACTTAGGATCACTTAAGGTTCTGACAAATAACTTAAACATAATACCCATGGGTGATGTAGATATAATTTTGGGAATGGATTGGTTAGCAGAAAATCATGCTACGATCCTGTGTAAAGAGAGAAAATTTCATTCCATTTTCCCGGCAAGAAGCTACAAGCTTTTACTAATCGGCATGGGAAAGAAAATTCCGATTATATCAGCATTGAAGGCCAGACGTATGATAAACAAGAAAGGATGCCATGCATTTCTTGTTTATCTGAATGGAGAAGATCGAACAACGATAAAAGTTGAAGATGTAGAGATTGTACGAGAATTTTCGATGTTTTCCTAAAACCTACCAGATTACCTCACGATGACAACCGAGTTTACCATTGACTTGGAATCGAATCGGCTCCGATGTCAAAGGCACCGCATCGAATGGCTCGAAAGAACTGGAAGAGTTGAAAATTCAAATCCAAGAGTCGTTAGACCTAGGTTTTATCGGACTAGCGTTTCGCCTTGGGGAGCACCGGTGTTATTTGTTAAGAAAAAGGATGGTTCCTTGAGGATGTGCATAGATTACCGAGAACTGAACAAAATGACACTCAAAAACAAGTATCCACTACCAAGGATAGATGACTTGTTTGATCAGCTACGAGGAGCTAGCGTGTTCTCGAAGATCGACCTCAAGTCAGGCTATCACCAACTCAAAGTGCGGCCTGAAGATGTGTCAAAGACTGCTTTTCGAACAAGATACGACCACTATGAATTTATAGTTGTGCCATTCGGATTGACTAATGCGCCTGCAGTATTCATGGATCTCATGAATAGGGTGTTCCATCCATACCTGGATAAATTTGTCTTAGTCTTCATAGACGACATTCTCATCTATTCGAAAAATGAAAACGAACACAAGGAACACCTCAGGACAGTGCTGCAAACTTTAAAAGATGAACAACTTTTTGCTAAATTTAGCAAGTGTGAATTTCGGCTAAAGGAAGTAATGTTCCTTGGACACATAGTGTCAGCCGAAGGGATTAAAGTTGATCCGACAAAAGTAGAAGCAGTCCAAGAATGGAAATCGCCAAGGACGCAAAATGAAATTAGAAGTTTCTTGGGATTAGCGGGTTACTATCGGAGATTCATTGAAGGATTCTCCAAAATTGCAAGGCCAATAACCCAGCTACTCAGAAAAGGAATTAAATTCACTGGGGTGATGAGTGTGAGGCGAATTTCGAGCGCTCGAGGAAAAGTTAACTCATCGCCTGTGCTAGCGGCCCGAAGCGGATCAAGAGTACGTGGTCTATACAGATGCTTCCAAAAATGGATTAGGTTGTGTGTTAATGCAAAATGGAAAATGATAGCCTATGCATCTCGACAACCGAGACCGCACGAATTGAATTACCCAACACATGATCCGAACTAGCGGCGAGTACATGCCCTAAAGATATGGAGACATCATCTCTACGGAGTAAGATGTGAAATCTTTACCGATCACAAAAATTTGAAATACTTTTTTGAGCAGAGAGATCTAAACATGAGACAAAGAAGATGGCTCGAATTGGTAAAAGACTACGACTGTGGTATAAACTATCACCCAGGCAAGGCAAATGTTGTAGCTGATGCCTTGAGTAGTAAGAGTCAAAACAAATTGGGATGTCTCCTCACAAATGAAGAAAAACTCATTGAAGAGTTTGAAAGGATGAAGATTGAATTGATTGAACAACCAGAGACGATCACGAGTTGTATTGCTACACTCACTTTGACGTCTGATTTAAGGAAAAGAATCCTTGAAGGACAAAGGATGGAGGAAAAGTTGGAAAAAGCAAGAGCCAAAGTAAGGACGGAAGGACTGAAAATTTTTCAAGAAGCACCAGACAATGCTTTATTATTTGAAGGAAGATTGTGTATCCCAGACAACAACAACCTTCGGAATGAAATCATGAGTGAAGCTCATGACACACCTTATACAGCCCATCCAGGCAGTACAAAAATGTACCAAGATTTGAAGAAAAAGTTCTGGTGGGAAGGTATGAAAAGAGACATAGCCTCTTTTGTAGAGCGTTGTCTTGCTTGTCAGCAAGTAAAAGCATTACACCAACGTCCTTACGGAAAGCTACAGCCTTTGGCAATACCCGAGTGGAAATGGGAAGATATAGCTATGGACTTTGTTACGGGTTTACCAAAGTCTAAAAGAGGAACACCGCTATATGGGTAGTAGTGATGACTCACCAAATGTGCACATTTTCGCGATTCGGATTAAACACGGATCCGATAAGCTAGCCCACCAGTATGTAAAAGAAATTGTACGCCACATGGAGTACCAAAACTATCACATCCGATAGAGATTCAAAATTTACTTCAAGATTACGGACTAGCTTGCAAAAAGAATTGGGCACGGTTAAATTTCAAAGACTTTTCACCCTCGCATCGATGGACAATCGGAAAGGACGATCCAAACCCTCAAGATATGTTGAGAACGGAGTGTTGGATCGAGGTGTAAAATGGGAAGAGGTTTTACCTCTCATCGAATTTGCCTACAATAATAGTTATCAAGTTTACGATCGATATGGCCCGTATGAAGCCTTATATGGAAGAAAATGCCGATCACCGCTTTACTGGGATGAAGCGGGTGAAAGAAGAATCTTAGGGCCTGACGCTATAAGCGAAATGATTGAGATCGTTCGCCAAATTAGGCACAGAATAAAAGAAGCTCAAGATAGATGTAAGTCTTATCGACACGCCAAGAGTGAGCTACATTTCAAAATGGAGATAAAGTCTTTTTGAAGGTCTCTCCATCTAAAGGGATTATAAGGTTTGGAGTAAAGGGAAAATTAAGACCCCGTTTTATTGGACCTTATGAAATCCTAGAAAGAATAGGCCCAGTCGCCTATAGGTTGGCTCTTCCGCCAAGTCTGGGAAACGTACATAATGTTTTTCACGTATCACAACTCAGAAAGTACGTGTACGATCCGAAGCATGTGATCCATCAAGACGACGTGATCCTCAATCCAGATATGAGCTATAATGAAGAACCTACGGCCATTCTAGACCACAAGGTTCAAAGAATTGCGAATAAATCGATTCCACTAGTCAAAGTGTTGTGGAAACATCATGGACAAGAGGAAGCCACGTGGAGCTTGGGGACGCAATGAAAGAAAAATACCCGATCTCTTGAGGTATGTAAATTTGGACGAAATTTCTTTAAGGGGTGGAATGTAATACCCGATTATTTAAACGCCTAATTACGATATTAATTTCGTAAATTAGAATATTATTATAATAATTTGATTATTTAAAATATCTAATAATGATTTCGATTATTGTTGGAATAATAAATTCCTATGTACAATTCACGAAGGAATGTGAATTGAGAAATACGAATATGTAACGTATTTCAACAGTATTAATTCTACGTCGATTACATATCGATATTTATAGGCTTGTGATATTTTCTAAGTTTTTAAGCTTAGAATTTAATTTCATTATTATTGGAATTATTTAATAAAGTGATTATAGCTTTATTTCGACCATTTTGAGATGAGTCGATATTTAAACGTTTGAGACGTTTCAAACGTTAACATTTTGAGATGACTTGAAAATCAAGTCTAACGATCAAGGAATTATGATATTTAAATTCCTATGATTATTTTATATAATTTTAATATTATTTAGCATTGAATTAATGCTAGAAATTTTGGAATTATATTATTGATTATTTATGATTCTCGAAAACCATAAATCGAGAAATAGGGTTTTCTACCTATGGATTAATTCCGATAATTTTTCCTATGATATAAATTATCATTTAGGATATATATTATGCTATATATCTACTTATAGCATGAAAAATCAATTTGTGGGCATGAATATGTTGAAAGTGCCGTGAGTATGCTATGTGATTAACATAGGATTATTTTATTTTGATCTCCCAAATTGTTTTATATCTTAAGTGTAGTATTAATACACACTTACCAAGTAAAATTTGTAAATGAAAATATTCTTGCAATTTGTTTGTGAGAGTGGCCGATAAAGTTGACCAAATTGTGTACAAAAAGCTTGATTATTCTTTGTGCATGATTACATATATTTTGGGATAGAGTGTATAGCTATACACATGCATAATACTTGGAAAAATCTGAAATTCCTTCTTCCTCTCACTGGTAGTCGATGGCAGTGTATGCCATGCAAGAAACAAAATTAGTTTTGTTTCTCCCAAAATTTTGCTTTAATAAAGCTTACATAGTTAATGAATGTAAGAGATATTATTTTTGCATGACATCAACATTTGACTAATTTGTGTTCATTTGTGAGAGAAAGAACCGAGAGGGTCTGTGTGTGTCTTGCAATTTGTTTAAAATTGCCTAAGTATATATATTTATTCACTAGACCACAGAACACACTTCACACTTAAAAACACTTTGCTTCTTCTTTTCTCTCTTTCATTATGCCGAGAGCTTTCTTAAGAAAACCCAAGGCATTTTCTTATTTTCCATCTCCAAAAGCTTGAGCTTTAGTTACCCCACAACCGATCAACTCCGATAACGAGGTTAGATATCGAACAAGCTTCGATAAAACCTAACTTTTTCAATAATCCTACGGTTTAAATAATTATTTTAGCATGTTTTAATTATGCAATAAATCATGTTAGCATGTTATAAGCTTAGGATTTATGTTACATATGTTAATATGTGTATAGATTATTTATTTACTAAGCTTAGCAATTTATTTAAATTATTCTAGTGATGCTCGATTTTTACTAGGATGTTTTTAATGTTGGATTATTGATCTATAATGTTGTAGGAGTGCATGGTATTAATTTGAGAATTTTTGGAAATCATTTGTTTTAAATGTTGAAAACTGCCGAAAATGCTTAAGCCTTGAACTATGGTGTATAATTTTTGTATGCTTGATAAAATAGCATATTATTGATCTAGGGTATTAATTAGGTGATGTAGAAATTTATTAGAATTTTTGGACCTTGGTAGCTATTTTTATTCAAAGTAGCCGTGGGCTACATATTGATATTCTTGGGTGAATAGTTTGATTATGTTGTGTATTATAGTAAAATGATGATATAAGATAATATTTAAGTGTTATAAGAATTTAGAATTTTAGAATAATTATTGGTTAATTTTTAAGAAAGAACCGTGAGCCTATAGTATGTATATAGGTATGTCCCAAATTTTTCTATAGTGATATTAATACATAGTAATGATCCTAATGTAAAATAATACACTATATGAATTTAGAGGAATTTTTGGAACAAGTTTGGAAAAATAAGTGTTATAGCCGTGAGCTATACTTTGGGAATAAGGAATTTTAATTCCTTTTTAATCATGAACAATAATTTATTATATGTCTAAAAATTATATTAGACATGATTGAATTTTTGAGAATTATTAAACATAGAATATTATGTTTACGACGAAACGTTATATTAAATAACGTTAAAAGCGTAAATAATGCTTAATGTATTAAAAGATTAATATTAAAAGAAAATATTAATCAAGCTTATCGATTTACGTGAAAAATCGAGGATTAAAGCTTTACGAAAAGAAATCGATTAAAAATCGATTTATATTGATTTTATTCATTAAAATATGTTTTATTTAAGATTTATAAAGAAAAGTCAAAATGGTTGACTTTCGACATTAACGTACGAAATACGTTCGTTAAATACGTTAATATGTGAAAAACGTATTACTTTTATCCGAATATCTCAATTGTGAGAAAAGATTTCATGATTGAAATCCTTGTTTTGAATAACGTTATTATACGTTGATTATTTAACCTAAAAGATTAAAATGAGACTGTAGATCATATTACGTCTCTCTCGATATACGAGAATTATTTTATTGATATACGCAACGTTTCAACGTATTAAGACGTATAAAGAATCATCGAAACTTCGAATTATTAATTTATTTATCAAAGTTGAATGAACTTTGAAAATCTCGAAAAGCGTGCAACGCACTAAACGTACATTTTGCGTAAGGTGGGGCGTGAAGTTCACGCAACGGCGAGGAAGAAAAGCACGCGGTGAAATTCAAGTTCCAAAGTAAAGGTGGGCTTTACTATACTCAAATTGATAGAACTTATCAAATGATTTATTTATGATACTTTATTGCAAGCAAATATTTATGAAATGATTATTTAATTACCCCCCAAATTGTTTATGTTTTATGATGTATCCAATCCATGATATTTGATGCATAATGTTGGGTAGCTCCCACTTTATGACATGCTTGAATTCGATTCTTGGAAGTACCCCAAAGATGATGGAGAATTCAGTATCCCGTGTCGAGATGGCCTGGATTTTGTGCACTGATTATTTGTGACTGTGTCCTGAAAGGGTGCTCGGCCGGTCATGGCGTCTGTGAGAGGAGGCCTCCTCTCCAGCGCGGGAATTATTGTTGGATGAAATTATTGTGGTGGATGTGGATCATACATACGTGGAAAATGCTTGGCCAAGCGATGTTTATGGAAAATGTCAGAAAATATTTAGTAAGCACGAGTATTTCAAATTAAAACCTCGTGTGTTACTGTGATGGGGCAGAGTAATTTAAACTTGATAAATTATTTTGCATGAGCCATCGAGTGCATTATTTGTACTCACCGCATATTGTTTTAAATGTGCGATTGAAATGGTGATGATGATGGAGCGGTCATTGAGTAGTCGAGTCTTTTGAATATTTATTATGTTTGAAAGAAAGAACCTTGAGTGCATATCGTCATATATGCATTCACGTGCTTTCCACGCATATTACGAATAGTATTGTATGTTAATGTTGACAATTGAGTGTCTCGAATTATCGAAACCTCTGCTTAAGGACTTATAGCCTTATATCTCAGAAATTACTTTTGCCTTGTAAATAGGGTTGATTATCGAAGTTCGATACGTATTAGTTTGAAGTCTTTAATTATTCTTATTCAATGTTTGGTAATCATCTGCTCCAAGCTCCAGCCTTCTAATCATCCTTTGGATTAGGCGGTCATGACATATATATAGTTCTCGGCTATTACACATGTAATAGGTCCAAGTTTATTTTTCATACCATATATGTCATAACATATGGTTTAGATAATAAATAATATCATAGGATAAATTAACGACATCAAATTATGCGATAAAACCCTAAAATTCGAAACCAGGGTTTTCAAAATTGAGGAATTTGATCAATATAAATCCTTAATATTCTAGCATTGATTTAATGCTAAATAATACTGTAATTACATATAATAATCATAGGGAATTAATTTCTATAATTCCTTGATCAATAAACTCATTTTCCATTTCGTCTCTAAACGTTAACGTTTGAAAACGTTTCAAAACGTTAATTATCGACTCATCTCGAAATGGTCGTAATAGGGTCATAATCACTTTATTAAATTATTCCATTTATAATGGAATTTAATTTTAAGCTTAATTGCTTAGAAAAATTTTCGACGTTTTAACTATCGATACGAAATCGACGTTAAAGTAATACTGTCGATACGCTTTATAAACTTCATTTCCTTAATTCACGATTCTCAGTGAATATAAAATAGGAATTTATTCATTCGTAAATAATCGAAATCATTATTCGACATCTTACTGATCGAATCATCTCAGTGAATTTCTAATTTACGAGTTTTAAATACCGTAATTAGGCATCTAATTCTGCGGATATTACATCCTACCCCCTTAAAAGAAATTTCGTCCCGAAATTTGCACACCTCATAAAGTATGGATATCTTAACGTCATAACCTCATAACTTTCCACGTGCTTTCTTTTTGTCCATGGTTCCTTCATTGATTTTCATTAAAGACCCAAACTTGATTCTTTAATCGTTGAATCGCACGATCAAATTAGTCGAGATTTTCCTCATAACCCTCTCGAGTCAAAGGTCACGCCATCATGTTGGTTTACGTGATTTGGGTCATTTTCGTATTTCAAAGCGTGACACGAGGAAAATATTTCGCACCTTCCCCATATTTGGTGGAAGTACTAAGCTATAGGCTACTAGGCCTATCATTATTTGTAAAGTTCTATAAACGTGGCCTCATCATTCTTGTATCTGATTTTGGAATTTCTCTAGATGGAGAAATCTTAAGAAACTTTAATTCCGTATTTAAAAATGCAGTTCAAATTTACGCGTATCAGCGTAAGACTTTTGTCTGTCCTGAGCTTTTCTTATTCTTTGCCTTATTGGGCAGATATCTCAGTCGCTTCGCTTACGACGTCAGGACTTTATATCTTTGCTCATCCACTTTGTTACACTAAAGTGGTGGTCAATACTTCTTTCAGCACAATGCCTCATAAGGCTATATTGATCGTTATTTGGTAGCTATGGTCGTACGTAAACTTCCCAAGTGGTATAATACGTTCCCACTTACACTTTGATCTAACATTAATGTTCTATCGTATGCTTAAACGTTTGGGTTGTCCTTTCTGATTGTCTATCTATCTGTGAGTGGACATCTATGTTAAGGTTCAATCTCGTGTCTAACTCCTTTTTATGAGTTAGTTCAAAATCTAGGTGTACTCTTGGAGTCTCTATCTGAAGTGATAGGTTTTGGTACTTCCTGTAGATATACAATTTCCTTTTTGTACGTCTGAGCTAACTTATCGGGTCCGTGAGTCATCTGAATAGGCAGAGACAAAACATAATTGGCGAGTCAATCCACTACGACCCATATAGTAGTGCGACTTCTTTATGATTTTGGCAGAACCTGTCATAAGATCCATTGCTATATCATTCCATCTTCATTCGTGTACCTCTAGAGATTATAACCTCTTATAAGGCCTTTGATATAATGCCTTCACTTGTTGGTAACCGAGACGCGGCTCGACAATCATGGTTACATCTCAAATCATTCCTTACTATCTAACTTTTCTCAGTAAATCATAATATATCTTAAAGTTGCCTAGTCAAGGTAAGAGAAGGATCATGAACTTCATTCTTGGTTTCATTTCTAAGCTTATTATTGCTTGAGATATATATATATATATATATATATATATATATATATATATATATATATATAATCCTTCCTTAGACGATATAACATGGTCCAGCGCTCCTTAAAAATTCTTCAGCTTTTCATTCCTTATCTTAATTGGTATTCTATTCCCATCTTCATTCTCTCTTTTTAGTCATATGTCACCTTGGGTGTGAAAGTACAACTTACATTCGTCACTAAATGCCCGACTATTTCTGTTCTCATTTTCTTAAACTTTCCAATGAGTTTTCCTTTTCTGTAAGAACATACTATGATTTAGGATGAATTTTATAACTTAGGTATTAGATTCTACATTTACCATCCTCAGGTGATCATTTATCACACTTATAATCTTTTACTAATTCGAGCCATCTTTCTCATTCTGTGTCCACATTTCTTTGCTCGAAGAATAAGTTCAAACTTTTGTAAATTGAGAAGGGTTCTTAACTTATTGACATGGGAGTGAAGTCTTCAAGACTTTTGTACTTATACTACTGTTACTATTGCAAGTCATGAGTTGGGAAATTCCATTCATGTGGCATAAGTCATTGTGATGCATAAGCTATTATCTTTCTCATATTAATACATAGCCTCTCTTTTACTACGCCTCGTAAATTTCATTCATTTTTGGGGTAGCTATGTTATTGGTCTTGCTACTTTAGAGCGTTCTCAATGGCTCTTTGATAGCAGTTAGTTTATCTAAGAAGTTCCTGATCTCATTTTAGGTCATCGACGACTTTCATTCTTAATTGCTTTATCCTTTGCCCGATCTACACTGATTTCTTCTAAAGATGCTAAGTTCCTGAGGAATATTTCTCCTTTAAGCCGAAATTCATATCTTCAGATTGACAAAATTCGCCCGGCTCTTAAAGGTCGTAAGACAGCCTTTCGATGTTCTTTATGTTCTTTCTCGTCCTTTGAATAGATAAGAACATCATCCATATAAAATTGAGATAAAAATTATCTAAGTACGTGTGCAACACTCGATTTTTGAGGTTCATGATCAGGGCTGGTGCATTTGTTAGTCCGAACGGCTTAATTATTATCTCATAGTAGCCATATCTTATTCGGGACAATTCGCTTTCGTATTTCGGATACCATTCTATAAGGACCATATAGTATTATACCAAAATGCCTCAAATGAGGACTTTTTATACATTAATTACTAGGGTTGGTCTATCGAGCCGATTGATTACAAGACGTCTAGTTCTTTTACACCCAAAATTTTGACACCTCTTTAACATATTCACAAAATATTCCAAGTACGTCTATTTAACATACTATAACCACATCATTTTCATCATAAACCGCTCCATATAAGTCTCGTGTTATCATAGGGTTCTATGTCTCGAGTGGCCTTCGCCGGAATCGCACCTTTCGTTTAGAAACTTATCTATTTCTCGATACGTTTTTACCTCATATATCCGACGATCTTTCTCTTTCAAAGAGCCAGGGGTCCAGCTGCTCCCCTTTTTTTTTTTTCAATACCAGAAGTTGGTGTTACTTTTTTTATCATAAGGTAAGGTCGAGTTGGTAGTGTTAATTCTCCTAATCCTCGAGGGCGATAAGATCCTGTCCTTTTGCCATTTTCGTCTCTTACGGGTACCGTTGACGGCACAGGACGTGGGGCGGCGTTTGGAATATCAGGGTACAACCATTCCTTTATACCGTGCGGTGTAACTCGCCGAGGACTAGGACAAGTACTCGTAGGTGCCGTTTCATACGCATTATGAGTATACTTGGGCCTGTTGTCAAATCCTGGTAAGTCTGCCCAGACTTGGGAATTTTTCTCATGGAGAAAATATTCTTTTGATACTTCTTTGGCAAAACCCTGCCAATCTGTTGGCAAACGACAGATAAGTCGTTGGATACCATTCTCATTTGTCACTCTATAACTTCGAGCGTCCATCTAGAGGTGTAAAATCTTACTCCAAAATTGTTTTAAATCCATGCCTAGTTTATAATAAAAGAGCCGATACGCTCGTGTGAGTTATAAACTTGTAGGCCTTGGGGTTAACTTCTTACCCGTTAAACTCCCTTTCCCTACCATTTGTAAACGGATATTTCTAGATAAGTCCGACTTAATTTAAGCAATGGAGGGGAAATTTTAAACAAGAAGGATCCCTTAAGGAAGTATACACTTTAGGACGTATATAACCTGTAGACTACTTATGTCACGACTCACGACAATTATCCTAATACTCATTTTACGTTTACACCTTCATCAGATATCGTTCTAAATTTATTCGCATATGCGAATAGTAGGTACTAATATCCTGTCGCGTAAAAACTTTTTAACGAAAAGACTAGGCCAGTCATCGATCACGTGAATGACAGCCATTTCAGAAACTTCTTGCCTCTAGAATTATATCTACGTTCCACATAGATATAATGATCCAAATCATTGGATAGCACTTTAGGCGATTCTAGGTTCAATTCTATGCTTGAACAACTCTTGCGATGGCCATGATTTTCGTATAGGTAAGGAGGTTCTAAATCTTGGTTCGCTTACCCTAACGTCGGACTTATATTGACGTTTCCTAATCAAAATGATGTCGATTATGACATCGCTCATCATATAAGAGATGTTCCATCTCTTTAGTATATAATGTACATTTTAATGTACTTACGTAACGTAAGTTACATTGTTACAAAACGTACTACGTCACATAGATCACATATTATTGGATTTTGTGCCCTTTGACCTTGGTCAACGTTTTTAGTCAATGATTTTGACTTGGTCAACATTTAGTCAACAATTTTGACTAAAGTCAATATCACAGCCCCTAAATCCAAAGTACGATTTAGTAGGGATTGTAACTCTAAACAGGTATAAATAAACAGGGAGATTCTCCTAAACAAAAGCCGTAATACATGTGTCAAGTATGTTCTTGGACTTTAGTACATAACTTAAGTTCCTGCAGTGGAAAACATGTGATATGTACATATGACGATGTACTATCAAGGTATAAATCTTTCAACACAATATTTCTATTGCTCAACACCGCCCACCCATCATCTCGCTCAACCCGCACATTTAAAACAAACATGCGGTCGAGTACAAGAATGCACTCGGTGGACTCATGCCAAAACATTTTTATCATTTTAGATTACATCGCCACATCTTGGTAAGACACAAGGGTTTTAGTCGAAAGGCCTTGTGCTTACTAAAACATTTTTATCATTTCTCAAAATCGTCGCCTGGCCAGGCATTTTTCTTGGTGTGTATGATCCGTATCCAAATATCACAATTCATCATAATATCAAAGATCAAACGTTCAAACATCGTGAAGGAGGCCTCCCTCAACAACACCGGGACCGGCCGTGACCCACACAGCACACAGTCTCGTTCAGGTGTACACGTTAACCATATCATGTCGTTCCAACCTTCACGCCAGCCCTAGCCAGGCATCAACCTCCGGCTCAGGACCCGATATTGATTTCATAAAAAGGTTGGGCGCGACCCAACAAAAGACATTTCATATCATATAGTTCCAACCTTCACGCCAGATAGGATCCATACGCAAAACATAAACATTTTGGCAGGTAATCTTGTAAACAGTTTATCAACAGTTGAAGATAAGCGTAATAAATAAATTCATTTGGAATAAGAAAGCTTGTATTTTGATTTTGGAAAAGAAGCCCCACCTGGACTGTAGATTGTCTAACCGATTTCTTGGATTGCGAGTCCTAGGCTTAGCCTATCTATTCCTGGCTTTGAGGTTTTTGAGTTGAAACATCCATCGGGTCTTAGAACCCATATTTCTACTTAAGTGTGTATCATGGCATGATATACAATCAATTGACCATGTAGTAGCACTTAGTCAAATATTTCACGTTAAGACGTGCTTCCGTAAAAATATCATATTGTGTTGTTTTATCCTAAATTCGTGTATCTTATTAATGCTTTAATGTACCTTGCGACATATCATAATGAATGCATCAATTAATAGCATGTTAGTCACATAAGGCATATTTCACATAGGGGAGTTTCAACACTTAGATAAATTTCAAGTGTTTAAATTTTCAGCAAAACAGCTTAAAACAATCCAAGTGTCATACTTTGACGATTTATAACTCTTGATTAAAAATACGTAGATTGGGAGATAAAAATGTTTTACTACAAGGTATCGCTACAGTGACAGTTTTGTGCAGTTCTTTTGTAAAATCTGGAATAAATGGTAAATGTTTTTAGAAATATCTGAAAATTTACATAAATATTCTACACATGTTAAATTATGTTTATGCCAAATTTTAGAGTTTTACCATTAGCCAAACTTGAAACGAAAGCCGCGGACCGTGGGTGATGAACATGGCAATTTTACAGATTTGTGCAGTGTTTTTGAAAATTAAAATTAAAATAGTAAATCAAGTTGGATTGACTTGAAATTTTACAGAGACGTGCTAGACATGTTTAATGTTAACATAGATAAATTTCACATTCATCGGACCACTGTAACTTAGTCAAATAATTTTATGAATTTACTATTTTCGTAACAACTTCCGCCATTTAAACTTATGTAAGCATTTCATATAACAACGAAAATGGTGAATCTATCACCCCAAATCACCACCAAGATCATCAATCTAAGCATGCAATCTATGATTTAGTCATGTCCAAGAGTCATAGGAGGTAGTTATACCTCAGCCACGAATTTGAAGATGAATGAGAGATGGAGCTTGAGCTCTCTCACATGGTGGAAATGGTGTAGGAGAAGAAGAGAGAGGAGAGAAAGGGAGGGGCTTTTGATTTTTTTGGGGAGAGAGGAGGAATGGCTGATCCAAAGGGGAAGAGAGGTATGGGGTGGTGTTGGGTGACAAGTGTCTCTACATACACATGCATGTCACACTTGTCACTACCTCCCACGCACCTCTACACTTCACACACTCTCTCTCCCTACACATGTACACACACACGGTTATTACATATATATATATATATATATATATATATGTATATGTGTTTAATTATTTAGTTAGTCTATATAATTAATCAAATTGTTACTTAATAGATGCATGTAATAGTGGAAAGTCAACAATTAAATCCTTAGTGTGCATATATATATAGTTCTCGGCTATTACACATGTAATAGGTCCAAGTTTATTTTTCATACCATATATGTCATAACATATGGTTTAGATAATAAATAATATCATAGGATAAATTAACGGCATCAAATTATGCGATAAAACCCTAAAATTCAAACCGTGGTTTTCAAATCGAGAATTTGATCAATATAAATCCTTAATATTCTAGCATTGATTTAATGCTAAATAATACTGTAATTACATATAATAATCATAGGGAATTAATTTCTATAATTCCTTGATCAATAAACTCATTTTCCATTTCGTCTCTAAACGTTAACGTTTGAAAACGTTTCAAAACGTTAATTATCGACTCATCTCGAAATGGTCGTAATAGGGTCGTAATCACTTTATTAAATTATTCCATTTATAATGGAATTTAATTCTAAGATTAATTGCTTAGAAAAATTTTCGACGTTTTAACTATCGATACGAAATCGACGTTAAAGTAATATCTTCGACGTCGCTTTATAAAATTTATTTCCTTAATTCACGATTCTCAGTGAATATAAAATAGGAATTCATTCCTTCGTAAATAATCGAAATCATTATTCGACATCTTACTGATCGAATCATCTCAGCGAATTTCTAATTTACGGGTTTTAAATATACCGTAATTAGGCATCTAATTCTGTGGATATTACAGTCAACATTTTGACTTTTTAATTCCTTTTATGTAATTCTATTATTTTATGTGCAATTCTTGTTCTAAAAATTCCCATAAAATCATAATATGTTTAAAACATCATTTTGGATCATATTATGCAATTATATCTCATAAAATTAATTTATAACATTAATACTTATAACCTATAGTTTTTGAAAACCCTAATTAAACTAAGCAAATAATTTCCAAAAATTCCAGTAAAATCACATAACACATACTCATCTATAAGCATCCTTACTATAACATAATTTTTATTTATTGTGATCTATTGAATTTAATCTTCCTAAGTCACTTTTGAAAATTTGGACTTAGGTACAATAAATTTTTAACAAATCCAATAAATTCATACAACACTATATTATGATTCTACACTTTCAATATGTTATGATATCACTCAAACATGGATTATATCTCAACATAATATCATGTTCTATAATTTTCGAAATTCATAGACTTAGGTACTAAAGTGTTTCAAAAATTTTACATAAAATCATACAAGTATAATTAATACCCTAGATCATGATTTCATGCTCAAATCAATAATTAAAAATCATACTCATCAACATATCATGCCCTTAATTTTTCGGTCAACATATAAAATTTAATATCATGCTTGATTTTGTGATATAATTATACTACATGCTTAATAACATCATATAAATACAATATCTAAACATATTGGCACAAGTCTCATGATTTTCGAAAATCACACATATAAACTAAGCTTATAACATGAATTCTAACGGACGAACATCGAAAATTCTAACATGTATATGAAGCTCGTAAGAAATATAACCTTTTAATCGGTATTGAATTTGATCGGAAAAGTCTAATTTCTATAGGATTGGGATCAAACTTTGATGAACACTTTTGAAATTCTCTCTCTCAATTTCGGTTGTTTTGTGAATGAGTGAATGAATAGCTTAGGTTATATTTATAGAGTTGATCAACTTGTGTAGTAATTATTACATTAAAAATATCTCTACACCACTTGCACAAAAGAACAAAACCTTATCTTATCTTATCTTATCTTATCTTATCTTATCTTATCTTATCTTATCTTATCTTAATTTATCTTTATAATTATGACCCTCATTAATTAAGGCATGATATTTTTCATCATTTTCACACCTAAAAATCAATATTTTCTGTACTTATATAAATATTATGCCAAATATTTAATTTTTCTCTAATTAATAGTTATATGACATAATAATAATCTTAGATAATAAAGTAAATCATAGGAAAATTAATTAAGATCATTTTTATGTTCTAAAGTAAAGTTATCGGCAATAATTCAAAATTATGAATAAATTATCAAACTATTATTCTTTTCATAACCAATATTATTTTCATGAGTAATTACATAAATATAATGATATTATATCATAAAATAATTTTTTGGAATTTTTCTAAGCAATTTTCCCATTTTATTCGAGAATTAGGGTTTCTAGAGCTTAAATTTTATAAAATCCCATTCTTATCCCTTTTTATAAATTTCAAAATTTCTATGAATTCTAGGAGATAAGATTGATCTAGAATTATGATATTTATCAAGCATATAATTAAATAAATTATTTAATACATTTATCACATAAAGAAATTGTAATTTTCGAAATCCACATAAAATAATACTCAAATTTCGAAAATTATCCAACTAATATTTAAAATATTATTTCCTATGATATTCTACACATTTCTACACATTTCTAAGAGATAAACACTATCTCTTAATTAATCATGACCTTATCTTATCTTTTATGAAAATATCATAGCAAATCTTATCTTAAAAATATCATTTTCCATCCTTATCACATCCACCTCATGCCTGGGTGTACAAGATAATTATCTTAACAAATACTACAAGATAAACATGACAACTTATCACATAAAATCAAGTGATCATATAATAAATCACAAATTAATTCCTTATACTTTAAATTTTCGAAAATCACTATTAAATAAGGAAAAATATTTCTTTTTCTTCCTTAGTGCAAATAATATCCTAAATATACTTAAAAACATATTTAAAAATTTATTTCAAGAGAAATTTCGATTTATTCAAAATCGACAATTACCGATGTTCTCTTTCATACTTGTTCCTATCGTACTGTTCTTTCTTTATTTTCAAAATTTTTAAGCCCAGAAATTTGGGCATTACAAGCAAGCCCATGAAAAGTAGGCATGAGCGAGAAATGATTCAGTTTCAGCTCATAGTCACGGGCTGCGGGTTCAAGAACTATTGGGGAAGTGGCTGCCCCAATCACCGATCTATAGAAATCATGCAATGCTCGTGGATTTTCACCCATCTCTCTTAGTGGGGAGTATTCTCAAAGGACGGATTATCTCTGGTTATCAACTCTGACTGTTCACCACTCTCAGAAGTGGCACCAAACTCCTCTAGTTCCGAAAGAAGCGATCTTTTAGACCTTCGAGTGCGGTCCAACGGGGTAGCAAGCGATCTATTTAGACTGCGACGACCTAGCATAAACAACACTCAAACAAGAAAAGATCACACGCAACTGGAGAATAACAAAATAAAAACGAAAAGAAACACATAAAATAATCAACACAAACAATACGCCTAAAGTTTTCCCCGGCAACGGCGCCAAAATTTGTTTCAACTAAAAGTTTCTCTTAACTGACTCACAATCGAATGAGGTGTATAGAGGGTAAGATAACCCAAGTCGTCTCTCAAGGAAAACTTAACAGGGCTTATTGTTCATGTTACACATAAAAACGGTAAATTCTAAAAACTCTAATACCAAAGGGGGTTTTGAAACAACGAAAATTGAAAAGCGAAAGATAAAATATAAATGAAAGCAATCTAACTATGAGTTGTCAATCCCTAGTTGAGCACCTAAGAAAACACGAAAGCAAGAAACTAAGCGTAGAGCAAACTAAACTAGATCATCAAACACGAAACAATAAAATTCAACGGAAAGAGATTCAACATAATATTAACTTCCAATTTCAATTGCATAAGTGTAATTTATCGATTTCCGAAAGAAATAGAATCAATCAAACTACCAATAATCCAATGTCTACTATTAAATCAAATCTAACAAGAATCTGGAAGCAAAGCACGTAAATCAATCGAATGAAGTTCAACACAATTATAAAACATCCAATATCAACTATGAAATTGAATCTAACGATAATCTCAACACAAACTCGTAAATGATCCAAATGAATTCAACAGAAATTATAAAATTAAGTGCAATAATCGAAAGGATGAAAACAAGAATTAATACTCTTAATCTGATGTTTCTATCTCTCTCTTGTCGCCTGAAAAGCTCCCAAGTCGAAGAACAGCGGCTGCATAATTTTCTGAATGAATTAACCTAACAACGCTGCGCATATATATATATCTTAAGAGAGTGAGCGCCGGTTGCAATGCTGAGCGAGCGTGGAGCGGAGGCTTCTGTCTCATAAGTGAGCTCCGGCTCCAAGTGAGCGGGTGCTCAGAGGGACGCGTGAGGTGAGCCGGCGTGCGATGGCGAGCAGACGCGGAGGATGAGTGAGCGCGCGGATGAACGCGTGTTCCTTCAATATATGATAATTCTTGGCAGATCCATTTCATCCTATTTAATACCGTTTACCTACAAAATATCGAGGAAAACCAAATAAGTCTAAAACGAAGAATTATAATCAAAACAACGGTATAAGAAAGACGAAACACTGATAACGGCATGTAAAAGAATACCAAGAATAAGCACAAAATGAAACCAAACAACCACATAAAGCATCAGCAAATAAACACATACCTTATCCCCTTTTTAAAGGAGGTGGCCTGACGGTGAGCTGAGGGTAGCTGTACCTGATAAACAGTTTAGAAGAACAAGTTCTAAACGCTCAATTTCAAGAACGTACTGGATATAAAGCAAATGAACTATCTTAATATCAGAAAATTTTAGATACCCAAAGCCAGGAAAAACTGCTCTGATACCACGCTGTCATGCCCCAATTCCTCAGGAAAGGCACGAATGCCGGGGTATGATTAGGGATGGTGGTTAAGAAGCGGGAAAGAAGGGAGGGTATATAAAGCATACATAATAAGAAGATATGACCATAAAATCGGGCAGCATCTCCTTTATAACTAGGACACATTCTGAAGGGGAGGGGTGAACAAACAATCCACCAACAGAAATACATCGACAACATAACTTCAATGAATGTGATATTGATTAGATATTAGTAATGCAAAGGAACAAAACAACATTACATCCTGTTGACTAGACCGGTCAACCACATAGCATGCTCTTATCGAGACTCACAACATATCAATATCATAGCGAACCTTGTTCCCAATCAAAGAGCAAAATAAAGGGACAAGAATACATCAACATCAGAATACATGTATGTAACACAATATCATGGAAGCAGAAGGCATGAAAGAACCCTCAACTCAACCCCTCAGCATCACCCGTCCAGCCCTCCTCCATCTGTGAAAACATTTGAAAAAGAGTTTGGGGTGAGTACTAGCGCACTCAGCTGAGGTTTTTAACATAAATCAAAATCCATGATGTTGTGTTCAGAGCACTTACCTTAGAAGGTTTTAAAACGTAAACCCACTTCTAAGTAAGCAAAAAATAGATTTTCCTTTTTGATACTTGACCCGTTATTACTGTTACTCCCATCATGGAACCACGGCTCGGAACGTATCTCGCCAGCCCATCACATCTCTCGGCCCAAAACATATCCACCACCATCCACATATCTCGGCCAAAACATATCCACCAAATTTCACGCCGGAACATATCCAGCTGACTAAATCAGTGTGGACTTCAAGGGTCAATCCCTATCAGAACCATAACTAGTACATTATCATTTCTGTGTGGACTTCCAGGGTCTATCCCCTTCAGAACCATAACTATGTGTTCGGGGTCTATCCCCTTACGATCAATACTCAAGATGGTGATCAACCCACCGAATAGAGATCCGTGCACAATCACAATAGAACCACATCTCGGAGCAGAGAACAGTAATAACTTTGTTAAAATATTTTTACAGTGCACATGTTTTATTTTGAAATATCCGAGTAAATAACTCAAAATAAGCATATATAACCCAACCTGAACAAACGAAAACGTCAACTGGGAGATATCCACAGATCCAACGACCTCACCGATCGCACTGGTAGGTACCTGGTAACAAGATAGAACAACTTCTGAGTCACATCCCACAAAGCAAAGCAACAACGTGATCCAAACGATGATCGAAGCGAAATGGAGGTTTTCGACTTTCTGAACCCACATTTGGCACTCTCCGGGTTTTCAAATCAACTCGATGCAGAAGGAAAATATATTCAGGACATCAAGACCTATAATAGGGTACCTTCAAAATATGCATGCATGCAAGTTGACACAAATCTTAGCAGCGAAGAAGCTTCAAAAATCGATGTCTATCCTCAAATACAGGATAAACCATCCAAAACCGATGCATGAAAATAGAAACATAAGCAATATGCATAACGAGGAACATGGAATGAAAAACTATGTTGAAAATGGATAACCCGGGCATGTACTTCCTTTAGAAACTCGAAACGACGAAAAACATCCCGACATGTAAAAACACGAAAAACGAAAAAATAGAATCGATACTTTAGTAGAACACATAGCCCGGAACTCAAAACCTAAAGGGCCCATGGCTAAAAAGTGGCCTGTCGGCCACCAAATCGGCGGCCAACAGCTCACGGCGGTGGCGTACTTGGCGGCGGCGGTTTCGACTAAATAGGCCGGCCACCGACCATCTTCTTGCCTTGTCCCTTTAGAAACCCGAGTTCTATGCTATGCTATCTACTAAAAGACGGAATCAAAACAAGAAAAGGATAAAAACAGAAAGATGGGGCTGCCGGGGAGGGACTGATCGGCGCTGGTGGCCGGCAGCAGCGCAATGGCACCGCCGCCGAGCCTCCCCGGCTCGATCCCCACTCCTTCAACGCTCCGCAGCGTACCTGGAGCTTCTCGGCTCATCCGTAAACACATAGAGACGAAGAAAATGAACGTTGAAAATGAAGCCCTAGCCCTCTATTTATAGGTAAAAACAGGGGGCTGCGCAGCTACTTGCGCAAGTGTCCCTTTTTTGAAAACGCAAAAAGTGATGCAACTTTTGCAAATGGATTCCAAATTCAGCATACTTGGTACCCATGAACTTGAAATAAAATACCGGACACAACGACTATAAAGAACATATGCTTTTAAAAGATCCATGAAAAGTCCGGTTTTTCGATAACTTTCCCGGAGTGTCAAACCTTCGTGGGTGGTCAAAAACCTGCATACTTAGTGTCTATGATTTCTTCATAAGACACTCTTCATAACGTCTGAGGTTTCATGACGGTCGCATCATCGAAACAAAAAATCAAACTTTTGAACTTTCTCGAAAAACGTGCCATGCAAACCTGAAGCTTAGGAATGACGGGGTATTACATCTACGATGAGCATGTTCGAGGACTTGGATTGCACAAGATGGCCCCCACTTAGAAAGGAAACTTTGGTATAAGTGGGAGAAGCAAAGTGATGGTTGTTTGTAATAGCTAGTAGAGAGACACATTGTATACTAAAAGTTTGCTTTAGTATAAGTGGGAGATTGTTGGATTTGTATACTGGAAGCAGTTTTGGTTGAGCTAGTATACAATGATTCCTGTTACCATTATTACAATCTTCTATCTGAATTGTTTACTTGATTGCATATGTATGTCCCTTTATCTCGTATATAAGTTAGATCATACAGTGTGTAGAAGATCACAGAAGTCTATATGATTGGTCAAGCTTAATGAGATATAAAAAGGATCACAGCTGAGACAACTTTAGGACGAGTTGTCGGTATAGGCTGCGGTATAGATAAGAAATGACTTGAGTTGGTTGATTGTCTATACTGGTACGTCTCTGACGTATTAATAGATTACAGTGAGATGAGTTCTTCTATCTGACCGTCGTGAAGAACCTAGATCTCGGTGACTGTACGTTGTTCTAAACCTCGATAAGGTATCAGGTGAGTATAAGTTATTGACCATCACTTTGACTTGTCATGGGTGAGGGATACATGAGATAACCCAATATTCTTCGCATCTTGGGTGATGACAGTGCTTGTATGTCATGCTAGTTACCTGTATCAGGTCACTGTATCCGTTTAGGATGATGACATCCCCTTAAGGAGCTCAAAAATTTTATTGTACTAAATCCTGCAAGTTGAGTTATCTCAAGTACAATAATAAGGTTGAGTGGTACTACTTAAGGAATTAAAGAGATTAATTATTTTAAGCAGTCAGAATGCTATAAATAATTAATGGACGTGTGCTATCTTAAATACGGGATTCGTGAAGTCTAAGTGCAAGCCCGACTAGTGGTGTTCACGGGCCGGGCCGATTCCGATTCGGAACCGCCGGTTGGGTGGTTTGGAAATCCAGAACTGGAATCGGCCCGTGAAAGGGTTTAAGCGGTTACGGTTCGGAACCATGAATCGGCGATTTCGGTTCTGGTTCGGAACTGCCGGTTCACGGTTCGGAACCGTGAACTGCCTTTTTTTTTTATTCTTCGATTTTTGTATTCTTTAATTATATTTATATGTTTATACATTGAGATGACGAAAAAAATAATATTGGGACACAATAATTAGTAAATGAAATAAGAAAATTTTTTATTACACTTTCTTTTGTCACATTACTATTTACAACTTGTAGCAAAAATTACAACTTATAATAAACTAAAACTTATAAAAAAATTACAACTTATGCAAATAAAATATTACTTTAATTTAATTGAAAAAAAAAAAAGAGCTTGAGCTTAATTATAACCTTGAACAATATTATAATTAAGTTGCCTACGTATCCCGATTAAGGAATCAAAGCCCATGTAGTTCTATTACCTTCATGTTACCTTTTACATGTCGAAGTCGAAGTAGTCGTCAAAATCATCGTCAAAAGCCCACTTAGTTCTCTTACCTTCATGTTACCTTTTATATTCATTTTGTTTTTGGTTTTGTTTTCTTTTTTGTGTTTTAGATGTTATTTCATGTTTTTATGTAATAATAATTGTATTTTGATAATATTAAACATATTACATTACAAAAAATCGAAAAAAATAAAAAAATTACATGAATCGTCGGTTCAACGGTTCGCAATTTACGGACCCAGAACCGTAACCGTGTAGGAGATGGGCCGGTTTGGAATCAAAACCGTTGACCACAGTCCCGGGCCCGAAACCGTTGACTCGGTTCCGATTTCGGTTCCGACCCGTTGGTTTCGGGTCGGATGAACACCTCTAATCCCGACTCAACTTCGAAAATAAAGGGGTAAGTCAGCATTTATTCTCTAGTGGCATGAATAAATTGTTGGATTTGTATACTGAAAGCAGTTTGGTTGAGCTGGTATACAATGTTTCCTTTTACCACTATTACAATCTCCTATCTGAATTGTTTACTTGATTGCATATGTTTGTCCCTTTATCTCATATATAAGTTAGATCATATAGTGTGTAGTAGATCACAGAAGGTTGTATGATTGGTCAAGCTTAATGAGATATAAAAAGAATCACAACTGAGACAACTTGAGGATGAGTTGTCGGTATAGGCTGCGGTATAGATAAGAAGTGACTTGACTTGGTTGCTTGTCTATACTGGTATGTCTTTGACGTATTGATGGATCACAGTGAGGTGAGTTCTTCTATCTAACCGTCATGAAGAACCTAGATCTCGGTGACTTTACGTTGATCTAAACCTTGATAAGGCATTAGGTGAGTATGAGTTGCTGACTATCACTTTGACTTGTTATGGGTGAGGGTTACATGAGATAACTCAATACTCTCCGCATCTTGGGTGGTGGTAGTGCTTGTATGTCATGCTAGTTACATGTATCGAGTCACCGTATCCGTTTAGGATGATGACGTCCCCTTAAGGAGCTCAAAAGGTTTATTGTATTAAACCCTGCAGGTTGAGTTATCTTAAGTACAATAATAAGGTTGTGTGGTACTACTTGAGGAATTAAAGAGATTAATTATTTTAAAACAGTCAGAACGCTGTAAATAATTAATGGATGTGCGATATCTTAAATACGAGGATTCGTGAAGTTTAAGTGCGAGCCCAACTCAACTTCGGAAATAAAGGGGTAAGTCAGCATTTATTCTCTAGTGGCATGAATAAATGTTTATGAATTAATTTATGTTCTGGGCTGAACATAAGATAATTAATTTATTTGAGGCCCATATTTATTCCTTGCATTCGATCCCTGGGTTGGCCCATCAGGGCCTGGACTGCTAGTTTTCATCCACCTCATTAAGAGTCCTTCTAGGACTCTGTTCTAATCCTCTCTATTTGAAGAGATATTATTATATTTATTAGATATGCAGAGATCCTATCCATATAGGATTTAGGGTTGCATTATAAATATAAGGTGAGAGAAAATCAAAATCTAATCCTAAGAGAAGAATTTTCGAAAAATACTATTCCAATAGTTAGGATTTTCAAAAATCTCTAGGTGAGGAAGAAGGTGAATTTCTGCAGTAGTCTCCATAGATTTCTCTCACTCGGCATTGGAGTTTTGGCAATCGGGACACAATTTAGAAGATCAAAGCACGAGTCTTGATCCAATTTTCTTGCACGACAAATTCGCAAGTAAACACGAGAAAATACCAACGTGTTGCAATTAATTATATAGGGGCATGCTAGGTATATAATCATTGTATGGTGAATTAAACATCCAAGATAGATCCCCGGGAGAGGGTTAAAATCAGTTTTCCCATCAATTGGTATCAGAGCCTGGGATCAGAATCTTAGCTCTTTTGGATTAATTCACGTTTGATTATTACGTGCATAATTAATGAATTGTGAATCTGTCGTTCATCGTGGCTCGTTTTATTTTTGTCGGATTTCGTTTTTCACCACGAGAAAATATGTGGTTAGATTATGATTTTTTTTGTGAATCTAGTATGTAAAAGAGGAACGAAAACGAAGAACACAAAAACGAGACGATGAAGTCCCGTCGTACGGCATGATGGAAGGCTGGCCGGAAACCGAACGCACGTCGTGAGGGCGTATGGGCGACGGCACGCTGAGCGTGCTCGGTGCTCGCAGCACGCAGCTCGGTAGCGTGCGTACGTTTCTCGGCAGCACGCGGGTGAACAGGCCTCGGCGCCCCTCGGTAGATACTCGGCAAGCGAGCGACGGGTTTCGGCAGTTGGATGTGCGGGGCGTACGTTTATCGTGTGGGAGACTCGTCGTGCCTCGGCGGATTGCGCGGAAACCTCGCCGTTTTCGTTGGGTGACAGCGTGCAACCACAGCGCGCGGGTGCCCGTCGCGCGAAGCACGCGGGTAGGCCCAGCGCACAAGTCGCGCGTAGTTCTCTCAATAGCTTCCGACTACAACCAGATGTGCGTGGCGTTCGATGAGACGCTGCGCGATGGAGGTCCTCGGTAGCACGCAGCTTCTCGGCCAGGCTGTACGGCATGCCTCGGCAACTCTCGGCAGGCTGGGCGACGGCGCGAGGAAGGCGGAAGATGGCTGCTGGGCGTGCTCTGTGGGCTGTGCCCTAGCACGGGCAGCCCAACCCATCTTGGGCCGACCCGGCCCAATTTCGGCCCAGACCCGGTTTTTTGCCCTAGACTCGTTTTTCGACCCGGTTCTAGTTTTTCGAACCGATCCGGCGCCTAATCTACTGTTTCAGCCCATTTTTTAAATTTTCGGCCCAAATCCAGTTTTGATGAATCCGATCCGTGCCCGTGCACGCGAGGCCCGTTTCGAGATTTTTGAAGATCTGTACTTTGCAAATTTATGTAATAAATTAGGCAAGGAAGTACAGGTTCCACGAATGGGCCGCGATGAACGAATTTAATTTATTTTTATCGTTCAAAGCATGTCGTGGATGTTTAAATTATGCAGAAGCATGCTATGTATGTTTAATTACGTAGATAAACATGTTGTATGTTTTCGTGATTGGATGTGCATAGTAAGCATGCTAGGTTTATCGCGTTTTTGAAGCATATTTTAGAATTCCGCGAGCATGTTTTACATGTTGAGTTCTATAGAAAGCATGCTAAGATTACGTAATCTGCATGGACAAACATTTTGAAACAAAAGACTATGCAAGAAACTCGACATATTAATTTTTAAAATTAAGATATCAAGACCTTCACTTTTTGATCCCTAAACAAAGTGATATGCATTGTGAGTAAACGTCCACATGCGTGGCTTGCTTGCATTGTTTGTCATAAGTTTGTTAGATGGGATTTCTAAATAAAACATTTTAATCTAATGAGAAGTGGGAGTTTCATGTGTAAATGTCCACAAACGTGGCTTACATATGTGATTTTCATAAGTTCTCTAGAGATAGATTTAAAATGAGATGACAAAAGAATTTGAATTGGAAGCGGTATGGTCTGAGTGAGTATGCCAATTCTAAGAAATCATTTTCTGCTGTTAAAATTGTGGTCATTGCTTAGGCATCACCTCAAGTACAACTTCTCACGAAGTCCCTTCTTGTGATAGTGATATGGTCTAGTAAAGTCCAATCATTAATTTCATTTGTCATAAGGATAAGTTAACATGGATTGAAATTAAACGACTAAAATGTATATTTTAGTCTGGTCGAGGGGTTCATGTATAAACGTCCACACGCGTGGCTTGAATGTGGGATTCCTTGGGCAATTGGAGGTTTCAATTAATATTGTTTTATCAAAAGGTTACAATATTATTATTACGAATTATGTGTGATCGTATGCTTATGTGTTTACATTGCTTTTCAGATATGTCTCTTACACCGATTATCAATATGCTCGCACAAAATCCTCTATCCGGTCCAAATTTTATTGAGTGGAAATGAAACATTGAAATTGTTCTTACTGCCGAAGAAAATTTATTTGTTCTCACTACACCCCGTCCCAAACCCCTAGACGATTCATCTAATGATGAGGAGCGCAAGGAGCACGAGAAATGGGACAAATCAAATAGAATGACAAAGTGCCTTGTTTTGGTCACCATGTGCGAGTCCTTGCAACTCCAGCATCAAGAGATGGATGATGCAGCCACTATATGGCTAAATCTTATGAAATCGTATGGGGAGTCGGACATAATCGCTAGTCATAATTTGACAAAATTAATTATGTCAAGTTCAATGAAGGAAGGCGATTCAGTGCATGACTATGTAGAGCAAATGATCAATCTCTTCGGAGAGCTCGAATTGGTTGGAGGATATATTGATGACGTAGTCAGAATCGATATGATCCTCAACACTTTGCCCAAGTCTTTTGATGACTTCCGTTATGGAGTAGTCCTTTATGATAAGAGTTATACTCTAGATCCATTGCAAGAGGATTTAGTAAACGGAGGAATGTAAAATGGGCAAAGATGCACAGTCTTTAGTACGCACCTCAAGGAAAACCACTGATTTATCGAAAGATGAAAAGGTAAAGTGGAATTGAAGAGATGCTAAGGCTAAAGAAAAGAGTTGGAGCAATATAAAGAGCTCTACTAGCGGTTTGAAAAAGCCAAAGGAGAAGGGCAAATGCTTCAAGTGTAGTGAGACTGGGCATTGGAAGGCTAAGTGCCCCATGCTCAAGGCTAAAGGTACGCCATTTGCTTTAGTAACGGAAACATGTTTAGCGACTTGTTCTACTCATTCATGGGTAGTAGATACAGGTGTGACTGATCATGTTTGTTACACCTTGTTGGGGTTCCGACGGACAAGTGAGCTGTTTGATAGCGAGATAACGATCTCCATGGGCAACGCGGCGAAAGTCGAGGCTGTTGCAGTTGGAGATGTTTCTTTATGCTTTGATAGAAAAGTTTTAGTATTAAAAGACGTTTTATATGTGCCGGAGTTTAGGCGGAACCTTATTTCGATTTCCAAACTATTTACACATGGATATTCTGTTGTTTTCGATAGTGGTGTTTCTATCATAAGAAATAACGAAGTTATCTGTGGTGGCACTTTATATAATTCACATTATACTATTTCTGCCAAGCATAATACTTTGAATTATGTTGCATCTACATCAAACCTTAAGAAGAGGAAGTTTTCTTCGCTAAATGACACCATATTTCTTTGGCATCTTAGATTAGGTCACATCAATCTAAATAGGATCCAAAGACTGGCTAAGAATGGAGCGTTGGGTGAAGTTACAGTTACTCCGTTCCCAGTCTGTGAATCTTGTATAGATGGAAATATATCGACCAGACCCTTCAAAGCAAAGGGTTATAGAGCTAAAGAAGTGTTGGAGCTAGTCCATTTTGACGTATGTGGACCAATGTCCACACAAGCTTGTGGAGGGTACGAGTATTTTGTTATTTTCATTGACGATTACTCAAGGTACGGATACATATACCTGCTTCACCGCAAGTCTGCATGCTTTGAGAAATTCAAAGAATTTAAGGCGGAAGTGGAGACGAAGCTAGGTAAGAGTATCAAGTCACTGCAGTCTGATCGCGGTGGCAAATACCTCAGTAACGAGTTCATGGACTATTTGGTAGAGTGTGGGATTACCTCCCAGCGCACTACACCGGGCACACCACAACAAAATGGTTTGTCAGAACGAAGAAATAGGACTCTCTTAGAAATGGTTAGATCAATGATGAGTTATGCAACATTGCCTATTTCATTCTGGGGGTATGCTTTAGAAATAATGGCATACTTGCTCAATCTAGTACGATCCAAGTCAGTCGATAAGACCCCTTTCGAGTTATGGTTTGGGCGCAAGACTAGTTTAAACCACATAAGGATATGGGGCAGTCCAGCACATGTGCTGAACATGAAAGCTGACAAGTTGGAGGCTAGATCTGAAGCAAGGCTGTTGATTGGTTATCTTAGTGGAACGAAGGGTGGTTATTTATATAGTCCTAAGGATCAGAAAGTCGTTATTAGCACTAATGCCTGATTCTTAGAAGAGGATTATATGAAAAACCACAAATCCAAAGTTGAAATCATACTTCAAGAATTAGAAAATGATCGTATTTCACCACCGATTAGGCCAAAGGTACGAGATGTCGTATCTAGTGGGAGGGATCGATACCAAATACTTCAAGAAATTGAAGTGGGTCGAGTTCCATTGGAGATACTGACTGTACAAGTGGCTCCTACCCAACAAATTGTGCAAGATAGAGAACCACAGGTTACTGCACCCACCGTTGCCATTGTGCCAGTAGCGTCTCGTCGTAGTGGGAGGATTGTTCGTCAACCCGAGCGATTTATGTTCGTGGGTGAATCTTTGAATTTAGTCCCAGGAAACGAGCAAGCTGTAATCGACCCATGTACATACAGTGAGGCGATACAAGACACTGATGCAAGATCATGGCACACTGCTATGGACTTAGAAATGGAGTCCATAACAACTATGGATGTATACGAAAAGACACCTCTACCAGATGGCAAGGAAAACATAGGTAGTAAGTGGGTATACATGATGAAGAGAGATTCAGATGGAGAGGTTTCGGCTTTTAAAGCCAGGATTATGGCGAAAGGATACACTCAGATTGAGGGCATCGATTTCGATGAGACCTTTTCGGCTGTGGCAATGCCCAAGTCCATCAGAATTCTTCTGGTCATTGCAGCTCACCTAAACCTTGAGGTTTGGCAAATGGATGTGAAAATCGCTTTTCTAAACGGTTACCTTGAAGAAGGTAGAGACATCTATATGCAGTAACCCGAAGGTTATGTCGTGAAGGGTGAAGATCATCTAGTATGGAAGCTTAAGAATTCCATTTATGGACTCGAGCAAGCTTCCCGATCATGGAACTTACGTTTGACGAAGTGGTAAAGTCCCATGGATTTACCCAACTGCTCAGCTTAAAGTTGTGTGTATCGCTTGGATGTCAACGGTGACGTGGTATTTTTACACTTTACGAGATGACATCCTTCTACTTGGCAACGTGAAGTCAAGTATCGGACGAAAGAGTTCGTTATCCGATCGGCCAAATAAAAGACTTAGGAGATGCAGCGTACATTCTTGGGATCAAGGTTTACCGAGATCGCAAGAGAAAAATATCGAGCTTATCTCAAGCGTCTTACATTGATACTGTGATTACTCGTTTTAGCATGCAGACCGTCAAGAAGGGATTGCTACCATTCAGGCATGGTGTTCCTTTATCTAAGGAGCAGTCACCTATGACTGCAAAGGAGATAGAGGAAATGAGACAAGTTCCTTACGCTTCCTCCGTAGGAAGTCTCATGTATGCAATGCTATGTACGAGGCCATATATCTGCTATGCGGTAGGTATAGTGATCGCTATATTTCCTACCAAATAATATGATAGTAAAACAGCAAGTATATATATCGTATCCACAGTGGATCATGACTGAGAACACAAAGAAATAATCAACACAGAATCTTGATTATTATTCAGGCAACAAAATATCATGAGAAAGATAATTATAAAACTAGACTCAAAATTTAAATAAGGAATAAAACCAGATATAAAAGACTGACCCTAGGGATGTACTTAACCTAACCAGATTCACACAATTAACCTATTAATCTGTTTACCAATTTAATCCACATTCATATGAATGATCACTAATGTAACTATAGTTTCCGCCAGGACAACCTATAGTAGTAGTAGGTTAGCCTAAACTCTATCTCCATCGGATCTCAAGAGAAGTAAGCTAATTACCAAAAGCACACAAAGATTAACCTCCTACAATTCACCTATCTTCACCAGGTCTCAAGGTAAAAACTGCATTATGAATTCAAGATATCAACTATGCAATTAATTCCGCCAGGACATCAATTACATAACTAGCATGCATTAATATTGGCCAGATACCAACACATGAGAATTAAAGCCAAGAATCATAAATCATGAATGGGACGGCAAAATAGTATCAACAGATCAATCATACAAATCTAGTCAGACATACAAACCCTAGGATCAATAGGAAATTTAGCTACGCATAATTAAATTACTAAAATAATATATAAATAAAAATAATATAAACTGAAATAGATAGATAAAACCGTAAGATTCCATGGTGAACAAAGTAGCAACTCGAATCCGGAAATAAAACTGAACTAGAAACAAAACTGGAATGATAATTGGAAACGAAAAGAAAACTGAAAGCTAAACTAAAAATCTAATCTGGGAACAATTAAATGCTTAAGGAAGAAAAGAATAAAAATAAGCGTTTTATATTCTAAAAAAAATTGAAGTGTAATGCGTTCTGTTCTCCAAAATAAAAGCTGAAGAAAACGTCTCGTCTAATGTGTCTCCCCTCTGCTCTAGAAAGCTGCACGTATATATTAACCCTAGGCTTGCTACACCTCGTGAGACGCTCTTGCGAACAAGTCTCGCGATGAAAAATCGCGAATCAACCTCACTTGCGTTCTTCCGTCTCGCGAGATTAACTCGCAAAGCAAAGTCGCGAGCTCTTCTTTTCTTTCCGCGTAAATGCTACCTCACGAGTTTGTCTCGTGACCAAAGGTCGCGAGCAAGTCTCGCGAGGCGTATTTTCCTGCGTGCAAGACTTCGTTGTTTTGCTCCGTTCTCTCTTGTCCGAACTCCGAATTGCGATCCGTTTGCGCCTATGGACTCCTATCGAGATGATCTTTAACATTGTAAAATTTTTACATCCATAATTTTCATAACCATTTCATCCTATTTAACATCGTTTTGAAACTGTTCTTCTTCGTGTGAACTCACGACCGGGCTAGCTAATTCCTCTTTATCGTGATCTACCTTTTTGACATCAAAACCTGTGCTAAAATGACATGAAATACACACGGCATAATATCTTCCAAGGTAAACATAAATATATCAAAAGACAGCTCAAAAGATCACTTATCAATTATAAACTAAACGAATATAGCCTTATAAATCAGGTAAAAATGAGGTTTATCAACTCCCCCAAACTCAACATTTTGTTTGTCCTCAAACAAATCAGAACAAAGGAGAGACGACCAAAGACAGGCAAAGAGTCGAACGACAAAAAGAAATAAGTCTCAGAGCAATGAGCAATAAAAGATTCAATCAAATGAATCAAATCACAACATCTTTCGTTAAACTCCACATATCATAAGAATCATAAGCACAAGCCTTCTTAAACTTGAATCCTCACAACATGGATGTATATATAAGAAATCTCAAATACTCAAGTGTATCAAGGAGGATGTGTATACTCTCAAAGTTTAAAAACACATGGAATCTACCATAAGCTTGCAAATCGTCTAATTCTCCATTGCTCAAATATGTGCTCAAGAACTAAGATCGAAAAGGTCTTATAAAAGGTTATAATGTAGGTTCTTTAGTAAGGTATGATATATTTAGGCTAAGTGACTCATAATACCATAATGAAAAACACCATAAGTATCATAAGACACAATTCCCAAACTTTCATAATTCATTTCAATTCTCCATACCAAGAAGTCATTTTTCTTTAAGAACTCCATAATTATCATATAAGTGATATACTCATCTCAAGCACTAGCTACTTACCCATTTATGTTCTTTTCGCACACTTGTGCCAACTCTTTTTTTTTTTTGAACTTATATGGGTAAGCAACTATTTTTAATTATCACTTTCTCCTTATTTATTTCTTTTCGTTCCTTTCTTATGCTCAATTCAAGCAACCAAAAATCACACTAACAACATAACCCAACCCACGGCTATATGAAAGAATAAGGTAGGCTCAAACGGGCTCATCAAAGGATAATAAAATAACAGGTTAGTGTTTGGATAGTGTATATGCTAAGAAAAGAATACCTAATATCATTTCAAAATTCTTAAGCACATCAATGCAACCTCGAAAAAGATCCAGAGCAAGTTCTAGAGAACACATGCTATTTCAAACTATTCACACGTAAATAAACAAGATCAAAAGATATGACAACCAAAAGTTCAAGTCTCACAGTTTCAAAAGTGTGATCAAGTTCTCAAAGGCTCAATACTCACAATAATCATAACATGCTTCGTCTCACAAAATCAGTTGCAATCAAATTTTCTAATAAAAATAATTCTCATCATCAGCTGCTCGTCATTCAACTCAACCCAAAACAGACACAAAACCCAAACAAGAAAAACAAAATAAAACAAAAACGAACAAAACGAAAGCAAAACAAAAATGAAAACAAAACAAAACAAAGAAAAACATTGGGTTACCTCGCAACAAGTGCTAAATTTAAATGTCTTTAGCTAGACCATTCCATACCTCGATCAATCTGGCGTTTTGGCAGCATACTTCTTCCCAAATCTGTGCTTGCCTCCATACTTTGCATTCACTTTAGACCACCACTGAGTGTGGAAGTGGTGGCCTCCCCCAAACTTTAATAAATCCCTCGGGGTTCCATACCGAGTCCACTTCTTCTTTCTAGCATCCTCATCAACCGGTCGGTTTCCATCTAAGCTCGAGATTTGGCTAGCTGCAACAGTGGTGATTGAATAGCAATTTTCGCGCTCTGAACTATCGTGTCGCGGGATTGCATCATATATTGAAATTTTCAGCTCCTCATCATTGACACGAAAAGTAAGATCACCTTCCTGCACGTCAATTAAAGCACGATCAGTTGCTAGAAAAGGCCGACCCAAGATTAGTGGTTGGTTTTTAAATTCAAGAATGTTTAAGATAACAAAATCAGCTGGAAAGACAAAATCCCGAATTCTAACCAACACATCCTCAACTACTCCCTTAGGATAAGAGACTGACCTGTCAGCCATCATTAATGAAATTGAACTTGGCTTCATTTTGCCCAGCTCCAAGCGGTTGAACACAGATAAAGGCATCAGGTTTATGCTCGCTCCCAAATCACATAACACGTTGGGAAATGTGTGCTCTGCAATCTCGCTCTCCAACATGAAACTTCCCGAATCTTTCTGTTTCAGTGGCAATTTCCTCTGTAAAATAGCGCTGCATTCTTCAGAAAGGTTAATTTTTTTCAAATTTACCCAACTTTTTCTTGTTTACCACTGCATCTTTTAGAAATTTGACGTATCCGGGTATGTTCCTGAGTGCATCAAAGAGAGGTATGGTGATGTTAACTTTCTGGAACATCTATTTGAATCGGGCGAACTCCTCATCATATTTCGTCTTACCGACGCACTGAGGAAATGGAGCTGCAGCTACTGGATGCGTCGGATTGCTCACGGCTTTCCCTCGCGAGGTTGAGTTGCGAGACTCCCTCGCGAGGTCTTCTCCGTGCTGCTTCGCGAGTTTCTCTCTCGACCTTTGATCGTGAGGAAAAGTCACGATGTAAGGTTCTGCTTCTGACGCGTCTTTCCTCGCGAGACTCCCTCGCGACCCTTCCTCAGGAGAGAAGGTCACGAGGCCTGCTTCTGTGTCTGGGCCACTTTTTCTAGTGAGACAACTTCGCGACGGGATGTCACAAGAATTGGTCACGAGGCAAGAATCCATCATAACGTCTTCCTCGTCCTCCTTGACTTGTTTACTTTGTTTCTTCTCCCCCTCATGCTCCAGGTGATTTGTATAAGATGCTCCGCTCCTCAAATATATTGCATTGCACTGATTTGGAGGAGTGTGATTCTTCGGATTTTGTTCAGTGTTGCTTGGAAATTGCCCTTGCCTGTTCATTCTAGCTTTTTCATTGGCCATCTGCCCCACTTGGTTCTCTACCATCTTTAATTGTTTTCCAAGGGTTATCACCGTGTTGTTGATGGCATTGACTGTGCTCTCCAGAGTGTTCAGCCTATTCCCAATTTGCTGAATCTGAATATTTTGCTGAGCCACGATTTGTTGGTGATTCGCTGGAATTTGCTGATTGCTCACCAAAACTTGTTGCATCGTATCTTCAAGGCTCGGTTTCTTGGGCTCCACAATCATTCCATTATTAACAGCAAAATCAGGTGGTGTTTGCAGAGCATTCTGCGCATTGGCATAGGAAAAATTATGGTGATTCCTATTGTTGGGATGATATGCTGGATTCCCACTCTAATTCCCTTGGAAGTTGCTTCTGTGGTTCACATAGTTGGCCTCCTCAATGTTTTGCGCCATGGCCACTGTCATTTTCCCTTTCCTTTCGGTTTCGTACTCCTTCTGCAGAGATGTGAATTTTCTAATGCATCATCGATCCGCTGAGTTCTGCAATGCAACTTTTCTTATCGGCTGTCTCTCCATCGGCCACTGATAACCGTCGGATGCCATCTCCTCAATAATTCTCAGTGATTCATCTATTCCTCGATTGAGAAGGCATCCTCCGGCTGACGTATCTACAATGCTACGGGTGTTAGCATTGAGCCCACTATAAAATTATGTCACTTGTTGCTCAAGTGAAAACCCATGCTGAGGACACTTTCGGAGCAGGTTTCTGAATCTCTCCCAAGCTTCAAATAATGATTCATCTCCCATTTGCGAAAAGTGGGAGATCTCGGCAATAATCTTTTGAGCCTTGGCAGGTGGAAAGTATTTGGACAGGAATTTTTCACAGAGCTGCTCCCACGTGGTAATCCGTGATCTGTCCAAGCTCTTGAACCATTCTTTCGCCTGACTCCACATCAAAATATGAACATCCGCATCCGGATGGCATCAGCCGGCACTCCATTATGCTTGATAGTATCACATATATCAAGGAATGCCTCTAAATGTGCGTTGAGGTCTTAGTAACCCCTCCCCCAAACTGCTCTCCGCTTGAATCATGCTGATGGGGGCAGGCTTTTACTCAAAGTTATTGGCATTGACGTTCGGTCCCCATCCTCCACCTTGGAACTGATCCGTCGGTGGCCTGTACATGTGGTTGAGCGGTATGGGCTGTGCTCGTCCACCAATCTGGCCCATCTAATTATTCAATGCCAGACATGGCAGCTAACATCTCTTCCATCTCGGTCATCCGATCATGGCCTTGGGGTTGTCTATCTGCCATATCTTTTTGTCTTCTTTCTCGGCTTTCTCTCTTATGCGATCTTTCAATCTCAAGATTCAATGGAATAATTTCTTTCCTTTGAGATCTTGTAATCATGCACTGCACAGAGAGATAGAAACCAAATCAGATCTAAGAAGCAACACAAAAATAATATATGATTTTTTTATTTTTTTTCCTATTTTTTTTTATAAGCCTGAATTAATAACTACAATTCAGAAAATTATCACTATGCAATCTAAACAGTCCCCGACAACGGCGCCAAAATTTGATCGCTATATTTCCTACCAAATAATATGATAGTAAAATAGCAAGTATATATATCGTATCCACAGGGACTACGACTCGAGATCACATCAAATAATCAACATAGAATCTTGATTATTATTCAGGCAACAAAATACCAAGAGAAAGATAATTATAAAACTAGGCTCAAAATATAAATAAGGAATAAAACCAGATATAAAAGACTGACCCTAGGGATGTACATAACCTAACCAGATTCACACAATTAACCTATTAATCTGTTTACCAATTTAATCCACATTCATATGAAGGACCACTAATTTAACTATAGTTTCCGCCATGACAGCTTATAATAGTAGGTTAGCCTAAACTCTATCTCCGTCGGGTCTCAAGAGAAGTAAACTAATTACCAAAAGCACACAAAGATTAACCTCCTACAGTTCACCTATCTCCGCCAGGTCTCAAGGTAAAAAATGTATTATGAATTCAAGATATCGACTCTGCAATTAATTCCGCCAGGACATCAATTACATAACTAGCATGCATTAATATTAGCCAGATACCAACACATGAGAACTAAAGCCAAGAATCATAAATCATGAATGGGACGACAAAATAGTATCAACAGATCAATCATACAAATCTAGTCAGACATACAAACCCTAGGATCAATAGGAAATTTAGCTACGCATAATTAAATTACTAAAACAATAAATAAATAAAAATAACATAAACTGAAATAGATAGATAAAACCGTAAGATTCCACGGTGAACAAAGTAGCAACTCGAATACGAAAATAAAACTGAACTAGAAACAAAACTGGAATGATAACTGGAAACGAAAAGAAAACTGAAAGCTAAACTAAAAATCTAATCTGGAAACAATTAAATGCTTAAGGAAGAAAAGAATAAAAATAAGCGTTTTGTATTCTGAAAAAAAAAAACTGAAGTGTAATGCGTTTTGTTCCCCAAAATAAAAGCTGAAAAAAACATCTCGTCTAATGTGTCTCCCCTCTCCTCTAGAAAGTTGCACGTATATATTAACCCTAGGCTTGCTGCGCCTCACAAGACGCTCTCGCGAACAAGCCTCACGATGAAAAGTCGCAAATAAACAACATTTGCGCGCTTCCGTCTCGCCTCGTGAGCTTTGCTCGTGAGATTAACTCGCAAAGCAAAGTCACGAGCTCTTCTTTTCTTTCCGCGTAAATGCTACCTCGCGAGTTTGTCTCGTGACCAAAGGTCGCGAGCAAGTCTCGCGAGGCGTGTTTTCCTAGGTGCGCGACTTCGATGTTTCACTCTGTTCTCTCTCGTCCGAACTCCGAATTGCGATCTGTTTGCGTCTATGGACTCCTATCGAGATGGTCTTTAACATTGTAAAATTTGTACATCCATAATTTGTAGGGAAAACATATGTTTAGCCCTCGCCCCGAGGATCCATCTTGGATATTTAATTCACCATACATTGATTATAAACCTAGCATGCGCCTATATAATTAATCGCAACACGTAGGGTTTTCACGTGTTTACCTTTGATCCGCCGAGGTGGATCGAACGATGAACGGATCGAACGGTCGAGACTCGTGCTTTGACCTTCCGGGTCGTATCCCTGATGCCCAATCTCCAACGCCGAGTGAGGACGATCTATGGAGAATGCTTGGAAAATCACCCTTGCTCTCTTCACTATTTTCAAAATCACACTCTTTCTCTCAAGAGGGGACGAAAATCTTGTGGTCAATAATGAAGCATTAACCTAGACTTTATCTCATACCTTATATTTATAATGCACTACCTTAATCCCATATGGAAATTACCATAATCCTATATGAAAATTACCATAATCCTATATGGAATATTACCATACTCTCGTGATTATTTCCATACTCGTGATTATTTCCATACTCTCGTGATTATTACCATAATCTTATATGGAAAGGATCTATGCATATACCATAAATATAATAATATCCTTGTGGATAAAGAGAATAAAATCTTGCCATAGGAGCAATAGGGCGCCGATTTCCAAGAGCTTACGGCCCGGACGGGCCAGCCAGGGATCAAATGCAAGGAATAAAGATGGGCCTCAAATAAATTAATTATCTTATGTTCACCCGTAACATAAATTAATTTATAAACATTCGATCATGCCACTCACGTAAAGAATGTCGACTTACCCCTTTATTACCGGGTTGAGTCGGGCTTGCACTTAGACATTACGAATCCTCGTATTTAAGATATCGAATGTCCATTAATCATATATAGCAATCGACACTTAAAACGATTAATAACTTCATTTCCTTAAGTAGTACCACTCAACCTTATTATTGTACTTGAGCTAACTCAACCGCAGGGTTTAGTACAATAAACCTTTGAGCTCCTTAAGGGACGCCATCATCCTAAACGGATACGGTGACTGACATGATAACTAGCGTGACATACAAGATCGCCACCACCCAAGATCGCGGAGAATCTTGGTTAGAACATATAACCTCACTCATAACAAGTCAAAGTGATGGTCAAGAACTCATACTCACCTAATACCTTATCGAGGTTTAGATCATCGTAAGTCACCGAGATCTTGGTTCTTCACGACGGTCGAAAGAAGAACACATCTCATTGTGATCCTTGAATACGCCGAGACGCATCAAAGATAGACAAGCAACTAAGTCAAGTCACTTCTTATCTATATCGCACCCAAACCGACAACTCGTCCTTAAGTTGTCTCACCAGAAACTTTTATATCTCATTAAGCTTGACCAATCATACGCACTCGTGATCTTCTACACACCGTATGATCTAACTTATATATGAGATAAGGGACCCGATATATGCAATCAAGTATTCAAATCGATAGAAGATTGTAATAGTGGTAACGAGAAACATTGTATACAAGCTCAACCAAACCGCTTTCAATATACAAATCCAACATAATTTTCATAACCATTTCATCCTATTTAACATCGTTTTGAAACAGTTCTTCTTCGCGTGAACTTGCGACTGGGCTAGCTAATTCCTCTTTATCGTGATCCACCTTTTTGACATCAAAACCTGTCCTAAAATGACACGAAATACACAAGGAATAATATCTTCCAAGGTAAACATAAATATATCAAAAGACAGCTCAAAAGATCACTTATCAATTATAAACGAAACGAATATTGCCTTATAAATCATGTAAAAATTAGGCTTATCATATAGTAGCTAGATATCAGTCTAACCCTGGACAAGCTCATTGGACTGCGGTAAAGCATATACTCAAGTACCTGAAAATGACTCGAGATTACAGGCTAGTTTACCAAGCAGATAGTCTAATGCCTTTGGGTTATTCAGACTCGGATTTCAACGCTGACCGTGATGACAAAAAGTCTACCTCAGGCTATGTGTTTACCTTGGGAGAAGTAGCCGTATCCTGGCGGAGTGCAAAACAGCGATGCATTACGGACTCTACCATGGAAGCCGAATATGTAGCCGCTTCGGAGGCTGCTAAGGAGGCGGTATGGTTCAAGAACTACCTCATGGATCTAGATGTGGTACCTTGTTTGCCCAAGAGTATCATAGTAAACTATGATAACTCAGGTGCAGTGGCAAACTCGAAGGAACCACGGACCCACAAGGCAACAAAACACACAGAGAGAAAGTACCATGTCATACGAGAAATTGTTAGACGAGTAGACGTACTGATTGAAAAGATTGGTACTGCGGATAACTAGCTGATCCATTCACGAAGAGCCTGCCGTAAAAAGTCTACGAAAAGCATGTTCGAGGACTTGGATTGCGCAAGATGGCACCCACTTAGATAGGAAACTTTTGTATAAGTGGGAGAAAGCAAAGTGATGGTATTGTTTCTAATAGCTAGAAGAGAGACACATTGTATACTAAAAGTTTGCTTTAGTATAAGTGGGAGATTGTTGGATTTGTATATCGAAAGCAGTTTGGTTGAGCTTGTATACAATGTTTCGTTTTACCACTATTACAATCTCATATCTCAATTGTTTACTTGATTGCATATGTTTGTCCATTTATCTCATATATAAGTTAGATCATACAGTGTGTAGTAGATCACAGAAGTCTGTATGATTGGTCAAACTTAATGAGATATAAAAAGAATCACAGCTGAGATAACTTGAGGAGGAGTTGTCGGTATAGGCTGCGGTATAGATAAGAAGTGAATTGACTTGGTTGCTTGTCTATACTGGTATGTCTCTGACGTATTGATGGATCACAGTGAGATGAGTTATTCTATTTGATCGTCATGAAGAACCTAGATCTCGGTGACTTTACGTTGATCTAAACCTTGATAAGGCATTAGGTGAGTATGAGTTGTTGACCATCACTTTGACTTGTTATGGGTGAGGGTTACATGAGATAACCCAATACTCTCCGCATCTTGGGTGGTGGCAGTGCTTGTATGTCATCCTAGTTACCTGTATCGAGTCACCGTATCCGTTTAGGATGATGACGTCCCCTAAAAGAGCTCAAAAGGTTTATTGTTCTAAACCCTGCAGATTGAGTTATCTCAAGTACAATAATAAGGTTGAGTGGTACTACTTAAGGAATTAAAGAGATTAATTATTTTAATGCAGTCAGAACGCTGTAAATAATTAATGGACGTGCGATATCTTAAATACGGGGATTCGTGAAGTCTAAGTGTGATCCTGACTCAACTTCGAAAATAAAGTGGTAAGTCAGCATTTATTCTCTAGTGGCATGAATAAATGTTTATGAATTAACTTATGTTCTGGGCCGAACATAAGATAATTAATTTATTTGAGGCCCATCTTTATTCCTTGCATTTGATCCAGGCCCATCAAGGCCTGGACTGCTAGTTTTCGTCCACCTCATTAAGAGTCCCTCTAGGACTCTGTTATGATCCTCTCTATCTGAAGAGATATTATTATATTTATTAGATATACAGAGATCCTATCCATATAGGATTTAGGGTTGCATGATAAATATAAGGTGGGAGAAAATCAAAATCTAATCCTAAGAGAAGAATTTTCGAAAAATACTATTCCAATATTTAGGATTTTCAAAAATCTCTAGGTGAGTAAGAAGGCGAATTTCTGCAGTATTCTCCATAGATTGCTCTCACTCGGCATTGGAGTTTTGGCAATTGGGACACCGTCCAGAAGATCAAAGCACGAGTCTTGATCCAATTTTCTTGCACGACAAATTCGTAGGTAAACACGAAAAAACACCAACGTGTTGCAATTAATTATATAGGTGCATGCTAGGTATATGATCAATGTATGATGAATTAAACATCCAAGATAGATCCTCGCGAGAGGGTTAAAATCAGTTTTCCCATCATAAATGTTTATGAATTAATTTATGTTGTGGGCTGAACATAAGATAATTAATTTATTTGATGCTCATCTTTATTCCTTGCATTTGATCCCTGGGCTGGCCCATCAAGGCCTGGACTGCTAAGAAATTCATCCACCTCAATAAGAGTCCCATAGGGATTCTGTTTTGATTCTCTCTATCTGAAGAGATATGATTATATTTATTAGATATGCAGAGATCCTATCCTAATAGGATCTAGGGTTGCATTATAAATATAAGGTGAGAGAAAATCAAAAAGGCTAATATTAAGTGAGAAACATTCGAAAACTACACTATTCATAGTTGGGAATTTTGAAACTTTTCAAAGAAGGAATAAGGTGAATTTCTGCAGTACTCTCCATAGATTGCTCTCACTCGGCATTGGAGTTTTGGCAAACGGGATACAGTCCAGAAGATCAAAGCATGAGTCTTGATCCAATTCCTTGCCAGACAAATTCGCAGGTGAACACGAGAAAACACTTATGTGATGCAATTAATTATGTAGATGCATGCTAGGTAAATAATCAATATATGGTGAATTAAACATCCAAGATAGATCCTCGGGAGAGGGTTAAAATAAGATTTCCCTACATATGAAAGCGGTGGGAGGACGGCGACGATGGCAACACATTATCGGAGATGAGAAGGCGGTGCGACCTCAGCGAGAAGGGAGGCGGCACGTCTGGAGAGAGAGCAAGAGAGATTAGAGTGTTCTGTTTGTGAGAGGGAAGGGAGGAGGCGGCAGAGTGAATTTTGGGAGGGGGGGTAGGCTAGGGTTTTAATTATATTATGAATTTGGGCCAATTTCATTTGGGCTGAGAAGAAAATGGAGAAAAAAAAGAGGTGGGCTTCTGTATAATGGGGCTGGGCCGAGGAGAAAATGAAGGAAAAAAAAGGGGTGGGCCTTGGGGCTGGGCCTAGAAAAGAAAGAAAAAAAAGAAAGGAATAGAATTAAATTGTTGGGCTTCACCTCTTGGGCCGAAAATTAATTAAGGGATGATGGGCTAAATTCTGGACCTAGTAAATTATGTAAAGAGATATGGGTTGCTATTGTTAATCTCTTGGGCTTGTTTTAATTTCATTAAATTGGATTTCCATATCCTATTGAGTAATAAAATTTAGCTTAAGAGGAGTTAGTTTAGACTCATAAATTAAGCTATTGGGTTTGCCTTTAATTATGGAATGATTAAATTAAGATCCGTTTAATATCCATTATTAATTAGCGATCGATTTCATCTTAATCAATCTTGCGAACAAAACATCATTTAATTTGTAGACATTAACGAGTGAGCTAGAATTATCGATATTATTACTATTGATTAACGCAAAACTTAATAAGAACACAAAATTTCTAATAAAATCTTATCGAATAAGATTTAGGAATTCTTTTAACAAGAATGGTCCTTCATTTCGGACTTCTTATTTATTTTCTTGTAATAAAGGTCGGACGACGGGGTGACGTAACCGCAACAGAAGAGACTGTGAACTTGTGAGAAATAGTCCTGACAGGTGGGCTTTCTTATACAAATAAAATCAAATGATTCACTCAAGCATTTATTTTCTTTTCGAAATCTTTGAATTGAAAATCTTTCAAGTGTTGTCTTGCCATAAATGCTTTGAGATTTGTATATTGATCGCTCACTTTTCTCACACGAAAAACGCGCAAGTATAAGGTAAGTCGAGTATCGTATCCACAGGGATTGCAATCCGAAAACACAGAAGCTAATTCAACGAAACTTCATCATTATCCAAGAACAAATTTGGTTTGTATAGGTTTATGGCTTCAGATAATTAAATCCAAAGCAAAGGTGACAACAAGAAAATAAACTAAAGCAATAAAAACTCAAAGGGATAACTATGAATAAAGACTAACCCTAGGGATGCACTAATCCTATCCACTACGATGTTTATCCTGCTTATTATTAACTGTTTTAATCCAGACAAGATGAAAGATCACATATGTAGCCAACAACTTCAGTTACGACAATTGTGACAGTTGATTACTAATTTTCCCTATTACTGTTACGTCTCTAGAGGAAAATAAGCAACTCCAAAAGGATCACAAAGAATATGCTTCTTACGAATGTTCCTATCTTAGCTACGACTCAAGGCTTATCCGTATCATGCATTCAAGATCGATTGACAATTAAAACTATTACGTAATTAACTGGCAACTATGATATGCATCAAGATTGATCAGAAATCAACACATATAATTAAGCACCAAGAATCATGAATCAATGCCCGAAGGTAAATAACAATAGCGAGAATCGCAACATATAGGATAGAATCATGCAAACCCTAGATTAGAATGTAAATTTAGCTAGACATAAATAACGAAATAAAATACGAAATAATCATAAAAATACGAAATAAATAGATAAAACCCGTAGGGTGACGTCTGAAGAACAATCGTTGGGTTCAAATCCCAACCTCGGCGGAAAACGGGAAAAGAATGTAATTGCTCGACGAAACCGCTCCAAAACGTTAACAATGCTAAGAACTAAAGCTAGAATGATGGAAAACTATTGCTAGAATTAATCTAAATCAAAGCTAAAGCGAAAATAAATGGAAAATAGAGAAAAACTGAGGAAAAACGTGTAAAATCGCACTGAGGAAGGTTGGGGGCGCGAGGGGGCGAAGTCCTATTTATAGATTTAGGGCTGAAACCCTAATTTTTACATCAGCCGCCATGCCTCGCGGTCGCGAGCTCGGTCGCGAGGGATCCTCCTCGTCTCGCCCATCCTTCGTTTCTCGGCAGGGCGCTCGCGTACGGACTCTCCTCACGGCCACACCTCACGGTCGCTAGGTGTGGTCGCGTCGCACATAAAATCATCGCGGGCACGTCTCACGCCCGCTGGGAGTGCTCGCGTGCTATGGCCTTTCCTCGCTTGTGCTGGTGTTTCCTCGCGGCCGACCTAGCGGTCGCTAGGCCGATCGCGAGCTTTCGTCTCTACGCAGCATGCGCGCTCGTGCTCGTGCTTGATGGCTAGCGGTCTGGCTAGCGGCCGTGAAGGCGGTCGCTAGGCCCTCATTCGCCTCGCTCGCTGCGTTCTTCGTTCCATGCTTCGTTTTCAACTTATAAGCCTACAAAACACCAAAACGGAACCCAAGAGCAGTATCTTCCAAAAATATGTAAAAGCATTGAGATCCAAGACATAAACGCACGTTATCGATCTAAAATCATCTTTAGAAATCAACAATAAACGTGTAAAATGCATGTTTATCACCCTTCAAACTTAAATCATTGTTTGTCCTCAAACAAAAACAAGACCAAAAAGAAAGAGAGACACAAAACAGGATCAACGAAGTCGGAAAGGTGATTAACCAATAAAGCCTCAGAAATATCTCGAAGCTCAAAATCATTAGTGCACACGACGACATTAGTCAAATCGACAATGTACAACCATTGAAAGCAAAAATCTCATTCAATTCAACCCTCACAATGGCCATGTGCGTAATATATAGAGTACACTCAACTCATAAAGAAATAAGGGACGTGTATGCACTCAAAAATCAATGCAATGCAAAAATCTCACCATAGGCTTGCCATTTCTCTAATATCTCCACCACGTCAAATGCATTCAAATTAAGATAAAAAGGGACTTTTCATAGGTTGTATTGTAGGCACATTGGTTAAGGTAGGATAATATATGGCTAAGTGACTCAAATATATTCCAAGTACTTCCATCTCTATAATAAGCTCATATGGACTTTGTCCATTTCCTTTTCCTTTCCAACATGCTATTTCGACCATATACTATGATAATTAACTTCCTTTATGCTCATAATATTCACAAAATTTTCTTTTCTTGACTTTGTAATAGAGCTTATAGGGTATATTTTTTTCACACGGGTACCATCCTTTATCTTTTATCCCAACTTAGCATATCAAAACAATTTTTTTTCTCTCATTTGATTCCCATATCCATCTTCACTTCCTATCATCCGGTTAATCGAAAGAATAAAGTCTAATAAGGGCTCAAAGAAGGCGACAAATGGTATATATCATTGGGCTAGTGTTTAGGTAAATATGCGGTTTACAAAAATGGTCTTTTATCCTTTCCATATTCAAAACACATATTGCAGTCTCGACACAGAAAAACGGCAAGTTCTAGAAGATAATAACATGCATGATATCACACAATTAAAAGAAACTGTAACAAGATGTGTATACAGTGAAGCTCAAGTCTCACGGTTTTAGCAAATGGTTAAAAACAACAAGCTAAGCAATCTCAAGCTATCCATGCGTCATTTTCTAACATATCATGTGCACTATCAACATTAACAAAAAATTTCTATCATCATTGGCCACATGGATTAACACAATTCACTTAAACTCGTTGATCGATCGACACAACAAAAACATAAAAGACACGACAAAAGCCCCAACATATAAAAACTTAACAAAATAATGCAAAACATAAAAAGGACTCTCAACCACATCACACTCGACCACTCCCCCCAAACTTATTGTCAATAGTGTGCAATGGAGGCAATAATGTTTGCAGAAGAGAGTGATTGGGAGAGATCTTACCTCAAATGTCGCGCTACTCCGGCGGTGGATAGAATCCTCGCCATTGATGATATACCTTGGGACTTAAAAACAAACAAACAAGACACAGCAAAACAAAGAAAAAGAAGAAAAACAAAACGAAAAACATAAAACATGTAAAAAAACGTTGGGTTACCTCCCAACCAGTGCTAGATTTTTCGTCGCTAGCTCGACGGTATCTCTCATCAATCAGGCGATTTGACAACTGACAGCTTTCCAAACCTCGATTTACCTTTGTACTTAGCATTTACAACAGCCCACCAATTGGCATAAGAATGGCTTCCACTGAGCTTGAACGAATCACTCGGATTTTTATACCGAGTCCACTTCTTCCTTGCAGCATGCTCATCTGATGGTCTATTGAAATTCGAGCTCAAGAATGGGCTGGCTGTGGTAGTGGTGATCGAATAGCACTCTTCATATGCTGAGTCTTCCTCTCTCGTGATGGCATCTTTCGTTAACTCATCTTTGTTCACACGGAATGTGAGATCACCCTCCTGCACGTCGATCAGAGCCTTGCCTGTGGCTAAGAACGGTCTCCCTAGAATGAGAGGCGTGTTCCCATCCTCTGGCATATCGAGGAGTACGAAGTTCGTTGGGAAGATGAATCTTGACTTTGATCAACACATCTTCCACTATCCCTTTGGCCTTGTGATGATCGCGTCCGCCATTTGGAGAGTAATAGTAGTAGGCTTCAATTCTCCGATCTCCAATTTATTAAATATGGACAATGGCATCAAATTGATGCTTGCCCCCAAATCACACAGCACTTTGGAGAAGGTATGCCCTCCAATGACACACGGTATCGAGAAGCTGCCCGGATCTTTCTGCTTCAGTGGCAACTTCTTTTGCAGCACAACACTGCACTCTTGAGACATATTGACCGTCTCGAATTTCTTTAGCTTCTTCTTATTGGTAACGGCATCCTTGAGAAATTTCATGTATCCCAGCACATCTTTGAGTGCATCAAGCAAAGGAATATTAATGTTCACCTTCTCGAACATCTCCAGAAATCGAGTTAGTCTATCATCCTGCTTGGGCTTGGCCAAACGACTCGGAAACAGAATCGGAGGTGTATACGTTGGAAAATTCAAAACTGGACGTCCCTCGCGGCCTTCCTCGCGATCGCGAGGGCGGTCGCTAGGTACCTGCGCCACTTTAGCTCTCTTCTTCGTGTCCGGACACGCGGGTGCGGGCTCGTCCCCCTGTATCTTTACGTGGTCTCTCGCGATCGGGCTCACGGTCGTGATCTCAGTTGCGAGGTACTTTTCATTCACGGCCGCGTGGTCGTTCGCGTGCTCCTCGGACTGACTATACGTAAGATGGCTCGCGACCGGGCTCGCGGTCGTGAGCTCGGTCGCGAGGTGCTCATTTTCTTCGCCGTTTTCATCTTTTCGTCCCGTGTCATTCTGATATGCTTTTCCACTTCTCAACTGGATAGGAAAGCACTGATTCATAGGGTTCACTCAGACACTCGGAAATTGGCCCGCCTTTGGTCAGGCATTCTGCGTCAGCGCCATCCGACTTATCCGATTCTCCAAAGATCTTCAAGTGTTTGCCCATGGCTGTCATGGTGGATTCGAGATGTGCAACTTTCTGAGTAGTGCTATTGATGAACGAGTTCTGCTGTGCGGCCATCGAATTCTGATTTGTCATCATTTGTTAGTTGCTCACAACCAACTACTGCATCAACTCCTCTAAACCCTGCTTCTTCGGCTCTTGAATCATACCATTCTGCACAGCGAAGCCTGCTGGAGGTTGTTGGAATTTATTGGAGTTGGCATACGACAGATTCGGATAATTCCTATTGTTCGGATGGTATGCCGGATTTCCCCCATGGTTCCTCTGATTGATATGATTGACCTCTTCTGTCTCGATCTGGCTCTTCAAAATAGTGAACTTCTTCATAAGATCGTCGTATTTCGAATCAATCTCAATAGCAGCTGCTTTGACCACTGGTGTTCTCTCCATTGGCCATTGATAACTGTTGGCCGACATCTCTTCTATGATGCGGCTGGCCTCCTCTACACATCGATTTAATAGGCAGCCTCCTGCTGATGCATCTACAATGCTTCTCGATGCAAAGGTCACCGCTATAGAATCGCGTGATCCGCCGCTCTCTAGAAAATCCATGTTGAGGGCATTTTCTTAATAATCCTCGAATCTCTCCCATGCCTCGAATAACGACTGCCTCCTTGTTGGCAAAAGTGGGAGATCTCGATATGATCTTCGTGCTTTGGTCGGCGGAAAGTATTTTGAAAGGAACTTCTCGCAAAGTTTCCCCGATGTCTATCCCGCTCGTCCGTGCTCAACCAATCTTCGCCCGGCTGCAGCAGAGAATCCGAACATGCGCATCCGGATCGTATCTTGTGGCACCCCATTTTGGTTGATGGTGTCATATATATCGAGGAATGTCTCCAGATGAGCATTCGGGTCCTCAGTCACTCCTCCTCCGAACTGTTCTCTGATAAACGCACATTTTACACGTTTATTGTTGATTTCTAAAGATGATTTTAGATTGATAATGTGCGTTTATGTCTTGGATCTCAATACTTTTACATATTTTTGGAAGATACTGCTCTTGGGTTCCGTTTTGGTGTTTTGTAGGCTTATAAGTTGAAAATCGAAGCATGGAACGAAGGAACGAGCAGACGAGGGCAAAACCTGGGCCTAGCGACTGCCCCAGCGGCCTCCAGCCCGGGCGCGAGGATATACCATGCGAGTGCGAGTCGCATAAGCGCGAAACAGATGGCTCGCAACCGGCTTAGCGACCTCTAGGTCGGCCGTGAGGAATGTCCATGGCAAGCGAGGAGGTCCATAGCACGCGAACACTACCAGCGGGCGCGAGACGTGCCCGCGACGATTTTATGTGCGATGCGACCACACCTAGCAACCGTGAGGTGTGGCCGCGAGTCGAGTCCGGACTGCGTACCTGCCGAGAAACTGAAGATGGCCGAGACGAGAAGGATGCCTCGCGACCGAGCTCGCGACCGCGAGCTCGGCCGCGAAGAGAGGCGGCAGAGTGGAAAATTAAGGTTTCAGCCTTAATTCTATAAATAGGGCATTACCCCCTCGCGCCCCCAACCTTACCCAGCACGATTTTACACGTTTTTCCTTAGTTTTTCATAGTTTTTCATTTATTTTCGCTTTAGCTTTGAGTTAGATTCATTCTAGTATTAGTTTTCAATCATTCTACGCTTGTTCTACGCATTGTTGACGCTTCGGAATGCTTTCGTCCGAACGATTTTCCCGTTTTCCGTTGGGTTTGGATACGAACCCAACCATTGTTCTTCAGACGCTTCCCTACGGGTTTTATCTATTTAATTTCTGTTTTTATGATTATTTCGTATTTTATTCCGTTAATTATGTCTAGCTAAGTTTCTGTTCTAATCCTAGGGTTTGCATGATTCCATCCTATATGTTGTGATTCCTGCTATTGTTATTTACCTTCCAGGCATTGATTCATGATTCTTAGTGCTTAATTATATGTGTTGATTTATGATCAATCTTGATGCATATCATAGTTGCCAGTTAATTACGTAACAGTTTTAATTGTCAATCGATCTTGAATGCATGATACGGATAAGCCTCGAGTCGAATCGAGATAGGAACATTCGTAGGAAGCATATTCTTTGTGATCCTTTTGAGTTGCTTATTTTCTCTAGAGACGAACAATAATAGGGAAAATTAGTAATCAACTGTCACAATTGTCGTAACTGAAGTTGTTGGCTACATATGTGATCTTCCATCTTGTCTGGATTAAAACGGTTAATAATAAGCAGGATAAACATACGTTTTGGATAGGATTAGTGCATCCCTAGGGTTAGTCTTTCTTCATAGTTATCTCTTTGAGTTTTTATTGCTTTAGTTTATTTTCTTGTTGTCACCTTTGCTTTGGATTTAATTATCTGAAGCCATAAACCTGATAAACCAAATCTGTTCTTGGATAATGATGAAGTTTCGTTGAATTAGCTTCTGTGTTTTCGGATTGCAATCCCTGTGGATACGATACTCGACTTACCTTATACATCGCGCGTTAATTTCGTGCGATCAAATATTGTCGATCAAATTATGGCGCCGTTGCCGGGGATTGTTAAGATCACATAGGAATAATTTGACGATTTGGATTTATTAATTCATGTTATATATATTATTATATTTATTTATTCTTGCTAGAGTTAAACTATCTCTTTTTCTCCAGGTAGTTTATGATCACAAGGTCCTGTTGGATTTGTATACTGAAAGCAGTTTGGTTGAGCTTGTATACAATGTTTCCTGTAACCACTATTACAATCTCCTATCTGATTTGAATACTTGATTGCATATATCTCGTGTCCCCTTATCTCATATATAAGTTAGATCATACAATGTGTAGAAGATCACGTAAGTCTCGTATGATTGGTCAAGCTTAATGAGATATAAAAGTTTCACAAATGAGACGACTTAAGGACGAGTTGTCGGTTTAGGCTGCAGATAGATAAGAAGTGACTTGACTTAGTTGCTTGTCTATGCTTTGGCACGTCTCGATGTATTGAAGGATCACAAAGTGAGATGTGTTCTTCTTCGACCGTCGTGAAGAACCAAGATCTCGGTGACTTACGATGATCTAAACCTCGATAAGGTATTAGGTGAGTATGAGTTGTCACCATCACTTTGACTTGTTATGAGTGAGGGTTATATGTTCTAACCCAAGATTCTCCGCATCTTGGGTGGTGGCGATCAGATGTCACGCTAGTTATCTCAGTCGAGTCACCGTATCCGTTAATGATGATGACGCCCCTTAAGGAGCTCAAAGGTTTATTGTACTAAACCCCGCAGTTGAGTTAGCTCAAGTACAATAATAAGGTTGAGTGGTACTACTTAAGGAAATAAAGTTATTAATCGCTTTAAGTCGCCGATTGCTATAAATGATTAATGGACGCTCGATATCTTAAATACGGGATTCGTAATGTCTAAGTGCAAGCCCGACTCAACTTCGGTAATAAAGGGGTAAGTCAACATTCTTTCTCTAGTGGCATGATCGAATGTTTATAAATTAATTTATGTTCGGGTGAATATAAGATAATTAATTTATTTGAGGCCCATCTTTATTCCTCATTTGATCCTGGTCGGCCCATCCAAAGTTCGTAGCAATCGAGGAAAATCGCGCCCTATCGCTCTATTGGCAAGATTTTATTCTCTTTATCCACATGGATATAATTATATTTATGGTATATGCATAGATCCTTTCCATATAAGATTATGGTAATAATCTTGAGAGTATGGAAATAATCCTAAGAGTATGGAAATAATCCTAAGAGTATGGTAATATTCCATATAGGATTATGGTAATATTCCATATAGGATTAAGGTAGTGCATTATAAATATAAGGTATGAGATAATGTCTAGGTTAATGCTCACATATTGCAACTAGAATTTTCGGCCATCTCATATATTTGAGAGAGAATTTTCGAGAGCTTGGTGAGAGAAAAGGGTGATTTTCCGGTGCATTCTCCATAGCTCGTCCTCACTCGACGTTGGAGTTTGGGTATCCGGGATACACCCGTAAGATCAAAGCACGAGTCTCGACCGCTCAATCCGTTCATCCCGCTCGACCCACCGGCGGATCCAAAGGTAAACACGTGAAAACCCCTACGTGTTGCGATTTAATTATATAGACGCATGCTAGGTTTATAATCAATGTATGGTGAATTAAACACCCAAGATGGATCCTCGGGCGAGGTTAACATACGCTTTCCTATAATTGGTATCGAGCACAGGATCGAATCTTGGCTCTGTTGGATTAATTCACGTCTGATTATTACGTGCGTTATTATAATTGTGGATCTGTCGTTCATCGTGGCTCGTTTATTGTTTTGGTTGGTTCTTGTTTTTACACCACGAGAAAATCCGTGGTTAGATTAGATTTTATCATGTAAATCTTATCTGTAAAAGAAGAACGAAGACGAAAGAACGAAGAACGAAACGACGGGAAAAACAGGTAGCTCGGCAGTCCCCTGGACGGTATCTCGCGAGCAAGCCTCGCGGTCGCGAGGGCGATCGCGAGGGGCGCGGGCGACGGGGCGTGCGTTCGCGCACGAGACCCCTGGCGCCACGCGAGCGAGCGAGCGATCGCGAGGTACGGCCGCGAAGCAAGCGAGCGAGCGAGCTAGCGGGCGACGGCGCGATCGCGATCGCGCGAAACCCGGCGCATGGCGGCGTATCATGATCGCGAAGTTTCGCCGGCTGGCGGCGACGCCTCGACGGACGCTCGGCGCTCGGGCGGTGGGCCACGATGTTCGCTGTCGGTCGCGGTCGCTTTAGCGATCATGAGGTAGCCCGCGAGGACACGCGAAGCGCGGCCGACGAGGGGCGGGCGGGGTGGGCTCTCGCTTCAGCGCCGCCCAAGACAGATTGGGCCGACCCGCCCGCACCTTTTTCCAGATTTTCGGTCCGTGCCCGCACGCGAGGCCCAATTGTTGAATCCGGTCCGTGCGTGCACGCGAGGTCCGTTTGAAGTTTAAATTACATGCTTTGTAAATCTATGTAATAGATTAGATTTAAATGTGCGGTTTCACGATTGGGCGCGATGAGCGTTTTATTTTATTTTTATCGCTCATATGCATGTCGTGGATGTTTAAATTATGCAGAGCATGCTATGTATGTTTATATTACGTTGACAAACCTTTAAGTGTTTTACGTAATTGGATGCGCATAGTAAGCATGCTAGGTTTATCGCGTTTATCAAGCATATTTTAGAATTACATGAGCATGTTTTACATGTTGAGTTCTATAGAAAAGCATGCTAAGATTACGTGATCTGCATGGACAAACCTTTTGAATAAAAAGACTAAGCAAGCAACCCGACATATTAATTTTTCAAATCAAAATGTCAAGACCTCCACTTTTGATCTCTAAACAAAGTGAGGCGACCGTGAGTAAACGCCCACACGCGTGGCTTGCTTGCACTGCTTATCATAAGTTTGTTAGATGAGATTTCTAAATAAAACATTTTAAATCTATTGAAAAGTGGGAGTTTCATGTAAACGCCCACACGCGTGCGGCTTGCATGTGCGATTTTCATAAGTTCTCTAGAGATAGATATAAAATGAGATAACAAAAGAATTTGAATTGGAAGTGGTATGGTCCGAGTGAGTATACCAATTCTAAGAATTCATTTTCTCTTGTTAAAATTGTGGTCAATGCTTAGACATCACCTCAAGTACAACTTCCCGAAGTCCTTCTTGCGATAGTGATGTGGTCTAGTAAGGTCCAATCATTAATTTCATTTGTCATAAGGATAAGTTGACATGGATTGAAATTAAACGACTAAAAGGTATATTTTAGTCCGGTCGGGGTTCATGTAAACGCCCACACGCTGCGGGCTTGCATGTGGAATTCCTTGGGCGATTGGAGGTTTCAATTAATATTGTTTTATCAAAAGGTTACAATATTATTGTTACGAATTATTTGCGATCGTATGCTTATGTGTTTTACATTATCGCTTCAGATATGTCTCTTACGCCGATTATCAATATGCTCGCACAAAATCCGTTATCCGTCCAAATTTCATCGAGTGGAAGCGAAACATGGAATATGTTCTTATCACCAAGAACACATGTTTGTTCTCACTACTCCTAAACCCGATGCCTCATCGACGATCGACTAATGAGCAACGAGTCAGTCAAGACTTTGGAATAAGTCAAACAATATGGCTAAATGCTATATGATGACTACGATGTCCAAAGGCTTGAAGCTGCAACAGATCGATCGATGGCGACGCGACGATATTTGGTTAAGTCTCGAGAGTAAGTTTGGGCGATCGGATCGGACGATCCGCCCACACAATGAGAGAAATCTTGGCGTGTAAGATGGAAGAAGGAAGTTCGGTCCATGAACATGTCTCCCACATGACTCATCTCATGGATAGTCTTGATCAGTTGGGAGGAGGTATTGACGGCGAAGCCAAGGTCGATATCATCCTCAATACACTGCCCAAGTCTTTTGAGAACTTTCGCGTGAATGCGATCATGAGCAAGACCGAGTTTACACTTAGTCGGCTGTTTAATGATCTCGTTGTCATGAAGGAGTTATGGGAAAAGGAGCACATGCTCTTGCTAGCACATCTAAGGGCCCAAAATTTTCATCGCAAAATGGAAATAGAAAAAGGGGTGCCAAAGGTGGTAGAGGCAAGGGAAATAGTGGGAGTAATGGGAACAAGAACATGGTTGCCACCGGAGGCTTGAAGAAGCCAAAGGAGAAGGGCAAGTGCTTCAAGTGCGGTAAGACTGGGCATTGGAAGGCCAAGTGCCCTATGCTCAAGGCTCAAGTACGCTGCTTGCTTTAGTAACGGAAACATGTTTAGCGACTTGTTCTACCCATTCTTAGGTAGTAGATACGGGCGTAATCGATCATGTTTGTTACACCTTGCGGGTTCCCGCGACAAGGGAGCTGTTTGATGGCGAGATAACGATCTCCATGGGCAACACGGCAAAAGTCGGTTGCTGCGGTTGGAGATGTTTTTTATGTTTTGGGACAACAGCTTTAGTTTTGAAAGACGTTTTATATGTGCCGGATTTTCGGCGGAACCTTGTTTCGCTTTGAAATTATTTACTCATGGATATTCATTATTTTTGATAGTGGTGTTTCTATCATAAGAAATGACGGTTATCGTGTTGGCACCTTATATAATTCGCTTTATACTATTTCTCGCAAAACATAATACCTATAACTATGTTGCATCTTCATCAAACCCTAAAAAGAGAAAGTTTTCTTCAGAAGATGACTCTACTTTTCTCTCGGTATCTTAGATTAGGTCACATCAATCTAAATAGGATCCAAAGACCGGCTAAGAATGGAGCGTTAGGTAATCTCGGTTACTCGCTCCCACCTGCGAATCTGTATAGAAGGTAAGATGTCGACTGCACCCTTCAAAGCGAAGGGTTATAGAGCCAAAGAAATGTTGGAGTTAGTCCATTTCGACTGTGTGGACCAATGTCCACACAAGCTCGTGGAGGTACAGTATTTTGTCACTTTCATCGACGACACTCAAGGTACGGATACATATACCGCTTCACCGCAAGTCCGAATGCTTTGAGAAATTCAAAGAGTTTAAGGCGGAAGTGGAGACGAAGCTAGGTAAGAGTATCAAGTCATCATGATCCGATCGCGGTGGCGAATACCTCAAGAACGAGTTTATGGACTATCTAGTGAAGTGTGGGATTACATCCCAACAAGACTTTCACCGGGCACACCACAAAGAAAAATGGTGTGTCGAGCCGAAGAAATAGGACTCTTTGGAAATGGTTAGATCTATGATGAGTTATGCTACATTGCCTATTTCGCTCGGGATATGCCTTAGAGACGGCATACTTGCTAAATCTAGTACCGCCCAAGTCACCGAAAAGACCCTTCGAGTTGTGGTTTGGGCGCAAGCCCGCTTTAAGCCACATAAGGATATGGGCGATCCAAAGACATGTGCTTTGAACAAGAAGGCCGACAAGTTGGAGGCTAGATCCGACGCAAGGCTGTTTATCGGGCTATCCTAGAGGAACGAAGGTGGTTTATTCTATAGTCCCAAGGATCGGAAGGTCATTATTAGCACTAATGCTCGATTCTTAGAAGAGGACTACATGAAAATCATAAGTCCAAAGTTGAAATCATTCTTCAAGAATTAGAAGATGATCGATTCCACCACCGATTAGGCCAAAGGTACGAGATGTCGAGTCTAGTGGGAGGATCGACACCGATACTTTAAGAAATTGAAGTGGGTCGAGTTCCACCGAGATACCGACCGCATAAGTGGTACCTACACAGCAAGTTGTGCAAGTTAGAGAACCACAAGTATCTCGCACCCATCGTTGCCATTGTGCTGTAGAACCTCGTCAGTAGTGGGAGGGTTGTTCGTCAACCCGAGCGATTTATGTTCATGGGTGAATCTTCGGATTTAGTCCCAGCATTTAACATGCAATAATCGACCCATGGATATACAAGGAGGCGATACAAGATATTGATGCAAGATCATGGCACACCACTATGGACCTAGAAATGGAGTCCATAACGGCTATGGATGTATATGAAAAGACACCTCTACCAGATGGCAAGGAAGCCATAGGTAGTAAGTGGATATACAAGAGGAAGAGAGATTCCGATGGAGAGGTTTCGGCTTTTAAAGCCAGGCTTGTGGCGAAAGGGTACACTCAGATTGAGGGCATCGATTTCGATGAGACCTTTTCACCTGTAGCAATGCTCAAGTCCATCAGAATTCTTCTAGCCATAGCAGCCCACTTGAACCTAGAGGTTTGGCAAATGGATGTTAAAACCGCTTTTCTAAACGGTTACCTTGAGGAAGGTAGAGACATCTATATGCAGCAACCTGAAGGTTATGTGGTAAAGGGTGAAGAGCATCTAGTATGGAAGCTTAAGAAGTCCATTTATGGACTTAAGCGAACCTCGATCATGGAACTTACGCTTTGACGAGGTGGTAAAGTCCTATGGATTTACCCAGTTGCCTAGCGAGAGTTGTGTGTATCGGTTAGATGTCAACGGTGATGTGGTATTTCTTGCACTTTATGTAGATGACATCCTTCTAGTTGGCAACAACGTGAAGTCATTATCGATCGTAAAGAGTTGGCTATCCGATCAGTTTCAAATGAAAGACTTAGGAGATGCAGCATACATTCTTGGGATCAAGGTTTACCGAGATCGCAAGAAGAAAATGTTGAGCTTATCTCAGGCGTCTTACATTGATACTGTGATTACTCGTTTTAGTATGCAGACCGCCAAGAAAGGATTGCTACCTTTCAGACATGGCGTTCCTTTATCTAAAACGCAGTCACCTATGACTGCAAAGGAGATAGAGGAAATGAGACAAGTTCCTTACGCTTCCGCCGTAGGAAGTCTCATGTACGCAATGCTATGCACGAGGCCCGATATCTGCTATGCGGTAGGCATAGTAGCTAGATATCAGTCTAACCCTGGACAAGCTCATTGGACTGCAGTAAAGCATATACTCAAGTACCTGAAAAGGACTCGAGATTATAGGCTAGTTTACCATGCGAGATAGTCTAATGCCTTTGGGTTATACTGACTGGATTTCAAGTCGACCGTGATGAGAAAAGTCAACCTCGGGCTATGTGTTTACCTTGGGAGGTGGAGCCATATCTCAAGCGGAGTGCAAAGCAATGATGCATTGCGGACTCTACCATGGAAGCCGAATATGTAGCCGCTTGAGGCTTCTAAGGAGGTCAGTATGGTTCAAGAACTACCTCATGGATCTAGATGTGGTACCGGTTTGCCCAAGAGTATCATAGTTTATCGTGATAACTCGGTGCAGTGGCAAACTCGAAGGAACCACGGACCCACAAGGCGACTAAACACATAGAGAAAGTACCATGTCATACGAGAAATCGTTAGACGAGGTGACGTGCTGATTGAAAAGATTGATACGACGGAAAATCTAGCGGATCCATTCACGAAGAGCTCGCCGCAAAAAGTCTACGATGGACACGTTAGAGGACTTGATTAAACGCTTGATGGCACCCACTTAGAAAGGAAACTTTTGTATAAGTGGGAGAAGCAAAGTGATGGTTGTTTGTAATAGCTAGTAGAAAGACACATTGTATACTAAAAGTTTGCTTTAGTATAAGTGGGAGATTGTTGGATTTGTATCTTGAAAGCGGTTTGGTTGAGCTTGTATACAATGTTTCCGTAACCACTATTACAATCTCCTATCCGATTTAAATACTTGATTGCATATATCCGTGTCCCCTTATCTCATATATAATTTAGATCATACAAGGTGTAGAAGATCACGTAAGTCCGTATGATTGGTCAAGCTTAATGAGATATAAAAGTTTCACACCGAGACGACTTAAGGACGAGTTGTCGGTTTAGGCCGCAGATAGATAAGAAGTGACTTGACTTAGTTGCTTGTCTATGCTTGTACGCCTCGATGTATCAAGGATCACGGTGAGATGTGTTCTTCTTTCGACCGTCGTGAAGAACCAAGATCTCGGTGACTTACGATGATCTAAACCTCGATAAGGTATTAGGTGAGTATGAGTTCTTGACCATCACTTTGACTTGTTATGAGTGAGGTTATATGTTCTAACCCAAGATTCTCCACATCTTGGGTGGTGGCGATCTTGATGTCACGCTAGTTATCTCAGACGAGTCACCGTATCCGTTAAGGATGATGACGCCCCTTAAGGAGCTCAAAGGTTTATTGTACTAAACCCCGCAGTTGAGTTAGCTCAAGTACAATAATAAGGTTGAGTGGTACTACTTAAGGAAATAAAGTTATTAATCGCTTTAAGTCACGATTGCTATAAATGATTAATGGACGCTCGATATCTTAAATACGGGATTCGTAATGTCTAAGTGCAAGCCCGACTCAACTTCGGTAATAAAGGGTAAGTCAACATTCTTTCTCTAGTGGCATGATCGAATGTTTATAAATTAATTTATGTTCGGGTGAACATAAGATAATTAATTTATTTGAGGCCCATCTTTATTCCTTGCATTTGATCCACTGGTCGGCCCATCCAGTTCGTAGTAATCGAGGAAAATCGGCGCCCCCTATTGCTCTATTGGCAAGATTTTATTCTCTTTATCCACATGGATATAATTATATTTATGGTATATGCATAGATCCTTTCCATATAAGATTATGGTAATAATCTTGAGAGTATGGAAATAATCCTAAGAGTATGGAAATAATCCTAAGAGTATGGTAATATTCCATATAGGATTATGGTAATATTCCATATAGGATTAAGGTAGTGCATTATAAATATAAGGTATGAGATAATGTCTAGGTTAATGCTCACATATTGCAACTAGAATTTTCGGCCATCTCATATATTTGAGAGAGAATTTTCGAGAGCTTGGTGAGAGAAAAGGGTGATTTTCCGGTGCATTCTCCATAGCTCGTCCTCACTCGACGTTGGAGTTTGGGTATCCGGGATACAGTCCAGAAGGTCAAAGCACGAGTCTCGACCGCTCAACCGCTCATCCCGCTCGACCCACCTCGATGGATCCAAAGGTAAACACGTGAAAACCCCTACGTGTTGCGATTTAATTATATAGACGCATGCTAGGTTTATAATCAATGTATGGTGAATTAAACACCCAAGATGGATCCTCGGGGCGAGGGTTAACATACGTTTTCCCTACAGGTCCCAGGGACCTCCTGAGCAAATTCTTGACCCAGAAATTGAAAATTCCTAAAGGAGAAGGAGAAGAGAAAGAAGAAGGCAAGCCATGGCAGCTAATCCGAACAACGGGGGTGTTCCTCCCAATGGGGGTATACCTCCCGAGCATGCTGCACGTCTCCTGGCCGAATTTACATAGATGCAACGCCAAATGGCGAACATGGGACTCCTTATCCCCGCGCAAGAGACTAGGCCTTTGAATTACATGTACCGACCTCCCACCGAGCAATTCCAAGGAGGAGGATGGGGCCCGGAAGTGAACGCGAACAATTTCAAATTAAAGCCGGCCCTGATTAGTATGGTGCAAGGAGAGCAATTTGGGGGAGGAGTTACAGAAGATCCGAATGCCCATCTCGAGACTTATCTTGACATTTGTGACACCATCAAGCAGAATGGGGTGCCACAAGACACAATCCGGATGCGCATGTTAGGATTCTCTCTGCGCAGCCAGGCGAAAGATTGGTTTAAGAGCTTGGACCGAACCGGGATAGATAGTTGGGGAAAACTTTGCGAGAAGTTTCTTTCGAAGTACTTTCCGCCGGCGAAAGCCCAGAAGATAATAGCCGAGATCTCCCACTTCTGCCAACAAGGAGAAGAGTCACTATTTGAGGCATGGGAGAGATTCAGGGCCCTATTGAGAAGGTGCCCTCAACACGGATTCTCCAGAGAGCAGCAGATCACGCAGTTCTACAGTGGGCTAACGCTGCATACGAGGAGCATAGTGGATGCTTCAGCAGGGGGATGCTTATTGAATCGTCGAGTGGACGAGGCTAGCCGAATTTTGGAAGAGATGGCTGCCAACAGCTACCAGTGGCCAATGGAAAGAACGCATGTGGCGAAAGCAGCTGCTGTAGAGAGTGAGTCGAGATATGACGAGCTAATGAAGAAGTTTACTCTTTTGAATAGTCAGATCGAGACGGAGGATGTGAGTTATATAAATCAAAAGAACCGTCCTGGGGAAAATCCGGCATACCATCCTAACAATAGGAATCACCCGAACTTATCGTATGCCAACCCCAACAACTTCCAAAGAACCTCCAAAGAGGCTTTCATCGTGCGTAATGGTATGATTCAAGAACCGAAGAAGCAGAGCCTAGAAGATATGATGCAGCAGTTGGTTGTGAGCAACCAACAACTGGCGACTCAACAAACTTCATTCATCGGACTCTCGCCGAGGGATAACACAGTTGGAATCGACCGTGGCAGCCATGGGCAAGCACATGAAGATGATGGAGAATCAAATCGGTCAGATAGCTGCACAACAAAATGCACAGCCAAAGACGGGTCAATTTCCGAGTAATGCGGAAGTAAACCCAAAGAATCAGTGCTTCGCTATCCAGTTGAGAAGTGGAACAGCATATCAGAACCACCCGGACGAAGACGGAGCAACGGAAAAGCACCTCGCGACCATGCTCACGACCGCGAGCCCGGTCGCGAGACATCAAACAGCCCGTATTCCAGAACAGCTCGTGAGCCCGTCCGCGGTCACAAGGAAGAAAGATGAGCACCTCGCGAATGAGATCGCGATCGCGCGTCCGGCCGCGAAAGACCAGGCAGAGAGCTCGGGGTGGAAGTCTGTGATCGAGCCCACGACCGCGTGCCGGGGCCGCTAAGAAGACAAATGGCGAGGCGGTCCCTAGCGACCGTCCTCGCGATCGCGAGGATAGCCGCGAGGGACACCCAGAGTCGAAATTTCCGACATAAACTCCTCTGATTCCGTTTCCAAGTCGACTAGCTAAGTCGAAATATGACGAGGAGTTCAACAGATTCAAAGAGATATTTCAAAAGTGAATATCAATCTACCCTCTTTGGGCGCTCAAACATGTCGAGATATGTGAAGTTTCGGAAAGATGCATTAGCAAGCAAAAAGAAATTGGGTAAATTTGAAAAAATTAACCTATCTGAAGAATGCAGTGCCATCTTACAACGAAAGTTGCCTCTGAAGCAGAAAGATCCGGGGAGCTTCACACTCGAGTGCGAGATTGATGAGCACACATTCCCCAATGTGTTGTGTGATTTGGGAGCAAGCATCAATCTGATGCCACTGAATGTATTCAACCGCCTGGAGCTAGCAAAGATGAAGCCAACAAAGATATCATTGATGATGGCTGACAGGTCAATCACATACCCTAAGAGAATTGTTGAAGATGTATTGGTAAGAATTCGGGACTTTGTTTTTCCTGCTGATTTTGTTATATTAGACATACCTGAATTCAAGCATCAACCACTAATCTTGGTAGACCTTTTCTAGCAACCGGTCGTGCTTTGATTGATGTGCGGAAGGTGACCTCGTGTTTCGTGTCAATGATGAGGAGCTAAAGATTTCAATATATGACGCCATCAAGCAACACGATAGTTCGAGCACGAAACGCTATTCGATCACGACTACCACAGCCAGCCCATTCTTGAGCTCGAATTTCAATAGACCATCAGACGAGCATGCTGCAAGGAAGAAGTGGACTCGGCATGGAACTCCGAGTGATTCGTTCAAGTTCAGTGGAAGCTACTCATATGCTAAATGGTGGTCTGTTGTAAATGCTAAGTACAAGGGAAAATCGAGGTTTGAAAAGCTGTCAGTTATCAAATCTCTTGATTGATGAGAGGTACTGTCGAGCTAGCGACGAAAAATCTAGCACTAGTTGGGAGGTAACCCAACGTGTTTTCTCGTTTTTTGTTTTTCATTTTGTTTTTCTTCTTTTTCTTTGTTTTGTTGTGTCTTGTTTGTTTCTTTTTAAGTCCCAAGGTATATCATCAATGGCGAGGATTCTATCCACCGTCGGAGTAGCGCGACATTTGAGGTAAGATCTCTCCCAATCACTCTCTTCTGCAAACATTATTGCCTCCATTGCACACTGTTGACAATAAGTTTTGGGGGGGAGTGGTCGAGTGTGATGTGGTTGAGAGTCCTTTTTATGTTTTGAGTTGTTTTGTTAAGTTTTTATATGTTGGGGCTTTTGTCGTGTCTTTTGTGTTTTTGTTATGTCGGTCGATCAACAAGTTGAAGTGAAATGTGTTAATCCATGTAGCCAATGATGATAGAAATTTTCTGCTAAATATGTGAAAGTGCACATGATATGTTAGAAAATGACGCATGGATAATTTGATATTGCTTAGCTTGTTGTTATTAACCATTTGGTAAAACCGTGAGACTTGAGCTTCACTGTATACACATCTTGTTACGCTTTTTTTATTTGTGTGATATCGCATGTAATTATCTTCTAGAACTTGCCGCTTTTTACGTATCGAGGCTGCAATATGTGTTTTGAATATGGAAAGGATAAAAGGCCATCCTTGTTAAACCACATATTTACCCAAACACTAGCCCAATGATATATACCATTTGTCGCCTTATTTGAGCCTTTATTAGACCTTATTCTTTTGTTAACCGGATGATAGGAGGTGAGGATGTATATGGGAATCAAATGGGAGAAAAATTTGTTTTGATATGCAAAGTGGGGATAAAAGATAAAGTATGGTACCCATGTGAAAAAGAATAGACCCTATAAGCTCTATTACAAAGCCAAGAAAAGAAAAATTTTGTGAATAGTATGAGCATAAAGGAAGTCAATTATCATAGTATATGGTACATTGAGTGAATAAATGTCGAAATAGCATGTTGGAAAGGAAAAGGAAATGGACAAAGTCCATATGAGCTGATTATAGAGATGGAAGTACTTGGAATATATTTGAGTCACTTAGCCATATATTATCCTACCTTAACCAATGTGCCTACAATACAATCTAAAAAAAGTCCTTTTTGATCCTAATTTGAATGCATTTGACGTGGTGGAGATATTAGAGAAATGGCAAGCCTATGGTGAGATTTTGCATTGCATTGAATTTTGAGTGCATACACGCCCCTTATTTCTTTATGAGTCGAGTGTACTCTATATATTACGCACATGCCATTGTGAGGTTGAATTGAATGAGATTTTTGCTTTCAATGGTTGTACATTGTCGATTTGACTAATGTCGCCGTGTGCACTAATGATTTTGAGCTTTGAGATATTTCGAGGCTTTATTGGTTAATCACCATTGCCGACGCCGTTGATCCCGTTATGTGTCTCTCTTCTTTTTGGTCTTGTTTTGTTTGAGGACAAACAATGATTTAAGTTGGGGGTTGATAAACGCATTTTACACGCTTATTGTTGATTTCTAAAGATGATTTTAGATCGATAATGTGCGTTTATGTCTTGAACTCAATACTTTTACATATTTTTGGAAGATACCGCTCTTGGGTTCCGTTTTGGTGTTTTGTAGGCTTATAAGTTGAAAACCGGGCATGGAACGCGAACGAGCAGCGACGAGGGCAAAACTCAGGCCTAGCGATCGCCCCAACCCGCCACCAAGCGCAAGGATATACCATGCGAGCGCGAGTCGCATAAGCGCGAAACAGATGGCTCGCGACTAGCTTAGCGACCGCTAGGTCGGCCGCGAGGAATGTCCATGGCACGCGAGGAGGTCCATGGCACGCGAACACTACCGGGCGCGACGCGTGCCGCTGATGATTTTATGTGACGACGACCACACCCTAGCGACCGCGAGTGTGGCGCGAGGCGAGTCCGGATGCGATACCTACCGAGAAACGAAGATGGCCGAGACGAGAAGGATGCCATGCGATCGAGCTCGCGATCATGAGCTCGGCCGCCAAGAGAGCGGCAGAGTGGAAAATTAGGTTTCAGCCTAATTCTATAAATAGACATTACCCTCGCGCCCCAACCTTACCGGTCACGATTTTACACGCTTTTCCTTAGTTTTCATAGTTTTCATTTATTTTCGCTTTAGCTTTGAGTTAGATTCATTCTAGTATTAGTTTTCAATCATACTACGCTGTTTCTCGCATTGTCGACGCTTCGAACGCTTTCGTCATTTATTTTCCCATTTTCCGCTGGGTTTGATACGAACCCAACCATTATTCTTCGACGCTTCCCTACGGTTTTATCTATTTAATTTCTTTTTATGATTATTTCGTATTTTATTCCGTTAATTATGTCTAGCTAAATTTACATTTCTAATCCTGGGTTTGCATGATTCCATCCTATATGTTGTGATTCCTGCTATTGTTATTTACCTTCCGGCATTGATTCATGATTCTTGGTGCTTAATTATATGTGTTGATTTCGATCAATCTTGATGCATATCATAGTTGCCGCTTAATTACGTAACAATTTTAATTGTCAATCGATCTTGAATGCATGATACGGATAAGCCTTGAGTCGAATCGAGATAGAACATTCGTAGGAAGCATATTCTTTGTGATCCTTTTGGAGTTGCTTATTTTCCTCTAGACGCGTAAAGAATAGGGAAAATAATAATCAATCGTCACAATTGTCGAATCAAGTTGTTGGCTACATATGTGATCTTCCATCTTGTCTGGATTAAAACGGTTAATAATAAGCAGGATAAACATACGTTGTGGATAGGATTAGTGCATCCCTAGGGTTAGTCTTTCTTCATAGTTATCTCTTTGAGTTTTTATTGCTTTAGTATATTTTCTTGTTGTCACATTTGCTTTGGATTTAATTATCTGAAGCCATAAACCTGATAAACCAAATCTGTTCTTGGATAATGATGAAGTTTCGTTGAATTAGCTTCTGTGTTTTCGGATTGCAATCCCTGTGGATACGATACTCGACTTACCTTATACATCGCGTGTTAATTTCGTGCGATCAAATATTGTCGATTAAATTATTCTCCTTGAACCATGCTGATCAGGGTTGGCTTCAGCTCAAAATTATTTGCATTAACTTCTGGGCCCCATCCGCCTCCTTGGAATTGCTCAATGTGAGGTCGGTACATGTAGTTCAGAGGTCTCATCTCTGGGGCAGGGACAAGGAGTCCCATATTCGCCATCTGGCGCTGCATCTCTGCGAAATCGGCTAGCATGCGTGCAGCTTGCTCGGGAGGAATGCCCCCGTTCTGTGGATTAGCTTCCATTGCATCCCTTCTTCTCTCTCGTCTCCTTCTCCTTTGGAAATTTTCGATCTCTGGGTCAAGATTTTTCTCAGGAGGTCCCTGGGACCTTGTCATCATAAACTACCTAGAGAAAAAGAGAGAGCTTAACTCTGATAAGAATAAATAAATAATATAATATATATAACTTGAATTAATAAATCCAAATCATCAAATTATTCCTATGTGATCTTAACAATCCCCGGACACGACGCCTAAAATTTGATCGCTCACTTTTCTCACACGAAAACGCGCAAGTATAAGGTAAGTCGAGTATCGTATCCACGTGGATTGCAATCCAAAACACGTAAGCTAATTCAACGAAAATTCATCATTATCCAAGAATGATTTGGTTTGTATAGGTTTATGGCTTCGATAATTAAATCCAAAGCTAATGTGACAAAAGAAAATAAACTAAAGCAATAAAACTCAAAGGGATAACTATGAAGAAAGACTAACCCTAGGGATGCACTAATCCTATCCACTACGATGTTTATCCCGCTTGTTATTAACCGCTTTAATCCGCATAAGATGGAAGATCACATATGTAGCCAACAACTTCGCCACGACAATTGTGATAGCTTGATTACTAATTTTCCTATTATCAAGTACGCCTCTAGAGGAAAATAAGCAACCCAAAAGGATCACAAAGAATATGCTTCCTACGAATGTTCCTATCTCACCACGACTCAAGCGCTTATCCATATCATGCATTCAAGATCGATTGACAATTAAAAATGTTACGTAATTAACTGGCAACTATGATATGCATCAAGATTGATCAGAAATCAACACATATAATTAAGCACCAAGAATCATGAATCAATGCCTGGAAGGTAAAAAACAATAGCAAGAATCATAACATATAGGATAGAATCATGCAAACCCTAGGATTAGAACAGAAATTTAGCTAGACATAAATAACGAAATAAAATACGAAATAATCATAAAAATACGAATTAAATAGATAAAACCCGTAGGATGACGTCTGAAGAACAATCGTTGGGTTTAAATCCCAACCTCGACGGAAAACGGGAAAAGAATGTAATTCGTTCGGACGAAACCGTTCCAAAACGTTAACAATGCAAAAACTAAAGCTACAACGATGGAAAACTATTGCTAGAATTAATCTAAATCAAAGCTAAAGCAAAAATAAATAGAAAATAAAGAAAAACTGAGGAAAAACGTGTAAAATCACGCTGAGGAAGGTTGGGGGCACGAGGGGGTGAAGCCCTATTTATAGATTTAGGGCTGAAACCCTAATTTTTACATCAGTCGCCATGCCTCGCGGCCGGGTTCGCGGTCGCGAGCTCGGTCGTGAGGGATCCTCCTCGTCTCGGCCATCCTTCGTTTCTCGGTAGGGCGCTCGCGTACAGACTCTCCTCGCGGCCACACCTCACGGTCGCTAGGTGTGGTCGTGTCGCACATAAAAAAGTCGCGGGCACGTCTCGCGCCGGCTGGGAGTGCTCGCGTGCCATGGCCTTTCCTCGCTTGTGCTGGTGTTTCCTCGTGGCCGACCTAGCGGTCGCGAGCCTTCATCTGTGCGCAGCATGCGCGCTCGTGCTAGTGCTTGATGGCTAGCGGCCGTGAAGGCGATCGCTAGGCCCTCATTTCTACCCTCGTCTGCTCGTTCTTCATTCCATGCTTCGGTTTTCAACTTATAAGCCTACAAAACACCAAAACGGAACCCAAGAGCAGTATCTTCCAAAAATATGTAAAAGCATTGAGATCCAAGATATAAACGCACATTATCGATCTAAAATCATCTTTAGAAATCAACAATAAACGTGTAAAATGCGCTTATCATATATGATACCTATATGTGTTTGGCTATGACAAAAATCCGAGAATCGAATTCGAGTCCTGTGCTAGGGACCCCTAGGCAGGATTTGTGTACACAAGTGACCGAGAGTCATCCTAAAGGGGTGACCGGTCTGGTGACCATGGAAGGAGGTCCCCTTCCCGGGACACAACAATTGTTACAGATATGGTGATTAAGAGAACTTAGACTGATCAGTCGAACTTTAAGATTCACGAAAGAATTTAGTAAGCTTGGGCCTTTTTATGTTAAAATCCCTTACGTTACTGTTGAGATGGCTTGACAATTATATATGTATCTTTCGGCATTGTGACCACTGAGTGCTTTTGTACTCAGCCCTGCATGTATTTCTAAATGTGCAGGTTGAGCAGTGATGGGTGAAGGTGGAGTGCCGAGCGGGCTTTTGTCAGACATATTAGATAAACTCTTGGGAAAGATTCATGTCCTCATACATGTATCTTAATTTCATATTCCGCTGCGTACACTCATTTTTGTAGTCAGTATAATGCTCGATCCTTCATAATTAAGCTAATGTATGAACTTATTATGGTCTGATCCTTGTAACTGACCCCCCTTTTGTCATGATTTATTTTGGATAATTCTCGTTCAAATCGGTTCATTCTAGCAACATCAACCCCTCTTCTAATCCCTCTTCTAATTTCCCCTCCATAGTCGCGGTTTTACCAGCTTAGCTATCCTTAGCAAAGTATGGTCGTGATAGAATGGTAGAACTGCTCTGAACCCAATAGTACCCAATTGAGTCTAGTTTAAGTACTAGAATAGTAAAGTCAGTCGACAAAAGCTCAGCACTCCATCGCATCACGCTCAATGAGAAAGAAAGGTATGAAAACATTTTACCTTGTGAAAAACGAATTGTTTGAAAGAATTAAATTAGTACATGTTTTTGCATGTACGTGCTACTTAGAACGAGATTGAATTCATCCTCAAAACATAGAGCGCTATAAGATTTCATGATCACCTCTACGAGAGAACGTAGAAACAAGAACATAAGAAAATCAACTGTTCTTTTCGCAGTAAGAAGCCCAAATCAAATAAGGGAGCTACTGAAGGAACACAAAGTGGTCGAGAACAAAAATGCAACAACAACTGAAGAGAATGTCACTCACAAACAAGTGACGTGGACTTAGTCTTTCACTCGGATTGTTCACATACGTCGGAACACCGGGTTGACTATTGTCTTAACCGATAGAATTTCGTTTGATTTATAATTATAGAGACAAGGGTAATTGAGACAATTAATCTTATCGAGCAAAAAGTTGAGTTCACTTGAACATCTCAATTACCACTATATAAAGAAGTAAGAATATCAGTAGCATAAGACACTAGAGAGAAACTCTGGTGTAGGGAGATAGTGATTTCTAAATGTTGAGTTACCAATAACTCTCAGAACATATGTAAGTTTTAGATAAAGTGATCAATATGATAAGATAATCGTAATTTTTTTATTTGCAATGAGAAATATTGAGGATTGCTAAGTCATAGTCACGAGATACATAGAATCTTATTGTTTATATATCTTGTGTATGCTTATTATGAGTCTGACGGCAAGAGCTTTTCTTTGATTGATGGCTAGGACAAGACACACCCGACGGAGGCCACTTCCAAGACACGCTAGCCCAGAGAGCGTTAGGAGTCCTACCGCACCTACGCCTATTGCCATGAAGATAATTTAGGACAATTCCTAGAAGGCTATCATCGACATTGGCTAGAGGCCAATACACATGGAGTATCGGGATATGATGGCATTCACAGACTTATTCCTCTGTTTCCATCTGATTGGCAAGGATGGGCAAATGAGATATTGCCTGATTACGTCTTCCGTTGCGGTGACTACTATGACCTGGATGGAGACTTTCTTGGTTTCTTATCTATATTACAGTACTACTTTACTGTGTAAGGGAGAACCCCAAGAGGGCTATACGGGAGGTTTACAGACTACCTACAGGGAGGGGTCGATCTCCATGCCTATGTACTACAGGCGTCCCCCTAGATTACTGTTGGGGCGGCTACTCCCGAAGCTTCACCGACTCAGCCGCAGGACTCGCCACAGCCACAGGTCTCGCCACCATTGGTTCCTACACGGAGATTTCATGACCAGATCGACGATGAGGCAGGACCCTCTCATCCTCAAATCCACCGAGATTCCCCATCGTCGATACCGACTGCCTACCAATCTATCCCATCTTGATAGCACCTTATGTCGATGGGAGACGAGGAGTTCGCGGCAGTTATGGCCGACGTTGGCATGACCATAGCCCAGGCTAGGCAGTTCGTGAGAGAGGGTAAGCCCCCTATGCAGGATGATGATTCTGTCGAATACGGTATGGTGGGAACCTACCATCTCGAGCCCCTACCTACGGGAGTGGAGGGCACCGCGTACCCCACTCACGTTGCCGCTACTACAGGTGAAGGTATAGGAGAGTCCCCATTTCCAAAGGAGGAGCCCGACTACATGGTCGATGAGGAAGATGAGGATCCAGAAGAAGACCCCCAGGAGGGAGATACTGACTATAGTACCACGGCCCCAGTATCAGGAGTTTAGGGGTGTGGATGGTCTTTTTATATATGTATACATTGATCTCTGTGTTCTGGAAATGATGAATCATTTCGATGTTTTGTAAGATTATGACTATGACATTGTGTGAGTGAGACATACGAAAATGTAGATTTCGTAGGATTTGTTGGTAGTGATACCATGACTCTCTTTTGTTAGCACGGAGGCATAGACTGTTAGATGCCCGTGACTAAGTACCTTATGCTAAGCCAATTACATAAGCATCATGCCATGTACTTAGATAGTAAATCTTTTGAAGCTTCACCTATATAAGTCATCTCTGAGGTAATTTTCTTATCTATATCTATCTTTGACGACTTTGACGGTCTTTTGCATCGATTGCAATTGTTTGTTTAATTTATAAGTCTTACTTTTGAGAAAGTGTAGATATGAAACATCTGATGGTGAAATCTAGAGATAATTAACATCATGCATTTGTTGGATACTGTATCATTTAGAATGTACTGATGATGTGTCTCATGACTTAATAGAATGCCCCCAAGAGGACGTCCAAGAGGAATGGAAATGGTCCCTCGAGGAGCACCCAGATTTTCGAAATGGGGACGAGGAGTGATACCCCCGCCATCTCCACCACCGGAGCGCAGAATTGAAGAGCTTTTTCTACGCCAAAATCCACCAGTCTTTAATGGGGTTGGAGACCCGACGGAGGCTAAAACTTAGATGCGAGCCCTAGAACGTATCTTTGACTTCTTGCATTGTATAGACCAAGAGCGCTAAGTGCACAGAGTTTTCAAATTGACAGATCGACTTATTACCGTGGGAGGCACGAAGGAAAACAATGACACCATATCAGCTGGAAAATCTCACATGGGAGCAATTCAAGACTGGAATGTATGACAAGTATATTCCTAAAAGTTAATGCAAAAAGAAAGAGGCGGAATTCTACAGTCTGAAACAAGGAAGAATGTCACTGACTGAATATGATAGGGTATTCTGCGACATGTCCAAGTATGCTCCACAACAGGTGGACACAAACGAGAAGATGGCCGAGAAATTTTATGTTGATCTGAGGCACGAGATTAGGATGGCATTGGCAAGCCATGGTGGACTCTCATACTCTGAATCGCTCAGCAGAGCCCTGGATATCGAAGGGAAAATGCTAGGGGAAAGACCAGTAACAGCTTGTCACAGCCCGACTACTTAATCAAGTAGTTAGACCGTGACGTGGGTTAAGAAAGAAATTCTAGTAATCGATAACATCAAATGTGACCACTAATTCTTATTAACAACAATATGTAACCTCAACCTGCTCATGGCTAGATCGATCGATTTTGGGTTAAATAGGAAGAACTAGAAGATTCCACCTCTGGAAAGAACCTACACCTAATGGCTTAAGCCGTTGTTCCCATTTCCTCGCTGATCCATCATGCAAAAGGTACGCCGTTAGAGTGAGTGCGCTTGACTAATCTAATAGAAAGTAAAGGCTCATCATGAAGGGATTAAACATTTATGGTCCAAAGAGGTAAAATGTAGTTTGACAAAGGATTTTTCTAAGTTCTCAAACCAAAATGAAGAATCGAATGAAAAAGAATATCGGTTGAGGACGGATGATTACCAAAATGAAGAATCGAATGAAAAAGAATATCGGCTGAGGACGGATAATTACGATAGGAAAACAATACTAAGAATATACGTATTCAAGCATATTTCGACAACAATAAGGATTTATCAACGTTTCAAAACATAATTTGACAATGATTCAATGACATAATATTGGATTCAACAAAATAATTTTGGACGTTCAAGTAAATCCTTGTTCACACAAACATTACAATAAATCCATGTTCTTAGAAGCAAGTCGGCAACACAACAACAATGCCGAGATCATAACAACAAATTAATGATTTTCGTCAAAATTATGATCAATTCAGCGTAACAAAACACCAAAGCAAATGAAGGCCAAAGTTCGGCAACGAGAAGAGTGGCTGAGAATTATGTATGATGCCATAAAACTCTGGGCAACAAAACATGACAACATTAAACGAATAACATCATCAATTGAACATTATTATCATGAATCAAAACATCTAGAGAAGCTCATTTGCACAACATTCGATTCCAGCATCCTCTCGGGCTCAACCTGCATGTTTAGAAATACATGCAGGGTGTGAGTACAAAATGCACTCAGTGGGTATACGCCGAAAACATAAAAAATTGCTCTTAGAGCTATATGATTGACTTTCCATAACATTTGCAACACACAGAGGTTTTGGTGAAATAACCTGTGCATGCATCATAAATAAACACTTACTTGCTTTCATATTTATAGCATCATAACCAATGCATATGCATGTTCTATGTCTGCAGAAAACTTTCTCTTCCCATATCCACGGACTTTCTCTATGTGTTGAGAAGTAGGCCTCCTTCTCAAATACGCCTTGACCTGAAGGTCACTATCCAATATCGGTAAATTCTTTCTTTCTTTCTTTTTTCTTTTTTTCTCTTCCGTGGATAGGTAATGCATCATGTTCATGCTCATGCTCAAAATCAGGCAATTCAATCAACTTTTTCAAATAAATGCATATCATATCGTTTGAAAATATATAAAAGCATATCATATCATTTTAAAAAATACTTTTATACCCACCTGGCAACAGTCACTCGAATGGACTGTACTTTTTGTCTTTCATTTCTTTCTTCTTCTTCTTGGTCCTTCAATCAACATAGATCGGCATAAAAGCCTATCAAGAACCAAACAAGAAAATAACTCTTCACTAAGTCGTCAACATGACTATAACTTCTTGATACACAAGACGCGATGGTCTATAAACACTTGGGTCATTGCATCCTCTAATATCTTAAACATATAACAACTTTTAACTAAGCCTCATATGTCCAAACAAGCATAAAAGACTCATCAATGCGTGTAAACTGTCTAATCTTAACCAAAAACTAACAATACCTTACGAACATAACTTATGTCTAACATGAAAAATCGTGCAAGACGTCGTCTATGTTAGACGAACCTCTATATATACTCAGCTATCATCAAAGATCACTAATAAAACATCAAAACCTAAAGATCAAAGCTTTAACATCAAAAACCCAAACTCGACGTCAAACTAAAATTTTCAAATTTTTGAATACGTCGGCCGAAAAATCCGAGTAAATCATTTTAAGCTTTATTCATATCATAGAATCCAAATATGAACTCAAAATTATCAAATAAAATAAAAAATCCAACATTATAAGGGCTTAGTGTTTCGACCAAGAAGGGGTTTTGCATAGGTTCGATTTCAAACGTTTTTCTTGCTTAAAACATATTTATATCAACCCAACAACACATATATGAAGGAATATCAAGCATATAAACATCATAAATTAAAGATCATAGCCTCCATAATTTTCAAAAATCACCAAAATTTCAAGAATAACATATGCTCAAAAATTTAACGTTAAACAACTCGTTGGCGATTAATCTAACATACTATCAAAAGATAATTAAACAACAACATATTCCTTCATAAATCATCAAAATGACCGAAAATTCAACATGCTCAAAAGTTCATGTTTTTCAATTTTTCAACCTGCAGATATGTTCTAAAGATGGAAATATACCTTAAGACGAAGACGGATCGAAAATTCAACGGTTGGATCTTGAAAAAATTAAACTTGAATTTTTGAAAATTTAGTATGTGTAGTGTGTGAAATTTTCAAAAAATTTTGAAAAAATTAATGAAGAAGATGAATAGTAGCATATATATAAATATCCACAATTTTTTTCTATTTTATTTTCCTTTTCTTTAATGGTGATTATTCACCATAATTCTAGAGAATTTTTTTTTCTTTCTCCATTTTTCATTTTCTTTAAATCATGATGAATAATCATGTTCTAGAAAATGCACACTTTTCTAGAAATAATACTGATGTTATAAGTACATGTTATTAATCCATACCGTTCTGATTTCAAAACTCAATTTTTTTATAAAACGTTCTCTGCTTGAAATTCTCTTTTAAAACTCAAATAACATATTATAAATATCAAAATTCTTATTATAAAAATATTTTTGGCTTCAAAAACCATTTTGGGTATTCTGTCGACGATTCAGATTTATACGGTAAACATATGTAACAAAGAGCAAAAACTCTAAAATTCTAGGACTCTGAGATCAAGAATATAATGAATGCATATCTATCATCTCAAGACTCTTGAAATCCAAATCTTCTTATTCTAAACAAGACCTAAGAATCTTATTTCAGGTTCTATCTCGAATCTATCTCAAATTCTATCTTCTCGACTCGAAACTTAACATAAAACTTCTAGCTTAAACAACTCTTTCTTAAGGATGCAATGCCCTTCTCATAAGCTCTTAATCAGGAGCTAATCTCTGCTACAGAAATACGGGGCATTACACAGCTCCAACACCGACACCCCTGCAAACTCAGTCCCATAACTTCAAAGGAAAATGGAAGTGGGTTGACAACGGCTATGGACAGGCTGAAAAGAAACCGTGGCAAGGACAGCCACACCAACAGCATAATTTTGAAAGATATGCTACTCCCAACCAAGTGGGAAGAAATCAACTACAATCTCATACCTGTCCAAAGTGTAACAAAATGCACAAGGGATTCTGCAATACTGGCAGAAGTGGGTGCTACATATACGGCTAGAAGGGCCATTTTACGAAGTTTTGCCCTAGCAAACAGCAAGGGATGGGTGTAAAATCGAATCTACCAGCCCAAGTGCAAAATTTACGGGTAATGCAAGCACAGCCCCAACAGCGCCAACCGCCACGACCACCACCCTATCAGCAACGACAACAACAAGGATACCCACAACAAGCTAGGGCATACACCCTGAAGTAGAAACAACCCAAGAAACACCAGGGAAACCTAGCAGGTATGGGTAAACTCCTCGATATACCTGTGATAATTCTGTTTGATACAGGTGCCTCTCATTCATTCATAGCTAGTCTATGCGTAGATACCTTAGGACTCACAACTGAATGGGCTAAACCTAGGATGAAAGTATCTTCACCAGTAGGAGGAATTATAGAAATCACACACGTTTGCTCAAATCTTAAACTAGTCTTCGGAGGTCATAAGGTCATAGCAAACATTCTCATGATTATGTTAATACGGGACGTCGACATAACCCTAGGAATGGATTGGCTAGCCGAAAACTATGCCACCATCCTTTGCAACGAAAAGCAAATCTCCTTCTGACCTCCAGGAAAGAAACCAACAAGTTTCCATGGAATTAGCATGGGCAGAATGGAGACTATCGTCCCTGCACTGCAAGCAACAAAGATGATTAAGAAAGGGTGCCAAGCTTACCTTGTTTACCTAAACGAAGAAACTGAAGACAAGAAGAAAATCAAAGACATAGCAATTGTACAAGATTATCAAGATGTCTTCCCCGACGTACTACATGGGCTACCCCAGATAGACAAGTGGAATTTACCATCGATTTGGAACCCGGATCAGCCCCATTGTCAAAGGCACCATACAGAAGGGCTCTGAAAGAACTAGAAGAGCTCAAGATGCAACTCCAAGAACTCTTGGACTTAGGTTTTATTAGACCTAATGTCTCTCCATGGGGAGCGCATGTGCTTTTCATGAAGAAGAAAGACGGCACCTTGAGAATGTGCATAGACTATAGGGAACTGAACAAGCTGACGCTCAAAAACAAATACCCGCTCCTAAGGATAGATGATTTATTTGATCAACTTAAGGGACCGAGTGTATTCTCAAAGATAGATCTGAGGTCTGGGTACCATCAATTGAAGATTCGACCAGAAGACATACCCAAGGCAGCTTTCCAAACTAGGTATGGCCACTACGAGTTTGTAGTTATGCCCTTCGGATTAACTAATGCACCTGTAGTGTTCATGGATCTCATGAATCGAGTATTTCACCCATACTTAGATAAATTTATCTTAGTTTTCATAGATGACGGATAAACCTCATTTTTACATGATTTATAAAGTTATATTTGTCTCGTTTCTAATTGATAAAGGATTGTTCGAGCTGCATTTGTGATATATTTCATTTTCTTTAAAAGATATGATGTCGTGTGTAGTTTGTGTTATTTTAGCACAGGTTTTGATCAAAAATGAAGAAGACACACGAGCATGCATTTAAGCTTTGTTGGCTGGAGCTTGTGAGATGTCCTTGCGAAACGATAAAAAATACACACCTCGCGAGGGAAGAAAGGCTCGCAAGGAAGTCGCGCGAGGCCTACACGCGAAGAAGAGACGGACTTACCTCGCGACCCGCTATCGCGACCATGGTTCGCGAGGCATTGCTCGCGAGGAAAACAGATGCGCGCACGGATGATTCTTTCGCGACCCGGTATCGCGACCGAAGCTCGCGATGAGCGTTCGCGAGACGACACGGATATTGCGTCGCGACTAGCTATCGCGACTGAAGCTCGCGAGGCGAGACTCCTAGTCCTAGTGTATTTCTGAATCAGAGTCCGAGATGGAGGAGGCTTGCACTATGCACGAGAAAATGGAGCTAGCGATTCATTATAAATAGGGAAATAGAGCAGTAGTTAAAAAACACCATTCCAGAGCAGAACACAAATTCTTCTTTATTTTCTTCTGCAAGTTCTTTTCCCGTTTATTTTAGTTTAGCTTTTTCTTTAAGTATTTTCATTCCAATTTCATAGTTTAGTGTTAGAATTCAGAATTTCTTCCGATTCAAGTCGCTACAATTGTTCTTCATGGATTCCTACGGTTTTATTTATTTAATTCAGTTTATGTTATTTTTATCTATTTATTGTTTTAGTATATAATTATGCGTAGCTAAATTCTGTATTGATCCTAGGGTTTGTATGTCTAACTAGATTTGTATGATTGATCTGTTGATACTGTTTTGCCATCCCATTCATGATTTATGATTCTTGGCTTTAATTCTCATGTGTTGGTATCTGGCCAATATTAATGCATGCTAGTTATGTGATTGATGTCTTAGCGGAATTAATTGCATAATCGATATCTTGAATTCATAATACAGTTTTTACCTTGAGACCCGACGGAGATAGGTAAGCTGTAGGAGGTTAAATCTTTGTGTGCTTTTGGTAATTAGCTTACTTCTCTTGAGACCCGACAGAGATAGAGTTTAGGCTAACATACTACTATAGGCTGTCCTGGCGGAAAATATAGTTACATTAGTGATCCTTCATATGAATGTGGATTAAATTGGTAAACAGATTAATAGGTTAATTGTGTGAATCTGGTTAGGTTAAGTACATCCCTAGGATCAGTCTTTTATTTCTGGTTTATTCCTATCTTATTTTCAAGTCTAGTTTTATTATTTCTCTCTTGATATTTTGTTGCCTGAATAATAATCAAGATTCTGCGTTAATTACTTGCTGTGTTCTCGAGTCGCAGTCCCTGTGGATACGATATATATACTTGCTGTTTTACTATCATTTATTTGGTAGAAATATTAGCGATCAAATTTTGGCGCCGTTGCCGGGGACTGTTTAGATTGCATAGTGATAATTTTTAGTGATAATTTTCTGGATTGTAGTTATTAATTCAGGCTTATAAAAAAAATAGAAAATAATTATTTTTTTTAATTCTGTGTTGCTTCTTGGATCTGATTTTGTTTTTATCTTTCTGTGCAGTGCATGATTACAAGATCTCAAAGGAAAGAAATTATTCCATTAGATCTCGAGATTGACAGATCATATAAGAGAGAAAACCGAGAAAGAAGACAACAAGAAATGGCAGATAGACAGCCCCAAGTCCCAGATCGGATGGCCGAGATGGAGGCAATGCTGGCAGCAATACAACCCCAACTGGCGTTAAATAATCAGATGGGCCCGTTTGGTAAACGAGCACAGCCCATACCGCTCAACTACATGTACAGGCCACCGACGGATCAGTTCCAAGGTGAAGGATGGGGGCCGAACGTCAATGCTAATAATTTTGAGCTGAAACCTGCCCTCATCAGCATGATCCAAGCGGAGCACTTTAGGGGAGGGGTGACTGAAGACCCCAATGCACATTTGGAAGCGTTCTTGGATATCTGTGATACTATCAAGCAGAACAGAGTGCCGGCTGATGCCATCCGGATGCGGATATTCATATTTTCGCTGAGGAGTCAAGCGAAAGAGTGGTTCAAGAGCTTGGACAGATCACGGATTACCACGTGGGAGCAGCTCTGTGAGAAGTTCCTATCCAAATACTTTCCACCTACCAAGGCTCAGAAGATCATTGCCGAGATCTCTCATTTTTCACAATTGGGAGATGAATCATTATTTGAAGCCTGGGAGCGATTCAGAAACCTGGTCTGCAAGTGTCCACAGCATGGGTTTTCACCTGAGCAACAAGTGACACAATTTTATAGTGGACTCAATGCTAACACCCGTAGCATTGTAGATGTATCAGCCGGAGGATGCCTTCTCAATCGTGGAATAGATGAAGCATTAAGAATTATTGAGGAGATGGCATCCAATAGCTATCAATGGCCGATGGAGAGACAGTCGATCAGAAGAGTGGCCGCTACCGAGTTGGATAACAGATATGATGATTTGTTAGAGAAGTTCACAACTCTGCAGAAGGAGTACGAAGCCGAGAGAAAAGGTCAAATGACCGTGGCCATGGCGTAGAATATCGAGGAGGTTCAATATTTGAACCAAAGGAGTAATGGCCAAGGAAATCAGAGTGGGAACCCGCCTTATCATCCTAACAATAGGAATCATCCAAATTTTTCCTATGCCAATGCACAGAATGCTCAGCAACCACCACCTGGTTTTGCTGTTAATAATGGAATGATTGTGGAGCCCAAGAAGCCGAGCCTCGAAGATATGATGCAACAAGTGTTGGCGAGCAATCAACAAATAGCAGCGAGTCACCAACAAATTGTGGCTCAACAAAATATTCGATCCAAAGCATTTGGGAATAGGATGAACGCCTGAGAGCACAACAACGCCATCAACAATACGGTGATAGCCCTTGAAAACAAGTAAAGATGATTGAGAACCAAGTGGGGCAGATGGCCAATGAAAGAACTGGAATGCACAGGCAAGGGCAATTCCCAAGTAATACCGAGCAAAATCCGAAGAATCACACTCATCCAAATCAATGCAATGCGATATATTTGAGGAGTGGAGCTTCATATGAAAATCATCCAGAGAATCAAGGAGATAAGCAATCCAGTGAAGAGAGTGTCGCGCGAGAGAATGGCGAAGAGGCATCGCAAGGGAAGGAAAAGGGTGAACATTCGCGAGCTGAAAACGCGAAGGATCAGACAACGCTCCCAAAGCCTACAGCCCCATTTTCTCAGCGCATTGGGAAGACGAAATATGATGAGGAGTTCACCCGATTCAAAGAGATATTCCAGAAAGTAAACATCACCATACCTCTCTTTGAAGCGCTTCGGAATATGCCCGGATACGTCAAATTTCTCAAAGATGCAGTGGCGAATAAGAAGAAGTTGGGGAAATTTGACAAGATCAACCTCTCTGAAGAATGCAGTGCTATCTTGCAGAGAAAGTTTCCACTGAAACAAAAAGATCCGGGAAGCTTCACGTTGGAGTGCGAGATTGCAGAGCACACATTTCCCAACGTGCTTTGTGATTTAGGAGCGAGCATAAATTTGATGCCTTTATCTGTGTTCAACCGCTTGGAGCTGGGCAAAATGAAGAAAACTTCCATTTCATTAATGATGGCTGACAGGTCAGTTGCATATCCTAAGGGAGTAGTTGAGGATGTGTTGGTAAGAGTTTGGGATTTTGTCTTTCCAGTAGATTTTGTTATTTTAGACATTCCTGAATTTAAAAATCAACCACTAATCTTGGGTCGGCCTTTTCTAGCAACTGGTCGTGCGTTAATTGATGTGCAGGAAGGTGATCTGACTTTTCGTGTCAAGGATGATGAGCTAAAAATTTCAATCTATGACGCCATCCCGCGACACGATAGTTCAGAGCATGAAGAGTGTCATTCAATCACCACTGTTCCTGCTAGCCAAATCTCGAGCTTGGATGTCAACCCACCAGCTGACAAGGGTGCTACAAAGAAAGATGGACTCGGCATGGAACTCCGAGTGGCTTGTTTAAGTTTGGGGGAGGCCACTTCCACACTCAGTGGTGGTCTGCGGTCAATGAAAAATATCGAGGCAAGCACATATTTGGGAAGAAGTCTGCTGTCAAAACGCCAGATTGATTGGTTAGTATTGGTCGAGCTAAAGACATTTAAATTTAGCACTTGTTGGGAGGTAACCCAATGTTTTTCTTTGTTTTGGTTTGTTTTTCATTTTTGTTCTGTTTTCTTTTTGTTTGTAGTGGTTTTGTTTTTCGTGTTTGGGTTTTGTGTCTGTTTTGTGGGTTGAGTTGAATGACGAGCAGCCAATGATGAGAATTGTTTTTATTAGAAAATTTATTGCAACTGATTTTGTGAGACGAAGCATGTTATGATCATTGTGAGTATTAAGCCTTTGAGAACTTGATCACATTTTTGAAACCTGTGAGACTTGAGCTGATCGTCATATCTTTTCGCCTTGTTTCTTTCTCGGTGATTAGTTTGAAATAGCATATGTTTCTCTAGAACTTGCTCGTTCTTTTCGAGGTTGCATTGATGTGCTTAAGAATTTTGAAATGATATTAGCATTCTTTTCTTCGCATATACACTATCCAAACACTAACCTGTTATTTTATTATCCTTGATGAGCCCGCTTGAGCCTACCTTATTCTTTCATATAGCCTTTGGGTCAAGTTAGGCGCTTAGTGATATTTGGTCGCTTGAATTGAGGGTTGAGAAAAACAAAGGAAAGAAAGAAAATAGATAATGAGAAAGTGATTATTAAAAATAGTTGCTTACCCATATAAGTTCATAAAACAAAAGGATAAAAATTGACACAGGTGCGTGAAAAGAACATAAATGGGTAAGTAGCTAGTGCTTTGAGATGAGTATATCACTTATATGAAAATTATGGAGTGCTTAAAGAAAAATGACTTCTTGGTATGGAGAATTGAAATAAATTGTGAAAATTTTGGAATTATGTCTTGTGATACTTATGGTGTTTTTCATTATGGGATTATGAGTCATTTAGCCTAAAGATATCCTACCTTACCAAAGAGCCTACATTATAACCTTTTATAAGACCTTTTTGATCTAAGTTCTTGAGCACATATTTGAGCAATGGAGAATTAGACGATTTGCAAGCCTATGGTAGATGCCATGTGTTTTTAAACTTTGAGAGTATACACATCCTCCTCGATACACTTGAGTGTTTGAGATTTCTTATATATATATCCATGTCGTGAGGATTCAAGTTTGAGAAGGCTTGTGCTTATGATTATGATGATGTGCGGAGTTTAACGAAAGATGTTGTGATTTGATTCATTTAAGTGAATCGTTTATTGCTCATTGCTCTGAGGCTTATGTCTTTTGATGTTCGACTCTTTACCTGTCTCTGGTCGTCTCTCTTTTGTTCTCATTTGTTTGAGGACAAACAAAAGGGTAAGTTTGGGGGAGTTGATAAACCTCATTTTTACATGATTTATAAAGTTATATTTGTCTCGTTTCTAATTGATAAAGGATTGTTTGAGCTGCATTTGTGATATATTTCATTTTCTTTAAAAGATATGATGCCGTGTGTAGTTTGTGTTATTTTAGCACAGGTTTTGATCTAAAAATGGAGAAGGCACACGAGCACGCATTTAAGCTTTGTTGGTTGGAGCTTGTGAGACGTCCTCGCGAAACGATGAAAAATACACGCCTCGCGAGGGAAGAAAGGCTCACAAGGAAGTCGCGCGAGGCCTACACGAGAAGAAGAGGCGGACTTGCCTCGCGACCCGCTATCGCGATCATGGTTCGCTAGGCATTGCTCGCGAGGAAAACAGATGCGCGCACGGATGATTCTTTCGTGACCCGGTATCGCGACCGAAGCTCGCGATGAGCGTTCGCGAGACGACACGGATATTGCATCGCGACTAGCTATCGCAACTGAAGCTCCCGAGGTAGAGGAGAGTGCGTCTCGTGAGGCGAGACTCCTAGTCCTAGTGTATTTCTGAATCAGAGTCCGAGATGGAGGAGGCTTGCACTATGCACGAGAAAATGGAGCTAGCGATTCATTATAAATAGGGAGATAGAGCAGTAGTTAAAAAACACCATTCCAGAGCAGAACACAAATTCTTCTTTATTTTCTTCTGCAAGTTCTTTTCCCGTTTATTTTAGTTTAGCTTTTTCTTTAAGTATTTTCATTCCAATTTCATAGTTTAGTGTTAGAATTCAGAATTTCTTCCGGATTCAAGTCGCTACAATTGTTCTTCGCGGATTCCTACGGTTTTATTTATTTAATTCAGTTTATGTTATTTTTATCTATTTATTTTTTTAGTATATAATTATGCGTAGCTAAATTATGTATTGATCCTAGGGTTTGTATGTCTAACTAGATTTGTATGATTGATCTGTTGATACTATTTTGCCATCCCATTCATGATTTATGATTCTTGGCTTTAATTCTCATGTGTTGGTATCCGCCAATATTAATGCATGCTAGTTATGTGATTGATGTCTTAGCGGAATTAATTGCATAATCGATATCTTGAATTCATAATACAGTTTTTACCTTGAGACCCGACGGAGATAGGTAAGTTGTAGGAGGTTAAATCTTTGTGTGCTTTTGGTAATTAGCTTACTTCTCTTGAGACCCGACAGAGATAGAGTTTAGGCTAACATACTACTATAGGTCTGTCTCAAGGAAAATATAGTTACATTAGTGATCCTTCATATGAATGTGGATTAAATTGGTAAACAGATTAATAGGTTAATTGTGTGAATCTGGTTAGGTTAAGTACATCCCTAGGATCAGTCTTTTATTTCTGGTTTATTCCTATCTTATTTTCAAGTCTAGTTTTATTATTTCTCTCTTGATATTTTGTTGCCTGAATAATAATCAAGATTCTGCGTTAATTACTTGCTGTGTTCTCGAGTCGCAGTCCTTGTGGATACGATATATATACTTGCTGTTTTACTATCATTTATTTGGTAGGAATATTAGCGATCAATGACGTCCTCATTTATTCTAAAGATGAGAGAGACCATGAAGAACACTTAAAGGTCATCTTAGTAACACCGAGAACGGAGCAACTTTATGCCAAATTCTCCAAATGCGAGTTTTGGCTCGGTGAGGTCACTTTTCTTGGGCATATTGTGTCATCGGAGGGAATCAAAGTGGACCCCACAAAGGTGCAAATAGTACGTGATTGGAAGTCACCCACTAATCCTAACGAGATCAGAAGCTTTTTAGGGTTAGCAGGCTACTATAGGAGATTCATCGAAGGATTCTCCAAAATAGCAAGGCCAATGACACAACTACTTCGAAAAGGAGTCAAATACACGTGGACCAGTGAATGCGAAGAAAACTTTCAAGAACTCAAGGAGAGACTGACCACTGCACCAGTGCTATCTGTTCCAGCAGTCGATAAGGAATACACGATCTATACGGAAGCATCCAATAATGGACTAGGTTGCTTACTAATGCAAGAAGGGAGAGTGATAGCCTATGCATCGCGACAACTCAGACCACACGAGTTGAATTATCCTACGCACGATCTGGAATTAGCAGCAATGGTGCATGCATTGAAGATCTGGAGACACCACCTCTATGGAGTTTGGTGTGAGACATATACAGATCATAAAAGTCTCAAATACTTCTTTGAACATAAGGATCTCAACATGAGCCAGAGAAGATGGCTCGAACTGGTTAAAGATTACGATTGTGGTATAAACTACCACCCGGGCAAGGCTAACGTGGTAGCTGACGCCTTGAGTCATAAAACACACCCTAAGTTAGGGCTTCTCCTCACTCAAGAAGAGCAACTCTTAAAGAAGTTCCAAAGGATGAGCTTAGAAGTAGTACAACCACCGAAGTCAGTTGAGGGAATTATTGCCACAATGGTAGCGACGTCTGACCTAAGGGAACGGATCATAAGCATGCAGAGGCAAGACGAAATCCTGAAAAAGATTCGCTTGAAAATAAGGACAGATAACCCTGGAGGTTACCACAAGACGCCAGACAACGCCATCATGTTTGAAAACAGATTGTGCATCCCGCACGACAGGGAACTCAAACATGAGGTCATGGGCGAAGCTCATGAAACACCTTATACCGCCCTCCCAGGAGATACAAAGATGTATCAAGACTTGAAGAAGAGATTCTGGTGGGATGGTATGAAGAGAGATATAGCCTCATTTGTGGATAGATGTCTGACTTGTCAACAAGTAAAGGCTTTGCACCAACGACCCTATGGGAAGTTGCAACCTTTAGAAATACCAGAATGGAAGTGGCAGCACATCACAATGGATTTTGTGACAGGTCTGCCAAAGTCAAAAAGAGGGAACACTGCTATCTGGGTAGTGGTAGATCGCCTCACAAAATGCGCACATTTTATACCAATCCCAATCACTTACGGATCCGGTAAGTTAGCCTAATTGTATGTCCGTGAGATCATACGCCTACATGGTGTGCCTGTGTCAATCACCTCAAATATTGACTCTAAGTTTACGTCTAGATTCTAGATAAGCTCACAGAAAGAGTTAGGCACAAGATTAAACATTAGTACCGCCTTCCACCCACAAACTGATGGTCAGTCAGAGAGAACGATTCAGACTCTGGAAGATATGTTGAGGACAGTGGTACTCGACCGAGGTAAAAGTTGGGAATCAGTACTTCCACTGGTTGAATTTGCCTACAATAACAGTTACTAGGTGACCATTGATATGGCTCCATATGAGACGTTGTATGGAAAGAAGTGCAGACCACCACTTTACTGGGATGAAGTAGGCTAAAGAAAAATGTTAGGACCTGACACGGTCAACGAGATGATAGAAATCGTCAGACAAATCAGAGGAAGAATAAAGGAGGCCCAAGATAGGCAAAAATCATATGCTGACACACGCCGAATTGAGCTACTTTTTGATGTAGGAGACAAGTTCTTCCTAAAAGTATCACCTTCGAATGGGATAATCAGATTTGGTGTCAAGGGTAAACTAAGACCTCGTTTTGTAGGACCTTACGAGATCCTAGACAAAATAGGTCTAGTGGCTTACAGATTGGCATTGCCTCCAACCTTTGGAAATGTCCATAACGTTTTCCACATATCACAGTTCCGAAAATATGTGTTTGATCCAAAGAACGTAGTTCACAAGATGAGATGATTCTTAATCCAGACATGAACTATGAAGAAAGACCTGAAGCCATTTTGGATTGAAAAGTATAGCAGCTCAGGAACAAAACGATCACATCAGTAAAAGTTTTGTGGAGACAGCATGGTTAAGAGGAAGCCACGTGGGAACTCGAGGACAATATGAAGGAGAAATACCCAGAACTGTTTGACTAAGGTATGCAAATTTTGAGACGAAATTTTCTTAAGGGGTAGAATGTAATACCCCGCGTCGATAAATATGTTATATCAAATTATTAACTTTTAACGACTTCACTGAAATCGTGTTTAAGTTTATCGAATAATTGATTCACCGCGTACTCGACGAACGAGAATCGATATCGAATTAAAAATATTAACCAAAGTCGAGAATTAATACAGAAACGTGTCGAGCCAGATAAATTATATCGTTATATATGTCGCATCACACCTTTTAAGAATTACATCAACCTTTTTACTTTTCAGCCACCTTTTTCTAAACCCTTACCATAAAATGAAACATCAACCTTACACTCTATACCCTCATGTCACTAGCTTGTACCATACACCTTACAAGAATTAATATCATAACCAACAAACCTCATCCTTCCTCATTCCTCATTCTTTCGGTCAGGGCAAAAGAGATGAGAATTCTAAGATTTCAGGTAATCCATCTCACTCAAATATTCTGCATTCAATATTCCAATTCTTGTAATAAACTTGAATGCACTTGATTTTAGTTTTTAAATTCATTACACCAGGACCTTCAAAAACCAACAATCAAGGTACTTATCTAAATTCTTCTTTCGTTCAGTGCAATAAGTGTATAAATGTAACTGTTCTTTCAATGCTATAAACACTCAGCATTTAATACAGTTCATAAGGCAGAAATTTTAACCAGAGGCATTACTTGTAAGATGTTAGGTTCACATTTACATTCATGTTCATTCACCCCCCTTAATCGAATAAGTTGTAGGTTATAAAAAAAATAGAACAAAATACATACAATCGTCTAGATCAAGCTCAAATCAGCCTATACATTGCTGGAACTTAAATCCAAAAAATAATATGTAAAGAACATAGAACTTATGAGTTGGAAGTTAGGCGTCACAAGTTAGGCCAAGCCTTAAGGCTCGAACGTTGGCTGATAATCGACAACATGGAGATGACCAAACCGTATGGGCCTTTCGATGGCAGCGGCACCAAGCCTCAGCGTTGGGATCTTTCTGGAGTCCTGCAGCAGCGGCGGACCTGAGAACAGAGGAGAGAGGGAGGAGGTCGAGATTTTAAGGAAAAAAGGGAAAACATGGCATAGGTGTGTGTGTGTGCATGTGCAAAGCGGCAGAAGAGGGTGGCCGGAGATGACATCGAGGAAGGGCACGAAAGTGGAGCATCTGATAGCACGACGGCGCTCAAGATAGAGTAACGTTGCATCATGAAAAGTTGTTCGACTCCTATAATGACCGCGATGGGACCGAAGATGCTAGGAGATGCACGACGATGAGCTCTCGTCGGAGAATCGTTCGTCAGAGAGAGGGGTCAAATTTAGGGTTTCTTCTTTTCCTTTTGCTGGGTTTGAGAGAATGATGAGAGACAAGATGGATGGGGAAAGGAGACGACGTTGTGATGACTGCGACGTCGTAGCGGCGGCGACGATGATACATCGCCGAAAGGAAGCGGCGCGATTGGAGAGGGAATGAGAGAAAGGTGTTCTGTTTGTGTGAAAGAGAGAGAGAGAGAGAGCCGAGTATGAAAGCGGTGGGAGGACGGCGGCAACGACAACACGTCGTCGGAGACGAGAAGGCGGCGTGACTTCAGCGAGAAGAGAGGTGGCACATCTGGAGAGAGAGCAAGAGAGAGAAGAGTGTTCTGTTTGTGAGAGGGAAGGGAGGAGGCGACAAAATGAATTTAAGGGGTGGGCTAGGATTTTAATTATATTATGAATTTGGGCCAATTTCGTTTGGGCCGAGAATAAAAGAGAGGAAAAAAAAAGAGCTGGGTTTCTGTATAATGGGGTTGGGCCGAGGAGAAAATGAAGGGAAAAAAGGGGTGGGCCTTGGGGCTGGGCCGAGAAAAGAAAGAAAAAAAAGGAAAGGAATAGAATTAAATTGTTGAGCTTAACCTCTTGGGCCGAAAATTAGTTAAGGGATGATGGGCTAAATTTTGGACCCAGTAAATTATGTAAAGAGATATAGGGTTGCAATTGTTAATCTCTTGGGCTTGTTTTAATTTCATTAAATTGGATTTCCATATCCTATTGAGTAATAAAATTTAGCTTAAGAGTAGTTAGTTTAGACTCATAAATTAAGTTATTGGGTTAGCCGTTAATTATGGAATAATTAATTAAGATCCGTCTAATATCCATTATTAATTAGTGATCGATTTCATCTTAATCAATCTTGCGAACGAAGCGTCCTTTAATTTCTAGACATTAACGAGTCAGCTAGAATTATCAATATTATTAATATTGATTAACGCAAAACTTAATAAGAACATAAAATTTCTAATAAAATCTTATCGAATAAGATTTAGGAATTCTTTTGATAAGAATGGTCCTTCGTTTCGGGCTTCTTATTTATTTTCTTGTAATAAAGATCGGACGACGGGGTGACGTAACCGCAACAGAAGGGACTGTGAACTTGTGAGAAATAGTGCTGACAAGTGGGCTTTCTTATATAAATAAAATCATATGATTCACTCAAGCATTTATTTTCTTTTCGAAATCTTTGAACTGAAAATCTTTCAAGTCTTGCCATAAAAGCTTTGAGATTTGTATATGATATCTATCTGTGTTTGGCTATGCCAAAAATCCGAGAATCGAATTCGAGTCCTGTGCTATGGAACCCTAGGCAGGATTTATGTTCACAAGTGACCAAGAGTCATCCTAAAGTGGTGACCGGTCTGGTGACTGTAATACCCTAGATTCTCATAACTCTGATAAAGACTAAGTACATAATTAATTAGAAATTAATTACGTGAGTGACTAGGAACAATGCATCCTCAGATAAGATTTCATAAAGTTTTAACTCAAAGAATTATTTTAGAATTTTAAGTTGATTGATTAATCGATAAATCTTTCAGCTATTATCTTATTTCGACGTTTAGATTTAAAAGAGTGATTTATGAAAGTTTCGATTTACTTTTTATATTTCTAGTTGCTTTATATTGATTTAATAATTTCAAGTACATCATATTATTATTTTAGCTTGTATTATTAAAGAATTCTCTAGAACAATTAGCTTCTTAAAGAAGCTAAAATATAGCTTATGTTGGAAGCCATTTATAAGCTTATTCTAGAAGCTTCCCAATCCTTGTGAAAGAAGATTTCAATAGTAACTAAGACCCCTATATATATATGTTCCTTAAGCTTATCCAAGACTTTTCTTCACCATTTTTCATCCTCTCTCTTTCCAAAATTTTCGAGAAACACACACCACCGAAATTCCTCCTCCAAGCTCAAGATCCGGACCTCCAATCTTCTTCAACTCGGTAGATCGATGTCTTAAGGAGGTAGATCTCTAACTTTATTCAAATTTTGAAGAGGAAATCAAAGAGAAAACCCACCCGCAATTCCTCACATGTTTCGGCCATTAGGCCCTTTTTCTTACGGGTTTTGATCTTTGATTTCTAGTTGATACATGCATAGATCTACCTATTATGAGTGATATTATGTTGAGAAATCAAAGAAAAATCCTTTGTTCATGCTCCCAAAGTTTCGGCCATCATGGGCCTTGTTCCATAAATTTTTGTTCTTCGATTCTTATCCTATTTATACATAGATCTATCATTTTAGAAGTAATTTATGCTTGATCCATGATTTGATTTATTGTTTCCAAGAAAAACCTAAACTTTATTAAGAACCTTAATTTTTATCTTGAGGATTTGTTGTATAATTCTTGAATCAAGCTTAGATCTATGAAATTAGAGATGATTAAACATGTTTAGAGTTGATTTCGGAAACAAAAATCGAACACTCCATTTTTCTTGAGTTGACCGAAAATTATAGCCTTAATATTAAGATGTTTTGGCTTTGAATTGTTTAAAATAAGCTTGTAGTTATGCAATTATATATCTATGATTGTGTTTTATGAAAGAAATTGGGATTAAATCCAACGTATATGAAAAACCCTATATTAAAGTGTGTATGTAATGTCGAGAACTCATTATATTGATTTTAATTGGGTTGTTTGATTTCAAAAGTATGATCTAGTATATGAAATTAGTCTATTTTGAATTATTGAGATTTTTCTATGCTTATACGAGAAATTTAGATTTCGTTAGTTTATGCTTTACAAAGGATTTTGTGAGATTGATTTGATATTTAGAAATTTATTCCAAAATATAGATTCTTATGATTATATTAATTAATTAAAGCTTACTTGATCAAATTTCTCAAAGAAATCGATTAGAAAGATTTAATATTTTGTTATAGCAATATGATATTCCTTATGAATATAAGGAATTGAAAAGACTAATGTTCTTATAAATACTTTCTTAAAAAGTTAAATAGTTTAGTTTTGGATGCATTGACCTAGCAGAGCTTAGCTTATCTATAGAGTATCGAGAGAGTTCTAGTAGAGGCTCAAGAGTTAGAAACTCTTAGTTCCTCTTTCCCGTATTTATTCCTCTTATCTCTTTTTAAGGGACAAATGGAAGCAGAATAGAGATCAAGAAAGGAAAGACAGAAAGTCTCGAGTAAACCAGATTTCCAGGTGGGCTTTCTAAACTAAAATATATATATGTGCACAAGTTTATGATAATGAGCATGTGAATTTTTATAAAGTTGATTGACTTTCCTGTTTTTGAGCATGATGCATGATGTAGTTGCCTATCTACGAGAGATTGACGATATCGGTCCTATGCTGGACGAGCTGCCAGTAAGGGTTTGTGTACACAGAGTGATCGTGAGCTACAATTGGCCGATCACGGTGTTTGAGAAGGAGGCCTACTTCTCAACACAAGAGTGCGTAGATATGGTGTTTATTTGAGATTTGTCTGCAGACATGTTATGATGAGAATGTTTAGCATATGCATTGATCATGAAGTAAGTTATTTCTAAAGCATGATTCATAGGTTATTTCTTAAACCCCTATGAATCTAAGAAAGTGGCAAGTCGATTATATAGCTCTAAGAGCATGTTTTAATTGTTTTCGCAATTGCCCACCGAGTGCATCAAGTACTCATGCCCGCATGTATTTCTAAATGTGCAGAAAGTGCGAGATGACAACGGAGATCGAATGTCGAGCGAAGACCTTTTGTCATGTTTTAATGTTTGCCCCGGGTTTATGTCTTCACACATAAACACAGCTACTCTTTTGCAGCCAACTCTTGTTATGATTTTGATGTATTATGATACGTAGTTCATGGGTTAGACATTTGATAGACATGTTTGAATTCACGCTAAAGATCATGGCATCGCTTGTTTGAATTGATTTGTATCCAACTTTGGTCATTTGGTTAATCACATGTCTAATGACTCGCCTTTCTTTAAAATGACAACTGCTTTTATTTATAAGTAGTCTCTTGAAATAGTTAGTCATTTCATTTCCTTCCGCACCACATACTTGATTAGTCGCTTAATACAAGTTTAGATAGGTCGGGTGTGATGAATGGTATCGAGCCGTTGTTCGCCCGTCCCGTGAGTCTTCCTCGAGTCTAACCCATTGTCTTAAATTATTCGAGCTCAAGATATCAAGTCCGCTATCTCCAAAGACAATCAGTACAAGTAGTGGATTTTACATAAAGAGTTCGTAATTCTTTTGCATTGCTTATGGCTTTGAATGATCTTTATATGTTTAGAATTGTATGTCAGATGAGATGATTATGCATACTATTCAATAGTATCCCGAGACGGGAAATAGGACATATGGACGTGGTTGTCCCGATATCTAGTTGCGACAATTAGGATGCGGATTACACCGCGTAATAGTACTAGAGTTAGACCGCTGTCGATTAGACGCACGGATAGATTCTACGAGCTTGCCGAGCAAAGATGCGAACTTCTCGGAATTTATCGAGCACTTCCATTGGAACTGGTTTCTGGTTAGGCAGCATGGGGTTAACGATTTCGATGCGATATTTTGACTGATTCAAGTCTTGCCAGCACACTGGCAAGGATGGGCTTCTTCCAAGATTTTGATTATATTGATTTCCTAGAAATCCGTAAGAGTCGGGATTTTTCGATTCCATGCTCGCTCGAGCATAGAATCGGATCAACAAGGTCCATCCCCTGTGACTATCCTTCTCACAATCATTTTCATTCTCATATTCGCGCTCTTTGTGGAACATTATGTGAGGTAGGATGATCCTTCTCCCGATGCCATTGATGTACTACCTCTTGAAATTCCTCGCTCCAAATTTGATGAGCCTATGTTAATTGATCGACTTTTAGTTCCCGACATTGATGAGATAGTTGATTCTCCTCTATTGATGGACTCAGATATCCATCAGGGTCCTGATGATTGGTATTTACCCTGCATTAGATTTGTGGTTTGTTTATATACATTCCGCTGAAACTATTTCTTTTTCCTATCCGGGTCCAGTGATACCGGAAATTGTTGCGAATTTATTAGAAAAGCCGTTAGTTTTGGCTCGCCTTCGTATTCGATTTATTTTGATAATCCAATGTCTTCTCAGATTGGCCCTAGTAATTCTATTTCTGAAGTAGTTCCTGGCTCTTACTCAACTCACTCAGTTCTCCTGACACTCTCGTTATAACTCTCGAGTCTCAGTCAATTTCAGTTGATATTTCTAGTTGTTTATAAGAGATTCATACATTTCAAGAGTCACCTCGTCCTGTAGATGAGGGGACCAGTTCTTCTAGACCATCAGGTCTTTCCAGATCTTATCAGTATGAACCTGAACATATTGAGTCCGTTAGTAAGTACAAGCTTGAGTACCTCCCACTCAATGAAATGTCTTTCGTTATTAACCCATACATTCTACATCCTGAGTTTAAAGTAATTTCGCATGAAAACAACCCCAATGCTCCTAAACCACTAGTGCCAGACTACAATGAAGAAGAGATGGAGCCTTTGTAGTTGCAGTACCCAGACACAGCAACTTTCATTGGGAAGATGAGATCGAGCGATTCTTTGAAGAAGAAGCGACAATCGCTGAAGTCATGATAGAGATGAACATCACCAGAGTGAAGAGCTTGATCCAAGCAAGAGTCATTAGTAGTAGATCCTGTGTGATAGTAAGGTATAACAGATATGGAGAAATGAGGCATTTGATCATGGCATATCGAGATTAGATGGAATACTCCGATTGATTTTTTTATTGCCTAAGAAGTGGCAAGATTTGCCTTTTCTGTTGCCATTAATTACATTGAGCCTGGTTTTATAGCTTCACAGAAAGCTAATCTTCCTGACTCCTAGCTACCATCGCTTCTCGAGATTAAGTATACTTGAGTTTTCCCATCGGTTCAAATTTCCCGTCGATTTTATCTCGCTTGTTCATCGCCCAGGTATCGGTGTTCTTCTTTTCCTTTTAAAGATGATGATGATGAGGATCTTGAATCCATTAATGTTGATTCTTCTATTCCTGAGTATGACATTACTGTCTATACTCTAGAGATAGAGTCATCTCTACCAGATACTCAGTTGTTTATACCCTAGTCTGATGTAGTTCTTATACAGTTCGATTTCACTTAGCTCAGTACCGAAATGTATCCTATTTACCGAGATTGGTATGGTCAGTCTTTCGCATCTCCTGAGATCCCTACATTGATTGAGTCTATTTCTTTTTCTCATGTTCCTGAGACTTCTTCTTTAGAGGTCCCATAAGAGACTCAAACTAGTTTATCGAGACCTTCAGGTGTCTCAAGATCTTTCATGTATAAACCTGAGTTTTATCAATTGTTGGCACAACACATTTACAAATTTTAGATATCACCAAATTTTGTGGTCGATTCGATATCTTTACCCCGAGTAATTCCCTAGTACTCTTTTCCGAGCGGCATATTGATCCGCCATCTCCGAGATTGAGAAAGATGTAGAAATACCAGACTCATGAAGCCATAAGGGCAATGAGAATGGAGTAGTAGAGATGGAAGAAGGAAATGATGTCACTATGATGCCTTCATGAAAGCGTAATGAAGCTAGTAGCAAAGAAGAGTGGAAGTCGGCGCTTGTAGATAGTATGGATGCACATATATGTATATATGTGTATATACGCACTAGTGGTGCCTATAAATATCTTATGATGCGGTAGTGTGCTTGAGAAGCCTTACAGATGCGTTTTCTCAAGATACCAAAGCATCTCTATGCCCGAGAATCTTCAAATTGCAAAAGTTTTCCCACTTTTGTAAATATCCCAAGAGGAAGAACAAGAGAGTGCAAATTCTCCTCAAGATTCGCCTGTGCCTTCTCCTCCTCAAACAGATCGTAGAATTGTAGAGCTTTTTCCGCATCAGAATCCTCCACCTCTCAATGAAGTTGATAGTTCAGCTGATGCTGAAGAATGGGTTCGCCCTGTAGCGAATTTTCAAGTTTCGGAGTGCTCTGATCGAGAGTGACTCCTATGCATACCCTTCCAGTTAGAAAGTGTCTGCAGATTCCTGACGGGAATCACGTCAGAAAGTTCTTTCTCCTGAGCAATTGGAGAATTTTATGTGGCAACAATTCAAGAGAGAATTGTATGAAAAGTATATATATATACCTCAAAGTTACAAAGAATGTAAAGAGATTTAAAATTTCGAACTCAAGCGGCAGAAGACCGAGATGTAATATGATAGTGAATTCTGCAGTCTAGCCCGTTATGCTCTTTTTAGAGTCGAGACAGATGAGAAAATGACAGAAATTATTTTGTGCTAGATTACGCCAAGAGATCAGAATCATTTTGGCAAGCCAACCTCCAATGTCATATGCAGAAACGTTAGATCATGCATGGGACATGAAGATGGAAATGCTACCGGACAAAGTGATGCTAGATCCAAATCTAGTACCTTTATAGATTTAAGCTATCAAGATTTGCTTCTTACAGATCAGAAATAAAGAATTTGGGAGAATAAGACCTCCCCAAATAAGAAACGATGGTAGAAGCCGAGTCGCTCACGTGAAAGACAATCTTTCCCAAGTCACCAAGAATGCAAACGAGTCCCAAATGTAATGTAATACATTCTCGAGTTTGCGTATGATAAGTAATAGCTTGTTATGCATGTGGACAAGGGCCACTATGCAAATAACTCCAACCGCCGAAACAACTAGTGACGGAGGAAAGCGTAACCATCCGAGATGCATACAACCATGAAAGCCGTAGTGGATATCCAAAGTCGCCGCTTGCCGATCGAGATACCGCTACATCCACCGCAATCGCCGCCGTCGTCGCAATCATTCTCGCCCAGAACCGCAATCACCGACGCCGACCGCACCAACCTCTATATCAAAGAGCATACGCCTCTTAAAACAACTGTAATGTAATGCCAAGCAACTTGGCGATGTTCTTAAACTCAACAACGAACGTATCGCACAAGATTTAAACGTGCTTACCCCATCGAATGGAGCTATCGTTATCGCACGATGTTCTAACCTAGATTTCGAACTAGATTCCTTAAGCTTAGAGAGAAATCGCTACAGCTGTTGTACACGAAGGACGTGGATCTTATAAAGGAAGGTGCTCATTGACAGCGCATTATGCAATGATATGATGCGAGCGAAGAGAAATAGTGTTTCAGCCACCAGAAAGAGAACCTACCTCTTATATGGTATGAGAAGAGAAGAAGCCGTGTCCTATAATCTCACCTTACAAATCAAGAGTCGATGAACAACGAGAAGATTGTGCTTACCTCAGATATCCGAATGTCGATGTCAAGTCCGAGAAGAAGGTAGGAGATGTACCCGTGGTTAGAGAGTTTCGGATGTTCTTCCCAAACATTACTGTGGCTACCTTCGATGCATAATTAGAGTTTCTCCATTGAGTTTGAACCAGATCGCACTGCTTCAAAAGCACATCATAGAATGGCCCAAAAGAATTACAGGAGTTAAAGATCCAATTGCAAGAGCTTTTGGACCTAGGTTTTCTCGACCTAGTGTATCTCCTTGGGAGTGCCGCCTATTTGACAAAAAGAAGGATGAAACTCTAAGGATGTGTATTGATTATAGAGAGTTGATCAAGTTAACCGGAAGAATAGGTATCCTTTACCCAGATCGATGATTTGTTCAATCACCGAAAGGTGCAGCAAGTTTTTTCAAAGATCGACCAAGTCGATATCATCAATCAAAAGTTTCGCCGTAAGGACATAGCCAAGACCGCCGAACGCTGTATGGCCACTACGAAGTTCGTAGTAATGCCATTTGCTCGACAAATGCACCACCGTGTTTATGGATGTGATGAATTGTGTTTTCCACAATTATCTCGATAAAATTTTGTATTTATCGATGATATTCTCGTACCAAGAACCAGTAAGAACACGAAGAATAGTTGAGAACCGCTCTACGACGCTGAGAATAGAACCATTGTTTGCTAAGTATAGCAATGTGAGCTTTGGTCAAGGGAAGTGAATTTCCTTGGACATATCATTACAACAGATGGAATCAGAGTCGACCCCGCTAGAGTTCAAGCGGTACGCGATTGGAAATCGCTGACGACACAGATAGAGACTCGAAGTTTCTTGGGTTTAGCAGGACATTACCGAAGGTTCATAGAAGGATTCTCCAAGATTGCGAGAACTATGACTCAAGACCTTCAAAAAGAAATTGTATCCCAACGAACCCAAAAATATGATGAAAGTAGTCAAGAGTTAAAGAACAGATTGACTACAACTCCAATTTTGGCAATACCAGAATCAGAAAAAGGGTATACTCTGTATGCCGATGCATTAAAGAGTGGACTAAGAAAGGTCCCGATGCAAGAAGGAAGAGTGATAGCTTATGCTTCACGATAGCCGAGACCTTAAGAGCTCGTATATCCTATATACGATCAAGAATTGGTAACTATTGTTTATGCTATAAAGAATTGGAGACATCTTTTGCATGGATCCAAGTGTGAGATCTTTACTGATCACAAGAGCCTGAAGTATTTCTTCGAGCATAAAGTTTTGAAACATGTGCCAAAGAATATGGCTTAAGATAGTAAAAGATCATGATTGTGATATCAAGTATCTCCTCGAAAGATGAGTTCGCAAGTGGTGCTACCACCGAAATTGCGAAAGAGATTATAGCCGCCTTGTCGCTACTCCGATATGAGAGCACGAATCGCAAGATCAAGATAAGATCAACAGATAGAAAAGCTACGAGTTAAGATTGAAGCGTAAGGCCGTAAGAATATCATGAAGTTGGAGATAACGCAATCATATTCGTAAACATGACGCTGCATCTAATGAGGATGATTTAAAGAACGAGATTATGAGTTAAGCTCATAACACGCCCTACATCGCACACCCACGAAGCACAAAGATGTATCAAGATCTACAAAGAAAGGTTTGTGTGGTAGGAATAAAGCGAGATAGTTTCGCTTGTTGAACGATGTTTAGCATGTCAATAAGTAAAGCTTTGCGCCAGCAAATGGTGGTAAGTTGCAACCACCGGAGATTCTTCGGTGGAAATGAGATCATATAGCCATGGATTTCGTGACTAATTTACCCAAGTTGAAGCGTGGTAATACAGCTATTTGGGTATAATCGATCGACTCACGAAGTGTGCTCATTTTATCTCGATCTCTATAGAGCTAACCAGTTAGCTAAGGCATACGTCTGAAAGATAGTACGTTGCATTGAGTACCCATCTCAATCACCTCAGATAGAGACTCCAAGTTTACATCTCGTTTTGGGTGAAATCTCAAAAGAGACGAGTACAAGAGTGAATTGCAAAGACAAAGATTCATCCGCAAACATATGGTCAATCCGAAAGGACCATATAGACACTAGAAGATATGATCGTAATCTTGATATTAGATCAAGGAGATCAACGATAACGGTCCTACCATTGATTGATTTTCGCATACTACAACAGCTACTAAGCAACGATTTATATGACGCTTTATGAAGCTTTTACGACGTAAAGAGTAGATCACCGCCTTATTAGAACAAAGTTGAAGAAAGATAAGTGCTTGGACAATAAACGATTGAAGAAATGGTCGAATCGCATTTACCTAATAAAGAAAAGAATCCAAGAAGCTCAAGATCGCCAAAAGTCCCACGCAGATAAAAGACGACGGAAATAAGCTTCAAGATTGAAGACATTGTACTCTTGAAGAGTATCTCGCTCCAAAGGACTACCTCGCTTTGAATCAAAGGAAAGCTCGCACCAAGATTCATTAAACCGTACGAGATTCTAGAGAAGATTTGGGTTAATTGCCTACAGATTAGCATTTGCTTTCAAGTTTCGGCAATATCTACAATGCGTTCCATGTGTCGCAGTTAGAAGATATGTGTTTGATTCAAAACACATCATATATCAAGAGAATATTGTTTCTGAACAATATCTAAGCTATGAAGAGAAGAACCGAGCTATTTACTTGAGGTACTAAATTTCGAGGACGAAATTTCTTTAAGGGGGAGAGAATGTAATACCCCAGATTCTCATAACTCTGATTAAGCGCTAAGTACGTAATTAATTAGAAATTAATTACGTGAGTGACTAGGAACAATGCATCCTCGATAAGATTTCATAAAGTTTTAACTCAAAGAATTATTTTAGAATTTTAAGTTGATTGATTAATCGATAAATCTTTCAAATTATTATCTTATTTCGACGCTTAGATTTAAAAGAGTGATTTATGAAAGTTTCGATTTACTAGAAATTTCTATATTTCTAGTTGCTTTATATTGATTTAATAATTTCAAGTACATCATATTATTATTTTAGCAGATTATTAAAGAATTCTCTAGAACAATTAGCTTCTTAAAGAAGCTAAAATATAGCTTATGTTGGAAGCCATTTATAAGCTTATTCTAGAAGCTTCCCAATGCTTGTGAAAGAAGATTTCAATAGTAACTAAGACCCCTATATATATATGTTCCTTAAGCTTATCCAAGACTTTTCTTCACCATTTTTCATCCTCTCTCTTTCCAAAATTTTCGAGAAACACATACCACACACACCACCGAAATTCCTCCTCCAAGCTCAAGATCCGGACCTCCAATCTTCTTCAACTCGGTAGATCGATGTCTTAAGGAGGTAGATCTCTAACTTTATTCAAATTTTGAAGAGGAAATCAAAGAGAAAACCCACCCGCAATTCCTCACATGTTTCGGCCATTAGGCCCTTTTTCTTACGGGTTTTGATCTTTGATTTCTAGTTGATACATGCATAGATCTACCTATTATGAGTGATATTATGTTGAGAAATCAAAGAAAAATCCTTTGTTCATGCTCCCAAAGTTTCGGCCATCATGGGCCTTGTTCCATAAATTTTGTTCTTCGATTCTTAGCCTATTTATACATAGATCTATCATTTTAGAAGTAATTTATGCTTGATCCATGATTTGATTTATTGTTTCCAAGAAAAACCTAAACTTTATTAAGAACCTTAATTTTTATCTTGAGGATTTGTTGTATAATTCTTGAATCAAGCTTAGATCTATGAAATTAGAGATGATTAAACATGTTTAGAGTTGATTTCGAAACAAAATCGAACACTCCATTTTTCTCGAGTTGACCAAAATTATAGCCTTAATATTAAGATGTTTTGGCTTTGAATTGTTTAAAATAAGCTTGTAGTTATGCAATTATATATCTATGATTGTGTTTTATGAAAGAAATTGGGATTAAATCCAACGATATGAAAACCCTATATTAAAGTGTGTATGTAATGTCGAGAACTCATTATATTGATTTTAATTGGGTTGTTTGATTTCAAAAGTATGATCTAGTATATGAAATTAGTCTATTTTGAATTATTGAGATTTTTCTATGCTTATACGAGAAATTTAGATTTCGTTAGTTTATGCTTTTACAAAGGATTTTGTGAGATTGATTTGATATTTAGAAATTTATTCCAAAATATAGATTCTTATGATTATATTACTTGATTAAAGCTTACTTGATCAAAGTTCTCAAAGAAATCGATTAGAAAGATTTAATATTTTGTTATAGCAATATGATATTCCTTATGAATATAAGGAATTGAAAAGACTAATGTTCTTATAAATACTTTCTTAAAAAGTTAAATAGTTTAGTTTTGGATGCATCGACCTAGCGTAGCTTAGCTTATCTATAGAGTATCGAGAGAGTTCTAGTAGAGGCTCAAGAGTTAGAAACCTTAGTTCCTCTTTCCCGTATTTATTCCTCTTATCTCTTTAAGGGACAAATGGAAGCGTAATAGAGATCAAGAAAGGAAAGACAGAAAGTCTCGAGTAAACCGATTTCCGTGTGGGCTTTCTAAACTAAAATATATATATGTGCACAAGTTTATGATAATGAGCATGTGAATTTTATAAAGTTGATCGACTTGCTGCTTTTGAGCATGATGCATGATGTAGTTGCTCATCTACGAGAGATTGACGATATCGGTCCTATGCCGGACGAGCCGCCAGAAGGGGTTTGTGTACACAGAGTGATCGTGAGCTACAATCGGCGATCACGGTGTTTGAGAAGGAGGCCTACTTCTCAACACAAGAGTGCGTAGATATGGTGTTTATTTGAGATTTGTCTCAGACATGTTATGATGAGAATGTTTAGCATATGCATTGATCATGAAGTGTTATTTCTAAAGCATGATTCATAGGTTATTTCTTAAACCCCTATGAATCTAAGAAAGTGGCAAGTCGATTATATAGCTCTAAGAGCATGTTTTAATTGTTTTCGCAATCGCCCACCGAGCAAAGTACTTGTAGGAAAACATATGTTAACCTCGCCCGAGGATCCATCTTGCATCAACACGCTGGGGTTTTCTCGTGTTTACCTTCGATCCGCCGAGGTGGATCGAACGGATGAACGGATCGAATGGTCGAGACTCGTGCTTTGACCTTCCGGATCGTATCCCGCCGCCCAATCTCCAACGCCGAGTGAGGACGATCTATGGAGAATGCTACGAAAATCACGAAAGCTCTCTCAAGTACTAATTTTCTCTCTTACACCAAGAGATGACCGAAAATTGTCTTTGTCTTTTTGTGAGTATTCTGACATTATCTCATACCTTATATTTATAATGCACTACCTTAATCCTATATGGAATGTTACCATAATCCTATATGGAATATTACCATAATCCTATATGGAATATTACCATACACTTAGGATTATTTCCATACTCTAGATTATTTCCATACTCTCAAGATTATTACCATAATCTTATATGGAAAGGATCTATGATATTCCATAAATATAATTATATCCTTGTGGGATAAAGAGAATAAAATCTTGCCATAGAGAGACATAGGACCGATTTTCTTGCTAAGCTATGGGCCCGACGGGCAAAACCAGGGATCAAATGCAAGGAATAAAGATGGCCTCAAATAAATTAATTATCTTATGTTCAAATTTGTAACATAAATTAATTTATAAACATTCGATCATGCCACTAGAGAAAGAATGTCGACTTACCCTTTATTACCAAGTTGAGTCAGCTTCAGACTTAGACATTACGAATCCTCAGATTAAGATATCGAACGCCCATTAATCATTTATAGCAATGATCGCTTAAAACGACATAACTTTATTTCAAGTAGTACCACTCAACCTTATTATTGTACTTGAGCTAACTCAACCCGCAGGTTTAGTACAATAAACCTTTGAGCTCCTTAAGGGACGCCATCATCCTTAACGGATACGGTGACTGACATGATAACTAGCGTGACATACAAGATCGCCACCACCCAAGATGCGAGAATCTGGTTAGAACATATAACCCTCACCCATAACAAGTCAAAGTGATGGTCAAGAACTCATACTCACCTAATACCTTATCGAGGTTTAGATCATCGTAAGTCACCGAGATCTTGGTTCTTCACGACGGTCGAAAGAAGAACACATCTCACTCAGGATCCTTCAATACGCCGAGACGCATCAAAGATAGACAAGCAACTAAGTCAAGTCACTTATCTATATCGCAGCCTAAACCGACAACTCGCCCTTAAGTCGCCTCACCGTGAAACTTTTATATCTCATTAAGCTTTCGACCAATCATACGCACTTCGTGATCTTCTACACAATCGTATGATCTAACTTATATACGAGATAAGGGACACAGATATATGCAATCAAGTATTCAAATCGATAGAGATTGTAATAGTGGTAACAGGAAACATTGTATACAAGCTCAACCAAACTCGCTTTCAAGATACAACCAACAATCTCCCACTTATACTAAAGCAAACTTTAGTATATAATGTGTCTCTACTAGCTATTACAAACAACCATCACTTTGCTTCTCCCACTTATACAAAAGTTTCCTTTCTAAGTGGGTGCCATCAAGCTTAACCAAGTCCTCTAACGTGCCCTCGACGAGACTTATTGCGCAGGATTTAGCGGTGCCATCTAGCGCAATTCAAGTCCCCTAACGCCTCGACGTACTTTCATTGCCGCAGTTTTAGTGAATGGATCGGCTAGGTTATTCGTCAGATCAATCTTTGCTATCAGACGCCCCTCGCCTAACGATTTCTCGATGACATGGTACTTTCTCTCTATGTGTTTGTCTGCCTTGTGGATCCGTGATTCCTTCGAGTTTGCCATCGCACCGAAAGTTATCACAAGAAACCATGATACTCATGGGCAAACCGTGTACCACATCTAGATCCATGAGGTAGTTCTCGAACCATACAACCTCCTTAGCACCTCCGTTGGCTACATATTCGCTTCCATGGTAAAGTCCGCAATGCATCGCCGCTTGCACTCTACCGTGATACGGCCCACCTCCCAAGGTAAACACATAGTCCGAGGTAGACTTATTCTTATCACTTCCGCCTTGGAACCGAAGTCAGATAACCCAAAGGCATTAGACTATCTCGCATGGTAACCAGCCTATAATCTCGAGTCCTTTCGTGTACTTGAGTATATGCTTTATCGCAGCCTAATGTGCTTGTCTGTGGTTAGACCGATATCAGCTACTATGCTTATCGCACACAGATATCGGCCTCGTGCGTAGTATCGCATACACGAGGCTTCCTACGCGAAACGTAGGAACTTGTCTCATTTCCTCTATCTCCTTTGTACCATAGGTGATCGCCTTAGATAAAGGAACGCCATGTCCGAAAGGTAGCAACTTTCTCGCGGTCCGCATACTAAAACGAGTAATCACAAAGATCAATGTAAGACGCCCGAGATAAGCTCAATATTTTCCTCTCGCGATCTCGTGTAAACCTCGATCCCAAGAATGTACGCTCATCTCCTAAGTCTTTCATTTGAAATCGATCGGATAAACAACTTTACGCCCGATAACAACTTCACATTGTTGCCAAATAGAAGAATGTCATCTACGTAGCGCAAGAAATACCACATTATCGCCGACATCTAACCGACACACAACTTTCGCTAGGCGATCGGGTAAATCCATAGGACTTTACCACCGCCCAAACGTAAGTTCCATGATCTGCATCATTGTCTTCAGATCGTCACGCACGTCCATGGGTCGATTATTGCTCGCTCGCTCTCGACTAAACCAAGATTCACCCACGAACATAAATCGCCGGGTCGACGAACAACCCTCCCACTACGACGAGGTGCTATGACATAATGACAACGGTGGGTGCAAGAACTTGTGGTTCTCATCTTGCACAACATGTCGTAGGTACCACTCAGACGGCCAGATCTCCAATGAACTCGACCCACTTCAATTTCAAGTATCCGTGTCGATCCTCCCACTAGACTCGACATCTCGCACTCTTCGCCTAATCGGTGGTGGAATACGATCATCTTCTAATTCTGAAGAATGATTTCAATTTTGGACTTATGATTTTCATGTAGTCCTCTTCTAAGAATCGAGCATTAGTGCTAATAATGACCTTCTCGATCCTGTGACTATAGAATAAACCACCTTCGCTCCTCTAGATAGCCAATAAACAGCCTTGCGCCGGATCTAGCCTCCAACTTGTCGCCTTTTGTTCAAAGACACGTGCCGGATCGCCCATATCCTTATGTGGTTTAAACCGGCTTGCGCCCAAACCACAACTCGAAGCGGGTCTTTTCAACCGACTCGACGGTACTAGATTTAGCAAGTATGCCGCCGCCTCTAAGGCATACCCCGTAATCTAAATAGCAATGTAGCATAACTCATCATAGATCTAACCATTTCTAAAAGAGTCCTATTTCTTCGCCTCCGACACACCATTTTGTCAGTGGTGTGCTCGGTGAAGTGCGCCGATGTAATCCCACACTTCACTAGATAGTCCATAAACTCGTTATCGAGGTATTCGCCACCGCGATCGCATCGCAGTGACTTGACACTCTTACCTAGCTTCGCCTCCACATCCGCCTTTAAACTCTTTGAATTTCTCAAAGCATCTGACTTGCGCGAAGGTATATGTATCCGCACTCTTGAGTAATCACCAATGAAAGTGACAAAATACTGCATTCTCCACGAGCTTGTGGACATTGGTCCACACAGTCCGAATGGACTAACTCCAACATTTCGGGGCTCTATAACCCTTCGCTTGAAGCGGTCCGTCGACATCTTACCTTCTATACAGATTCGCAGATCGGGAACGAGTAACCGTGAGATTACCCAACGCCCATTCTTAGCCGCCTGATCCTATTTAGATTGATGTGACCTAATCTAAGATGCCAGAAAAGTAGTAGTCATCTTCATAAGAAAACTTTCTTTTAGGGTTTGATGAAGATGCAACATAGTTATAGGTATTATGTTTTGCGTAAATAGTATAAAGCTTAATTATATAAGGTGCCAACACGTATAACTTCGCCATTTCTTATGATAGAAACACCACTATCAAAAATAACGTAATATCCATGAGTAAATACTCAAACAAACAAGGTTCCACGAAAATCCGCACATATAAAACGCCTTTCAAAACTAAAACTGTTGTCCCAAAACATAAAGAAACATCTCCAACCGCAATGCCTTCACTTTCGCCGCTGTCTATGGAGATCGTTATCTCGCCATCAAACAGCCTCCCTTGTCCGCAGGAACCCCGCAAGCGTAACAAACATGATCATATGCCAGATCTACTACCCAAGAATGGGTAGAACAAGTCGCTAAACATGTTTCACATTAAAGCAAACGGCGACTTGAGCCTCGAGCATAGGGCACTTGGCCTTCCAATGCCCGCCTTGTCAAGCACTTGAAGCACTTGCCTTCTCCTTGGCTTCTTCAAGCCTCCGTGGCAACCATGTTCTGCTCCCATTACTCCCACTATTTCCTCGCCTTTACCACCTTTGGCACCCTTTTTCTATTTCCATTTTGCAACGGAAATTTTGGGCTCTTAGATGCTAGCAAGAGCATGTGCTCCTTTTCCCATAACCCTTCCGCAGAACGAGATCATTAAGCAACCGACTAAGTGTAAACCGGTCTTGCTCATGATCGCATTCACGCCGAAAGTTCTCAAAAGACTTGGGCAGGTATTGAGGATGATATCGACCTTGGCTTCGCCGCCAATACCTCCTCCCAACCGATCAAGACTATCCATGAGATGAGTCATGTGGAGACATGTTCATGGACTCAACTTCCTTCTTCCATCTTACACGCCAAGATCTCTCTCATTGTGTGGAAGTCGATCGTCCGATCCGATCGCCTAAACTTACTCTCGAGACTCGACCAAATATCGGGCCGCCTACCATCGATCGATGTCAGCACCGCAAGCCTTTGGACATCGAGTCATCATATAGCATTTAGCCATATTGTTTCGACTTATTCCAAAGTCCGCTGACTCTCGCCGCCATTAGTCGACGCGCCGAAGCGGCATCGGTTTAGGAGAGTGAGAACAAACATGTTCTTCAAATGATAAGAACATATTCCATGTTTCGCTTCCACTGATAAAATTGGACCGGATAACGGATTTTGTGCGAGCATATTGATAATCGCGAAGAGACATATCCAAACGATAATGTAAACACATAAGCATACGATCGATATAATTCGTAATAATAATATTGTAACCTTTGATAAAACAATATTAATTGAAACCTCCAATCGCCCAAGGAATCCCACATGCAAGCCACGCTGCGTGGATCGCCACACGAACCCCCACCGCACTAAAATATATCTTTTAGTCGCTTAATTTCAATCCATGTCAACTTATCCTTATGACAAATGAAATTAATGATTGACCTTACTAGACCACATCACTATCGCAAGAAGGACTTCATGGAAGTTGTACTTGAGGTGATGTCTACAATGACCACAATTTTAACAAAGAGAAGATGAATTTTAGAATTGGTATACTCACCTGACCATACCGCCCAATTCAAATTCTTTTGTTATCTCATTTTATATCTATCTCTAGAGAACTTATGAAAATCGCACATGCAAGCCACGCGTGGACGCCACACATGAAACTCCCACTTCTCAATAGATTTAAAATGTTTTATTTAGAAATCTCATCTAACAAACTTATGATAAACAAAGGTAAGCAAGCCAATGCTGTGGACGCCACTCACAAGCATGCCTCACTTTGTTTAGAGATCAAAAGGTGGAGGTCTTGACATTTTAATTTGAAAAATTAATTTGTCGGGTTGTTTGCTTAGTCTTTTATTCAAAAGGTTTGTCCATGCGCATCACGTAATCCTAGCATGCTTTTCTATAGAACTCAACATGTAAAACATGCTCGCAGTAATTCTAAAATATGCTTGATAAACGCGATAAACCTAGCATGCTTACTATGCGCATCCAATTACGTAAAACACTTAAAGGTTTGTCAACGTAATATAAACATACATAGCATGCTACCGCATAATTTAAACATCCACGACATGCATATGAACGATAAAATAAAATAAAACGCTCATCGCGCTCAATCGTGAAACCCGTGACAATTAAATCTAATCTATTACATAGATTTACAAAGTACAAGAATTAAACTTCGAAAACGGCCTCGCGGCACGGGCACGGACCGATTCAACAATTGGGCCTCGCGTGCACGGCACGGGCCGGAAAACTGAAAACGGGTCCGCCGTGGTCGCCCAAAGAGTGCCGGGTCGCTGTGGGCAGGCCAAAGCATGCCGCCCACCACAAGGCCGCCGCCCGCCTCGCCTCACAAGCCTGGTCGCTAACGCGACCGCGACCCATCGAGCACGCGGCGCTGCCACGCCCAAGCGCCGAACGCCCGCCGAGAGACATTGTCGCCAGCGCCATACCGCGATCGCGAGTCCGCCGCCAAGCGCCGGTTTTTGCTACGAACGCCGCCCCCATCGCCCGCTAGTCAGACGCCGCCGCAGCCTTCGCGGTAATCCTCGCGATCGCGAAGTTCGCCGCAGCGCCAGGATCCCGCGAGAACGCGCGCCCGTCGCCAGCCAGCCTCGCGATCGCCTCTAGCGATCGCGAGACTCGCCGCGAGAAACCACCCGTAAGTCTCGCCGAGAACCCCGCTTTTCCCGGCCGCTTGCTCTTCGCTCGCTCGCTCGCTCTTCTTTTACGCATAAGATTTACATAATAAAACTAATCTAACCAGTGATTTTCTCGCTGTGTAAAAACAAACCAACAAAACAAACGAGCCACGATGAACCACAAACCACAATTATAATAACGCACGTAATAATCAAACGTGAATTAATCCAACAGAGCCAAGATTCTCGATCCTGTGCTCGATACCAATTGTAGGAAAACATATGTTAACCCTCGCCCGAGGATCCATCTGGTGTTTAATTCACCATACATTGATTATAATCCTAGCATGCGCTATATAATTAAAAGCAACACGCTGGGGTTTTCTCGTGTTTACCTTCGATCCGCCGAGGCGGATCGAACGGGATGAACGGATCGAATGGTCGAGACTCGTGCTTCGACCTTCCGGATCAGATCCCGCCGCTCAATCTCCAACGCCGAGGAGGACGATCTATGGAGAATGCTACGAAAATCACCCAAAGCTCTCTCACAATTAAAACTCTCGAAAATTTTCCTCTCTACAATTAAGAGACGACCTAAAATTGTCTTTGTCTTTTTGTGAGTATTCTGTACATTATCTCATACCTTATATTTATAATGCACTACCTTAATCCTATATGGAATGTTACCATAATCCTATATGGAATATTACCATAATCCCATATGGAATATTACCATACACTTAGGATTATTTCCATACTCTTAGATTATTTCCATACTCAAGATTATTACCATAATCTTATATGGAAAGGATCTATGCATATTCCATAAATATAATTATATCCTTGTGGATAAAGAGAATAAAATCTCGCCATAGAGATATAGGACCCATTTTCTTGTTATGGTTCGACGGGCCACCTGTGGATCAATGTAAGAATAAAGACGGGCCTCAACAACAATTATCTATAGCTCACCCTGCAACATACCAATTTATAAACATTTGATCACGCCACCAGAGAAAGAATGCCGACTTACCCTTTATTATCAAGTTGAGTCGGCTTGCACTTAGACATTAATCCGCGATTTAAGATATCGAACGTCCATTAATCATTTATAGCAACCGATCGCTAAAACGACACAACTTATTTCTTAAGTAGTACCATCAACCCATTATTGTACTTCGAGCTGATCACAACCGCAGGTTTGGCATAACAAACCTTGAGCTCCTTGGGACGCCATCATCTTAACGGATACGGTGACTGACATGATATCAGCGTGATACAGCGCCACCACCCAGACGCGGAGAATTGGTTAGAACATATAACCTCACCATAACAAGTCAGTGATGGTCGCCAACTCATACCACCTAGTTTATCGAGGTTTAGATCATCGTAAGTCACCGAGATCTGGCCACGACGGCCGTAAAGAAGAACATCTCATCGCGATCTCACGCCGAGACGCATCAGATGCAGACAGCAACTGTCAAGTCACTTCATCTATACCGCAGCCCAAACCGACAACTCGCCCTGTCGCCCACCGTGAAACTTTATATCTCATTAGCTTGACCAATCATAGACTGCGATCTTCACACATCGTATGATCTAACTTATATATGAGATAAGGGACATGATATATGCAATCAAGTATTCAAATCGATAGGAGATTGTAATAGTGGTAACAGAAACATTGTATACAAGCTCAACCAAACCGCCAAAGATACAACCAACAAGACTCATGCCCCGCATGTATTTCTAAATGCGCGTGAAAAGTGGAGATGACAACGGAGATCAATGTCGAGCTAAGACCTTTTGTCATGTTTTTATGTTTGCCCCGGTTTATGTCTTCACACATAAACTCGCCTACTCTTTTACCGCCAACTCTTGTTATGATTTTGATGTATTATGATACATAGTTCGATGGGTTAGACATTTGATGACATGTTCAATTCACGCTAAAGATCATGGCATCGCTATTTAATCGATTTGTATCCAACTTTGGTCATTTGTTAATCACATGTCTAATGACTCGCCTTTCTTTAAAATGACAACTGCTTATATTTGCAGTCTCTTGAAATAGTTAGTCATTTCATTTCCTTCCGCCCATCATACTTCGATTAGTCAGTTAATACAAGTTTAGATAGGTCGGGGTGTGACAGTGACCGTGGAAGGAGGCCTCATTCCCGGGACACAACAATTGTTACAGATACAGTTATTATAAGAGAACTTAGACTGATCAGTCGAACTTTAAGATTCACAAAAAGAATTTAGTAAGCTTGGGCCTTTTACATTAAAATACCTTACGTTACTGTTGAGATGGTTTGACAATTATATATGTATCTTTCGGCATTGTGAACACTGAGTGCTTTTGTACTCAGCCCTGCATGTATTTCTAAATGTGCAGGTTGAGCAGTAATTGTTGGATTTGTATACTGGAAGCAGCTTTGGTCGAGCTTGATACAATGTTTCGTTACCACTATTACAATCTCCTATCTCAATTGTTTACTTGATTCCATATGTATGTCCCCTTATCTTATATATAAGTTATATCATACAAGGTGTTGTAGATCACGTAAGTTCCGTATGATTGGTCAAGCTTAATGAGATATAAAAGTATCACAACCGACAAATTTTGAGGACTAGTTCTCAAGATAGTCTGCTATAAATAATAAGTGACTCGACTTAGTTGCTTATCTATGCTAGTACGCCTCGACGTATTGATCGATCACGCGAGATGAGTTCTTCTATCCGACCGTCGTGAAGAATCTAGATCTCTGAGACTATACGCGATCTAAACCCCGATAAGGTATTAGGTGAGTATGAGTTGTCGACCATCACTTCGACTTGTTACAAGTAGGGTTACATGAGATAACCCAAGATTCTCTCGCATCTTGGTGGTGGCAAGTTTTGATGTCATGCTAGTTACCCGTGTCGAGTCACCGTATCCGCTAGGATGATGACATCCCTTAAGTAGCTCAAAGGTTTATTATACTAAACCCCGCAGTTGAGTTATCTCAAGTACAATAATAAGGTCGAGTGGTACTACTTATGAATTAAAGATATTAATTATTGTAAGCAATGTAATCAGAATAATTAATGGACGCGATATCTTAAATACGGGATTCGTTAAGTCTAAGTACGATCCCGACTCAACTTCGGAAATAAAGGGTAAGTCAAGATTTATTCTCTAGTGGCATGAATAAATGTTTATGAATTAATTTATGTTCGGGTCGAACATAAGATAATTAATTTATTTGAGGCTCATCTTTATTCCTTGCGCTGATCCTGGCCGGCCCATCCGCACCGGAGCTATGAGAAAATCGTCTACCTTCCCAAGAGTCCCATCGACTCTGCTTTGATCCTCTCTATCTTAAGTGATATTATTATATTGATTAGATATGCGTAATTCTATCTTGATAGATTTAGATCGCATTATAAATATAATGTGAGAAAAAATCAAACCCTAATCCTAATAGTGAAATTTTCAAATCCATACTTCTCAAGCTTGGAATTTTCAAAACTTTCAAGAAGGAAAGAGACGAATTTCTGCAAGACTCTCCATAGACCGTCCTCACTCGACATCGAGTTTAGGCAACGGACACACCCGTAAGATCAAAGCACGAGTCTTGATCCAATCTTGCCCGGCAAATTCGCAGTAAACACGAAAAACACCAACGTGTTGCAATTAATTATATAGGTGCATGCTAGGTATATAATCAATGTATGGTGAATTAAACATCCAAGATAGATCATCGAAAGTGGTTAAAATCGATTTCCTTCAAGAATGGGCGAAGGAGTGCCTAGCTGGCTTTTGTCGATATGTTAGATAAACTCTTGGGAAGATGCATGTCCTCATACATGTATCTTAATTTCATATTCACATGCACACTCATTTTTGTAGTTAGTCTAATGCTCGATCCTTCATAATTGAGCTAATGTATGAACTTATTGTGGTCTGATCCTTGTGACTGACCCTCCCCCCTCTTTTGTCTATGATTCATTTTGGATAATTCTCGTCCAAATCGGTTCATTCTAGCAACATCAACCCCCTTTCTATCCCCTCTTCTAATTTTCCCTCCCTAGTCGCGGTTTTCCCAGCTTGGCTATCCTTAGCAAAGTCTAGTCGTGACAGAATGGTATCAGAGCAGTTCGAACTGCTCTGAACCCATGAGTACCCAATTGTGTCTAGTTTGAGTACTAGAATAGTAAAGCTCAGCACTCCATCTCATCACGCTCAACGAGAAATGAAGGTATGAAAACATTCAACCTTGTGAAAAACGAATCGTTTGAAAGAATTAAATTAGTACATGTCTTTGGATGTACATGCTACTTAGAACGAGATTGAATTCACCCTCAAAACATAAAGCACTATAAGATTTCATGATCACCTCTATGAGAGAACGTAGAAACAAGAACATAAGAAAATCAGTTGTTCTTTTGAGTGATTGGCCATCATTTAATTATTTATGCTTCGGGTTTATCTAGGCTTTAGTGATTCAAATTGATTAATTGATTATTTGCAATGATTAAATATTCCAATTGAATTATACGGTTTGCTTTTGAGTGATTGGCCATCATTTAATTATTTATGCTTCGGGTGAGATCGAAAGATTAACACGTTGCATCTGTACAAATCAATTACGTTAGACTTTACCGGAAACGAGTGGTATAATATTTTATTTATCTGTGGAATTCTATAACTTAGGTTTGATCTATGGAGATGAAAGTCTAGTGTTTAAATTGAAGGTTAGAGGATTACATGAGTAGGTAAATTTCCTAAGCAAAGCATTAATTAATTAATCAAGGCGAAGAACCTAATGCCCTAGTTATCCTATATTCATGAATTAATCTTTTGCAACTGATATTGCCTATAGCTCTTTAGTTTGAGATCCTTCTATTGCTTTCATTTACAGTCTATTTTATTCCAGTACGACTTTCCAACCAAGTTTAGAATTTAGATTTATTGTTTTAGTCGTAACACGTCATAAGCCCCGCTAAGTCTTCCTCGAGATACAACTGGGTTGATCTTGCCATACTACATAGGTCTCAGACATTGTGAGAACCTAGAGGTGCAATTTAGGTTGAACAAATTTTGCGCGCTGTCGGAAGGCTTTAAGCATTGTGATTGTGTTATTTCTCCCCATTTTTCTTCTATTTTTCTTTATTTTATTTTTTATTTGGTTTCTTTTTCCCCGACGCGTAACTGTGTTTCTTGTCTGGTGATTGTTTATGCTAGATCGCCGAAGTCTCAAGAGAAAATTAGCACCGATATTTGATAACATTCATAGGGTGAGAGATTTGGATCTTTCGCACTGTAGAACAAAGCTCGTCGGAAATAAGATGAGTACATCGATATTTATGCACGAGAATTTTTAGACTAAATCTCGGGATAAAGAGTTTGTGCGTAAGGAAATGATAGCTAATGGAGGAGTTAATGATGAAGGGAACCCGAGAATGCGTGATTTTTCTCGATGATAAACGCGCTTTTTACTCGCTTATTATCGATATATTAAGATGATTCTAGATCGCCTTATGCTTATATAGTTGATTTAATGCTTTAGCTATTTTTGGAAGACACCGCTCGTTCCTCTTTGGTGTTTTGTAGGTTTTAAGATGATAATCAAGCACGGTTTAAGCACGAACCAAAGACGGAAAAGAAGTGGCCGCTAGCCCGGCCGCGAGCTCGGGCGGAAACATTCTGGAGTAAAACTAGCGACCGACCTAGCGACTGCTAGGCAAATCTAATGACCGCGAGCTTGCCCGTGAGATATTCTAAAAAAGCTTATGTCTGAAGACTAGCGACCGAGCTCGCGATCGCTAGCTCGACCGCCAGGAAAACCACACGACCGCGAACTTGTCCACAAGCTCATCGAAGAAACCTACTGACTCACAGCTAGCGATCGAGCAAGCGACCGCTAGCCCGACCGCTAGGTGCTGCGGCCTGGCGCGAATTAGGGTTTTAGACCATTGCCTATATGTACCCCTAGGCATGCATTGGCGCATCTCTCCACGTTTTTACTCAGTTTTTAGCATATTTTGTCTTTCTTTCATCCTAGCTTTGATTTTCGTTCATCTAGACTTTAGTTTATCGTTGTTCTGCGCTATATTAACGCTTTGTAATCGCTTTGGAGCAATTTGATCCGAAGGAATTCAGTTTTTCCCATTTTCCACTCGGGTTTGGATTCAAACCCAACCATTTTCTTCTGACACTACATTACGGGTTTTATCTATTTAATTCTTATTTCTATGGTTAATTCGTATTTTATTTTGATTTCTATGTCTAACTAAATTCATGTTCTAATCCTAGGGTTTGTATGATTTTATCCTAAGTGTGGTAATTCCTGCTATTTGCTATTTACCTTCCAGGCATTGATTTGTGATTCTCGGTGCTAAATATTATGTGTTAATTTCTGATCAATCTTGATGCATATCTAGTTGTCAGTTGAATACTTAACAGTTTTAATTGTCAATCGATCTTGAATGAACAATACGGATAAGCCTTGAGTCGTAGCTGAGATATGAACATTCGTAGGAAGCATATTATTTGTGATCTTTTTAGAGTTTCTAATTTTCACCTTGAGACGTAACAGTAATAGGGAAATTAGTAATCTACTGCCACAATTGTCGTAACTAAAATTATTGGTTACATATGTGATCTTCCATCTTGGCTGGATTAAAATTGGTTAATAGGAAGCAGGATAAACACATGCTGTGGGTAGGATTAATACATCCCTAGAGTTAGTCTTTTAGTCTAATTATCTCTTTGAGTTTTTATTATTATCTTTATTTGCTCGACTTTGAATTCAATATTCAAGTCCCAAAACCTTTCCAAAACCAAATTTGTCACTGATAATGATGAAGGATTATCGAGTTAGCTTCAGATTGCTACAATCTATGTGGATTCGATACTCAACTTACCTATCTACTTGCACGCCGTGTTAGAAAATAGTGTGATCAAATTTCGCGCCGCTGTCGGGATTGTTTAGATTGTATAGGAATAACTCGGGTTCCAAAGTGGCAGGTGACGAGGCGAGGTCAAGGCGGATGGTCGGCGGCAGGTGGGTCAGTGCCCCAGCAAGCACGCCGCTCTCTCATCATGGGCCGACCCGCCCGCCGCCCAAACTCGGATTTTCGCCCGACCCATTTTTTTCGACCCGTTCCGATTTTGACCCGATCCGCCCAATCCAATGATTCGCCCGCTTTTAAATTTTCGCCCAAATCCGCTTTTAACGATCCGTCCGTGCTCGCGTACGCGAGGTCTGCTGAGATTTTTGAAGATCTCAGACTTTGCAAATTTATGTAATAAATTAGGCGGAAGGTACAGTGATCCACAATGGGTCGCGATGAACTAATTTATTTTATTTTTATCGCTCAAAGCATGTCGTGGATGTTTAAACTATGCGTACATGCTATGTATGTTTAATTACGAGATAAACATATTATATGTTTTCGTGATTGGATGCACATAGTAAGCATGCTAGGTTTATCGCGCTTTTCAAGCATATTTTAGAATTCTCATGAGCATGTTTTACAAGTCGAGTTCTATAGAAAAGCATGCTAGATTACGTGATCTCGCATGGACAAACCTTTTGAAACAAAAGACTAAGAAGAAACCCGACATATTAATTTTAAAATTAAAATGTCAAGACCTACTCTTTTGATCTCTAAACAAAGTGATACGTGACCGTGAGTAAACGCCCACACGTGTGGCTTGCTTGCACTGCTTATCAAAAGTTTGTTAGATGAGATTTCTAAATAAAACATTTTAATCTATTGAGAAGTGGGAGTTTCATGTAAATGTCCACACGCTGGCTTGTATATGCGATTTTCATAAGTTCTCTAGAGATAGATTTAAAATGAGAAGACATAAGAATTTGATTGGAAGCGTATGGTCCTATTGAGTATGACAATTTAAGAATTCATTTTCATCGTTAAAATTGTGGTCATTGCTTAGACATCACCTCAAGTACAACTTCCCGCCAAGTCCCTTCGTGATAGTGATGTGGTCAGTAAGGTCCAATCATTAATTTCATTTGTCATAAGGATAAGTTGACATGGATTGAAATTAAACGACTAAAAGGTATATTTTAGTCTCGGTCGAGGATTCATGTAAACGCCCACACGCGTGGCTTGCATGTGGAATTCTCGGTGATTGGAGGTTTCAATTAATATTGTTTTATCAAAAGGTTACAATATTATTGTTACGAATTATGTGCGATCGTATGCTTATGTGTTTACATTATCTTTCGATATGTCTCTTACACCGATTATCAATACGCCGCACAAAATCCTCTATCCGTCTAAATTTTATCGAGTGGAAACGAAACATGGAATATGTTCTTATCGCTGAAGAACACATGTTTGTTCTCACTACTCCCAAACCCGATGCCCTTATCGACGATCGGCTAACGAGCAATGAGAGTCAAGTGCACTTTGCATAAGTCAAACAATACGGCCAAATGCTATATGATGACTACAATGTCCAAAGGCTTGCAACCGCAAAGATCGGCGATGGCGACGCGATCAAATATGGTCGAGTCTCGAGAGTAAGTTTGGGTAGTCGGATCGACGCCCGATTCCACACAATGAGAGAAATCTCATGCAGGATGGAAGAAGGAAGTTCGTCCATGAACATGTCTCCCACACGACTCATCTCATGGATAGTCTTGATCACTGGGAGGAGGTATTGACAATGGGCCAAGGTCGATATCATCCTCAACACACTGTCCAAGTCTTTTGAGAACTTTCGCATGAACGCGATCATGAGTAAGACCGAGTATACACTTAGTCAGTTGCTTAATGATCTCGTGGCCGCGGAAGGAGTCATGGGCAAATGTAATACCCCACATCCTTAAAGTATATTATGTCAGAATTATCAAAACATATTAAGGTTTTACGTTTAATTTAGATTATTAATCGAGCCAATAGAATTGTGTTTTATCGAAAACTTAATTGCTATACATATTTGATATTCGAGAAGCGAATCAAAGATTAATCAAGAAATATTAATACACCTGATTAATTATATCATGATATATGTCATATCATACCTTTCAAAATTCCCATCAACTTTTCCCTAAATCACTCTCACTTTTTACAACCCTCATCATCAAAGCACCATCAATGATACCTTCTTTTAGACCCTAGTCACTAGCATGTACTCAATGGGATATCTTTAAAACACCTTACAAACACTCTTCACATCCCATTTCAAAATAAATTTCATTCTTTTCTTATTGGGTCGGGCATCATAGGAGAATGAAGAGCATAGCTCTTGGTCACCTCTCAAAGGACACCCATCTCTCATTTCAACAACTTTCAGAATAGCAACAAAGTTTCTGATTCATAAGGCCCACACATAAACTCATATTTCAATTGTTATTTCTGCACATTCCTTCCTTATGTAAAGAATGATGAAATAAAATAGAAAACAAAACAACCAACATAAAGCCCTTCACCATTCATACGCATCAAACAATTAAGAAATAATAGAACCAATTAATATTACTCTCTGAACAAGATAGATACAAAAAAAGAGAGAATGAATTCTAAAGTACAGAGAAAGAACATATGCCAATTGAACCCATATTTATGTTTGGATTTCGAAATGAGTGATGAGTCGAGGTTGGGCATCGAGACGACGATGGCTCTGCTACTGGTCGTTCGGCTCAAATTTGAGAGATGGTGGCATTTGAACAATGTTGTCGGTGAAGGAGTTAGTGGTTGTTTGCTGCAGACCGTTCGGTCAGAAGGGAAAGGGCTCAACGGAGGTCCGTCTGACCATGGAAGTAAGGTAAAGATAATGGAGGCAACACTGGCCCGGAGGTCGCTCCTCTTGCTGCCATAAAAGAATCGACGACGGGTGACAACCCTGCTGTCGCGGCGGCAATGGCTCGTGGTGGCCTGTTCGTCGGAGTTGGACGAAAGCGATGGGATGTCGTGGTCAGCCGGAGGACCAGGCCGTGGTAGATCTCACCGTAAGTGGGGGTCGAGGACGCTGCGGGCCATTCAGCTAGAAAGAAGCAGCGGCGATATCGACCCTCGCCAGAGAATCATCCACCGGGAAATGAAAGAGAAATGGTGACCTCCGTCGACAATAAAACCTCATGGGACGGCGATGGCGGTGATGGAGACATCGCCGAGAGAGCAAGAGATAGAGATATGTCTTGTGTGTACAGTGAGAAGGTCGAAAGTAAGGTAGAGGCGTGAAGATAAAGGAAAAAGAGAAGGGGGAAAAGACGATTATCGCCTGAGATGGCGGTGACTTTAGCCGCGATGTCTCGTCGGAGTCGGAGATGAGAGAGAGGGCAGCGACATCCATAGAGGGAATGTTGTGTGAGTATATGTGCAAAAGAGTAACAAAAAGAGAGAGAGAAACAGGGAAGACGGCGGCGGTGGCTCGCCGGACTCCGGGCTCCGGCAGATGTACCGAGAAGGGGATAGGAGGCGGCGCCTCTGTGAGAGGCGAGAGAGAGAGAGGCAGAGAAAAGTGGGAAAATGATGAGAGGCTAGGGTTCCAAAGTTAATTTTTGTGTCACCATTAAGGGGTCAAATTTTGATAAAACAATCGACCAAAATCCGATAATAGTAATGAGTTTTAAATAATTTAAATCACCCAATTCTAATTCAAGTGGGTATAATTGGGCTGACTTTGTTTCAACCCGGAGAATTTAATTAAATTGTGTAATGGGCTGAAGCTTTAAACCTTGGGCCTAGATTAATTCAATTTCTTGGGCAACATCTTAATTAATAGTATGGGCTAGGAAAATGTAATATATCCAACTAATAGTAGCTTAATTAATGTAAGTTATGGGCTTAATAGTATGGATCCATTTATTTAATTCTGTTGGGCTGTTATTTTTGTTGTTTGGGTTCAAATTAATTAAGTTTGTGCTCTTAATTTAAACTAGAAGTGAGTATTTAATTAGATTATCAATTGGACTTAAATAACTAAGTCAAAAGTTATTAAATTAGATTTTCAAGTTCTAATGAATAAGATTAAGCGTAAGATGAGTTATTTTAAACTCATAAATTAAGCTATTGAGATAGCTTTCAATTATTGATTAATTACTTAATTTTGCCTAATTTCGATAGTTCATTAGCTATCGATTGAATCTTAATCGATCACCCTAAGGAGGCCTTATTAAATCTCTAAGTGATTAGGGAATGGACGAGAAAATCTAGCGATTAAGTAATATTTATAACGCTAGTCTAAACAGAGAATACAAAATTTCTAATAAAATCTTTAATAGAAGGAAATCACGAACTCCTTTCAGTAAGAATTATCCTTCGTTTTAGATGTCTTATTTATTATTTCTACGATAAAGGTCAAGCGAAGAAGTGATGATATAATAACGATGAGGAGTCTTTGGATTCATGAGTAAGCTTTGCAATCAGGTGGGCTCTCTTGAAACAAAAAGTATATGCATATCTATCTCAAAGCGCATGATTTACAAAAGCTTTATGAAATATTATTCCATGAAATGTTATTGACTGCCAAATGTTTACGTTTTGTTGTGATCCTATCTAAGATTGGTATATCCAATGTGGTATGTGAATGTGTTGGTCCACCAACGTTAAAAAAGGGTAACGATCGGATCCGACTTAGTTAAGGACTAACTCGGATTGTGTACACGTGTGACTGTGTGTTAAGGTTAGCTACCTCGACATGTCACGGTGACTATGTGTAGGTGGCCACCTTCATAGTGCGAGATTGAATGAACAAATGAATGATCAGATATGGAACAACGTGAATGAAATAGTCAGGCCTGACGATTTTGGAAAATGATAAAATGTTTGATAGGCATGAGTCTTTCAACTAAAATCCTCATGTGCTATTGTGGGCGCTCAATAACTTATAAAGAAAATGTTTTCGCAATGAGTCCACTTAGCCCCGCATCTCGCTTTTGATGTGTAGGTTGAGCATGGATTGATGATGAGTGCGACGTGGTGCAGAGTGGCAGGTGTTTTGTTGCTTTAATAGAAATGACTTCTAGATACTTTGGCATGTATCATCATATGCATGTCTACACGTTTATTGCTACTATCTCTGATATTTTTTTAGTGTCTTTTGATTACAACTGCTATTCATATCGTATTGAATTTGAGGTCGTACCTCGTTCCTTAAATTGCGTCCTGATTGGGCTATATTTGAACGTTAAACCTTTTGGGCAAGTCCTTCCGTGACTTGAGTTTGTATCGAAACAGCTTATTCCTTTCAGTCTATGCTTTTATTCGTATTTGAATGGTTAATCGTATTAGTTTAGTTATGTGTATATCCGCTGCATTGTCATACCAGTGGCGATCCGTTTAATCCGTACTTCCTTGAAAATTCTGGTCGTCACAAAGTGGTATCAGAGCCTTTGTTCGCTCTGAACCCTAGAAACCCTTTCCTTGAATCCTAAGTTGAAAGTTGAGTCTAGAAATTATTCGTGTTTGACTGTCACTGCACTGCACTCCATCATCGTCCTGCTCAACGAGGAAAAGTTAACTATCTCAACTAAAAGTCATTTTGAAATGATGGAAATATATGAAATGTGATATGGACTTACAATATTGCCTTGTTTGAAGGTTGAAATATATTGTGGAAAATGAAGAAATTGAAAAGTTATTTCAAAATGATTGGTCATTAGTTTGAAAGAAAATTGCAAACTTTATGGCCTTGGTAAGAGAGTAATATGAGGATACTTGATTATCGCACAATGTGTCTTGATTTGTGTTTACTCTTATATGCAAAGCATGCTAGAAGTAGGATGTAAATGAGTATGTTTCCCATGAGGACATAGACTCTTAAGACGCATGATCCCTTTGCGCTGAACTTAGTATGAGAACATAAGATATCCCCGATTGAACGAAATACTAAGGAAGAACGAGAACATAGAAATCTTAAGAATCACAATCCGAACGAATTCGAAGATGAGAACGCGACGAGTCTATGACGATGAAGCGATTACTTAACTGGAGGTTCCAACTGCTAAGAGTCCCAACCTCTCTATGCGAAGGAATTCTGAACACCATGCGTGTTGCCTATATCGTGGCGATGATGAAAAATCAAAGTATAACGTTAAAGAAGTATAAAAAGAAAGATCAAATTATAAGTACATTATGAGAACGAATATGATTGAATGTTATAGTGCGAATATAAATAAGGAATCAGAACCCAATAAGATAGGGTGAACACTTAGCCTTTACTCGATGCTAGACATCGAACGTTTGTTTTGTCCTAAGAGACCGTGCAGTCTCTTCCCAGAGGTCAAACCATGAAAGTAGTTTCATAAGAACTTAGAAATAGAAGATGGTTCGGACGGTCTTTACAACTAGGCGCCCATTTATCTTCTAAAGCCATACCCGAGGAGGTGGTAAGCTCTTACCGTTCCTACTAGATGTACCGAGTAGACGACATCGGCGAGTTCCTTGCTCATTTTGTACGTCATTGGGCAGCTGCATATGCCCGTGGTACGTCATATTATGACGGTGTGCTTCGACTGATCGCGAGACAGCCATCCAACTGGCAGGAATATACCTATGAGATATTGGTAAATTACATTTATCGACGCTGAGAGAGCTTCGATCTTGGGGCACACTAGCCTTTCTTGTGATACCCCGTCCTTTTTAAGCTTCTGTTTTGCATGGCACGCCGAGAAAAGGTCAAAGGTCTTTTATTTCGTGATGCGACGACGAAACCTCGTAGTGCTAGGAAGAGTGTCTTATGACGAATTCATAGACACTAAGTATGCAGTGTTCTCGACCACCCATGAAGGTTCGCACCGGAAGTTATCGAAAACCGACTTTTCATCGGTCTTTAAAAGCATATCTTGTTTATAGTCGTTGTGTCCGGTATTTTATTTCGTGTCCATGGGTACTAAGTTTGCTAAATTTGGAGTCCGCTTTGCAAAAGTTGTGTCGCTTATCGCTGAAAGGGTCGCTATGCAAGCAACAAGCACTCGCTTCCTATAAATAGGAGGCTAAGGCCTTCATTTTCAACGCTCATTTTCCTTCGCCTCTCTGTTTACGGACGAGCCGAGCAGCCTGTGCACGCCGCGAAGACCGGAGGAGTGGGGATCGAGCCGGGAGGCTCGCACGGGCGCCATTGCACGCCGCCGAGCCACCACCGCCGATCAACCTCCCCAGAGCCCCTGCTTATTTTTATCCTTTTCTTGTTTTGATTCCGCTTTTAGTAGATCGATAGCATAGAACTGGAATCTAAAGGACGGACGAGAAAACGGCCGAGGTCAAGCACTTAGCCGAACCTCCGCCGACCGCCGCCGCCGGAGTCTGTGGGTCACGATTTGGTGGCCACCGAGTCACCTTTTGGCTATGGGTCCTTTAGGTTTTGAGTTCCGGCTATGCATTCTACTAAAGTACCGATTCCTTTTTGCTTTTTCGCTTCGCATGTCGGATGTTTTCCGTCTGCTCGAGTTTTCTAAAGGAAGACATGCCCGGTTATCCATTTTCAACATAGTTTGTCATTCCATGTTCGCCGTTATGCATATTGCTTATGTTTCCATTTTCATGCATCGATTTTGGATGGTTTATCCTAGATCCGGCGATAGGCATCGATTTTGAAACTTCTTCACCGCTAAGATTTGAGTCAACTCGCATGCATGCATATTTTGAAAGTACCCTATTATAGGTCTTGATGCCCTCAATATATTTCCTTCCGCATCGAGTTGATTTGAAAACCCGAGAGTGCCAAATATGGGTTCGTAAAGTCGAAACCCTAGTTTTGCTACGATCTTCGCTTGATCACGATGTTGCTTTGCTTTGTGGGAAGTGACCCCAAAAGTTGTTCCTTCTGTTACTGTGTACCTACCAAGGCGATCGGTGAAGTCATCGGATCCGTAGATATCTCCCGGCCGACGCTGTCTGCTCAGTTGGGCTATATATGCTTATTTTGAAGTTATTTACTCGATATTTCAAAATAAAACATGTGCGACGAAATGTTTTGATGAAGTTACATCGCTTCTCCGATCCGAGATATGGTTCTATCATGGTTGTGTACGGATCTCTATTCGTGGGTTGATCACCATCTCGAGTATTGATCGAAGGGATAGACCCCAATACGTGGTTATGGTTCCGCGCGATAGACCCCTAAGTCCACACGGAAATGGTAATGAGGTGGTTATGGTTCGACGGGATTCAATCCGTTCACACCGAAGTTAGCCTACCGGATACGCCCGCATGGACCGATCGGATATGTTCCGGCCGAATGAATGAGATGTGACGGGTCAAGGATACGCCCGAGCCGTGGTTCTCGGTTCTATGATGGAAGTAACAAGAATAACGGATCGTGCATCGAAAATGAAAATCTATTTTGCTTACTTAGAAGTGGACTTACGCTTTAAAACCTTCTAAGGTAAGTGCTCAACACTGCATCATGATTCTTTTGATTTATGATAAAACCCACCGAGTGCGCTAGTACTCACCCCAAACTCTTTTTCAAATCTTTCACGATGGAGGAGGGTCGACGGGCGACGCCGAGGGGTGGAGTCATGGGGTTCTTCATGCTATGCTTCCACGATGTCAGGTTATATACGATTCGATGTTGATGTATTCTTGTCCCTTATTTGCTTTCCTCGATCGGGAACAAGATTTGCTATTATGTTATTATGTCAGTGAGTCTCAATATGAGCATGCTATGTGGTTGACCGGTTTTGTCAACAGGGTGTAATGCTATTTTGCTTTCTTGCATTATGTGTTATGAACCAAGATCATGTTCTTTGAGGTTATGATATCGATATTATTCTGTTGGTGGATTGTTTGCGCACCCCTCCCCTTCAGGATATGTCCTAGTTATAGAGGAGATGCTGCCCGATTTCATGGTCACATCTTCTTATCGTGTATGTTATATGTATTCCCCTTCTTCCCCGCTTAACCCCACCTCTAATCACACCCCGCATCCGTGCCTTCCCTCGGGAATTGGGGCGTGACAACATGGTATCGTAGCAATGGTTCTCGGTTTTGACCTCTAGCTTTGTTATCCGATATCAAAGCGCTTTGTTTGCTTTATATCTTGACGTTTCGAAATAGAGTTTTTAGAACTTGTTCTTCTAAACTGCTCATCGTGCATGCCTACCCTCAACTCACCGTCACCCACCTCCTTTCAAAAAGGGACGAGGTATGTGTTTATTTGTTGATGCTTTATGTGGCTATGTGAGCTTGATATGATTCGTTTCATGCGCTTGGCATGGTAAAAGTTTACGGATGTAAACGTGATGTGGATGTTGAGCGAGATGGATGTGGTATGGTTGGGTGTTGATGTGGATGTGGAAATGATTTGTCGATGGGATGGAAAGGCCCGTGTGGTCGTGATATGAAACCATTAGTGTGGTATGATATGATATGTGATTGATGTGATCACGTATAGTTGATGTAAGTCTATGTGTTTACATAGCAATGCGTTGTTGATTGAAAATCTTGTTTATTTTGATAAACGAGTGCTTGTAAGTGAATCATGTAATTGTTTACGTGATTATTGTTATGAATATCGATATTGATATTGATATGTGTTGAAATGAACATGTGTTTGAGACATGATTACCCAGATGACTGGGACAGAAAAAGGGAACGTGAATATTTGTTGTTATTTTGATAAACTAACATGTAGGTTTATAGATATTCAAAGGCCTGCATAATGTTGGTTAAGATCTCACAGATGGATGAGCATATCCAGAATTCGTGGAATGTACCAGAATGTCCATGAGCCGCTGGGAGTATTTCTCGGGAGATTTGTCGGATTATGGAGAAAGATCCGAGATAGTGGGAAAATATCCGAGTACGAGGCTTACTATCGGATGACAGAGAGGCTGCCGACAGGTTGGAAACCGTGGGCGAGAAGGTAAGGGTACGTGATGTTCGGGACGGGATCCTATCACCGTGCACCTTACCTTGATTTTACCGAGTTCGCCGCCGAGTATGGAGACAAGTGGACCGATCATCGAGGCGCACGTGATAGCGGGCATGTTCGAGGACCGATCCGCATCGATGATAGGATGATGTTCCCAAGAGCCTTTGGGAGAGCAAACCATCGCCGATTTATCACCAAGGCATCAGATACACCGGCCACTACACCTCCATCGACGATCCTTACCTTCCAAGAACCCGTAACGATTTTGAGGCAGGAACCTCCCGGGCGAGAGAGATTGTCCATCCGACAGTGGCAGGGAAGAAGCCCAGAATCAGATCTTTATGCCACCGAACTATATCAGGTTGGCATCCAGGGAAGGAGACTCTGAGGAGGAGGAAGACCCGGAGGAGGATGAGGAGGACGGTGAGGACTCGAGAGACCCAAAGGATCCAGAGATAGCCGACGACTCACGAGGTCGGGCATGTTAAGGAAGGGCAAGCGCCAGAGACAGTGGACTCAGCACGCTTTCACCCGATACTGTGCAATCGAGCACGCCTTGATGGGATCATACCCACGAGAGGCTTGCTTTCATGCGTGGTCGCTCAAACAAGCACCGAATTCAAGCCCGATAGGCGGAAAGAGAGGATGAGGAGGCGTAATGGAACCGCTGGGACGAACGGAGAGTAGTGGATGACAGGGAGGTAGATCTAGGTAGTCGGTGTGTACAAAGTGACAATGCAGAAGTCTCGCTAGAAGCATGGACAGCGGCATCTTTTGGCAAGAACCGAGTCGATTCTTTTGCTCATATCCACCTTTTGATCGACATACCTTGAATTCAGATTTTGACAGCCCTTCATGGACACCGAATATTACCGATACTAACGCCGCCTATGACGATGGATGTTTATGTTTGATGCTTATATGTGATATGAGCTATGCCATGATGATACATGATCTATGTGATGTGTGATGATAATGTTATGTGAAATGCATAACGATGATATGTTGACAGGATTGCATGATTATATGTGATCGTGTGTGATATGTGATATATGTGATGATATATGTTATACGATGATACCATGTTATCTATGCGAAAGCGTTTCTAATGTTTCAAACGTCGGTACAGAATGCCAAGAACAAGGAACCAGAGAAATAATAACGTGGAAGAAGCCCTAGAACCACCTTTGGTTCAGCGGCATGCGATCGAGAGTTTTCACAGGCAGAATCCCCCTACGTTCGACGGTCTCGGCGAACCGATCGACGCTGAGAACTGGATATGATCCACCGAAGGATATTCGAATACATCGGTGCGAAGAAGCGTAAAAGCCGAATTGCGCGATCTTTCGCCCAACCGACGAGGCTGATTGTGGGAACTCCGTGAGGAGGACCCCAACACCGTGACAAGGGGGAAGGTATACGGGAAGATTTTAAGGAAGAACTCATGGAAAGTATGTGCTCGGCGCCTACAGGTGCGTAGAAGGCAAACGAAGTTCGAATCTTCGCCAAGGGAGAAGGACGGTCATCGAGTACGATCGCCATTCAATCGTCTGTCAGGTTATGCTACGCACTGGTCGGACCGAGGTCGCCAGGCGCATGTGTTCGTGAGAGGACTCACCCGAGATCGAATTTCGCCGTCACCGTGGAGATCTCGACGATGCGCAGCCCTCGAACTGGCGCAAACATTGAGTCAATGTTGCCCCAGAAAGAACGATGCCACCCGACAGCCAAATGGACTGGAGGAAGAGGTAAGAGGAAATGGAAGATCGAGGAAAGGCAATCAGTGTTCCAAGGAACCAGAGCGGTCCAAAGATTCCAAGGAACCGAGCATTCAAGAGAGAGAAAGGCAACCTTGGGAAGGAATTTCCAACCCATGCGGCGGGGGGGCAGTGTGGAAAACCTTGGTGCCGTAAATGCCAAAGGAATCATTTCGGCGAGTGTAAGCAAGGTAGCACCGAAGTGCTATCATTGTAAGAAGTCCGACATTACGCCGAGATTGTCCGTTAGGAGGGCTGAGAATGCAGCCGCCAAGAAGGCAAAGATCCAGCTCCGCAGAGGCGTAATCAGTTCACCGAGGACAAACAATGTAACAGAGATCACCCTAGGCCAGAAACCAAAGGCCACCGCAACAAGCAAGGGTGTACACCTTAAATCGCCAGCAGTGCTCAAGCTCCTGTAAATCTTGCGGTATAATCCATATGAGTGATATACCCGCCGCTTTGTTTGACACTGTGAGCCTCACATTCTTTCGCTTCGAGAATCGCGTGTGAGAGGTTGGGTTAGGTACCCAAGAAATCACAGAGTACCCTGAAATTAGCATCCCATCGTGGAAGTGCTAAAGGCAAAAGAGATTTGCCGTAACCGTGAGGAAGAAATCTGAGCGTAAGGTCTTTGTCAATTTGCATGTCATCTAATGGAAGATTTCGATGTCATCTTTGGCATGGATTGGTTGAAAAGCACAGGCAACTATACGCTGTCTCGAGAGAAAGTTGCTTTTCGAACAGCCGAGGAGTGGAAGTTTGTTTCCACGGCATAAGGATGGGTCGATGAGAAGAGATCGTGAGCGCGCAGCGAGGGGACGAATTCCTGGAGAAGATGCGTTTGAAAGCGAGGCTAGAAGATAGCAAGGGTTTCACAGAAGCGAAAGACAACGCGTTATTATTCCGAGGAAGGTTATGTGTGCCACTCAATAGGGAATTGAGAGATAAAATCATGAGTGAAGTTCATGAGACACCATATACTGACTCATCCGTAGAAGCACCAAAATGTACGAGACCTTAAGAGGAACTTTTGGTGGGAAGGGATGAAAGAGGATGTAGCCGCTTAGGAACGTTGTTCGCTTGTCGCCAGTGAAAGTCGTACACCAATGCCCGCAGTTTGTTGCAACCACTACCAATCCCGCAGTGGAAATGGATCGATCGGTATGGATTTCGTGGTGAGTTTTCCAAGGTCGCGAGGAAACACCGCTATATGGGTTGTCGCCGATAGATCGACGAAGTCACCATTTCTACCGATTCGGACGACGACGGGTTAGATAAGCTTGCTCGCCTTTTACGCCGAGAAATCGACGTTACATGGTGTGCCGTATCGACATGCCGATCGCGACCCGAGGTTCACGCCAAGGTTTTGGAGGAGTCTCAGGAAGCAATGGGGACCAAGTCAATCTTAGTACAAAGATTCCATCCTCAAACGGACGGTCACCTGGAAAGAACGATTCAGGTTTTGGAAGACATGTCGCGAGCAATGTACGATGTATGAGGGAATTGGGAAGAGATACTACCTTTGGTGGAGTTTGCCTATAACAACAGCTATCGTGCCACCATAGGAATGGCTCCCTATGAAGCGTTAGTACGGAAGGAAGTGTTGATCGCCACTTTATCGGGACGGTGGACGAGAGAAAGATGTTAGACCGTAGATGGTTCAGCAGACGGTCGAGGTTATCAATCGATCGCGAAGGATAAAGGAAGCTCAGATGTGCGTAAGTCCCATGCGGACAAGCGCCGACGGATCTTCGCCCATGATCGGAGATCGCTTTCCTGGGCGTTTCCGACGAGGGAGTCGCTCGCTTGGGAAACGAGGTGTTACGATCGAGGTTCGCTGGCCCTTCAAGTTCTCGAGATGATAGGCCCGCTGCTATAGGTTAGCTTTGCCACCTAGCATCGGAGATATGCACGACGTGTTTCACGCTTCTCGCCTGAGAAAGTACGTGTTCGATCCAAAACACGTGATCAAGCATGACCAAGTGGTTCTTGCTCGATCCGAGTTACGAGGAGAGACCAAGGCTATCTTGGAACGAGAAGTCAAGGAGTTGAGGAACAAGCGATTCCGCTGGTGAAAGTGTTGTGGAATCACCACGGAGAGGAGGAAGTTACGCGGAGTTGGAAGACAAGTTCGTGGCTCAAGACTCGAGTTTTTTTCTCCACATGTTTGAAATTTCGGGATGAAATTTTTCTAATGAGGAGGGACGTGATACCCGTCCTTTTAAGCTTCGCTTTGCATGGCACGCTTTTCGAGAAAAGGTCAAGGTTGACTTTTGTTTCGTGATGCGACCGTCACGAAACCTCGTGCTGAAGAGTGTCTTATGACGAATTAATAAACACTAAGTATGCAGTTTTTCGACCACCCATGAAGGTTTTGCACTGGAAGTTATCGAAAAATCGGATTTTTCATCGGTCTTTAAAAGCATATCTTGTTTATAGTCGTTGTGTCCGTATTTTATATCGTGTCCATGGGTACTAAGTTTGCTAAATTTGGAGTCCGTTTGCAAAAGTTAAGCCGCTATGCTGAAAAGGGTCGCTATGCAAGCAATCGCACGCCTCGCTTCCTATAAATAGGAGGCTAGGGCCTTCATTTTCAACGCTCATTTTCCTTCGCCTCCGTGTTTACGGACGAGCCGAGCAGCTCTGTGCACGCCGCGAAAGCGCCGAGGAGTGGGATCGAGCCGGGAGGCTCGCCGACGGCGCCATTCATACCGCCGAGCCACCACCGCCGATCAACCTCCCCGGCAGCCCTGCTTTTCTATTTTTGTCCTTTTCTTATTTTGATTCCGCTTTTAGTAGATCGATAGCATAGAAATCGGGAATCTAAAGGGACGGATCGGGAAAACGGCCGAGGCCGCCAATTTAGCCGAACCTCCGCCGAATCGCCGCCGCCGAGTCGTGGTCGCCGATTTGGCCACCGAGCCACCTTTTGCTACGGGTCCTTTAGGTTTTAAGTTTCGGCTATGCATTCTACTAAAGTACCGATTCCGCTTTTCGCTTTTTCGCTTCGCATGTCGGGATGTTTTCCGTTGCTTCGAGTTTTCTAAAGGAAGACATGCCCAAGTTATCCATTTTCAACATAGTTTGTCATTCCATGTTCGCCGTTATGCATATTGCTTATGTTTCTATTTTCATGCATCGATTTTGGATGGTTTATCCAGATCCGGCGATAGCATCGATTTTTGAAACTTCTTCACGCTAAGATTTGAGTCAACTTGCATGCATGCATATTTTGAAAGTACCCTATTATAGGTCTTGATGCCTGAATATATTTCCTTCGCATCGAGTTGATTTGAAAACCGGAGAGTGCCAAATATGGGTTCGTAAAGTCGAAAACCCTAGTTTTGCTACGATCTTCGCTTGATCACGATGTTGCTTTGCTTTGTGGGAAGTGACCCCAAAAGTTGTTCCTTCTGTTACTGTGTACCTACCAAAGGATCGGTGAAGTCATCGGATCCGTAGATATCTCCCGATTGACATTTTCGTCTGTTCATGTTGGGTTATATATGCTTATTTTGAGTTATTTACTCTGATATTTCAAAATAAAACATGTGCGCCGTAAAATGTTTTGATGAAGTTATTACTATTCTCTGATCCGAGATATGGTTCTATCATGGTTGTGCACGGATCTCTATTCGGTGGGTTGATCACCATCTTGAGTATTGATTGTAAGGGGATAGACCCAGAATACGTGGTTATGGTTCGAGGGATAGACCCCTAAGTCCACACGGAAATGGTAATGAGGTGGTTATGGTTCGACGGGATTTGACCCAAGTCCACACCGAGTTAGCCGGCCGGATACGCCCGCATGGGTCGACCGGATATGTTCCGGCCGAATGAATGAGATGTGATGGTCAAGGGATACATTCCGAGCCGTGGTTCTTGGTTCTATGATGGGAGTAACAAGAATAACGGATCGTATCAAAAATGAAAATCTATTTTGCTTACTTAGAAGTGGACTTACGCTTTAAAACCTTCTAAGGTAAGTGCTCGAACACGGCATCATGATTCTTTTGATTTATGATAAAACCCCACTGAAAGCGCTAGTACTCACCCCAAACTCTTTTTCAAATCTTTTCACGTATGGAGGAGGGCTCGGACGGGTGACGCCGAGGGTGGAGCATGCGGGTTCTTCATGCTATGCTTCCGCGATGTTGTGTTATATATGATTCGATGTTGATGTATTCTTGTCCCTTATTTGCTTTCTAATCGGGAACAAGATTTGCTATTTTTTTATTATGCCGTGAGTCTCGATATGAGCATGCTATGTGGTTGACCGTCTAGTCAATGTGGTGTAATGCCATTTTGCTTTCTTGCATTACATGTTATGAACCAAGATCATGTTCTTTGAGGTTATGATATCGATATTATTCTGTTGGTGGATTGTTTGCGCACCTCTCCCCTTCAGGATATGTCCTAGTTATAGAGGAGATGCCGCCCGATTTCATGGTCACATCTTCTTATCGTATGTTATATGTATTCCCCTTCTTTCCCGCTTAAACCCCCACCCCTAATCACACCCCGGCATCCGTGCCTTCCTTCGGGAATTGGGGCGTGACATTGCTGCTGCTCCGTTTCCAGATGTTGCTTCCGATGAGATCACGACTGATATCCGTCGAGACGTGACTTCTATGGAATAAGCTAGGGTCATTAGATTCTGAGAGCCCGTGGCTCCCACATTCGATGATGAGGTCGAAGAGGATGAGGATTCAGAGGAGGACCCAGAGGAGGATCCTGAGGAGGACCTACCTACTGACGATGAGATAGAAGGAGTAGACAGTACCCACATTCCCAGTTCTGACTCCGACACGATGAGCCATGTCTACACCCCGGGCGATTATGGATCTAGTTATTATGATAAGATAATGTTTGTCTATATACCCTTGTATATCTTTTGATGCATGCAGAAATGATGAGTCGTTCCGACATGAACCCTTATTCAGATGACCACAGTAGCGTTTAGATTTTTGTATGCACCGTGACTACACTGAGTGATGCTGAATTAAATTTTGGAGCATCATACTCCATACTTGGTCTTTTGTATATCTTAAAAGCGATAATGAAAGTTCTCGTAGAGACATTTGATGTGATATGATGATAGCTCCCCGAGAGCCAGATACTATCAGAATAACTAGTAAGTGATTATTAAAGTTTCTACCTTTATCATATGACAAGTTGAGGCCAAGGTATAGTTTCTAATAGTTAGTTTGCAATGCATTAATTATGCTATAAAAGGTTTTAATCTTAACAACTTATCTAGTAGTCTGAAGGACTCTAGAATGACGGGGAGAACAGAGCCAGAATGTAAAAAGGCTAGAATATAGTCGCAAGTTCAGTAAAGTTTACTCATATCCCCACAAGGGCCAAGGATCTTTATATTCAAAACTGTATATCCATGTGATTGTGATGGGCCTGATCAACCCATATGATCAAGAAGATCTCAATAGTCGTCTTTTGGGTTTTTACACCCCTATGTCTCCGTCTTTGTTCAAAGGCCAGTTGAGGTTCGACAATGAGTTAATTATTCAACTCTTTAGTCAGTTTATTTCTACCCTATGGTCAAATCATTTCGACCTTATGGTCAGTCTGTTGCAACTTTGTTTAGTCGATCGTTTAGGATTCAAACATTTGCGACTACAAGCTGTCATAGTAGATTTGTCTTCATCAAAAAAAAAAATGGACGAGGAAATACTTTTAGAACAACTCTATTGGGAGTATAAATGAATAGAGTGATATGAAGTTCTTTGTTCTATTAAGATTTAGATTCCTAATGATCTACATTTAAGATGGTTGAACCGCTCTTAAAATCCTATAAGTATGTGAGACGTGTACAGGAAAAATAAGGGACATGATGCTCATTTCCACGGTACGGAAAAGACTGTGAGATTCTAATTAGTAGATATCTTGTTTCCAAAAACGACCTTAACACTAAGCGGAAAACGATTTCAAAGCTAGACCACCGGCTTTAACATTGTTAATAGATCAGAGATGCTCAGGTTATGATTATCTTGACGAACTTAGTGATTTGATAGAGTGTGGAGTAGGTATCTCCAAAGTCGAGAACAATGTTAAGGCACCGCGTTTATGACATAAATGAGAGTTTGTAAATGCCTTGATCTAGTACAAGCTATACCATTTCTTAATGCTAGCGTGTCATTTAATGACGATAATGATTTGGACTCAAGACGACTCGAGAAGGACGATTTGTATTTAACCCTACATTTGGTTAAAGTATAAATACAAGAAGTTAAGGATACTTTAAGGCTGCTATGTTGTCCAATTGTGAGATGACCGCAAATAGAAGAGAAATTTCGTGAGCAACACTCGCTTATCCTTGATAAGGTTGAGTGATCCACAATGAGTTTTAAGACATTTCATTCTTTCAAATAAATCTTAGTTTTATGAGTTGCACGTACATTGAGAACATGTCTTATGTTAATTTACATAGCGGTCCAGGTCGGCTTTTGGTAAGTTGATTGACATGAATCTTCTAGATAAGCAATGCTAGAGAAGTTCTCCCGTAAAAGAATTTGAAGGAAAAGTAGACAAAAGATTGTGCTACCTAGATTTAATATATATATATATATAGAGAGAGAGAGAGAAAGAATTGGAATTGTCATCTCTGACATAACAGATTGATTAGTCAGTCGTTATATACGTCCTACAAGAATAGAAATAGAGAGTTGTAAGGACGACGAATTTCCATCAAGACCTCTAGAGATTGACATACCCCTAAGTAAGCCTTTTAACTTGGACTTATGCTGAAACGCTGAGTCAATGCTACGGTAATAACAACCTAAGCAGGTGACAGTAGTGCTGACATTCATTCAAACCTTAACGTAAGTGGAACAACCAAAAGTACTATAGTCAGCACTACAACATGTTTCAAAGAGACATCAGATGATGCTACGAGGATGACGAGAGAAGTAATTTTTCCAGATGAAAATACCGAGAAAATAAAAGAGCATATACGATATTGAATTGGGGATATCCTTAGAGGAAACTTTGCACTCCGCAACACAAAAAAAAAAAGTGTGTTGCATGATAGAGCAATTCCCTACATAGACAAGTGCTTCCTTAAAATTTAGCATACATTTAAGAACTTCACATATTTCTAAGTTTTGGACGTACGGACTTAGAATTAAACCGAGAAGACGAGAAATTGATACAGTTCCATGAAAAGTTTTAAATATTTTCTTAAGGATGGACTAATTAATGTCCAATCATGTGATAATCCTTATCACTAGGAAATATTTCTCCCCAACCCTAGAAGGAAGAAAACGAGAATCTATTGCAAGAGATGTATAAAGAAGTTACTAATCTTAGACGTCAGGGAGTATAAGGTATCAGTGAAATTTTACTATTGGGTGTAGTTTGAAGACTTACCACCGAACGAGTTAGTAGAATTATGCGAGACCTAGAATCCAAAGCAGGTCCAGTGACCAAGGCACTTAGCTTTACTCAAGCTGAATGATATCACATTGAAGATGTGCATAGAGGACGTGGAATTAAGTGAGAAGATTATTAGAACATGTATCCTTAGCCAAGGATAAATTTTAAGCTGAAACAAATAAGATAAAGTTATGTGTGTTCTCAGATAACGATATATGATCATGGTACCATCAATAAGATATAGGAGATGAGATGCTCCAGACTGCTTTTAGCACACTAAAGTAATAACAAAAGTTGTTGGAGCATACAAAAAACTCCAGCAGTCAGTCAAGAATTGGTAAATCGAATTTTCACCATATTAAGACAATCTTGGGTTAATACTATAGATTATATCATTTTCTATTCCAAGTATGACAAGGAGTATTAAGAATAGCTGAGAAACATCTCGAAAACGTTAAGATTTTTTTTTAGACTAAGTAATTTAACACCAGATTCAATCATTGCAAAATTGTAGCTAAGCAAATAATGTTTCTTAGTCATATAGTATCGTCATATGAAGTTGGAAACATATACCACGAGGGTGAAGTAGTCTAAATTTAGAATTTTAAATTATCGTTATGGAAATGGAAATTTCACGGGTTTAGTAGGACGTCATCGGTGAAACATTATCAGATTCTTAAAGATAGTGAGACCTATGATATCACTATACCTAGAGAAAATTTGGTATACATGTACCAATGGTTGAGAAATGAATTACTTAGAACTCAAGCTAAGATTAGCAATAAAATGAATTCTAACCTTTTTATAAGGAAAATAAGGTTTATAGTTTTATCTGCGTCAAGAATAAGATTTAGATGTTTTCTGATAGAAAATCAAAAATGATAGTGTATCCATCTTGACAGTTTAAAACCGCACGAGTTGAACTACTACTTATGATATAAGGTCAACTGCGGTGGTTCATGTCTTCAAACCTCAAAGATACCACCTATCAGAAAGTAAAATATAAAATATTGATATGTAGAGATTAGAAATATGTTTAAGTGGATGATTTTAGACAAGGGAAATAGATCGATTAACTAAGTAAACACATCGATTACCAATCGGGATGATTGCCGATTGAAGAATTCAAGAAGGATCTCAATATGAGGCAGATGAGATGGCTCGAGCTGGTAAAAGGATTATGATTGTGGTATATACTATCACCCGGGAAAAGCTAACGCAACAACGGATGCTTTGAGTCGTAAAACTAATTCCAAATCAGAATTTCTCCTTATTCAATAAGAGCAACTCATGATGGAGTTCCAAATTAGGAATTTGGAAGTCGTACAACCACCAAGGTCAGTTGAAGGAATTGTTGCCACGATGGTAGCAACGCCTGACTTGAGGGAAAGAATCATAAGCACACAAAGACAAGAGGAAATTTTAGAGAAGATTCGCTTGAAAATAAGAACATGTAGACCAGAAATTACCATGAGGCACCAGATAACGCCATCATGTTTGAAAATTGTATAAAAAAAATGAAGGATTCATAACTGAGATCATGAGTGAAGCTCATGAAACACCTTACACCGGCCATCCAGGAAGCACATATATGTATCAATAAAAAAAAATGGTGGGACGGTATGAATAGAGATGTACCTGTATTTGTTGAGAGATGTTTAGCATGCCAACAAGTAAAAGCTTTACACCAACGACCCTATGGGAAGTTGCAGCCTCTAGAAATTTTAGAGTGGAAATGAGAACACATTGCAATGGACTTTGTGACGAGTCTACCCAAGTCGAAAAGAGATAACACTGCCATTTGGGTGGTGATAGATCGACTCATAAAATGTGCTCGTTTTATACCAATTCCAACAACTTACGGATAAAACAAGTTAACCCAATTGCACATTCGTGAAACCATACGCCTGCACGATGTACCCATGTCAATCACATCAGACCGAGATTCAAAGTTTACATCCAAATTCTGGATGACATTACAAAAGAGCTAAGCACGAGGTTAAACTTCGGTACCACCTTTCGCCTATAGGACTGATTGATAATCAGATAGGACGATTCAGACTCTGGAGGAGGATATGTTGAGAACAGTCATGCTCAATAGAGATGGAAACTGGAAAACAGTATTACCACTGATTCGAATTTACCTACAATATTAGTTATCAAGCGACCATCGATATGGCGTCGTATGCGACATTGTATGAGAAGAAATGTAGATCACCACGTTACTGGATAAAGTAGGTGAGAAAAATTGTAGAACCAGATACGATAAGTGAGATGATCAAAATTATCCAATAGATTAGAGAAAGAATCAAAGAGGCACAAGATAGGCAAAATTCTTACGCGGATACATGATTCGAACTACATTTTTTTAAGTAGGAGACATAGTATTCCTAAAAGTATCACTCTCTAAGGGGATAATCAGATTTAGTGTTAAGGGTAAACTAAGACCTTGTTTTGTAGGACCTTACGAGATTTTAGAAAAGATAAGTCCAGAAGTTTATAAATTGGTATCACTTTCAAGAGTTGTAAACATCCACAACGTTTTTCATATAACACAACTTCGAAAATATGTGTTTGATCCAAAAAACGTGATTCACCAAAATGAGATGATCCTCAACTTAGACCTAAGTTACGAAGACAAAATCAAGCCATTTTAGATCAAAAGTACAACAGCTTAGAAACAAATCAATTACATCAAGAAAGTTTTGTGGAGATATCATGGTCAAAAGGAAGCTATGTAGGAACTCAAGACCAAAATGAATGAAAATATCCAAAATTGTTTAATTATGAATACAAATTTCGGACTAAATTTTCTTAAGGGATAGAATGTAATACCCCACATCTTTAAAGTATATTATGTCGTAATTATCAAAACCTATTAAGGTTTTACGCTTAATTTAGATTATTAATCGAGCCAATAGAATTGTGTTTTATCGAATACTTAATTGCTATACATATTTGATATTCGAGAAGCGAATCAAAGATTAATCAAGAAATATTAATACACCGGATTAATTATATCATGATATATGTCATATCATACCTTTCAAAATTTCCATCAACTTTTCCCTAAATCACTCTCAGTTTTTACAACCCTCATCATCAAAGCACCATCAATGATACCTTCTTTTAGACCCTAGTCACTAGCATGTACTAAATGGGATATCTGTAAAACACCTTACAAACACACTTCACATCCCATTTCAAAATAAATTTCATTCTTTTCTTATTGGGTCGGGCATCATAGGAGAAAGAAGAGCAGAGCTCTTGGTCACCTCTCAAAGGACACCCATCTCTCATTTCAACAACTTTCAGAACAGCAACAAAGTTTCTGATTCATAAGGTCCACACATAAACTCATATTTCAATTGTTATTTCTCCACATTCCTTCCTTATGTAAAGACTGATGAAATAAAATAGAAAACACAACAACCAACATAAAGCACTTCACCATTCATACGCATCAAACGATTAAGAAATAATAGAACCAATTAATATTACTCTCTGAACAAGATAGATACAAAAAAGAGAGAGAATGAATTCTAAAGTACAGAGAAAGAACATATGCCAATTGAACCCATATTTATGTTTGGATTTCGAAATGAGTGATGAGTCGAGGCTAGGCATCGAGACGACGATGGCTCTGCTACTGGTCGTTCGGCTCAAATTTGAGAGATGGTGGCATCTGAACAATGTTGTCGGTGACGACGTTAGTGGTTGTTTGTCGCACCGCTCGGTCGGGCGGAAAGGGCTCAACGGAGGTCCGTCCGACCATGGAAGTAAGGTAAAGATAATGGAGGTGACATCGCCCGCAGGCCGCCTCTTGTTGCCGTAGAGGATCGACGACGGCGGCGACCTCGCCGTCGCGCGCGGCAATGGCTCGTGGTGGCCTGCTCGCTTGAGTCGACGAAAGCGACGGGATGTCGTGGTCGGCTGGAGGGCTGTGCCGCGGGCATCTCACCGTAAGTGGCGATCGAGGACGCTGTGGGCCATTCGGCTAGAAAGAAGCGGCGACGACATCGACCCTCGCCAGAGAATCATCCACCGGGAAATGAGAGAGAAATGGTGACCTCCGTCGACGATAAAGTCTCGTGGGATGACGGTGGCGGTGACGGAGACATCGCCGAGAGAGCAAGAGATAGAGATATGTCTTGTTTGTACAGTGAGAATGTCGAAAGTAAGGTATAGGCGTGAAGATACAGGAAAAAGAGAAGGGGGAAAAGACGATTGTCGCCTGAGACGGCGGTGACTTTGGCTGTAATGTCTCGCCGGAGTCGGAGATGAGAGAGAGGGCGGCGACATCCATAGAGGGAATGTTGTGTGAGTATATGTGCAAATGAGTAACAAAAAGAGAGAGAGAGAAACAGGGAAGACGGTGGCGGTGGCTCGCCGGACTCCGGGCTCCGGCAGATGTACCGAGAATGGGAGAGGAGGCGGTGCCTCTGTGAGAGGCGAGAAAGAGAGAGAGGCAGAGAGAAGTGGGAAAATGATGAGAGGCTAGGGTTCCAAAGTTAATTTTTTTTGTTGGGCCATTAAGTGGGCCAAATTTTGATAAAACAATCGACCAAAATCCTTATAATAGTAATGAGTTTTAAATAATTTAAATCACCCAATTCTAATTCAAGTGGGTATAATTGGTCGACTTTATTTCAAATTTGAGAATTTAATTAAATTGTGTAATGGGTCAAGCTTTAAACCTTGGGCTAGATTAATTCAATTTCGGGCAACATCTTAATTAATAGTATGGGCTAGGAAATGTAATATATCCAACTAATAGTAGCTTAATTAATGTAAGTTATGGGCTTAATAGTATGGATCCATTTATTTAATTCTGTTGGGCTGTTATTTTTGTTGTTTGGGTTCAAATTAATTAAGTTTGTGCTCTTAATTTAAACTAGAAGTGAGTATTTAATTAGATTATTAATTGGACTTAAATAACTAAGTCAAAAGTTATTAAATTAGATTTTCAAGTTCTAATGAATAAGATTAAGCGTCAGATGAGTTATTTTAAACTCATAAATTAAGCTATTGAGATAGCTTTCAATTATTGATTAATTACTTAATTTTGCCTAATTTCGATAGTTCATTAGCTATCGATTGAATCTTAATCGATCACCCTAAGGAGGCCTTATTAAATCTCTAAGTGATTTGGGAATGGACGAGAAAATATAGCGATTAAGTAATATTTATAAAGCTAGTCTAAACAGAGAATACAAAATTTCTAATAAATTCTTTAATAGAAGGAAATCACGAACTCCTTTCAGTAAGAATTATCCTTCGTTTTAGATGTCTTATTTATTATTTCTACGATAAAGGTCAAGCGAAGAAGTGGTGATATAATAACGATGAGGAGTCCTTGGATTCATGAGTAAGCTTTGCAATCAGGTGGGCTCTCTTGAAACAAAAAGGATATGCATATCTATCTCAAAGCATGATCTACAAAAGCTTTATGAAATATTATTCCATGAAATGTTATTGACTGCCAAATGTTTACGTTTTGTTGTGATCCTATCTGAGATTGGTATATCCAATGTAGTATGTAAATGTGTTGGTCCACCAACGTTAAAAAGGGTATCGATCGGATCCGACTTAGTTAAGACTAACTCGATTGTGTACATGCAGACCGTGTGTTAAGGTTAGCTACCTCGACCGGTCACGGCGACTATGTGTAGGTGGCCACCTTCATAGTGCGCGATTGAATGAACGAATGAATGATCAGATATGGAACAACGTGAATGAAATAGTCAGGTCTGACGATTTTGGAAAATGATAAAATGTTTGATAGGCATGAGTCTTTCAAATAAAATCCTCATGTGCTATTGTGGCAGTTCAATAACTTATAAAGAAAATGTTTTCGGCAATGAGTCCACTTAGCCCTGCATCTCGTTTTTGATGTGTAGGTTGAGCAGGGATTGATGATGAGTGCGACATGGTGCAGAGTGGTAGGTGTTTTGTTGCTTTAATAGAAATGACTTCTAGAACCTTGGGCATGTATCATCATATGCATGTCTAGACGTTTATTGCTGCTAACTCTGATATTTTTTTTAATGTCTTTTGATTATAACTGCTATTCATATTGTATTGAATTTGAGGTCGTACCTCATTCCTTAAATTACGTCCTGATTGGGCTATATTTGAACGTTGAACCTTTTCGTTAAGTCCTTCTGTGACTTGAGTTTGTATCGAAACAGCTTATTCCTTTCAGTCTATGCTTTTATTCGTATTTGAATGGTTAATCGTATTGGTTTAGTTATGTGTATATCCGCTGCATTGTTATACTAGTGGCGATCCATTTAATCCGTACTTCCTTAAAAATTTGGGTCGTCACAGCAAAGGAGCACATGCCCTTGCTAGCACATCTAAGGGCCCAAATTTTCCATTGGAAAATGGAAGAAGAAAAAGGGGCACCAAAGGTGGTGGCAAAGGAACCAGTGGGAGCAAGAACATGATCGCCACCGAGGCTTGAAAAGCCAAAGGAGAGGGCAAGTGCTTCAAGCGGCAAGACGGGCATTGAAGGCCAAGTGCCCTATGCTCATGCTCAAGGTACGCTTATTTGCTTTTAGTAACGGAAACATGTTTAGCGACTTGTTCTACTCATTCATGGGTAGTAGATACGGGTGCGATCGATCATGTTTGTTACATCTTCTGTGGTTCCTACGGACAAAGGAGTCGCTTAATGGCGAGATAACGATTCCATGGGCAACGCCAAGCGAAAGTCGAGGCCGCAATGGTCGAGATTTTTCTTTATGTTTTGATAGGACAGTTTTAGTTTTAAAAGACATTTTATATGTGCCGGAGTTACGCGAAACCTTATTTCAGTTTCGAAACTATTTATTCATGGATATTCAGTTGTTTTTGATAGTGGTGTTTCTATCATAAGAAATGACGAAGTTATCTGTGGTGGCACTTTATATAATTCGCTTTATACTATTTCTATCAAACATAATACCTTTAATTATGTTGCATCTACATCAAACCTTAAAAAGAGAAAGTTTTCTTTGCAAGATGACACCACATTTCTCTGGTATCTTAGATTAGGTCACATCAATCTAAATAGGATCCAAAGATTGGCTAATAATGGAGCGTTGGGTGATCTCACAATTACTCCGTTTCCAGTCTGCGAATCCTGTATAGAAGGAAAGATGTCGACCAGACACTTCAAAGCGAAGGGTTATAGAGCCAAAGAAGTGTTGGAGCTAGTCCATTCTGACCTGTGTGGACCTATGTCCACACAAGCTCGTGGAGGGTACGAGTATTTTGTCACTTTCATTGATGATTACTCAAGGTACGGATACATATACCTGCTTCACCGCAAGTCTGAATGCTTTGACAAATTCAAAGAATTTAAGACGGAAGTGGAGACGAAGCTTGGTAAAGTATCAAATCATCATGGTCCGATCGCAGCGGGCGTAATACCTCAAGAACGAAGTTTATGGACTATTTGGTGCAGCGGGGATTACCTCCCAAATACTACACCGGGCACACCACAAAGAAAATGGTGTGTCAAAGCCAAGAAATAGGACTCTTTTAGAAATGGTTAGATCGATGATGAGTTATGTAACATTACCTATTTTATTCTGGGGTATGCTTTAGAAACAAGCATACTTGCTAAATCTAGTACCATCCAAGTCACCAAAAGATCCTTTCGAAAGTTATGGTTTGGGCGCAGCTTCAGTTTAAACCACATAAGGATATGGGCGATCCAAAGACATGTGCCGAACAAGAAGGTGACAAGTTGAGTCTAGATCTCAAGCAAAGTCGCTTATCGCTATCCTAGAGGAACGAAGGGTGGTTATTTCTATAGTCCTAAGGATCAGAAGGTCATTATTAGCACTAACGCCCGATTCTTAGAAGATGATTATATGAAAAACCATAAATCCAAAGTTGAAATCATTCTTCAACAATTAGAAGATGATCGTATTCCGCCACCGATTAAGCCAAAGGTACGAGATGTCGTGTCTAGTGGGAGGGATCGACACCACATACTTCAAGAAATTGAAGTGGGTCGAGTTCCACTGGAGATATCGGCCGTACAAATGGCTCCTATCCGACAAGTTGTGCAAGATAGAGAATCACGTGTTATCGCACCCACCGCCGCTATTGTGCCAATAGCCCGTCGTAGTGGGAGGGTTGTTCGTCAACCCGAGCGATTTATGTTCGTGGGTGAATCTTGATTTAGTCCCGTGAAACGAGCGGCAATAATCGACCCATGGACATACAAAGGAGGCGATACAAGACATTGATGCAAGATCATAGCACACCGCTATGGACTTAGAAATTGAGTCAATAAGAGCTATGGATTTATACGAAAAGACACCTCTACCAGATGGCAAGGAAGCCATATGTAGTAAGTGGGTATACAAGAGGAAGAGAGATTCAGATGGAGAGGTTTCGGCTTTTAAAGCCAAGCTTGTGGCGAAAGGGTACACTCAGATTGAGGGCATCGATTTCGATAAGACCTTTTCGCCTGTAGCAATGCTCAAGTCCATCAGAATTCTTCTGGCCATAGCAGCCCACTTAAACCTTGAGGTTTGGCAAATGGATGTGAAAACCAATTTTCTAAACGGTTACCTTGAAGAAGGTAGAGACATCTATACGTAGCAACCCGAAGGTTATGTGGTGAATGGTGAAGAGCATCTAGTATGGAAGCTTAAGAAGTCCATTTATGGACTTAAGCAAGCCTCCCGATCTTGGAACTTACGCTTTGACGAGGTGGTAAAGTCCTATGGATTTACCCAGTTGCCTAGCTAAAGTTGTGTGTATCGTTTAGATGTCAACGGTGATGTGGTATTTCTTGCACTTTACGTAGATGACATCCTTCTACTGGGCAACAATGTGAAGTTGTTATCGACGAAAGAGTTGGTTATCCGATCGCTTTAAATGAAAGACTTAGGAGATGCGAAGATACATTCTCGAGATCAAGGTTTATCGAGATCGCAAGATGAAAATGTCGAGCTTATCTCGGGCCTTACATCGATCTTGTGATTACTGCTTTAGTATGCGGACCGCCAAGAAAGGATTGCTACCTTTCGTGCATGGCGTTCCTTTATCTGGGGAAGCGATCCACCCATGACTACAAATGAGATAGAGGAAATGAGACAAGTTCCTTACGCTTCCGCCATAGGAAGTCTCATGTATGCAATGCTATGTACGAGTCCCGATATCTGCTATGCGGTAGGCATAGTAGCTAGATATCAGTCAAACCCTGGACATGCTCATTGGATTGCGGTAAAGCATATACTAAAGTACCTGAAAATGACTCGAGATTATAGGCTAGTTTACCATGCAGATAGTCTAATGCCTTTGGGTTATTCAGACTCGGATTTCCAAGCTGACCGTGATAAGAAGAAGTCTACCTCAGGCTATGTGTTTACCTTAGAAGGAGGAGCCATATCCCGGAGGAAAGCAAATGATGCATTGCGGACTCTACCACGGAAGTTTAATATGTAGCCGCTTGGAGGTCGCTAAAGAGGCTATATGGTTCAAGAACTACCTCACGGATCTAGATGTGGTACCTAGTTTGTCCAAGAGTATCATAGTTTATTGTGATAACTCGTGCAGCAGGCAAAATCGGGCGAACCACGGACCCACAAGGCAACCAAACACATAGAGAAAGTACCATGTCATACGAGAAAACGTTAGACTTGGAGATGTGCTGATTGAAAAGATTGGTACTACGGATAACCTAGCTGATCCATTCACGAAGAGCTCGCCGCAAAAGTCTACGAATAGCATATTCGAGGACTCGATTAAGCAAGACGGCACCCACTTAGAAAGAAAACATTTGTATAAGTGGGAGAAGGAAGTGAAGGTGTTGTTTGTAATAGCTAGTAGAGACTCATTGTATACTAAAATTTTGCTTTAGTATAAGTAGGAGTTTGTTGGATTTGTATCTTCGAATCGCTTTGGTTGAGCTTGTACAATATTTTCTGTTACCACTATTACAATCTCCTATCTAAATTGTTTACTTAATTGCATATGTATGTCCTCTTATCTCATATATAAGTTAGATCATACGGTGTGTTGTAGATCACGTAAGTCTCGTATGATTGGTCGAAGTAATGAGATATAAAAGTATCACACCGAGACAACTTGAGGACGAGTTGTCAGATAAAGCCGCGTATAGATAAGAAATGACTGACTTGGTTGCTTGTCTATGCCGGTACATCTCGACGTATCGATGGATCACGGTGAGATGAGTTCTTCTATCCGACCATCGTGAAGAACATAGATCTCGCGACTTCGTTGATCTAAACCTTGATAAGGTATTAGCGAGTATGAGTTCTTGACCATCACTTTGACTTGTTATGGGTGAGGTTACATGAGATAACCCAAGATTCTCTCTTGGGTGGTGGCGATCTTGTATGTCACGCTAGTTACCGTGTCGAGTCACCGTATCCGCTTAAGACGATGACGCCCCTTAAGGAGCTCAAAGGTTTATTGTACTAAACCCCGCAGGTTGAGTTATCTCAAGCACCATAATAAGGTTGAGTGGTACTACTTAAGGAATTGAAGATATTAATTATTTTAAGCAATGTAACGCTATAAATAATTAATGGACGATGATATCTTAAATACGGGATTCGTGAAGTCTCAAGTGCAAGAGCCCGACTCAACTTCGAAATAAAGGAGTAAGTCAAAGATTTATTCTCTAGTGGCATGAATAAATGTTTATGAATTAATTTATGTTCCTAAAGTGAACATAAGATAATTAATTTATTCGGCGCCCATCTTTATATCTCAGATTTGATCCCTACCTACCCATCCAGCCTGGAGCTAATGAGATTTTTGTCCCCTCCTTTTAGAGTCCCTCCGGACTCTGTCTTCGATCCTCTCTATCTTAAGTGATATTATTATATTTATTAGATATGCATAAATTCTATCTCGATAGGATTTAGGATCGCATTATAAATATAAGGTGAGAGAAAATCAAACCCTAATCCAAGTGTGTAAAATTCTCAAAAATTACTATTCACATAGTGGAGATTTTCGAAAACTTCATAGGGAGGAAGAAGCAAATTTCTATAGCACACTACAACAAAATGCACCTATTGCGACGTACGCATATGCGACATTACATGTATGTGTTGTAAAATTACCACACTTATGCTTCTATTGTCGATATTTACGCCATTTGTGCATCATTTAAATTTTGTGTCGTAGTTTAGTGACACATATGCAACACTAATTTTTATGTCTCAAAATTACGATAATTTATTTCATGACACCTCAATAAAATATCCTAATTATACTACATATTTAGAATAGTGTTGTATCAAGTGTCGATTTTTACATCAATTATGCGTCATCGACATGTTGTGTCGTAATTTAGCGACACAAATGTGACACTTATTTTATGTCTCAAATTGTGACAATATATTTGTGACACTTATATAATATGTCATAATTATACCATATATTTAGAATAATGTTGCATTAAATGTCTTATATTTACGTCAATTTTGCATCATCATTATATTGTGTTGTAGTTTAGCGACACAAATGCGACATTCATTTCTATGTCCCCAAATTACGATAATTTATTTGTGAAACATTAATAAAATATTATAATTATGCTACATATTTAGAACATATTAGTTACCTCCTTAAGACTACAGTTAGCAAAAAAGAATGTAGTTTTATGTACGTATTTTTGACTACACACTAGTTACCTGAAATCTGTATTATATGAAATAATAAATAGAAAGAAAATTAAGAAAAAGTAACACTCAGAAAAAATTGAGACTAAAGAAAGCCCTAAGCGCCCCCAACCCACCGTCCGCTGCCTACCTACGATCATTCGCCGTCCGCCATCCACAACCACCTACGGCCGTTCACCGTCTGTCGTCATCCCTCATCCATTAACTTCTTACCTAGACGAAAAAATTTACTAAGAATTCAATCAAAAAAGCCCTAAACTTTTCTCACGAGCTCTTCTCCGTTGATACCGACGCATTCAGAGTTGCTGCCCTGCTGTTTGACGCCTGTGCTGTCTGTGTAAGGGTTTAATTGAGGAAACATCAGATTGAAGGTTTGTTCCTATGCCCCCTCTCTCTCTCCCACTCACTCTCACCCCTTTTTATTTTTCTAATCCCTAATAAATGCCCACTGTTGGCAAATGTACTCAATTCACCGACTGGAGTAGGTCGCCGATGGAGATGGCGTTCGTGGCAGAAAAAATTAGCAAGTATTGTGCGGACCAAGTATTAAAAGATAAATCTAATTTCTAAGCTAACAGTTTGGCGCAAAAATTGTTCGATTGATCTTTGTTATGTCATTTCTTTATGTATAGATTTAGCAATGATTTCCTACTTTTGGATTTGCGCTTTGGTTCTTATTTCTGACTTCATATTGGAACAAAATCTGTCTTTGAACTAATTTCTAGTGATATCGAATCTGTAGTATGCGAAGTAGTACAGCCAAAAAACGCAATGGGATTTTACCGCAATCAAATTTGGTCATTAAAATCACATTTAATTTCAAACGATTGTGCTACAACTCTATTAGTCTTTCTAGGTTTCATCCTAGGAAAGAGAGGTTAAGATCAAGGAAAAAATGGCTCGAATTCGCACTACTGGGAGACAGTTACGACTTTTCAAGATATCACATTCTGAAATCATTGTCACATTGTCATCATGGAATTTGTGTTCTTGCAATTTTTATTTAGATTTTGAATAATTTCTAGTTGATAAGTTTAAGTTTTGATATTTTCACTTTTGACAATTAGTAATATTTTTTAATTGTGTTGAACTTTATACATAATTGAATTACTATGGTTTTCTTTTATATTATTATTTTTATTTAATATATTTGTCACAAAATTATGACATTTAACCATTTAATTAAAATGTATCGTAAAAGAAATACAATCAAAATTATTCAGTAAATTGTGTCGTAATGTGACGTAAATTAACATGTGCCACTATGACCAATGATGTATAATATGTCACGAATTTTACACGACAATTAATTTAATTATGCATAAAGTTAATATGTTACGACACTAATGGAGAAAACGCCATACAAAATATACGCCAAATTGGTTATAATGTCGTAAGCTAGTGTCGCAAATCGAATGTGTCGTTTCATTAATGTCGTGTAATGCGATGCAAACTAACATGCGCCACTACGACAAATGCCACGTAATATGTCACGAATTTTATACGACAATTAATTTATCGACGCACAAAGTGTCGATATGATGCGACACAATTGAAAACAAAGTGTCATAAAAATGCTACACGACCTTTTGCTACACAATCTAAAGTGACGTAGAAAATGTCGCAGTTAGCTTTTACGACATTAAAATAAATGTTAGCGACACAATTTTAGTGTCGCGAAAAGTCAACTTTCTTGTAGTGGCACTCTTCATAGATTGTCCTCACTCGGCATTGGAGTTTAGGCAATCGGGACATCGCCCGTAAGATCAAAGCACGAGTCTCGATCCAATCTCGCTCGGCAAATTCGCGGTAAACACGAAAACACCAACGTGTTGCAATTAATTATATAGGTGCATGCTAGGTATATAATCAATGTATGGTGAATTAAACATCCAAGATAGATCCTCGGGAGAGGGTTAAAATCAGATTTTCCTACACCAACAAGTGCTTAATTTAATGTCTTTAGTCAGATCATTATTTACCTCGATCAATCTAGTGTTTTGGTAACCGACTTCTTCCCAAACTTGTGCTTGCCCCTATACTTTGCGTTTACTGCAGACTACCACTGAGTGTGGAAGTCCCCCTCCCCCAAACTTGAACAGAACATTAGGGGTTCCATACCGAGTCCAACTCTTCTTTGTAGCATCCTCATCTACTGGTCGGTTGACATCCAAGTGCGAGATTGGGCTAGCTGTGGCAATGGTGATCGAATAACAATCCTCATGCTCTGAACTATCGTGTCTCTTGATTGTATCATAGATTGAAATTTTCAGCTCCTCATTGTTCACACGGAATGTGAGATCACCATCCTGCACATCAATTAAAGCTCGACCAGTAGCTTGAAAAGGTCGACCCAAGATTAGCGGTTGATTTTTAAATTCAGATATGTCTAATATTACAAAATCAGCTGGAAAAACAAAATCATGAATTCTTACCAACACATCTTTAACTACCCCCTTAGGATATGATACTGACCTGTCAGCCATCATCAATGAAATAGTAGTTGGCTTAATTTTTCCAAGCTCCAAACGGTTGAAAACAAATAAAGGCATCAGATTGATACTCGCTCCCAAGTCACACAATACATTGGGGAATGTATGCTCTACAATCTGGCATTCCAAAGTGAAACTGCCAGAATCCTTTTGTTTCAGCGGCAATTTCCTCTGTAATATAGCACTGCATTCTTCAGAAAGGTTAATTTTTTCAAATTTCCCCAACTTCTTCTATCTCGTCACTGAATCTTTAAGGAATTTGATGTATCTGGGCATGTTTATGAGCGCATCAAGGAGTGGTATGTTGATGTTTACTTTCTGGAACATCTCCCTGAAATGGGTGAACTCCTCGTCAGATATCTTCTTCCCGAGATGCTGAGGGAACGGGGCTGCATGTACTGGAAGCATCTGAGGGATCATCCCTTCCCTCACGAGGTTGTGTCGAGAGACTCCCTCGCGAGGCTACATCCGTGTGGCTTGGCGGCTTTCCCTCGCGATCTTTCCTCACGAGGCAAGGTCGCGAGATAATGTTCTGCTTCTGGCGCATTTTTCCTCGCGAGACTACCTCGCAACGTTGTGTCGCGAGGAAAGCTCGCGAGGTGAGAATCTTTCCTTTCGTCATGCTCGTCCTCCTCCACTCGTCCACTGTATTGCTTCTCTCCTTGGCTCTCCAGATGATTTTTATATGATGCTCCGCTCCTCAAATAAATTGCATTGCACTGATTTGGTGGAGTATGATTATTCAGATTTTGCTCAAGACACTTGGGAATCGACCGCCAATCCCGCTCTCTCATCGCCATCACCCACTTGGTTCTCCACCATCTTCAATTGCTTTCCAAGGGATATAACAGTGTTGTTGATGGCATTGACGATGCTCTCTAAAGTATTCAGCCTATTCCCGATCTGTTGTATCTGAATGTTTTGCTGAGCCACGATTTATTGGTGACTGCTCAATTTGCTGATTGCTCACCAACACTTGCTGCATCATCTGCTTCCAGACTGGGTTTCTTTGGCTCCACAATCATCCCATTATTAACAGCAAAACCAGGTGGTGGTTTTTGAGTATTCTGAGCATTACCATAGGAAAACTTTAGGTGATTCCTATTATTGGGATGGTAGGGTGGATTCCCACTCTGATTCCCCTGGAAATTGTTTCTTTGGTTCACATAGTGAGCTTCCTCAACATTCTGTGTCATGGCAACAGTCATCTGCCCTTTCCTTTCGGCTTCATATTCCTTCTGCAAAGCTGTGAATTTCTCTAACAAATCGTCATACTTTTCATCCAACTCGGCAGCAGCAACTCTTATGATCGGTTGTCTCTCCATTAGAGCAAATATCCTCCAGCTGAAGCATCCACAATGCTACGGGTGTTAGCATTTAGTCCACTGTAAAATTGGGTCACCTGTTGCTCAGGTGAAAAACCATCTTCGGACAATTTTGGAGAAGGCTTTTGAATCTCTCCTAGGCTTCAAATAAGGATTCATCTCCCAATTGTGAAAAATGAGAGATCTCGGCAATAATCTTCTGAGCCTTGGCAGGTAGGAAATATTTAGATAAACATTTCTCACAACCTGCTCCCATGTAGTGATTCTTAAGTAGTCGAGACTCTTGAACCATTCTTTCGCCTAACTCATCAGCGAGAAAATGAACATCCGTATCGGATAGCATCAGCTTGCACTCCATTCTGCTTGATTTTATCTCAAATATCAAGGAATGCCTCCAAATGTGCATTGGGGTCTTCAGTAACCCCTCTCTCAAACTGCTCTGCTTGTATCATGCTGATGAGGGCATGCTTTAACTCAAAGTTGTTAGCATTTACGTTCGGCCCCCATCCTCCACCTTGAAACTGATCCGTCGGTGGTCTGTACATATGGTTGAGCGGTATGGGTTGTGCTCGTCCTCCAATTTAGCCCATCTGATTCTGTAACGCCAGTTGGCGTTGCATAGCAGCTAACATATCCTCCATTTCGGCCGTCCGATCATGGCCTTGGGGTTGTCTATCTGCAATTGCTTTTCTGGTTGTCTATCTGCAATTGCTTTTCTTCTTTCTCTGCACTCTCTCTTGTGAGATTTTTCAATCTTAGTGTCCAATGGAAGAATTTCTTTCCTCTGAGACCTTGTAATCATGCACTACGTAAAAAGATAAAAACCATATCAAACCAAGTAAAAACACCGAAATATTTTTTTATTTTCTATTTTTTTTTAAAGCTTGAATTAATAATTACAATCCAGAAAATTATCACTATGAAATCTACACAGTCCCCGGCAACGGCGCCAAAATTTGATTCGCTTATTTTCTACCAAAGTAAATGATAGTAAAAACAGCAAGTATTATATCGTATCCACCGAGACTGATAATCGAAAACATAGCGAATAATTCACACATAATCTTTATTATTATTCAGGCAACAAAATCAAGAGATATGATTATAAAACTAGACTCAAAATAAATAAGAATGAACTCAGAAATGAAAGACTGACCCCAGGGATGTACTTAACCTAACCAGATTCACACAATTAACCTATTAATCTGCTTACCAATTTAATCCACATTCATATGAAGGATCACTAATGTAACTATAGTCTTCGCGGGACAACCTATAGTAGTAGATTAACTTTAAACTCTATCTCCGTCGGGTCTCAAGAGAAGTAAGCTAATTACCAAAAGCACACAAAGAATAACCTCCTAAAGTTCACCTATCTTCACCAGGTCTCAAGGTAAAATCTGTATTATGTATTAGAGATATCAATCACATAACTAGCATGCATCAATATTGATCGGGTACCAACACATGAGAATTAAAGCCAAGAATCATAAATCATGAATGGGACGGTAAAACAGTATCAACAGATAAATCATACGAATCTAGTTAGAGGTCAGAGAAAACCAGAATTAATCCCTATTCTTTTGTTGAGATTTTCGAAAATCTCATAGCAGGGGTGAGCAAAAAATCAGAAAACTGAATATCCGATCTGAACCAAATCGAAATATAAAATTCGGTTCGGATTTTTAGGATCTTTGGATCGGATTGAAATTTTTTAAAATTTTGGATTTTCAGATCGGATTAGATTTTTTAAATCCGAAAAAATCCGAATTATATATAATTTATATATAAAAATAATATTTTATTTAAATATTTTTAAATTTAATATAAATATATAAGAATTAATAAAAATTGTTTCTGATTTTCGGTTTTTTCATTATTTCAGATTTTTCGGTTCGGTTCGGATTTTTTTATAAAAAAAAATGGGATTTTCTAATATTCGGTTCGGATAGGATTTTTTCTCTCTCAAAATTTGAATTTTCGGATCGGTTCGGATTAGGCAAAATTCGAACCGAAATCCGAATGCTCGCCTCTATTTAATAGTCCAAAGAAGGAGACGAATTTTTGCAGTATTCTCCATAGATTGCTCTCACTCAGTATTTGAGAATAGGCATCCGGTATACTATTGGATTTGTATACTGGAAGCAGTTTTGGTTGAGCTTGTATACAATGATTCTTGTAACCACCATTACAATCTCCTATATGAATTGTTTACTTGATTGCATATGTATGTCCTTTTATCTCATATGTAAGTTAGATCATACAATGTATAGAAGATCACAGAAGTTTGTATGATTGGTCAAGCTTAATGAGATATAAAAATGATCACAACTGAGACAACTTTAGGACGAGTTGTCGATATATGTTGCGGTATAGATAAGAAGTGACTTGACTTGGTTGCTTGTCTATACTAGTACGTCTCTGATGTATTGATGGATCACAATGAGATGAGTTCTTCTATCTGACCGTCATAAAGGACCTAGAACTCGGTGACTTTACGTTGATCTAAACCTCGATAAGGTTTTAGGTGAGTATTAGTTGCTGACCATCACTTTGACTTGTTATGAGTGATGGTTACATGAGATAACCCAATATTCTCCATATCTTGGGTGGTGGCAGTGCTTATATGTCATGCTAGTTACATGTATCGAGTCACCCTATCCGTTTAAGATGATGACATCCCCTTAAGGAACTCAAAAGGTTTATTGTACTAAACCCTGCAGGTTGAGTTATCTCAAGTACAATAATAAAGTTGAGTGGTACTACCTAAAGAATTAAAGAGATTAATTATTTTAAGCAGTCAGAACGCTATAAATAATTAATGGACGTACGATATCTTAAATACGGGGATTCGTGAAGTCTAAGTGCAAGCCCGACTCAACTTCGAAAATAAAGGGGTAAGTCAGCATTTATTCTCTAGTGGCATGAATAAATGTTTATGAATTAATTTATATTCTAGGCTAAACATAAGATAATTAATTTATTTGAGACCTATCTTTATTCCTTGCATTTGATCCCTGGGCTGGCCTATCAAGGCCTGGAACTGCTAAAAATCGTCCACCACATAGGAGAGTCCAACTGAGACTCTGTTCTGATCCTCTCTATTCGAAAAGATATGATTATATTTGTTCGATATGCAGAGATCATATCCATATAGGTTTCTAGAGTTACATTATAAATATAAGATGTGAGAAAATCAATATAATACTAATCCTAAGTGAAGAAGGTTTCAAAAATTATACTATTCATATAGTTGGGAATTTTGAGTTTTTCAAAGTGTGGAAGAAGGAGAATTTTTGCAGTACTCTTCATAGATTGCTCTTACTCAGCATTGGAGTTTTGGCAAACGGGATGCAGTCCAGAAGATCAAAGCACGAGTCTTGATCCTATGCTTTGTCCAATAAATTCGTAGGTAAACACGAGAAAACACCAACGTGTTGCAATTAATTATATAGGTGCATGCTAGGAATATAATCAATGTATGGTGAATTAAACATCCAAGATAGATCATCGGGAAAGGGTTAAAATCATATTTCCTTTCAATTGGTATCAGAGCCTCGGATCAGTATCCTGGCTCTGTTAATTCACGTTTGATTATTACGTGCGTAGTTAATTAATTGTGGATCTGTCGTTCATCGTGGCTCGTTTTTTATTTTTTGGTTTTTTGTTGGATTTCGTTTTTCACCACGAGAAAATCCGTGGTTAGATTTGGATTTTTTTTTTAAATCTAATATGTAAAAAGAAGAACGAAAACGAAGAACATGAAAAACGAGATTGACAATGGAGTCCCGTCGTTCGGCATGACGGAAGGCTCGCCGGATGGCCGGACGTGTAGGCACGGGGGCGTGCAGGCGATGGTACGCTAGGCGTGCTCTGTGCTCGCAAAGATGTTTGTTCGACGGCGGGCGAGTCTCAAGCATCCGGCAGAACGGGTGATGTGTCTCGACACCGGAAGCAAGCCATCGGTAGCCTCGGCAGGTTCTACTGGATGCTCGGGCAGGCGGGACGACATCGCGCTTGGCGTGCATTGGCGCTCGGCAAATGTCTCCGCATGTGATGAGGTAGCAACGCTCGGTGCTCGGAAGCATGGGGCGCGTGATGCGTGCAGATGCCCCGATGCTTCCAGGAGACGTCAACAGGCATTATCGAGTAGGGCGAGGTCAAGGTGTGCGACATGCGACGACAATGCCCGTGGCGTGCGACAGCACGCAGACCCGCGTGCACACGCACATAGGGACAGAGACGTGGCGAGGCGACGACGAGGCGAGATGCGTTTCTCGACAGGTCTCGGCACCAGCAGGCAGGGCGACGGATGGCTGCTGGGCACGCTGTGGGTTGTCCCCTAGCGCGCGGCCCAGCCCATCTTGGGCCGACCCGGCCGTTTCAGCCCAGACCTGAATTTTTTGACCCACACCCATTTTTTGACCCGAGTTCAGTTTTCTGACCCGACCCAGCCTGATTCACTGTTCCGGCCTATTTTTTGGTTTTCGGACCAATTCCAGTTTAGACGAGTCCAATCCATGGCCGTGCACGCGAGGCCCGTTTTGAGATTTTATTGAAGATCTGTACTTTGCAAATATATGTAATAAATTAGGCAGGGAAGTACAGGATCCACGAGTGGGCCACGATGAACGAATTTATTTTATTTTTATCGTTCAAAGCATGTCGTGGATGTTTAAATTATGCAGAAGCATGCTATGTATATTTAATTATGTAGATAAACATGTAATATATTTTCGTGATTGGATGCGTATAGCAAGCATGCTAGGTTTATCGTGTTTTAAAGCATATTTTAGAATTCTACAAGCATGTTTTACATGTTGAGTTCTATAGAAAGCATGCTAAGATTACGTGATCTGCAAGGACAAACCTTTTGAAACAAAAGAATAAGCAAGAAACCCGACATATTAATTTTTAAATTAAAGATGTCAAAAACGTCCACACGCGTGGCTTGCTTGTACTGTTTATCATAAGTTTGTTAGATGAGATTTCTAAATAAAACATTTTAATCTATTGAGAAGTGGGAGTTTCATGTGTAAACGCCCACACGCGTGGCTTACATATGTGATTTTAATAAGTTCTCTAGAGATAGATTTAAAATGAGATGACAAAAGATTTTGAATTGGAAGCGGTATGGTCCGAGTGAGTATGCTAATTCTAAGAATTCATTTTCTACTTCAAAATTATGGTCATTACTTAGACATCACCTCAAGTACAACTTCCCGCGAAGTCCCTTCTTGTGATAGTAATGTGGTCTACTAAGGTCCAATCATTAATTTCATTTGTCATAAGGATAAGTTGACATGGATTGAAATTAAACGACTAAAAGGTAACTTTAGTCTGGTCGAGGGGTTCATGTGTAAACGTCCACATACGTGGTTTGCATGTGGGATTCCTTGGACCGTTGGAGGTTTCAATTAATATTGTTTTATCAAAATGTTACAATATTATTGTTATAAATTATGTGCGATCGTATGCTTATGTGTTTACATTACTTTTCAGATATGTCTCTTACACCGATTATCAATATGCTCACACAAAATCCTCTATTCGGTCCAAATATTATGGAGTGAAAACAAAACATTGAGATTGTTCTTACTGCCGAAGAGAATTTATTTGTACTTACTACACCCCGTCCAACCCCTCTAGATGATTCATCTACCGATGAGGAGCGGAAGGAGCACGAGAAATAGGACAAATCAAATAGAATGGCAAAGTGTCTTCTTTTGGTCACCATGTGCGAGTCCTTGCAACTCCAACATCAAGAGATGGATGATGCAGCCACTATATGGCTAAATCTCATGAAATCGTATGAGGAGTCAGACAGAATCGCTAGTCATAATTTGACAAAATTAATTATGTCAAGTTCACTGATGGAAGGCGATTCAGTGCATGACCATGTAGAGCAAATGATCAATCTCTTTGGAGAGCTCGAGTTGGTTAGAGGATATATTGATGACGTAGTCAGAATCGATATAATCCTCAACACTTTTCCCAAATCTTTTGATAACTTCCGTTATAGAGTAGTCCTTTATGAAAAGAGTTATACTCTAGATCATTGCAAGAGGATTTAGTAATGGAGGAACGCAAAATGGGCAAAGGTGCACAATCTTTAGTACGCACCTCAGAAGACCACTGCTTTGTCGAAAGATGAAAACGTAAAGTGGAATTCATGAGATGCTAAGGTTAATGAAAAGAGTGGGAGTAGTACAAAGGGCTCTACCAACGGTTTGAAAAACGCCAAAGGAGAAGGGCAAATGCTTCAAGTGCAGTGAGACTGTGCATTGGAAGGCTAATTGACCCATGCTCAAGGCTTAAGGTATGCCATTTGCTTTAGTAACAAAAACATATTTAGCAGCTTGTTCTACTCATTCATGGATAGTAGATACGGGTGAAACTGATCATGTTTGTTACCCTTGAAAGGGTTCCTACGGACAAGGGAGCTGTTTGATAGTGAGATAACGATCTCCATGGGCAACGCGGTGAAATTCGAGGCCATTTTAGTATTGAAAGACGTTTTATATGTGCGGAGTTTCGGCAAAACCTTATTTCGGTTTTCAAACTATTTATACATGGATATTCTGTTGTTTTTTATAGTGGTGTTTCTATCATAAGAAATGACGAAGTTCTCTGTGATGACACTTTATATAATTTGCTTTATACTATTTCTACCAAGCATAATACCTTTAATTATGTTGCATCTACATCAAACCTTAAGAAGAAGAAGTTTTCTTCGCTAGATGACACCATATTTCTTTGGCATCTTAGATTAAGTCACATCAATCTAAATAGGATCCAAAGACTGGCCAAGAATGGAGCGTTGGGTAAAATTGTAGTTACTCTTTTCCCAGTCTGCGAATCCTATATAGATGGAAAGATGTCGACCAGAGCCTGCAAAGTGAAGGGGTATAGAGCCAAAGAAGTGTTGGAGCTAGTCCATTCTGACCTGTGTGGACCAATGTCCACACAAGCTCGTGGAGGGTACGAGTATTTTGTCACTTTCATTGACGATTACTCAAGGTACGGATACGTATACCTGCTTCACCGCAAGTCTGAATGCTTTGAGAAATTCAAAGAATTTAAGGCGGAAGTGAAGACGAAGCTAGGTAAGAATATCAATTCACTACGGTCTGATCGCGGTGGCGAATACCTCAGTAATGAGTTCATGGACTATTTGGTGCAGTGTGGGATTACCTCTCAGCTCACTACAACGGGCACACCACAGCAAAATGGTGTGTCAGAGCGAAGAAATAGGACTCTCTTAGAGATGGTTAGATCATTGATGAATTATGCAACATCATCTATTTCGTTCTGGGGGTATGCCTTAGAAATAGCGGCATATTTGCTCAATCAAGTACCGTCCAAGTCAGTCGATAAGATATGGGGAAGTCCAGCACATGTGATGAACAAGAAAGCTGACAAGTTGGAGGCTAGATCTGAAGCAAGGCTGTTTATTGGTTATCTTAGAGAAACGAAAGGTGGTTATTTCAATAGTCCTAAGGATCAGAACGTCGTTATTAGCACTAACGCCCGATTCTTAGAAGAGGACTACATGAAAAACCACAAATCCAAAGTTGAAATCATACTTCAAGAATCAGAAGATGATCATGTTCTGTCACCGATTAGGCCAAAGGTACAAGATGTCGTGTCTAGTGGCAGGAATCGACACCATATACTTCAATAAATTGAAGTGGGTCGAGTTCCAATGGAGATAACGACCTTACAAGTGGCACCTACCCAGCAAGTATTGCAAGATAGAGAACCACAGGTTACTGCACCCACTGTTGTCATTGTGCCAGTAGCACCTCGTGGTAGTGGGAGGGTTGTTCGTCAACCCGAGCGATTTATGTTCGTGGGTGAATCTTCAGATTTAGTCTTAGGAAACGAGCAGGCTATAATCGGCCCATGGACATACAGTGAGGCGATACAAGACACTGATGCAAAATCATGGCACACAGCTATGGACTTAGAAATTGAGTCCATAACAGCTATGGATGTATACGAGAAAACACATCTACCAGATGGCAAGAAAGCTATAGGTAGTAAGTGGGTATCTGAGAGGAAGAGATTCGAGATGGAGAGGTTTCGGTTTTCAAAGCCGACTTGTGGCGAAAGGGTACACTCAGATTGAGGGCATCGATTTCGATGAGACCTTTTCGCCTGTAGCAATGCTCAAGTCCATCAGAATTCTTCTGGCCATAACAGCTCACCTGAACTTTGAGGTTTGGCAAATGGATGTGAAAACCGCTTTTCTATGGTAGAGACATATATATGCAGCAACCCGAAGGTTATGTGGTGAAGGGTGAAGAGCATCTAGTATGGAAGCTTAAGAAGTCCATTTATGGACTTAAGCAAGCTTTCCGATCATGGAACTTACGCTTTGACGAGGTGGTAAAGTCCTATGGATTTACCCAGTTGCCTAGCAAAAGTTGTGTGTATCGTTTGGATGTCAACGGTGACGTGGTATTTCTTGCACTTTACGTAGATGACATCCTTCTACTTGGCAACAACGTGAAGCTACTATCAGACGTAAAGAGTTGGTTATCCTATCAGTTTCAAATGAAAGACTTAGGAGATCCAGCGTACATTCTTAGGATCAAGGTTTACCGAGATCACAAGAGGAAAATATTGAGCATATCTCAGGCGTCTTACATTGATACTATGATTACTCGTTTTAGCATGCAGACCGCCAAGAAGGGATTGCTATCCTTCGGTCATGGTGTTCCTTTATCTAAGGAGCAGTCACCTAGGACTGCAAATGAGATAGAGGAAATGAGACAAGTTCCTTACACTTCCGCCGTAGGAAGTCTCATATATGCAATGCTATGTACGAGACCCAATATCTGCTATGCGGTAGGCATAGTAGCTAGATATCGCCTAACATCGACAAGCACATTGATCATGGTAAAGCATATACTCAAGTACCTGAAAAGGACTCGAGATTATAGGCTAGTTTCCAAGCAGATAGTCTAATGCCTTTGGGTTATTCAGACTCGGATTTCGAAATTGACCGTGATGAGAAAAATTCTACCTCAAGCTATGTGTTTACCTTGGGAGAAGGAGTCGTATCTTAGTGGAGTGCAAAGCAGCGATGCATTGCGGACTCTACCATGGAAGCCGAATATATAGCCGCTTCGGAGGCTGTTAAGGAGGCGGTATGGTTCAAGAACTACCTCATGGATCTAGATGTGGTATCTCGTTTGCCCAAGAGTATCATAGTGTACTGTGATAACTCAGGTGTAGTGGCAAACTCGAAGGAACCACGGACCCACCGGGCGACCGAATACATAGAGAGAAAGTACCATGTCATACGAGAAATCGTTAGATGAGGAGACATGCTGATTGAGAAGATTGTTACTACGGATAACCTAGCTGACCCATTCATGAAGAGCCTGCCGTAAAAAGTCTACGACGAGCATGTTCGAGGACTTGGATTATGCAAGATGGCCCCCACTTAGAAAGGAAACTGTTATAGAGGTGGGAGAAGCAAAGTGATGGTGTTGTTTGTAATAGCTAGTAGAGAGACACATTGTATACTAAAATTTGCTTTAGTATAAGTGGGAATTTGTATATTGGAAGCAGTTTTGGTTGAGCTTGTATACGATGATTCCTGTTACCACTATTACAATCTCATATCGGAATTGTTTACGTGATTGCATATGTATATCCCTTTATCTCATATATAAGTTAGATCATACAGTGTGTAGAAGATCATAGAAGTCTGTATGATTGGTCAAGCTTAATGAGATATAAAAAGGATCACAGCTGAGACAACTTTAGGACGAGTTATCGGTATAGGCTGCGGTATATATAAGAAGTGACTTGACTTGGTTGTTTGTCTATACTGGTACGTCTCTGATGTATTGATGGATCACAATGAGATGAGTTCTTCTATCTGACTATCGTAAAGAACCTAGATCTCGGTGACTTTACATTGATCTAAACATTGATAAGGTTTTAGGTGAGTATGAGTTGTTGACCATCACTTTGACTTGTTATGAGTGAAGATTACATGAGATAACTCAATATTCTCCGCATCTTGGGTGATGGCAGTGATTGTATGTCATGCTAGTTACCTGTATCGAGTCACCGTATCCATTTAGGATGATGATGTCCCCTTAAGGAGCTCAAAAGGTTTATTGTACTAAACCATGCAGGTTGAGTTTTCTCAAGTACAATAATAAGGTTTAGTGGTACTACTTAAGGAATTAAAGAGATTAATTATTTTAAGCAGTCAGAACGCTATAAATAATTAATGGACGTACGATATCTTAAATACGGGGATTCGTGAAGTCTAAGTGCAAGCCCGACTCAACTTCGAAATAAAGGGGTAAGTCATCATTTATTCTCTAGTGACATAAATAAATGTTTATGAATTAATTTATGTTCTGGGCTGAACATAAGATAATTAATTTATTTGATGCTCATCTTTATTCCTAGCATTTGATCCCTGTGCTAGCCCATCAAGGCCCGAAACTGCTAAAAATCGTCCACCACATAAGAGAGTCGTACTGGGACTCTATTCTGATCCTCTCTATCAAAAAAGATATGATTATATTTATTAGATATACTGAGATCCTATCCATATAGGTTTCTAGGTTGCATTATAAATATAAGGTGAGAGAAAATCAGTATAATACTAATCCTAAGTGAAGAAGTTTTCGAAAATTATACTATTCATATAGTTGGCATTTTCGAGTTTTTCAAAGTGTGGAAGAAGGCGAATTTATGCAGTACTCTCCATAGATTGCTCTCACTCATTATAGGAGTTTTGGCAAACGGGATACAGTCCAGAAGATCAAAGCACGAGTCCTGATCCTATTATTTGTCCGACAAGTTCGAAGGTAAACACGAGAAAACACCAACGTGTTGCAATTAATTATATAGGTGCATGTTAGGAATATAATCAATGTATGGTGAATTAAACATCTAAGATAGATCCTCAGGAGAGGGTTCAAACCAGATTTTCTTTCAGATACAGCCCAGAAGATCAAAGCTGGAGTCTGCCATTGATCATATATCACATAAATTCGTAGGTAAACATGAATAAATACCTACATCTTGCAATTAATTATATAGATGCGTGCTAGGTATATAATCAATATTTGGTGAATTAAACATCAAATATAGATCATCGGGAAAAGAGTAAAATAAGATTTCCCTACACATAGTCAAAGAATAATTATGCATGTAAGTGAACATAAAAATACATGTAGTTGAACACAATCATGCATGTGAGTTTTGATTTTAATGCATGTTGGAAACGCATGGCCATCGCGCTCGTGCACTCCCAGCACCCGTTGGCCAACATACAGATTTATGTTTAGTTATATGCATGGGTATGTTTCGTGGTACGTTGGCACACAACGCGCGCTCACACACCCCCATATCGCGCTCACCACCCCAGTGTGCGCTCGTGCACCCACAACACTCGTTGTTCACACATGCAAGTTTAAACGTTATAGAATGCATGAACTTGTTTTGACGAGAAATCTTTATTTTAGTTGTTGTTGGTGCCGTTACAAACGCCGCCGTTAAAAAAATTGATGGAGAAGAAGAACAAGAAAAAAAAAGGTTAAATTGTGTCTCTATTATGTCTCTTACAAAATATGAAAAAAATGAAAAAAAAAACTGTCATGTGTTAACTTGTGTTGCGTCCACATGTTCAAAATATGTGATTTAAATTAGATACTATATACTACTTAAAACCCGGTTACTACCGAAACCAACTATATATATACACAGGCACACACAATAGTTGTCCATTTGATTGATTTTTTTATTATTTATTGGAAAAATGATATTAATCATCTTAGAGTTGTTGATTGTTGCTGGGTTTGTTCTGTTTTTTTTTTTTTTTTGGTTTGCAATGGGTATGAAGTGTAAATACTATTACATTCTCTCTTGCATTTTTTTTGTTTCTGAACCAATGCAGACAGATTTGCCAAATTTTCATGTTTACTAGTTATTAAAAGCATATGTAATGTTCTTAAATGGTAGAAAATTAGTGAAAAGAATGATGCTGCTTTTTCAATCGTCACAAAATAGAAAGAGCATATATTGTCACTTCACAATTTGATAAGATTTTTAAATGACTTAACTCAATTATCTAGACATTTGATATATAAACTCTTGATATATTACGTTATATAAATTGTTAAAATATTTTATAAACTGGAGCTTAAAATTAAGATGACTAAATAAATTTAGCAAAACACCTGTCGTATAAAAAAATAAAATAAAAAACCGAGGGCTTATATATTTCACTAGAAGAATACCAACTAGTTTGCCACGCTTATGATGCACGTGTACTAAGAAGCATTGTCTGAACAGAATAATAAACAAGAGTTATTCTCTCTAAATGAGATATATATAAAAAATCAAAGGAACTCAAAACTCAAAAGGCATCAAACAGGAGTCAACTGAAAAATTAAACTCCAAAGGAAATCAGAAAGAGTCCTGACACACTATTCACATTTCAGCAGCGGCAGCAGCTTCACATCCAATGATGAAAACACCCTACAGGATTGGAAAAAAAATGTGAATCGCAGAAGTATTTTCATTTTTTGCTGAGAAATTGATGGCACAATGATTTCTACTAACCTATAGTGGATTTCTTCTCTCCTCTTGATTGCTTCACATGGGTGCAGCAGCAAGCTGACCTGTCATGATCATCATGATCATGAGGTTGGTGGCTATCAGTGGGCTTAATATCATCGTTTTCAAGGCCGTAACTGTCTGTATTCACACCGGTCTGTGATTTTAGGAGATTATCACTGAGTGGCAAAGGAGAGTTGATGGAAGTATTGTGTTCCGTTAGAAACTCCGAGCTTCCATTGGTTGATGCTTCTCCTCTTGATATGGAAGTTTTGCTCGACATTGTGTGTTCAGTTATCTCTGAGCTTCCGCTGTTGGATGCTTGTCCTCTTGGCTGGGAGGATTCTTCCACGTCCTCGAAATGACAAACTGGAAGTCGTGGTTGCTGATATTTATTCCGCCAAATATTTCCACACCGGATTATTAGATTTTTGGCATTTTTATGAGCCAAAGACAGATCTCTCAGGTTGCTGCAACTCAAGATAGTGATGGATTCCAGCGACTTGCAGCTTATTGAGGCACTCCTACATATGCTTTCCAACATAGGCAAGTTTGACATTTCGATCTTCCTCAAACTTTCTAGGAGGTCTCCTTGCTCTGAGTTACTCGACTCTCCAGGCCCTTCTATGATCTTTGAGATTCGATCACAGTTCTCCACTTTTAGATATTGTAGGCTTTGCAGAGAGCGAGCTAATGTAGAATCAAGAATCTTTGTTAGGTTGAGGCAACCATCTATTGTTATGGTTGTCAATTTAACAAGACTTGTCGTAGGAACGGGTCCGTTCCAAATGCATTTTAGTGACTCAAGATCATATAAGTGAAGCTTCTCCAAGTTCTGAAGTAAACTCTCCTGTAAAGTACCTTGATTCTCCTCGTTTATTTTGTCTCTGTTCACGATGTTTTCCAAATGCTTGCAGCGTTCGACCACGCAGACTTTTACAGGATGCAAGTCGAACTTGCTGCAAGTGAAGCTCTCTATACCATCATGGCCTATTATTTCAAAAGTACTGGCCTGCTTCAGCAGCTTTTGGCAAGGTGTAGAGAATTCTTCATTGGTGGAATATCTCAACCATCTTTCTGCTATTATCCCAGAAAAATCTGGTTCAGGGTGCCGTGTTTCATGACAACCAATGAATATTTTGAAGGACTGAAAAGTATTTGTACTCCAACTTGTTTCCATGTTGTTGAAGGCCTTGCTCTGATTAACAAATGTGTTGAGGCTGCTCACATTTGGAAAGTTGAAGCATAGAGTATTTAAATGCTTCAAGCCAGCCAATTCAATTGCCAGTCTTTCGGCCTCAGCAGTCCCCAGTTGAAAATCCAAGGCTGTATCGATGCTCAGCTCTTCTAGATTTCTAAGGTTGCTGATGACACCTGGTGGAATGTGGTTGCCGCCTTTTTTTGCAGATAAAGAGACTCGCAAACATCTCATTTTAACCATGCAACTTATTTGTTGTGGCAATCCAGAAATTGAAGTTCCACTGATGTCGAGGAATTCAATCTCCACAAGCTGATCAGCTCCGGACGGCAGAGCAACAAGATGAGAGCAACTCTTCAGGTACAAACTTTTGAGGTTCACCAACTTCTTGGTTGATTCTGGCAATGCTCGTATTTCTGTGTGACTCAAATCCAGAACTTGTAGGGTCTTCATGTAAAAGAAGAAGGCAGCAGCAAGCTGTTCCAAGTTTGGCTTAAGGCACTGCAGAAGCAAGGTGCTGATGTTGGGACATTTTGGAGTGGCGGGTAACTGTACGTTACAACCAATCAATGACATTCTGGTGACTGTTTCCCAATCATCCGTGTCGGGCGTTTGATCCTTAGACGGAACCCAAAATTTACAACTTTCATCCTTAGTATATCCCAGTTGGAAGGCCACTCTTCTGAAATCTGAAGACATCATCACATTTTTTTTGTTAGTATACCAATCTAAGAGGTACACCTGCGTCAGACGGTTGAGAATATCTTGTCCGAGTTGTCTATTACGCCTTACTTTCTGATCAGCTCCCTCAGCGATGAGTCCCTCAGCGATCCAACAGTCTATTAGATAGTCTGCGTGTATCTCGTACCGATGTGGAAACAAGGTTCCATAGAGTAAGCACTTCCTAACCTCCGTTCCCAATCCTAGATATGACATCTCATAAAATTTTTCATAATCGCCTAGGTCAATCAATCCATGACACTTGGACTCAGATTGTAAAATCTGCCTGTCGTAATCCCATGATGCATCTTTCTTGTTCTTTAAATGGCGAGCTATGCGGTGAATCATCCCTGCTGTCCCTTTATAGTAATCTATCATATTATCAACAATCGATATTTTGGAGCTGTCATGCAACAATTCCCCATAGGTATTATGAAAAAGTTGCCATGCATCAACATTATTTAGTCCTTTTATTTCAAGCTGGCGCTGTGTTATCTTAATGGTTACATCATTATCTGTAGAACAGATCACGACTTTCCCGTGGTCATGGTTTTCTCTTAATCCGAGTTTTTCCAGATCAACAGAGCTCGAGACGTGATCCATGAGCAATATATATTTCCTGTTCTGGAGAAATGTGGATATTATGTTGGCGTTATGATTTATATACTTGGTTGCCTCTTTAAAATCATCCACGTTTAAGTGTGCCACGATCTCATTCTGCAACATCAAAATCTTAGCACTTTCTTGTGTCTCCGTTTCTTCTGCTGGATAATCTATCCAGATGATCTTTTCCCACTGTGATTTTTGGTCGAGCAGTCGACCGTGCAGCCTTTTCAACACAGTTGTTTTCCCAGCTCCTTTACGCCCTGTGATTCCGACTGTGTCTGCCTCTTCAAGTAGGTGGAGAACCTTATCAACATATGTATCGAACACCGGAAGAACATTGTCATCACCACCACCCAACTTGTCTTCAATTGGTTCCGACTTCTTCTGTGTCATATACTCCGGTTTCAATATATCAACAAGCGCAGAAGTCCGCTTGCTCAGCTTTGCAATGTCTCTGCTTAGCTTCGCAAGCTTGAAGAAGTTTTTTGTCATCACCTTCGATTTGAGATCGTTGAGTTGAAGAATCATCATATACTCAGTCGATGGATTTAGCTCAGTTGTTGAAGAGAGTGGATTGGTGGTTCTCTTTTCGTACTTGTTTATGAACTTGACATACTTCTTAGTGATAACCTCAACTTCTGCTTTCGCCGTTGTGTATGCATCGCTTCCCGTTGTGAAGACTGAATCTCTCAAGTTTGCATCAATCTTTTCTTTCTGTGACCTTAATAACCTCAGATCAATTATCAGCTCACTTATTCTTTCTTCCAAATCTTTGATGTCTTGTCGCTCACCCTTAACGAACAAGAACAAATCTTTGCAAGGGTTATATATGATTGCTGGAATAGGGGGAGGCACCATCCTGAAAAATGCGAATAGGAAGTTACAATTAATCACTTCTGTCTCACTTTCAATTAATTATAAATAGGATAAATATAAAATATTATATTAGAAAATTAATAAAGTGAGGTATAAGTGGGATCTTGCATTGCAACATTTTGTAATATTTTCAATTATTGCATCTGTGGATGATTGTCATGCGTGTCAAAGAAATTATATTTTCTTATGAAAACAATAATGAAATTTCATAAACAAAGTATGACAATTTTATTTTTTTTACATTTTTTGGACCGTGGCAATCATTTGTAGCTACAATATGAAATGTTGCACAAAACTATGATAGAGAATCCGATTTTAGTACATGTCATGTTATTATGTGAACATGTTAATTACATGTGTACTCATAGTTAGAGATGCCAATTGATTAACTCCCCACTCGATTTTAGGATAAGTTTATTGACTTATCGCCCTAAATTATTATCATGCTAAAAATTATTGGCCTTAACCACCCTCCGGCCCCTCCCAACTTTTTACTTTTGGGCTAGTCTATATGTCCAACAATAGGAATGGCAACTAGTCGGATCTAGCTAGGTCCAAATCTAGATCTTTTTTTTTTGCTTGGGTCTAGAGTCGGTTGAAATACATTGGATCCAAAAAAAGCAGATCAAATTCCAAATCCATTAGATATAAAAAATGAGATCCAAGTTCAGATCTATTAGATTTGTAGGTCCATGGATCTAGGTCTAGATCTGTTGGAAAAATTCTTAAGTTGTTGGGAATTAGTTTATCTTAACTGTGCGTTTTGATTAGATCTCAAGACCTCTAATGATTATCTTGCTGTTGTAACTAATGTTTCTGACTTGTTTTGGAGTTAGACTTTTCTGTTACAAGTTTCAGCAATAGAACTACCAACTTGGACGGCCCAAGACTGAAGAAGTTCGAGTAGTACTGAAGCAAGTCATACTGATAGAAATATCAGTACCAGCACAACTAATAGAATCTCAACTGAAGGATTGCATACTGAAGACTGAAGGAAGGCCAACTGACCTCAGAAGACGGAAGTATAGCGATGCTCTTGAACATAGCTATTGGAGTGCAATCGAAGACTAAAGACTGACGTCGGAAGACTGAAGATCAGAGACTGAGATCAATACTGAAGAGATGGAGTCAGTATATGACTAAATGTCATACCACACCGCTGATTGTCTTTGGTGTAAGTCAAAGCTGACTACTAGAAGTCAAAGATGGCAACTGAAAGTCAAAGCTGTTGATCAATAGTCAAAGCTGGTGATAAGTAGTCAAAGCTAGCAAAGCAAAGTCAAAGATGACTGATGAAAAGTCTAAATTGATTATTTCTACGTCAAGCTGAAAGGATCCAACAAACTCAAGTTCCCAAACTAATGAAGAGATGAGAGTTCGGCCTGCTAACGAAAGACGGAGCAGTCTCGATTGACCTAACTTGAAGTCGACGCACTGATAAGATAGAGTCAACACAACTAGAGAAGCACGGAAGCATTTAAACATTAAGTGTTTGAATTGTCACATGTTGAATCGAATCTGCAGAAGATCCTAACATGTCAGAAGACATTTTCATAGTTATAGAGCTATAGTGTACGATATGCACACCCTAACAGCGACGTACGAGGATTCTCAACGATAAGAATTCAAATGTCAAATAGAAAGATATGATTGGTGCTTCCTCCATGATTCATTATCTTCTTTATAAATACACTGAATACAATCGAAATATTGTGCATTCAAAGTATTCTAAGCATTCAAAGCCCATACTCAAGTCATTCAAACAACGATTTCGAATAAAGAAGTTAACAGTGCAATCAATAAATTTCAAGATCTCACATATACTTATCCGCTCGAGATTTCAGTAGACACTTCCTTAAGTCTAGGATATCCATCTTGTTTATTTAAGCCTAGACATACTGAGTTTGACGCATGTGTCAACTCAGAATATCAGTTTGAAACCCCTCTACAAACCCCCAAAAGTTGTGCAGAAGTTTGGGCAAGTAAGCAACGAACTGTCAGTTGCTGAAAGCTTGGTTATCTAGCACCCATAAGCTAGAGGTTAGGTCGACTGCATCAATAAGCAGTTAAAGGATTCCTAGCACCCGGAAGCATATGAAGAACGTCAAGTGAGACAGGATACTGTAAGGTTAACTTAGTATATAGGTTTGCTTTTGTACCCATAAACAAGACTCAATCCGAAGTTAATGGATTAACTGAGCTATCAATTCATGGACGTAGGAGTTGATCTCTCCGAAACACGTAAAACTGATATGTCATTTACTTTAAGTATCGTTATTTATATTGCATGTTGAACTGTCATCACCAGCATAGCGCAACACAACATTGTTTTGAAACCCTCTATTAATATCAGTTTGATACTAAATATATTCAATTGAAAACTGACTAAGCAAATTTGACTAAGTGTTTCGTATCTTCAAGTTTTCTGTAAGGTAAATACAGTAACCACCGCATTCTGCATGCACATCAGTTATCAGTCCAACTGACTAGCTATCTTAGCATTCGGTAGGTTTGTTATCTGATATCACTCAAGATTTATCTCGAATCGATCGCCAGATCGCCAACAAGATCGAACCGACAATTACCGACTAGCTACGATCAAGATGTGTAAAGAAAAGGTTTTAAAATTTACCTAACTAGTGTATTCTCTCCCTCCTCCATACACCAGTACGTAAATAGCAGGACCCATCAGTTGGTATTAGAGCAAGTTATTCATAAACAACAACTAACTCCCCCAGCGATCGTCGTTTTTTAACAGATCCTTAAAATTATATATTTTCTACATACTGCTGCATTTTTGCTGTGATGGAAACTAACTAAAGCATGTCAATTTCTCTCCCCACCTTCACTATAGACAACTATGAGATCTGAAAATTCAGACTCAAGAGCTATCACACTGCCCAACATTGCCTTATGTGGGAGGTCATCACCAATGGCCCAATCATTATTCAAGAGAAGATCATGAAAGTTAGCATGGAACCTAGAAAAGATCCCACATACAACTACAAGCTAAATGATCGATCTGACTTCACATCAGAGGAGCGAAAATAAGACGAGCTCGACAACCTTGCCAAGAACATCATCTCCGAAACAGTTTCCAACTCTCACATCACTGGGCAGCTGATGAAATATGAGATAGCAAAGGAGATGTATGCGCTAAAAAGCCTCTTTGCAGGCTTCAAGAAGATCAAGGAGAACAAGCTTATGATAGCTAGTTAGAAGTTTGATAACTTTAAATAGAAAAATGGAGAATCAATTGATGATATGGAACTCAGATTTGCAACAATCATCAATGAGATCTCAGCCCTGAGAAATGACAAGTACACACAATGAAAGATCAATCTCAAAATCCTTTGGGCACTCCCAGCTACTGACTAGAAAGTATACATTAGCCCTTCAGAAGAAAGCCGGATTTAATGAGATGTCAACTGACAAACTCTTCTCCGTATTGAAAAATGATGAGCACAACATTAGGTGTATAGAAGAGTCTTCAAAGACTGGCGTTGTTGGATTTGTATACTGAAACCAGATTGGTTGAACTTGTATATAATGTTTTATGTTACCACTATTCTGATCTCCTATTTGAATTGTTTACTTAATTGCATACGTTGTTCAATTATCTCATACAAAAGTTAGATCATATAGTGTATAGAAGATCACAGAAGTCTGTATGATTGGTTAAACTAGTTTAGATACAAAAAAGATCATACCCGATACAACTTTAGGATGAGTTGTTGGTATAGGCTGCAGTATAAATAAAAAGTAACTTGACTTGGTTGTTTATCTATATTGGTAGATCCTGACGTATTGATAGATCACAGTGAGATGAGTTCTCATATCTGATCATTGTGAAGAACCTAGATCTCGGTAACTTTACGTTGATCTAAATATCGATAAGATTTCAGGTAAGTATGATTTACTAACCATCACTTTGACTTGTTATAAGTGAGGGTCACATGAGATAACTCATTATTTTTTGTATTTTGGGTAGTTGCAATGCTTGTATGTCATGTCTGTTACCTGTATCGAGTCACAGTATCTGTTAGGATGATGACATCCCCTTAAGAAGCTCAAAAGGTTTATTGTACTAAACCTTATAGGTTGAGTTAGCTCATGTACAATAATAAGGTTGAGTGATACTACTTAAGGAATTAAAGAGATTATTTATTTTAAGCAGTCACAGTGCTATATATAATTAATAGATGTATGATATCTTAAATATGTGGATTTGTAAGTCTAAGTACAAGCCTGACTGAACTTCGGTAATAAAGTGGTAAGTCAGCATTTGTTCTCTAGTGGAATGAATAAATGTTTATGAACTAATTTATGTTATAGGCTTATCAAAAGATAGTTAATTCATTTGAAGCTCATCTTTATACATTGTATTTGATTCCTGAACTGACCCATTAAGGCCTATTATTATAGTAATTTTTGGCCACCTCCTATGGAATCCCACTGGGATTCTGTTCTAATTAATATATTATTTATCTAATACATATCATAGTCTAAATAGATATTATCTGATAGTATTAGATATCAAGAGATAATTATTCTATAAATGAATTATCTTCAAGAAAAAAGATAATTATTATATTTATTAGATGTGCCAAATTCCTATCACAATATGATTCTAGAGAGAACACTATAAATATAAGGTATGAGAAAATCATATTATTCTTCTCCTTATATGTGATTTTTAAAAATCACCAGTCCATCATAGGGGGCGAAAATTTTGGGTATTCTCCATAGATTACTTTCACTCGATATTGGAGATCAGGTATTCATGACATAGTCTAGAATATCAAAGCTGAAGTCAGTTATTGACCAGCTGTGCAAAAATTCGTAGGTAAACATGAAAAATCTCTATGTGTTGCAATTAATTATATACGAGCATGCTAGGAATATAATCAATGTATGGCGAATTAAACATCCAAGATAGATCATCGGGAGCACTGGTAAATTAAGATTTCCCATCAGACGTATCTGAAGAAGACGTTCAAGTCAGCACGAGAAGACGCAACCCTTAAAGCTGATAAGAGCAAAGAAGCCAGGAAGATAACAAATGACAAGGCTGAGTGCAGCGACGATGAGTTGTTGACCTAGTATACACTTATGGTAGAAAGATTCGGGAAAATAGAAGTCCGACTGAAGAGGTAAAGCAAGTACCGAAAAGAGAAAAGAGGACGTGACATAAGTCGTAGAAAAAGAACTCATAAGGATCGGTTTGATGAGAAATCCAACCGACCTCAGTATAAAGATGATGAGTGCCTCGACTGTGGCAAGAAAGGGCATTTTAGACATGACTGCCCTGAGCTAAGCTATATGGAAAGAAAAGCTCTTCGAGCCAAACGCGACAAAAAAATAAATGAATGCAAGACGATAGTTACTGAGAAGTCTGAAACATCAAGCTCATCTAGCAGCTCTTCCAGCAACTCCTCCAGCACTGACGACGAAAGCTAGTGCTTGTCAGATAGATCCTCAGCTATGACGACAGCTGCATGGTGGGAATCGACAATGGATTCGACGAACCTGAGGTAACTTCCTTTCGCTATACTGAAAATCTCTCTCATACTATTATATTATCGGAAGACACTTCAGTTAAGTGGGACGATATGGAGAAAATCATTGCTGACTGTAGGACAGTCATGAAAATATACGAATGAGCAATGACTGAGAACTACAAGCTGAGATAGAAGCTTCTACTCTCTGAGAAAAGTCAACAGTCAGTTGCCCCTTTGGAAGCTGAGATAAAGGTTACTGTTGAGCTGACGAAGCGAAACAAGAACATTGTGATCGAGCCAGCATGATTAAAGAACTACAGGCTAAACGATCAAGGAAAGGAAATAGTTCAAATAAGAACTGAATTGACTGAGATCATCCTGAAGTTCAACATGCTTCAGCAGAGTAAGACTTCACTCCAAGAAAATATCAACACTCTGAATGGAGCGACTAAGAAATTGGAATCCATCCAATCAGTTCAGAGGTATCCATTGATTAGAACTGGATTAGGTTATGATCCAAGTTCAAAGATGAATAGTTCATCCATCAGTGGTACCAAGACTGTGTTAGTAAAGTCGACTAAGAAGCTGAAAGCTCCAGTGACTGAACGAAATGATGCAAGGCAATATGTGCCAAACTCAGGGCCTAAGTATAAGATACTTAAAAGATTTGATCCTCTCAGACAACCCCAGGTTACATAGCTAAGGCACTCTCAGCACAAGCTTAATTAGCAGAGGAAGCATTTGCTAAAAGTACCTCCAGCCAAGAAGTATACTCCAACATACATTCGCGTCTATTAGAGACATCCTTCACACAGTAAAGCTTCTTCTACACCTCCACAGCAAACTCGTGCACCATGATAGCACAAGCACAAACCTAATCCCCCTGCTAAAACTACACAGAAGTCAGAAAAAGCCGATTACAATTTATAGTGATTTCCAGGGAAGACAAATCAGGCTTGACAAAAGCGCCAGTATTATCAAGCATGTATGGGTTCCCAAAGGAACCACTAATAAGCAAGGATCCACTTCATAATGGGTACTTAAAATATGATTTTTGCAAGTCGTGTTGATCAGTCAGGAAAAATGACCTTCCAGCCTAAAAGAACATATGCTACTTGGAAAGTGGATGTTCAAGACACCTGACTGACTGCAAGGAATACTTATCTGACTACGTGGATAAGGAAGGCGCGAAAGTCTCTTTTTGTTGTAACTTTATTGGATACACCAAAGTTTACGGTACACTCTCAAAGGCACTCCAAATCTGGGTTTGTGGTATCCCACTGACAATAATTTCAAACTTTCAGGTTACTCTGACTCTGATTTTGCAGGTTGCAAACTTGACATGAAATCAACTTCGGGCGTGCCAGTTTTTAGAAAGCAAACTGATTTACTGGTTTTCCAAGAAATAGACATCAGTCGCAACGTCCACAACTGAAGCTGAATACATGGTTGTTGGAAGCTGTTGTTCTCAAATTACCTGGCTAAAGCAACTCTGAGATTATGAAGTCACAACAAGTGAAGTACCCATCTATTACGACAGTTCCAGCGCCATAACAATCACTCTCAACCCAATCCTACATACCAGATGCAAACACGTCGATGTCCGATATTATTTCATCCGAGATCACGTAGAAGGACATTGTTGTTGAAAAACTCCACACTAACATTCAATGTTTTGACATCTGACAAAGCTGCTTGTTGAAGATAGATTCAAACTGTTGTGCGCGAAGCTAGCACTGCTGAACCCAGAAGAGTGACAAGCTAAATCTGACTAGTGTCAAATTTACAATCTGAGCTAGCAGATATCAGTAGTATTGGTTCAAGGGGGAACCCATACTTATGGTAAAACTGATCAGTCATACTGATAAGTTTTAACTAATGTCAAAACTGACGGACTGTTAGTAATCCATTAGTTGATATCAATAAGCCACATTGGTAAACCTGACTGGCGAATAAGAAATTGGAAAGACGATACTGATTGCCTTTAGTATCAACATACTCTGGTAACATCAAACTGATATCAATATCAATGCCACTTGATGTCAGTACCATCGATAAACAAGGTATTAGCTGACTATTATGTTCAGCTGACCAGTAAGTTTTTCTGAATCATATATTGGTATCATACTGATAACGCATACTGGTAAAACATACTGATATAATTGTATGACTGGTGCATTAAAAACCTTGAATTTATTTTATCTCATTTATTTCAAATGATTTGAGTTAATTCATCTGAAAGTTAACTTGGTGTGCAAAAGATATCATTCGCGCATTTAATGTATTGTCAGAAAAATGCCGATTAGAAAGGAATAAAATTATCTTACATCTTACTTTATCGAGATACGCGTAGAAGGTAAAACGATATTTCCTAAAAAAGATGAGTGCATGGATAACATCTCTTACGTGCCTATTTATAAGCTATCCATAAATTATAATCTATTTCTCAAGTTCAAATCTCTCAAGCTTTCAACTATTTTTTCTCAAATCTCTCTCTTACATATTCACATGGACCCAGGAAAAAAACCATCCACCAACCGACGATGTACAAACACGAGCAGATCGTGGAGCTTTACTCCACACTGTACCTCGACAACACACTCAACATGCTGGTTACCGATGTCACGATAGAGGTTCGTGGTGAGCCAACTGCTATGCAGAGCTCAGCCCTCAGGTCGTGGAAGAGAAGCAGAGGTGATGAAGGTTGATATGCTTGATGGATGTCGATTGGACTCAATAATGGAACCATTATTGAGACCCAAACTTTCTCGGGGAGAAGAAGGTGATGAAGGTCAATATGCAATCAAATAAAAATATGCTACGCTAGTCCGATCTTATAAGTGGATTGAGAGATTGAAGTCCTAAGGAAAGAAAATGAAGATACTGCTAGTCTGCTGGTTGCATAAGCTGAGAGATTGGAGCAGATAGACCGCTCTCACACCACGTTGAACCAAATTGTCATAGACCTCTTGATCTCCCTCCAGAAAATTATTGATGATGCCAAAAAGGGAGAAGAGATGAAGGAGGTTGTTTCTGCTGAAGCGGCGAAAGAGTTGGCCCGAGCTACTGAAAAAAAATATGAACGGATGCAGCAGCTTCAGAACTAGCGCAACAAATAGACGAAGGAGATGATAAGGAGAGAACTACTAAAGAGCGGCTAAGGAAGATGGTTGCTAAAGCCAAGAGAAATGAGAAGGCTGTTACCTAATCAGACCAGCCAACTGCTGAAATTACAGAGAATATATACCTTGTTGTCTTCTATGTCGGAGTCCAATTAGAAATGTTGGGTAACCCAACTTAACTAGCCACATGGTGGAGCAAGAAGCATCAATCTGGTGCTGAAAAACTGATGGGAGACGCCCAGAAAGCGTCAGCTGCTGAAGATAAGAGAAAAAAGATTTCCAATAAGAGGATTGCAACAACTAACCTCCAGAGAAGAGGCTTGCTGACACCCAGAAGTGCAAGAGCCAGACCCATGATTGAAAAATGGGTCCCGACTGAGTTGAATGATAGATGGGGACAGCTGGAGATGGAATTCGTCATGTGGTATTACTAATTGATGGATCTTCATGAAGCGCCCGTAGTCGTAACTGACGGGTTCATAAACTTCTTAATGTAGTATAAAGACCAACCTCTTAGTGAAGAATTTGTCAATCATGCAGTCAGGCAGCACGTCAGTATCATTGCCCTTCCAAAGAAAGTTGTGCCATCCCTGATGAGAGGGAATTTCGTGGATCAAGCCCAAATCGAACATTAATCCCTGATAGCTACCGAACTGATGAAGTTTGATCCTGTGCAGCAACCAGAGGAATTCCAGAAGCTAGCCATGAGGGTTTTTACTATGTATGGACAGTTGACTGATGAGGAGATGATAAGACAGAGAAGAAGATGAAATGATCAGATGTATTGTAATAGACTTGTATATGATTTTTGTACATTTGTTTCCAATTGATGTATTTTGTAATCTGAGCATTATATCTTCTATAAAACTGACATAGTTCATCCTTACGATAATGACTCTTTGTCCAGGCTATGTATTTGCTTTAAACCTTATTATGCTGAACTAACCCGATTTTACGGAGAAGAATGATCACAGTAAGGGAGAATCTAGTCCGTCTACTGAAACTGGTTATCTATATTTTTGATTTGTTTTCAATATACACATATAAGGTTTTGGCATCATCAGAAATGGAAAAATTATTGGGAAAATACTTAAGTTGTTGGGAATTAGTCTATCTTAACTGTGTGATTTCATTAGATCTCAAAATCTCTATAACTGTCATGTTGTTGTAACTAATGCTACTGACTTATGTTAAAGTTAGATGTTTTTGTTACAGGATTCAGCAGTAGAACTACCCGTTTAGATAGGCCTAAGACTGGAGGAGTTCGAGCAGTACTAACGCAAGCCATACTAAAATGAGTATCAGTACCAGCGCAACTGATAGAAGCTTAGTTGAAGGATCGCATACTGAAGACTGAAAATTGAATGAAGGTCAACTGATGTCTGAAGACAGAAGTATAGCAATGTTGATGAACAGAGCTATTGGAGTGAAGTCTAAGACTAAAGACTGACGTTGGAAGACTGAAGATCGGAGATTGAGATTCAATGTTGAAGAGATGAATGAGTCAGGATATGATTAAGTGTCATACCAATCAACTGATTGCCTTTGGTGTAAGTCAAAGCTGACTAACAGAAGTTAAAGCTGGTGATCAATAATCAAAGCGGGTGACAAGTAGTCAAAGCTGACGAAGCAAAGTTAAAGTTAGTTGATGAAAAACCAAAGCTAACTATCTCTACGTCAAGCTAAAAGTATCCAACTAACTCAAGTTCCCAAACTGATGAAAGACATGAGTCCAACCTGCTAATGAAAGACGGAGCAGTCTCGACTGATCCAACTTGAAGTCAATGCACTGATCAGGCACGAAGTCAACACAACTAGAGAAACACGGGAACATTTAAGCCTTGAGTAAAATGATGCGATTGGTGCTTCCTCCCATGATACTATTCATCATTTTCTCTTAAATACACACAGAATTCAACCTTTGAAGGTTATCGAAACATTGCGCATTCAAAATAGTCTAAGTATTTAAAGCTCAATACTCAAGTCATTCAAACAGCGATTTCGTAGAAGGAAGTTAACTGTGCTATTAGTTAATCTCAAGAGCTCACACATACTTATTAGCTCGAGTTTTTAATAGACGCTTCCTTAAGTCTAGGATACTCATCTTGTTTATTTTAAACCTATACATACTGAGTTTGACGCATGTGTTAACTCAGAATCTCAGTTTGAAACCCCTCTACGAACCCCCAAACGTTGTGTAGAAGTTTGGACAAGTAAGCAACGAAATGTCAGTTGCTAAAAGCTTGTTATCTAGCACCAGTACGCTAGAGGTTAGGTTGACAGCACCCGTAAGCAGTCAAAGGTTTCCTAGCATCCGTAAACATAAGAAGAACACCAAGTGAGGCGGGATACTGTAAGGTTAACTAAATATCTAGGTTTACTTTTGTACCCGTAAACAAGACCCAATCCGAAGTTAGTGGATTGACTGAGCAATCAGTCCATGGATGTAGAAGTTGATATCTTCGAACCACGTAAAACTCAACATGTTATTTACTTTCAGTATCGTAATTTATATTTACATGTTATTGAATTGTCATCACCGGCACACGTCATCACAACATTATTTTGAAACCCTCTACGAGTTTTAGTGTGATAGTGAAGATATTTAACTGAAAACGGACTAAACAATATTTGACTAAGTGCTTCATATCGTTTTCAAATTTTATGTAAGGTAAATACAGTAACCACCGTATTTTGCACACACATCAATTATCAGTCCAACTGACCAACTATCTTAGTAGTCAGTAGGTTTGCTAACTGATATCACTCAGTACTAAACTTTTATCTGAACTGGTCAGTAGTACTGCCAATAGTACTGAACTGATAGTTACCCAACTAGCTACTCATCAGTAACCAGTCAGTCTGTGTAAAGAAAAATTTAAAAATTACCTAATTGGTGTATTCTCCCCTCCCCTTCCTTTACATCATTACGTATGCAGCCGGACCCAACAAGATCCATAATTTTTTCTTCTAAAATAAATTCTAAATGAACACAAATCGACAATAACACCTAGTAATAATCATTCAAAATTACACCATAATCCATAAAAAGCATTGCACTAATCCAAATAAAATTATGAAGTAAGCTTCTTTCTTTGTTTGCTAATATCTGTACTTGATTGAATTTGTTCTTTTCTTTCAAAGTTTAGGTGGTTTTGTTATCTCCAAGTTCAAGTTCGATGGAATAAAAGTTTTAGGATTAGTGTTGATAGGTTTAGAAATCGAAGTATAATTATAAATAAATATTATAAAATATTAATCCACAGGTTGGATTCAGGCCGGATTCAAATCTCAAAAAATGAATCTTCATTTGGATCCGAAAATTAAATGAAGATCCAAATTCGATTTTTTGATCCATCAAATCCAAATTTAGTCCAAGATCAATTGTAATCCCTATCCACAACTTCACAAAAAAATTTGGGTATGCTATAAAAATTGTCTATTAATGGATAACTCCCCTAATTGCCTAGTCTCCTTTTTAAAAAAAATTAAAAAGTTACCCAAGAAAAAGAGATAAAAATAAATGGATCATCCTTTCTTATTTTTAAAACACCAATTTCAATTTTATATAATTTAATTTTTGTTTAATTATCTATTAGAAAAATGATAACATTAGAATACGAAATAATAAAATGATCTAAAATTCGATAAAGAATGTAATATTGTCATTTGAAGAGCAGTTGATAAGAGAGGAAAAACAAGAAGAAGAAGAAAAGAAGAAAAGGAAAGTGTGAAATCCGAATTTCAAGTTTAAACAAAAGTATCAATAACTATTAATGTATTTCTCTATACAACACCAACTAATATATTCATAACATTGATAATTTATGGAGTAAATGGAGATGAGACTTAAATAAATATTAAAATACTTGAATGTATGTCATCTATTTATGAGCAACTTCCGATATTCACAGCTTTTAAAACACATGGAATATTAAGATGGATAATATATGGTTGGAAAGGTAGCTTAGTCTTTCCAATACCGTTAATCGATCATGAATCAAATTTTTAATTTTCTAAAGAATATTATGACCCAAAAACTTAAAGATGCTAGGTCCCTTTGCCGGGCCGGCCCACTAACCCAAAAACCACATCACTCTAGGCCGAAAACCCAAATCCATTCTGGACTATAACTTTTTGGCTTTATTCTTTTTCTTTTCATATTTTCTTTTTTGGGTCAACCAAAAGACTTGGGCTTGAATCGATAGTTCTGCTCATATGCAAGAAATCATTTGTGTTAATCCATTTGCATCAATCTTTACTAGCGATGCAATGAATTGGATCTGAATCGGATCTTGGTGGATTTAGATCCAGATCTAAAAAAAAATTCTTGGTCGGATCCGGTCTAGATTTCATTGGATTCAAAAAAATTAGATCCAGACTCAAATCTTTAAGATCCACGGGATTCAAGGGCTAGACCCGGATCCACGTATTTTCTTTTCTACAATAATTCTCAAATCAATTATAATAAATAACACTATAATAATTATTTATAATTTCTACAATCATCACTATACAAAAAGATGTCAGTTATAAATTTATTTTTGATTTCATGACAGCAAATAATGTTACAATAGGAATAGAGAAATAGCACACATATCTTAGCAAATAGACTATTCATATACAAAATTTTCTCAAATACATGGTATAAAGTTTTAATGTTATTGACCTACCATCCAATTCCATAACTTAGTTTATCCAACTTCAACTATAAAGAAAAATAATATAATAAACTTATAAATAAAAATAAAAACTATATATACATATATATTATATGGATCCACGGGCTGGATTTGGATTGAATCTGGATCTCATGAATCAAGATTCAGATCCAGATCCGGATTTCAAATGAATGGTCCAGATCCGATCTAGATCCGTTCAATCCTATTTTTTGAAAATCCAGATCTTGTAAAATGGATCTTGATCTGCGGATCTGAATCGGATCCAGGATCCACTGCCATCACTAATCTTTACTAAAACTGTGAACTGTTTAATTGGAAATAATTCGAACACTGTAGTACCACTTAGGATCATCTATATTCCATTTTTTACAGTTTTAATTTGGAGAAAAATAGAAATTTTGGTATTGTGTATTTATATATTATATTTAAAGTTTGTATACAAAATCAAAATATATGCAAGTTTGTGTGTTTATATGCCAATAACCCTAAATATTATTAGGATAATAAATTTAAAAGTTGGACACAAAAGACTGTAGGACAAAAGATTTGAACCCTTGATAACAAAAAAAAGATATATGACACTGAATAGTTGCGAGCCTTTTATAAAGATTAAGAAAAATGGAGATTTCATCCGACGTCAATTATAACATAAATATAAACGCAATTAATTAGTTGACTCTGCAAATCTTTTACAAAAACCCAGTATCATTAATCTGGTGTTTAGTTCTATGTAAACGAAATACGATGCAGTATAAAGAATTCGAACTAAACCAAGAACTACCTGAAGTTCCTAAACTGGATAACAACATAATCTTCAACTTCGAATTCAAATCCATCAATATCGCAAAAGTTGGAAAACACGATAAAAGAAATTAATTCTTTATTACCTTGGATGATGAAACAATAATCCAACTAAGTACAACACAGAATGCTTTTGGAACTACATCTGAGAAAGTCTCTTCCCTCAAAAGGCAGCAAAGATTGATTGGATTTTTCGTGATGCCCCTTAATTCTGAGTCGATGGCTATATGAAGTTGGATGTAAGAATAGAAGAATAAATTTGTCGAATTGTTTTATCAGGGAATACCTAACTACTGTATTAGAAGATTCAAACTCAGAGTATAGAACGCGTATGCATGGTTGGCATGAAAAAAAAGGAGAGTTAATAGATTGTGTTTTGTAATTTACATATCACAAAAACTACACAACAACTTCTGTACATCCGTCTATCCCATGCGGACAGACAAAAATATCATTTATTCTTAACAAAAGTATCATTTGTTTTTTACAATGTAATTTGAAAGTAACATTTTCATTGAAAAAAAAATATCATTTATACAGAAGAAAAGTAACATTATCCACACATACAAACATCCACATACAAACATCCACGCAGGAGAGCACCTCCAAAAACTAACTTGAAGAAGATTTTAAAAAGGAAAGGACGAGATGTATTCTAATACAACAAATTAGGACGGTCGATATTATTAGCCTAGTTAAACGTATTTGACCATTAACCCATTTATTTATTAGTAGTACGTGACAAATATATCATTTTACGTTTAACTTTATATACAAATATATTATATTTATTTTATAGATAACATGCAGGTTTTTATGTTTTATTTGTTTTAAAAAAGAAAAGGAAAACTATGGATCAAGTAAAGTTATCAAGGGGGTGACAGATCAAAAGAAAGGAAATGATCAATGAGAGCCATTGCCTATTTCTCCATGGTTTCGACCGTTGACCGTGGCAACATTAAAATCGTTCTAAACAAATATCACAAAAACTCATATAAAATACGGACGGACAAAAGTATCATTTATATTGAAGAAAAATATTATTTCTTTTTTACACTATAATTTGAATGTGTCATTTATTAAAAAAAATATCATTTGTACTAAAGAAAAAATATCATTGTTTGTACATATGGACGTTCGCACAGGATACTTATGTTTACCTCTCAACAATTAAAATGTACCTTTCAATCAACAATAATTAGCAGCTCTAAGGATTATGCTTCCAAACCATTTTTTTTATATTTAAACTAATCACTTTTCAATACCTAATGATAGAATTGTGTATATATATTATGCATCACCATGTCCTAATTAACCTAACCGAACTATTCTAAAAAAAAGACACCAGCACAATATATTATTTTTCTCCCTATTTGAGAATAAATAATGCATATTTGCTGGGAAAATGCCTTCGCGCTTCGTGGGCTTCTTTTCCCTCTTTTATTATTGATTCGAATCCAACAATTATATGAGTTGAATTTTCATTTTATACGAATATAGTCTAACTAATTTGTACTAGCTTGGATATTTTGCGAATTATTAGAATTCTTTGTAATATTTAATTAATTAATGATATCACATGTTATCTTGTATCACAACATGGGCTTCTTCGCACCTTTCCTGTTCTCCTATATTTTCCTCCAGTGCCTTCATCATATCTCCTCAAGCTGGATCTTTTAGTGCATAATTGTTCTAGAACGTTGCGAGACAAAAGTAGTGTAATAAGAATATAAACAAGATACCACTTGGGATCATCTATATTTATGTTTGACAAAATCTAAAGACTTGAAAAAAAATAGGAATTAAAACCTAGAAGTTAGTTAAACGGAACTTCGAATTTCTTGTCTCACACTTGTGTATCGCTAGTCGCTACTAGCTTTTTTAGTTACTTGTTTTTTTCTCTTCATTTTCTGTTAATTCTTATTTAATTTAACTTTACAATTATTAATTAGGATTAATTATATCCAATTAGACTTTGTCATTATTTTTTAACATTCACTAGTTATTCGCCCATGCAATGCACAGGGATAAGTTGTATTTGTTCTTCAATTTTTTAAATATTTACTCAATATTCATACAATTTATGAATGTATAGCAGTACATGAAATTTATTAGGAATTCATTTAGATGTATGATGAGATTTTTATTTAAGATCATTTGTCATTTTCATTTTTAGTTATAATTGAATATTAATGTTGATTAGTCTATAATTAGTGTATATAATTTGCTTAAACTTCTGTATCTACCAAGTAGAGTGTGATGGAATGAAAAACTTTCAAATGGAAGAATCCAAAACTAAAGAATAATTAAATGGAATGAATAAAAGATAACGACCAATTTACAATAAAAAATAACGACCAGTTTACAATCAAAACTAGAGAATAAAATAAGTTTATATATAACTCTTTGAATAATCGAATAAAACAAACAAACTAGATGAGTTGTAAAATCGAATATTCAATCCTGAAGTTATTAAATTACTTTCTTGTGTTTTATAAAAGAGTTGTTGTCGTAGCTGAAAAAGTCACATTGACAATGAATAAAATAAAAATTGGCGGGACGACTTTCACCCGTTCACTTAATGTTACATCTAAAAAATTTGATTAAATAAATAATAGGAGGAGGAAAAAAAACTAGAGGAGATGAAAAGAACAAAAAGAATAATGTCAAATTCGACTTTTATAAAGTGATAAATAAATATTATTCACAAACTTTAATATAAAATTATCAAATATTAGTTTCTGTAGATAATACTGATTATTTAAAGTCGTCATAATTGATAAATTCATGAGCGTATATAGTATATGAAAATATAACACTGAAGATGAGGCAGGTAGTATAGGATGCTTAAAAATCTTGATAGTTCCCATTTCTGGACGGAGAGTGCTAAGCTGAATCTGCACAGTTTATAGTTATTTATGTGTAATTTCTTTTTCTCTATTATAGATCATGATACCATAATTCATTATTTTTAATTGTAGTTTTCATTGTATTCTCATAATCACAAGATTCCTAAATTCGACTGCAAGAACAAAAAAATTGTTTATGATCTTTTTATTAGAGAAATTATCGTTTTATACACTCTACGCAATCCACCCAATATAAGCTGGGCCTGCTAGAAGATATCACGGTCCAAGCCCAATTAAATTGTTTTTTTGTTGCTTAATAAAAGAGTGATTAAAAATTGGGAAAATACGAAATTTAGCCTAATCAATCAATAATACATTAATCAAGGCTAATTGATTGATTTTCAATCAATAATAACTTGATCAAGTCCAATGAATTGATTTTGTGACAATTTTAGCCAGTGAGTGATTTTTTGGCATAGAAAAGCACAATTGACATCGGAAATAACAAATAGCCCGTAAATCATTTCCAACTATGTTTCTAACTTGTGGTTTCTATATATCATTTCCTGATGCCGACTGTTCTTGTTGGTGTAAAAAATTAATTACGGACTAAAAGTGTCATAAAATCAATTTATTGAGCTTGATTAAGGTATTATTAATTTATTAGACTAAAGTTGATACGTTTTGACCTACAAGTCAAAATTTTAACTTGCGATCATTTAGTGACAGAGTTTTTATCTCTACCTACTATAAAACTTAAAGGAGTCATACTATAGTAATGACTCCAGTCCTGACATTTTAAATATGTTATCAAACATAATAAGTGACATTTTGATCACAAAATGTGATACATGCTTAACCTTGCTCTTAAATGTAACAATTGGATCGACATCACTTGCAATGTTTCTATAATTTTATTCTATCCATCAAAAATTGCTATTTACTGTGATATACTCGATTCTGTAGTGTTGACATAATTCGATTATTTTTAATGTTTAGGCACGAATTTGCGTACTCCAACAATCAGACCATCTAAGAAAAACTAATTTTCTGGGTTTATAGTTGGAACGAGCTTTTGAACTTTGTGGATGGTCTTCTCAACTTGTTTTGTTTTGTTTTGGTTTGGTTTTGGTAATTTAAGTTTATTTTGTTTGGTTTCAAAAATAGAAAAGCGACTTTTTACTTTCGTAGCAATATTATATTACAATATTAGTAGATGATCTATAAGTGATCTTGTGGGATCATCAGATGGGTCCTAACACGTGACATTTGCCAATAAATTGAACTCCAATATTTCATCAACGATAAAATATGCTTATAAATATAAATCACTAAACAACATCATTCCTAACTTTTATATTTTCTTCCATTTACCTTAATATTTCTTCTTCTCCAAACATTTTCCTATTATCGAATGAATAAAGATTTCTCAAATTGGTCCATTCGGATATTTTGGATCAAATTCGCTTCAATGTCCAACTCTAATCCTCAAAATCCCAACTTTCTTTCTCAAAATTCCAACTTTTGTCAACAAAATCCCAACTTTCCACAAAATCCCAACTTGAATTGCAAAATCCCTACTTTTATTGTCAAAATCCCAACTTCGATTCTCAAAATTCCAACTTTAGTCCTCAACAAGATCCTACATATCCAAAGGAATGTTCCAAGCTATCCATCCAATTTCCATCCAGCTATCACTACCAAGTTCGAACTCCATCTTCTCGACTCATCAAGAAAGAGCAAGATCATCGAAGAAACGCCTACTCCTAAGAGCATCGTCTTTTCCAAAATTTTTCTTCTCCGCAAGGTCTCGAGGCCATAAATCTGAACTTGATCAACAATCCGATGAAGAGAACAATGATACAAGTATAAGAAGATTTTGTACTCGGAGAAAGAGTGCGAACATCTTACAGTGTTGGATCGATATTAGCATTGATTCGATCGTCGGAAATGATCAAAAGATAGATCAAATGTGGGAGGAATTACTAATGCCTACAACAAGGGTCGCCTGAGAACTCGGAGAGATCATCTTCTCGCTCAAAACACTTTTTACAAACTTGCAAAGGAAACTAAATGGTTTAGTTCATGTTATTATAGAACGCAGAGATGTGGCCAAGCGTGCAAGTGAAGTGACATCATTCAAAAAGCACAAGATGAATATAAAGAGACTCACGAACACGCGGTTTTCGTACATATCGGAGTATGGAATTTGCTCAAAGAATGTCCGAAATTCGCTCATCAAGACAAAGTGAGATTCGAGCAACAAAAAGGGCAAGTCTTACGCATCGGTGCCTACACCTCCGCTTCCAACCAAGATGAAAATGGTGATGAAACAACCCACACTCGTCGAATTGGAAATAAGGCGGCGAAGAGGAAGGCGGCGAAAGGAAAAGAAAATCAACAGTGAAGCGAAAGAGGTGGTCGATGCGATCAACGCAAGAGTAGCAACAATGATGATGGCGAAGGCAATGGAGGCAAAAGAAGGTAAAAGAGCACAAAATTCTCATGCAAGATACTTCAAAGATGACGGAAACCCAACTACGACTTCATCTTAAGTATTGCGCCAAATCCAACAAAGTGGGAAGCGGACGAAGAGTAAAATGTATTAATTAGGTTTAGTATTAGTTTATTTTGTATGTTGTATTTTAATTTGTTAGATTTAAATTGTCTTTTATATCGTATAAGTTCTTTTTTAAAAGTTTCCATGTTATTGTGCAATTTTAATATGTACTAATATTTATATAATAATTAAGTTATTTGATATTAATTTTAAATAATATTAAAATTAATTTTTATCAAGTTAGAATAATAAATATAAAATTTAAATAAAATTGTGAATAGATAATGAATGAGTTGAAAGTGAGTGAAAAGTGGGTCCATAATGATGTCAGCAAAAACCTGAGTTTGAGAAGGTATTGTTGGGGGTGAAAATAGGAGAAGGGAATATGATGATGTGTCTGTGATGATGTCAGCAAAAACCTGAATTTGGGGAGGTATTGTTGGAGGTGCTCTAAGTGATCTTGTGGGATCATCAGATGGGTCCTAACACGTGACATTTGCCAATAAATTGAACTCCAATATTTCATCCGTCCACCATATTTGTTCAATTAATTCTATTTCGGTATGCTTACAAAATTCGTCCACTTTCCTTTTATAAATATGAACATCACCTAAAAATCAATACTTTTTACTATACTCAACCTATTTATTTACAGAAAACAACCAATGTCCTACCTTTTTCACTCACATAATATATTTTATTATGTGGATCATATTTTTCCACCTATTTTATAATCATTGCATTTATTAAAACTCGTAACAATAAAAATTAAAATTATATATCATGAACGTAGTGAGTAATATTTCCCTTCCTAAAAAACAAACTCAAAAATAACTAGGGATGAGATTCGGTTCGATTTCGGTTAACCGAAACCGAAATCAACAAAATTAACTAACCGAAACCGATATCGATCGGTTAATCGGTTAACCGAAATTAATATTAAAATTAAAAAAAATACAAAAATTAACCGAGATTATTTCAAATATTGCCGAAAATATGATATTAAACTAAATATTTTTTACTTAATAATTAATTAATTATATATATATATATATACCTTAATTAATTTCGGTTAATCGGATATAACCGTCGGTTAATCGGTTATACCCGATAACCGAAATACACTTGAAGTGGTTAACCGAAACCGAAAAAATCGGTTATCGATTAATCACTAACCGACTTTTTTAATTTTGATTCTCGATTAACCGAAAATCGATATCCGTTTAAACACCCCTAAAAATAACAGTCGGTTTGCTAGTGGGATGGGGAAGGGGACCTAGGAAAAAATAGGTAAAAGTGCAAGAAAAGATCACTTGCACGTGAATTTGACGAAAGGCAAGAGGTTTCTTAATCATCGTTCTCTTAAAAGCCACGCAACTTACCCAATCATCACCTAAAATATTATGGGAGGTCTGTAGAGTGACTGACCCCATGATTTAATTATAAGTTTAAATTCTAATAATGTTTTAAATTAAGTTATATAAACTAGAGTCCAAATTTTTTCTAGTCCAACTTGTTCCGAAATCACTTTATTGCATGAAAGCTGTGGGCGTAGAGGTTGGCCCAAATTTGGGCTATGCCGGCCCGCTCTGAAAAATTTCGAATCAAATTTTGGATTATTTTTTATAGTAGATATGGTATAAGATTGAATCTTTGACATGGGTCCAACTAATCCAGATAGTGGTCCAACAATTACAACTAAATTCCACCTATTGTTGCTTAGTGATGGAAGAATATTGGGTTACCGATTTAATTGGTAAAATTAGTTGCATCTTCTTTTGAACTCATTCTGCTTGTTTTCTTGAATGCCTTTTGACTTCTACTTCAAAGTCTAATCATATTCTTCTATATTTTGTCTTTCTTCAAGTAGACTAATTCATTAACTTTTATTTACTCCTAAACTGTCCCCTCCTTGGAACGAGTCTGCACAAAAAGTTAACCTTTTTAATTAGGGTATTGTAAATTTACATACTATGTATGTATTAATGAGAATTTTGTCATTTTCCAATAATTTCGAATTTATATTAATTAATTCCTTTAATTGAATTTGTAATTTACATATTTGACCTTTACGTTAATTTAGGAATAAACATATTCAAATCCCCTGATTTTTGGAAAATATGATATCCTAATTTTGTTTTCAATATTAGTTACAATTATTTCAAAACGAAAAGTATAAGAATATTAAAATGATTAATATTATCTTACAAAAATTAATGCAACTAGTAAAAAATAAAATCAACCACAAAGCAATTAATTAAATCACGGAACATATAAAATCAAATAGCAAAGTGGCTGAGATTATTCCTAACACTTATCTTTTATCTTTTAGATCCTTATTTCCTAAATATTAATACAAAAATATGAATAAGCCTAATATATGAAGCCTTGCAAATAGGTAGGCATAATTAAGAATTATTTATATCATAATCCACTTAGATATTCACATGATTGCCAATTTTGAAGCTGTAATTTTGCAATATGGCAAAACCATACAGCATAAAATAAGGACAAAAAATTACTAAAATCAAAATTCTTTAAGAATATGACAAAAAGAAACAAGCCAAAGAAATTGTGTATAAAATGAATAATAGAATATAATAAGAAAATAAAATATATTTTTTAATTTTGATTGTAAAAAATGCAAGTAGAAAAGACGTTGAATAAATTCGGCGTTTACGTCTTCTGATATTATTAGCGATTAAGCTTAATTTGAAATTCCTATTATTATAGGAATAAATAAAGTTGTAACAAACTTTATTTTGAACATTTTGGAGATAATTAAACTATGAGAATTTAGAGGCGTTTCAAACGCTCTACGTTTTGAAATAATGCGATAACTTTTGCATATGATCTCGAATTATAAAATTCAAATTCCTATATTTATATTATTATATAAGGGCATTATTTATCATTAAATAATGCTAGAAAACTTAAAATACAATGTACCTTATTTTATGGGTTTCAAAACCCTAAGTATTTAAATTAGGGTTTTAAGTCCTAAATTATTTTAAATACTTTCCTATGATTAAAATTATTATCTAAGGCATATATTATGTCACATAAATGTGTAGTAGCTATTTTATACAAGAAAATCAAATATTTGAATTACCTTAGCAATTTTCGAAAATGTGTAGTCCTTAAGAATGAATTAATATTTTATTCTTATCTAATTAATGATATATGATAATTATTATATTATTATGATTTCATTGAGGACCAAATGTGGTGTAATACAAGTTGCACAAGTGTGAGAACACACTTGCACATATGTGGCGAAAACTTAGCCAATTTTTAGTATGATTTTATGTAATATTATTATCTTATAATTAATAATTAAATATGATTTGGATCCTATCATATTATGAGTTGTAAAGTAGCATTAATTAGCAAGTTGATCAACAAGTCCATGCTCATTAATGTGTTGGCCGAAATTGTGGAAAATATAGGTTGAAAAATTCTTAATTTCACACTATATATTAATGCCATTTATATAGTTGAAATATTTGACTTTTCTAAAGCAACTTTATACTATATTAATAATATGATAATAATATAGTATATAATATAAAATAATAAAATCTTCTCCAATTAACTAGGCATTGCGAGAATGTCACATAGGTGATATTATATGATTAAACCATTTTATTACATGATAGATATGGTATAAATTCTTAATTGATAATAATATAGTATAATAAAGTATATAACATAATTAATAAAATAGTTAATCAATCCTAAGGCCTATTGAATGTGGGCGATTTACACATGTTAATATATATATAAATTTAATTATTTTATGCTAATTATAATACAAGTTGCAACTTAAGGGATAAGATACACTATGAGTTGTACATGATAAGATTAAAATTGTTGTCTCTAGCTAATGGAGGTGGCGAAAATATTGACCTTGGATAGCAAGTGTATTAGATATTTTCATGTAATAATTAGTGTACAAGTTGCTCAAGGTTATAAATATAACATGTGCTCTCCATTCTCCCATTTAGCACCCTCATTTTCGAAACATAGAGAGAAAGAAAGGAGAGAGTTCTTCATATTCCCATTCCAAAATTAGATCATATAAACCTTCAACAATAAAATCGAAACCGATTAAAAGGTTAGAAATTTTACGAGCTTCGATTACATGTTAGAATTTTCAATTTTCATCCGTTAGAATTTATGTTATGATCTTAGTTTATATACATGATTTTCGAAAATTATGAATCATATGCTAAAATGTTTAGATATTATGTTTATATGATGTTATTAAGCATGTATATTAATTATATCATGAAATTAAACATGCTATCAAATTTAAAGTTTGGACCAAAACTTAGGGTTAGTATATGTTGTTGATTTTAATTTTAATTATTGATTTGAGCATGGAATCATAATCTATAGTATTAATTATGCTTATATGAATTTATTTAGAATTTTTGGAAACTATAGCTTATATTTATATGAATACCAAAATATAAGCATATGTTATAATGTTGTGATATAATTCATGTTTAAGTGTTATAATAGCATATTAAGTGTGTAGATTCATAATATATGGTTGTGGAAATTTATTGAAATCTATAAATATTATTTTGACCTAAGTCGAAAATTTAGAAAGTGACTTAGGTAAATTTTATTCAATAAGTCACAATAAATAACAATTATGTTGTAGTAAGCATAATTGAGGGTGATTAATTAAGATATGATTTTATTGGAATTTTTAAAAATCATTTGATGGGTTAATTATGGAGTACCGAAAACTATAGGTTAAAATACCATGGTTTATAAATTTTATTTGACTAAGGTAATTACATATTATTAATCACATGATAAAATAGTGTAACATGTGAATTTATAAGAATTTTTGCACAAGTCTAAGCTATTTAATTTGTAATTACCGAAAACTTTATATTATGTGCATTAATGTTATAAATTTATTTTATCAAGAATAATAACATAATATGATCTAAAATAATGTTTTAGACATAGTATGATTTTATAGGAATTTTTTTTGGAACAAGAATTGCACATAAAATGATAAGAATTGCATAAATAGTTGAAAAAGTCAAATGTTGACTTTTCATTGACCAAAGTCAAAATTGTTGACTTTTGGTTGACTCGGTCAAAATAGTTGACCAAAATCGTTGACCAAGGTCAACGGGCACGCATGATCGATAATACGTGATCAATGTGGCGTGTCGTTTAGTAACAATGCTACTTACGTTACGTAAGTACATTAAAGCGTATATGTATATCAAAAGATATAACATCTCTTATATGTTGAGAAATTTCATAATCGACATCAATCGATTAGGAAGCGTTAAACTAAGTCCAACGTTAGCCTTATTCGATCGTAGAGGCGTTATAGACTATGTTCGTTTTTATCGAGCGTGACGGCGTACTAAAATAGTTCTTACGTTAAGGTGGGACGTGGACTTGAGCTTCGACTTAGAAAGGAACGTTATTGAAAAGCTACGTGCCGGTGGGCTTTATTCGAAAACCCTTTATTTATTTTGTCAAATGCAAAGTATTTATTTACAAGCTTCGGTTGAGAAATGATGATTACCGCCAAAGTGTTTATGTTTTTATGTATGATCCTATCGAGTTGTTGGGCAAGCCAACTATGAAAGCGATATTGGATCTAGCGGGAAGGATTATACAGCTAGGATTGATCGATATGATGATATTATTTGTGGTGATGGTTGGAATGATGATATTATTTTGGTGATGGTTGGAATGATGATATTATTTTGGTGATGGTTGGAATGATGATATTATTTTGGTGATGGTTGGAATGATGATATTATTTGTGGTGATGGTTGGAGCGATGATATTATTATTTGTGGTGATGGTTGGAATGATGAATTGAAATTTGTTGGTTCGCTACCAACGTATGATGATCGATGTGATGTCATATTATATGAAATTTTTATGATCGTGAGCCGTTAGCAACATCATCATCGGTCGTGGATCTAGTCGGATGAAGAATCACGACTATGTGATTGGGAGCCGTTAGCAACATCTTGACCGATCACGGCGCTGTAGAAGAGGCCTACTTACAGACGTGAGATCGATTATGAGCAGTTATGTGAATGATATGGATCATACAAAGAGAAAATGCTCGGCGAGCGGCGTTTTGAGAAATGAGAAATGGACTTTAAGAACATGAAAAAAAAAACATATAGGGTGTCTAATGGGGTCAATGGAATTTGAACCTGAGACCTAACTTTGGAAGCTTTAATCCTTTGTCACCTTATCCAGCATTGACAGACACATTAATTTATGGAAAAAAAATTAAAAAAGTATCCATTTTGTAACTATTTTCCTATTATGCTATACTTCCTCCTCCCTCAATTTTCTTCCAATAAATATTCGGTCCGAGTTTTAATAAAAGTTATTAAGTGTATTGTGAATGGAGTAAGGTGCCCACATTAGTATAGTATTAAATTAATTAGTGATGGATTATGGATGGTAAAAAGTATAAATAAGTGGTGTTTTTTAGGGTAATAATAGATTGTATTTTATGGCATAGTCATAAATGAAATACGAAGAAGTTCGGGGAACGTAACAAAAAAGAAAACTAGGAAAGAAATTGAAGGAAGAAGGGAGTATGTATTTTATTCTTAAAAATAAATATTTAATTAGTCAACAAAGTTAATAGGAAATAGAATAACATTATTAAATAACAAATAAATTGAAATAATTACATGCTTGCCCAATTTTTCATTTGAAATATTCTAAGATAAAGATGATTATAATAAAAATATGATGAAGCTTCATAATATGGTCGGTGTGTGATACTATTGATGTAATTATATATATGAAGATATATTTTTTCTATTTTTAATTGATGTTTACATATTATTATTATTATTATTATTATTATTATTATTATTATTATTATTATTATTATTATTATTTCTGAGATTGAAGGATCAGTAGTGTTGGTACCGATATTTCTATCAGTTCAACTGATTTCAGTGCAGCTTCTTAAACTCCTTCAGTATTGCATATCGACACTGATGGTTCTTTTGCTGAAACATGTAGACATAAAAGGTTGGCTCCCTAACATGTGAGTAGCATTATGTTACATCAGTAGGGTGATCATCATGGGATTTTGGAATCTAATCAAAACACTAAGTTAAGATAGAATTTTCCAACAATTTCGTCCTTTTTTATGATGCCAAAACCTATCTAGTATACTAAAAAATAGACCAGTTAGTTAGGATAACTAGTTTCAATAGAAGGGTTTAGGTTCCCCTTACTCTTAGATCATTCTTCTCTGCAAAACAAGTACAGAGTCTGGACAAAGAGACATTGTCATCAGGGTGAACTGGATCAGTATATATTTGTAGGTTGCTGAAGATTATAAGGTACATCAGTTGTGATCAGTTTTAGCTAACCTATACAAATATATTACAGTTTAGTTCCTGATCAGTTCAGCTTTGTAGCTTCTTCATCTTCTCTTCATCAGATTCATGCCCTTACATTCCAAAAATGAGTTTAACCAGCTTTTTAAACTCTTTAGACTGATGTGTTGGATCCACCAGCTTCTTCATCTTCTCTTCATCAGATTCATGCCCTTACATTCCAAAAATGAGTTTAACCATCTTTTTAAGCTCTTTAGGCTGCTGTGTTGGATCCACCTTCATCAGCTAAGCAGCAACCTGAGATTCTCTTTCGATCTCAGCACGATCGACAAAAATCCTCGCATTGGAGGAGGGGTAGGTCTCTTCGGAGATACCATGATGTTCAATCTTTGTCTGGCAGCCTGGTTGATTATCTTATCAACAAAAACTTTATCACAGTATTCAAGCATAAAGTTTCTAAAGCCGTCAGTCATAGTCTCAAAGTCTTCAGGTAGATTCATCAAGAAATAGTACGACATGATGAACTCTTCCTTCAATTGCTCCCATCTCTCGTTGAGCTCAGCATGCATCCACTTATCAGTGCGGGGCATGACTCTTGTTAATAACTGTTGGGGCTTCAGAAAACCTTCCCTCTTGAAGTTGGTTGGCGCACTCCTCTTGTTGCGCACAAGCTTGTGTCTTTCATTGGGCGCCTGTTGCGCATCTTTCATCAGTTTCTCCATTTCTTTCTTCTTTTCCATTATGTCTCCAGCTGGACTGGGTCTTCAAGTATCTTGAATGATGCACTAGCTTGGAATGCAGTGAGGTAGATCTCCACTGAGCTTACAGTTTCGACTGCTTTTTATTCAGCCATGAACATTGTAGTGCTTCTTGAGTAGTCTTTTCTTCAGCTTCAGCCTTGCCATCTATTCTCGGGCCATCTCTTTTATTTCAGCTTTGGCCATTTCTTTCTCCTTTTTGGCATCAACAATAAGGTTGGGTAGGGAAAGAGAGAGAGAGAGTCAGTGATAGTTGTATTCAAGGCAGTGTGAGACTGGTCCAACTGATCCAGGAGATAGGCATAGGCAGCCAGAAGATTGGCAGTTTCAGCACGTTGTTCTTTTAGTTGAGCAATGATCGAGCTAAAAACACACTCAAATTTACTCGCAATCGTACGAGGTAATTGTAGCGTGATAAGTTAACCCAAGTCGTCTCTCAAGGAAAACTTAACAGGGCGATTGTTCGTGTCGCACACAGAAAACAATTAAATCCTAAACATTCTAATACCAACAAGGGTTTTGAAACATACGAGAATTGAAATACGGAAAATAAACCGCAATCCTAAGCTAGGGGTTGTCAATCCCGAGCTAAATTAATAAAGCAATAAATCTAAACCAGGGATTGTCAATCCCTAGTTGAACTACGAAAGCAGGATAAATCGAAAGCAATAAACAAAAGCAATATAAATCGAACAAACATGAAGACAATCCACTATCACTATGGAATTGAATTCAAGAATACTCATAAAGCAATAACACTATAAAATTTAATCCGATAAAACTGATAAATGATGAAAATGAGAACATGAATTAAAACTAAGATTTATCTGTCTATGTGTCATCGTTGAAGAGCTCCTGAAGAACCATGATGAAGAACAGCCGCGGCCACGCTTGAAACGAAAAAAAAAACTGAGAGAGACCTTTTTCTAAATGACCTAGTGCGTATATAAATATTAAAAGAGATTGAGCGCCGGCTGAATGCGAGCGCAGGTTCAGAAATCATTCTGTATTGAACATGAACGTCGGCTGGGGTTGAAAACCAGATGAAAAAGAGTTCTATCTCACAAGCGAGCGCCGGCTGAGGAGAGAACGCGCGAGGGAAAATGGCTTGAGCACGCGTTCGGAGTTGAGCACCGGATGGCTGGGCGAATTTGTAATGCTAGAGCGGGCGCGCAAGGTGGCAACGCGCGTGGGAGTGGGGCGCTGGCGGTATCCAGCGCCGGTTGCGCAGCGAGAGGATCGAGAGGGGGCAGCGAAGCGCAGGCGCGCCAGCGGCATGCGGGACAGGGGCGGAAGGAAACGCACGCCGGCGCGCAGGACGGCATCGCTAAGGCGCGGCGGCGCTCACTCAACGCGCAATGAAAATTGCGAACGCTCGCTCGGAGTGAGCCGGCGCTGGGCGACCGAGGCATGGGCGCTGGCGGCGGGCGCGTCTTGGGCGCGTGGTGCTGGTCGAGCTCGGGTGATGCGTGCGACGGGATATCGTGCGCTACTATATTGACTCGCCTGCTTCTCCCTCGCTCGAACTCCAATTGTAATCCGTTTGTGCCTACGAACTCCTGTCGAGATGCTCTTCAATATACTTAATCCTTGGCAGATTCATTTCATCCTATTTAATGCCGATTTTCTACAAAATATCAAAACAGACCAAGTAAGTCCGAATCGGTAAATAATAATCAAACCAACGACATAAATAGGACAAACCGTAGAAAACAACATGCAAAAAAATACCAAGAATAAGCAAAAATCTATACCAAACGGGCAACTTTTTCCTCCAAGGCAGATATACGTTTTGTCGACGCCCAATGAGGTAAAGTCTAGCTGATTTTGGACTGTTTCTACTCTATCTTAGACTTGTTGCATTGTTGCTGGAATCAAGCACGTGAAGTTAGCTTTGAAACATTTGTCCATTAGTATGATAATTTCGCTTCTCAGTTTGTGTAGTAACCCGAAAATCTTTTAGTCTTAATTAGAGCCTAATTAAGTACTAATTAGGGGCTTAAAGGCATTACATCCCTAAAAACTTATAAAGAAGTGCATAATAAATTAGAAAGCGATAGAAATTCGATTAATTGCTAATCGAATGAATAGAATAGAAGGAATAAATATTATTTAGAAACAAGTTTTATTATGATAAAATAGGAGATATATGGTTATTATTGTGTGTTTGGATAAAAAAATTCATTAAATAGAAAATGTTCTAAAGAAATACATAAATTATTGTTTATATGAGATTTATTTATAAAATAAAATGGAATAATGTTTAAGCTATCAAATGGCTTAAATAATTTTATTTTATTAATATCTAGTGATAAAGAAATTATTTTCTATAAATTTTGAAATTTATGAATAAATAGAATAATTATTTGATTATTTTTATATGAAAGAATTAAATCTATATTTATATGATTTGTATTCTAATAATTGATTTATTTGTTTTAAATCTTTATATTAATGAGGAAATTGAGTTTATACTATTAAAGAATAGGAATGTCCAACATTAGTAAATTTTGAGAAATATTTATGTAATTTTTGAAAATTGTGGCAAATAAAAATAAAATTAATAATAAATAAATAAATAAAGCCACATATATATGTTCTAGAATGCAAACTTATTTGGATCATCTTTCAAATCTCCCTCCTTTCTCCCTCTTGGCCGAACACACACACACCACTCACAGACAAAAAATTTCTTCACTTCTAATCCAAAGTCTAGGTGTATTAAGTGGAAATCATTCCAAAAGAGGTAAGAACCTTATTTAATCCAAGTTTTTTGATTAAATTTGAAAAACATGACGTTCTCACATACTAGGGTTTTCGAAAATTTCAAACTTTAGATTAAGGTTGAATTGTTTAATTTTTGTTATGTTTATTGATTTCTTTATGCTTATGATGCTTAAATATCATAATCTATGGTTTAAACTTTTGAAATTCATGAAGTTGATGGAATCAAGTAAGCATGCTTAAACCTTAATTTTGTATGTTAATTATTTGTTATGATTTGATTAAATTGAGTTTAGATATGTGTAATTAAGTGGAAATAAACATGATTTAGTGGAAGAAATTGGAATAAATTGAATGCATGCATATTCTCAAATTTTCGAAAATAATAAGGTTGGATGATCTTTGAGTTCTTGATTTTATTTGATGTATTTGATATGATTTTTGAGATCTAGGATATAAATAATGCTTAAGTTGAATTTATGGGTTTTATGGACTTATATATTGAAAGTTGAAATTTTAAAGTTTATGCTAAGTTGATAGATTTATATGATGAGTTTGATAAAGGTTGAAATTGATTATGGATTGATGATAAATAAGTATGAATATGAGTTGTTTTGAATTGAATTGGTTGTAGACTGAAAAATTCATTTAGTTACATAATATGGTGGTTGAAGGGCATGTTTTGAATATGATACAAATGAAAGTATTTAAGCATGTTTTAAGTTTCTAAGTATATATTTAGGCATATGGTGATTATTTGGGAGACTTTGGATGAGTTTGGTTGAATTGGGAATGAAATGGCGATTTATTTTATAAAACTTACTCTGCCGAAATTTTGTTAGAATTTGTATATTACTAAGAGGTTTTGAGAATTAAATTTGTAAACTTATGATAAGTATATAAGTGAGATTGGTTTACTTGATTACCTTAAGTTAAGGTTCAAAATGTTATGCATTGATAAGACTAAGTATAAGTTACTTAAATTACTTTGATTATGGCATGTTATGTAACTTATTAAAATTAAAGTTTACTAAAGACATAAGTTATTAAGGGATGCAATAGCCTAACCTAAATCTTAGAAATTGGTAAAACTAAGAATAAGATGTAATATGTTCAAGTGAATAAGAATGTTTGCTAAGTTCGATAATTATTTTATTTACAAGGATCGAGTAAGGACAAGGGCATTTTGAAGGACGAGAATGAGGAAATCATAGAGTGACGACGTTCCAGGAGGGTTTTCTTTTCACTAACGTGTGCATAATATTGAATATTTCATTTATATCTTACATATTATTGTGAAAGATTGACTTTCTATATGTTGAAAATAAGATCATATACTTGTTGAGCATAATATCATGTTATTTGTTGAGCCTAAGATCATGTTATTTGTTGAGCATAAGATCATCTTACAGATCTACGGAAGAATTATGTTAATGACCGGAAAGTTTATAGTTGTGTAAACCGGTCATGGTATTGAGAAGGAGGCATACTTCTCATTACCGAAGAGCATAGATAGAACAAGACTGTGATTGGTGATCGGGAAGTTTATAGGTGTGTAAACCGGTCAGGGTATTGAGAAGGAGGCCTACTTCTCATTACCGAAGAACATAGATAGGGCATGACTCTGATTGGTAACCTTTGAGGTCAACACAGGAAGATAATATCGGCATAGCATATCATCACATGAGATTGCATTGTTTCAGTCTCATAAAGCGTATTGTTAATGAAAATTAATTCAGGTATTATTATTTTAACTTTTGCGTTGGATAAAGTTCGGTAAGTCAATAAAGTTTAAATTGTTGGTAATAACCCACTGAGTACTTGTTGGTACTCACGCCCTGCATTTATTTTCTGGATATGCAGGTTGAGCTTGGAGATTGCGATAGAAGAGGAAGCTGAGCTAGGGTTATTTTGCCGTACATAATTATGCCCTGAATGTCATGTCTTCAAACATGACATTCACCTACCCTTCCGTTGTCAAACTCATATGATTTTGTTGTTGGTCTACGAGATACTCTATTGTATGTTGAAGTTGTATTCTTTAAATTTAAACGTTGGCTTGGATTTCTGCTAGTTATCGATTAAATAGTTAAACTTGTTTTATCGCGAAAGTCATTGTAAAATTTGAATTTATTATGTTCGTATCATAACCCAGTCATAGCCTGATTACTTAATTAATCATTTAATTAAGTAGTCGGGTCGTGATAGAGTGGTATCAGAGCAGTTGTTCGCTCTGGACCTGTGAATCTTTCTTTCTTGAGCCTAACCTTTCCTTGCAAACCTTGAATCTTAAAAATAGAAAGAAAGTGATAATAGCTCAGCATTCCAAATCCATCTCTCCATCTCAACCAAGTAAGATAAGTTATGATTTGTTATAAGAAGCATTGAATATGCATGTATTGGAATAAGTTTGATGAGTATAATGTGAATTTATGTGATGTGAAATGTTTAAAAAGGCATGATGAAAAATAAATATGTTGTAAGAAAAAGTAAGAAGTTTGGGCACAGAAAGTGGATAGCAATATATATATATATATATATATATACATATATATATGTATGCCTTTGGTTAGTATTTAAGTTGTATTTTGTTATAGGATAGCAAGAACAAGAACCACTCCAAGGAAGACCACAGCTATTAGACCGACTGCTATAGAAAGGACGGATAGGTTCTATTCCTTTAGAATGGGTGAGCATCAGAACATGGTCCGCTTCCTCAATCAATATATGCAGTTATGGGCATTGGTAAGGAAGCACGGTGTTACTGAGCTAGACGGGTTACTCCAGTTAGTGCAAGCTTTACCTCCTAATTGGCGTGGATGGGCTTCTGTGGCTGCCTTGGATTTTGTACATCCTGACATGGAAGCCAGAGTCACTGGTAACTTTGTTGGTTTCATTGATCTTATTAAAGAACAGTTTAGTTTGACTGGAAATCCTCCTCCTGGTCAGTACCCTTTTTTAGATCGTTTTATCCCTACATTCCATCAAATTCTGGCTGATATCCTAGCTCCAAAGAAGAGTAAGGATGAACCTGATACCAATGAACCCAATCAGCATAGCCCTGATTTTGATGAGTTCATTGTTTCAAACTTTTCTTTTGATTATGAACATCGTATAGAATCTGAACTGACTTCCATTGAACTAGAACTGTATGATCAGCCTTTTGCTTTGAGTCCTCCATCACCACCAGTTATTCATCTTCCAGAAATTACTCCAGTATCATCTTCAATTGATGTAAATCTTGAATCTGAGTGTCAATTCTCAATTGGTACTTCGAGTTTGCAACCTTTGCCCATCAGTGAGATGTAATCTGTTACTGATCCATCCATTCTTACTCCTGGAGAGCCTGCCGGCTCATCCACTGGTTGCTTCCTTACGCCAGAGGAAACTGAATTAGAGATATCTGAAGAACAGAAGAAGTCAGATGATGATACCACTGCGAGTTAGAAATGTGGTATTAAGACTAGTTAGTAGTTAGCTAGGTAAGCTAGTAAGAGAACGGTGATAGATTATGTACATATAGTGATGGATGTAGTTAGAAAAGTGAAGCGTAGTGTAAACAAGGCTATGTGTGATATAAAATAGTTAAGGAAGCAGCACTATCAGCCCCAAGTATCATTGAGGCCAATTTTATCTTTTGTAAAAGTCCTCGGGGAGACAATTTTCTTTTGATATAAAATGTGAATTATTCTGCATTGTTGTTTCTCCTTGTTGTGATCGAATGATTTCTATGCTTAATTTTTCTTATACATGAATTTAATTGTAAGATGAACTTTTATTCCTTTGCATTGATGTTAAACCAATTATTGCAAATATTATATTTTCCTTTTGAATTCAGTATGCCACCCCGAAGAAGAACCCCAATTTCCGAGGGTCAATGGAGTGAAACAACTCCTCAAAATATACCTGATGCTACATCTCCTCAACCTAATCGAAAAATAGTTGAACTCTTTCTTCGGCAAAACCCACCAAACTTTCTTTGGCTGGTAGTCTACCGAAAAGAAAAGTGGGTGCGAGTAATAGAAAGGATACTTAAGTTTCTGGAATGCAGCGATGAAGAATGTCTACTGTGCATATCCTTCTTGTTAAAAGGACCAACAGACTTCTGGTGGGAAGTGCGACAAAAGACACTCGCTCCTGAATAGTTAGCCAATTTCACTTGGGAACAATTCAAGGAGGAATTATATGCGAAGTTTATCCCACGAAGTTATCGGAAGCAAATGGATATGGAATTTATGAACGTGAAGCAAGGGAACAGGAGTGTAGCGGAATATGATCGAGAATTCTGTACGTGGTCACGATATGCACCTTACAAGGTGGAAACCGACGAGAAGATGGCCGAGATGTTCCGTTCTGGACTGCGGCCAAAAATTAGAGTTATATTGGCTGCTCAACCACTGATGTCGTATGCTGAAACTCTAAACCGGGCATTAGACATGGAAATGGAGACGCAGGCCGAGAAAATCTCTATGGAATCTAACCCTAGTTTATCTCAGAGTGTTGTTACACCAAAATTTTCTCAAGCAGAGCAGAAGTTTAAGGGTAAGCGGAAATGGGAAAGTAAAGGATTTCCGAATAAGAAACTATTTCTGAAACAAGGATCGACTCCGCCGAGACCGTTTCGGCCGCCATTTCCAGGACAATTCCTGTAGGGAAAACTAGGTTTAACCCTCTCCCGAGGATCCATCTTGGATGTTTAATTCACCATACATTGATTATTTACCTAGCATGCACCTATATAATTAATTGCAACACGTTGGTGTTTTCTCGTGTTTACCTTTGAATCATCGGTGGAATGGATCGAGACTCGTGCTTTGACCTTCTGGACTATATCCCGGTTGCCCAATCTCCAACGTCGAGTGAGGACGATGTAATACCCCAGATTCTCATAGCTCTCATTAAGCGCTAAGTACGTAATTAATTAGAAATTAATTACATGAGTGACTAGGGACAATGCATCCTTAGATAAGATTTTATAAAGTTTTAACTAAAAGATTTATTTTATAATTCCAAAGTTGATCGACTTAGCAATAAATTTTTATTTATTGTTTAATTCAAAGTTTGATTTAGAAAGAGTGATAAATGAGATTTCAACTTCCTAGCAAATTTTTATCTTTCTATTTGAATTATTAAATTCAAGAGAGATAAATATTATATTCCTATTTTGTTAAGCATATTTTTTTCGAATACATATATATATATATATATATATATATATGTTCGGTTGAAGACTTAACGTCTCTAAACAAATCGGGCCTAGCATTAAAGTATAAGAAATCAGCCCAAATGTTGATTAAACTTATCAAAGAAGCTTAAAATTCTCTAGAACTTAGTAGCTTCTTCATGAAGCCATTTTTTTTAGCTTATCATGGAAGCCATTTTAGAAGCTTATTCTAGAAGACTCTTAATAAGCTTATGAGAGAAGCCTTGAATAGTGTTTTAGAAATTCTATATATATGTGTAATCTTGCAAAGGGCTCCATTTCTTCCTTTTTCCCTCAAATTTTTCAAAGACACACATTACACACACACCACCGAAAATTTTCTCTCCAAGCTCAAGATCCGGACTTCCAATCTTCTTCAACTCCGTAAATCGACGCCTTAAGGAGGTAGATCTCTAACTTATTTCAAGTTTTAAAGTAAAAATCAAAGAGAAAACCATCCCCAAACCCCCATATATATTCGGTCCTTTTGCCCTTTTCTTACGAGTTTTTGTTCTTCGATTCTTTGTTAATATATGCTTAGATCTATCTATATGGAGTGATATTATGATGAGAAAACAAAGAAAAATCCATTCCCCATGCTCATATATGTTTCGGCCATTTTGGCCTTGTTCCAAAGAGTTTTCATTCTTCGATCTTTAGTTGATATATGCGTAGATCTATCCTTTTAGAAGTAATTTATGCTTGATCTATGATTTGATTTATTGTTTCCAAGAAAAACCTAAACTTTATTAAGAACCCAAATTTTTATCTTGAGGATTTGTTGTATAATTCTTGAATCAATCTTAGATCTATGAAATTAGAGATGATTAAACATGTTTAGAGTTGATTTCGGGAATAAAAATCGAACCCTATGAAATTCCTATAGTGACCGAAAACTAGGACTCATATTTTAAGATGTTTTGGCTTTGATTTGTTAACAATAAGCTTGTAGTTATGTAATTATATGTATATGATCTCGTTTGGCAAAAGAAATTGGAGTTAAAATCGACCCGGGTGAAAACCCCTAAATTATTATGCATATGTAATGTTAAGAACTTATTATTTTGATTTTAATTGAGTCCTTTGATTTCAAAAGTATGATCTAGTATATAAAATTAGCCTATTTTGAATTATTTAGATTTTTCTATGCTTATACGAAAAAGTTAGATTTCGTTAGTTTACGTTATTTCAAAGAACTTGATGATTTTTACTTGATAATTGAAGTTTGATTTCAAAATATAGATTCTTATGAGTATATAGCTTGATCAATACTACTTGATCAAAGTTTCCTAAGGAAAAGATTTGAAAGTTAAAGACTTTATTATAGCGATATGGTATTCCTTATATACAGGAATTGAAAAGATTAACGTTCTCATAAAATACTTTCTCAGTACATTGAATGGTTTAGTTTTGGATGCATTGACCTAGCAGAGCTTAGCTTAACCATAGAGTATTGAGAGAGAGAGTTTTAGTAGAGGCTCAAGAGTTGAAAACTCTTAGTTCCTCTTTCTCGTATTTATTCTTCTTATTTCCTTTTTAAGGAACAAGTGGAAGCAGAATAGAGATCAAGAAAGGAAAGACAGAAAGTCTCGAGTAAGCCAGATTTCCAGGTGGGCTTTCTAAACTAAAATATATGTGTGCACAAGTTTATGATAATGAGCATGTGAATTTTTATAAAATTAATTGACTTGCCATTTTTGAGCATATTGCATATTGCCTATCTACGAGAGATGGACGATATCGGCCCTATCTTTGGACGAGTGCCATGAGGGTTTGTGTACACAGAGTGATCATGAGCTAAATGGCCGATCACGGTGTTTGAGAATGAGGCTACTTCTCAACACAAGAGTGCGTAGATATGGTGTTGATTTAAGATTATCTGCGGACATGTTATCATGAGAATTGTTAGCACGTGCATTGATCATGAAGTAAGAAATTTCAAAAGTATGATTCATAGGATATTTCTTAAAACCCCGTGAATCTAAGAAAGTGGCAAGTCGATTATATAGCTCTAAGAGCATGTTTTAATTGTTTTCGGACAATTGCCGAAAGCATCAAGTACTCATGCCCGCATGTATTTCTAAATGTGCAGTAGTGCGGAGATGACAATGTGGATGAATCTTTGGCGAAGATCTAAATTTCCATGTCCTACGTTTTGCCACAGGTTTATGTCTCCACATAAACTCAACTACTCTTTTGTGCCAACTCGTTATAGTTGTGGAAACTTGCTTAGTTTGAATCTTGATGGGTTTGAACATTTGAAAACCGAGATGAATTTTGTGTCAAAGATTATAGTATCGAGTTGCTAAATGAGTTTGATTAATATTCTACCTTGATCTTTTGGTTTAATCGATTGTCCATTGACTCGTCTCTCTCTTTTGAAAGGATAATTGATTATATCTATGATTCACATGATTTTGATGTATCATGATACAGAGTTCTGATGGGTTAGACATTTGTTAGACATCTTTGAATTCATGTCAAAGATCATGGCATCAGTTGCTAAATTGATTTGTATCCAACTTTGGTCATTTAGTTAATCACAGGTCCAATGACTCGTCTTTCCTTAAAATGACAACTGTTTATATTTGCGAATCTCTTGAAATAGTTAGTCATTTCATTTCCTTCCTTCGTCGTACTCCGATTAGTCGACCAATACAAGATTAGATAGGTGGGGTGTGATGAATGGTATCGAGCGCTTGTTCGCCAGTCCCGTGAGTCTTTCTTGAGTCTAACCCGCTTGTCTTAAATCATGTAAGCTCAATATCTCAAGTCCGTCATCTCCAAAGTCAATCGTGCACAAGTAATTGATTCTTGTATTATGAGTTGTAATTCTTTCTACATTGCTTATAGCTTTGTGCGATCTTTATATGCTTAGTATTGTATCTTTGCATGAGTTGATTATGCATGCGATGATATTAGTATCCTAAGATGGGAAATGGGACATATCGATATGATTGTCACGATGTTTAAGTTACGATTAATTAGGATGCGGACTACGCCGCTTAATAGTACTAGAGTTAGATCGTTCTTGATTGGACGTCTGCATGCATTCTATGAGCTTAGGTCGGAACAGTAGGCGAACTTCTCAGAGTTTCTCGAGCGGCGAACTAGTTTCTGGTTAGGCAGCATGGGGTTAACGATTTCGATGCGATACTTGATGATTGAGTCTTGCAAAGACACCGCAAGGATAGATAGGCTTTCGGTGCTCTTGATTATATTGATTTTTCTAGAAATCCTGAAAAGTCAGGGAATTTCTTTGGATTCCATGCTTTCATTCGAGCACAGAATCGGGATCATGAAGGTCCATCCCCAGGTGATTACCCTTCTCTCGATCAATTTCATTCACATATTCGTCAGCTCTTTGCGGAGCATTATGTGAGGTAGGATGATCTTTCTCCCTTAGCCTGCCATTGGTTTACTACCTCTTGAAACTCTTGCTCCGAGATTTAATGAGTCTATGTTGATTGATCGTACTCCTTTAGCTCCCGACATTGTTGAGCCGTTGATTCTCTCTATTAATGGACTCGAGATATCCATCGTGGTCCTAATGATTTGAAATTGTGCCCTCACTAGATCCGTGGTTTGTTGATATGCTTTCACCGAAAATATTCCTTTTCCCTATCCGGATCCAAAGTGATACCGGAGGTGGTGCGGATCTATTAGAGAAGCCGTTAGTTTTGACTCGCCTTATTCGATTTATTTTGATAATCGATGTCTTCTCAGTTGACCCTAGTAATTCTGTCTCTGAAGTAGTTCCTGGCTCTTACCCAATTCACGCAGTTCTCATGACACTCTCGTCATAACTCCCGAGTCCCAGCCAATTTCAGCTGATGTTCCTAGTTGTTTACAAGAGATTCATACACTTCAAGAGTCACCTCCTCACGAAGATGAGGGACCAGTTCTTTAGACCATCGTGTCTTTCGGATCTTATTAGTATGAACTGAACATATTGAGTGCATTAGTAAGTACAAGCTTGAGCACCTCGATCGATGAAATGTCTTCGTTATTGACCCATACATCCTATATCTTGAGTTTAAAGTAATTTCGCATGACAACAACCCCAATGCTCCTAAATCACGGTGCGGACTACAATGAAAAGGAGATGGAACCTTTGCGGTTCTGACCCGAATCAAAGATCCCATTGGGAAGATGAGATCGAGCGATTCTTTGAAGAAGAAGCGACAACGGTGAAGTCTGCGATAAAGAGGAACATCACCAGGAGTGAAGAGCCTGATCCAAGTAGTAGTCATTAGTAGTAGATCCTGTGTGATAGTAAAATATGGCAGATGTGGAAAAAGGAGGCATTTGATCACGGCATATCGGGACTAGATGGAATACTCCGATTGATTTGTTTATTTCCTAAAAAGTGGCAAGATTGGCCGTTGCTGTTGCCGTTAATTACATTGAGCCTGGTTTTATAGCTTCAGAGCAAGCTAATCTTCCCAGACTCCTAGCTACCATCATTCTAAATATTATGTATACTTGAGTCTACCCACTGGTTCATTTTCTCCCTGTTGCTGATTTTATTTTAGTTGTTCATCAGTTCCAGTTGGCTAGTGTTCTTTCTTTTCCTTTTAATAATGATAATGATGGGGATCTTGAACCCATTAATGTTGATTCTTTTATTCCGAAGCATGACGTTGGTATCTCTACTTTAGAGATAGATTCATCTATATCAGAAACTCAATTGTTTATACCCGAGTTTGATGTAGCTCTTACACAGTTTGATTTCTCTTAGCTCAGTACCGAAATGTTTCCTATTTACCTAGATTGGTATGGTCAGTCTTTTGCATCTCCTGAGATCCTTACATTGATTGAGTCTATTTCTTTTTGTCATGCTTCTGAGACTTCTTTCTTAGGGGTCCCAGAAGAGACTCAAGTTAGTTTATTGAGACTTTCCGGTGTCTCAAGATTTTTCATGAATGAACCTGAGTTTTTATCGGTTGTTGGCACAAGACAACTACTCTGACCTAGATATCGATCAAATGTCTTTGTGGTGATCTTGATATCCTTTATCTGGAGTAATTCCCTTATACTCATTTCCCGAGTGTGCTATTGATCCTCCATCTCACGAGAATGAGAAAGATGTAGAGATACCAGACTCAATGAAGTTTAATGGCGGTGAGAATGGAGTAGTAGAGATGGAAGAAGGAAATGATGTCGCAATGACGCCTTTGAGAGCGTAATGAAGCTAGTAGCAGCAAGAGTGGAAGCTGGCAGTTTGTAGACAGTATGGATGCACATGTATGTATATATGTGTACCTACAGATTAGTGATGCCTATAGATATCTTATGATGCGGTAGTGTGCTTGAGAAGCCTTACATGATGCGTTTTGCTCGAGATACCAAAGCATCTATATGCCTGAGAATCTTCAAATTGCAAAAGTTTTCTCAGCTTTTGTAAATATCCTGAAGAGGAAGAACAAGAGAGTGCAAATTCTCCTCAAGATTTGCCTGTGCCTTCTCCTCCTCAAACAGATCGTAGAATTGTAGAGCTTTTTCCGCATCAGAATCCTCCACTTCTCAATGAAGTTGATAGTCCAGCTGATGTTGAAGAATGGGTTCGCCTTGTAGCGAATTTTCAAGTTTTGGAGTGCTCTGATCAAGAGTGACTCCTATGCATATCCTTCTAGTTAAAAAGTGTCTGCAGATTCCTGATGGGAATCACGTCAGAAAGTTCTTTCTCCTGAGCAATTGGAGAATTTTATGTGGCAACAATTCAAGAGAGAATTATATGAAAAGTATATATATACCTCAAAGTTACAGCAACAGAAAGAGATTTAAAATTGCGAACCTGAAGCAAGGCAGGAAGACTGAGGCAGAACATGATAGTGAATTCTGCAGTCTAGCCCGTTATGCTCTTTTTAGAGTTGAGACAGATGAGAAAATGGCAGAATTGTTTTGTGCTAGATTACGCCAAGAGATCAGAATCATTTTGGCAAGCCAGCCTCCAATGTCTTATGCAGAAACGTGAGATCATGCCTTGGACATGAAGATGAAATGCTACCGGACAAAGTGATGCTAGATCCAAATCTAGTACCTTTATAGATTCAAGCTATCAAGATTTCTTCTTACAGATCAGAAGTAAAGAAATTGGGAGAATAAGACCTTCCCAAATAAGAAACGATGGTAGAAGCCGAGTCGGTTCACGTAAAGACAATCTTTCCCAAGTCGATCGAGAATGCAAACGAGTCCCAAATGTAATGAGTATATTACGGGTTTGCGAGACGGGGAAATATGATTGTCATGCATGTGGACGAGTGGGCCACTATGCAAATAACTCCCGAACCGTCAGAAAATAACTAGTGACGGAGGAAAGCAGAACCATCCGAGACAGACACAACCATGAAAGCCGTAGGTGGATATTCAAAGTCGCCGTTTCATCAGATCGAGATACCGCTACATCAACCACAACCGTCACCATCACCGTCGCCACAATCGTAACCGTCTTCGTCGCCGTAACCTCAATCATCGACGCCTCGACCGCACCAATCTCTATATCAAAGAGCATATGCCCTCTCTTAAAAACAACCTGAGAAGAATGCCAAGCAACTTGGCAGATGTTCTTAAACTCAACAACGAACGTGCTGCACAAGATTTAAACGTGCTTACCCCGTTGAATGGAGCTATCGTTATCATGCACGTATGTTCTAACCTAGATTTCGAACTAGGATCCCTAAAGCTTAGAGCGAGATCGCTGCAGCTGTTGCACATGAAGGACGTGGATCTTATATAAGAATGTACTGGTTGACAGCGCATTATGCAACGATATGATGCGAGCAAAGAGAAATAGTGTTTCAGCCACCAAAAAGAGAACCTACCTGTTTTATGGTATTAAGAAGAGAAGAAGCCATGTTCCTATGATCTCAGCCTTACAAACAGAAAAGTTGATGAATAACGAGGAAGATTGTACTTACCTTGTATATCTGAATGTCGATGTCAAGTCCGAAAAGAAGGTAGGAGATGTACCCGTGGTTAGAGAGTTTCAGGATGTTTTCCTGAAACATTACGAACTACCTTGGACGAGACAATTAGAGTTTCTCCATTGAGTTTGAACCAGGATCAGTACCTGTTTCAAAAGCACCTTATTTAATGGCCCCAAAAGAATTACGGGAGTTAAAGATCCAATTGCAAGAGCTTTTGGACCTAGGTTGTACTCAACCTAGTGTATCTCCTTGGGGAGCGCCAATTCTATTTGTCAAAAAGAAGGATGAAACTCTAAGGATATGTTTTGATTACAGAGAGTTGAACAAGCCAACCTTGAAGAATAGGTATCTTTACCCAGGATCGATGACTTGTTCGATCAATTGAAAGGTGCCAGTGTTTTCTTAAAGATCGACCTGAAGTCAGGATATCATCAATCAAAGATTCGTCAGAAGGACATAGCCAAGACTACGTTTCGAGCGCAGTATGGCCACTACGAGTTCGTAGTAATGCCATGGGACTTGATGAATGCACCAGCTGTGTTTATGAATTTGATGAATTGTGTTTTTCCACAATTATCTCGATAAGATTTGTTTGATGTTTTATCGATGATATTCTCGTGTACTCGAAGAGCGAGCAAGAACACGAAGACGATTGAGAACCGTTCTCGAGACATTAAGAATAGAGCGATTGTTTGCTAAGATTAGCAAATCGAGTTTTGCGAGGAAAGTGAATTTCCTTGGACATATTATTACATCGAGATGGAATCGAGTCGACCCGCTAGAGTTCAAGCGATGCAGCGATTGGAAATCGCCGACGACCGAGATAGAGACTCGAAGTTTCTTGGGTTTAGCGGGGACATTACGAAGGTTCATAGAAGGATTCTCCAAGATTGCGAGCTATGACTCCATACCTTGAAAGGAATTATGTCCTAATGAACTCGAGAATATGAAGAAAGTAGTCGAGAGTTAAAGAACAGTTGACTACCATGCTAGTTTAGCGATACGAGATCAAACAAATGGTATACTCTGTATACCGATGCATCAAATAGTGGACTAGGATTTGTCACGATGCAAGAAGCAAGTGATAGCTTATGCTTCACGATAGTTGAGACCTCAAGAGCCCGTATATCCTATATACGATCTAGAATTGGCAGCTATTGTTCATGCTCTAAAGAATTTGAGACATCTTGTGCATGGATCCAAGTGTGAGATCTTTACTGTTCACAAGAGCTTGAAGTACTTCTTCAAGCAGAAATATTTGAACATGCGCCAGAGAAGATGGCTAGAGCTAGTAAAAGATCATGATTGCGAGATCAAGTATCTCCCTAGAAAAGCGAAAGTTGTCGCTGATGCTTTCAGTAGAAAAAGCCAAATCCAGTTAGGATTCATCCTTACTCAGAGAGAGGAGTTGATCAAAGAATTTGAAGAGATGAGTTTGCAAGTGATGCTACCACCTGAAATTGCGAAAAGAGATTATATCCGCTCTTGTCGTTACCCCGATATGAGAGCAAGAATCGCGAAGGATCAAAGATAAGATCAACAGATAGAGAAGCTATGAGTTAAGATTAAAACAGAAAGGCCAGAAGAATATCCTGAAGTTAGGGATAACGCAATCATATTTAGAAACATGATGTGCGTACCCAATAAGGATGATTTAAAGAACGAGATTATGAGTTAATCTCATAACACGCCCTACACCGCACACCCAGGAAGCACAAAGATATATCAAGATCTAAAGCAAAGGTTTGTGTGAGTAGGAATAAAGCGAGAGATAACTTCGTTTGTTGATCATGTTAACGTGTCAACAAATTAAAGCTTTGCATCAGCAGCGTATGGTAAAATGCAACCACTGGAGATTTCCTTAGTGGAAACGAGATCACATAGCTATGGATTGCGTGACTAGTTTACCCAAAATGAAGCATAATAATACAACTATTTGGGTGAAATCTCAATGAGAGGTAAGTACAAGAGTGATTTGTAGAATAACGTTTCATCCACAAACAGATGGTCAATCCGAAAAAACCATATAGACGCTAGAAGATATGATCAGAATCTTGATATTAGATCAAGGTGATCAACGGTAGTGGGTCCTACCATTGATTGATTTTTTGCATACAACAACAGCTACCAAGCAACGATTTATACGACGCTTTATGAAACCTTTTACTACAAAAAGTGTAGATCACCGCTTTTTGGGACAAAGTTGGAGAAAGACAAGTGCTTGGACCAGAAGCGATTCAAGAAATGGTCGTAATCGTACGACAAATAAAGAAAAGAATCCAAGAAGCTCAAAATCGTCAAAAGTCCTGCGCAGATAAAAGACGTACGGAGCTAAGCTTCAAGATTGAAGACATTGTATTCTTGAAAGTATCTCATTCCAAAGGAATACATCGCTTTGGAATTAAAGGAAAGCTCGTACTAAGATTTATTAACCGTACGATTCTAGAGAAGATTTGGGTCAGTTGCCTACAGATTAGCTTTGCCTTTAAGTTTCGGCAATATCCATATGTGTTTCATATGTCGCGATTCTTTAAGATATGTGTTTAATCGAAACACATCGGATATCGAGAGAATATTGTTCTGAACAATATCTAAGCTATGAAGAGAAGCTTAATGTATTCTTGTTGAAAGAATCAACAACTAGGAATAAGTCGATTGCTTTAGTCAAAATTCTATAGAGGCATCATGGCCTAGAAGAAGCGATTTGAGAATTTGAAGAAAAGATGAAAGAGAAGTACCCTGAACTATTTTCAGAGGTACAAAATTTCGGGACGAAATTTCTTTAAGGGGGAGAGAATGTAATACCCTAGATTCTCATAGCTCTCATTAAGCGCTAAGTACGTAATTAATTAGAAATTAATTACGTGAGTGACTAGGGACAATGCATCCTTAGATAAGATTTTATAAAGTTTTAACTTAAAGATTTATTTTATAATTCCAAAGTTGATCGACTTAGCAATAAATTTTTATTTATTGTTTAATTCAAAGTTTGATTTAGAAAGAGTGATAAATGAGATTTCAACTTCTAGCAAATTTTTATCTTTCTATTTGAATTATTAAATTCGAGGAGATAAATATTATATTCTATTTTGTTAAGCATATTTTTTCGAATACATATATATATATATATATATATGTGTGTGTGTGTTGTGTTCTATTGAAGACTTAACGACTCTAAACAAATCGGGCCTAGCATTAAAGTAAAAAAAATGAGCCCAAATGTTGATTAAACTTATCAAAGAAGCTTAGAATTCTCTAGAACTTAGTAGCTTCTTCATGAAGCCATTTTTTAGCTTATCATGGAAGCCATTTTAGAAGCTTATTCTAGAAGACTCTTAATAAGCTTATGAGAGAAGCCTTGAATAGTGTCTTAGAAATTCTATATATATGTGTAATCTTGCAAAGGGCTCCATTTCTTCCTTTTTCCCTCAAATTTTTCGAAGACACACATTACACACACACCACCGAAAATTTTCTCTCCAAGCTCAAGATCCGGACTTCCAATCTTCTTCAACTCCGTAAATCGACGCCTTAAGGAGGTAGATCTCTAACTTATTTCAAGTTTTAAAGTAAAAATCAAAGAGAAAACCATCCCCAAACCCCCATAAATATTCGGTCCTTTTCGCTTTTCTTACGAGTTTTGTTCTTGATTCTTTGTTAATATATGCTTAGATCTATCTATATGGAGTGATATTATGATGAGAAAACAAAGAAAAATCCATTCCCATGCTCATATATGTTTGACCATTTTGGCCTTGTTCGAAAGTTTTCATTCTTGATCTTTAGTTGATATATCGTAGATCTATCCTTTTAGAAGTAATTTATGCTTGATCTATGATTTGATTTATTGTTTCCAAGAAAACCTAAACTTTATTAAGAACCCAAATTTTTATCTTGAGGATTTGTTGTATAATTCTTGAATCAAGCTTAGATCTATGAAATTAGAGATTATTAAACATGTTTAGAGTTGATTTCGGGAATAAAAATCGAACCCTATGAAATTCCTATAGTGACCGAAAACTAGGACTCATATTTTAAGATGTTTTGGCTTTGATTTGTTAACAATAAGCTTGTAGTTATGTAATTATATGTATATGATCTCGTTTGGCAAAAGAAATTGGAGTTAAAATCAACCCGGGTGAAAACCCCTAAATTATTATGCGTATGTAATGTTAAGAACTTATTATTTTGATTTTAATTGAGTCCTTTGATTTCAAAAGTATGATCTAGTATATAAAATTAGCCTATTTTGAATTATTTAGATTTTTCTATGCTTATACGAAAAAGTTAGATTTCGTTAGTTTACGTTATTTCAAAGAACTTGATGATTTTGACTTGATAATTGAAGTTTGATATCAAAATATAGATTCTTATGAGTATATAGCTTGATCAATACTACTTGATCAAAGTTTCCTAAGAAAAAGATTTGAAAGTTAAAGACTTTATTATAGCGATATGGTATTCCTTATATACAGGAATTGAAAAGATTAACGTTCTCATAAAATACTTTCTCAGTACATTGAATGGTTTAGTTTTGGATGCATTGACCTAGCAGAGCTTAGCTTAACCATAGAGTATTGAGAGAGAGTTTTAGTAGAGGCTCAAGAGTTGGAAACTCTTAGTTCCTCTTTCTCGTATTTATTCTTCTTATTTCCTTTTTAAGGAACAAGTGGAAGCAGAATAGAGATCAAGAAAGGAAAGACAGAAAGTCTCGAGTAAGCTAGATTTCCAGGTGGGCTTTCTAAACTAAAATATATGTGTGCACAAGTTTATGATAATGAGCATGTGAATTTTTATAAAGTTAATTGACTTGCCTGTTTTTGAGCATATTGCATATTGCCTATCTGCGAGAGATGGGCGATATCGCCCTATCTTTGGACGAGCTGCCGATGAGGTTTGTGTACAGGTGATCGTGAGCTAAATGGCCGATCACGGTGTTTGAGAAGGAGGCCTACTTCTCAACACTGAAGTGCGTGATATGGTGTTTATTTAAGATTGTCTGCAGACATGTTATCATGAGAATTGTTAGCACGTGCATTGATCATGAAGTAAGAAATTTCAAAAAGTATGATTCATAGGATATTTCTTAAAACCCCTGTGAATCTAAGAAAGTGGCAAGTCGATTATATAGCTCTAAGAGCATGTTTTAATTGTTTTCGGCAATTGCCCACTGAATGCATCAAGTACTCATGCCCTGCATGTATTTCTAAATGTGCAGGTAGTGCGGGAGATGACAATGAGGACTGAATGCTGAGCGAAGATCTAAATTTCCATGTCCTATGTTTTGCCCTGGGTTTATGTCTCCACACATAAACTCAACTACTCTTTTGCTGCCAACTCGTTATAGTTGTGGAAACTTGCTTAGTTTGAATCTTGATGGGTTTTGAACATTTGAAAACCAGTATGAATTTTGTGTCAAAGATTATAGTATGAGTTGCTAAACAGGGTTGATTAATATTCTACCTTGATCTTTTGGTTTAATCGATTGTCCATTGACTCGTCTCTCTCTTTAGAAAGGATAATTGATTATATCTATGATTCACATGATTTTGATGTATCATGATACAGAGTTCTGATGGGTTAGACATTTGTTAGACATCTTTGAATTCATGTCAAAGATCATGGCATCAGTTGCTAAATTGATTTGTATCCAACTTTGGTCATTTAGTTAATCACAGGTCCAATGACTTGTCTTTCTTTAAAATGACAACTGTTTATATTTGCGAATCTCTTGAAATAGTTAGTCATTTCATTTCCTTCCACCCGTCATACTCCGATTAGTCAGTCAATACAAGATTAGATAGGTCGGGGTGTGACAGACGATCTATGGAGAATGCTTCGGAAAATCTCCCAATGCTCTATCCACTATATTTCGAGAATCCTCACTATAGCACTAATAGTAATGCATGAAAATAGTCTCTCAAAACCATGAGAATTTTCGAGAATATCCCACTAGAAATTCACTAAGTGACTCACGAAAACCATCTCTCAAAAAATGAGGATTTTCGAGAATCCTCACTTATGGAATTCAATTAGTGATTCACGAAAATGTATGTTTGATTAATTAAAAGATTAGCCTTGATTTTATCTCTTACCTTATATTTATAATGCACTACCATAATCCCATAAGGAAAATATCTATGCATATACCATAAATATAATTATATTCTTGTAGGATAAAGAGAATAAAATCTTTCCGTAGAGAGCAATGTGGGCCGCCAATTTTCCTCCTAAGCGACGGGCCTGGATGGGCCAGCCCAGGGATCAAATGCAAGGAATAAAGATGGGCCTCAAATAAAATAATTATCTTATTATAAACATTTATTCATGCCACTAGAGAATAAATCTTGACTTACCCTTTATTACCAAGTTGAGTCGGGCTTGCACTTAACATTCTGAATCCCGTATTTAAGATATCGAGCGTCCATTAATTATTTATAGCATTACATTGCTTAAAATAATTAATATCTTTAATTCCTTAAGTAGTACCACTCAACCTTATTATTGTACTGAGCTAACTCAACTGCGGGGTTTAGTACAATAAACCTTTGAGCTCCTTAAGGGGCGTCATCATCCTAGCGGATACGGTGACTCGTCTGATAACTAGCATGACATACAAGCACGCCACCACCCAAGATGCGGAGAATATTCGGTTAGAACATATAACCTCACCCATAACAAGTCAAAGTGATGGTCGAACTCATACTCACCTAATACCTTATCGAGGTTTAGATCGCCGTAAGTCACCGAGATCTTGGTTCTTCACGGCGGTCGAGATAGAAGAACTCATCTCATTGTGATCCTTCAATACGTCGTCGACGTACCGGCATAGACAAGCAACCAAGTCAAGTCACTTCTTATCTATACCGCGCCTATACCGACAACTCGTCCTCAAGTCGTCTCGGTGTGAAACTTTTATATCTCATTAAAGCTTGACCAATCATACGACTTACGTGATCTTCTACACAATCGTATGATCTAACTTATATATGAGATAAGGGGACACGATATGTGCAATCAAGTATTCAATTCGGATAGGAGATTGTAATAGTGGTAACGAGGAAACATTGTATACAAGCTCAACCAAACCGCTTTCGATTATACAAATCCAACAATCTCCCACTTATACCAAAGCAAACTTTTAGTATACAATGTGTCTCTCTAATAGCTATTACAAACAAAACCATCACTTTGCTTCTCCCACTTATACAAAGTTTCATTTCTAAGTGGGTGCCATCTAGCAATTCAGTCCTCTAACATCCCGACATAGACTTATTGCGGCATGCGTTAGTGGGTGCCATCTAGCGCTATTTAAGTCGTCTAACGTGCCCGACGTAGACTTATTGCGGTGAGCTTTAGAATGGATCCGCTAGGTTATCCTTCGTATCAATCTTTGCAATCAGACGCGTCCCTCGTCTAACGATTTCTCGTATGACATGTCTTTCTCTCTATGTGTTTGGTCGCTTTGTGAATCCGTGGTTCCTTCCGAGTTTTGCCACTTCAAGAGTTATCATAGTAAACTATGATACTCTTGGGCAAACCAGTACCACACCTAGATCCATGAGGTAGTTCTTGAACCATCTGACCTCATTAGCGACCTCCGGCGGCTACATATTAAGCTTCCATGGTAGAGTCCACAATGCATCGCTACTTTGCACTCTGCCAGGATACGGCTCCACCTCCCAAGGTAAACACATAGTCTGAGGTAGACTTATTCTTATCACGGTCAGCTTGGAAATCCGAGTTTGAATAACCTAAAGGCATTAGACTATCTCGCATGGTAAACTAGCCTATAATCTCGAGTCCTTTTCGGTGCTTGAGTATATGCTTTATTGCGATCAATGTGCTTGTCGAGGTTAGGCGATATCTAGCTACTATACTCTTTCCTGATGAGATATCGGGCCTCGTGCATAGCATTGCATACATGAGACTTCCTACGGAGAAGCGTAGGGAACTTGTCTCATTTCCTCTATCTCCTGCGATCATAGGTGGCTGCTCCCTTGATAAAGGCGCCATGTCTCGAAAGGTAGCAATCCTTTCTAGGGCGGTGCATACTAGAACAGTAATCACAAGATCAATGTGAGGCGCCCGAGATAAGCTCAACATTTTCTCTTGCGATCTCGGTAAACCTTGATCCCAAGAATATGCTGCGCATCTCCTTAGTCTTTCATTTGAAACGATCGGATTACCAACTCTTTCGTCGATAACAACTTCACATTGTTGCCAATAGAAGAATGTCATCTACGTAAATGCAAGAAATACCACATTACCGTTGACATCTAACCGATACACACAACTCGCTAGGCAACCGGGTAAATCCATGGGACTTTACCACCGGCCCAAACGTAAGTTCCATGATCTTGCATCATTGTCTTGTATCACCTCGTTGTCGTCCATGGGTCGATTATTACTGTTCGTTTTACGGGACTAAATCAAGATTCACCCACGAACATTAATCGCTCGGGTTGACGAACAACCCTCCCACCACGACGGTGCTATAGACCTGATGTCGGATGTGGATCACGAACTTGTGGTTCTCTATCTTACACAACTTCTTTGGGTAGGTACCACTTGTACGGTCGGTATCACCAGTGGAACTCGACCCATTTCAATTTCTTGAAGTATCTAGTGTCGATCCCTCCCACTAGACACGACATCTCGTACCTTTGGTCTAATCGGTGGTGGAATACGATCATCTTCTAATTCTTGAAGAATGATTTCAACTTTGGATTTATGATTCTTCATATAATCCTCTTCTAAGAATCGGGCATTAGTGCTAATAATGACCTTCTGATCCTTAGGACTATTAAATAAACCACCTTTCGTTCCTCTAGGATATCCAATAAATAGCCTTGCGTCGGATCTAGCCTCCAACTTGTCGCCTTCTTGTTAAACACGTGTCTGTTGGATTGCCCCATATCCTTATGTGGCTTAAACGGGCTTCGCCCAAACCACAACTCGAAATGGGTCTTTCGGTGACTTGGATGGTACTAGATTTGCAAGTATGCCGCCGTTCTAAGGCATACCCCCGAATCGAAATAGGCGAATGTTGCATAACTCATCATTGATCTAACCATTTCCAAAAGAGTCCTATTTTCTTTGCTCGACACACCATTTTCTTGTGGTGTGCGGTGAAGGCTTGTTGGGGTAATCCCATACTTCACTAGATAGTCCATGAACTCGTTACTGAGGTATTCGCCACCGCGATCAGACCGCAGTGACTTGATACTCTTACCAAGCTTCGTCTCCACTTCCGCCTTAAACTCTTTGAATTTCTCAAAGCATTCAGACTTGCGGTGAAGCAGGTATACGTATCCGTACCTTGAGTAATCGTCAATGAAAGTGACAAAATACTCGTACCCTCCACGAGCTTGTGTGGACATTGGTCCACACAGGTCAGAATGGACTAACTCTAACATTTCTTTGGCTCTATAACCCTTCGCTTTGAAGGGTCTGGTCGACATCTTACCTTCTATCAGAGTTCATGATGGGAACGAAGTAATCGTGAGATTACCCAATGCTCCATTCTTAGCCAGTCTTTGGATCCTATTTAGATTGATGTGACCTAATCTAAGATGCCAGAGAAATGTGGTGTCATCTTGCGAAGAAAACTTTCTCTTTCTAGGGTTTGAAGAAGATGCAACATAGTTATAGGTATTATGTTTTGCAGAAATAGTATAAAGCGAATTATATAAAGTGCCAACACGATAACCGTCATTTCTTATGATAGAAACACCACTATCAAAAATAACGAGAATATCCATGAGTAAATAGTTTGAAATGCGAAACAAGGTTCCTTAGAAAATCCGGCACATATAAAACGTCTTTTAAAACTAAAGCATTCTCTCAAAACATAAAGTAACATCTCCATTGCAACGGCCTCGACTTTCGCGCGTTGCCCATGGAGATCGTTATCTCGCCATTACTCGGCTCACTTGTCGCGGGAACCCCGCAGGTGTAACAAACATGATCGATCGCACCCGTGTCTACTACCCAAGAATGGGTAGAACAAGTTGCTAAACATGTTTCGTTACTAAAGCAAGCAGGCGTACCTGAGCCTTGAGCATAGGGCACTTAGCCTCCAATGCCCGGTCTTACCGTGCTTGAAGCACTTGCCTCTCGCTTTGGCTTCTTCTGCCTCCTGGCAGCCATGTTCTTGCTCCCATTACTCCCACTATTTCCTTCCCTCTACCACCTTTGGTGCCCTTTTCGTTTTTCTTTTGCAATGGAAAATTTGGGCCCTTAGATGTGCTAGCAAGAGCATGTGCTCCTTTGCCCATAACTCCTTCCAGACCACCGAGATCATTGAGCAACCGACTAAGTGTATACTCGCCTTGCTCATGATCGCGTTCACGCGAAGTTCTCAAAAGACTTGGGCGTTATATTGAGGATGATATCGACCTTGGCCACCGTCAATACCTCCTCCCAACCCATCAAGACTATCCATGAGATGAGTCATGTGGAGACATGTTCATGGACGAACTTCCTTCTTCCATCTTACACGCCAAGATTTCTCTCATTGTGTGGAAGGATCGTCCGATCCGATTGCCCAAACTTACTCGAGACTTGACCAAATATCGATCGCGTCTACCATCGATCGATGTGCAGTTACTGCAAGCCTTTGGACATAGTAGTCATCATATAGCATTTAGCCATATTGTTTGACTTATTCCAAAGTCCTTGACTCTCGCCGCCATTAGTCGATCGTCGATGAAGGGCATCGGGTTAAGGAGAGTGAGAACAAACATGTGTTCTTCAACGATAAGAACATATTCCATGTTTCGTTTCCACTCGATAAAATTTGGACGGATAACGGTTTTGTGCGAGCATATTGATAATCGGTAAGAGACATATCTCAAACGATAATGTAAACACATAAGCATACGATCGCACATAATTCGTAACAATAATATTGTAACCTTTGATAAAACAATATTAATGAAACCTCCAATCGCCCAAGGAATCCCACATGCAAGCCACGCGTGTGGATCGCCATACACGAACCCCCGACCGGACTAAAATTTACCTTTTAGTCGTTTAATTTCAATCCATGTCAACTTATCCTTATGACAAATGAAATTAACGATTGGACCTTACTAGACCACATCACTATCGCAAGAAGGGACTTAGGTGGAAAGTTGTACTTGAGGTGATGCCTACAACGACCACAATTTTAACAGCAGAAAATGAATTCCTAGAATTGGCATACTCACTCGGACCATACCGCTTCCAATTCAAATTCTTTTGTTATCTCATTTTATATCTATCTCTAGAGAACTTATGAAAATCACACATGCAAGCCAATGGTGTGGGCGTTTACATGAAACTCCCACTCTCAATAGATTTAAAATGTTTTATTTAGAAATCTCATCTAACAAACTTATGATAAGCAGTGCAAGCAAGCCACGCGGGTGGGCGTTTACTCACAGTCGTATCACTTTGTTTAGAGATCAAAAGTGGAGGTCTTGACATTTTAATTTAAAATTAATTTGTCGGGTTGCTTGCTTAGTCTTTTTGTTCAAAAGGTTTGTCCATGCGAGATCACGTAATCTAGCATGCTTTTCTATAGAACTCGACATGTAAAACATGCTCATGAGAATTCTAAAATATGCTGAAAACGTGATAAACCTAGCATGCTTACTATGCGCACTCAATTCGTAAAACACTTAAAGGTTTGTCAACGTAATTAAAACATACATAGCGTACTCTGCATAATTTAAACATCCGACATGTAATGAGCGAAAAAATAAAATAAAACGTTCATCGTGGCCCACTCGTGGAACCTGCACTTTCTTGCCTAATCTATTACATAGAATTGCAAAGTACAGATCTTCAACTCGGAAACGGGCCTCGCGTGCACGGGCACGGACCGGATTCACAAACCGGATTCGCCAAAAACCAATCAGCCGGAAAACAGTGCGGGTTGGGTTTGGGCGGGTCGGCCCAAGATGGGCTGGGCAGCAGGCACGACCCATGCGCCCGCCAAAGACCGCCACGCCCTTCCTCGCGTGAAGCAGCCCGGCGCCGCTCTGCCCGCCGAGAAGCCGCCGAGCTGCCGAGCCCCGCCGAGTGCCGGGGACTGCTTGCCGGGCGCGAGCGAGATCGCTTGCGCGCGGCTGCCGAAGGCGCTGCGCGTGCTTTCGTCTCGTGACGTTGCCGTTGGCTCGCCGAGCATCGAGAGATTCCAGCGCGCGCGCTCTGCGCTGCCGCTTTCGCGATCGCCGCCGAGCACCGCCGGTAGCGTGCGTGCGCTTGCGGCGTGCGCCGCGCGCTGCGCTGCCGCCTGCGTGCACGCACGCCGAGGCTCTGCCACCGTCCGCCCACCGCCGAGAAAACACGGGCATCTTTGGGCGGCGTGATCGCGAGCGCCGCGCGCGCAGTAGCAGGCGATGCCGTCGCCCGCCGCCCGTCCGCCGTGCGCCCGAGTTTCCGGCGTCCTTCGTCGTCTCGTTCTTCGTGCTTTCGTCTTCGTTCTTCTTTTTCGGATAAGATTTACGAAAAATAAATCTAATCTAACCACGGATTTTCTCGTGGTGTAAAACAAAATCCGACAAAATAAGCGAGCCACGATGAGCAGCGGATCCAACAATTAATTAAGCGCACGTAATAATCAAACGTGAATTAATCCAACAGAGCCAAGATATCGATCCCGTGCTCGATATCAATTGTAGGAAAACTAGGTTTAACCTCCCGGGATCTATCTTGGATGTTTAATTCACCATACATTGATTATTTACCTAGCATGCACCTATATAATTAATTGCAACATGTTGGTGTTTTCTCGTGTTTACCTTTGAATGCATCGGCGGAATGGATCGAGACTCGTGCTTTGACCTTCGGATTGTATCCCGTTGCCCAATCTCCAACGTCGGTGAGGACGATCTATGGAGAATGCTTGGAAAATCACCCAATGCTCTATCCACTATATTTCGAGAATCCTCACTATAGCACTAATAGTGATGCACAAAATAGTCTCTCAAACCATGAGAATTTTCGAGAATATCCCACTAGAAATTCACTAAGTGATTCACGAAACCATCTCTCAAAAATGAGGATTTTGAGAATCCTCACTTATGGAATTCAATTAGTGATTCAAAATGTATGTTTGATTAATTAAAGATTAGCCTTGATTTTATCTCTTACCTTATATTTATAATGCACTACCATAATCCCATAAGGAAAATATCTATGCATATACCATAAATATAATTATATCCTTGTAGGATAAAGAGAATAAAATCTTGCCATAGAGAGCAATGTGGGCCAATTTTCCTCCTAAGCGGCGGGCTGGATGGGTCGACCAGGATCAAATGCAGGAATAAAGATGGGCCTCAAATAAATTAATTATCTTATGTTCACCCGAACATAAATTAATTTATAAACATTTATTCATGCCATAAATCTTGACTTACCCTTTATTACCGAAGTTGAGTCGGGCTTGCACTTAGACATTCTGAATCCCGTATTTAAGATATCGAGCGTCCATTATTTATTTATAGCATTCGATTGCTTAAAATAATTAATATCTTTAATTCCTTAAGTAGTACCACTCAACCTTATTATTGTACTTGAGCTAACTCAACTGCGGGGTTTAGTACAATAAACCTTTGAGCTCCTTAAGGGGACGTCATCATCCTAAACGGATACGGTGACTCAATACATATAACTAGCATGACATACAAGCACTGCCACCACCCAAGATGCGGAGAATATTGTGTTAGAACATATAACCCTCATCCATAACAAGTCAAAGTGATGGTCAGCAACTCATACTCATCTAATATCTTATCGAGGTTTAGATCATCGTAAGTCACCGAGATCTTGGTTCTTCACGACGGTCAGATAGAAGAACTCATCTCACTGTGATCCTTCAATACGTCATCGACGTACCAGCATAGACAAGCAACCAAGTCAAGTCACTTCTTATCTATACCACAGCCTATACCGACAACTCGTCCTCAAGTCGTCTCACCAGGAAACTTTTATATCTCATTAAGCGACCAATCATACGGACTTACGTGATCTTCTACACACCGTATGATCTAACTTATATATGAGATAAGGGACACGATATGTGCAATCAAGTATTCAATTCGGATAGGAGATTGTAATAGTGGTAACAGGAAACATTGTATACAAGCTCAACCAAACTGCTTTCAGTATACAAATCCAACAATTCCAACCTTCCCAGAACCCATCAAGACCACCAACCTATCCACAATTCAATCGAGTACATTCAGGCGTCTGTCGATTTGGAAGCAATAATTGTTATACTTGTGGACAGTTTGGTCATTTCTCGTCAACTTGTCCTTATCGATTGAAATTCTCTGGACGTGGTGAACGGCCAAAATCCTCCAGGCCAATGCAACCAATGAAATCTATTACTGGATATCATCAGCAATTCCAGTATCAGTTTCTACAACCGTCTCTGCTACATAGTCCAGATACCTCTTTTTCACACATGCAGACTCAATCTTCTCAACCGCAACCACAACATCAGAAAGCATATGCGCTAAAACATAAACAACCTGAGAAGAGTCTTGGCAATTTGGCGGTATGACTCGATTAAAGGTGTGCTATCATTGTTCTTTTGATCTTTGGAGCATCGCATTCCTTTATTTCTACCATATCGTGACAATCTTGATCTTCACATAGAACAAGTCGATATGAGTTTTAAAGTGCTTACCCGTTAGGTGGGACGACGATAGTTAACCAAGTGTGTCCTAATTTAGAATTTGAGTTCGGATCACTCAAACTGAAAGCTGAATCGTTACATCTTTTGTGTATGAGAGACGTAGATATTATTTTAGGAATGGATTGGTTAACTAAGAATTTTGCAACAATCCGTTGTGAACAACAAGAAATAGTGTTCCAAACGCCAGGGGAATAACCTACTTGTTTCTACAGAATTGATGAAAGGAAAAGACGAGTTCTCGTAATTTCGGCTCTTCAAGTAGATAAATTGATGAAGGGTGAAGGGAATCATGCCTATCTTGTATATTTGAACGATGAGGGCAAGAAAAAGAAAATAGAACATGTCTTGATTATGCGAGAATATCGGGATGTTTTCCCAGAAAAGATGCCAGGATTACCGCCAAATCGATAGTTAGACTTTGCCATTGATCTTGAACCTGGTTCGGCACCAATTTCAAAAGCACCATATCGGAATGCTCCTAAGGAGTTACAAGAATTGAAAATTCAATTGCAGGAACTTTTGGATTTGGATTTAGGATCCATTCGATCGAGTGCGTCACCTTGGGGAGCGCCTGTTCTTTTCGTTATAAAGAAATGCGGTACCTTGCGAATGTGTATCGATTATCGAGAGCTGAATAAGTTGACTCTAAAGAAAAAGTATCCGCTTCCATGTATAGATGATTTGTTTGATCAATTAAGAGAAGCGAGTGTATTTTCAAAAATCGATCTAAGATCGGGGTATCAACAGGTGAAGATTAAAACAAAAGACATACCCAACACTGTCTTTCGGACAAGATACAGACACTACGAGTTTGTAGTGATGTCGTTTGGATTAACCAATGCTCCTGCTGTGTTTATGGACCTTATGAATCGTGTCTTTCATGAGTATCTCGATAAATTCGTACTAGTGTTTATCGACGATATTTTGATATATTCGAGGAGCGAACAAGAGCATGAAACGCATTTAAGAATCCTTTTGGAGAAGTTAAGAATCGAGAAGCTATATGCTAAATTCGATAATCGACTTACGGTTAAGAGAAGTAAATTTCCTTGGGCATATTGTCTCAGCAGAAGGAATTAAAGTTGATCCTAAGAAAGTGCAAGCTGTTCAAGAATGAAAATCGCCTACAACTCCGAATAAGATTCGAAGTTTTCTAGGCCTAGTAGGGTATTATAGAAGATTCATCGAAAGATTTTCTAAAATTGCTAGGCCGATGACGCAGCTATTGAAGAAATGAGTGAAATTTCAATGGATTCGGGAATGTGAAGACAATTTTCAAGAGCTTAAAGATAGATTGACCACTGCCCATGATTTGATAGTACCTGGTCCAGAGAAATGATACACTATTTATACCAATACGTCGAGAAATAGGCTAGGATGTGTTCTTATGCAAGATGGGAAGATGATCGCTTATGCTTCACGATAATTAAGACCTCACGAACTTAGTTATCCTACCCACGATTTGGAGTTAGCCGCAGTTGTCCATGCATTGAAGATATGGAGACATTATTTATATAGATCAAAATGTGAAATCTTCACTAATCATAAAAGTCTGAAATACTTCTTCGAACAGAGAGATTTAAATATGTGGCAACGAAGATGGCTTGAGTTAGTCAAGGACTACGATTGCAAAATTAAATACCATCCAGGAAAGGCGAACGTCGTTGCTGATGCTTTGAGCGGGAAAAGTCAAGAAATGTTAGGATTCTTGCTAACTGAGAAGGAAGAATTGCTGAAAGAATTTGAAAGAATGAATCTAGAAGTGGTAGTACCTCCTGAAACTACTCGAGAAATCATAGCGGCATTAGTTGTGATGCCAGATTTGAGGGCTCGGATAATTGAAGCGCAACGACAAGATGCACAACTCAAAAGATTACGAGAGAGAATTAGAACTGGAGATCATCAAGGATATCATGAAGCTGGAGATAATTCAATTACGTTAGGTAATCGTATATACGTGCCCAATGATGAAAAGCTGAAAAACAAAATTTTGAGTGAAGCTCACAATGTTCCGTATGCCGCGCATCCGGGGAGTACGAAAATGTATCAAGATCTCAAGCAAAGGTTTGTTTGGACGGGAATGAAACAAGAAATAGCGTCATATGTTGAACGATGCTTGGCTTGTCAACAAGTTAAAGCATTACATCAAAGGCCATATCGAAAGCTGCAACCCTTGGAAATTCCTGAGTGGAAGTGGGACCACGTAGCTATGGATTTTATAATGAGATTACCTAGATCGAAGCAGGAAAACACAATAATCTGGGTAATAGTTAATCGGCCAACCAAGAGTGCTCATTTCATTCCGATTCTGTGACATATGAAGCCGATAAACTAGCACATATTTACGTTCGTGAAATTGTCCGGTTACATAGAGTGAAAATCTCGATTACTTCGGACCGAGATTCCAAATTTACCTCACGATTTTGGACGAGCTTCCAAAAGGAATTGGGTACTCAGCTACATTTCAGCACAACATTCCACCAACAGACCGACGGCCAAACTGAGAGAACTATACAGACGTTAGAAGATATGATCAGAACTGTGATGTTAGATAGAGGAGACTAATGGGAACAAGTTCTACCGCTGATCGAATTCGCCTATAACAATAGTTATCAGACGACAATAAATATGGCTCCCTACGAAGCACTATACGGTAAGAAATGTAGGTCGCCTCTTTATTGGGACGAGGTTGGAGAAAGAAAGGTTCTTGGCCCAAAAGCAGTGGAAGAAATGATTCAGAGAGTGCGGCAGATTAAGAAAATGATGCAAGAAGCTCGGATAGACAAAATCCTACGCAGATAACCGACGAAAGAATTAACTTTTGAAGTAGGAGATAAAGTCTTCCTAAAAGTTTCCCCTACCAAAGGAGTCCATCGTTTTGGAATTAAAGGAAAACTTAAGCCGCAATTTATCGGACCTTATGAAGTGTTAGAAAGAATTGGGCCAATAGCATACAGATTAGCGTTGTCACCCAACTTCGCTAATGTGCACAACGTGTTCCACATTTTCCAACTTAGGAAGTATGTGTATGACCCGAAACACATTCTTCATTACGAGGAAATAGTTCCCGAGCCTGAATTGAGCTACGAAGAGAAACCAGAATGTATTCTAGATCGAAAGGAGAAAAAGCTAAGGAATAAGACTATTCTTTTAGTTAAAGTTCAATGGAGACATCATGGTTTAGAAGAAGTGACTTGGGAACTAGAAGACCAGATGAAAGAGAAGTATCCTGAGTTATTTTATCAGGTACCAAATTTTGGGGAAGAAATTTATTTTAAGTGAGAGAGAATGTAGTAACCCGAAAATCTTTTAGTCTTAATTAGAGCCTAATTAAGTACTAATTATGGGCTTAAATGCATTGCATCCCTAAAAACTTATAAAGAAGTGCATAATATATTAGAAAACGATAGAAATTTGATTAATTGCTAATCGAATGAATAAATATTATTTAGAAACAAGTTTTATTATGATAAAATATGAGATATATGGTTATTATTGTGTGTTTTGATGAAAATATCATTAAATAGAAAATGTTCTAAAGAAATGCATTAATTATTGTTTATATGAGAGTTATTTATAAAATGAAATGGAATAATGTTTAAGCTATCAAATGGCTTAAATAATTTTATTTTATTAATATCTAGTGATAAAGAAATTATTTTCTGTAATTTTCGACATTTATCAATAAATAGAATAGTAATTGATTATTTGTATATGAAAGAATTAAATATATATTTATATGATTTGTATTCCAATAATTGATTTATTTGTTTTGAATCTTTATATTAATGAGGAGATTGAGTTTATACTATTAAAGAATAGGAATGTCCAACATTAGTAAATTTTGAGAAATATTTATGTAATTTTTGAAAATTATGGCAAATAAGAATAAAATGAATAATAAATAAATAAAGCTACATATATATGTTCTAAACAGCACACTTATTTGGATCTCCTTCCAAATCTCCCTCCTTTCTCCCTCTTGGCCGAACACACACACAAACAAAATTTTTCTTCACTTTTAATCCAAAGTCTAGGTGTAGAATTAAGTGGAAATCATTCCAAAAGAGGTAAGAACCTTATTTAATCCAAGTTTTTGTGATTAAATTTGAAGAACATGATGTTCTCACATACTAGGGTTTTCGAAAATTTCAAGCTTTAGATTAAGGTTAAATTGTTTAATTTTTGTTATATTAATTGATTTCTTTATGCTTATGATGCTTAAATATCATAATCTATGGTTTCAATGATTGAAATTCATGAAGTTGATGGAATCAAGTAAGCATGCTTAAATCCTAATTTTGTATGTTAATTATTTGTTATGATTTGATTAAATTGAGTTTAGATATGTGTAATTAAGTGAAAATAAACATGATTTAGTGGAAGAAATTGAAATAAATTGAATGCATGCATATTCTCAAATTTTCGAAAATAATAAGGTTGGATGATCTTTGAGTTCTTGATTTTATTTGATGTATTTGATATGATTTTTGAGATCTAGGATATAAATAATGCTTAAGTTGAATTTATGGAATTTTATGGACTTACATATTGAAAGTTGAAATTTTAAAGTTTATGCTAAGTTGATAGATTTATATGATGAGTTTGATTAAGATTTAAATTGATTATGGATTGATGATCATTGATGATAAATAAGTATGAATATGAGTTGTTTTGAATTGAATTGGTTGTATATTGAAAAATTCATTTAGTTACATAATATGGTGGTTGAAGAGCATGTTTTGAATATGATACAAATGAAAGTATTTAAGCATGTTTTAAGTTTCTAAGTATATATTTAGGCATATGGTGTTGATTTGGGAGACTTTGGATGAGTTTGGTTGAATTGGGAATGAAATGGCGATTCATTTTATAAAACTTAATCTGCCGAAATTTTGTTAGAATTGGTATATTACTAAGAGGTTTTGAGAATTAAATTTGTAAACTTATGATAAGTATATAAGTGAGATTGGTTTACTTGATTGCCTTAAGTTAAGGTTCAAAATGTTATGCATTGATAAGACTAAGTATAAGTTATTTAAATTACTTTGATTATGACATGTTATGTAACTTACTAAAATTAAAGTTTACTAAAGACATAAGTTATTAAGGGATGCAATTGCCTAACCTATAGCTTAGAAATTGGTAAAACTAAGAATAAGATGTAATATGTTCAAGTGAATAAGAATTTTTGCTAAGTTCGATAATTATTTTATTTACAAGGATCAAGTAAGGACAAGGGCATTTTGAAGGACGAGAAGGAGGAAATCATAGAGTAACGACGTTCTAGGTGGGTTTTCTTTTCACTAACGTGTGCATAATATTGAATATTTCATTTATATCTTGCATATTATTGTGAAAGATTGACTTTCTATATGTTGAAAATAAGATCGTGTACTTGTTGAGCATAATGTCATGTTATTTGTTGAGCAGAAGATCATCTTACAGATCTAAGGAAGAATTATGTTAATGACCGGGAAGTTTATAGTTGTGCAAACCGGTCAGGGTATTGAGAATGAGACATACTTCTCATTATTGAAGAACGTAGATAGGGCAGAATTGTGATTGGTGACCGGGAATTTTATAGTTGTGTAAACCGGTCAGGGTATTGAGAATGAGGCCTACTTCTCATTACCAAAGAACGTAGATAGGGCATGACTGTGATTGGTAACATTTGGAGCCAACACATGAAGATAATATCGGCATAGCATATCATCACATGAGATTGCATTGTTTCAGTCTCATAAAGCGTATTGTTAATGAAAATTGATTCAGGTATTATTATTTTAACTTTTGTGTTGGATAAAGTTCGGTAAGTTAATAAATTTAAATTGTTTGCAATAACCCATTGAGTACTTGTTGGTACTCACGCCCTGCATTTATTTTCTAGATATACAGGTTGAGCTTGGAGATGGCGATGGAAGAGGAAGCTGAGCTAGGGTTCTTTTGCCGTACATAATTATGCCCTGAATGTCATGTCTTCATACATGACATTCGCCCACCCTTCTGTTGTCAAACTCATATGATTTTGTTGTTGGTCTACGAGATACTCTATTGTATGTTGAAGTTGTAATGTCTAAACTTTAAACGTTGGCTTGGATTTCTGCCAGTTATCGATTAAATAGTTAAACTCGTTTTATCGCGAAAGTCATTGTAAAATTTGAATTTATTATGTCTGTATCATAACCCAGTCATAGCCTGATTACTTAGTTAATCATTTAATTATGTAGTCGGGTCGTGACAGATTGTTGATGACTTCATCCCTTGCTGCATGCTCATTCAGGACGTTCTTATCTATAGCATCAATTAGGTCTCGGAAGTTCCTGCGCATAGTTGATCTTTCGTAGTAAATTTTCTCAACAAAGGCTTCTCTTAGTTCAACAGCTTCTTTCTTCATCTCTTTGAATGATGAGACCAATGTGGTATAAGCTTTGTTTGCAGCTTCCTCCTGGGCAGCGTAAGTGCGTTCCCATTGTCAGGCGAACTTGGTGTACTACTGCTTTGGCTAGTGCTGTCTCAAGTTGGTTCATCAGTATCTTCTGCATGGCTTCAGACATTGCCTGTGCTGGGGACTGGTGAACCTGCATAAGGAACAATGATATCAAGAAATTGTCCTGTTAGTTTAGCATCAAGTTGCTCCTCCGACTGGTCAGTAGTGCCTGATGGACTACCTGGTCCTCATCAATACGCACTGCTACTAGCTCTTCTGTTAGCTTCTCTACTAGTTTAGCCTGATCGGCAGACTATGCTGCTGCTTCCTTCATATTAGCAGCAGTCTAGTCTTCCACTCTTGAGGACCCGACTCCGACATCCTTTCTCACTTCTGTTATTTGCTTAACGACATCGCTCTCAACTACTGCTTCATCAATTAGATCTTGGCCTATTGACTCAAAGCTCCGTATAGTTGTCCTGATACTGAAGCTGTTGTTGAGGTTCTCAAACTTTACCTATTTCTCAAAATATTTTTCCCACAACCCGAGGTTGATAAGATCGACTAATTGATAAAAATGAGCCATCTTCACTTGCAAAATATATGAAGGCGCACAACCTTTGAAAGAATATTCGGTAGGTTTTCCAAAACTGGGAAGATTTTGAGGAGGAATGAGTGGGCTTTTTGGGTGAAAGAAGCTTTCAATATTGTAATGCGGGAAGCCTATTCAGAACGGGAACTTATCTCTATGAATCCTTCGAAAGATTCAGTCTAGTGGGTAGAAAGGGCTGGTTATGGTGGTGAGGTATGATGAGATGAGTGTTGTGGTGATATATGTGTAGGGAAATCTTATTTTAACCCTCTCCCGATGATCTATCTTGGATGTTTAATTCATCATACATTGATTATATACCTAGCATGCACTTATATAATTAATTGCAACACGTTGGTGTTTTCTCGTATTTACCTTCGAATTTGGCAGGCAAGGATTTTCATCAAGACTCGTGCTTTGATCTTCTGGACTGTGTCCCGATTGCCTAAACCCCAATGCCGAGTGAGGACAATCTATGGATAGTGCTATAGAAATTCGCCTTCTTCCTTACCCTAGAGTTTTCAAAAATCTCACTATATTGGAATAGTAATTCTCGAAAATTTCACTCTTGGATTAGGGTTTGATTTTCTCTCACCTTATATTCATAATGCAATCCTAAATCCTATCAAGATATAATTTATGCATATCTAATAAATATAATAATATCACTTAAGATAGAGATGATCAAGACAGAGTCCCAGTGGGACTCTATAAGGAGGGGGACGAAAATCACTAAGCAATAGGCCTTGATGGGCCAGCCCAGGGATCAAATGCAAGGAATAAAGATGGGTCTCAAATAAATTAATTATCTTATGTTCAAATTTTAACATAAATTAATTCATAAACATTTATTCATGCCACTAGAGAATAAATGTTGACTTACCCCTTTATTTCTGAAGTTGAGTCGGGCTTGCACTTAGACTTCACGAATCCCCGTATTTAAGATATCGTACGTCCATTAATTATTTACAGCGTTCTGACTGCTTAAAATAATTAATATCTTTAATTCCTTAAGTAGTACCACTTAACCTTATTATTGTACTTGAGATAACTCAACCTGCAGGGTTTAGTACAATAAACCTTTTGAGCTCCTTAAGGGGACGTCATCATCCTAAACGGATACGGTGACTCGACACAGGTAACTAGCATGACATACAAGCACTGCCACCACCCAAGATGCAGAGAATCTTGGGTTATCTCATGTAACCCTCACCCATAACAAGTCAAAGTGATGGTCAGCAACTCATACTCACCTAATACCTTATCGAGATTTAGATCAACGTAAAGTCACCGAGATCTAGGTTCTTCACGACGGTCAGATAGAAGAACTCATCTCACTGTGATCCATCAATACGTCAGAGACGTACCAGCATAGACAAGCAACCAAGTCAAGTTACTTCTTATCTATACCGCAGCCTATACCGACAACTCGTCCTCAAGTTGTCTCAGCTGTGATTCTTTTTATATCTCATTAAGCTTGACCAATCATACAGACTTCTGTGATCTACAACACACTGTATGATCTAACTTATATATGAGATAAAGGGACATACATATGCAATCAAGTAAACAATTCAGATAGGAGATTGTAATAGTGGTAACAGGAAACATTGTATACAAGCTCAACCAAAACTGCTTCCAGTATACAAATCCAACAATATGTTGGGGTGAAGTTGAAGGTACGACAGTATGTGTAGAGGTAGGAATATGCGGGGGAGATGATATAGGCTTGGAGGAGTAGACGCTGAAGAGGTGGTGTGAGCTGATAAGTGAGTGTTGGTTGGCTCAGGGTCGGGCCTAGGGGCTAGCTCAACAACATTCATCCTTGTCTTCTTTAGTGGAGACTGCTCTAGTAAGGACTCCTCATCATCAGTCTCCATCTTCTTCTTCTCATGGAGAGACTTATTCCATTTACCAGCAGGGGTTGGTATTTGCTTCATCTTCTTCCTCGTTCCCTCCTGAATAAAAATCTCTTTTGTCTTCTTTGGGAAATTGGGATTTTCAATCCCATGGTGTGGAGCACGAGTTCATCACACTACAGTATCTTGTGCATGATCGGTACTGATAAATAGTTATACCAGGTGACCTGCTGTCCTTTAAGCGCTTCCAATATAATACAAGACACTTTACCTTCCAGTTTGATTCTATTCTCTCTGGCAAACATCTTATGATCATTCAGCAGCAGAGTGATAAATGCTTTCTCCTAGTTGATCTCCTGTCTGAGGCTATTCCAGCCAGCAACATCTGCTGGTTTGCAGATACTTGATCAAACGAGTCCACGAGTCCGTCAAATAGCTTATACTTGGGCAGAAACCTAGCACATTCCAAGGTTGATCTGGATGGAGCTTCGTCCTGAAGCATCATTCTCATCCCATATTCAACGAATAGAGGGTCCAACTTTGTGTAGAGGCTTTCGCCATTTTATGACAGTTTGAAGAATTTTCTCATGGTTTGGATGATATCAATGTCATATCGTAGATAAGAGAAAATGGATTCTCCTTGTGTGTCCACGGTGACAGTGGCGAAGAGTTTGTTGGTGTCTTTGTAATAGCGGAGGATGTAATAGAACTCCACCACATGTTCATCGACGTAGAACTTGGGTTGCTAATTTTGAAAATGCTTCCATTCCTATAGCTGGAACATGTCCAGGACTTCCAGTGCGTCCTTGTTGGTGATTTCTAAAAAAGATATCGTCAAGTCATGGTTTACTTGAGGTTATGTGAGGGAAGCCTTCTTATTCTGAATCTTTGGTGCCATTTCTGAAAATAAACTGTAAGGTTTTGTAGAAATTCGTAAGTAAGAAAGCTTGAGGAATTTTGAATTTCAGAGCAATGGCGGTTATGAATTTGGACTGTGTGAAAGTGATGATCAAATAAAAAAAAGTATTTAAATAGGCATGTAATGTCGTCATTCACACGCGTCGATTGGAGAATAAACTTTTGACCTTTTACGCATATCTTGAATTGGTAAAAAGTGTTTTTACTTTTCACTTCTTATAGACTTTTTCTAACATGGCATTAAATACGAGGAAGTATCCTACGCATTTAGGGGATACGTTAAATGCGAGAATATTATATTCAAATCATTAGCAATAAATGAAATGAAATATATTCCAAATATTTAATGCATCAGTCAGAACAATTATATCATTATGAGACTTATCAGTAAGACATAATCAATATGAGATTATCAATACACTTATTTGTCAACTGAACATAATAGTCAGCTTATACCTCGTCGGTAGAGTTTATGGTACTGAAATTAATTGGTACTAATACTGATACCAATTGATGTTATTCCACACTTCGTAGGGTATTTTCTCATGTCTCCGAGTTAGAAATGATTGATTCTGGGTATAGCATGTTGTGTTAATTGCTTCAACCTAGAACTTTGGCAGTAGCTTGAGCTAGCAAGCATAGTCTATACTGCTTCTTTCAGTGTCCGGTTCCTTCATTCAGCTACTCCATTTTATTGAGGCGTATGAGTAGTAGACGTCTGGTGATAGATACCTTTTTTTCACAATACTTACGAATGACAGCATTTAGGAACTCAGTTCCTCTGTCTAACCTGATTGTGCTTCTCGGTGTTGAGCCTCTTCAGCAGTGCAGACAGGTTCTCCACTATTTTACTTTTCTTGTACAAAAATCTAGAATAATTATCAATAACTACAATGGTGTATTTTCTATAGGCCTTGTAATTTTTGCGTGTCGGATCGTTATCGTATCGATACGATAAGGCTCGACACGAATACAACACAATAAGGTTACGTTAAACACGAACATGACACGATATGGACAAACACGAACACGAGAATGATACGATTTATTTCATGTTAACATGATACGACATCTATAAGATAACGAGATGACACAGTGAAAACCTGAATTTGCACAACACGGTTAAAGACATGATAAAGCACAACACGATAGAGATATGATTCACCATAGTATCCAAGAACAATAATAATACGTAATCTGCGAAATACATACTAATTACAGTCTTCAAATCTCATAGAAAGGTTTCTGGGAATTTAAAACCGATTTCCTCCATAATTTCTCCGATCCAAATGGCAGAGAAGTATACAAAATAGACGTGGAAAATATTCTCAATTCTCATACACTTCAAATTTCAAACTTTCAATTTCCAAATCTTCAGCAATTTAAACAAAATCTATTAAATTGATAAAAAATATATTAATATATAGTAAATATTACAACAAACTATAATAGAATTCTAAAAATCACAACCTACCTTACAATGTTTTTTTCCAAATAGAAGACGAGGCCAAAGAGCATTCTGTGTGACTTTCATCATTGATATTTAAGCAATCTTCAGCTAACTCACTAGTTGGTACTTCAATTTTAATGACTTTGAAAGGGAAAATTCAAATTAATAAGAGAATGAAAGTTGTCAATAGCTGGAAAAGTTAACATCAACATAAAAATATTTTATAAAATTATTTACCTTCCATACAACCAATCTTGAGTGCTAATAATTGCTTGAACTGTGCTTGGCTTAAGTGAGCTATGAAATTGATCAAGTACTCTTCCATCAGTTCAAGTTTGGGAGTCTTGTACTAAGTGTATCAATTAGTAATTCTATTAATCTGCTAAAGTAGTGATCCGTCGGACTGATAACTAATATGGCTGCGGAATTGTGGTGGTTAAGTTTTGACTTTACTAAAAAATGACATTGATAAAATACTTAGTCGAATATTGGTTTAGTTGTAACACCCCAGTTTTAGAAGGACAAATCAATAATAATAATAATAATAATAATAATAATAATAATAATAATAATAATAATAATCTTAAGGATAATTATGATATATATATATAGTGATATGTATTCTATTTCAAATCAAACTCTATGTACTTATCAAATCTTTATACATATTAATAAGAGTTCTACTAGGATTAGGACTTAATTAGGATTTTATTTATATATATATATATATAACACACACATAAATTCATTCACACACACACTCTCATACGCACACACAACATACACAACACACACACACCATTCCACACACACACACATTCACGCACACACACACGCACACACATTCACGCACACACTGCACCCAAACACACACAAGACACACCCAAACACGCACACATCACATACACAATATATTTCGCTCAAAGGCTCAATTGAAGGAAGCATATTTTTATCTATTGTGCTCGACAAAACAAGGTGGGGAAATTTATGCTTGTGGTTATGTTATCCCTATTGTTTTATATGTTTTTATATTCATATTGATTATATGACTACTTGTTTTTATTTTAAAGACTACATGATGTTTATGTTAATATATATATTCTCATGTTATACTATATGTTATTATTATATTTAGACCTCACAGTATATTAAGGTCTCATGTTATTATTATATTTAAGACCTCACAATATATTAAGGTCTCATGTTATTATTATATTTAAGACCTCACAGATATTAAGGTCTCATGTTATTATTATATTTAAGACCTCACAGTATATTAAGGTCTCATGTTATTATTATATTTAAGACCTCACAGTATATTAAGGTCTCATGTTATTATTATATTTAAGACCTCACAGTATATTAAGGTCTCATGTTATTATTATATTTAAGGCATCACAGTATATTAAGGCCTCATGTTATTATTATATTTAAGACCTCACAGTATATTAAGGTCTCATGTTATTATTATATTTAAGGCATCACAGTATATTAAGGCCTCATGTTATTATTATATTTAAGACCTCACAAGTATATTAAGGTCTCATGTTATTATTATATTTAAGACCTCACGGTATATTAAGGTCTCATGTTATTATTATATTTAAGACCTCAAGATATTAAGGTCTCATGTTATTATTATATTTAAGGCATCACAAGATATTAAGGCCTCATGTTATTATTATATTTAAGACCTCACGGTATATTAAGGTCTCATGTTATTATTATATTTAAGACCTCACAGTTATATTAAGGCCTCATATTATTATTATATTTAAGACCTCACAGTATATTAAGGTCTCATGTTATTATTATATTTAAGACCTCACAGTATATTAAGGTCTCATGTTATTATTATATTTAAGACCTCACAATATATTAAGGTCTCATGTTATTATTATATTTAAGGCATCACAGTATATTAAGGCCTCATGTTATTATTATATTTAAGACCTCACAAGATATTAAGGTCTCATGTTATTATTATATTTAAGGCATCACAGTATATTAAGGCCTCGTGTTATTATTATATTTAAGACCTCACAGTATATTAAGGTCTCACAGTTATATATAGATATATATTTTCATGATATTAATTAATTTCTATTTATGTGACAATATGAAAGATTAACATGTATTACATATGTGGATAATTGCATTGTTCCTCACTGAGTATATTTATGATATGCTCACCCTCTCTACTTTCGGTTTTGCGGTTGAGAGTCAAGCGACCATGGAAGTCGAGAATGACTAGTATAATAAGAAGTTGTTTATTTATTTTAGTTTAAGTTATGAGATTTTCGATATTGACTAAAATCATAAGTTTAGTTTTCTTTATTAAGTCGTTTTCAAATTAAATTTATATTTATTTGTTGAGTTTACAAGTTTTTCTTTTGTTGTTCACGTTTAAATTAAATAGCAATATTTTTATTCTTTTAAAATTTTGGGGCGTTACATTAGTCAGTTTCATTTTTCTCTTCAGTATCAATGTGATACTGATGGAGGGTTTTTAAACAGTATGTTGTGCCACGTGTGCTTAGAGATGTTGAGTTCAATAACATGTAATGTAAAGTACTTAAAATAAATAATACACTTAATTTTTAATGTGGTTCGGAGTGATCAACTCCTACTTCCACGGACTGATAACACAATCAATTCACTGCTTGGGATTCGATCTCGTTTATGGGTACAGGGAAAAACCTAAATACATAAATTTAACTTATTTGTACCCCGACTAACTTGTCATGTCTTCCTATGCTTACTAGTGCTAGAAAACCTCTGACTGCTTACAGGTGCAGTCGATCTAACATTCTCGCTTACAGGTGCAAGAAAAATCAAGCTTTCAACAATGAACACTTTGTCACTTACTTGCCCAACTTCTACTTTGACTTTTGAGAGTTTTGGTAGAGGGTATTTTCAACTTAGATTTGAGTTATCACTGACGAGAACTCAAGGTTTTCTAGGCTGAAGATATTGCAAGATTATGGCCTAAATGCTAAGGGAGTGTATGCTAAAATCCTGAGCTGATAAATATATTTTAGCTCGAGGATTTGTTGATAACACTTAGAACTCTCTTTTCAAAATATGTAGTTTGAAAGCTTTATGAAGATATAAACTTAAGCTCTTGTGGGTTTGAATGCACAATGTTTTCGGTAACCTTCAAAGATTGAATTTTATGGGTATTTATAGGAGAGATGATGAATAGTATCATTGGAGGGAACACTAATCACATCCATTCCATTTATCGTTTGAAATCTTCTGGTTTCAATCTTCGTACTTTTCTTTCCGTGTTTGCAACATCTTATATATAAGCTATGTATCTCTGAAAAGTAACTTTAGCATGTCATGATCCTCTGCAGATTAGCTCTGATACATTGAAATTCAAATACTCAAGATTTAAATAATTATGTGTTTATTTAGTTGAATTGACTCCATGTTTTTTCAGTACGTTGACTTTGGACCATATCAGTAAAGTCAGTTCCATATTTTATCAGTAGGTTGGACTCCGTCTTTTATCAGTTTGATGACTTTGAGTTTTCAGTAGACATTTCAGCTTTGACGTAGATAACCAATAGCTTTGACCTCGCTTCTGCTGGTATGATAATTAGTCATATTCTTGACTTCTTCATCTTTAGTAGCATTAAGTCTCTAGTCTTTAGTATTCGCCTTGGTCTTTAGACATCGATGTCTTGTATCGATAATTCTATCGATTCGACCGACTTCGATCTTCGCTTTTGAACTCCTTCGATTGTCTCATCACACTGATTGTTTCTATTAATTTTTTAATTTTTAGTATTAATTCTCTAATGCCTAATAAATTTTATATTATAGTATACTATTATGAAAGACAAAGACTTGTACGTACACACCCCTATGCTTGCATGCATTTTGTTGATTTTTAAGTGTAATTTTTATTTTGTTGCTTTTATTTGTTGTTTTAGTTTGTTATTTTATTATTTTATATTTTGTTTATTAATTCATGATTAGGGTTTATTAATTTATAATTAAGGTTTATTAATTTAAAGTTAGGGTTTATTAATTCATAATTAGGGTTTATTATTCAAAATTGGGGTTTATTATTTTCAATTAGGGTTTATTAATTCAAAATTAGGGTTTATTATTTCCAATTAGGGTTTATTAATTCAAAGTTAGGGTTTATTAATTCATAATTAGGGTTTATTATTCAAAATTATGGTTTATTATTTTCAATTAGAGTTTATTAATTCAAAATTAGGGTTTATTAATTCATAATTAGGGTTTATTATTCAAAATTGGGTTTATTAATTCATAATTAGGGTTTATTATTCAAAATTAGGGTTTATTATTTTCAATTAGAGTTTATTAATTCAAAATTAGGGTTTATTAATTCATAATTAGGGTTTATTATTCAAAATTAGGGTTTATTATTTTTAATTAGGGTTTATTAATTCAAAATTAAGATTTATTAATTCACGATTAGGGTTTATTATTTTATAACTAGAGTTTACTAATTAAAATTAAGATATATTAATTCAAAATTATTATTTATTAATTTACAATTAAATTTTATTAAACTAATTAATTAATTAATTAGAATTAATTAATTAGGATTAAAGATTAATTAGTTAATTAAAATTAGTTAATTAAGGGGTGGTCTCACTGTGCGCACGCGCACAGGAGACCATCCCATTATGAAATAATCAAATAATATTATAAACGTATGACACTATTCACAATATTACAATTGAAACGTAATTTATTTGGTGGAATAATTCTAACTTTCAACTATCTCTCCAAAATGACATGGTTGTGTTCTTACATCGGCCAAGACGCTCTATTCCAAAAAAAAAAATATTCATTCTCTATAAATCCAAACTAAGTTTAAATATAGAATCGTAAAATATAATATATGTAATGTGATATTACTATGTGTAGTATCTATTAATATAGATACCAATCAATGCGGTATGTTAATGAAAATACTAATATTTACATTTCATATGAATTATATTAAATAAATACATCGTTGTTTTATAGTATTGATATCATTAAAATACACATCATTTTAATAATAAATTATAAGAGTGGAAAGTTCAGATAGAATCTCTGCAGTCTGCACTATGAAAATATATAATGAATTAAAAAGAAATGAAAGAAATAATGATTTTTCTTTTATAATAATGCCTATTATTAAGGAATGAAATCCATAATTTATTTTCTTTACTAATATTAGGAGAGACAAATTAATCATCAGATTAAAATATTAATGATCGAACAAATTCGGAAGAAAACAAATCGGTTAGGTTTAAAATTGAGGACTATTACATAGTAATATAATATCTATAAAGAGTATTCCTTTTGATTAGTCGCGGCCGTTACTTACGAATGTGTTAGCTCTAAGTAGTTTGAATCGATTAGTGGGATTTAATTTATATCATAATACTATTATTTATGTATACTTTTCTTATCAAGCATATTCCTATTTCTTGTCTGCTATTTCTAATAATTTCTAGAAGCTTTAATCTGATGTTTAATCTTCATTTTGAAGTGTGGCATAACTAATCGAAAACTTTGACATGTCACAAACTTATTTCTTAATTAAGAATTAAGAAGGGATCACTCTCAATCCTTTAGCAACACTGGTTGGATTAATACTGGTTTGAGGTTGACATGTCATTTCATTTAACTTTTATGACAAGTGTTTCATCACTTTAAATAACTTTGATAATAAGTACTAACCAATAATCATATGCAATGATGCCATTAATTTTATCATTGGAATCATTACTCACTTTATTTTCCTTTTATCATATTAAAATTCAATAAAAATCTTGTTTTCAAAGTTATGGAACCACTAAAAACAAAGTGTGGGTGTTTTGTATCTTAAGATTCAAAGGCATCATTATTTCTTTCTCGCATTTCCTCTGGAAGGTGCTCATTAAAAGTACAAAATCAGAATCAAAGATTTGATCATAACCAGAGATCTTAGTCAATATCAATGGTTGAAAATAAAGTTTGATCTGTAGTAGATTTCTAGCAAGTACAATATATACTAGAAGAGTTGGTCTTATGTGCTCTCTACTGCACCGTACACACATGAGATTATGCAATTGAATCAAGGCCGATTAATATAATCAGCAATAATTTTATAGTAAACAATGGTGGTTTAGAGCGTCCGTACCTTGCAAACAAATATACATAAGTTTTGCATTACTATAAATATTTTGGTGACGTGACATCTGAAAATATGCTTGAATTTGGTCCTCTCTTCAGTGATAAATATATTTCTAAATCAATGTATCAATGTTAGTTGGTTTATATACATATTTGTTGGCTTGGAAATTTAATTGTAAAAAAAGTCGAGCATTTTAGCTAAACTGTATTTCTTTATAAGGATGAGTGATCATAGATCAAATCTCAATCTTCCCCTACTCTTCAACTCAATTTTTTTTTTGAAATAATTGAAATCACTTCACATTTAATCAATACAATCTGAATTGAATTATCCAAAGCGGGGACACATAACATAAGTAGTGATTTAAAAAGATAGAACTCAAAATATGACTATCTATAATAAAAATACAATCCAAAAAATTAGAACGAAATAGGGTGTATATTAAAATTAATAATGAAATAAATAAAGTCTAAGTGTATATATAAACTTCCCTTTTCGTTGTAGCTTAGTGGCCTCATTTGATATAATTTTCAGTTGACTTTCCATGTGGAAACAAGATTTTATTCTTGAGAATTCGCCCAAAATAAGTGTCAACCAAACAAAGGTGTATATAAATATAAAATACACATAAATAAAGAAAATGAGAGAAATAAAAAATTGTTGGTTGGCTCAACCCACTTCAGCAGTCACCCACCACCCACAACTCCCAAAATTATAAATTCTAAAAGTCATCATCCGCTCCAATACAAAACAAGGCATCCAAGATTTAACAGTTTTTGGATTATCCAATTCCATCTCTCCACCTACACCTAAACATACTCACCCTTTTTTCTCACTCCATAACTAATTATTATATGTTACGTGCACCATGACGTCGTACCATATTATTTCATTTGTCGGTCATAAATACATATATCATACTGAACGAATTTCGAGAGATGATAGAATTTGAGTGTCATCAATACTTTAAAGCTCGACTATTTACTACTCCCTCTATTTTTCTTAAGAGTGATCTTTATTACCAGCATTGTGGTACTTCACAATCAACTTTATTAAATAAAAATTTATTTATTTAATTTTGATCTATTAAAAATTAGTTTCATTAAAACTATCTTATGGAATTCTGATTTTGCACCTATCGAATGAAAATTTTAAACTTAAATTTAAATTTAATAATTTAATATTTTTGAATATGTGGAAAAATGGTGTGTGTGCCACAATGTACCACAAAGATTTACTGTTTTCTTATAGTGTTATTGGCGTAAACTCCCACAAACAATAAAAAATATATATAATATTTCTACTTTTTAAAATATTATCAAAATTATCTAATTATATTGAGATAAAATTACTTTCATTGATGTATGCAAAATTTGATCGTGTCAGTACAGGAGAACAAAATAGTATCAGTGCATTTGATAATGTTTAACTGTTTTAAACATATTTTACATTTTGAAAAAGTTTTGTTAGAACGAAGAACTGGAGCCTCTAAGAGATGCATATTTTATTTAAATTAAAACTATCTCATGTAAAAATCATTTTAAAATAGTAATTGAATGATAAAAATAAAAAATTATAGTTTGATAAAAGAAATAATTTGGGATCCATCTACACCATTAGCTACCATTTGATGGTCGTAGTTAAGGTTAGCCGTCGGTGGGGCCGGCAAGGTCGATGGTGGTTAGCCTCTAGGTAGGGGAGTGACGGGAGAGGTTAGCCGACGGCGGGAGGTTAGCCGGTGTTGGGAGGATCTCTAGTGGGTTAGCCGCTTAGGGCAGGTTAGCCGTTAGAGAAGAGGGATAATGTAGGGAATTTAATTGGTTTTGCTTGATAAAAAATAAGACAACCATCTCCTTTTTAAATTCAAAGCTCTAAAGTTAATAAAAAAGCTTAAGAATATTAATTATTTAGTTTAAAGAACTATGACATTCGGTCATGTCAATGAAAAAAATTGTAAGAAATTGTCTATGGCCTTACTATTTGGGTTAATTTAGTAAATATGGGTAAAAAGAGTAGAGAAGTTAGTATGATGGGTAAAAAGAGTATTAATAGTAGGTGGTTTAAGTTTTTGGCCTTTCTTATAAGTGTTTTATAATTTAATTTTTTAATAACTGTCCTATTTTACAATATAAGAGTAAATTAATAATCTTTATTTTCTCCATTTTTAACAATCTCTGTAATTGATAATTAGTTGTGTACATATATATCATGATAATTAATAAAACTACAAAAGTAAATTTTTTTATTTTATTGGTATGTATAATTTAACGGTTGAAACACTTATTAAAAAATGGGAGGAGTATATATTATGAATAATAGTTGTGAGTGATTAATAATAATCTTAATAATAGTATATATTATTAACGGCTGTTATTATTATTGTATTCGAGAGCATTATTTAGTTTTGAGATGTAAGTCTGTGCAAGAATTTTAGGTCTTTGGTAACACCTATTTCATAGAAATTTAAATTAAGTAAGAGTTTATATGTCTAAGTAAAATATATATTTTGGTCAAACAATTGACAATTCCAAGTGCACTTTTCGAAAATCCCAAATTTATATTATTGATAAAACTAATATTTGATAAAAGAAAAACGAATCATAGGGCTAATGTTTTCAGTAACACTACAAAAAATGCATTTTAACGACCTATTTATGAAATTGGTGTAATGACACATAAAGACTGATATAGACCAATGGGCAGACACAATAAGAGATGAGGGGGCTCCCACCAAGCCAAAAAACCATACTTAAATCATCAAAAATCATAGGCTTTTTATGCGAATTTTTTAGCAACATAACCTATCATCAAATAAATTCAAGGAAATTGTCTTTTAAAAATTTCAAACTTGAAATTTATAATGTACAACTAAAAGAAGAAAATAAGTGGTGACGACGAGCAACTAAAAGATGAAAATAAACAATTTTTGAGAATGATCTAGATTAAATCGAAATTTAACAAATACTCATGAAGTTGTAATTAACCAAAGTTGTGAAGACATCTGGCAAACCCAAAAATCCGTATGCCACTACTACAGTTCCACCAAGACGTGATTTTTCTACCTACTGTTCCATGTTTCGAATTAGAATTGGGCACAAGTTATCGTATGTTCACGACTCTTCATTCTCATCGTTAAATCCGCCACGTGGCGCCATGCCCTTCCGCCAAGTAATTACACCCGTTTGCCTTGGTTTCAAATTGGCAAATTCGCCACGTTTTTTGTTCCCGTTAAAGCAACCCTCAACTCAACCAGTTCCCAACTAATTTGGACAACATACAATATCATTTTCTAATAAGCCAACATCAACATGCCACCTTATTCTCATCATTGGTCTCTCTCACACACACGCACTTGTATATATACGTGACTACAACAAATGTCCCAGCCAAACGATTAAACACAAAAAACTTCCATTCTTCAAGCAACTCCCTCCAAGTAAATGGATTGGACAAGAGGCCACATCATAGGCCACGGCGCCTCCGCCGCCGTCTCGATTGCTGTCTCCCGCCTCTCCGGCGATGTGTTCGCCGTGAAATCGGCCGAGCTAGCGATGTCTGAGTCATTGCAAAGGGAGCAAAAGATTCTCTCCACACTTGATTCCCCATATATAATTGGCTACAGGGGATGCGACATTAGCCTAGAGAATTCTAGGGCCGTGTTTAATCTCATGATTGAACATGCCCCCGAAGGAGCACTTTCCGATGCCCTCCGTCTCAGAGGGGGCCGCCTACCGGAGGCGGCCATCTGCCGCTACACTCGAGAAATTTGCAAAGGATTGGATTATCTGCATTCGAGAGGCATAGTGCATTGCGACATTAAGGGGAGCAACGTTTTGCTCATCCGAGGCGCTGCCAAAATCGCAGATTTGGGCTGCGCCAAGGCGGGGAGAGGCAGCGATCAGCGGCACGCCGCTGTTCATGGCGCCGGAGGCCGCGCGAGGGGAGGAGCAGGGGTTCGCGGCGGATGTGTGGGCAGTGGGGTGCACGGTTATCGAGATGGCCACGGGGCGCGGGCCGTGGCCTAATGCAGCGGACAGTCTCCGCCGGATTTCGTTCTCCGGAGAGGCGCCGGAGTTTCCCGCGTCTTTGTCGGATTTAGGTAAGGATTTCTTGAGCAAGTGTTTGAGCGTTGATTCGAGAGAGAGATGGACGGTGAAAGAACTGCTCCGGCATCCGTTTCTCGACGATTTTCAACACGAGAAATCGATTGGAGATAGCACTGATTCTCCGACGAGTATTCTTGATCATGGGATTTGGAACTCGGTTGAGGAGGAATTTTCAAATGACTCAATTGAGACGAATTTTGCGGAGTTTTTTAGATTTAGATATTTGTGTATGAAATCAAGAGTTGAAAAGTGGGATTGGACAGAGAGCTGGATAACGATCAGAGACGGTGAAAACGATGATTTTAGCTGTGACAGTAGATTTAGATGTATAAAACAGAGCTTTTATACTTAATTGAAAATCCTAAGTTCAAGGAGAGATGTACATAGATTTTAGTGTAGGATCAATTTGATTTTGGATAAATTGGCACTCACTTTTACAGTTCATTTCTTGTTTCGTTCAATTCTTTTATTTGAAAAAAGAAAAGATTGGTCGGCGAGTGATTCTGCTGCAGAAGAACTAGAGTTTTCTCGGGAAGTGGAAGCCCACCATCACCAAAAATGTCAAGATCGATATTTTTCTAGAAATCCCATTTTAATAGAGCTTATATTACACGCCTAAAAATGGGATTATATTTAAGTGGATTCAATCACATTTTAAGTCCATTTAATCAGCAGGTGAATTAGGTACCAACATGAACAGTTTTTTCCTTGAAAGTTGGTTCTTTTCTCCCAACCAAGCTCAACTGTCATCAATATGCTTAAATTCTTTTTCACATGTTGAATTCTATTTTCAAATATCTACTCACGCTACAAAAATATGGAGTACTTTTTATTTGAAAGTATTTCATCCAAATCATTAAATACGTTCGTTTAATTATCTTGATTAAATCACAAAAATATTCATTTTTCTTTTTTGGAAACATCAACTTCACATTTTTAGTCTAGATCTATCCACTTATTTACAAAAAAATCACTCATGGCCCACATTTTTACACCCACTATCCATTAATATATTTATTTATTATCCTCCTGACCCACCTTTTTACACCCACTTACTTTATAGTATTACAATTTATTAAAATCCGTGCCACCAAAATCAAGGAACGATTTTGGTGGACGGATGAATTATTATTTACTCTCTTCGTTCTTTTTTAAATATTTCATTGACACTTTTTTCTTATTTTTTATTAAGTGTCTTAGTTTTACAATTTAAGAATAAAATTATGATTAATTTATTATTTTAGCCTTATTTAATATTATTGGATTTGATAATTAGTTGTGTGTACGTATTTATTATGGTAATTAATAAGATTACAAAAATAAATATATTTATTTTCCTTATTTGTCCGATTTGATGTTAGTGAACACTTAAAAAAGAACGGAGAAAATACTTATTAAGGTTAGAAAATATGTTGCCTATCAATTTTAGGCTTGAACAATTAAAATTGACATATTTTAATAGTATATTATTATTATTAATGTAATAAATTACTATGAATTTGAGCTGAAAACTTAAAATCAACATTGGTTTGATTTTATTTTTTTACTTTTACTTAACTTTCAATATATATATTTATGTGACTAGTCTATCCCGAATTGATACAAACTTATTAGAAATAACAAAAATATAGAAGGGACCTTTTTGAATCGTTCAGGCCTCAATTTGATAATTATCTTTTTTTTTTCTCAAATCGTGAATTGTACGAAATTTGATAAAATAACATTCGAGACTAAATTAGGAAGATTGACATATCGTGTAAAACTGAAATAAAACGTGACATGGAGTATTATATATTTTACAAGTTATATATGCCAGACTTTCTAAACTCTCTACCATTAGTGGCATTATTTAAAATGTAAATAATTTCATATAGGTACACGATAGGTTGGCCTAAAGATGGGCTGGATTGGTCCAGACTCCAGAAGTTTTAGTTGGGAAAGGTTAATAATTGAAAATCTATTCACATAACGCTATCAATTTACACATTTATTGCTTATGATAGTCTCAACGCCAAAATATAGTACATATAAAGTTAAAATATGAACAAAATGCATGAATTTACCAAAAAATAGAAAGATTTTAATTTTTTTAACAAAATCGTTAATTATTGAAAGATAATGATGGCGGTGACTAAACGATAATGACAGCATGAGCTCTGAGTGGCAAAATGAATTAAGTGAAGCCCAAGTGGCAACTACTGTGATGGGCTTGGCCCAATAGAATTTGTTAGAGGATAATAGCCCAAAAAGCATTTAGTAATTTTAACTAGATTTCGATGTGTAGCAAATTATAGAATAATTCCCCTCGATGTGTATTTTGGAAATTCCATAAGTAAATTAAAGGCAAAGGGTTTGTTCTCTTCGGATAAATTACAATCAATTTCGAGTGGTAATAGTATTGACGAGTTTGAATCTCAATAATAAACATCCGTCTGCGCTATATGCGGACGAACAAAAATATTATTTACGTTGAATAAAAGTATTATTTTGATTTTCTTGAGTAAGAGCTGGGAGCTAACTTCGGATTTATAAGCCAAAAGGAACTCTACTCCTCCTAAGGGAACAAAAATCTATTCGTCGACTTATGCAATGAGACCTTCAAATTCATCTTCTTGGATTGAGAAACATTTCCGTTGCACCTCACAGATAAATGGGTGCTATCGAGATGACACAGACCTTTGTAGAGAGTGGCCAAGCTTCCAATGGAGATCATCGGTGATAATAAAAGACGAGGGGTTAGTTATGAAAGCTCCACCGTCGACGTCTAGACATTCCCCAACAAGAATTTCTCTGTTCATAGATTTCCCACAAGCACATGTGGTCATGTCGGAATATGAGCTGATGCTTCCCATTTTAGGAAATGAGGGTCTGCAGGGAGGGGCTATTAAGTGCTAGGTTATGTCATTCAGCTGCCAACGAGCTTCGTGTTAGAAACAGGTGTCATCCATATTCAGTAAACCAGTGTACAAAGTGTTAGAAACAGGTGTCATCCATATTCATTAATCAACCAAGATTGTCCCACCAAATTATCAATCGCTTTAATCAAAATCAGTTATTAAATTTGATATATTTAACATGGGAAACGGAATCGAAGATTGGCTCTGGTTCGTTTGCATTCAATATTTTATACTCCCTCCGTCCCACTTAAAGTGTCCCTTTTCTTTTGGACACGGGTATTTAGGAGAAAGGTATAAAGTAGATAAAGTGTTAAAAAGTGGGTAGGGTCCACACTTTTTAAAGGGATAATTATTTCCTAAAATGGAATGAGACATTTGTAATGGGACAACCTAAAAAGGAAAGTGAGACATTTTAAATGGGACAGAGGGAGTATATTTTTTGAAAATAATTTTATTTGTTTATTTTTTTAGCTTTCTCCTATATATTCTTTACAAAATTCAATATTAATTTCTAAGGTCATATTAATGCATATGGAATTGTTCCTATCTTATATGCGTATGGATTGAACGGTTATAAGTCAGCCTATCTGCAGATGGACGTTATAGGTGATCAAAGAGGACATTCGTCGTTGGTCTTCCTCGTCCGAGGAGCTATCCGAGCTCTGCAAAACGAGAATCAGAGAAAGGGGCTTCATAGTAGCCAGAATCAAGTCAATAAATATATTTTCAAAGAAATAAAACTATAAAAAGTTGAGTGAAATTGTGTGTAATGAGTAAATGTAGGAGAGGATGATTAAATTACCTGAAATGAGTTTATATAGAACCATATAAACTCATACAAGGGTAAAATGAGAGCATGCATACAAGGATAAAACAATCAATGCAGGGGTAGGACAATCCTCTGTCAAAGCCTACATAGCGGGCTCTTATTTCTTCGGTTTGCAAGTTAGTTGTGGACGTCCCACGCGAATGTCTGACAATAGAGACGATATATTAGCAGTCATGCTAGAGTGAGAAAATGACATGCGAGACAACAAATGAGACATATCCATGATCTTCATGCGTGTCCTTTGGTATTCATCAAGGAGGACGATCCCAGATCAAGGTGAATCCTCCGAGGATTTACTCCTAAAAGAGGCGCTCAGGTTGGAGATCTTAATTAGTGAATAATTCAATGCTGTTGGTAAAGATAGTACAGAAACGTACAACTTGCCGGGCGTATTACAACTTAAAACAGAAATGTAGAAAGAGATCAAACTAACAAATGACTAAACTGTATTGTAAAAATAATTGAAACAAAAACCGTAGAATGATGCCGAGTCGAGGAGACCTCTTTCCGCAAGACGAGATACGCCCGATAGTGCTCTCGGTTACGCGCATCGTCCCAAAGATAAAGCAACGCGTCTGGTGGGTGGCGACACATGAGACCAACGAGCTCCGTGACTGGAGCAGGTGAGGGCGAGCTTGGACACGAACTATGTATGCAGAGAGTGTTTTGGAATGTTGGAATGCAGATTAGCGATAGGTGGCTTATCTTTGGGAGACATGTCCTATTTATAGGCGTCGTCCCTCATGGGGAGCATCTTGAGTCAACACCGCATTGATGTCGGGTGTTACGAGTTATGTCCCACGGCGGTTTACGAGACAACATGCCCACGTTTCCGCAGAGCCATCGTGCCGGGCGTTAAAGCGATTCTGACGAATCGGACAACGCGTGCGTCGAGGTTCGTTGGGCGTATCGAGCGTCTCTTCAAGTGCAGCGAGCCCAGCGGATTGGGCTACACGAGTTGGGCCTCGAACCAACTTCATATTTGGGCTCGATCAAACATTGATCCAAAATATACGGACAATGGGCCACGGAACCGGGCCCGCGAAGCAAGCCCACGAGCGGGTCCAAAGAGCGGTCAAAGTCCACGAAAGACCAAGATCCAAGATCCGCGACCACGAACCACGGAACCGAATCGAAACGGGCGCCGGAGCGAGCGAGGCGGGCGCGGCGCGGCCGGCAGCAGCGGCGGCGGCGGTGCAGCGATGTCTTGGCGTGGGCTTCGACCCGTCACTTGTGCACATAATTATACTAAGTGTTCAATGAACCACTTATATAGACAATTAATGAAGGTACATTAATCAATGTGGGATAAGGATTAATTAATCCATGCTTATCCCTTAATCACATAACTCCATGTTTAAGTGACCAACTTTGATCCATTATTTCTCACTCACGGAAATCGGTTTGAGAATGTGAATACACCACGATCATCTACTCGAAGCGTAGATCGATCCTATGCCGTTTAATTTTATAAAATTAAGCGTTCGTCACTCAAAATATTGGTCAAAGTAGCTTCGGAAACTTGACCATATAATATATATATATATATATACACGGTTTCAACAATCCCCACATGAGTGGAAATAGCCATATGCATGTATGTAGACATAGCTCAGTCCTCAAGAGATATTAAAATATTTGGACAGTGGTTTATGGCCTTGAACCTTCCATAGTTAGTACCATCGAGTACAGGCGATTAGTGGACACGATGCCTTGAACTATTCCCCACAACGTGCGTGCGAGACAATGGTATTAACACTTTAACATCTCAACCTCGTCCGTTCTCACGTTTGATTCCATTTTGGCCATGGACATCCACTTTGGATTCATAAGTGTTTTGTTTGAAGCGGCCCCACTTCGCACTTATATAGGTGATTCTTTACCTAGTATATTGTCATACTCAACCTCCCGGTATCTTAGGAATCATTAAGTCGGCGACTCAACCTCACCACTAAGCGAGTTTTTCACACTCGTTTGCTTTCTAGGAGCAGACTAACGAGTGTTTACACACGAACTCCTATAGCTTAGTTCTCTCATTGAACCAAGTTCTTGGGATCTCCAGGTCATCATGGTTGGGTTACCACTATGATTGTTCTTAAGATGTGGATTTTAACCCCATTCCTCTAGCAACTTGATCATTTGATCCGGTTCGACCCTTTGGTTAGCGGATCCGTCGGATTATCTATTGAGTTGACATAGTCAACCGAGATAACCACACTTGAGATCAAATGCCTCACGGTATTATGTCGTCGGCGTATATGTCGAGACTTACCATTATCTGAACCACTTTTGCCCTTCCAATAGCTGCTTGGCTATCATCATGAATCATCACCGGTGGCGTGGTTTGACCAACATGGAATATCTTCCAAAATTACGAGCCACTCGGCTTCCTCACTTTATCCAAAGCTATGAATTGATTCCATGGTGGATCGGGCTATACACGTCTGTTTCGTGGATCTCCAAGAAGCAGCACCTCACGATCGTGAACACGTACCCACTTGTAGAAAGTGAATCTTTCGTGTCGGATATCGATTGGCATCACGGTGCCCTTCAAGTGCAGGGGATATCTCGTGAAATGCAGCCCATGATTTTGAGTATACTTGAAGTACCTCAAAACTCTTACTAGAACCTTCCAATGCTCCTTGCTTGGATTGCTCGTGTAATGACTCAATTTATTCACGGCAAGCTATGTCGGGTTGAGTGCAATTTGTAAGACACATCAAACACCCGATAACCTTAGCATAGTCTTCTTGCCCAGCAGGTTCATCCTGTTCTTACTCAAGTGAACATTGAGCTCGAATGGGGTCTTAGCGAGCAAACTATCAAGCGCGTTGAATTTCTTAAGCACTTTCTCGGCGTGGTGAGATTGTGTCGAGACAATTCGTCGATCTTCTTAGAATCTTGATTCCAAGAATCACATCGGCTAAACCCATGTCCTTCATGTCAAAATTACTATTTAACATGTGCTTTGTGTCATTAATGACTTGAGTATTACTACCCATGATCAACATGTCATCTACATACGGACACACTATAACATAACCATTATCGGTGTTCTTAACGTAGACACATTTGTCACACTCGTTGATCGTGAAACCATTTGCCAACATTACATTGTCAAATTTCAAGTGTCATTCAGCGGCACTTGTTTCAAACCATATAGAGACTTCACGAGTTTGCATACCTTGCCTCTTGACCGGTACAACAAACCCTTGGGTTGCTCTATATATACCTCATCCTCGAGGTCACCATTCAAAAGGTCTTAACGTCCATTTGATGAATCTCAAGATTGTGCAAGCGACAATTGCGAAGCACCCTAATAGACGTAATCATCGTCACAGTGAATAGGTATCGAAGAAATCGTACCCTCTATTTGTTTAAACCCTTTGACAACCAAGTCGGTCTTATATTTTCAATTGATACATACGCATGTACTTTCTTTTAAGGATCCATTTGAATCTAAGGGCTTACAACCTTCGGCAAATCAACCAAGCACCCAAGTGTGGTTTTGCGAGAATGGAATCAATCTCGCTTTGAGCGACCTCTCGCGGAGCATTCCGTCGGCGAGCATAGCTACTTTGATCAAAGTTGGTTCTTCATCCAACATGAGCGCAATATAGTCGGGACCAAAATCCTTTGGCGTTCGACTCTACTACCTCATCTCGGTTCCGACCCCTCTCGGATCGGACCTCGATCGCTTATGCGATATCGGTTCTTCCTCCAGGTTTAGAACTCGAAGCTTCATCACTCTATTGCTGAGGTGGCTTCACTTTATCCTTGTCTTTCTGAGGATAAACACTTTCAAAGAATATAGCATTCCTTGATTCATATCGTCGTCCCCACGGTCATATCCGGTACCTCGACTGTGGATCGAGGAAAACGATAAGTATTTTGTTCGGTGCATACCCAATAAAGATACAATCATTGTTTTATGTCCAATTGTAACTTGTTTAGGAAGAGGCACCTCAACCTTCGCCAAACACCCCACACTTTGAGATATTTGTGCGATGGCTTTCTTCCTTTCCACAACTCGTGAGGTGACATCCTTACTCTTGGTGAAATTTTGTTCGGTTATGTGGTTGGTGTCAAAAGCGACTTCCCCACAAGTTAAGGGCAACCTAAACTAATCAACAAAGCATTCATCATCTCCTTAAGTGTTCGATTTTCGTTCAACAACGCCATTAGGCGAGGTGAATAAGGGCTGTCGTTTGATGTATTATACCACTTTCGTTGCATAATGCCTCAAGCGGACTACATATTCTCCCTCTATCACTTCGAGCGGTCTTAATTGACAACTTAGTTAATTCTCGACCGTTCTTGAAGTTTTTAAAAGCTTGATAGGCGTAATGAAGTACTTTTACCACCTCTAGTTTGTACAAACTTTAAATCACACACATCGGTGTGAATAAGTTCTAGAGGCTTAGTGCTCCGTTCTACCGAGATGAAGCGGTAACTTAGCCATTTGGCTTCCACAAACCTCACATTTCGTTTGTGTATTAACTTCATTTAACTTTAGTAAATCTAAATTTACTAATCTTTTATTGCATTTAGATTAACATGTCCTAATCTACAATGCCATAAATCGAAACACTCGGTCAGTAAGAGGAAGTAGATGCATTTTCATTCATAACAATCTTGGATACACGCAGCGACCATTACATTCAATTTGAAAAGACCTCCGTTGAGATAACCCTACCATGGAACTTCCCAAACTTAGTCAAGACAAACTTGTCCGACTCAAAACTAGTCTAAACCCTTGTTAACTAGAATCGAGCCCGACACTAAATTCTCACGAATGTCAGGACAACACATCATTCAACGTGATCTCGATGCGGACGACATCTTGAGCACCACATCACCAACTCCGGCAACCTTGGACGAAGCTTGGTTCCCCATGTTGAGCTTTCTCCCCTCAACAAGCTTGTAGGTGGAGAAGCGCCTCTTTCGGCGTGGGCGTGCGCGATTCGCGGTGTCGATGAACCATCCACCTTGATTCTCAATGTGGTTGACTTCGGTCACCACAGCAGCCAAGTCATCATTGTCCCATTTGTCGAAGTCCTTCTCGACAACGTTGGCAACTTGCTTAGCCTTCTTCTTCTTAGGCTGACGGCAATCCTTACTCGTGTGGCCATGCTTGCCACAATTGTAACAGTCCCCGTCAAACTTACGGGCAACCACATTTCCTTTGCCTTTGTCTTTGACATTGGGACGAACACGTTTGTTGGAGGGACCGCCTCTCTCCAACAGGTTGGCCTTCGCATCGATCAAACCTTTCCCTTTCAGTTCTTGCTTCTTCACATCAGACTCGATGCGTAGTTTGACGATCAAGTCTTCAAGCGTCATATCCTTTCGCTTATGCTTAAGGTAGACCTTGAAGTCTCTCCACCCGGGGGGTAGCTTCTCAATCACTGTAGCGGCGACAAAGCCATCGAAGCGGTGTGCCCTTGACGAACCTCGTGTACAATGAGTTGAAACTCTTGCACTTGGTCCATGATCGGTCGAGAATCGACCATCTTGTAGTCCAAATATTTGGCTACAATAAACTTCTTTACTGCATCATCACTACGGTACTTCTTTTCTAGCGCGTCTCACATACATTTGGATGTCGTTACAACAACATATACACTATACAAGCTATCTTCTAAACTACCAGTATGAAGTTTTACAAAGATAGTCGCCAGGTCGCTAATTATCATATGCTTGCTCGGACGTGAAAATCCATCACTTGACCCGGGCGGCGGGCTCATCTTCCACCAAGTTGGCGAAGCCCAACGTCGTGAGGTAGAACAACATCTTTTGCTGCCATCTCTTGAAGTCGGATCCTCCAAACTTCGGCGGCTTCTCGGCGGCGGCATCATCCTCGCGGTATGAACAGGCGCCGAGATCGATCCAAAATCGGATCCACCAGCACCACTTGAAGTGTGCTGAAACATGGAACTCGTATGAGAACCACCAGTGTTAGATCCGTGGATCCATAGTCGACCAACGAAAGTGCGTTCGTCGAGCCAATGGAACCACTAAAAGTGGAACCAAGCGTTGAACCACTAAAGTGGAACCAGCGATCGACCCAAAGGGTCCAATGGATGACCGAGGCATCAAACCAAACATGGCCGTAGCCATTGTGCGAGTGGCGGCGGCGAAGAAGCGTGGCGGCGGCGAGGCGAGCGAGTCGGTGGCGGTGCGGTTGACATCTCAAGCAAAGATATTAAGTTTGAAAGTTTTAAGTTATTTAAAGTCTAAGTCCTTGGCAAGTGTTATCTCGTCTTGCGATTGTTGGTAAAGGTAGTACTGACGCATCTGACTTGTCGGGCGTGTTACAACTTAAAGCGAAATGTAGAAAGAGATCAAACTAACAAATGACTAAAGCGTATTGTAAAACAATTGAAACAAAACCGTAGAATGATGCCGGTCGAGGTCCTCTTTCCGAAGGCGAGATACGCCCGATAGTGCTCTCGGTTACGGCGTATCGTCCCCAAAGATAAAGCGGCAGCGTCTCGCGTGGGTGGCGACCGCCATGAGCGAGCTCCGTGACTGGAGCGAGGTGAGGATAGAGCTTGGACAATAACTATGTATGCAGAGAGTGCTTTGGAATCTTTGGAATGCAGATTAGCGATGGGTGGCTTATCTTTGGGGAGACATGTCCTATTATAGGCGTCGTCCCCGTGGGAAACATCTTTGAGTCAACACCGCATTGATGTCGGGTGTTACGAGGTTATGTCCCGACAGTTTACGGAGACAACGTGCCCACGTTTCCCACGAGCCATTATGTCGGGCGTTACCGCGATTCACGATGAATCGGACAGCGCGTGCGTCGGGTTCGTTGGATGTATCGAGCGTCTCTTCAAGTGCACGGCGCACAACGGTTGGGCTACGAGTTGGGCCTCGGACCAACTTCACGGATTGGGCTACACGAGTTGGGCCTCGGACCAACTTCATCTTTGGGCTCGATCAAACATTGATCCAAAATATACGGACAATGGGCCACGGAACCGGGCCCACGGCGAAGCCCATGAGCAGCCCAAAGAACGGCCCAAAGACCACCCAAGACCAAGATCCACGATCCACGGACCACGGACCACGGACCACGGACCACGGACGGCGGAACCGGAACGGGGAAGGGTCGAGCGCGAGTGCGGCGCGGCGCCGAGCACCGAACGGCGGGCGGCGGCGGCGGCGGCGTGTGCGTCGTGGGCTTTCGACCCATCACTTGTGCACATAATTATACTAAGTGTTCAATGAACCACTTATATAGACAATTAATGAAGGTACATTAATCAATGTGGGATAAGGATTAATTAATCCATGCTTATCCCCTTAATCACATAACTCCATGTTTAAGTGACCAACTTTGATCCATTATTTTCACTCACGGAAATCGGTTTGAGAATGTGAATACACCACGATCATCTACTCGAAGCGTAGATCGATCCTATGCCGTTTAATTTTACAAAATTAAACGGTACGTTACTCAAAATCTTGGTCAAAGTAGCTTCCTGAAAACTTGACCATATAATATATATATACACACGGATTTCCAACAAATGCTTCTAATCAACAACCATATCATGTCCTCTCCTATATAAAATGTTGGTTCGCATTTACGTGAATGTTTGAAATGGGCTGATCATTGGTCTGATTGGAATTTAGGATAGATCCACTTTGACTTGATAGTGGATTTGTCACTTTGATTTGGCTTCGACCAAAGTATTTAATTAGGGTGCTAATTGTTGTACATCAACTACTCTCCCCTACTCCAAATAATGAGGTCGTAGGGAGAATTATTGTGGAGTTAAGGTTTTTACTCGACTCTTGAGGTAAGCTGCTCACGGTCTCCTTGTGCCTTCCGCCAAAATTTGAATTAACTAACTGCCATGCCTATCATATGGCAGTGCATTGTAGAGAGTGGTTTCCGAGATTTGCTATGGGTGTTGGTTGCCGGAGACTCTCCAAGTCCCTATTTGTTCTATCTTCGATTTGTTTAAGGCAATGATAACCTCTCTCTATCTTTAATTACGATGAAAATTTCTTGCCCAGACTTAACTTTCTCCATTTCGCTCTAAGATTTTCCATCCTCCTCTTTCTCGAAGGCATTTTACTACATCTTTTGGAAGGTGATTTCCTGCTTGCTTTTTTCATTTCCTCTTCATATCTTGCCCCTTTGTGTTTATCAGGTATCTCATATGCTCCTCCTAACCCTGCTTGTTCTTTCTTTCTCTTTTGTTTCATAGTTGTTGCGATGTCTCGTGAGTTACGCCCTTCGACTCTCAGATAAACCCTTATTCACCTTTTCTTGGGAATTCTTTCTTAGCGGGTGCTTTTCCTGAGTCAAAGAAAACTTATATTGGTCCTTTTCGAGAACTTTCTCTTTTCTTCAATGATCCTCTTCCAACCACTCTACACGTGTTAGGTTAGAGATCTCGCAAAGGAGGACTTTTGGTACAGAGAGCTTCCGCCCCGTGGCGGCGAATAAAGGGGAGATGAGTTGTTCTCCACTAGACAACACCGTATTATATATTCAAATCAAGTAAAATTGAATCAAAATATTCGGTCTAATTTGGTTTAGACAAAAATCAAATTTTAAAAATTAATAATTAAGTACACATGTCATCACTTGTACATCAATAATTCAAATTCGTAAATAGTAAATACATACACTTCAATATATTAAATACATATTAAACATTACATCACAAAATCCATGATTTTCCAAACCAACAACTCAACATAGCAAATTTACCATAAACTCCACAATTTGGTTAATAAATCCATCAAATTAAGCAAAATGACTAAACTACACATAAATGATAAATCCAACAAAGCAAAGATGTATCTTCTCACATTTCTAGTTAACAATATTCTATGCATCACCACAATCGATCAATGACATCATATCTCCAACATGTTCTCGTTGACGTCAATTGTGCTGCCGATATTTCTCATAGCTACAAAAGTAAAAATATTTATAGTTTTATACCATCAAAAATATGTAATTATTAATAAGTAAAGAATATCATAAAATTGAAACATTAGCTAAATAGCATTCTTCAAGATTTTCAATGATTTCTAGATATTCTTCAAGTGTATTTAGTTGTCTTGACCTTTGTGTTAGGAGTTAAAGAACTCTTAAAATGATCAATAGTTCATCCTCCGATGTTAAAGGCAGATTCTGAAGCTACCATAGTGTTGGATTTGTATACTGAAAGCAGTTTTGGTTGAGCTTGTATACAATGTTTCTGTTACCACTATTACAATCTCTATCTGAAATGAATACTTGATTGCATATATCATGTCCCTTATCTCATATATAAGTTAGAACATACGATGTGTAGAAGATCACAAAAGTCTCGTATGATTGGTCAAGCTTAATGAGATATAAAAGTTTCACAATGAGACAACTTGAGGACGAGTTGTCGATATAAGTCATGTATAGATAAGTGACTTGACTTGGTTGCTTGTCTATCTTTGGTATGTCTCGGCGTATTGAAGGATCACGGTGAGATGAGTTCTTCATCGGTGTCGTGAAGAACCAAGATCTCGGTGACTTACGATGATCTAAACCTCGATAAGGTATTAGATGAGTATGAGTTCTTGACCATCACTTTGACTTGTTATGGGTGAGGTTATATGTTCTAACCCAATATTCTCTGCATCTTGGGTGGTGGCGGTGCTTGTATGTCATGCTAGTTATCGTATCAGTCACCATATCCGTTTAGGATGATGGCGCCCTTAAGGAGCTCAAAAGTTTATTGTACTAAACCTGCGGGTTGAGTTAGCTCAAGTACAATAATAAGGTTGAGTGGTACTACTTAAGGAATTAAAGATATTAATTATTTTAAGCGATCGAGAATCTATAAATAATTAATGGACGTTCGATATCTTAAATACGGGATTCGTAATGTCTAAGTGCAAGCCCGACTCAACTTCGATAATAAAGGGTAAGTCGGCATTTATTCTCTAGTGGCATGAATAAATGTTTATAAATTAATTTATGTTAAAATTTGAACATAAGATAATTAATTTATTTGAGGCCCATCTTTATTCCTTGCATTTGATCCATGGGTGGCCCATCCAGGCCCGTAAGCTAGGCAAAATTGACGCCCTATGCTCTACAAGGCAAGGATTTGATTCTCTTTATCCTTTAAGGATATTATTATATTTATGGGATATGCATAGATCCTTTCCATATAAGATTATGGTAATAATCCTTTCCATAAAGGTTTATGATAATTTCCATATGGGATTATGGTAATTTCCATAAAGGATTATGGTAATTTTCATATGGGATTATGGTAATTTCCATATAGGATTATGGTAATTTCCATATGGGATTATGGTTTTTTCCATATAGGATTATGGTAATGCATTATAAATATGAGGTAAGAGATTAAATCTAGGTTAATGATTAATAATCATCATCATTATTTTTGAGAATTTGAGGTTCGTCCTTTGAGAGATTTTCGAAAATTCTTGAGAGCTTGAGTGATTTTTCAAGCATTCTCCATAGATCGTCCTCGCTCGGCGTTGGAGATTGGGCAACCGGGATCTGATCCGGAAGGTCAAAGCACGAGTCTCGATCCATTCCGCCTCAGCAGATTGAAAGGTAAACACGAAAAACCCCAACGTGTTGCAATTAATTATATAGGTGCATGCTAGGTATATAATCAATGTATGGTGAATTAAACATCCAAGATAGATCCTCGGGAGAGGCTAAACATAGTTTTCCCTTCATTGGTATCGAGCCTCGGATCGATATCTTGGCTCTGTTGGATTAATTCACGTTTGATTATTACGCGCGATATATTAATTGTTGAATCTTTCGTTCATCGTGGCTCGTTTTATTTTGTCGGTTTTGTTTTCACCACGAGAAAATCCGTGGTTAGATTAGATTTATTTTTACGTAAATCTTATCCGTAAAAGTAAAATGAAGGCAGCGGCCAGATCGAGGCGGCGGGAAAACGGGTCGCCGCGGCGTGCGGCGGCGGCACGCAAGCGTGCACGGCGCTCAGCGGACGCACCGCGTGGCGGGCCGAGCCCAAACCCGTTTTCCGGCCTAAATCTATTTTGATGAGTCCGGTCCGTGCCCGTGCACGCGAGGCCCATTTTCGAATCAGTTCGTGCCCGTGCACGCGAGGCCCGTTTTCGAAGATTATAAAGATCTGTACTTTGCAATTCTATGTAATAGATTAGGCAGGAAAGTGCAGATTCCACGAGTGGGCCACGATGAACGTTTTTATTTTATTTTTATCGTTCATTGCATGTCGTGGATGTTTAAATTATCTGATAGCATGCTATGTATGTTTAAATTACGTTGACAAACCTTTAAGTGTTTTCGTAATTGGGTGTGCATAGTAAGCATGCTATGTTTATCGCGATTTTCAAGCATATTTTAGAATTACTGAGCATGTTTTACATGTTGAGTTCTATTGACAAGCATGCTAGGATTACGTGATCTGCATGGACAAACCTTTTGAACAAAAAGACTAAGCAAGCAACCGACAAATTAATTTTAAAATTAAAATGTCAAGACCTCCACTTTTTGATCTCTAAACAAAGTGATACGCATTTGTGATGTAAACGTCCACACGCGTGGCTTGCTTGCATGCTTATCATAAGTTTGTTAGATGAGATTTCTAAATAAAACATTTTAAATCTATTGAGAAGTGGGAGTTTCATGTATGGCGCCCACAGCGTGGCTTGCATGTGCGATTTTCATAAGTTCTCTAGAGATAGATATAAAATGAGATAACAAAAGAATTTGAATTGGAAGGGTATGGTCTAGTGGTATGCTAATTCTAAAATTCATTTCTATTTGTTATAAATGTGGTCATTGCTTAGACATCACCTCATGTACAACTTCCACGAAGTCCCTTCTTGTGATAGTGATGTGGTCTAGTAAGGTCCAATTGTTAATTTCATTTGTCATAAGGATAAGTTGACATGGATTGAAATTAAGCGACTAAAGGTATATTTTAGTGCAGTCGGGGGTTCATGTGTAAACGCCCACACGCGTGGCTTGCATGTGGGATTCCTTGGGCGATTAGAGGTTTCAATTAATATTGTTTTATCAAAGGTTACAATATTATTATTACGAATTATGTGCGATCGTTTGCTTATGTGTTTACATTATCGTTTCGATATGTCGTTTACACCGATTATCAATATGCTCGCACAAAATCCGTTATCCGGTCCAAATTTTATCGAGAGGAAGCGAAACATGGAATATGTTCTTATCATTTGAAGAACACATGTTTGTTCTCACTACTCCTAAACCCGATGCCCTTCGACGATCGACTAATGGCGGCGAGTCAGCGAGACTTTGGAATAAGTCGAACAATGCTATATGATGACTACTATGTCCAAAGGCTTGTAGCTGCGACATCGATCGATGGTGAGCGACGATATTTGGTCAGTCTCGAGAGTAAGTTTGGACGGTCGGATCGGACGATCCGCTTCCACACAATGAGAGAAATCTTGGCGTGTAAGATGGAAGAAGGAAGTTCGGTCCATGAACATGTCTCCACATGACTCGTCTCATGGATAGTCTTGATCGGTTCGGAGGAGGTATTGACGGCGAAGCCAAGGTCGATATCATCCTCAATACTGCCCAAGTCTTTTGAGAACTTTCGGCGTGAATGCGATCATGAGCAAGGCGAGTATACACTTAGTCGGTTGCCCAATGATCTCGTGGCGCGGAAGGAGTTATGGGAAAAGGAGCACATGCTCTTGCTAGCACATCTAAGGGCCCAAATTTTCCGTTGCAAACCGAAAAGAAAAGGGGCACCAAAGGTGGTAGAGGCAAGGAAATAGTGGGAGTAATGGGAGCAAGAACATGGCTGCCATCGGTGAAAGAAGCCAAAGGAGAAGGCAAGTGCTTGAAATGCAGTGGGCGGGCATTGGAAGGCTAAGTGCCCTATGCTCGAGGCTCAAGGTCAGCCGTTTGCTTTAATGTGGAAACATGTTTAGCAACTTGTTCTACCCATTCTTGGGTAGTAGACACAGTCTGATGATCATGTTTGTTACACCTTGCGGGTTCCTGCGACAAGGGAGCGAGTAATGGCGAGATAACGATCTCCATGGGCAGCGCGCGAAAGTCGAGGCCGTTGCGATCGGAGATGTTACTTTATGTTTTGAGAGAGCAGTTTAGTTTTAAAAGGCGTTTATATGTGCGGATTTTCATGGAACCTTGTTTCTGTTTGAAACTATTTACTCATGGATATTACATTATTTTTGATAGTGGTGTTTCTATCATAAGAAATGACGAAGTTATTTGTGTTGGCACTTTATATAATTAAGCTTTATACTATTTAAAAATATAATACCTATAACTATGTTGCATCTTCTTCAAACCCTAGAAAGAAAGTTTTCTTCAAGAAGATGACACCACATTTCTCGGCATCTTAGATTAGGTCACATCAATCTAAATAGGATCGAAGAATGGCTAAGAATGGGCGTTGGGTAATCTCACGGTTACTCCATTCCGATCTGCGAATCTGTATAGAAGGTAAGATGTCGATCCGACCCTTCAAAGCGAAGGGTTATAGAGCGAAAGAAATGTTAGAGTTAGTCCATTCGACATGTGTGGACCGATGTCCACACAAGCTCGTGAAGAGTGCAGTATTTTGTCACTTTCATTGGCGATTACTCGAGGTGCGGATCGTATACCGCTTACCACAAGTCTGAATGCTTTGAGAAATTCAAAGAGTTTAAAGGCGGAAGTGGAGCGAAGCTTGGTAAGAGTATCAAGTCATCGCTGTGATGCGATCGCGGTGGCGAATACCTCGATAACGAGTTCATGGACTATCTAGTGAAGTAGGGATTACCTCCCAACGCACTTCACCGGGCACACCACAACAAAATGGTGTGTCGGGCGAAGAAATAGGACTCTTTTGGAAATGGTTAGATCAATGATGAGTTATACAACATTTCCTATTTCGATTACGGGGTATGCCTTAGAAAGCGGTGGCATACTTGCTAAATCTAGTACCATCAAGTCGATCGAAAAGACCCTTCGAAATGTGGTTTGGACGCAAGCTAGCCACATAAGGATATGGGCGATCCATCACACGTCTTTGAACAAGAAGGGCGACAAGTTGGAGGCTAGATCAACGCAAAGGTCGTTTATTGGATATCTAGAGGAGCGAAGGTGGTTTATTCTATAGTCTAAGGATCGGAAGGTCATTATTAGCACTAATGCCCGATTCTTAGAAGATGATTATATGAAGAATCATAAGTCCAAAGTTGAAATCATTCTTGAAAATTAAGAGATAATCGTATTCCGCCACGATTAGGCGAAAGTGCGAGATGTCGAGTCTAGTGGGAGGATCGACACGGATACTTGAAGAAATTGAAGTGGGTTGAGTTCCACTGGAGATACCGACCGTGCAAGTGGTACCTACCTAGCAAGTTGTGCAAGATAGAGAACCACAGTTTACTGCCCACCGTTGCCATAGTGCATGTAGAACCTCGTCGTAGTGGGAGGGTTATTCGTCGACCCGGCGATTTATGTTCGTGGGAGAATCTTGGTTTAGTCGAGAAGCGAGCAGCAATAATCGACCCATGGACATACAAGGAGGCGTCAAGACATTGATGCAAGATCATGGCACACCGCTATGGACTTAGAAGCGAGTCCATAACGGCTATGTATGTATATGAAAGACACATCTACCGGATGGCGAGGAAGCCGTAGATAGTAAGTGGATAAACAAGAGGAAGAGATTCCGATGGAGGGTTTCGACTTTTAAAGCCGAGCTTGTGGCGAAGGGTACACTTTCAGTTGAGGGCATCGATTTCGATGAGACCTTTTCGCACAGAGCAATGCTCAAGTCTATCGAATTCTTACGGCCATAGCAGCCCACTTGAACTAGAGGTTTGGCAAATGGATGTTAAAACCGCTTTTCTAAGCGGTTACCTTGAGGAAGGTAGAGACATCTATATGCAAAGAACCCGAAGGTTATGTGGTAAAGGGTGAGGCATCTAGTATGGAAGCTTAAGAAGTCCATTTATGGACTTAAGCGAACCTCACGATCATGGAACTTACACTTTGACGAGGTGGTAAAGTCTATGGATTTACCAGGTTGCTAGCGAGTTGTGTGTATCGGTTTATTGTCAGCGATGATGTGGTATTTCTTGCACTTTATGTAGATGACATTCTTCTATTTGGAAACAATGTGAAGTTGTTATCAGACGTAAAGAGTTGGTTATCCGATCAGTTTCAAATGAAAGACTTAGGAGATGCAACGTACATTCTTGGCATCAAGGTTTACGAGATCACAAGAAGAAAATGTTGAGCTTATCTCAGCGTCTTACATTGATCTTGTGATTACTCGTTTTAGTATGCGAGACCGCCAAGAAAGGATTGCTACCTTTCGGACATGGCGTTCCTTTATCTAAGGAAGCGATCACCTATGATTGCAAAGGAGATAGAGAAATGAGACAAGTTCATACGTTTCCGCCGTAGGAAGTCTCATATACGCAATCTATGCACGAGGCCGATATCTTCTATGCGGTAGGCATAGTAGCTAGATATCGATCTAACCTGAGACAAGCTCATTGGATTGCGATGAAAGCATATACTCAGTACACGAAAAGACTTGAGATTATAGGCTAATTTACTATGCGAGATAGTCTAATGCCTTTGGGTTATTCGACTCGGATTTTCAAGTGACCGTGATAAGAATAAGTCTACCTCGGACTATGTGTTTATCTTGGGAGGTGGGCCGTATCTGGCGGAGTCAAGCGGCGATGCATTGCAGATTCTACCATGGAAGCCTAATATGTAGCGGCCGGAGGCGCTAAGGAGGCTGTATGGTTCATGAACTACCTCATGGATCTAGGTATGGTACTGGTTTGCCCAAGAGTATCATAGTTTCTTGTGATAACTCAGTGCGATGGCAAACTCGAAGGAACCACGGATCCACAAGCAACCAAACACATAGAGAGAAAGTACCATGTCATACGAGAAATCGTTAGGCGAGGGGCGTCTTGAATGCAAAGATTGATCGACGGATAACCTAGCGGATCCATTCACTAAAGCCTGCAAAGCAAAAGTCTACGTTGGGCGCGTTAGAGGACTTGAATTGCGCTTGATGGCACCCACTTAGAAAGGAAACTTTTGTATAAGAGGAGAAGCAAAGTGATGGTTTTGTTTGTAATAGCTAGTAGAGACACATTGTATACTAAAGTTTGCTTTAGTATAAGTGGGAGATTGTTGGTTGTATCTTGAAAGCGGTTTTGGTTAAGCTTGTATACAATGTTTCACGTTACCACTATTACAATCTCTATCTGAAATGAATACTTGATTGCATATATCGTGTCCCTTATCTCATATAAGTTAGATCATACGATTGTGTAGAAGATCACGAAGTCATATGATTGGTCAAGCTTAATGAGATATAAAAGTTTCACAAATGAGACAACTTGAGGGCGAGTTGTCGGTATAGAGTCTGGTATAGATAAGTGACTTGACTTGGTTGCTTGTCTATCTTTGATGCGTGTCGGCGTATTGAAGATCACGGTGAGATGAGTTCTTCTATCGACCGTCGTGAAGAACCAAGATCTCGGTGACTTACGATGATCTAAACCTCGATAAGGTATTAGATGAGTATGAGTTCTTGACCATCACTTTGACTTGTTATGGGTGAGGATTATATGTTCTAACCCATATTCTCCGAATCTTTGGTGGTGGCGGTGCTTGTATGTCATGCTAGTTATTTGTATCAGTCACGTATCCGTTTAGGATGATGGCGTCCCTTAAGGAGCTCAAGGTTTATTGTACTAAACCTTGCGGGTTTAGTTAGCTCAAGTACAATAATAAGGTTGAGTGGTACTACTTAAGGAATTAAAGATATTAATTATTTTAAGCGATCAGAATCTATAAATAATTAATGGACGTTCGATATCTTAAATCACGGGGATTCGTAATGTCTAAGTGCAAGCCCGACTCAACCCGGTAATAAAGGGTAAGTCGGCATTTATTCTCTAGTGGCATGAATAAATGTTTATAAATTAATTTATGTTACAAGTGAACATAAGATAATTAATTTATTTGAGGCCATCTTTATTCCTTGCATTTGATCCATGGTGGCCCGTCCGAGCCCGTAAGCTAGGCAAAATCGGGCCCCTATGCTCTACAAGGCAAAGATTTGATTCTCTTTATCCTTTAAGGATATTATTATATTTATGGGATATGCATAGATCCTTTCCATATAAGATTATGGTAATAATCCTTTCCATAAGGTTTATGGTAATTTCCATATGGGATTATGGTAATTTCCATAAAGGATTATAGTAATTTCCATATGGGATTATGGTATTTTCCATATAGGATTATGGTAATGCATTATAAATATGAGGTAAGAGATTAAATCTAGGTCGATGATTAATAATCATCATCATTATTTTCGAGAATTTGAGGTTTATCCTTTGAGAGATTTTCGAAAATTCTTGAGAACTTGAGGGTGATTTTCGAAGCATTCTCCATAGATCGTCCTCACTCGGCGTTGGAGATTGGGCAACGGGATACGATCCGGAAGGTCAAAGCACGAGTCTCGATCCATTCGCCTCGGCAGTTGAAGGTAAACACGAAAACCCCAGCGTGTTGCGATTAATTATATAGGTGCATGCTATGTATATAATCAATGTATGGTGAATTAAACATCCAAGATAGATCATCGGGAGAGGGCTAAACATAGTTTTTCCCTTCACATAGCAACTGACATTGCTAACACATCTCGACAAAACATGAGAGAACAAGGTACATATGCTCATTAATCTTCCACCAATTCAAAATATTGAAGTGGGCGTTTTTTTAAAATAACATCATTATCTTCAAGGGAGGTACCTAATTCATTCATTGGCAAGCCATTGTCCTCCTTATGCTTCTTGAACATATCATTCATGCTCTCTACTTCAATCAATGATTGGAGGTTGGAAAAAATTTGAATGTAAAGGTAGATGTGCTTGCTTTTGCATATGCACTGATGCATCAGCTTGATGTGGATAAATCTCTTTATAGGCTTCTAACAATTCTTTCAAAGCTTTTATTACACCATTGGCCATCTATGTGTCATTTTTTCTCCATACTCTTCAACAACATCATATTCAGCGAACACAAAGTTATATTGTAGATCTAAACTATAGTCACACACACACACACACACACACACACACATATATATATAGGAGTGGATCAAATGAGAACCACATCTTTTTGTGAACTCTGCGAACCATGCATAAGGCGTTGAAGATGATGCACAAAGCGGTATAAAGTTGTGCATAACGAAAACTTTCTAAAATTATTTTGTTGTGCAACAATTTTAGAATGTTTTCGTTGTGCACAAATCGATGAGAACTCATCTTTTTGAGAACTTGAGAACCATGCATAAGGCGTTGAAGATAATGCACAAAATAGTATAAAGTTGTGCTACGAAAACTTTCTAAAATTGTTGCACAACAAAATAATTTTAGAAAGTTTTAGTTATCACAACTTTATACCTTTTGTGCATCATCTTCAACGTCTTATCATGGTTCGTAAAGTTCGCAAAAAGATAATGATTCTCATTGATCCACTCATATATATATATATATATATATATATATATATATATATATATATATATGGGTTGGATCCGGTGAGAACTCATCTTTTTGAGAACTTGAGAACCATGCACGGGCGTATAAAGTTGATGTACAAAACAATATAAAGTTGTGCTGGCGAAAACTTTCTAAAATTGTTGCACAACAAAATAATTTTAGAAAGTTTTAGATTATCACAACTTTATACCATTTTGTGCATCATCTTCAACGTCTTATGCATGGTTCGCGATTCGCAAAAAGATATAGTTCTCATTGATCCTCTCTATATATATATATATCGTGAGTTATGGTGAAAGCTCTTTAATGTAGGAAATAGGAATGGTAGTACATCTTTCATATTTGTGTAGCACAATCAGAATTACTATGTTGCATATGTTAGTTTAGCACATATGCTAAATATATTAGTTTAGCATATCTTTCATTGCAGCATAGCACAAGAAGGGTTCTAGTGCTGCACAGTAATCCGCGTAGCACACAAAACACAAAATTGTAGCACAACCGAAATTAAATCCCAACCATTAATACAACAAATCAAAGGCCTAGATTCATTACCATTTCCTACCAATTATCCTTTCCTACCATCTCATATATATATATATAGGATTTTTACAGTATCTAGTCCTTATATCCATTTATTTTCTTTCGATTGAAGCTAGAAGCAAGCGGTCTAAACGAGAGAATAAATTCTAGAAAAAACTCATATGCATTTTTATGTTCAATATTATACAGTTTTGCATTCAACTATATGCAGTTTTGTGTTGAACCATATGGTAGTTTATTTTTTGTACCAAATAACAAATCAAATTACTAATCTATAACTATTGTAGAGAAATCAACGCCAAATGGCTTACAAAATTCAAAAATTCTCCACCATAGAATCTATGAAATGGATGGATGAAATTGAATACTATATATTACCTAAGGCTTAGGCACTATATGATCCCAATTATATATAATCAAATGAGAACTCTAATTTTTTTGAGAACTAAGAAATAATATGGTCCATTCATTTTTTATAATCTAATATTAATATTAGTTATAAATAATTTATTATCCTCATATTTTATTGGTAACCATTTCAGCCCTATGATAATGTGCATAAAAATTACGATTACATGAATTACATGAACATAACGATAAATTGAAATATGATAATGTGCATAAAAATTACGATTACATGAACAACAACATAAATGTGGTACATTATAGCATCTTACCTATATTATAGATCGTTAACGACTATTGGAAAAGTTTTTCTGAATTAGGGTGACTATTCGGCCAATTTGGTCTCATTCTATTGTTGTTTGACATCCGTTGGATCAAATCCAAAAGTAATCAGACCAATCTTATTGACCAGCAATACTTGAAAGACTAGAATCTATTTAGTTGTCTTGACCTTCGTGTTAGGAGTTAAAGAACTCTTAAAAGATCAATAGTTCGACATCCGATGTTAAAGGAAGATTCTGATGCTACTATAGCAACTGACATTGCCAACACATCCCGAGAAAGACACGAGAGAACAAGGTACTTATGCTCATTAATCTTCCAACAATTTACGATATAGAAGTGAACATTTTTTAAAATAACATCATTATCTTAAAGGTAGGTATCTAATTCACTCCTTGGCAAGCCATTGCCCACCTTATGCTTTTTGAACATATCACTCATGCTCTCTACTTCAATCAATGACTGGAGGTTGGAAAAAAATTGAATGTAACGGTAGATGAGCTTGCTTTTGCATATGCACGGATGCATCAGCTTGATGCGGATAAATCTCTTTATAGGCTTCTAACAATTCTTTCAAAGCTTTTCTTATACCATCGGCCATCTATGTGCCATTTTTTCTCCATACTCTTCAACAACGTCTTATTCAACGAACCTAAATTTATATTGTACTACACACACACCATACATATATATATATATATAGGGAATAGATCAAATGAGAACACATATTTTTTTAAGAAATAAGAACTAATCTTGTGCGCATATTTTACTTGATTTAATTGTTAAGATTTATTCTTAATCTAGGAGTTATGTTTACAGTTTTATTCGATAAGGATAGTATAGTAAATTTCTTATTAATTGTAACTGAATGCTTCCTTAAAATTTGGGATTCTATACTATAATTTTGGTACTTTTTTTTCTCTCTCCAAAGATCTTCCTTAACTTTGATCCTTGCGTCAATCTGAAAACTCAATTTCTCGAACTCCACATTACATTTTTTTGAATGAGCATAGCAAATATTTATGGCTTTATTATGTTTGTTCATCATTTAATTTAAACGTAGTCAGTTTAATTTGTCCATGCATCATTTAATTTTATATAAATTAATTTTCTTCAATTTCATTATCAAAATTGTATTAAGGCGTTGATTATTCATTGGTTTTGTTGAGTTGTTTGTTTTGTTGCCTCTCAATTGTTTGATGGTTTGCAATGTCTATCCTTATTTAGTTTGTTGATCATCTTGAGTATTATAAATTTCACTAGACGTGTTCATAAATTTAAATTTAGCAATAGAAATATTGTGCACATCTCATTATTGTTTTGCACATCTATGATGATCGTATGTGCACTATAATGTGCACAGTCTCATCGGGTTTATTTGTTTTCTTCATTTATGACAATCGTATGTGCATAATAATATTATTGATATGCACAGAACTATTATGTTTGCAGGTATCGACAATACAATTATTTTTTTACTGTGCATATTAAATTAATGTTTGTGCGCATATAAAATTAATGTTTTTGCATATAACTTAATAGAAAATCATAGTGAAATTTGTCAATTAACTGGGATTTAACCTATAAGATACACCAGACATGGAAGGCCACACAATAAAGGATTATAATAATCTAATGAATGGAATATCAAATAAAACCTCAAAATATAAATGCCACACGTGGATGTATATTTTTGTAAAAAAAAGAACAAACAAAGTAAATATAGCTTATAAAGTTGGGGCCACTTTAATAAATATACATATAAAAATAAGCACTTTAGTTTCCTCAGGACGTATGTGCTTAACACCAAAAGTTGAAACAAAAAAAGATAATTTTTTAACTTTTTTTGTTGCACGGAGAATATAATTTTGTAAAAAATCTAGACCATAAAACAAATTTAAAATATTGTTATTGGTTATGCATGAGTTTCTCGGGGTTGTGCATATCATTACGAGACATGTTCAAAGTTTGAAGCATATTTTTGCAAATACGAACATTCCAAAATTGAAGAATGACCTAATTGAACTATTTCGTACAATATCTCAACACATAGGATGTTTTTCATAAATAAATGTCCATAAAAATCAATTTATTTGTGCAACACCCAAAATCGTTTACTATATTTGTATTAGCAAAAATACAATAGTATGGAATCAGGTTTTGAAGCACAATATTTAGAGGAGAGTTACACAAAAATCGGAAGCCCTAGATCTTCCTCACACTGAAATTCTTCGCTATTACTGCACAATTGCGAGCAAGCGGATAAAGCAACATTTGCACAACAATTACTTCGGTGTCGATGTGAAGTGATTTAGATGTATTGAGATTTTGTTTGTGAGTGATTTTTTCAGCACCATATAATGTAATATTGAAAAATTCTATTTTCGAATCTCCATCGAGATTGTGCAGATTTTTGTGGTGTAAAGAGGAAAGAGAGAATGATACTAAAGAAGGTAACTTGATTGTCACCCAGTGTTAATTAAGCGTGCCAATGTTAATTAAGTGTGTGATGGGGAGGTAGTGTGGGATAGGACTATTCAATTATATTAATACCCTTAATTGCAATATTGTGCATGTTTCTGCCGAGAAAAGGAGTAATTTTGCATTTATGTGCAAATTAAATATGGGCCATTAGCTTAGATGAAATCAAAGGTTATAATTAGTTCTTATTTCTTATCTTATAGAGGTAACCAATCCATATATATATATATATATAGGATATAGATCATATAGGAATGGTAAATGTTGTGAGAAATAGGAATAAATCTTGTCCATTTATCTCAATTAATCGATGATTGATTTAATATAGGTGTGCTAAACTTACTAATAAATATGCTATAATTACGAGTTTATTAAATCATAAGAAGGACAATTTAAATAAAGCCAATCATTATATAAGCGGTTATTACCTAAAATTAAGGGATCTATAAATCTTCTATTTATGGAGTAGTGTATTTGATATATCTATTATGCGATCTGAAGACTATTCATTACAAGAAAATCTACATATTTACTTGATTGATAATTATCATCGATTTTATATCCATGGAGCGGAGGTAATTTTTTGTAACTCTTCATTTTTTGATTTATTGGTGTTGCACATTTAATGTGTATGTATTGCATATTAGTATATAATCGTTGCATTGGTTTTGTAACTCTTCATTTTTTAATCATGTATTGCATTGTTGTATAAAACTATTTCATTGTTGTATAAAACTATAGCCGCCGTATTTCTCATTGCCTTTATAAATATATATTAAATGGTTATCTTATTATCCTAATTTTAATCGTGTTTTTATCCATGGAACAACAAGGTAATTAGTCGTTAATGTATATTGTATCATTGTTCTTGATTGATTTTAGTTGCACATGTATTGTATGTTTGTTGCTTTGTTAATCTATTCATGTTGCACTTATATTATATTTTCTTTCCAACGTATTTTCTGTCTTGCATATTTGTTGTTTGTCGGATAAAAAATGTGAGTAGTTTTTTATATGTCTTTGCGTTATGCCTTGTACGATACATGAATTTTTTTAAAATTGATTGTTTTCGTTATTAATTTTCCCGTCAGTCTCTTAGTTTTTTTATTTTTAAGTTCTATATTTTTAAACATAGGATGTTGATTTCTGATTTTTTATTTGTTTGTTAGTTTCCGTTCTTACTGTAATTCTATATATTGCATTGTTGGATAAATCTACAGCACTCTGTATTTATCATTGCCGCACAAAAATATATATTAAATGGCAATCTTATTATCCCTTTTTATATCTGTGTATATCGTTTATTGCATTTTTAATGTATTTTTATTGCATTTACATGAATTACCTTTGCATAATTATTATTTATTATTATTTCACGGTGATGTTGGAAATCGCGAGGAAATTCGATGAACTTATTATCGAATTGTCTGCTGAGATGAAACCATATGTGGGAAAGGTATTTAATACCTTAAATGAGGGTGAAAAGTTTTATCGTGAGTATGGTGTTGCATGCGGCTTTGGAGCAGCGTATGACAACTTTAGTCAAATCTGACGACGATACTATAGTTTGGCGTTATATCGTTTGTAATAAAGAGGTGTCAAAAATCGGTTGATAATTCTCCAAGCAATTCACATACTATTATTACAAAACGGAGGAGGATGTCGACAAGGTCAGGATGTAGGGCGCGTGTTGCATTCCGTTTAGATGCTGGTGTAGGCTATGTTGTATCAATGTTTATAGAGGCGCACAATCATGAAATGGTATCAGATGGTTACAAACATCTAATGAAGTGTAATAGAAAGATTAGTGCTGCACATGAGATGATGATTGCAAAATACCGTAGGGCGAATATAGGACCTATGCGTTCATATCAACTTTTTAAAGAGCTTGTTGGAACTTTTGAGGATGTTGGTTGTACTGTTGTTGAATTCAAGAATTATGCACGTGATATGAGAGCGTTCTCTAATAGTGTTGATGCGGAGATTTTGTTGCAAAAGTTGGAACGCAAACGTGACCACTTCAAGAATTATGCACGTGATATGAGAGCGTCCTATCACTTTCGATTTCCCGTACATCTTCATCCCGCTTATCGGTTCCCACATCGGTGGCCACTTCATCGGTATCTCATTGGTATCATTCCTTTTTTGTCCGTTGTTCCTTTTCAACCTCTAAATTTAGTACTCGTTTACGTCTAATTATATACATATTTGTTCTCTTACCTCGATCTATACAAATGATAGTATTACAAGATTAGAATAATATATAATATGTATCATGAATACAAGATCGAATAATAATTCATATATGTAGCGTTTCCTAGAATCGATAATGTGCTACATATACTAGTTATATGCTACATATAATAAAATAATATGCTATGTACATGCTTAATATATCGATATTCAACATAACACATGATTTAATCATGTGAATTTCACATGAACATATTATACCGACATAACATATGCTACATATACTAGTTATATGCTACATATAGGTCTTTTATGTGCTTGTAATACCCCGATTTTTAAAAGCTAATTACGATATTAATTTAGTAAATTAGAGTGTTTTATGATAATTTGATTATTAATATATCGAATAATGATTTGAGTATTGTTGGAATAATAAATTCCTATGATTTATTCACAAGCGAATGTGAATTGAAAATACGAATATGTAGCGTATTTCAACAATATTATTTTTTACGTCGAATTATGTATCGATGATTAAATGCTCGTGATATTTTCTAAGTTTTAAGCTTAGAATTTAATTCCATTATTATTGGAATATATTTAATAGAGCCGTAATCAGCTTTATTACGACCATTTTGAAATGAGTCGATAATTAACGTTTGAGGCGTTTCAAACGTTAACGTTTAGAGATGACTTGAGAATCAAGTCGAGCGATCAAGGAATTATGATATTTAAATTCCTATAATTATTTTATATAATTGGAATATTATTTAGCATTGAAATAATGCTAGAAAATTTTGGAATAATATTTTGATTATTTAAGATTCTCGAAAACCCTAAATCGAGAATTAGGGTTTTCTACCCATGATTTGATTCAATAATTTTTCTATGATATAAATTATCATCTAAGACATATATTATGATATATATCTATAATTAGCATGAAAATCAAAACTTAGCACTTAAGATTGAAAAGTGCGTGACTTATGTATAGAAAGAAGTGATTTACGTGAGTTTCATACTAGGTTCACTATGTTATGTGATTAAATGTACCAAGTGGTATATTGTACACTCTTAACAAGGAAAATAAATGATGAATCAAGTGTTGTGTGTGTTGGCAAAATAGCCGTGTAACTTGGCTAAGAAAATTTAAAGAGTTGTTTCTTTTATTTGATTAAGTAAAGAACATTTACTTAAGGTTTAGTGATGATGTATTGGCATGACATTGTTGACTATTAATTGATGAGTCACAAAATTAGAAGGCTTGCAAGTGTAAGATGTATAAAACAAAAAGAAATAAATTCATCATCCTTTGTATCATAAAGAACCGACTCTTACATCACAAAAGCAAGGAATCATTTGAATTGTTCAAAATTGTGTAAAAGCAATTATATTGTGTAAGAGATATTTTGCTTTAGTGATGTATACAATTAGTGAGTCATAAAACTTTTTAATTGTCTTGTATTGTGGGTGAGTGAGAAAGAGAACAGAGAGAGAGAGACGTGAGTGTTGTAATAAAAAAAAATATATAATAAAATAGTTAAGTCTTTAATTCATTTTACTTGTACTTAAGAATTGTGGCAAAACCAAGTCATTTAGTCTCCCAAACAAGAGAATACCGAGAGCAAAAAGGATAGAAGAACCTTGAGTGTTCTTATTTTAAATCACCCAATCCTTGCTATTAAACCCTTATGCACTAAATCGACACGGTAAAAGGTTAGGATTTGAACGAGCTTTAATTATACGTTAAGATTTTCGATTTCCATCCATTCGATTTTAAATTATATGCTTATGTTCTTAAGGAGAAAAATATAATACATTATGTTAACATGTTTGTTGTTCTTTAAATATGCTTAGTATGTAATTATAAGCATATGTATTGTATTAAATCAAAGGCCTAAGCATGTTATGATTTTTCTATGGTGATCAAAAATTTGGTGTTCAAGGTGTTGATGGATTTATGTTATATAATAGCAAAGGATCTCATTGGGATTATTTGCAAATTTTTAGGAATTGTTTGTAATTATTTTCTAATTACCGAAAATTACTAAGAATTTTAAGATTGATGTACAAATTATATTTAGGTGATATTATAGCTTTTTAATGTTCTAAAGCCTTGATTATATACCATGTGAATTTACTAAATTTTTTTTTTGGAAAATATGTGTATATATATTGAGGATGGCCGAGAGCCATAAGGATTAGTTACATGATATTGAAGTTGGTATTGTTGAATTTTATAATGAATTAGTGATGAAAAATAATGTTTAGGCCTTGTATGATTTAATTATAATTTTAGAAAAATAATTGGTATAATAAAGTATGAAAACCGTGAGCTATAGTAATGGAATAATGATGTCCAATTTTCCTATAGCTAGTATAAATACATATTAGTGATACTATGATAATATAATACACTATATGAATTTAGAAGAATTTTTGGGACAAAGTTTGAGAAATTTACCATATAGCCGTGAGCTATATTGTGGAAATAAGGAATTTTAATTCCTTTTTAATTAAGAATAATAAATTATTATATGTCTAAAAATTATATTAGACATAATTGAATTTTTGAGGATTATTAAACATAGTATATTATGTTTACGATGAAACGTTATATTAAATAACGTTAAAAGCATAAAATAATGCTTAAAGTATTAAAAGGTTAATATTGAAAGAAAATATTAATCAAGTTTATCGATTTGCGTGAAAAATCGAGGATTAAATCTTTATGAAAAGAAATCGATTAAAAATCGATTTATATTGATTTTATTCATTAAAATATGTTTTATTGAAGATTTATAATAAAAGTCAAAATGGTTGACTTTCGAAATTAACGTCTGAAATCGTTAGTTAAATATGATAATACGTGAAAAGCGTATTACTTTTATCTGAATATCTCAATTGTGAGAAAAGATTTCAGAATTGAAATCATTTTATTGAATAACGTTATTATAAGTTAATTATTTAACCTAAAAGGTTAAAATGAGACTGTAGATCATATTACGTCACTCTCGAAATACGAAAATTATTTTATTGAAATACGCGTAGAAACGACGTATTAAGTTTATTAAAACTTCGAATTATTATTATTTATCAAAGTTGAATGAACTTTGAAAATCTCGAAAAGCGTGCCAACGTGCTAAACGTAAATTTTTGCGTAAAGGTGTGACGTGAAGGCTCACACGCAACCAGGGGAGAGCACGCGTATCGAAAATCGAAGTTTAAAAGTAAAGGTGGGCTTTACTATACTCAAATTGATAGAACTTATCAAATGATTTATTTATGATGCTTTATTGCAAGCAAATATTTATGAAATGATTTATTTAATTACCTGCCCAAATTGTTTATGTTTTATGTATGTATCCAATCCATGATTGTTGATGCATAATGTTGGGTAGCTCCCACTTAATTACCTGCCCAAATTGACATACTTGATGCATAATTCTTGGAAGTACCCCCAAGGATGATGGAGAATTTGTATCTGTCTTTGAGATGGCTGGATTTTGTGCACCGATTATTTTGTATTTGTGTCTTGAAAGGTGCTCGGCGGTCACGGCGTCTGTGAGAGGAGGCCTCCTCTCCAGCGCGGAATTATTGTGGAATGAATTATTGTGGTGGATATGGATCATACATACAAGGAAAATGTCTGGCCTGACGAATCTTTATGGAAAATGAAAGAAATTATTTAGTAAGCACTAGTATTTCAAATTAAAACCTCGTGTGTTACTGTGATGGGGCAGAGTAATTTAAACTTGATAAATTATTTTGGCATGAGCCACTGAGTGCAAATCTTTTACTCAGCCCTGCATGTTTGTTTTTAAATGTGCAGGTTGAGCAGATGATGGATGGAGATGTGTCGGAGCAGTCGGAACCCCTTTTGATTATGATACATTAGAAACCTTGAATGCACATCGTCATATGTGTATTCACACGTTTTTCCGCTGCAATTGAATTTATTTATCTTATGATGTTGATTAGTTGAATACTTCTGAACATATGAGTCTTGTATATATATATTGGATAAAGTTTCCTTAATTATTATTCCAAGTATTAGCCCTTGCTAAATCGTACTTAGGATTTAGGGGTCATTACAAAGTGGTATCGAGCGGTTAAGCTCTTTGAATCCAAACCCATTTCAAAATTTAGTCTAGATTGAGTCACTAGACTTCTAGAGGTCACCGACAACGCTCGACACTCCATCACATCAAGCTCAACTGGGAAAAGGTAAACTATTTTCTCATCTTTGAAAAGAAAAATTTGGGATTTATGAATTTGATTTGGTGTCGATAGAACATTATCGACAAATGATTGGTGTCGTTAGAACATTATCGACCAATGATTTGGTGCCGATAGAACATTATCGACAAAAGATTTATGAATTTGATTTATTGTCGATAGAACATTATCGACAAATGAAATGAAAAAGGTTGTAAATAACCATGATTTATTGATTGATGGATTATTGATTGAAATTTTTTTCGCAAGAAATGCGTTTGTTTAAAACAAACTATGTTCGTCATATTGAAATTTTATTCTGCAATTCTCCATATTGTTTTGATTAATGACTATTGTCATCCCAAATGAAGTTATGAGAATTGATAATGAAAGTCGTTGGCTCGCCACCAATGTATGATAATGTCATACGAGAATGTATGGACAAATTTTGGGGATAAAATGTTTGAATTCATGTAAATCAATAGAAATTTATTGTTATGAATATTTGAAAATTTTATTTCAATTCCCAAGGATGTTTACGATGATGGGTATGTTATCCCAAGAGAACGTAGACTGTTTAAGACGCATGATCCCAATTGCGAAGAACATAGGAAGATGGATTATTAGAATTTTATTCCATCCTGAGAATCTCGAATTGATAGACGAGAAGAAAATTCAAGCTCAGAATTGGAAAAGATGTCAAGATAGTGAATGTCACTATGCGATAAGTGACACGAGAATGATCTTTTTATTTGGAAGTTCACGTATGACGGAACTCCAAATCATATATGACTCTTCGTTGGAAACGAAGTAAAAATGTGATCAAAGAATTCGTTAGAGTCGCTTAAAGACGAACTCGCGATCATGTTCGATCGACCTTGAACTCGACTTGGCACCAAGATGTATAATTTTGACTTCGCTTTCGGTCAGTTCAGTCCGACCTCGGCTGTTCAAACTTGGCAGTACGACCTCGGTTGTTCGACCTTGTTAGTCCACCTCGGCTTCGAGCTCGGCAGGTGCGACTTCGGCAGAAGCGAGCCCGGTGGTTACGAGCTCGGCTTCTGACTTCGGCAACGGTAGGTGTGACGTCCACCTCGCCAATTTATCTTGACCTCGGTCAGATCACCTCCACCTCGGAAAACAACCTCGGCATCGACCTGTACGCCTTTGGTTTTGATGTCGGCATTATCATGTACGACTTCTGCGTCGACATGTACGACCGTATTCGACCTCGGCTTCGAATACGACCTCAGCATGTACGACCTCGGTATCGGTATGCACAACCTCGGCGTCGGCATTACCTACGACCTCGACCTTGACAACTAAGATTATAACTTACTGTCTTCAACTTCGACTTCGATGTCGATCTCTTCGACTTCGACTTGGCGCCGGCCTTAATGATTTCGTCATTATGTCAATAACCTCGGCAATGACCTCGACATTGGCAAATGACTTCGGCAACAACTTCGACATCGGTATTACTTACGACCTCGGTATCCCGAGCTCGGCATCAGCAAAACTGTTTGCGCAATGTTTTTGTTTTAGCCCGTTCTCCTTCGTTAGAGCTCCGATTTATGAACGGTTTACACCTACGTACTTCTATCACAGAGTACTATACTTCTTATGAAGGACCAAATCCCTGATTCCTTCTCCAGAATTGACGAGAGTCAGTTGAAGTTAGTTTATAGTTTTATAGAATGGGAATTTTACAGTGCGATTAGAATCTTAGAATGATACTAGAAAGTAGTATTCCCAGTAGTACAAGAGGTGCTATGTCATATAGAGGAACCTTTGACGATGACCTATAATGTGTATATAAAGTTTTAAATTCTATTCATTACCCAAATTTTTGTCATTGAGTTTAACTCTATAACCTAGTTCAAATTGAGAAATCACATGAGTTTCTCACTTTTTCCGAAAAAAAATTTCAACCCAAGAATTTACAAAATGTTCCTTTGAAACCAAATCCTTGTGTGACTGAGAAAATATTTATGACGGGTTTGGCCAACCCATATGACCAAAGAAATCTCAGTAATCGTCATTCTGGTCTTCGGACCCTAGATCCCAAATTATTCAATTCAAAGAATATATGGATTCGAATCGTAAAATATGTTATCTTGAATCATGAACCCATATCTTTTGAAAGTTGACATGATGCAATTTCTTCAATCCTGTAGACCAATAAGTAAGATAAAGATTGACTTATCTTGTCGCCTAAGTTTTGAATTAGTAAAGTGACAACCATCAGGTACGATGTAGGTTGACTTATTTTGGATAACCTAAAAGTTTCAGATCAGTAGAGTGATAGACATCAAGAAGATATGATGTAAATAAGATCTCGATGAGGCGAGATATTTTCCTATGATGCACATGGATGCAATGACCTCGATGGGCTTACAGATTTTGATAACAGTGAAGTTATATCTTCATGTGACTGTTATGATAATGAAATGTTATGAATGAGATACTCTTTAGCATGGAATGCAAGGGTACAAGTAAAGAAAAGTATATGATATTCGTAGGATATAATTTCCCCTTATTATGATATAACGAGAGAAATTACAACTTATCTTTAAGATAGTTGTTTGTCCATAATACCTCCTTAGTAGGTTGGACATGTCTAAAGAATGGAGATGCACAATATTCTTTTCAAATGATATATGTATGTAAAGAAATGATAGCATCTCAGATAACGAATCTCTCGTTTTATACCTCAATCAATGAGATTATGCTTGAGCATAATCAATTCCAAGTAAATGAGACTTGGTTAAACCAATGATAATGAGATTGAGGAATCGTAATCATTGAGATGTGTGAACAGCTAGGATAGCCCTAGCATGTAAATCAAGTATGGAGAAATATCTCCACAATGAAGACATGGTAATGAGATGCTTGGAATTTAAGTTATGGTGTACAAATGTACTACCTTACCAAGCTATATGACAATAATGACGGTTCTAGCCCTGAGAGTAAGAACCAAAGTATAATGAAAGTAATATTACTTTCTGACACCATGCTCAAGAAAAAGGGACAAAAGTCCAAAATAGCTGAAGAAATTATGAGCTATACAATTATGAGATAGCCACAATATGAGATAAGTTTCAGCGATTTTATGACTTCGATAAGTAAAGTAATTCCTTTGAAGTAAAGAAGCAGAGTAAGAAGCAGATTCATTATTTGAAATGGATCTTAGTGCTCTAAATTGTATTGACACAAAACGCTTGTTTTGCGTGTCTTAGAAATTAACAAGCACGATAGCTTCTTTAGACTTTTGCAAAGGAAATGTTTTCAAGAGAACGAATGAAAAGATTCACCTGGAAGAATCTTAAAGTGAATCTATTTGTAAATCTTACCCCTCATACTTTTGTGACGATCAATAAAGTGGAATATTAAGTATCTCTGATATGGGAATGAAGCATTCATCGAATGTCGAGAAAATGGTAAAGATATTTGATGTCAAGGCAAAAGTATAATGTGTCCCTAGTGGACAAAAGATTTTATCCTACGCAAAATTTCAAAATGAATCAATAAAGATTTAGAAGAAATGACGTATATCCAAAAAGGGATATTACAAGCGATGGCACTAAATGCCAGTACAAGGATTTTCTCTGGAAAAGAGTTTAAAATAAGGATATATGAGATATATTCCTAAGATTGATAAAGTGAAAAGGAAATTGAATCATTCATACAGGATCAGAGATGAATGATAGTGTTAGATACATCACGACCCCTACGATGAGACTAAGTTATCAAGATATTAATATCAAGGATAGGTCGATATAAACCTAACCACAGAATGCTATTGATAAAAGCATAATAGTACTGACACTAAGAATGATATGATTAACGAAGTAACAGAAGGCCATATCAAAGGAACATAATGTCCCAAGGGAAAGGACAATGGTGTATGAAATAGATGTTTAATTGAACAGACGAGAACACCGTAGACCAGAGCCTATACTTCGCACCGAAAACAAGACGAACAGAAATCAGGAAGGCCTGATAGATGTGAGAAAATTTTCTCAGAATACCTAAAATTTTTCTGTTCGATATAGGTGCTTCGTTTCTAACATCGCACAAGTATGTGTAGAAACGATAGAACCCAATTCAGGGTAAACGAATCAAGAAATGAAATCTCCTCACCTATATGAGAATTATGGCCATCGCAGGTGTTGCTCGAGTTTAAAATTGGGCCTAGGATCGCCTAAGGTTCTAACAAATGAGTTAGATCATAATATCTATGTAGAACGTAGATATAACTTAAGAAACAGAAGTTTCAAAAATGAATGTCACTCATGTGATTAGAAGCACGGACATAGTCTCTCCATTTGAAATTCTATGCAACTGGATTTTTGGATCCTCAATTGCTTTAATTTAAGGTTGGCTCATCTAGAACTATCTGTCTACAGATGGTAAGAAAAGAGAGTCTGACAAATAGAAGGTTAATCCCAAGGCCTACAAGTTAGAGTTCATACGGAAGTATTGACTCTCTTATTATAAACTGGGCATGACTTGGGACAGTTTTTGGAAGAATTTCTACATCTTGGATGAATGCTAGTAACTATGGAGAGATGGATCGGATGACATCCAATAACTTATCCATCGTTTGCCAACAGATTGGCAGGATATTGCAAAAGAAGTATCAAGAGAATATTTTCTTCAAGTAGAAAATTCCAAGACTTGGGCACACTTATCGATTTGTCGTGAGCTCAGTGTATATATAATGCTTGTGGAATGGCACCTACGGGTACTTGTCCTAGTCCCGACAAGTTACACAGCAAGGCATAAAGGAATGGTTGTACTCTGATGTTCCAAACGCCGCCCCACGTCCTGTGCCGTCTATTATACCAGAAAGAGACGAGAATGGTAAAAGGACATGATCTTATCGCCCTCAAAAATTAGAGGAATTACTGTTATCAAATCGACCTTACTTTCTGATAAAAGTAACACACACTTCTGGAATCAAAGAAGTAACAGGGAGCAGTGTGACCCCTGGCTCTTTGAAAGAGAAAGATCGTCGGATATATGAGGTAAAAATGTATCTGGAAATAGGCAAGTTTCTAAGCGAAAGGTACGATTCCGACGAAAGCCACTCAGAGACATAAAGTCCTATGATAATATGAGACTCATTTGTAAATGGTGGCTTATGTGTAAATGGTATCTGATGTACAAAAGCAAAATTTTTCCGAATAAGATATGGTTACTATGAGATTATAGTCATGCCAATCGGACAAGCTAGTACACCAGCCCTATTCATGAACCTCAAAAATCGAGTGTTCCATATGTACTTAGACAAATTTTTCTAAATCTTTATGAACGATGTTCTTATCCATATGAAGGACGAGAAAGAACATAAAGAACATCGAAGGACTGTATTGCGGACTTTTAAAGTCGAGCAAAATTTTGCTAAGTTTAATATATGAATTTCGGCTTAAAGAAGGAATATTCCTTAGACACATGATGTCTTCCGAAGGAATCAAATTTATATGGACAAATGAATGTGAGGCCACTTATTAAAGTGAGAAAGATGATAGTCAATGCATCGCGATGACTTGGACCTCATAAATAGAATTACCCAACTTATGACTTGAAATAGCAACAATGGTATAAGTACCAAGGTCTAGGAGACATCACTCATATGAAATAAGTTGGGGATTCTCCACAAATTATAAAAGTTTGAATTTTTCTTCGAGCAAGAGACTTAAAAATGAGATAGAAAAGAGGACTCGAATTAGTAAAAGATTCCAGTTGTGATATAAATTATCACCTATGAAGGGCTGAAGGGTTTTTAAAGAGGCGCCTGACAATGTCATATTGTCTTAGGAAAGGTTATATATATATTTCAAGCAATAAAAAGCTTAGAAATGAAATCATGAAAGAAGCTCATGATATTCCTCATACCGCCCACCCAAGCAGCATTAAAGTATATTATGTTTTACAAACAAAATTAGATAGTAAAGAATGAAAGGAGCTATAACCTCATTGACGAGCATTGTCTCGGTTATAAGAGATGAAGCCATAGTATCAATGACCTTATAAGAGGTTATAATCTCTAATGAGATACAAATGAAAATGAAATGACATAGCAATGGATTTTATGATGTGTTCGTCACGATCGTAAAGAAATAACACTACTATATGGGTAGTAGTGGATTGACTCACCAAATATGCTTATCTCTGCCTATCCAGATGACTCAGAGATCTGAAAATTTTATCTCAGTCGTACAAAAAGGAAATCGTATCTTTGCAAGGGATACCGAAACCTATCACTTCAGATAGAAATTCCAAGTTTACCCCTAGATTTTGAGCTAGCTCACCAAAAAGGGAGTTATGCACGATATTGAACCTTATCGTAGATGTCCCCTCACGTACAGATGGGCGATAAAAAGGAAGATATGAATATTTAAAAATACGATGAGAACATTCATGTTAAATCGAGGTGCAAGTGGGAACATGTTTTACCTCTCATTAAGTTTACGTACGACCATAACTGTCAAGCAACGATAGACATAGCCACACGTGGCATTATATGGAAAGAAATATCAACCACCACTTTATTGTAATAAAGTAGGTGAGAGAAAGTATAAATTCTTGACAACGTAAATGAAATGATTAAGATAATTGCCAAATAAGGCAAAGACTGAGAGAAGCTCAGTACAGATAAAAGTCTTACGCTAGTACGCGTAGATCTGAACCGCATTTTGAATGCGAAAATGAAGTTCCTTGAGATTTCTCCATAGAGGGAAATTATAAAGTTTAAAGTACAAGGAACGTTGAGATTATGTTTTATAGGACCTTACGAGGATCCTAGAAATAAAAGGCCCAGTAGCCTCTAGATTAGTACTTCCACCAAAATTTGGGGAATGTACATAATGTTTTTCCACGTGTCACAGCTAAAGAAATATGAATATGACCCAAATCACGTAATTCATTATATGACGTGATCTTTAACTCAAAGATGAGTTGTGATGAAAATCTACGACTATTTTGATCGTACGATTCAATGATTAAAAATTAAATTGGGTCTTTGATGAAAGACCAATGGAGAAACCATGGACAAAAGAAAATCACGTGGAACGTTTAAAGATGCTATGAAAGAAAGATACCCCGAACTTTTGAGGTATGCAAATTTCAGGACGAAATTTCTTTAAGGGGGGTGGAATGTAATACCCCGATTTTTAAAAGCCTAATTACGATATTAATTTCGTAAATTAGAGTGTTTTTATGATAATTTGATTATTAATATATCGAATAATGATTTCGAGTATTGTTGGAATAATAAATTCCTATGATTTATTCACAAACGAATGTGAATTGAGAAATACGAATATGTAACGTATTTCAACAGTATTATTTTTTTACGTCGAATTACGTATCGATGATTAAATGCTCGTGATATTTTCTAAGTTTTTAAGCTTAGAATTTAATTCCATTATTATTGGAATATATTTAATAGAGCCGTAATCAGCTTTATTACGACCATTTTGAAATGAGTCGATAATTAACGTTTTGAGACGTTTCAAACGTTAACGTTTAGAGATGACTTGAGAATCAAGTCGAACGATCAAGGAATTATGATATTTAAATTCCTATGATTATTTTATATAATTGGAATATTATTTAGCATTGAAATAATGCTAGAAAATTTTGGAATAATATTTTTGATTATTTAAGATTCTCGAAAACCCTAAATCGAGAATTAGGGTTTTCTACCTATGATTTGATTCCAATAATTTTTCCTATGATATAAATTATCATCTAAGACATATATTATGATATATATCTATAATTAGCATGAAAAATCAAAACTTAGCACTTAAGATTGAAAAGTGCCGTGACTTATGTATAGAAAGAAGTGATTTACGTGAGTTTCATGCTAAGTTCACTATGTTATGTGATTAAATGTACCAAGTGGTATATTGTACACTCTTAACAAGGAAAATAAATGATGAATCAAGTGTTGTGTGTGTTGGCAAAATAGCCGTGTAACTTGGCTAAGAAAATTTAAAGAGTTGTTTCTTTTATTTGATTAAGTAAAGAACATTTACTTAAGGTTTAGTGATGATGTATTGGCATGACATTGTTGACTATTAATTGATGAGTCACAAAATTAGAAGGCTTGCAAGTGTAAGATGTATAAAACAAAAAGAAATAAATTCATCATCCTTTGTATCATAAAGAACCGACGGCTCTTACATCACAAAAGCAAGGAATCATTTTGAATTGTTCAAAATTGTGTAAGAAGCAATTATATTGTGTAAGAGATATTTTGCTTTAGTGATGTATACAATTAGTGAGTCATAAAACTTTTTAATTGTCTTGTATTGTGGGTGAGTGAGAAAGAGAACATAGAGAGAGACGTGAGTGTTGTAATAAAAAAATATATAATAAAATAGTTAAGTCTTTAATTCATTTTACTTGTACTTAAGAATTGTGGCAAAACCAAGTCATTTAGTCTCCCAAACAAGAGAATACCGAGAGCAAAAAGGATAGAAGAACCTTGAGTGTTCTTATTTTTAAATCACCCAATCCTTGCTATTAAACCCTTGTGCACTAAATCGACACCGGTAAAAAGGTTAGGATTTGAACGAGCTTTAATTATACGTTAAGATTTTCGATTTCCAACCATTCGATTTTAAATTATATGCTTATGTTCTTAAGGAGAAAAATATAATACATTATGTTAACATGTTTGTTGTTCTTTAAATATGCTTAGTATGTAATTATAAGCATATGTATTGTATTAAATCAAAGGCCTAAGCATGTTATGATTTTTCTATGGTGATCGAAAATTTGGTGTTCAAGGTGTTGATGGATTTATGTTATATAATAGCAAAGGATCTCATTGGGATTATTTGCAAATTTTTAGAATTGTTTGTAATTATTTTCTAATTACCAAAATTACTAAAATTTTAAGATTGATGTACAAATTATATTTAGGTGATATTATAGCTTTTTAATGTTCTAAAGCCTTGATTATATACCATGTGAATTTACTAATTTTTTTTTTTGGAAAATATGTGTATATATATTGAGGATGGCCGAGAGCCATAAGGATTAGTTACATGATATTGAAGTTGGTATTGTTGAATTTTATAATGAATTAGTGATGAAAAATAATGTTTAGGCCTTGTATGATTTAATTATAATTTTAGAAAAATAATTGGTATAATAAAGTATGAAAACCGTGAGCTATAGTAATGGAATAATGATGTCCAATTTTCCTATAGCTAGTATAAATACATATTAGTGATACTATGATAATATAATACACTATATGAATTTAGAGGAATTTTTGGGACAAAGTTTGAGAAATTTACCATATAGCCGTGAGCTATATTGTGGAAATAAGGAATTTTAATTCCTTTTTAATTAAGAATAATAAATTATTATATGTCTAAAAATTATATTAGACATAATTGAATTTTTGAGGATTATTAAACATAGTATATTATGTTTACGATGAAACGTTATATTAAATAACGTTAAAAGCATAAAATAATGCTTAAAGTATTAAAAGGTTAATATTGAAAGAAAATATTAATCAAGTTTATCGATTTGCGTGAAAAATCGAGGATTAAATCTTTATGAAAAGAAATCGATTAAAAATCAATTTATATTGATTTTATTCATTAAAATATGTTTTATTGAAGATTTATAATAAAAAGTCAAAATGGTTGACTTTCGAAATTAACGTACGAAATACGTTCGTTAAATATGATAATACGTGAAAAACGTATTACTTTTATCTGAATATCTCAATTGTGAGAAAAGATTTCAGAATTGAAATCATTTTATTGAATAACGTTATTATAAGTTAATTATTTAACCTAAAAGGTTAAAATGAGACTGTAGATCATATTACGTCTCTCTCGAAATACGAGAATTATTTTATTGAAATACGCGTAGAAACGACGTATTAAGTTTATTAAAACTTCGAATTATTATTATTTATCAAAGTTGAATGAACTTTGAAAATCTCGAAAAGCGTGCCAACGTGCTAAACGTAAATTTTTGCGTAAAGGTGTGACGTGAAGGCTCACACGCAACCAGGGGAGAGCACGCGTATCGAAAATCGAAGTTTAAAAGTAAAGGTGGGCTTTACTATACTCAAATTGATAGAACTTATCAAATGATTTATTTATGATGCTTTATTGCAAGCAAATATTTATGAAATGATTTATTTAATTACACCTTCCAAATTGTTTATGTTTTATGTATGTATCCAATCCATGATTGTTGATGCATAATGTTGGGTAACTCCCACTTTATGACATACTTGAATTAGTATTCTTGGAAGTACCCCAAGGATGATGGAGAATTTGTATCTGTCTTTGAGATGGCCCGGATTTTGTGCCGATTATTTTGTATTTGTGTCTTTGAAAGGTGCTCGGCGATCACGGCGTCTGTGGAGGCCTCTCTCCAGTAGCAGGGAATTATTGTGGTGGATATGGATCATACATCTGAGGAAAATGTCTAGCAGACGAATCTTTATGGAAAATGAAAGAAATTATTTAGTAAGCACGAGTATTTCAAATTAAAACCTCGTGTATTATTCTTGTGATGGCGAGTAATTTAAACTTGATAAATTATTTTGGCATGAGCCATCGAGTGCAAATCTTTACTCGACCCGCATGTTTGTTTTAAATGTGCGGGTTGAGCGATGATGGATGGAGATGTGTCGGAGCGGTCGGAACCCCTTTGATTATGATACATTAGAAACCTTGAACGCACATCGTCATATGTGTATTCATCGTTTTCATTGCAATTGAATTTATTTATCTTATGATGTTGATTAGTTGAATACTTCTGAACATATGAGTCTTGTATATATATATTGGATAAAGTTTCCTTAATTATTATTCCAAGTATTAGCCCCTGCTAAATCGTACTTAGGATTTAGGGCTTGTTACAGTGCTACATCTTATAGTTATCTGATACAATATTTCAATATTACTGTGCTACATATATTTATATAATGTGCTACATACATGCAGTAAATATGCAATATTTATGTGCTACATATAGGTAATTAATGTGATTATAATATTATTGTGCTACATATACTAGTTATGTGCTACATATGTTTAAATAATGTACAATATTAATGTGCAATGTTTAATACCATTATAATATTAATGTGCTACAATCTCCTGTTTTTGTGCTATTATTCCTTAAGTGATGTGCTACAAACATGCAGTAAATATGAAATAATGTGCTATATCCATGCTACATATATGCAGTATTCAATATTGCATATGATTAAATCATTAGAATTTCACATTAACATATTATACCGACATAACATATGCTACATATATTAGTTATGTGCTACATATACGCCATTAATGTGCTACATCTTATGGTTACGTGCTACAATATTTCAATATTATTGTGTTACATATATTTAAATAATGTGCTACATACATGCAGTAAATATGCAATATTCAGTATTAGTTATGTGCTACATATAGGTAATCACTGTGATTATAATATTACTATGCTACATATAATAGTTATGTGCTACATATAGGTAAGTAATGTGCTACATATATTTAAATACTGTACAATATTAATGTGCAATGTTTAATACCATTATAATATTAATGTGCTACATCTCCTATTTTTTGTGCTACTATTCCTAAAGTAATGTGCTACATACATGCAGTAAATATGAAATATTTACTTTTAATTATGCTACATAAAGATGGAAAATTTGCAATATACATGGATTACATATGTAACGATCTAGATACTTTCTGATTTCAACATTAGAATTTAAGATCAACATATTACTCTGTTCCAAACTCTCCGCATCCATCATAGTACTTAAATACATGCAATAAAATATACAGTTTATGCAATACTTATAATGAATTGTGCAACATATACAGATACCACAAACGATGGACATACATATGTAATAGAATATACAATTTATGTGTTACATATAATGCAGTATGCAACAAATACAGAGAACACAAATGATGTTGTACATTTATTTAGTGCCTATCATTAACATTGCTTAACTAAGAACAACAACGAACAACTACACTGTGAATAAACATCTTATGACAAACAGGTCAAAAAGTATAAAAAAGAACCGTGAATTATTATATCAAATGAAACCACTCATTCCGGGACCACAAACAACAATCACACGTTTCATAATGCATATATAGTGATAATTTTTTGTTGTTATACTTTTGTACTACATGGTTTTTACCAAAAAAGGAAATCAAACCCTTTAGACAACACCATTGAAACGAAATTGAAAAAGACGACAGTCAAACCCTAGATTCGTTCGATTTTGAAAAACGTGCTCATGGAAACCAATTATAAAACAATAGCAACAAAATACATTCAAAACCATTCAATCGATTTTTAATGTACGCAAGAACAACTTACCTCCTTCCCTTTGTGGTTCTTTCTCCTTCCTCTTGCTTCGTCCTTCCTTCACCATTTTTAATCGCCTGTTGAATTGTGTGAGATTTTTTTAATCGACTGTTGAATTGTGTGAGAGATTTTTTTTAAGCCGCCGCCTTCGTTCTTTGTTCACCAAGAACAAGACACGTGATGATAGTGGCCGAGTTCAATCTTCAAAAACCTATCTTCAAAAGACAATAATAAGCGAGGAAGAAACGAAAAGATTAGCATTTAATGTCTTGTGAATTTGCGGTTGTGCATCAAATGGAATTCAATATCTCACGAAATTAATCGCTTATTTTACAGAATTGGAAAGATTTCAATATCTACCAATGGATTCGTATGTAAATTTTTCTTGTTTTCTCGCTTTTACCCTTGGGCGGGTTTCAACATTCAAAAAAATTGCGCTTTTCTTTAATTCCTTATTATACACAAATCTCATCCATTGGATATATTACAATGAATGGTCGAGATTTATTCCTATTCTCACTCTTAATACTATTCTCATTATAACCACCCCTTATATATATATATATATATATATATGAGATTGAGTTTCTGTAGTATCTAGTCCTCATATCCACCTATTTTCTTTTGAATTGAAGCTAGAAGTAAGCGATCTAAATGAGAGAATAAATTCTAGAAAAACCAATCTCATATGCATTTTTATATTCAATATTGTGCAGTTTTGTATGTAACTATATGCAGTTTTGTGTTGTAACTATATTGTACCACATAATAAATCAAATTACTAATCGATAACTACTGTAGAGAAATCAACGCCAAATGGCTTACAAAATTCAAAAAATCTCCACCATAGAATCTATGAGATGGATGGATGAGATTGAGTACTATATATTACCTAAGGCTTGGGCATCATATGACCCCAATTATATATAATCACCTAATTACGATATTAATTTCGTAAATTAGAGTATTATTATGATAATTTGATTATTAATATATATCGAATAATGATTTCGATTACTGTTGGAATAATAAATTCCTATGTTTTATTCACAAATAAATGTGAATCGAGAAATACGAATATGTAACGTATTTCAACAGTATAATTTCAAAGTCAATTACGTATCGATAATTGAAATCTCGTAATCTTTTTTAAGTGTTTAAGCTTAGAATTAAATTCCATTATTATTGGAATGATTTAATAAAGTGATTACGGCTTTATTACGACCATTTTGAAATAAGTCGATAATTAACGTTTTGAGACGTTTCAAACGTTAACGTTTAGAGATGACTTGAGAATCAAGTCTAATGATCAAAGAATTATAATATTTAAATTCCTATGATTATTTTATGTATTTAGAATATTATTTAGCATTAAAATAATGCTAGATAATTAAGGAATGATTATTGAATAAAGTTAGCTATTTTCGAAAACCCTAATTTCGAAAATTAGGGTTTGACACATGAAATCATTCCAATTATTTTTCCTATGATATAATTTATCATCTAAGTCATATATTATGATATATAACTATTTATAGCTATAAAATCAAATTTGTGGCCCTTATGTATGAAATTACCGTGACAAAAAAAAAATTGGTAGCAAGTGTTTTACGTGAATAATCTTGGTTAGTCTTGCTATGCTTAGAAAAATTTATGATCAGTGGGATCAAATTATACAATAGCCAAGTAATTAAATGAAAGAAAACAAGTGGGGGTTTTGTAGTGTGACATAGCCGTCTATGTTGACCAGGTTAAGAAGAAGCTTTCATACCACTCTTTGTAAATTAATTTGCTTGCATGTTTAGGAGTTTACATATTATTTATGATGAATAAGACAAACCAATTTCAGCTTTCCATTGCATTTGTGAGGAAGTGACCGATGACTTGTGTACATAGTATAGGATTTAAATTATTTTGTGTTGTTCAAAAAAAAGAATCTTGTGTAAGAAGTAGTAAATGTTTTGTAAGAGCATGATATTGTTGACTCTATCAATATAGTGTGTTATCACATAAAACAAATTATCTCTTCTTCATTCTTTTGAAATTGCCGTGTAAAATGGAAACAAATTGAAGTTGGTAGATAAATTGGAACTCTTTGAATTGATTGCTCCATGTAGTTAATGCGTAGATATTATACACATAGCAAGACAAGAATTTTCAGCTCTCTTCCTTGTTGCATGAGAGAGAGCCGACGGCTCTAGATAACTGATGGGTGAATCATTTTTGTTTTGTTCCAAAAATCTTGTGTAAGAGTAATTAATATTTGTAAGAGGATGACATAATATTATTAGTGAGTCATAAAGCATAAATGAAAAGTCTTGCTTGCTTTGTGAGTGAGAGATAGACGTGAGAGTTGTAGTGTATTTAGGGGTTAAGTATATTTTTTGCTTATGTGCTAGTATATCAAACAAAGCATTATCTCTCATACCTCAAAACTGCCGTAAGCTTTGAGAAGGAAAAAGCTTAGAGTTTTCCCCTTTTTACTCACCAAACCTTGAGATTAATCCTATGCACAAACCAATCGACACCGGTTAAAAGGTTAGGGATTTAACGAGTTTCCTATATACGTTAAGATTTTCGATTTCTAACGATTCGATTTTAATATTTATGCTTATGTTCTTAATGATAGAAATATGAATAATTATGCTATCATGTTTAGTGGTTTGTAAATATTGTTTAGTAGGCTAAGATTAAGCATATGTATTGTTTTAATTAAAAGCTTAAGCATGCTATGATTTTAGCATGATGATCGAAATTTTATAGGGTTAAATTGTGATGGATTAATGATATATGTTAAGAAGGAACTCATAGTAAATTATTTGGAAATTTTGGAAATCTTATGCAAATTATTAGAGTACGAAAATTATGGAGGACAAAGGTTAATGTACAAATTAATGTTTAAGTGATATTATAGCATAATGTTAATCTAGAGCCTTCATTTAGTATCTTGTGAATTTACTAGAAATTTTGGAAAATATATGTTCATATATTAAAATGGCCGAACCATATAGATTGGTTACATGATATTGAAGTTGGTATTGTTGAATTTTTTAATGAATTGGTGTTGTATAATAATGTTTAGGCCTTGTATGATCTAATTAGAATTTTAGAAAAATAATTGCTATATTAAAGTATGAAAACCGTGAGCTATAGTGATGGAATAATGATGTCTAATTTTCCTATAGCTAATGTTAATACATATTAATGATCATAGTGTAAAATAATACACTATATGAATTTAGAGGAATTTTTGGGACAATGTTGGAAATATTGACATATAGCCGTAAGCTATAAGTGAAAATAAGGAATTTTAATTCCCTTTTAATCAAGAATAATAATTTATTATATGTCTAAAAATTTTATTAGACATAATTGAATTTTTGAGGATTATTAAACATAGAATATTATGTTTACGATGAAACGTTATATCAAATAAACGTTAAAAGCATAAAATAATGCTTAAGGTATTAAAAGATTAATATTGAAAGAAAATATTAATCAAGTTTATCGATTTGCGTGAAAAATCGAGAATTGAAAAGAAATCGATTGAAAATCGATTTATATTAATTTTATACATTAAAATTATATTTTATTGAAATATTATAACGAAAAGTCAAAATGGTTGACTTTCGAAATTAACGTACGAAATACGTTCGTTAAATACGCTAATACGTGAAAAACGTATTACTTTTATCAGAATATCTCAATTGTGAGAAAAGATTTCATAATTGAAATCATTTTATTTAATAACGTTATTATACGTTAATTATTTAACCTAAAAGGTTAAAATGAGACTGTAGATCATATTACGTCTCTCTCGAAGTACGAGAATTATTTTATTGAAATACGCGTTGAAACGACGTATTAAGATTTATTAAGACTTCAATTATTATATTATTTATCAAAGTTGAATGAACTTTGAAAATCTCGGCGTGCAACGTTCTAAACGTAAATTTTGCGTAAGGTGGGACGTGAAGACTCACATGCAACCGAGAGAAGAACACGCAGATCGAAAATCAAAGTTCAAAAGTAAAGGTGGGCTTTACTATACTCAAACTCAAGAATTTACCAAATGATTTATTTATGATGCTTTATTGCAAGCAAATATTTATGAACCGATTTATTTAATTACCGCCCAAAATATTTATGTTTTATGTATGTATCCAATTCATGATTGTTGATGCATAATGTTGGGTAGCTCCACTTTATGACATGCTTGAATTCAGATTCTTGAAGCACCCCAAGGATGATGGAGAATTAGTATCCTGTCTTGAGATGGCACGGATTTTGTGCCCGATTATTTGTGATGTGTCTTTGAAAGGGTGCTTTCGGCCGGTCACGGCGTCTGTGAGAGGAGGCCTCCTCTCAAATACGAGAATTATTGTTGGATGAATTATTGTGGTGGATATGAATCATACATACATGGAAAATGTCTAGCAGACGAATCGACTATAGGAAAAAGTTTTTGAATTAGGGTGACTATTCGGCAATTTAGTCTCATTCTATTGTTGTTTGACATCTGTTGGATCAAATCCAAAAGTAATCAGGCCAATCTTATTGATCAGCAATACTTGAAAGACCAGAATCTATTTAGTTGTCTTGACCTTCGTGTTAGGAGTTAAAGAACTCTTAAAAGGATCACTAGTTCGACCTCCGATGTTGAAGGAAGATTCTGATGCTACTATAGCAACTGACATTGCCGACACATCCCGAGCAAGACACGAGAGAACAAGTTACATATGCTTATTAATCTTCCACCAATTTAAGATATAGAAGTGGGCGTTTTTTAAAATAACATCATTATCTTCAAGGTAGGTATCTAATTCACTCCTTGGCAAGCCATTGTCCTCCTTATGCTTCTTGAGCATATCACTTATGCTCTCTACTTCAATCAATGATTGGAGGTTGGAAAAAATTTGAATGTAAAGGTAGATGAGCTTGCTTTTGCATATGCACTGATGCATCAGCTTGATGTGGATAAATCTCTTTATAGGCTTCTAACAATTATTTCAAAGCTTTTCTTATACCATTGGCCATCTATGTGCCATTTTTTCTCCATACTCTTCAACAACGTCTTATTCAACGACCTAAATTTATATTTTGTAGATCTAAACTATAGTCACACACACACACACACATATATATATATATATATATATATATATATATTGAGTTTAGGTAGTATCTGGTCCTTATATCCACCTATTTTCTTTCGAATTGAAGCTAGAAGTAAGCGATCTAAACGAGAGAATAAATTCTAGAAAAAAACAATCTCATAAGCATTTTTATGTTTGATATTGTGCAGTTTTGTATGCAACTATATGCAGTTTTGTGTTGAACCATATGCTAATTTGTTTTTTGTATTACATAATAAATCAAATTACTAATCTATCATTACTGTAGCGAAATCAACGCCAAATGACTTACAAAACTCAAAAAATCTCCACCATAGGATCTCTGAGATGGATGGATGAGATTGAGTACTATATATTAATTAAGGCTTGAGCACTATATGATCCCAATTATATATAATCAAATGAGAATTCTAATTTTTTAGAACTAAGAACTAATATGGTCCATTCATTTTTTTATAATCTAATGATCAAGATTAGTTACAAATCATTTATTATCCTCATATTTTAATGGTAACCATTTCAGCCATATAATCAATAATGTTTTTATATTCATTTATGAAAATTGTTCCTATATGCATAATCATCATGATTATACGTATAACAATATGAGTTACATGAACATAACAATAAATTAAAATATGATAATGTGCATAAAAATTACGATTATATGAACAACAAAATAAATATGTTACATTTTAGCGTCTTACCTATATTATAGATCGTTAACGACTATAGGAAAAAGTTTTTCTGAATTAGGGTGACTATTCGACTAATTTAGTCTCATTCTACTGTTGTTGATATCCATTGGATAAAATCCAAAAGTAATTAGGCCAATCTTATTGATCAACAATACTTGAAAGACCATAATCTATTTAGTTGTCTTGACCTTCGTGTTAGGAGTTCAAGAACTCTTAAAAGGATCAATAGTTCTTTGTGTTAGGAGTTCAAGAAATCTTAAAAGGATTAATAGTTTGACCTCCGATGTTAAGGGCATATTCTGATGCTACTATAGCAACTGACTTTGCCAACACATCCCTAGCAAGACACGAGAGAACAAGGTAAATTTGTTCATTAATCTTCCACCAATTCAAGATATTGAAGTGGGTGTTTTTAAAATAACATCATTATCTTCAAGGTAGGTATTTAATTCACTCCTTTGCAAGCCATTGTCCTCCTTATGCTTCTTGAACATATCACTCATGTTCTCTATTTCAATCAATGATTGGAGGTTGGAAAAAATTTGAATGTAAAGGTAGATAAGCTTGCTTTTTCATATGCACTGATGCATCAGCTTGATGTGGATAAATCTCTTTATAGGCTTTTAACAATTATTTCATAGCTTTTATTACACCATTGGCCATCTATGTGCCATTTTTTCTCCATACTCTTCAACAACGTCATATTCAACGAACCTAAATTTATATTGTAGATCTAAACTATAGTCACACACACACACACATATATATATATATATATATATATATATATATATATATGATTGAGTTTTGTAGTCCTTCTTTATCCACCTATCTTCTTTAAAATTGAATCTAGAAGTAAGCGATCTAAACGAGAGAATAAATTCTAGAAAAACCACTCTCATATGCATTTTTATGTTCAATACTCTGCAGTTTTGTATTCAACTATGTGTAGTTTTGTGTTGAACCATATGATAGTTTGTTTTCTGTATCACGTAATAAATCAAATTACTAATCTATCACTACTGTAGTAAATCAACGCCAAATAACTTACAAAATTCAAAAAATCTCCACCATATGATATATGAGATGGATGGATGAGATTGTGTACTATATATTACCTAGGGCTTGGGTACTATGTGATCCCAATTATATATAATCAAATGAGAACTCTAATTATTTTGATAACTAAGAACTAATATGATCAATTTATTTTTTATAATCTAATGATCAAGATTAGTTATAAATCGTTCATTATCCTTACATTTTAATGGTAACCAATTCAGCCATATAATCAATGAATTTTATATATCATTTATGGTAATTATTCTCACATGCATAATCATCATGATTATATGTATAACAATATGAATTATATGAACATAACAATAAATTGAAATATGTGCATAAAAATTACGATTATATGAACAACAAAATAAATGTGTTACATTTTAGCGTCTTACCTATATTACAGATCGTTAGCGACTATAAGAAAAAGTTTTTCTAAATTAGGGTGACTATTCGACTAATTTAGTCTCATTATACTGTTGTTGATATCCGTTAGATCAAATCCAAAAGTAATCAGACAAATCTTATTGACCAACAATACTTGAAAGACTAGAATCTATAAGTGCTACAATTTATTTGCTTTTTTTAATCGTAACTCGTTTTCTTTTCCATTTTTATCCCTTGTTTGCTTTCTTTTTTTCTATTTCTTAATGTAAGATTTTTCATCTTTAGTATTTATTAAGAAAATATTGATTAGCATCAAATTCAATGTAGATTTTTATTTTTCTCTCACTTAAAAGGTATTTTTAAAGGAAAAGAGAGAAAGAAAATAATAGGATATTTAATGAGAGAGTTAGAAAATATAGAATTTTAGTAAGAGATGAGATATAATTAATCTTTGTAAAAAAATATCTTATATTAAAAATAAATTTAAAAACTAAAATATCTTATATTAAGAAACGGAATAAATATAATTTACAATCCTTCGTCATTCATGCTCGTACAATGAGATATTAAATATATAAAAGATGGTACGAACATATAAATACAAAAGTTGGGGATTTCGGTATTTTCAATAAAATAATATTAAAAAGTCAAGGATGTCGATTGCCTTTTTCCCCATAGTATGTTTGTCTGGCTCATTTATAACGATGGGCTTTTGGCTATGATGACTTCTGTCGTATTGTGAGTTTCAACTTTCAATTAGTTTTCCAAATTTGCACCCTCTCATTTGATTATAAAAACTTTTCGCCATAACTTAAATTTAATCATCTTTTCTATCTTCCGAAATAACTATCATGCATTCTTCAAATAAATAAATAAATAAAATAACTATCATTCAACTCAAATGTTCATGAATTTTATGTATTATGTTCTTGTTTTACCATGGACCTTCAATTTATATTTTTACTAAGTGCTGCTAAAATAATTTATTTCTACGGATTATAAATACCACCTCACCAACTAAAATTATCAAAATGAGTGATGAAATTTATCACAGCCAATCAACGTTGCATCCATCCATCCTTCCCCCCAAAAGATTTTCAGTATTCCTTCAATTTGTTTTTGCGATAATAATAAAATTATAGAAGGGCAAAATTGTCATTTCTATACATCACGCTTTCTCTCCCTCAAACCGTTTATAATTGGCAAGAATATAATAGCCTTTCCCGCCGCGAAATTTATCCGTAGCCACCACCACGATACCACCCCCACCACCCCACCCCCGCGCCTTTTTAATTTTCTCATGCTTTATTAATGTCCGTCTGCACTAATGATCAGACTGACTATTGCTGCAACCAAACAAGCAGCTAAATTATTCAAACCCTATTTTTTTATTCTCTTCATTACTCTGCTTTACCAATTACAAAATGAAGCTCCGTTCTCATGGCGCTGGAGCTTCTTCTTCCAAAGGTACTTCCTTTTTTTTCGGTTTTCTGATTTTTAGGGTCAGTTTATGTTTGTGGAAATTGTGATGTTTGTTCCTGTATATTGACTTTGAGAAGTGTGCAGGGAAAGCGAAACTCAAGTACGGAGACAGTTCTGATGCGGATGATTATGGAGTGGCGCTGTCGTCCGATTCTGATTTTAATGTGCTGAGTGATGAAGGTATGTAATTGACCGTGAGTGACGTTTCAGTTGAGGCTGGGTGTTCAGAGATTAATTGTGTGATTTTGTTAATCATGAAATGTGCATAAATGATGTTGGACGGCTGTTTTTGTGTAAATGTGTGATTTTGGTAATCATAATATATAATGTAATCGTGCTTCTCTATCACCATGTAGGTAGTGGTATTGCTGAAAGTGTCAACGGAGGCAAGACAAATTAATAAATATATATGAGAAAACCTTGGGCTTAAATGAGATCATCAGTCATGCTTTACGATACAATTGCTTTTTAGCTATGATTGTTTGCATACAGACATTAGTTGCATACTTAATTTCAGTTATTGAAATCTTGTGTTGACTTGGCTAACTGGTTGTGGATGTCTACCATTTTTTTGCTAAATGTGGTATATTGATTAGTAGTTCCTTATTCCCATCAAACTAACTAGGTGAAATTCAATTTTATTACTGGACAATCTCTCTTCTCCCCCCTTCACCCCAACCACATATATGGAGGTGTCACTTACTTTTCATCTTGAGTTTAGGTGAAGATCTGCTTGATGCACTTGAAAACAGTAGAGCGTGCGAGGCTTTCAATTTTAATTATATTAGTGATGATGATGGTGTCCCGAAGAGGAGGAAAAAGAACTCCTACGTGAAAAGGGGAAGTCAGAGTAGTAAAAACGCGGAAGAAGAAGAGACAGGTGCAGATAGTGAGACTATTATTGGCATCGACCCAGGGAAAATTGAATATATTGGTGGCATAGCTGAGAAATCTGGTGGGAAACAGAAGGGTAGGAAGAAAAAAGATAGGCCTGTATTAATGTGGGAAGTATTAGAACAAGAAAATGATAAATGGATTGAAGAGAATTTACAAATAGATATGGACTTAATAAATCAGAATGAGATAGTGATGGAAACTGTTGAGCCTTCAGATGACTTGATAATACCACTACTAAGATACCAGAAGGAGTGGTTAGCTTGGGCTTTGAAGCAAGAGGAATCTACTGCCCAAGGCGGTATCCTTGCAGACGAGATGGGAATGGGCAAAACTCTCCAGGCAATAGCGCTCGTTCTTTTCAAAAGAAGTATCTCAACGGGAATTCCTGATCCTTGCTTACCCTCATCTTCAGTCAGTTCCTCAAGAAAGTTACCACCAATAAAGGGTACACTTGTTATATGTCCTTTGGTAGCTGTGATGCAGTGGGTTAGAGAGATTGATCGGTTCACTTCAAAAGGAAGCACCAAGGTGCTTGTCTACCATGGTGCTAACCGAGCAAAATATCTTTATCAGCTTTCAGATTATGATTTTGTTATAACAACATACGCAATTGTTGAGGCGGAATTCAGAAAATATGTGATGCCTCCAAAAGACAAATGCCAGTATTGTGGAAGATTATTTTATGATCATAAGTTGAAAATTCACTTGAAATATATGTGTGGACCTGGTGCTGTTCGGACTGATAAGCAGGCAAAGCAGGAAAGAAAGCAACCAAAGCACAAGAAACTACCGGATCTCGAGGTTCATACAAGGGAGATAAGCAAAGGGAACAACAATGGAAGTGGTCGCAAGGAAATGGATAATGATGATTCAATTGAGTTTTTAGATGTGACTGGCCTAACCTCATCCAAGGGAAAATCTATTTTGCACTGTGTGGCTTGGGAGCGCATTGTATTGGATGAGGTAACTCTGATATTTTGACCTTTTCGTATGAATCTATCTATTTTTCATTCACTGTATTTGTATCATTGTGCTACTGTAGTTCTTTCTCACTCACAACTGGTTGGACTTAATTTATTTTATTACTTTCCACTTTTTCATTTCACTTGCTCAAATTGAATTTAATTTTTTATAACAACTATGACCATCAGAAGTCTTTCATTGTTCCTTATAGAGAATATACTTCCTTGTAGACTAACTATTTTTCTGCCACAGGCTCATTGTATAAAAGAAAGACGTAGCAATACAACTAAAGCTGTCCTTGCTCTACAATCTAGATATAAATGGGCTTTAAGTGGTACCCCGCTTCAGAATCGTGTGGGCGAGCTCTATTCCCTTGTAAGTTATGGTTGAAGAATGGTACCATCTATCTTATTGTACAATGCTAACAGTTATAAATTCCTTTCAGATTCGCTTTCTCCAGATGGTTCCATTCTCATATTATTTCTGCAAGGATTGTGATTGCCGTACGCTTGATTACAGGTATAGCTTGAGGATTTTAGTTATGCCTTCAGAGTTCAAGGCTTATTCTCTTTTACACTATTTTTTCTTTCTACTCTCCCTCGCTCTTTTGGGGTTGGAGGTGAGAGAGAGAGAAGTACAAGAAACCCAGACAAACAAACAGGCAAAGGGTATATCTGTAAAGTCTCATCACTTAGAATCAGTAATTTGGGATGTGACTTTTACATTAGATACGATGTGCTATCATTAGATATGATGGTATTGGCATTTGTCCCTCTGGGTGAAGTTTTGGAACATTTACATTTCCGTTCCTCTCTCTCTGGTATTTAAGAGTAGTTTTAATATGATCCAGTGCAATGCATTCTTTTGTATCTTGTAGTGTTCTAGTATTATAAAACTGTTTATTTTTTGTCTTTATCTCAATCTATATGTATTAGCCTTAGTACGGAAGAGATATCAAACTTCAGTGATCTGCTTTTGTTTCCTTTTAACTTATCTTCTTCCTTGCTATACTGTAATTCCAATTGTGCCCAGCAGTTTAAATATTTGAACCTTTTATGTGTTACAGTTCAGCAGAATGCCCGGGATGTGAGCATAAAAATGTTCGGCACTTCTGCTGGTGGAATAGAGTGAGTACAGCTAAATTAATACTATCAGCATTTCTCTCTTCCAGACATTTGCATTTGGGCATTTTGTATTGACCTGCAGCATTTTCATCCTTTCAGTATATTTCCACGCCAATACAAGATTCTGGCAGGAAGGGGGGCGGTAGAGGTGCTATGATTTTGTTAAAGCACAAAATCTTGAAAAGCTTAGTGTTAAGGCGTACAAAAAAGGGCAGAGCAGCTGATCTTGCACTACCGCCTAGAATTGTATGCTTTTCATGTTAAACAATTTTAATCCATTATTGAATCGCTTCAGTATTGTCATATATCTTACATCTGCTCTGATTCAGGTTACCTTGAGAAGAGATTCTTTTGATGTTGTTGAAGAAGACTATTATACCGCACTCTACAATGAGAGTCAAGCACAATTTAATACGTATGCGATCTAAATTCACCGTCTATAGTTTTTGAGTATTTGATGTATGGGCTAATGCTTTCATGATATATCCATATGCTATGTAATATTGGTATGTAGTTTCATTTACCTGGAAGTAGTCAAGAGGGATGTCATCCTCTAATCAATGCGTGCTCGCCTAGCTCAAATTTTTTTTGCTGGTGTAGCTAGATTTCTTGATTAAATTTCCTTTTGTATCTAGGTTTGAAAATCAAGTCACGTGCTATTCGGATTGTTGTGTGTCATCATTTCTTGTACTCAAGTCTATTATAATTAGGGTAAATATCACTTTAAATCCCAAACTACACTCATTTTATCACATATATCTTGAACTTTAAAAAAAATTAAACCCTAAACTATTAACATTTTATTAAAAATATCCTAAACTTTGAGAAGTATCACTTTAAGTCTCAAATTATTTTTTTTATCAAAAATATCCTACAGCAATTTTTTAGCTCCCGAAATTGGACGATAAATATCTTCTTCTCATTCTATGAACCACATCAAAATTTCTAAAGAAGAAAATGGATGCGGGATATATCAGATGAGCCACATCAGAAGATATCTCGTCGATTTTCGGGAGCTAAAAAATGAATGTAGGATATTTTTTATAAAAATTATTAATAATTTGAGGTTTAAAGTGATATTTCTTAAAGTTCAGGATATTTTTGATAAAATGTTAATAGTTTGGGGTTTAAAATGATACTTTTTAAAGTTCAGGATATTTTTGATAAAATGAGTATAGTTTGGGGTTTAAAGTGATATTTACCCTTATAATCATTATAAGTTGGTAATATCGTACTGTTCATTGTACAAAAATTTACTCTTTCCAATAAGGTTCTCTTATAAGATGTATTCATATTTTAATGAACCTTCACTTTTGTCATACCATATTCTTGTCTTATTGGCAGATACGTTGAGACAGGAACATTGATGAATAACTATGCCCACATATTTGATCTACTTACACGCCTTCGTCAGGTTATTGTTGGATCAACCTTATACAAGAATCTTGGTTCATTTCATGTTCAACATATCAATATGATGTGTATATGTTGTTCAAGACTTCAAAAACAATATAAGCAGGATTTCGCATCTAATTTTAGCATGTCATGAATTTCTATAATCAAATGTTTGAACTCGGGGTTAGTCTAGTGATGTATTTTATCTTTTAAAGATTAGTTCTGAGGTAATAAATTATGATTAAACGCCAAATTTGGAGAAGACATGTAGAAGACAACAGATACAGAAAATGGGACAGTGTCAAACTGATTCAGTATAACATGCTTGTTTTTATAGCTTTGTGATTATTACATATGATTAAGTGCATCTGCAACATGGATCTTTTGTTGGCTCCTCAAGTCCAGACATATCTCAATCTGCTGATCTTTAACTAATCCAACTAAAATGCAGGCAGTTGATCATCCCTACCTTGTGGAATATTCTCTTACTTCAATGGAAAGAAAGGGCAAAGCAGTTGATACTAGAAATGAAGTAAAATGTGGTTTGTGTAATGAGACCGAAGAAGACACTGTGGTGAGTTTACAATTTGTTGTAATTGTTGGCATCTCTAAGCTATGGAGATACTGGTAGAAAATCTTCTGTACACTATTTGCAGTTCTATATCCTCTCTTTCAGAATGTTCTACATTTTCATTTGCCTTGTATCCACATCTTTAGCTCAGACATATCTATTGAGATACTTACATATGTATCTATGTACCTAGGACTTATGATGCTAATTGGCATTACATTTTCTGAATTGCTGCACAATGACAGTTTAGTAGTCATTGAAATTGAACTGTTTATCCATCCAAGCATCACATTGATTCTAGTGTCACTTGAAGTAGATTTAGACAAGTAATGAATTCTGAAAATTGGATAGCATTCTTGTTGCACCTATGATCAATTTTATAATTTGATCAAACGTTTAAATTGTTATATGTTACAGTGGCCCTATTTTTTATCCAGGCATTATTTCATCTATTAGTTGCACTGGATATTGTTGACTCGTCGAATGATGAATAGTGGATGGTTAATTCAGCTGTAATATTATTTCGTAGCTTGTTGGTTAATATTGTAAGTAATTGTAATGTATCTTATTTTAATCTAGATGTGTTTTCATTTCACATGTGTTATCACATTCTTTTCTAATTTCTCCGTATTCTTTTGAAATTCTGCTGATTACTCACTTTGCACAGGTCACATCATGTGGGCATGCCTTCTGCAAACCGTGTTTGATTGATTTTAGTGCTAATATGGGACAAAACTCCTGCCCTGTTTGTTCCAAGCCACTTACCGTTGATTTCACTACCAACAAAGATGGGAGAGAGCAAAGGTCAAAAACAACCATCAAAGGATTCAGACCATCAAGTATTTTGAACAGAATCCAGCTTAATGATTTTCAGACAAGTACAAAAATTGATGCCTTGGTATGTGCAATAAGAAATATCTCCCCTTAGATGACAAAAAAGTAAATAAGATAATTTGGTTTTGCAATATAAATGATGGTACATGCATTGCCCTTTCCCTTTCCAGTGATTAATTTTCTGATAGATAGATTACGGTTTCCTATATTTAGGTTTTGGTTTAGGTCAAACATTTTTCTTTTTTAGGATCTCAATTTAGTACAGATTGTGTTGAGAGGTTCTGTTTTAACAATGTCCAATTAGAGTTATGTTGCTTTCTTGGTACGTACTGCAGTTTACATTTTAGATTAATTTTGTTGCATCTGCTCAATTGTGAGTACACTTTACTGCAGAGGGAAGAAATTAGATTTATGGTTGAAAGGGACGGTTCTGCCAAGGCAATTGTCTTTAGCCAGTTCTCGTCTTTCCTGGATCTCATACATTATGACCTTCTAAAGGTAGGTTTTGAACTTGTGAATTTTTTTTCCTTGTGCTTTCGTGTTTATTATAATAAAGGAAAACCATGTAATGGTTATCTTTTCCTTTTGTTGGTAGTCTGGAGTGCAATGTGTCCAGTTAGATGGGTCCATGTCCATGGGAGCTAGAGATACTGCTATCAAAAATTTTACCGATGATCCTTGTTGCAGAGTATTTTTAATGAGCTTAAAGGCCGGAGGTGTTGCCCTCAACCTTACAGTAGCATCACATGTAAGATTTCGTTTTCTGCAATAGTATTTGATTACATTTTTGTTGTCTTATTCGTACACCCCTTGATTGGTTAATCATTGTTAACTCTTATATTAACGAAACGTGATTATTACAGCAGTTCTGTGGTTATAAAGTTATTATGCTATTGCCGCTTCTTGGATCTTTAGTGCCCTCTAATATCTTAAACACACTGCTAACACACAGCTTCTTCCTCATTTGGATTCAAGATAAGAGATGCTAACTTCCTTATAACATGCCTGGATTAAGTTCATAAATTTGATATATACTAAATGTGTGTGATACTGAAGTATTTGGCGATAAGTTAATAAATGACTGTCAGTTTAACGTTGCTAGGTTTTCTTGATGGATCCGTGGTGGAATCCTGCTGTGGAGCGGCAGGCGCAAGATAGAATACATCGAATAGGCCAATACAAACCAATTCGGTATGTTAAATGAGTTGTGCATTCTTGGCAATTTTCATATAGTTTAAGAAGTGATGTATATGTGTTTGCGTGTACATTTTATGTTGGTCCTAATCTCCTAGTTCCGTTTCTTCTTTTTAAGGATTGTGAGGTTTGTTATTGAAAACACCGTTGAGGAAAGGATTTTAAAGTTGCAGGAGAAGAAGGAATTAGTATTCGAGGGGTAAGTTAATATTCCCGTATAAGTTTTCTTAATGGCTTAAAAATATTTAACCAGGGAACAGATGAAACAACGTCTCGTTTCTTTTGCTCTCGTCTTGTAAGGAATGTTTTGATTTGTCGGTTTTACTTCTTCGTTTGATGATTTGTTCTTGAATCTTCTTCAATTCAACTGCCTATATTCTTAACCAAGTTATTTTGATGCAGCACGGTGGGTGGGTGTTCGGAGGCTCTGGCAAAATTAACAGAAGCTGATCTGAGATTCCTGTTTGTGACTTAAGTTGCATCAGCCTGCTGGAGAATCGCAGGATTTTGTGGTGTCGACGGTTATTTTCCTTCTGAAGAACAAATTGCTAAAACTAGTCTAATATTTTTGGCTCTTTTTGGCAAACAAAGCTCACTGCCCAGTTGTATTTATGCAACAGACTTTTGGTGATATAAGGTATTAATGTGTTATAGTTAAGGCATTATTGAGGTGAAGCTGCAACAAAAGGTTTCCTAGTTATGGGTTGGTTATTCGGTTTATTTGATTTGGTTTAACTGTTTTTAAAACCGACCCAGTAAACTGAATTTAAAAATTTTGTAACTGAATCGAATCCAATGAGATTACCCTCAATAACCAAACCTAATTAAATGAATGTTTTGGTTCGGTTTTGATTAGTTCTGAATTATGTTTTTTGTAAGGAAACAATTTAATCGTAATATATTCAGTTAATTTGATTTGTTTGGTTCCTAAAAATCTCTTAATGGCATAATGAAGTTTATTCTCTTTCTATGATGAAATCGAACTGAAAATTGAAAATCGTTATGTTATGTTTGGTTTCAAAAAAGAAAGAAAGAATCTGTATGTGGATGAGAATTGATGATCTCATCGATTGCGTTTGCAGATTAAATATGAGGGTAGAAGGGTCCTAAATTATGCGAAGATGCTAATCGTGTGAATAATGTCACCAATGTGTTGCATCAAGTATTTAATATTGAGGAAATTTGAAATAAATTAAGATATAAAATTACCAATATCTTGATCAGTCATGCAAATTCGGTGAGGGCGTGACCATAGGCTTAAATTCGGTGAGTTCTGAATCCTGACCTGTTATGTTGGTATACTAATCCGTAAATGATATATTTATTCATAATTTATCATATATTTATTCAGAATAAATGATACAATGATTTGTTTATTCATGCGTCACAAATGATATATTTATCCACAGCGAATAATACAATAACACATTTATTTAGAGTAAATGATTGATTTGTCTAAATAAGTGATACATTTATTCATAGTAAGTGATACAAGTGAGCATGTCTAGTTGAGAAGGGTATGCTTGGGCTTAGGCTGCTAATTCATAAATGATATGTTTATTCAGAACAAACGAACATTTATTCATAATAAATGATACAACGACATATTTCTAGATTGGGTTGGGTCAGGCGGGCCTAGGCTGAATTGATTAGCGAGGAACCGACCTTAGGTTATTATTAAAATTATTATTAGTTTTACGTATATCTATTATTATTTTCAAACTTATAATTAATTGCTCCTTTTCCCCAAATTTTTTTGGCTCCGTCGCTGATGCTACACATGCAGTGGACGAACTCCATGATCATTGTACAATCGACATGAAATACTACTTAGAGGATTTAATCCACGATCTCGTCATATTGAATAAACTTAATTTCGCAATTGGATAGACCCTATTAGATTAGCTTTAGATCAGTTTGTTTTCAAGTTAGTTAGCTGTTACAAGAGTTAGTTATTTTCTGTTTTTAATATTTCTGTTTTCAACTGACATGCTCGTAAAATGCATGCTTTCATGCAAATGTAAATATACAAGTTTGTAAGCTCTATTTAAAGAGCAATACGCAGATCAATAAGATTTGAACTCCTTTTTATATTTCCACATGGTATCAGAGCTCATTCAAAATCTTTCTCTCGATCCATTTTTTAAATTTTGATCTGCCTTCACAGTTTCAGCTATGGATTCCTCAAACTACATAGCTCATTTTCCAGTAATTCATCCGATAAGTGTAAAACTTGATCGATCAAATTACAATTTCTGAAAACACAAGTTTTCGCTAGTGCTCGCACATTCGGTTTTGATGATGTTTTTCGTTCAAATTCTGCACCAGAACAGTTCAGTTCATCGACTTCATCAACTTCAAACGACACGCCTATCTCTATCCAGCCTATACACTTTGGCTCAAGCGTGATCAGTTTATTTTCAGCTGGTTATTGACTTCAATCTCCCACCTATGATCGGCTACATTGGTCAGTGTTCTACCTCAGCTCAAGTATGGTCTACGTTTGAGGCTCTCTTCCATTCTCAATCCAAAGCCAAATCCATGCAACTCAAGTTTCAGCTACAAACTATGAAGAAAGGAGATTCTTTTGTTTTGAACTCCTTTTTATATTTACACAGACCCTCAATTTTTTCTAGCCGACTATTTTTAGTGTAATATGGACATGACAGTCTAGCAAGAGGTTTTTTCTGAAAGTTCCCAAACCTATACATATATTAAAGGGGAATCATTCTCTATACCATTTCCTCCAAAACATGTTTATTATGATGGAGAGTAAAAGGTTTGTTCTTTGTTCTTATTTATTTATTCATGTCTTTTCCTTCTATCTCATTTTTACTATATTTTATTCATCATAAAATACGAAATGTGCATATTAAATTATAAGTTATGATAAAATCTTTAATTTGACATAAAATTTATAAAAAAGAGATGAAACGAACCATTTGAAATTTCATAATCATAATTTTCTCTTTCCTCTAACTTACTTTTTCACAAAAAATGTTTTTTTCTTTTTCGAATTTTTGTTTATTTTTATTTTTTGGTTTTCTATTGCTTCTTTTTGTGTTTAATCTTTTTTTTCCATGACTTCTTTTCTAAGTATCAACTAATATTATGATAATATAATTATGGAAATAATTGTTATTATTTTGTTAACTTATAAATTCTTTTGAAATTATATATTTTTAAAATTAAATTAATAAAATATAAAAATTAATTTATATGTATACTATAATATTAATGTATAAATTAGTGAAATGGATACAAAACATATTCACGCACTATCGTATATATGTATCTATCTATTATGGTCAAGACTCGAGACTAACAAAATAGCTTGTATTTTTTCCATCTATCATCTACATATGAGAAACATATTTATTTATAATAATTAATATATATATATATATATATATGTGTGTGTGTGTGTGTCTAATATTTTATTTTATCAAAATATTTAATTTGTTATATTTTTATCTATCAACTCTACATAACATCTATATAGAATTATAGATATATGCATAGTAGTGAAAACTAAACAAAAATATTTAATTATTTTTAAAAAATTTCAATTCTTGTGCTCACTTTTTAATAATAAAACCTTATTTTAATGTCTTTCTATTTTCCGGTGATATTAGCTTCTTTATAATATATATAAGTATATATTATTATATATATATTTTAAAAGTTTATAATATTTTATTATTTTACCTATACAATCGTAATTTGGATTTCCTATTATTAACTTAAACCAATAGTTATTACAATGTATAGAACATGAAAGTTGCTTCAATCACCCATTACATAAGCCTTGTCTTTTCTTTAATTCTTTTATATTCTCATAATAATTTAGAATGAGGAGATAGAGAAGTTGGCGATGGTATGGCCTCTTACAACCTCATAATAGGAAAGACCTTTCAAATTCCAAATTTGCTTTCGCCACTTGTAAAATAATACATGCTCGATTTATATATACATAAATGTCCATATATATCGACCCATATGACGTGTCTTTTTTGAGTAAAACGTTATGTTTTATACTTTATTTCACATGCTCGCGAATCTATCAAAGTATTTTACATTAGGACTTTTGTAGGTTTATTCACTAACTAAAAGAGTATTTCTTATTATTTTTAGAATAATAAAATATATTATTACATGGAATGATTATTGGTCCGATAACAACTTTGTGATAAATGAACATAATATGGATGAAAAAGTCCCCAAAAATGAGAATAACTTGGAAAAGACTTGCTAAATATAGCTAAGACAAGGTACTGCGTTTCTGCGACATTGCGGATAAAAGTAGACTATTCCTGTTAATTTAAGGGTTATTGTATAAATACATTAATTTTGATGTGATTTTGATTTTACACAAGAACTTTAAAAGAGGTATATAAATATGAGAACTTTGATATAATTTTGGTTTTACATACAAACTTTAAGATGAGTATATAAATACACGAACTTATTATGTTTTTTTAGTAATTTTATCATGATTTATTTTTTTGACCAAATTGAAACTGACATTGCATTAGATATGATGAATTGATAACAATGTGGAAATAAATTAATAAATAAAATATAAAAGAAATATTTGTACTTGGCAAAACACGCACATTGACTCATTAACATACATAAAACATATATACACTTCACGAGAAAGAAAAAAAATAAAGGAATATAACATAAACATACAAAAGGAAGAGAACACTTTAAATCTTAAATCCATCATTTGTAAATGTAGTAAATGACGAACAAATAGGCTACTACAAATATCTTCTTATTCTTCACACACGAACTTTAAGATTTTCACATTGTTGTCAACTCATCATATCTAATGTCATATCAATTTCAATTTGATCGGAAAAATAAATTGTTTTAAAATTACTAATTAATAAGTTCGTGTATCTATATACTCTTTTTAAAGTTTATGTGCAAAACCAAAATCAATCAAAGTTCGTGTATTTATATACTTTTTTTAAAGTTCGTGTGTAAACCAAAACCACATCAAAATTTGTGTATTTATATGACAATAACCCTTAGTTTAATTTGTGTATAATAATATCCAACTAGAATTTATACATATATCTCAATTTTTAATTCATATTTGTTGTCTTTCCTTGAATGTGAGGATTCTTATTTATTGGACCAAGAATTAATGACTACCCCCAAAAAAATATTATATCCTGTTTTTTTATTGTAACATGTATATAGTATGACACCGTCGAGATATATTTTTATAAAATATCCATATCTTTCGATTAAGTAAATAAAAATATAAATAAAGTTATATTTTGATTTTTACTACGATGAACAGCTCTGTTATACCATATAACGATCCCAAGATAGATGCCAGTGCAACATATATAAATACATCTACGTCCAAAAATATATATATAAATATTAACCCTTAATTGATCCAAATTTATGTTTTTATTGGAGCGCTATAAATTAAGTTTCATTTTTACATATATTCATTTCACGAAACATACTTTTTCCTTGAATTATTGTTTACACTTTTTGGAGATAATGTCTAATTACCAAGGTTTTAAAAACATTTAGGTGTCTTAACATTCTTGTATAACTCATTGCCTACCCATATGTTTATGCATGACTTGTTTTTGTTTGAGCAGTGAAGTACGAGAGACTGAGGTGCAATCCGAATCTTCCATTTCTAACTAAAAGAAAAAATATTTTTTTTTATGTGATACCCCAAAACACTGTTTTTTCTTTTTATATAAAAATAATATAAAAACTAATCCCTAGATAATTTACTAAACGAGTTTTGTATTTTTTCTTAAAAAAATACTAAAGGAGAGAATTTTCAAGGATGAAGTAATAGTAAATTAAAAATGGCATGTCTAATGAGAAATGTATTCGGTTTAATATTGTTTATTTATATTTTTGTTGTTGTTACCAATACATCAGAATTATATCTGGTATATATATACATGAGTGTGCAGAGATGATAATAAATTAATAATGAAGCATTAAATATATGTAACATAAAGTCTCATATTTAGTAGTACCCCAATTTTTTATGAAAATAACATTTCCAAGGAGTACCAAATACATTCACCACCCAAATGAGCAAAGCATGCTAGTTGGTTGGAACACAACATTTCAAGTATTAAACAATATGCCCCATAAAGAACCAACACACAACAATACTTGAAACTACACACTCTTCAAATCCATTTATATAAATACATATTATAAGGAAAATTTTCAATCTTTTGCCTTTCTATACATTCTCAATTCTTGAAGATTGATGTATTTGGTGGTAGCGTCAATGAATCATATTAGTAAATGTTAGCAGATTTGGAATAAGGACCAATGACCGAATCCTATTAGTCACAGTATGAGAGTTTTATCCTCTTTAGAGTGACTCATTGTGGGTACTATGCAAAGTCCTCATAACTTCTTAATCACTGAGTCATCATGATTTATCCTCTCACATTCTCATGGGGCTGTGGTGTGGGGCTCCCGGGAGGAGAGCCTCCTCTTTTAGAATAAGGAATAATTAAATGCTTTATGCTTGGCATGTTATTCCAAGGGCAAGAATCTCTTGATCCGGCTCTTTTGGAATAAGGAATAAGTAAATGCTTGGCATGTTATTCCAAAGGCAAGGATCTCTTGATCCGGTGACCCAGTTGAGGCTGCAGCTGGGTTGTACTCTGAAGCGACGAGTTGACTATGCATCGCATTGCTTGTACCATTGTTTAAAATTGGTGATTCTCTTCCATCTTCTCGATTCCAATCCGGAATTTGGACAGAGTGGGAAATTGTCTAGAAGGTTCATTAGTTCGTCGTCCATTGGGAGCCATGCCCTCGCAGGGAGCCTCCGCTTCCAAGCCTGTGCAAAACTGTATGTGACGAACTTGATAAGTAACAATTTTATGGAGATAAGAAAGATTCTACTTAACTAATAAATTCTAATCTACTTGATAAATAGAGTTATGAGTAGCTAAAAGGAAAAGGGTAAAATAAATCGAAGAATGATATGAAGGGATACTGTTGGATTAAAATAGTACCATATCTACATTCAAATTTCATTCTATATAATAAGAAACAATATAACATATATAATGATGTCACTTCCAGTTACAAATATAAATTCTTGATACTAAGTAGGTGTAGTTTAATCACCATTGTCAATGAAACAACTTGGTTTAATTTCAGGTAGTGACTGCGGATTCCTCATGATATCAAAAAAAAAAGGGGGCTCGAGTTTGTCAGAAAGCAAGGCCACAGCTATACCGCAACATCATTAATGCTGATAGGGTGGCATAATAATTTACATGCTCTTGACATGGACGAGATGATTTTACGGACGCTATATTTGGTGAAATTTATTTAAATACATAAAGGGTTTGTTTATTTTACATTATTAGATTGGATAGATAAAATTAATTCATTATAATCTAAAGTTTATTTTTAAAGATTAACATTTGAGAATTTCCCAAAGTCCGTAACTATTTTAAACCTTTGGGTTGCTCCCAATGTATTTTAATCCAACCAATACATGTGGGATTTGAGAAATCTTCTAAACAAAGAGTGAATTATTTATCTCAATTTTAAAATTATCTCATCATATATTTAATCAATCAAATATACAATCATTCGCAATGTTAATTATAAAAATAGATGTTCCCTAATAGTTGTATCCACCATCTATTTGCGTTGACCAATATTTAGATGCCTCATTATATGCGTAAAGATCCCCTTCTGTAGCATCTATATATAAAGCCTAGATATATTCCAGTGTTTCCAACCTTATAGAACGGTCAGTTATTCCAGTAAACAAATTATTTGTTCCACTTTTAGTGTCTCATTTGACTATTATACTAAAAAATGTGTTTGTTTTAAATAAAAAACAAACTATTAGAAAATCAACCCTAATTAACATTAATTATCAATAAAACATGAAACTAAAACAGCTAGAAATCATAATTAGTCATATAAATCATCAAATAAAAGCTGAAAATAAAAACTCAAAAATAATTATGATAACATAAATAATTATTAAATTAGGCCAAAATGCTAAAATCAATAAAAAATTTGATGAAAAGCTGAAAAAATAGTAGTGGACATTAAAAGAGTAAAATAAAGGATCTCATGTGTTTTAAACTAATTTCATTTTCTACAAAGAAAAGATAACAATTCCATCGATCAAAAACTAAAATCAACCAAATTCATCTCCGTAGCTGAATCAATCAAGTGTTGAAGAAAAGGAATTTATACCTTCATAGCTATCATGCGAGCTGGAAATGCCATGGCTGAAACCAAAATCTGCTACTTCTTCTTTATGCAAATTTCCACCTCCTGCAACAAAACCCTTGTCTCCTTTCCCACAATACGTCAAAGCTTGAGATTCCCCAGTTAAATCCTCCAACAGCCCACTTTTACTCCCTCTTTCCACCTCAAAATCCTCAGCGCCGTCGCTCGACGTTGTAGCGGCCATCGGCGGTGGCGTTTGGATCGAAGGCAGCCCCAGAGCCCCCATTCCGTAGACGCCGTAGCCTACTGGATTGAGAGAGTACGTCGCAAGTGAGTTGATCATCGGCAATTGATTCACAAACCCTTGATTGAGGAAAGTCGATGACGACATCAACGAGTTCGAGGCGTCTACTGACAGCGTTAGTGTAAAGAGCATGCTGAATGATGCGTGAAGATGCAGCGTGAGGTGGGAGCGATGGTGCAGTGTGAGGAGGGTGTGGCGCAGCGTACGTGATGGCAGTAGCATGCGTATGCATGTGTATTCCGTTTTGCCACGTAGATAGTTTGTTAGTTGTTGGTTATTTTGTCAGCTATTCTCTTTTCTTTTTTGCACGCTTTGTTAGCTTGTATAAATAAATGGTTCGTCCCCTCTTGTAAGTTGATGGATCATAAATAAATAAAATTCATTTGTTTCCTCTCGTTTCTATCTTGCTATTCTTTACATGGTATCAGAGCAATACAACATGATTAAAGTGCATGAAATAAGATCGATGGTGAAGAATCGAAGAGTAGGATGGAACATCTTAGCTGAAGATGAAGCAGGAATCGAAGAAGAAATAGGTGAAGGAAGCAATCTGTATTCTCGCGAAGACGAGGAAATGGAGTCAAGCTCGATGAGTGATAATCAAATCAAGGAGATACTGCAATTACACAATGGTGATCATCCGGGTATACAGTTAGTGTCTATTCAATTGAATGAAAATAATTTTTTAAATTGGAGTAAGTCAATTATGCGTGCACTAGGAGCGAAGAGCAAGTTAGAGCTCTTAGATGGAAGTTTGCCGAAGCCACTGATGAATTCTCCACACTATAAATCATGGATAAAAGCAGACTATATGATCTCTTCTTAGATCATAAATTTCATATCTAAGGAATTGATTGATGCCTTTGTGCATATTGATAATACTAAGAGCCTGTGGGATGCTCTTAATCACAGATTTGGAAAGAGCAATGGTCCTAAAATAGCTAGGTTACAGTGGGAGATCAGTAACTATAGCCAAGGAAATCAAAGTGTGCTAATCTATTTCAACAGATTAGTTACCATGTGGAGTGAACTTGATATGATGTTGCCTCCATTAATGTGCAAATGTGATGCACGACAAACGACTGTGCAGAGGGAAGAAAACCAGAGATTGATGCAGTTTTTGAATGGATTAAATGATGGATATGATAACACTAGGAATCAGATCTTGTTCCTAGATCCACTTCCAAGTGTGGATAAAGCATATTCTATGATACTTCAAATAGAATAGCAGAAATTATGTACTGACAACTTTGTTAACAGCAGTAGTTCAATGGCTATGAATGTGGGATATCAGCATGTTAATAAAGGAAGAAATGAAGGGAAGACGTATCAGTTTAAAGGCAGAAGAAGGAAGGAAGAAAGGATGAGCTTACACTGTAGCCATTGTAATAAAGCAGGACATGAAGAGAAGGAGTTCTTTAGAATACATGGATTTCCAGAATGGTTCAAGAAACTAAAGGATGCGAGAGGGAGATTCAAAGCAAATTTTGCAGAAGGATTTTCTGAGACAGAAAAGGAGAAGGCAGGAGAGGGGCTGGATATGGCTGAGTCAAGCTCAAACATCAGTAAAATAGTTCATGATAAGCTAGCCAAGTATATGGGAAAATTGATGAATGAAAAGCAAGCTGAATCCTCCAAGAAAAATTATAATGCAAACATGATTCAAAGTAATGTAGACTGTTATAAGGATTATAACAGTCATTATGCTTTTGGCGTGTTGGATGGAGTAGAAAATGAGAGTTGGATAATAGATTCTCGAGCTAGTACTCATATCTGTTGCAATCCTGAGCTCATGAAGACCACGACTAAGCTAGCTGTGCCACAAGATATACACTTACCTGATGGTTGTGTCAAGAAGGTGATGTTCAGTGGTGATGTGGATATCAATGAAGAAATTACGTTGCAGAATGTTCTTTTGTCACCAACCTTCACGCACAATTTAATATCATTTGCTCAACTGATCAAGGAGAACTCAGCAAGATGTGTATTCCTTGGAACACACTGTATGATTCAAAGGCCGAACTCAGATCATATTATTGGAATGGGAGAGAGCATGGGCAATCTATATGTGATTGGCAGAAGCAATAAGTGTAAAGCTATGGAAGTGGAAATTTCGCCCACAGTAAAGGAGTGGCACGTAAAACTTGGTCATCCATCTATACACACAATGGAGCATATGGATATCTTCAAAGGAGGACTGGGAGCAGCAAACATAAAACACTTGAAAGAGTACGAGGTATGTGCACGATCCAAGCAAGCTAGATTACCTTTTCATGTGTTGCTTAGAAGAACATCTTCATTATTTGATATTGTACACATAGACGTATGGGGACCATATAATGTTGAAAGCCTTGATAATGCTAAATTTATGGTCACTGTGGTTGAGGATTACAGTCGTGTTACTTGGGCATATTTGATTAGTGCGAAGGATCAGGTGTACTCCGTTGTTAAACAACTTGTTAAGATGGTGAAGACACATTTTGATAAATCCATCAAGTTTGTACGAACTGATAACGGGTCTGAGTTTGTTAATACGAACATGAGAGAATTTTTGTCTGATAATGGGATAATACACCAACGATCCTGGATGTACTCACCACAGCAAAATGGAATCGTTGAGCGACGTCATAGAAGCTTGCTACAGATAGCACCCGCCTTGATGTTCGAAAGTAGTCTTCCTTCCAAGTTTTGGTCTTATGCTCTCCTCATGGCAACTTGGCTACTAAATAGGCTACCGAGCCAAACTCTAGAATGAAAATGTCCATTCTCTATACTGTATGGAAAGGAACCATAGTTGGACACAGTTCATCCATTTGGTTGTTTGGCTTATGCTGTTAATACTTCTCCTCATAGATCAAAATTCGATAGTCGATGCATGAAGTGCATATTTTTGGGATATACAGCCTTTCACAAAGGTTTCATATTGTCTGACATGGATAGTTCACAAGTTGTCATTGGAAGAGATGTCAGATTTGTTTCTCACAACTTCCCTTTCCGAAACTCATTCGACTCATCTTCAAAGTCGTCCGAGATGCCTTCAGCTCTCTGTGATAATTTTCCTTCTATATGTACTGATGAAGTTGATGATTCTAATGCATCTTCTATATCTATTCATGCTGAAAGTGACAAGAATATAGCTGATAATGAAGATCATCCTCTTGTTTCGTAGAAGACAAGATCCAGAAAAGTGCGTCCTCCAGCTTGGCTAAATGACTATATTGATGGCAGTGATTTCTCAGCCTCACATGTCACGACTTCAGTGTCATGTTTGACTCCTCCCACTTTTCCATATCATATGTCTCCTTGTTTTACGCCTCACTATACAACATTTCTTGTTAAGATAGACAGCATTCAAGAGCCATCTTCTTACAAGGTTGCTAGCCTCAGTAAAGAATGGGTTGAGGCGATGGATAAAGAGATTGCTGCTCTTGAATCCAATGAGACATGGATAGTGGTTGATCTGCCTTATGGAAAGCAACCTATCGGGTGTAAGTGGGTGTATAAGATTAAGCTTCATGCTGATGGAACCATTGTAATATCCCGAAGAATTAAAGGCCTAATTACGATAATTAAAATTCGTAAATTAGGGTTTCGCCGCGATAATTGAATTAGTAATTTATCGAATAATGATTTCGACTATTTATGATATAATAAATTCTTATATCATATTCACTAATGATTGTGAATTAAGGGATATAGTTGTATAAAGTCTTTCGGTAGTAATATTTTAACGTCGATTGAATATCGATAGTTAAAATTTCGTAAATTTTTCTAAGTGAGGAAGCTTAGAATTAAATTCCCTTATTAATGAAATGAATTAATGAAGTCATTACGACTTTATTACGACCATTTTGTGATGGTTCGATTATGAATGTTTTGAGACGTTTCGAACGTCAACGTTTAGAGACGATTAGAAAAATAAGTCTAATGATTAAGGAATTATAATATTTAAATTCCTATGATTATTTTATGTAATAAGAGCATTATTTATCATTAAAATAATTCTATATAATTAAGGAATAATTATGGAATAAAATGTGTAATTTTCGAAAACCCTAATTTCAAAAATTAGGGTTTTGACACATGAATCATTTTAATAATTTTTTCTATGATTTAATTTATCATCTAAGACATATATTATGCTATATAACTATTAATTTCAAGAAAAATAAAATGTTGGACACTTAGATGATGAAAGTGTCGTGAATGTGTATATGTAGAAATGAAATTTTTGCTATCTTTGGTCATGCTTAGTAATTGGAGTACCAAGTGGGATTAATTACACACAAACCAAGATAATTAATGGAGAATCAAGTGGATGTGTGTTGTGTTGTGTAATAACCGTGTATATTGCATCCAAAATGAGGTAGGAAGATTATTTGAAACTCTTTTAACGACTATGCTTACATTTGGAAATGTGTAGATATTATATACATAGTATAAGACAAAATTTTCAAAGCTTCTCCTTTGTATGATGAGGATGACCGACGGTGATGGGTAATCAAAAGCAAAAGGAATTGTGTTTCATTTATGTAGTTGAGTAAATGACATTTAATGTGTGTAAGAGTGAGTCATAAAGCCAAATAAAAATCTTGCTTGTATTTGTGTGAGAGAGAGAGCCGAGAGTGTAGGGAATAAATATTTAGTATGTATTATTTTACTTAAGTACACAAGTGTTAAGTGAATAAAGCAAACATTCTTCATTCTCTTTCCAAAACCAAAATTACCGTGAGCAAATAGAAAGGAAAAGAAAGGGTGTGTTCTTCTTTTACCTAGCCCTAAACCTTGATACAAAGCTTTGACACCAAAAATTCAAGCCGGTAAAAGGTTTGAAATCGAACAAGCTATTTATATACGTTAAAATTTTCGATTTTCAACCGTTAGATTTTAATATATATGCTTAGGTTCTAAATGAGAAAAGTATGAAAATCATGTTAGCATGTTTAGTGGTTTACTAATTATGTTTAATATGTTATGTATAAGCTTATGTATTGTTTAAATTGAAAGTTAATTATGTTATAAATTTCATAGTTATGATCGAAAATTCTTAAGTTTGATTTGTTGATGGATTAATGATATATGATAGTAAAGGGTTCATTATGATTTATTGGAAATTTTTAGAAATTATATGTGATTAAATTGTGACTACCAAAAATAGAAGAAATTCATATGTTAATGTATAATTAATGTTTAAGTGATATTATAGCATATTATTGATCTAGGGCCTTGATTTAGTGCTATGTGAATTTATTAGAATTTTTAGAAAATATATGCTAATATGTTAGAAATTTTCGAGAACTATATGGTTGGGTATATTGATTTGTGAGTTGTAAATGTTGGATATTATGCTAGATTAATGATATAGAATGATGTTTAGGCATTGTGGGATTTTATTAGAATTTTAGAAAATTGTTTGGTTATATTTGTAAAAAAATTCGAAATCTACAAGTATAGGAAGGTGATGTCCAATTTTCCTATAGCTAATGTTAATACATATTAATGATCCTATGATAATATAGTGTATTATATGAATTTAGAGGAATTTTTGGAAGAAGTTTGAGAAATTTAGCAAGAGGGGCCGAGAGCTTAAGGCATGAATTAAGGGTTTTAAATCCTTTATATCAAGAAAAATAATATATTATATACTTAGAATATATTTTAGACATATTAAGAAATTATGGGATTTTATAAACATAGTATACTATGTTTATGGCGAAACGTTATATTAAATAATATTGGATATGAAAAATAATGTATAATGTACAAATTAGATCATATTAAATTAAATATAAATCATGTTTATTGATTAACGTGAAAATCGAGAATTAGTGTGAATTGATAAAAAATCGATTGAAAATCGATTTATATGGAAATTAGTTATCAAATATGTGAATAATTCAAAAAATATGTTAAGAAAAGTAAAAAACGTTGACTTAAGTCTAAACGTATGAAATACGTTGAATAAATACACTAATACGTGTAAAACGTATTAAATTTATAAGAATATCTTTTTTGAGAGAAAAGATTTCATAATTGAAATCATTTTATCGAAAGGCGTTAGTATAAGTTCAACGTTTAACCTAAATGTGAGACCGTAGATCATATTGTTGGATTTGTATACTGAAAGCAGTTTTGTTGAGCTTGTATACAATGTTTCCTGTTACCACTATTACAATCTCCTATCTGAATTGAATACTTGATTGCATATATCTGTGTCCCTTTATCTCATATATAAGTTAGATCATACAGTGTGTAGAAGATCACAGAAGTCTGTATGATTGGTCAAGCTTAATGAGATATAAAAGGATCACACCGAGACAACTTGAGGACGAGTTGTCGGTATAGGCTGCGTGTAGATAAGAAGTGACTTGACTTTGTTGCTTGTCTATGCCGGTGCGTCTCGGCGTATTGATGGATCACGATGAGATGAGTTCTTCTATCCGACCGTTGTGAAGAACCAAGATCTCGGTGACTTACGAAGATCTAAACCTCGATAAGGTATTAGGTGAGTATGAGTGGTGACCATCACTTTGACTTGTTATGGGTGAGGTTATATGTTCTAACCCAATATTCTCCGCATCTTGGGTGGTGGCGGTGCTTGTATGTCATGCTAGCTATCTCATCGAGTCACCGTATCCGTTTAGGATGATGGCGTCCCTTAAGGAGCTCAAAGGTTTATTGTACTAAACCCCGCAGTTGAGTTAGATCAAGTACAATAATAAGGTTGAGTGGTACTACTTAAGGAATTAAAGATATTAATTATTTTAAGCGATCGAATGTTATAAATAATTAATGGACGTTCGATATCTTAAATACGGGATTCGTAATGTCTAAGTGCAAGCTCGACTCACCTTCGGTAATAAAGGGTAAGTCAACATTTATTCTCTAGTGGCATGAATAAATGTTTATAAATTAATTTATGTTCGGGTGAACATAAGATAATTAATTTATTTGAGGCCCATCTTTATTCCTTGCATTTGATCCTGGTTGGCCCATCCAGTCCAGAATCGCTTGATGAAATCGGCGCCCCTCAACCTAGTATGGTAAGGATTTGATCCTCTTTATCCATAAGGATATTATTATATTTATGGGATATGCATGGATCCTTTCCTAATGGGATTATGGTAATGCATTATAAATATAAAGTAAGAAATAAGATCAAGGCTAATCCTCATTATTATACATAGAATTTTCGTGAGCCTCAAGAGTGAGATTCTCGAAAATAGCTAGGGTTTTGAGGGTGATTTCTTGTAGTATTCTCCATAGATCGTCCTCACTCGACGTTGGAGATTGGACAACCGAGATACAGTCTAGAAGATCAAAGCACGAGTCTCGATCCGTTCATCCTGTTCATCCCCGACAGATTCAAAGGTAAACACGAGAAAACTCCTACGTGTTGCAATTAATTATATAGACGCATGCTAGGAATATAATCAATGTATGGTGAATTAAACATCCAAGATAGATCCTCGGGGGAGGGTTAAATCAGATTTCCCTACAATTGGTATCAGAGCCTGGGATCAATATCTTGGCTCTGTTGGATTAATTCACGTTTGATTATAACGTGCGTAATTAATTAATTGTTGAATCTGTCGTTCATCGTGGCTCGGTTTTGTTTTGGTCGGATTTTGTTTTTCACCACGAGAAAATCCGTGGTTAGATTAGATTTGTTTTTCTGTAAATCTTATCTGTAAAAGAAGAACGGAGATGAAAGCACGAAGAACGAGACGATGAAGACTCACTCGAAGAAACCGGACGCACGGCGCGAGCACAGTGCTCGGCACCATGCGTGCGTTTCTCGGTGACATTGGCGAAACGGGTGGGCGCGGCGAAAGCCTCGGCGGACATGGGCGGCAGCCTTGGCGGCCCGGACGCGTCTCGGCGGTTGGCGCGCCGGCGTCGGGCGACACGAGCGCGGGGTCGCGAGCTCGGCGGCCGGGCGTGCGGGTGCGCGAACCTTGCGCAAGCCCTCGGCACGCCTCGGCGCTGAGGTACGGGAAACCTCAGAGCACCGCTCACGAGTCGGCCAGCGCATCGTGCGTGCGGGTTGCGCTTCGGCGTTTTCGGTAGCTCGGTAGGTCGGCATCGGCGGTCGGCATCGGCAGCTCGGTAGGTCGGCATCGGCAGCTCGGTAGGTCGGCATCGGCAGCCCTCGGCGGGCGACGGGGTGCGCGTTTGTCGCGCGAGATCCCCGACGCCACACGATCACCCTCGCGACCGCGAGGAAACGCACGCGGTGAGCGCGCGACGTGCGCGCGGTTTTCTCGGCCGCATGCGGGGGCTTCGGCGTGATTATCGCGCAGGAAACCTCAGCCTGCGCGATTTTCTCGGCGAGCGAGACGCGAGATATAGGCGGCGGCGGTCTTGGGCGCGCATGGGTTGTGCCCTAGCGCCGCCTTCACCATTTTGGGCCAACCCGCCCGGACCGTTTTGGCGAACCCGTTTTTCGGCCGAATCGGCTGACGAATCCGGTCCATGCCCGTGTATGCGAGGCCCGTTTTTCAAAGTTGATGAAGATCTGTACTTTGCAATTCTATGTAATAGACTAGGCAGGAAAGTGCAGGTTCCACGAGTGGGCCACGATGAACGTTTTTTATTTTAATCGTTCATTGCATGTCGTGGATGTTTAAATTTTGCAAAAGCATGCTATGTATGTTTAAATTACGTAGACAAACATATTATATGTTTTCGTGATTGGATGCGCATAGTAAGCATGCTAGGTTTATCGCGTTTTTCAAGCATATTTTAGAATTCTGCGAGCATGTTTTACATGTTGAGTTCTATAGAAAAGCATGCTAGGATTACGTGATCTGCATGGACAAACCTTTTGAATCAAAAGACTAAGCAAGCAACCCGACATATTAATTTTCAAATTAAAATGTCAAGACCTCCACTTTTTGATCTCTATACAAAGTGAGACGCACTGTGAGTAAACGTCCACACGCGTGGCTTGCTTGCACTGTTTATCATAAGTTTGTTAGATGAGATTTCTAAATAAAACCTTTTAAATCTATTGAGAAGTGGGAGTTTCATGTGTAAACGTCCACACGCGTGGCTTGCATGTGCGATTTTCATAAGTTCTCTAGAGATAGTTTTAAAATGAGATAACAAAAGAATTTGAATTGGAAGCGGTATGGTCCGAGTGAGTATGCCAATTCTAAGAATTCATTTCTCATTGTTAAAATTGTGGTCATTGCTAGACATCACCTCGAGTACAACTTCCATGAAGTCCTTCTTGCGATAGTGATGTGGTCTAGTAAGGTCAAATCATTAATTTCATTTGTCATAAGGATAAGTTGACATGGATTGAAATTAAACGACTAAAAGGTATATTTTAGTCTAGTCGGGGGTTCATGTGTAAACGCCCACACGCGGCTTGCATGTGGAATTCCTTGGGCGATTGGAGGTTTCAATTAATATTGTTTTATCAAAAGGTTACAATATTATTGTTACGAATTATATGCGATCGTATGCTTATGTGTTTTACATTATCTTTTCAGATATGTCTCTTACACCGATTATCAATATGCTCGCACAAAATCCCTTATCTGGTCCGAATTTTATCGAGTGGAAACGAAACATGGAATATGTTCTTATCGCTGAAGAACACATGTTTGTTCTCACTACTCCTAAACCCGATGCCCTTACTGACGCATCGACTAATGAGCAGCGAGAGTCAAGCAGACTTTGGCATAAGTCGAACAATATGGTTGTTCCGACCAAATTGTTCTTTTCAGTCGCTCGCAATAGTACGAGGTCCTTATAGAATGGTAAGGTTGACCCAAGTCGAATCTCTCGAGAAGGCTTAACAGGGCTACGGTTCTATGTCAAACACGAAAACGGAAAAGAAAAACTAATGTCCTAACATAAAGGGGGGCTGTCACGGAAAGGACGAAGCGGGAAATAAAATAAAGCGAGATAAAACGGAATGCACTTGGACAACAAGAGGAATTGACGATACGGAATTGGAGACGGTGTTCTAGGGTTCAATCTATCCTCGCAACCAATAAATCAAGGACGGTACACAATGCATAAAATACTCACGCCTCACCAAACGGTCAACACTAACTAACCTCTCGATTACATCAATGCTAGACTCGAACTTAATGACGTAAGATCTCAACCACCCCACCATCAACTACGAAGGATATTTCACAACAAATGCACACAATAGCAAAACCCTATCCACATATATCAATTACCCAACAACAAACCAATCTCTCGATCACTTTCGTTGTCAAACTCATATTTAATATAAATCTGCTCTCGCATATCTTCATAATCAAATATAAGCACACAATCATCCTACACTATTCTCTCGAACACCATGCATGAAGATCATGAAATAATCAATTAATCTGAATAGGAAATTCACAAATCATCAACCCAACAATCACGATTCAAAATAAGAACACCCTAACATGTATTATTCTACAAATCATAATTCATCTCATAGCAGAAATTAATCCAATCTCGATTATATAGACATAATTAAAATCAGAAAAACTTACAACCATTTCATAGATAAATTCGTCTTCCAAATATCCGGAATCGTACAATCCACTTGCTAATCCAAGCACAAAATAATTAAAAGGAAAAGAAATTAAAAAGGAAGCGAAAATAATCGTGAGCGTGAGTTTTAGAATGAGAGAGCTTAGGGTTTCAGGCGTTAAAACATTATTTATAGCGAGACAAATTTCGCACCCAATGGGACGGGCGCAGCGCGGACGCGAGGAGCTCTGAGTGAAAAGCCGCGCAGCCAGCGCGGGCAGACGCCAAGATTCAGCCACACGCCCAGCGCCGGTTGGGCGTGCCGCGTCGCAGATGTGGGCGTGGCGTGCGGGAATGAAGACGGGCAAACAAGCGCTGCGAATCCAGCGCCGGACGAAACCGGACTAATCTTCTTCGGTGCCCACGGGGGCAACGCCAGCAGCTTCCGGGGGGCAACGCCACCTGCTTGCGAGATGGCGACCCATCGCCCTGGACGTGTGCGGCGCCGGATGCGAATGAGGAAACGCCGGACGTGGCTGGGCGAGACATCGCGCGCGGAGGACGCTGGGAGATGCAGCGCACGCCGGGGGCAAAGCGGGCGCTGGGGGAGACGCTTGGGAGGGGTCTGGAGCAGCGGAACGAGCGCTGGGGGCCTTGGAGCGCGCTGGGCGCTGCCCGCGTCGGACGGCGCGCGCCGGACGCGCTCGCGTTCGCTGCGCGACTTCAGCGGTTTCGCTCCGCTTCTCTCGTCCGAATTCCGAATTGAGATCCGTTTACGCCTACGAACTCCTATCGAGATGATCTTCAATATAGGATAGATCTTGGTAGATAAAATTCATCCTATTTAATGCCAGTTTTCTGTAAAACATCAAAATAAACCAAATAAGTCCGAATCGATAAATATTAATCAAACCAACGGCATAAATAGGACAAACCACTAAAATTGACATGTAAAATATACCAAAAATCATCACAAAATCATACTAAACAATGGCCAAATGCTATATGATGACTACAATGTCCAAAGGCTTGTAGGCTGCGGCATCGATCGATGGTAGACGCGATCAAAATATGGTCGATTCTCGAGAGTAAGTTTGGGCGGTCGGATCGGACGTCCGCTTCCACACAATGAGAGAAATCTTGGCGTGTAAGATGGAAGAAGGAAGTTCGGTCCATGAACATGTTTCCCATGACTCATCTCATGGATAGTCTTGATCGGTTGGGAGGAGGTATTGACGGCGGCCAAGGTCGATATCATCCTCAACACACCGCCCAAGTCTTTGAGAACTTTCGGCGTGAATGCGATCATGAGCAAGACCGAGTATACACTTAGTCGGTTGCTTAATGATCTCGTGGCGCGGAAGGAGTCATGGGTAAAGGAGCACATGCTCTTGCTAGCACATCTAGGGCCCAAATTTTCCGTTGAGAAATGGAAAAGAAAAGGGCACCAAAGGTGGTAGAGGCGAGGAAATAGTGGGAGTAATGGGAACAAGAACATGCATGCCACCGGAGGCTTAAAGAAGCCAAGGAGAGGGCAAGTGCTTGAGTGCGGCAAGGCGGGCATTGGAAGGCCAGTGCCCTATGCTCAAGGCTCAGTACGCCATTTGCTTTAGTGTGGAAACATGTTTAGCGACTTGTTCTACCCATTCTTGGGTAGTGACACGGTGCGATCGATCATGTTTGTTACACCTGCGGGGTTCTGCGGACAAGGAAGCGTGTGATGGCGAGATAACGATCTCCATGGGCAACGCGGCGAAAGTCGAGCCGTTGCGATCGGAGATGTTACTTTATGTTTTGAAAAAAGCTTTAGTTTTTAAAAGGCGTTTTATATGTGCGGATTTTCGGAGGAACCTTGTTTCTGTTTCGAAATTATTTATTCATGGATATTCTGTTGTTTTTGATAGTAGTGTTTCTATCATAAGAAATGACGAAGTTATCTGTGTTGGCACATTATATAATTCGCTTTATACTATTTCTGCCAAACATAATACCTATAACTATGTTGCATCTACGTCAAACCTTAAAAGAGAAAGTTTTCTTCAAGATGACACCATATTTCTCGGCATCTTAGATTAGGTCACATCAATCTAAATAGGATCCAAAGACGGCTAAGAATGGGCGTTGGGTAATCTATGATTACTCCATTCCCACTCTGCGAATCCTGTATAGAAGGTAAGATGTCGACCAGACCCTTCAAAGCGAAGGGTAATAGAGCCAAAGAAGTGTTAGAGCTAGTCCATTCTGACCTGTGTGGACCGATGTCCACACAAGCTCGTGGAGGTGCGAGTATTTTGTCACTTTCATTGACGATTACTCAAGGTGCGGATACGTATACCGCTTCATCGCAAGTCCGAATGCTTTGAGAAATTCAAAGAGTTTAAAGCGTAAGTGGAGCGAAGCTTGGTAAAAGTATCAAGTCACTGCGGTCTGATCGCGGTGGCGAATACCTCGGTAACTAGTTTATGGACTTTTTGGTGCAGTGTGAGATTACCTCCCATCTCACTACACCGCACACACCACAACAAAATGGTGTGTCGGGCGAGAAATATGACTCTTTTAGAAATGGTTAGATCAATGATGAGTTATGCGGCATTGCTTATTTAGATGCAGGGGTATGCCTTAGAAAAGGCGGCATACTTGCTGAATCTAGTACCATCCAAGTCGGTCGAAAAGACCCTTTCGAGTTGTGGTTTGGTATGCAGCTATTTTAAGCCACATAAGGATATGGGGCGATCCGGCCATGTCTTGAACAAGAAAACCGATAAGTTGGAGGCTAGATCGGCGCAAGGTCATTTATTGGCTATCTAGAGGGACGAAGGTGGTTTATTCTATAGTCTAAGGATCGAAAGGTCATTATTAACACTAATGCCCGATTCTTAGAAGAGGATTATATGACAAACCATAAATCCAAAGTTGAAATCATTCTTGAGAATTCTTGTGATAACTCAGTGCGTGGTAAACTCGAAGGAACCACGGACCCACAAGACGACCAAACACATAGAGAGAAAGTACCATGTCATACGAGAAATCGTGAGGCGAGGGCACGTCTTGATTGAAAAGATTGATCGACGGATAACCTAGCGGATCCATTCACAAATAGCCTGCCGCAAAAAGTCTACGAAGTGCACGTTCGAGGACTTGAATTACGCTTGATGGCACCCACTTAGAAAGGAAACTTTTGTATAAGTGGGAGAAGCAAAGTGATGGTTTTGTTTGTAATAGCTAGTAGAGACACATTGTATACTAAAGTTTGCTTTAGTATAAGTGGGAGATTGTTGGTTGTATCTTGAAAGTAGTTTGGTTGAGCTTGTATACAATGTTTCATGTTACCACTATTACAATCTCCTATCCGAATTGAATACTTGATTGCATATATCTGTGTCCCTTTATCTCATATATAAGTTAGATCATACGATGTGTAGAAGATCGAAAGAAGTCATATGATTGGTCAAGCTTAATGAGATATAAAAGGATCCTGGTGAGACAACTTGAGGACGAGTTGTCGGTATAAGCTGCGTGTAGATAAAGTGACTTGACTTGGTTGCTTGTCTATCTTTGGTACCTCTCGACGTATTGATGGATCACGGTGAGATGAGTTCTTCTATCGACCGTCGTGAAGAACCAAGATCTCGGTGACTTACGAAGATCTAAACCTCGATAAGGTATTAGGTGAGTATGGTGGTGACCATCACTTTGACTTGTTATGGGTGAGGTTATATGTTCTAACCCAATATTCTCCGCATCTTGGGTAGTGGCGGTGCTTGTATGTCATGCTAGCTATCATGTGACAGTCACCGTATCCGTTTAGGATGATGGCGTCCCTTAAGGAGCTCAAAGGTTTATTGTACTAAACCTGCAGTTGAGTTAGCTCAAGTACAATAATAAGGTTGAGTGGTACTACTTAAGGAATTAAAGATATTAATTATTTAAGCGATCGTAATCTATAAATAATTAATGGACGTTCGATATCTTAAATACGGGATTCGTAATGTCTAAGTGCAAGCCCGACTCACCTTCGGTAATAAAGGGTAAGTCGGTATTTATTCTCTAGTGGCATGAATAAATGTTTATAAATTAATTTATGTTCTGGGCTGAACATAAGATAATTAATTTATTTGAGACCCATCTTTATTCCTTGTATTTGATCCCTGGGCTGGCCCATCCAGGCCCGTAACTGCTGATAAAATTGGTGCCCCTCAACCTAGTATGGTAAGGATTTGATCCTCTTTATCCATAAGGATATTATTATATTTATGGGATATGCATGGATCATTTCCTAATGGGATTATGGTAATGCATTATAAATATAATGTAAGAGATAAGATCATGGCTAATCCTCATTATTATACATAGAATTTTCGTGAGCCTCAAGAGTGAGATTCTCGAAAATAGCTAGGGTTATAGGGTGATTTCTTGTAGTATTCTCCATAGATCGTCCTTACTCGACGTTGGAGATTGGGCAACCGGGATCTTGTCCGGAAGATCAAAGCACGAGTCTCGATCCGTTCATCCTGTTCATCCCGAGCAGATTCAAAGGTAAACACGAGAAAACTCCTCGTGTTGCAATTAATTATATAGACGCATGCTAGGAATATAATCAATGTATGGTGAATTAAACATCCAAGATAGATCCTCGGGAGAGGGTTAAATCAGATTTCCGTACACATATTACGTCTCTATCGAAGTACGAGAAGTTATTAGTTAAGATATACGATGAAAAGACGTATTAAATTAGTTAAGGGATGTGAATTATTATTTTATAAGTTATCAAAGTTTATTAAACTTTGATGTTCTCGAAAAACATGACCGACGTACTAAAATAGTTTTTGCGTAAAGGTTGGACGTGGACGTGAGCAAGCGACGTAGAAAGAAATCATATTTTGAGAATCGACGATCCAGGTGGGCTTTACTATACTCAAAATGATAAAATGTGTACCAAATGATTTATTTACGATGCTTATTTCCAGAAATAATGATGAAATGATTTATTTAATTACCTGCCCAAAATGTTTATGTTTTATGTATGTATCCTATCCATGAAATGATATGAATGTTGTTGGGTCGCCCCCAACTTATGAATGAAATCGAATTCGGATCTATCTGCCGAAGGATTATACAGCTAGGATTAACGTGTACACAATAATGGTGGTGGGGTCAGTAAGGACAATGCACGGTCGGTCGCGGCGTAGAAGGAGACCTACTTCTACGGCGTTAATGGAAAATATTATGAGGAAATGAAAGGATATGGTTCATACATACAAGGAAAATATGTCTGGCCAGACAATTATTTATGAAATGATGAAAATGTTTCGTAAGTACAAGACCTTTTCAAATAAAACCCTTGTATCTTACTATGATGGGGCAGTGTAATTTAAATTGATAAAATGTTTTGGCATAAGTTCACTGAGTGCATTCTTGTACTCAGCCCTGCATGGTTGTTTTTAAATGTGCAGGTTGAGCAGATGATGGATGGATGTGTGTTGAGCAGTCGGACCTCTTTTGATAATGATATGTTAGAAACCTTGACAACACATCGTCATATGTGTATTCACATGCTTTTCCGCTGCGATAGAAAACTAAACTTATCTTTTGATGTTGACAGTTGAATCCCTTCAGATCAGTGAATCTTTTGTTAAGGATTTGTAGGTCTCTTTCTATATATAAATTATGTGTGTCTCATACATAATGGTTAAAACTTCTTAGTTTACTTGATGTATGTTTCACAAGTCTTTAATTAATTCTCTTTCATGTTCCTTGATTACTGTTCCAAGTATTAGTCCTCGTTAATCCGTCCTTAGGATTAGAGGGCTGTTACAACCATAGAGAGGTTTAAAGCTCGACTTGTCGCTAAGGGTTATAACCAAGAATTTGGTGTCGATTACACTGAGGTGTTCTCCCTCGTCGCCAAATTAGTTACTGTTCGGTTCTTATTGGCAGTTGCTACTATCTTCAATTGGGCTATCCACCAGATTGACGTCAATAATGCCTTCCTCCATGGTTTTCTGCATGAAGAAATTTATATGTCTCCACCACCGGGTTATACAAAGGCAAAGTGAGGCTAAGTTTGCAAGTTGAATAAGAGCTTATATGGTTTGAAGAAAGCTTCCAAAGAGTGGAATGCAGAGTTCTGTTCAAAGCTATTCGCCTTTGGTTTTAAGCAATCACCTAATGATCACTGCCTCTTCAAAAAGGGTTCGGTGACTCCTTTGTTTGCTTACCCGTCTACGTGGATGATATTTTGCTCACAGGAGCAAATGAGGATCTCATTACTGAAGTTAAGGTTTATCTTAATGATGCTTTCTCCATTAAGGACCTCGGCATCGCCAAGTATTTCCTAGAAATGGAAATCGCGCGTGGATCATCTGGTACTTTTCTTAATCAACGCAAATACATCCTTGACCTTGTTGGGTCAGCTGGCCTCCTTGGTTGCAACTCTGTATCAACTCCATTTCTTCCTAGACTTGTCTTATCCAAGTTATCCTCAGAAGCTTTGCCCAATCCAGATTCCTATCGACTTTTAGTTGGAAAACTTCTCTACCTCAATCTTACTCGGCCAGACGTTAGTTTTGCCGCCCAGCAGCTTAGTCAATTCATGTCTGCACCGTGCCAACATCACTGGGATGCGGTTGTGCATGTTCTTAAGTATCTTAAGGGCTGTCCTTCTCTTGGGTTGTTCTTCCCTTCTTCGAGCAATGTCGATTTGCAGGGTTTCTGTGATGCGGATTGGGCAACTTGCACTGACTCCTGACATTCTTTGATCGGGAATTGTGTGTTCCTTGGTCAGTGCCTTGTTTCGTAGCGTTGCAAAAAGCAATCCACGGTCTCTGTCTCGTTTGTCGAAGCTGAGTACCGAGCTCTCAGCACCACGGTTCGAGAGTTGTTATGGCTTTCCTATCTTTGCCTGGATTTCTCTATTTCCATACCACGTCCGGTTCTCCTCTACTGTGATAATCAGGCCGCGATTCACATCACCAAGAAATAGGTGTTTCATGAACGAACGAAACACCTTGACATAGATTGTCACTTTGTCCGTGATTTTTACAAGGCTGGATTTGTTTTGCCTACTTTTATTTATACTGATTCCCAGCTTGCTGACTTATTTACCAAAAGTCTCTCTGGACCACGGTTCCGTTTCCTACTACTCAAGTTGGGCATGGTTGATGTCCACCATGCTCGACTTCTTGCGAGGGGGGTATAAAGAGCATCTTGAATGAGTTTGAATGATGCGTGAAGATGCAGCGTGAGGTGGGAGCGATGGTGCAGTGTGAGGAGGGTGTGGCGCAGCGTACGTGATGGCAGTAGCATGCGTATGCATGTGTATTCCGCTTTGCCACGTAGATAGTTTGTTAGTTGTTGGTTATTTTGTCAGCTATTCTCTTTTCTTTTTCGCACGCTTTGTTAGCTTCTATAAATAAATGGTTCGTCCCCTCTTGTAAGTTGATGGATCATAAATAAATAAAATTCATTTGTTTCCTCTCGTTTCTATCTTGCTATTCTTTACAGTTAGGCCGCCATTGCTGTCGTGCTAGAGCTTCAGCTGATGATTATTGTTGGTGTATAGAGGATTGGTCTGATTCTCTGAAGAGGTGATCGTTGGTGGAGCAAACGTGATTAAATGGATTCGGATTGTGGCAGTGAGATGAGGCGAGGAGAGATAAGAGAGAAGGTGTAGTTTGTGATAAATTTTGGCGCCGCGGTCGTTCTTGCTCTACGATCTCGTAAGGGTAAACCGGTAATCGTGCACGCTGCTTTCGTTTCAGTATCGTGTTCCAGTAATTCTTGATCTGGTTGTTTATAGGGATGATAATGGACTGGATCTTATTAGATTCATATCTAAATTTAAATTTTTTTTGTTTGGATCTGGATCGGTCAGATCTATTGGATCAAAAAAAATTAGATCCAGAGTCAGATCTATAAAATCCACATGGTCCAGGTTTAGATCCGGATCCACATATTTTTTCTTCTAAAATAAATTATAAATCAATTATAATTCACAGTAACACCATAATAATAATCTAAATATACAATAATATTATAATAATTATTTAGAATTTCCACAATTATCACTATACAAGAATATGTTAGTAATTTACTTTTGTCTTCAAGACATCAAATAATATTGCAATATGAATAGAAGTAACGGATATATATTAGCAAATAAACCACTCATATCTAATTCATATACAATTTTTTTTTCAAATTCAAATTACAATTTTCTAATTTTGTTGACCTATCATCCAATTTCATAACCTAGTTTATCAAACTCGACTAGAAAATAATAATAAAATATACTTATAAATAAAAATAAAAATTATATATATGGATCAATGGGTTGGATTTGGATCTTATAAATCAAGATTCAATTTCAGATCCAGATTTTAAATGAATGATCCGGATTCGATCCAGATCTATCGGATCCTATTTTTTGAAAATCTAGATTCTCAAAAATGGATCTGGATCTATGGATCCAGGATACACTGTCATCTCTAGTTGTTTGTTCTTCCTAGTAGTTGTGAAAATCAAAGAAATTGAGAATTAAAAATGATAAATTTGTCGGAAAAGTTATTGAATCCAAAAAAATAAAATTTTCGCATCTCATAGGATTCGAACCCAAATTCAAATTTTGAATGTTTTGAATCAAGTAACTTTCATGGTGGATTCATCAATTTTCATAACGAATTCATTTGGTTCTCATATTCACACTTTAAAATGACTGATTCACCAATTTTCATAATGAATTCATTTGATTTTCATGTTCACACTTTAAAATGATTTTTAGATGAACCATATATATATAACGAGATTCAAATAAGAACCAATTTAACGTGAAAACTAATAACCACGAAAATTAGCTATGAACAAAATGAATTTACTATGAAATTAATACATCCGTTGGAAAGTTACTAAATCAAAAATTCAAAAAATTCACTCGATTCGAATCTCATGAGAAGCAAAATTCTATTTTTGGATTCATTATATATATATATATATATATATATATATAGAGAGAGAGAGAGAGAGAGATGATGGATCAAATAGTGTCCGAGTCTGAGGTTGTATGTAGTACTCAATCTCATTCACTCATCTCATAGATCCCATTCTGAAAAAAATTAGAATTTTTAAGCTTAATTTTTCTGATTTTGCCATAGTAAGGATAAATTAGTAATTTGATTTGTTATGTGATTGCGAAAAATAAACTATTTATTTAGTTGAACTGACTTATACATTTAAATGAACACAAAAATGTATATAGTTGAACATAATAATGCATGTAGGTTGGAAGCGTGCGTCCAGCACGCGCTCACGCGTCCGTTAGCGCATGTTGGCCAACAATGCATTTTTACGTTTTGTTAAATGCATGAACATGTTTTATTAAATACATGAACGTGCTTTGTTAAAAGCATGCAGTTTTATGTTTTGTGCAATGCAGTTTCATGTTTTGTTTAATGCAGTTTTATGTTTTGTTAAATGCAGTTTTATGATTTTCGACCGCAAATCTCTCATTCATCCTTCTCCGTTAATTCGGTTGTCTTTTTCCCCTATTACCGGTAAATTCGTCGTGAACCACAGCCATAGCCACCATCTCTCTCGATTCTTCAATCATCTATCAAATTCATCTTCTATTTTCTCAAAATCCATCAATTTTGTCTCAAATTTTTTTCTTCTTTTTCTTTTTTCAAAATCTGTTGTTTGTTATTGTTCATGAATGTTGCTGTTGCTGTTCATCGGTGCTACCATGGCTATCGATATCTGTCCGCTGTCGTTGTCGTCGTCAGCGTCGCCGGTGCCGTCCGCTGCCTTCAAGGAGGAGAAGAAGAATGCTGATTTGATTTATTCTCATTTTGCCCCTTGCAAAAATAAAAAAGAAGAAGAAAAATGAGCTGTCAAGTGTTAGCTAATGGTACGACCACGTGTTCAAAATATGTTATCTAAATTGTGTACTACATATTATTTTGAGATCGGATACTACGGGAACTCAATTATATATATATATATATATATATATATATTATATATATATATATATAGGAGATGGATCAGGTATGAAAGGATAATTTGGTAGGAAATAAGAATGAATCGGGCCTTTGATTTGCTATATCAATGGTTGAGATTTAATTTTGGGTATGCTACTGAGTTTATATTTTGTGTGCTACACGGATTATTGTGCAACACTAGAACTCTTCTTGTGCTTTCTGTTGCAATGAAAGATGTGCTAAACTAATATATTTAGCATATGTGCTACTGAATGGATGAAATATGTGCTAAACTAACATGTGCAATATAGTAATTACGATTGTGATACACAAATATGAAAGATGTCTACTATTCTATTTTTGTTCATTAAGGGTTTTCTCACCATAACCAACCTATATATATATATATATATATATATATATATATATATATATATATATATATATATGGAGTGGATCAATGAGAACCACATCTATTTTATGAACCGTGCATAAGGCGTTGAAGATGATGCACAAAGCGGTATAAAGTTGTGCATAACGAAAACTTTCTAAAATTATTTTGTTATGCAACAATTTTAGAAAGTTTTAGTTATGCACAACTTTATACCGCTTTGTGCATTATCTTCAACGTCTTATCATGGTTCTCAAGTTCTCAAAAGATGAGTTCTCACCTGGATCCAACCCCTATATATATATATATATATATATATATATATATATATATATATATATATATATATGATCAAATACAAGAAGGTCTTAAAATATAAAATAGAAACTATTTTCAGCTCGATCGTAAAGATCTATGTTGAATTTATCATTATATTGGATGAATTCAAATATTTGGGTTAGAATCACATGAGGGCGAATTTTTTTTAATTCAGACATATTTACGGTAAATTCAGACACTTTAATTGCGAATTCAAATCAATTCATGAGTTCATAGTTTATACTTTAAGGGATTGGATTTAGTGAAAACTGTATCTTTTGTGAGACTTGAGAACTATGTACAAAATATATAAAGTTGATTTACATAATATATAAAGTTGTTACACAACAAACATATACATAAAATTGCTATTATTGTAGAGTGCATCAACTTTATACGTTCTATGCATAATTCTTATATTCTTAATAAATATATAGTTCTTAGTTTGATCCACTTTCTACGTATATATATTTTGAGGGTAAAAGGTTAGATATACTTGAAAATGATTTCACTCATTGGAAGGTGCTCTATGTACATTTATAACTCCAAAATAAGAAACCCTTCATTAGGAGAGAGATGTTGCCGGACTAAAAGAGATTGATAGGCTGCTCTATATACAATTATCATGCCCTTTATACGAACAAAGCACACAGATAATTGATCGAAAGCGCTGCTTTATGCAACTTCGAAAATAAAGAACTGGCCTTCACACAAATACAAACACTGGCAATGTTTGAGCGAAATTTTTCCTGGGGCGATTAATTATAATTTTAAAATCAAAATTTAAAAATAATACTCTCGCCGTCCTATTTAAAGTGTCCCTTTTCTTTTGAACACATGTATTTAGGAGATAGATATAAAGTAATTAAATTGATAAAAAGTGACCCATACTTTTTGAAAAAATAATTATTTCCTAAAATGGAATGAGACATTTGTAATGAGACAACCCAAAAAGGAAAGTGAGATATTTTAAATGGGACAGATGAAGTAATAATTTAAATAATAGTGTAATATTATTTGAATGGAGGTAATTGTTTATACTAAATATATTTCTTCTTCATTATATTTTAATATCTTACAAAAATAAAATAATAAGATTTACTTACAAATAACTAAACAATCAATCAATAATAGCTATAAAAATTAAAATAATAAGAAAATTATAAGTGTTAATATTGTAAATGGTATTATCTTACAAAACTCAAATCTTGATTTTCTTGTACCCATTACAAATCGACAATTGAATCTAAAATTAATTCACATATAAAACTTATTAGAATAAATTTAAATAAATATTACTAATGATTATTATAATAATTTTATCATAATCTTTAAAAAATTGATTGATCATTAATTTACACATAAAACTTTATTATTTGTATATATCTTTTATCTTATCAATGTAAAAAAAATTATAGAAAAAATAAAAAAAAGACTACAAAATAGAGAAATAAAAAAGAAAATAAAATAAAGAGTACAAAATAGAGAAATAAAAGAAAAACGAAAAAAGAAAAAAGAAATGAAGAACACAAAACAGATAAACGAAAAGAAAAGAAAGGAAAAGTAGAAGAAAGAAAAAAGAAAAGAAAGGAAAAGGAGAAGGAAGAAAAAAGAAAAGAAAAGAAAAGAAAAGGAAGAAAGAAGCGCCCGAAAGGTTTCGAACCCACGACCTTGGAGATGGAAGACGAGATTCTTAACTAGTTACACAACAACATATTTTAAAACTATAAACGGATATATAATAGTAGTAGTTTTCTAAAAAAGTTGGGGGGCCCATGGACCCAGGGCCCTAAATGTAGCTTTCCCTCGAACACGGTATATATACGGGCGGTCCCGACAAATAATGGGCCTTAAACAAAAAAAAATGGGCCCTTTTTTCACTATGGAATCTGATTAAATATATCTAAAAGATGATAATATATCATTTATAAAAGATTTTTTTTTTACAAAATTTGGACCCCAAAGTTTATAACAAAATTTTGGGACGTTGAATATTTTTTGAAAGAATATTTATATTAATATAAGAGAATATATAAAATTATGGTTTTTAAAATTATAGGCCTTGACGATCGCTTCACGCTCGCCCGCCCTCAGGGACGGCCCTGTATATATAGAGAGAGAGACCTGAGAAGCCATGCGAGCCCATTTGTTGCCGATTTTAGCATGAAGCTCGACGATGAGGTGCTCTTCCTTGGGAGAGAAGGCGCCTTTCTTGAGATGAGGCCTTAAATGGTTAGCCCATCTCAGGCGGCAGCTCTTGCCGCATCGCATCAGTCCAGAATTCCTCTGAACTGCGTTCCAGTTTTCTTCGTCGTGTTTCTTGACGTATTCGAGCAGCAGCAAGTCCTCTGATGTCTTCCACGGCCCCTTCTTCAGCGCATGCCTGCTCGAATTCCTTAAACCTTCGCAAACATCAGGCGCCATCAAATTGATAAAGATTGCTGAGAGATGAGAGAGAGATGTTGTGGGACCTAACTCGAGTAGGGAAAAATGGGGGTTGTGTGGGAGTGTGAGGGTGACAATTTAAAGTTGATACCTTTTACTTCGGCCCCTTGTTGAATGCTCCTCCATTTACTAATTTTATTATTTTGGAATTACAAAATCAACCCTTATTTCCAATTAAGGGTACCTATAAAAAGAAAACAAAGAAAAAGGCAAGAAAAGGAAAGAACTACGGGGGTTAGTGACCTTATTCCAAATTCACATATCATTGTGTTTGCATTTTTTTCATGAACAAGGTTTTCCTCCTACAATTGCGACAATTCTTCGTCACGGTATTCAATGTATTTTAGTATGGGATTCTATTGATCCTTGATATTTCACATGCCATTATTTCGAATTTATTGTTACTTACCTTATTTTGAGAACACGGTTGGGTCAATCGAGGCTGCTCCATCTTTTATCAGTAGGTTGGACTCTCGTCTTTAATCAGTTTGAGAATCTGAGTCAGTTTGATGCTTTCAGCTTGACGTAGATATAGTTTGCTTTGACTTCGCTTCGTCAGCTTTGACTATGGATAGCGACTTTGAATTCGTAGTCGACTTTGACTTCGATAGCCACTCGGTAGCCTGCTTTGACTTCCCAGAATGAATAGTCAGCTACCGATATGACACTTAACCATATATATATATATATATATCATGAGTCCTTTGCTTCCAGCAGCGTCGAGTCTTCAGTCTTTAGTCTTCTGACGTCAGTTTTCAGTCTTCGACTTTACTCCAGTAGCTCTGTTCATCAACATCGGTATATTTCAGTCTTCATTGGTCTAACTTTAGTCTTCAATACGCGATCCTTCAGTTGAGCTTTTAGCAGTTGCGTTGGTACTGATATTCCTATCAGTATGGTTAGCCTAAGTACTACTTGAACTCCTTCAGTCTTGGGCCCGTTCAAGCTGGCAGTTCTTCTGCTGAAACCTGTAAAAACAACTCATGTCTCCAGAATAAGTAAGCAACATTAGTTACATCAGTAGGGCATTCATCAGAGGTTGTGAGATCTAATCAAAACACTTAGTTAAGATATAATTATTCGGATCAGTTTAGGAATTTTTCCAACAATTTCTCCTTTTTTGATGATGCCAAAACCTTATTAATTATACTAAAAACAAACCAAATAAGTATATAACCACTTTTAGCAAAAGGACTTGATTCCCCATTGTTATGATCATATTTATCTGCTAAACAAGGTTAATTCAGCATAATAAGGTTTAAAGCAAGTATAGAGCTTGGACAAAGAGTCAACCGTGTCAGTTTTAAAGATAATAGGATGTCGAGATTGTAAGATATATCAATTTGAAGTAAATCAACAACAATCTTATACAAGTCTATTACAATATATCTGACCAGGTCATCTTTCATCCGCCTCATCTTCTCTTCATCAGTTAGATGTCCAGACATAGCAAATACTTTCACGACCAGCTTTTGGAATTCCTCTGGTTGCTACACTGGATCTATCTTCATCAGTTTGACAGCTACCAAGGATTCTTGCTCGATTTATGTTCAGTCTACGAAGTTTCCTCGCATCGACGGTGGCATAACTTTCTTCGGAGAGGAAGTTGTACTCACGTGCTGCATGGCTGCAAGATTGACGAACTTGTCAATAAGAGGCTGGTCTCTGTACTCCAACAAGAAATTTCGAAACCCGCCAGATGCGACTTTGGGCGCTTCAGGCATATCCATCAAATAGAAATACCACATGATGAATTCCATCTTCAACTATTCCCATATGTCGTTCAGCTCAGCCGGGACCTATTTTTCAGTCCTGGGTTAGCTCCTACAACTTTAGGTTTCAAAGAACCTCTCATCCGAAGTCGTTACGCCTCCTCTCTCGACAATCTTCTTTCTTTTATCCGCAATAGACCACGCTATCTGGGCATCTCTCATCAGTATTTCAGATCCAGCATGTTGTCTCTTGCTCGATCATGACGTTAGTTGGGGAGTCTCCTAACATCTCGAATGGGGCTCCTACATAGAAGACAACAAGGTAGATGTTTTCAGTTATATTAGCAGTTGGCTGGTCTGATGGGGCAGCAACCTTCTATTTTCTTTTGGCTACGACAACCTTCTTCCTTAGCCACTCTTCAGTAGCCTTCTCCTCAACTTCTTTCTTGGTCATTTGATGCACAAGTTATGTTGTTGCCTTTTCCGTTGCCTGTTCCACCGCTTCAGCATCAACAACCTCCTTCATTTCTTCTCCCTTTTTGGCATCATCAACGACTGCCTGGAGAGAGATAAAAATATCGCTGACAGTTTAGTTCAGTGCGGCATGAAAGCGGTCCATCTACTCCAGACGATCAACGTATGTGGTTAGTAGATTGGCAGTTTCTTCTGTTTCTTTCTTCAGGGCCTTAGTCTCTTCTTCTAAAGCAATTATTATAGCATCAATGCCCGAAGAGGTGAAGTCCAGTTGGTTCTGGACTGAGAAGAACTGGTCTTGGACTAGTTAGAGGGCCTCAGGGATCCTCAGGATGAAGTCAGCCTTGAACTCCACTTCCATCAACATGATCATTTCGCCTTTCAGTTTGCTGATGGAGTCTTCTCATGTTGAATTCTCTTGTTGAAAATTTTCGGACAAAACATCCACAAAGTGTCTTAGGATCTTTTTGATGGATGAGAGATCACCATGAATCTGATCCGCAAAGGCTTTCCTTAGGCCGGGCTAGTGTGGCGTATGCTTTATTTGCAGTTTCAACCTGGGAACTGAAAGATCGTTCTCACTACCATGCCAGCTCCTTGTAGGTGGCTGTCTTCTTCAACTCTTCCTCCAATCTGGCAATCATATCCAATAGTTTAGCTTTGGTTGGAATCTGGGAACACTCCGATGTTGCTGATCGGTGTCCTATGTTTGACTAAAAATATCACTAATAAAGTCCCTCGTAATCTAACGAGGTCGCCCTAGCGAGCAAGTTAATCTGAGTCGTCTCTCAAGGAAAACTTAAAAGGGCGTTACTAAGTTACCACACGAAAGCAATTAAATTCCTAAACATTCTAATCACAAATAGTTGTTTGGTTGTCACTTAAGAACTGTAGATTACCTAGGCGATGAATTATTAAGAAAAGAAAGACAAATTAACTAGGCGGAAATTGACAAAGCAGATAAATTATCTAGACAAGAATTAAACCCTAGACTGAAGAACATAGAATCAACAAGATAAACCTTAAACATAAATCGAAGAGAATAAAAGAAAGACAAGAATAAGTAAATCAATACCAATATTAATCATCACCAAAGCATAGAAATCAACATCAAAGAAATACGAGAACACAAAAGAAGGCGATAAGAAATCATACGAATAAGAACAAATGATGGAATTAAATATTAAGATGTTCAGGAGTAGAAATCCAATAAGATAAATCTTACAAATAATAATCTTCAATCCAAAGAAGTAAAGAACAATACTTGAATTACTTGGAAGAACTAGAGAGAATTCTCGTGGAGGAGGCGCACGAGAAGTCTAAAAATTTAAAATAATGAATTGTGCGGTAGGGCTTTCAGCGTTTAAAAAGTATTTATAGTGCCCGAAAAATCATGCGCAGCGCCGGACGCGCGCGTTATGAAACAAGACGAAACGCGAGCAACCTAGCGCCGGACACACGCAAACGCCGGACTCGCGTGCTCTCGGAATGGGCTGCCAGCACTGGACGCATGCCAGCGCCGGACGCGTCGACTTCCTGGATGATCTTCAATTCTTGCGCAGCGCCGGACGCGGTGACTCTCTGGACGAATTTTACCTCTTGCGCAGTCACTGACGCAACGGCGCGCCGACGCACGAGTCTCGTGGGCGAATCTTGCTTTGGGTGCCCGGCGGACGCGACGAAGACACGGACGCTGGCGCTCTGACGAAACCAGCCACGGACGCCATGCGGACCAAGCGGGTCTTCTTTGCAACCAGCGAGGCGACAAGCACCAGATGCAGGCTACGCCGAGTCCGGCGCTTGGGTGGACTTTTATGTGCGAAATGGTTCAAACGCATCATTCCCTACATAAAACAAAAACGAACATGATTCCAACAAAATATATTCAAATATAAATAAATAGGAACCAAATCGTTAAAAACAAACAAGAAGTAACATAACAAAAACATGCAAAACATCCTACGAAGGGCACAACTACACCATAGAATGTTTCTTAGGTAAGGACGTCAATTGGGACCTCATGTTGGAAGGTAGAGTTGATGGATCCGCGTGGTCCTCATCAGCTCTTACGACTATTCCACCCGGACTTGATGTTGCTTCCTCCTCCAACTCAGCATCGCCCTCTTCTTCAGCTCCAATATCATTCTCTATCAGACGGATATCCACTATAGCTCTAACAGCCATAGTATCATCTATTATCTCCTGGACAATAGACTTAAAAGTCCTTATGGTTATCCAGATGCTTGCGATCTCATAGGCATCCTCCAGCTTCACCTCTTCTTGAATGTATTTCTACCATGACACAAATTTGATGAGATCGGGGAGTTGATAATAATGCGCCGTCTTCATTTGGAGAATAATATGTAGCCGTGCTGCCTGAGCCAAAGCTTTGGGTAGGCTTGAAAGAGTAGGAAAATTTTTGGTCAGGTAGTTGTGGGCTCTCTAGGTAAATGTATTTTTAAGGGTAGTTATGCAAGAGGCTAGCTGGGCTTGAGGGGTTATCTCCACGAATCCCTCGGAGGATTTGGTAGAGTGGGCAGAATGGGCTGGTGAATGGGGTGAGGCTTGTTATTGGTGAGGGTTAGATGTGATAACGCAAGATTTTTCGTATTTTGGGTGGTGACAGTGCTTGTATTGTTGGATTAGTATACTGGAAGCAGTTTTGGTTGAGCTTGTATACAATGTTTCTTATTACCACCATTATAATCTCCTATCTGAATTGTTTACTTGATTGCATATGTATGTCTCTTTATCTCATATATAAGTTAGATCATACAGTGTGTTGTAGATCATAGAAGTCTGTATGATTGGTCAAGCTTAATGAGATATTAAAAGTATCACAACTGAGACAACTTGAGGACGAGTTGTCGGTATAGGCTGCGGTATAGATAAGAAGTTACTTGATTTGGTTACTTGTCTATGCTGGTACGTCTCTGACGTATTGATGGATCACAGTGAGATGAGTTTTTCTATCTGACCGTCGTGAAGAACCTAGATCTCGGTGACTTTACGTTGATCTAAACCTCAATAAGGTATTAGGTGAGTATGAGTTGCTGACCATCACTTTGACTTGTTATGGGTGAGAGTTACATGAGATAACCCAAGATTCTCTGCATCTTGGGTGTTGGCAGTGCTTGTATGTCATGCTAGTTACCCGTGTCGAGTCACCGTATCCATTTAGGATGATGACGCCCCTTAAGGAGCTCAAAATGTTTATTGTACTAAATCATGCAGGTTGAGTTATCTCAAGAACAATAATAAGGTTGAGTGGCACTACTTAAGGAATTAAAGATATTAATTATTTTAAGCAGTCAGAACGCTGTAAATAATTAATGGACATGCGATATCTTAAATACGGGATTCGTGAAGTCTAAGTGCAAGTCCGACTCAACTTCGGAAATAAAGGGGTAAGTCATCATTTTTTCTATGAATAAATGTTTATGAATTAATTTATGTTTTGGGCTAAACATAAGATAATTAATTTATTTGAGGCCCATCTTTATTCCTTGCATTTGATCCCTGGGTTGGCTCATCCAGGCCTGGAGCTTAGTGAAAATCGTCCCCCTCCTTATAGAGTCCCATCTGTTTTGATCCTCTCTATCTTAAGTGATATTAATATATTTATTGGATATGCAGAAATTCTATCTGGATAGGATTTAGGGTTGCATTATAAATATAAGGTGAGAGAAAATCAAACCCTAATCCAAGAGAAGAATTTTCGAAAATTACTATTCCAAATAGAGAGATTTTCGAAAACTTCCACGGGAGGAAGAAGGCGAATTTCTATAGCACTCTCCATAGATTGTTGTTTTGCATGTTTTTGTTTTGTTTTTGTTTGTTTGTTTTCGACGAATTGATTCCTTTTTGGTTATATTTGAACATCTTTTTATTGGAATCATGCTCGTTTGTGTTCTGTGCAGGGATTGATTGCATTTCATCGTTTCAAGCGTTTCAAGCATAAAAAGCGCACCCAAGCGCCGGACTCGACGTAGCCGGCGCTGGGTGCACGACGCCGCCGCCTGGCGTCGAAGTGAAGTGCAGCGTCCGGCGCCTGATGTGCGTATGGCGCTTGGTACGCTCCCCAGAGCTCTCGCGTTCGGCGCTTGGCTCCCGTCCGGCGCTGGACGCCGTTCGCACGTATCGTCCCCGGCGCCTGCGTCCGTGCCGCCACGTCCGGCGTTGGGTTGCATATGCAAGATTGGTCCGGAGATTCCGTGCGTCCGGCGCCTCATCACGTCCGGCACTGGCTTGCTTTTTCCGAGACTTCGCGTCCGGCTGCCCGAGTCCGACATCGGGCCTTTATGTTTGCGAGTGCACGCGTCCGGTCTTTGGGCTCGCGTCGCGCCGCGTTATTGCCCCTACTTCCATCCGGCGCTTGCACGACCCGCGCCTCGTTCGCCGCCTCATCCTCCGTCCCCGCTCATTCTCTCCGTCGGCGCGCGCCGCCGCCCGCACCCGTCCGGTGTTTCATCTCCCGTCGCCGCTTCATTCTCCCGTCCGGCGCTAGCCTCGAAGCCCCGCGCGTCTCACGCCAAGCTTCCATCTCCGTCCGGCGCTTCACCTCCGTCCGACGCCGCACGCCTCTCCCGTGACACGTCCGGTCGCGAACGCATCGCGTCGTCTCACGCCTCCTTCTCACACGCTGCCTCGTCTCCTCGTGCTCACCTCATTTGGAAATTCAGTGCCCACTTTTACGTGATTCGTTATGGTTCGGACTAAGAATGCGGCTGAGTCCAGTTCCCGTCATCCTCATGTCAACGATATTCCTATGGAGGAACCCGATGAGGATATCAACATTATGTATTCTGCCACTTTCCCAATTTATAATCCGGTGGAAGGTACACACAATCGTTATTTTGCGTTTCAAGAAATCACACCTCCGCGTCAATTCAACCGCAATTGATGCGAGTCTAGGTCTTGAGGATAGGGTAAAGTATTTGAAAAATTTGGGATTGCTTCAATATGCTTTGATGGATTTACCCGTTATAACCCATTGTTGCTTGAATTCTCTTGCGATGTGTATTGATGATGAATCGATTCCTTGTCTTGTCGCCCGCATTGGGGCAAGAGTATGTTATAACACCTCGTATTATGAAGGGGTGTTTGGTTTTCCGACTTACGTGCACGTGGTGCGCCCTATTCATTCAATGTTAGAGGCACGGAAAGAGCTATCGAGATTTAATAATCGGTCATCGATCGGAATGCCGAGTGGGTTTATCAAGGATGAAGCATTGGCAATGGTCCACAAGTTTATAGCTTTCAATGTTTTCGGAAATGAGCGGGCTAATAAGGTGAATCTTCTTGAGGTCTTCGCTTGCTGCATGTCTTTGTAAAGAAGACAAGATTTGCCCGACATACTTTATTTGGGACCACTTGCGGTGGTCCAAGAACAGAAGAAATGTCGGCCAACCCCGTGCAAATCCCTACCGGTCCAGCGGTGAACTTAGGAATCATAAATAACGATGGGCGACCGCCTCGTGCCAAGATCACATTCGACCTAAGATGATTGATCTTAGTGAGCTGCGAGGCGCTCCCTTTGCTTATAACGAGACTACTCTGGTACCTCATGATCAGAGGAATTGCGTGAAAAGATATATGCTTGCGCAGTACGTAGCAGCCCAAGAAGCCGAGGCAGCCCAAGCTGTAGGTGCAGGACCATCACATGCACCTTCGGGTGATATGATCATCTATGATACCACTGTTCCATCCGATAATGAAGGCGACCGGCATACCGACGCAGGAGGGGATACAGAGCCCATTCAGAGCGACGCCGATCCAAATCATCCGCAGTTCCCTCCTCAGCAACATGCATCGGGTCAAGGTTATAATATAATACGTGAGGAGCTGGGACAGTTTAGGAGTGAATTGGTCGGCCACTGGACTGAGTTTCGTTAAGACATATACTCTCGCTTTGATCAGCAAAACGACGGTCTTGACAGACTGAATCAATTGTGGCATGAGCAGAACCAGCGTTGGAATGAGTATAATCAGCAGATGATCGAGCAGAATCAACGTATGGCCGCCCTTGAAGCCCAGTGGAACGCGTGGACTACCTTTCATGGCGCTCCTCCTCCACCACCTCCGTCTGACCAATAGTGATTCTTCACTATTGGAGTGTTCGTGTTTTTTCTTTTTTTTTTGTGTTTTGTTCGTTTTCCTTGTTTTGTTGTTTTGCTTCTCTTTGTTTCCTGTTTTTGTAGGTTTTGTCCTTTGTTGATCCCCGCCGTTCCGTTTCTTCGCTTTCAGGGAAGTTTCCTCTACCTTACTCTTATTCATTTATCTGCAATGAGGACCTTGCTTGTTTTGAATGTGGGGGGGTTTTCTTTCCTTTTCGTTTGTTTGTTTGTTTTCTGTCGTTTCTGTCTTTGTTGTGTTTTGTCGTTTCTTAACTTTTTGTTTGGATTAGAGATGATTTTATCTTCTTGAAATCAATGGTGTATGAAGAATTATGCTTTAAGTTGAATTAATTGCGTTTTGATCTGAATTTCTTTGCATCTTGGTGTATGGTTTTTAGTTTGATGAAACTTAGGTGTCAATTTGAACTGTGGGACATAATTAGGAAGCTGTGTTTAGACAAGATGTGTGATCGGATGTCATATGCTTCGTAAATGGAACCCGTCTCTTGTATGATCTTTGAAGAAAAAGTGGACAATAAAAAAAAAAAAAAAATATGTCGTTGTTGTGAAATAAGTGGGCTTAAAATTCGAATAAGGGGCTCTACCCTCTTGTGTGTTGTCTCTCGAATGGAGACTCTTTGCTATGGGTATAGATATCTCACGTTAGATACTCGAGTGTACAACTTGAAGGTTCCACCTAACGATTATTGTCCTATAATCGGTTTTAAGTTCCACAAATTCTTATTTGTTTTGTCATTTGGGATATCTTACATGAAAGGGAACCATATAAGTTGTATATTGATTTCTGAAATCATGTTGAGTCGAAGCACAGCTATTCTATGATAAGTCACATGTTTGGATTGATGAATGAGGATCATTGTATTGAGAACTATATTATTGATATGCATTGAAGGGATGTGAATATGTGATTGATTCTATTTGAAGTATTGATTCTATGTGTACCATTCCTTTCAAGAAACTAAAATTTGCTCGAGGACAAGCAAAGAGTTAAGTGTGGGGGTGTTGTTTTGCATGTTTTTGTTTTGTTTTTCTTTGTTTGTTTTCGACGAATTGATTCCTTTTTGGTTATATTTGAACATCTTTTTATTGGAATCATGCTCGTTTGTGTTCTGTGCGGGGATTGATTGCGTTTCATCGTTTCAAGCATAAAGAGCGCACCCAAGCACCGGACTCGGCGTAGCCAGCGCAGGGTGCGCGACGCGTCGCCCGCGTCGAAGTGAAGTGCCGCATTCGGCGCTTGGTACGCTTCCCAGAGCTCTCACGTCCGGCGCTTGGCTCCCATCCGGCGCTGGATGCCCTTCGCACGTATCTTCCCAAGAGCGCCAGCGTCCGTGGGGAGCCGAAACCAAGACCCGCGCCCGGCCGCCACGTCCGTCCGTGGGTTGCATATATGCAAGATTGGTCCCGAGTCCGTGCGTCCGGTGCCTCATCGCGTCCGCCGCTGGCTTGCCCTTTCGAGACTTCGCGCGTCCGGCGCTTGGCCCGAGTCTGGCGCTGGGCTGCCCATGTTTGCGAAAGCGCGTCCGCACTGGGCTCGCGGCCCGCGCCAGCGTTATTTGGGTCGCTATATTTATACGCTTTTGAATGCGTAACCCTAGACACTATTCATTATTTTTAAATTCCGTCTTTTGAAACGAGAGCTCCCGCATACCTAGAATTATTCTCTCTTCTTATTTCAGTATTTCTTTTGCTTGTTTTTCTTGGATTTGATTCAAGAATTATTGTAAGGATCATTGGATTCATACTACAAGTTTGATTATCTATTCCATCGCTCGCTTTGTTCGTAAGTTTCTTCTATTGCTTTATTCTCGCTTAATCTTTTCAGATTTGATTGTTATTGATTTCTACGTTGGGTTAAGATTAATTTTGATATTCGCTCTAAGTAATCTTGTCTTCGCTTAATCTTTTCGATTCATGTCTAGGTTTATAATTTCGATTCCATGTTCTTCAATTTAGGATTTAATTCTTGCCTAGATAATTTATCTGCTTTATCAATTTCCGCCTAGTTAATTCGTCTTTCTTTCTTTAATAATTTCTTGCCAAGGTAATCAATCAACCCTTTTGAGATTAGAGTGTTTAGGAATTTATTTGTTTTCATGTGGCAACTTAGTAACGCCCTGTTAAGTTTTCCTTGAGAGACGACTAGGGTTAACTTTCCCTACTATAACACCTCATTCGATTGTGAGTCAATTAAGAGTATACTTTTGATTGAAACAATTGTCTTCACTCGGCATTGGAGTTTAGGCAATCGGGATACAGTCTAGAAGATTAGAGCATGAGTCTTGATCCAATCCTTGCCTGGCAAATTCGCAGGTAAACACGAGAAACCACCAACGTGTTGCAATTAATTATATAGGAGCATGCTAGGTATATAATCAATGTATGGTGAATTAAACATCCAACATAGATCCTCGTGAGAGGTTAAAATTAGATTTCCACAATTGGTATCGTAGTCCGGATCGTAATCTTGGCTCTGCTGGATTAATTCACGCTTGATTATAACGCGCGCAATTAATTAATTGTGGATCTGTCGTTCATCGTGGCTCGTTTTATTTTTTGTCGTATTTTGTTTTTCACCACGAGAAAATCTATGGTTAGATTAGAATTTTTTCTTGTAAATCTAATCTGTAAAAGATGAACGAAGACGAAAAGCATGAAGAATAAGACGATGGGAGGTTGGCCAGAAATCGGCCGCACGACGTGAGGGCGTGCGGGCGATGGCACGCTGAGCGTGCTCGGCGCTCACACGAACACCGTTCGGTAGCCGTGCGTGGTTTCTCGGCGGCACAGGTGGACAGGGCAGGCGGCATCGGCGAGGATGGGCGGCACGGATCGGTAGCCGGGTGTGCGGGGTGCACGATTTCCACGCGGACGCCTCGGCATGCCTCGACGCTGAGCGTGACGCTCGACGGATCTCGGCGGGCGCTGACATAGACGCGGGCGGCGGCAGTGGGGCATGCGTTTATCGCGTGGGAGCCTCAGTACGCGTCGGCAGGTCACGCACTCGGCAGCGCACGCAAGTGCCCTCGACCACACGCGTGGGCATCCTCGGCAACGTCGGGAAATAGGGCGTGCGATTCTCGGCATACCCAGCGCGCGAATCCGCTCATGGTTTTCTCGTTGCCTCGGCAGCCCTAGGTCAGAATCTGCGCGCGCCTCGGTCGCGCAATTCTCGGCAGGCTGGGTGGCTTAGCTCGACAGATGGTGCGCAGGCCTCTCACCAGATCGGCAACATCGCCGCAGACTCCTCAGCGAAGTTTTCCCAGCTCGAAAGCGCGACCTCCAGCGTCGCGGTGCCCGTCGTGCGAGGTGCTCGCAGCGGACCCATGAGTCACGCTGCAGACGTCCCGGCGGTCTTGGCGGGGTTGGGCGACTGACGGCGATTCCTCTAGGGCTTGGCAACAGGGCGACGTGAGGGCGGTGGGCGGCATACGGGGGCGTGCTCAACAAGACGTAGCCCGATCAACTCGGGCCGACCCGCCCACCCCGCCTGACCGTTTTTCACCCAAACCCATTTTGACCGGTTTCATATTTTTGCCCGACCCGCCCGATCCAATGCTTCGCCCAAATACGCTGACGAATCATGTCCGGCCTGTGCCATGAGGTCTGCTGAGATTTTTATGAAGAATCAGACTTTGCAAATTTATGTAATAAATTAGGCGAAATACCGATCCACGAGTGGGCCGCGATGAACGATTTTATTTTATTTTTATCGCTCAAAGCATGTCGTGGATGTTTAAATTATGCGAAGCATGCTATGTATGTTTAATTACGAGATAAACATATTATATATTTTCGTGATTGGATGCGCATAGTAAGCATGCTAGGTTTATCGCGTTTTCAAGTATATTTTAGAATTCTCACGAGCATGTTTTTCATGTTGAGTTCTATAGAAAAGCATGCTAGATTACGTGATCTCGCATGGACAAACCTTTTGAAACAAAAGACTAAGAAGAAACCCGACATATTAATTTTAAAATTAAATGTCAAGACCTTCACTTTTAATCTCTAAACAAATGATACGACGTGAGTAAACGCCCACACGCGCGGCTTGCTTGCACCGTTTGTCATAAGTTTGTTAGATGAGTTTTCTAAATAAAATATTTTAATCTATCGGAAGTGGGAGTTTCATGTAAACGCCCACACGCTGGCTTGCATATGCGATTTTCATAAGTTCTCTAGAGATAGATTTAAAATGAGATAACGAAGGAATTTGGATTGAAGCGTATGGTCCTAGTGAGTATGCCAATTTAAGAATTCATTTTCTGCAGGTTAAAATTGTGGTCATTGCTTAGACATCACCTCAAGTACAACTTCCCGCGAAGTCCCTTCTTGTGATAGTGATGTGGTCTAGTAAGGTCCAATCATTAATTTCATTTGTCATAAGGATAAGTTGACATGGATTGAAATTAAACGACCAAAAGGTAATTTTAGTCCGGTCGGGGTTCATGTAAACGCCCACACGTGTGGCTTGCATGTGGAATTCTCATGGGCGATTGGAGGTTTCAATTAATATTATTTTATCAAAAGGTTACAATATTATTGTTACGAATAATGTGCGATCGATGCTTATGTGTTTACATTACTTTTTAAACATGTCTCTTACATAGATTATCAATATGCTCGCACAAAATCCACTATCCGGTCTAAATTTTATCGAGTGGAAACGAAACATGAAATATGTTCTTATCGCGGAAGAACACATGTTTGTTCTCACTACTCCCAAACCTGATGCCCTTACTGATGCATCGACTAATAAGCAACGAGAGTAAAGCAGACTTTGGCATAAGTCAAACAATATGGACAAATGCTATATGATGACTACTATGTCCAAAGGCTTGCAAATGCAAAGATCGATCGATGGTAGACGCGACTGAAATATGGTCAAGTCTCGAGAGTAAGATTGGGCGATCGGATCGACATCCGCTTCCACACAATGAGAGAAATCTTGGCGTGTAAGATGGAAGACGGAAGTTCGGTCCATGAACATGTCTCCACACGACTCATCTCATGGATAGTCTTGATCAGTTGGAAGGAGGTATTGACGGCGAAGCCAAGGTCGATATCATCCTCAACACACTGCCAAGTCTTTTGAGAATTTTCGCGTGAACGCGATCATGAGAAAGACCGAGTATACACTTATTCAGTTGCTTAATGATCTCGTGGCCGCGGAAGGAGTCATGGGTAAAGGGGCACATGCCCTTGCTAGCACATCTAAGGGCCCAAATTTTCCGTTGAAAAATAGAAGAAGAAAAAGGGGCACCAAAGGTGGTAGAGGCAAAGGAACCGGTGGGAGCAGGAACATGGCTGCCACCGGAGGCTTGAAAAAGCCAAAGGAGAGGGGCAAGTGCTTCAAGTGCGGCAAGACTGGGCATTGGAATGCCAAGTGCCCTATGCTCAAGGCTCAAGCTACGCCATTTGCTTTAGTAACGCCCTGTTAAGTTTTCCTTGAGAGACAACTAGGGTTAACTTTCCCTACTATAACACCTCATTCGATTATGAGTCAATTAAGAGTATACTTTTGATTGAAACAATTGTCTTCACTCGGCATTGGAGTTTAGGCAATCGGGATACAGTCGAGAAGATCAGAGCACGAGTCTTGATCCAATCCTTGCCTGGCAAATTCGCAGGTAAACACGAGAAACCACCAACGTGTTGTAATTAATTATATAGGAGCATGCTAGGTATATAATCAATGTATGGTGAATTTAACATCCAACATAGATCCTCGGGAGAGGGTTAAAATCAGATTTCCCTGCAATTGGTATCAGAGTCTGGGATCAGCATCTTGGCTCTGTTGGATTAATTCACGTTTGATTATAACGTGAGCAATTAATTAACTGTGGATCTGTCGTTCAACGTGGCTCGTTTTATTTTTTGTCGGATTTTGTTTTTCACCACGAGAAAATCTGTGGTTAGATTAGAATTTTTTCTTGTAAATCTAATCTTTAAAAGATGAACGAAGACGAAAAGCACGAAGAACAAGATGATGGGAGGTTGGCCGGAAATCGGCCGCACGACGTGAGGGCGTGCGGGCGATGGCACGCTGAGCGTGCTCGGCGCTCACACTGCTCGGTAGCCGTGCGTGGTTTCTCGGCGGCACAGGAGGACAGGGCAGGCGGCATCGGCGAGGATGGGTGGCACGGCTCGGTAGCCGGGTGTGCGGGGCGCACAATTTCCACGCGGACTCCTCGGCATGCCTCGACGCTGAGCGTGACGCTCGACGGATCTCGACGGACGCCGACAAAGATGCGGGCGGCGGCAGACGGGCGTGAATTTATCGCGGGAGCCTCAAGACACGCCGACAGTCACGACTCTCGGCAAGACGCAGTGCCCTCGACCACGCGCGCGGGCGTCCTCGGCGACGTTGGGCGATGGGGCGTGCGATTCTCAGCATACCCAGCATGCGAATCCGCTCACGGTTTTCTCGATGCCTCGGCGACCCTAGGTCGAATCACAAGCACTCGATCGCTCAATTCTCGGCAGGCTGGGCGGCCTAGCTCGACAGATGGTGCGCAGGCCTCGGCCGACTATGCAACACTTCGGCACTCCTTGGCGGTGAGTTTTGGCAGGCTTCGAAACACGCGACCTCGGCCACGGGTGCCCGTCGGCGGCCTTCGGCGAGAGACCAGCCATGAGTCACGCGCAGACGTCCCAGAGGTCTCGGCTGGGTTGGGCGACTCGACAATGATTCCTCAGCGGCTTGGCAGCGTGGGCGACGACGCGGCAAAGGGCGGCAGAGTGAGGTCAAGCGGTGGGGCGGCACACGGGTCGCATTCAACAAGACGCAGCGACTACCAACTCGGGCCGACCCGACCCAATTTTGGCCCAGACCCAGTTTTTCGACCCAGACCCATTTTTAACCCGGTTCCATATTTTTGCTCGACCCGGCCCGATCCACTGTTTCGGCCCGTTTTCCATTTTTTCGGCCCAAATCCAGTTTGACGAATCATGTCCGGGCCTGTGCCCGCGAGGCCCGTTTTCAAGATTTTTATGAAGAACTGTACTTTTCAAATTTATGTAATAATGGCAGGGAAGTACAGGATCCACGAGTTGGCCGCGATGAATGATTTTATTTTATTTTTTATCGTTCAAAGCATGTCGTGGATGTTTAAATTATGCAGAAGCATGCTATGTATGTTTAATTACGTAGATAAACATATTATATATTTTCGTGATTGGATGCGCATAGTAAGCATGCTAGGTTTATCGCGTTTTTCAAGTATATTTTAGAATTCTACGAGCATGTTTTTCATGTTGAGTTCTATAGAAAAGCATGGTAGGATTACGTGATCTGCATGGACAAACCTTTTGAAACAAAAAGACTAAGAAGAAACCCCGACATATTAATTTTAAAATTAAAATGTCAAGACCTTCACTTTTAATCTCTAAACAAAGTGATACGACTGTGAGTAAACGCCCACACGCGTGGCTTGCTTGCACCGTTGTCATAAGTTTGTTAGATGAGTTTTCTAAATAAAATATTTTAATCTATCGGAAGTGGGAGTTTCATGTAAACGCCCACACGCGTGGCTTGCATATGCGATTTTCATAAGTTCTCTAGAGATAGATTTAAAATGAGATAACAAAGGAATTTGATTGAAGCGGTATGGTCCTAGTGAGTATGCCAATTCTAAGAATTCATTTTCTATTTGTTAAAATTGTGGTCATTGCTTAGACATCACCTCAAGTACAACTTCCCGCCAAGTCCTTCTCGTGATAGTGATGTGGTCTAGTAAGGTCCAATCATTAATTTCATTTGTCATAAGGATAAGTTGACATGGATTGAAATTAAACGACTAAAAGGTAATTTTAACTGCGGTCGAGGGGTTCATGTAAACGCCCACACGCGTGGCTTGTATGTGGAATTCCTTGGGCGATCGGAGGTTTCAATTAATATTATTTTATCAAAAGGTTACAATATTATTGTTACGAATAATGTGCGATCGTATGCTTATGTGTTTACATTACTTTTCAAATATGTCTCTTACATAGATTATCAATATGCTCGCACAAAATCCTCTATCCGTCCAAATTTTATCGAGTGGAAACGAAACATGAAATATGTTCTTATCTCTGAAGAACACATGTTTGTTCTCACTACTCCCAAACCTGATGCCCTTATCGATGCATCGACTAATGAGCAACGAGTCAAGGGACTTTGGTATAAGTCAAACAATACGGCCAAATGCTATATGATGACTACTATGTCCAAAGGCTTGCAGCTGCAGCATCACTCGATGGTAGACGCGACTGAAATATGGTCAAGTCTTGAGTTTAAGTTTGGGCAGTCGGATCGGACAGTCCGCTTCCACACAATGAGAGAAATCTTGGCGTGTAAGATGGAAGAAAGAAGTTCGGTCCATGAACATGTCTCCCACATGACTCATCTCATGGATAGTCTTGATCGGTTGGAAGGAGGTATTGACGGCGGCCAAGGTCGATATCATCCTCAACACACCGCCCAAGTCTTTTGAGAATTTTCGGCGTGAACGCTGCTCATGAGAAAGACCGAGTATACACTTATTCGGTTGTAATGATCTCGTGGCGCGGAAGGAGTCATGGGTAAAGGGCACATGCCTCGCTAGCACATCTAGGCCCAAATTTTTCGTTGAAAAATAGAAGAAGAAAAAGGGGCACCAAAGGTGGTAGAGGCAAAGGAACCGGTGGGAGCACGAACATGGCTGTCACCGGAGGCTTGAAAAATCTAAAGGAGAGGGGCAAGTACTTCAAGTGCGGCAAGACTGGGCATTGGAATGCCAAGTGCCCTATGCTCAAGGCTCAAGGTACGCCATTTGCTTTAGTAACGAAACATGTTTGGCGACATGTTCTACTCATTCATGGGTAGTAGATACGGGTACGACTGATCATGTTTGTTACACCTTGCAGGGGTTCATGTGGACAAGGGAGCTACATGATGCGAGATAACGATCTCCATGGGCAACGCGGTGAAAGTCGAGGCCGTTGCAGTCGGAGATGTTTCTTTATGTTTTGATAGAACAGTTTTAATATTGAAAGACGTTTTATATGTGTTTGAGTTTCGTGGAACCTTATTTCCGTTTCCAAACTATCTATTCATGGATATTCATTGTTTTTATAGTGGTGTTTCTATCATAAGAAATAACGGTTATCTCGTGGTGGCACTTTATATAATTCCCTTTATACTATTTCTGTCAAACATAATACCTTTAATTATGTTGCATCTACTTCAAACCTTAAGAAGAGAAGTTTTCTTCAAAGATGACACCATATTTCTCTGAAATCTTAGATTATGTCACATCAATCTAAATAGGATCCAAAGACTGGCTAAGAATGGAGCGTTGGGTGATCTCACAGTTACTCCATTCCCAATCTGCGAATCCTGTATAGAAGGAAAGATGTCGACCAGACCCTTCAAAGCGAAGGGTTATAGAGCCAAAAAGAAGTGTTGGAGCTAGTCCATTCTGACCTGTGTGGACCTATGTCCACACAAGCTCGTGGAGGGTACGAGTATTTTGTCACTTTCATTGACGATTACTTAAGGTACGGATACATATACCTGCTTCACCGCAAGTCTGAATGCTTTTAAAAATTCAAAGAATTTGAGGCAGAAGTGAAGACGAAGCTTGGTAAAAGTATCAAGTCACTGCGGTCTGATCACGGTGGCGAATACCTCAATAACGAGTTTATGGACTATTTGGTGCAGTGTGGGATTACCTCCCAGCTCACTACACCGGGCACACCACAGCAAAATGGTGTGTCAGAGCGAAGAAATAAGACTCTATTAGAAATGGTTAGATCAATGATGAGTAATTCAACATTGTCTATTTCGTTCCGGGGGTATGCCTTAGAAACAGCGACATACTTGCTAAATCTAGTACTATCCAAGTCAGTCGAAAAGACCCCTTTCGAGTTGTGGTTTAGGTGCAAGCCTAGTTTAAACCACATAAGGATATGTGGCAGTCCAGCACATGTGCTGAACAAGAAGGCTGACAAGTTAGAGTCTAGATCTGAAGCAATGCTGTTTATTAGCTATCCTAGAGGAACGAATGGTGGTTATTTCTATAGTTCTAAGGATCAGAAGGTCATTATTAGCACTAATGGCCGATTCTTAGAAGAGGATTATATGAAAAACCATAAATCCAAAGTTGAAATCATTCTTCAAGAATTAGAAGATGATCGATTCGCCACCGATTAAACCAAAGGTACGAGATGTCATGTCTAGTGGGAGGATCGACACCGATACTTCAAGAAATTGAAGGGGTCGAGTTCCACCGAGATACTAACCGCAAGTGGCACCTATCCAAAGAAGTTGTGCAAGATAGAGAACCACAAGTTATCGCACCCACCGCCGCCATTGTGCCGAGGCGCCTCGTCGTAGTCGAGGGTTGTTCGTCAACCCGAGCGATTTATGTTCGTGGGTGAATCTTCGATTTAGTCCCGTGAAACGAAAGCGCACAATAATCGACCCATGGACATACAAAGAGGCGATACAAGACACAGATGCAAGATCGTGGCACACCGCTATGGACTTAGAAATCGAGTCCATAACGCTATGGATGTATACAAAGACACCTCTACCGGATGGCAAGGAAGCCATAGGTAGTAAGTGGGTATACAAGAGGAAGAGATTCAGATGGAGAGGTTTCGCTTTTAAAGCCGTGCTTGTGGCGAAGGGCACACTGCATTGAGGGCATCGATTTCATGAGACCTTTTCACCAGTAGCAATGCTCAAGTCCATCGTAATTTTTTGGCCATAGCAGCCCACTTAAACCTTGAGGTTTGGAAAATGGATGTGAAAACCGCTTTTCTAAACGGTTACCTTGAAGAAGGTAGAGACATTTATATGCAGCAACCCGAAGGTTATGTGGTGAAGGGTGAAGAGCATCTAGTATGGAAGCTTAAGAAGTCCATTTATGGACTTAAGCAAGCTTCCTGATCATGGAACTTACTCTTTGACGAGGTGGTAAAGTCCTATGGATTTACCCAGTTGCCTAGCGAAAGTTGTGTGTATCGTTTAGATGTCAACAATGACGTGGTATTTCTTGCACTTTACGTAGATGACATCCTTCTACTTGGCAACAATGTGAAGTTGTTATCAGACGTAAAGAGTTGGTTATCCGATCAGTTTCAAATGAAAGACTTAGGAGATGCAAATACATTCTTGGGATCAAAGTTTACCGGATCGCAAGAGGAAATGTTGAGCTTATCTCGCGCCTTACATCGATCTTGTGATTACTCGCTTTTAGTATGCGCACCGCCAAGAAATGATTGCTACCTTCGGGCATGGTGTTCTTTTATCTAGGAGCGATCACCTATGACTGCAAAGGAGATAGAGGAAATAAGACAAGTTCCTTACGCTTCCGCCGTAGGAAGTCTCATGTATGCAATGCTATGTACGAGACCCAATATCTGCTATGCGGTAGGCATAGTAGCAAGATATCAGTGTAACCCTGGACAAGCTCATTGGACTGCGGTAAAGCATATACTCAAGTATCTGAAAAGGACTCGAGATTATAGGCTAGTTTACCATGCAGATAGTCTAATGCCTTTGGGTTATTCAGACTCGGATTTCCAAGCTGACCGTGATGAGAAAAAGTCTACCTCAGGCTATGTGTTTACCTTGGGAGGAGGAGCCGTATCCTGGCGGAGTGTAAAGCAGCGATGCATTACGGACTCTACCATGGAAGCCGAATATGTAACCGCTACGGAGGCTGCTAAAGAGGTCAGATGGTTCAAGAACTACCTCATAGATCTAGATGTGGTACCTGGTTTGCCCAAGAGTATAATAGTTTACTGTGATAACTCAGGTGCAGTGGCAAACTCGAATGAACCACGGACCCACAAGGCAACCAAACACATAGAGAGAAAGTACCATGTCATATGAGAAATCGTTAGACAAGGAGACGTGCTGATTGAAAATATTGGTACTGTGGATAACCTAGCTGACCCATTCACGAAGAGCCTGCCGCAAAAAGTCTACGAAGAGCATATTCAAGGACTTGGATTGCGCAAGATGGCACCCACTTAGAAATGAAACTTTTGTATAAGTGGGAGAAGCAAAGTGATGGTGTTGTTTGTAATAGCTAGTAGAGAGACACATTGTATACTAAAAGTTTTGCTTTAGTTAAGTGGGAGATTATTGGATTTGTATACTAGAAGCAGTTTTGGTTGAGCTTGTATACAATGTTTCATGTTACCACTATTACAATCTCTTATCTGAATTGTTTACTTGATTGCATATGTATGTCCCTTTATCTCATATATAAGTTAGATCATACGGTGTGTTGTAGATCACAAAAGTTTGTATGATTGATCAAGCTTAATGAGATATTAAAAGTATCACAATTGAGACAACTTGAGGACGAGTTGTCGGTATAGGTTGCGTATAGATAAGAAGTGACTTGACTTGGTTACTTGTCTATGCCGGCACGCCTCGACGTATTGATGGATCACGATGAGATGAGTTCTTCTATCGACCATCGTGAAGAACCTAGATCTCGTGACTTTACGTTGATCTAAACCTCGATAAGGTATTAGGTGAGTATGAGTTCTCGACCATCACTTTGACTTGTTATGAGTGAGGTTACATGAGATAACCCAAGATTCTCTCGCATCTCGAGTGGTAGCGATGCTTGTATGTCATGCTAGTTACCCGTGTCGAGTCACCGTATCCGCTTAGAATGATGACGCCCCTAAGGAGCTCAAAGGTATATTGTACTAAACCCCGCAGGTTGAGTTATCTCAAGTACAATAATAAGGTTGAATGGTACTACTTAAGGAATTAAAGATATTAATTATTTTAAGCAATGTAACGCTATAAATAATTAATGGACGTCGATATCTTAAATACGGGATTTGTGAAGTCTAAGTGCAAGCCCGACTCAACTTGGAAATAAAGGGTAAGTCAAGATTTATTCTCTAGTGGCATAAATAAATGTTTATGAATTAATTTATGTTCTGGGCTGAACATAAGATAATTAATTTATTTGAGGCCCATCTTTATTCCTTGCATTTGAACCCTGGGCTGGCCCATCCAGGCCTGGAGCTTAATGAAAATCGTCCCCCTCCTTATAGAGTCCCACTGGGACTCTGTTTTGATCCTCTCTATCTTAAGTGATATTATTATATTTATTGAATATGCAGAAATTCTATCTGGATAGGATTTAGGGTTGCATTATAAATATAAGGTGAGAGAAAATCAAACCCTAATCCAAGAGAAGAATTTTCAAAATTACTATTCCAAATAGAGAGATTTTCGAAAACTTCAAAGGGAGGAAGAAGGCGAATTTCTATAGCACTCTCCATAGATTGTCCTCACTCGGCATTGGAGTTTAGGCAATCGAGATACAGTCCAGAAGATCAGAGCACGAGTCTTGATCCAATCCTTGCCTGGCAAATTCGCAGGTAAACACGAGAAAACACCAACGTGTTGCAATTAATTATATAGGTGCATGCTAGGTATATAATCAATGTATGGTGAATTAAACATCCAAGATAGATCATTGGGAGAGGGTTAAAATCAGATTTCCCTGCATGTATATCATGCTAGTTACCTGTATCGAGTCACCGTATTCATTTAGGATAATGACATCCTCTTAAGGAGCTCAAAAGGTTTATTGTACTAAACCTTGCAAGTTGAGTTTGTTCAAGTATAATAATAAGGTTGGGTGGTAGTACTACATAGGGAATTAAAGATATTAATTATTTTAATCAGTCAAAGTCTATAAATAATTAATGGACGTGTAATATCTTAAATACAGTGATTCGTAAGTCTAAGTACAAGCTCAACTCAACTTCGAAAATAAAGAGGTAAGTCAACATTTATTCTCTAATGGAATGAATAAATGTTTATGAATTAATTTATGTTTTGGGCTAAACATAAGATAATTAATTCATTTTAGCCCCATCTTTATTCCTTATATTTGATCCCTGGGTTGACCCATCAAAGCCTATTACTGTAGTAATTTTCGGCCAATCCCCTAGATCCCACTGGAATTCTATTCTGATTAATGTATTATTTATTTAATACATCTCCTAGTCTAGAGAGATATTATCTGATATTATTAGATATCAAGAGATAATTATTCTAGAAATGAATTATCTTCAAGGAAAAAGATAATTATTATATTTATTAGATGTGCCAGAATCCTATCTCATTAGGATTCTAGGAAGAACACTATGAGTAAAAGATAAGAGAAAATCAGATCACTTATCTCCATCATTGTGATTTTCGAAAATCATAGGTTCCTCATAGTGGGGACGAAAATTTACAGTATTCTCCATAGATACTCTCACTCAATATTAGAGATCAGACATCCGGGATACAATCCAGAAGATCAAAACTGGAGTATGCTAGTGATCACTTATGCCAGAAATTCGTAGGTAAACATGAGAAAACTCATATATGATACAATTAATTATATAAGAGCATGCTAGGAATATAATCAATGTATGGTGAATTAAACATCCAAAATAGATCCTCGGAAGCACGGGTAAATTCATATTTTCCATCAATAGGAAACCACTAACCATTTCCGGATGCAGTCGACTTAACCTCTAGCTTACAGGTGTTAGATGACCAAGCTTTCAGCAGCTAACACTTTGTTGCCTACTTGTCAAAACTTCTACTCAACTTTTGGGGATTTAGTAGAGGGTTTCCAACTATGGATCTGAGTTGACACATACGCCAAACTCAGTATGTCTAGGCTTGAGATACACAAGATGAATATAATAAATTTAAGGAAGTGTATATTGAAATCTCGAGCTGATAAATATATGTGAGCCCTTGAGATTTACTGATAGCACTGTGAACTTTCTTCTTTGAAATTGTTGTTTGATTGGCTTGAGCTTTGAGCTTGAATGCTTTGAGATTTTAATTGCGCAACGTTTCGATTACCTTCAAAGGTTGGATTTTTCATGTATTTATAGAGAGGATGTTGAATAGTGCCGTTGGAGGGAGCACCAATCAGATCCTTCTATTTGTCATTTGAATTCTTCCCGTTGAGAATCCTTGTACATCGATGTCAGAGGTCCCCATCATAGTACACTGTAGCTCTGCAACTCTGAAAAGGTCTTCTGACATGACAAATCTTCTGCAGATACGCTAACACACGTGGCGAGTCAAACACTCAAGGCTTAATTCCTTCCGTGTTTCTTCAATTAAGTTGACTTCATGTTTTATCGAGATTGACTTCAGTTGGGTCACCAAGATCGCTTCATCTTTATCGATGGGTTGGCTCCGCCTTTTATCGCTTTCGGATACCGAGTCAGCATGATGCTTTCAACATACATAGATAAATAGTCAGCTTGCCTTTCATTAGCAGCCAGCTTTGACTTGATATAGCCGCATTTATTACTTGTCATCAGCATTGACTATCGATAGACAACATATACTATAGGACACCAGCTTTGACTTTCGCGGGGATAGTCGGCTGCCTGATATGACAATTAGTCATATCCTGACTCATTTATCTCTTTCATCGATGAGTCTTAGTCTCTGATCTTCAGTCTTCGGTCTTTCGACTTCAAACTTTGACTTTACTCCAGTAGCTCTGTTCATCAACATCGATATACTTGCTTTTTCGACATTTGTCGCCACTTCCGTCGCCTTGATCCTTGATCTGATCCTTCGCTTGAGCTTCTATTAGTTGCGTTGATATCAATACTCTATCAAGATAGTCAAGCTTCATCTCGGTTGAACTTCTTCTTGGGTTTGTCCAAGTGGTAGTTCTATCATTTGAAACTCAGAACATAAACGCCTAACTCTAGAACAAGTCAGTAGCATTAGTTACATCAGCAAATCAATCATCATAGATTTTGTGATCTAATCAAAACACACAGTTAAGATCGATTAATTTTCAACAACTTAGAAAATTTTCCAACAAGTTCCTTAACAGATTATTATTACAGATAAAATCAAAGTGGAGCCCACAAAGGTAAAATAAGTGCACGAGTGGAAGTCACCAACGATGCCTAATGAAATTGAGAGTTTTTTAGGTTTAGTAAGGTACTATCAGAGATTCATTAAAGAATCTCTCGAGATAGCAAGGCCCATGAATTAAATACCCAAGAAAGAGATCAAGTATAGATGGACAGATAAACATAAAGAGAGTTTTTAGAAGCTTAAAATAATCTACAACCGTACCCACACTAGTTATTCTTAAGACATAACAAGAATGTGTAATCTAAGAAGCTTGTTCAATAATCGATTAAGTTGTGTGTTGATGAAAGAGAAAAATGCGATAGTCTATGAATCACGATAACTCATACCGCATGAGTTGAACTATCCCGCACATGCCTTTGAATTAGATGCAATGGTTTGTGTTTGGAAGTTTAGGAGACATTATGCCTATGGACTAAAGTATGAGACTTTCATAGACCCTAAGAACTAGAAGTATGTTTTGAGTAGAAGGATCTAAGTCGAGAAGCCCAATCGAGGTTGGGAGTTCTCCTCACTCAAGAGAATGAACCCATCAAAAGAATTCATGAAAGTAAGGTTGAAAATAGCCCAACCACTAGGAATGATGGTAAGCTCTAATGCGATAATGATAGTAAGGTATGGTCTAATAGAAGGAAACGCCAGTTGATGCAGCGTGCATCCGTGGAACATGAAGAACAAGATCAAAACTCGTTGATTCAAAGAAATACCGAGTATTGACGATAAGAGATAAATCTCGATTTCATAAAAATGTCAAAAGCTGCCAACGAAATGAAGCAAATGGAGATTAAATACTAACCCTAATATCCGAAAATACAATAAATGCCAAAAAGGCCCAAAACAAAAATCCAAAATTGTAAAATAACCCCTAAAACACTAAACTGCGAATTCGACCCTCTAAACGATGGAATTTGCCCAAAATCTGCCATCAGTCATTGCAAAGCTATGAGTATTTTTCGGAACGTCGATTCCACCCGAAAAACACTAGGTTTTCCTCGAAATCTGAAACTTTCCAGAATTGCGGCAATTCTTTGGATGATCCGCGCATTTCATAAAATCATCCGCAACTTACGCTGCATCACCAGTGCATAGAGAAAAGATGAAATGTTCGAGGAAATGCATTTGCTTTAGAATAGACAGGACTATATTTTCTGCATGATGAAGAATATAAAATTGGAATCAGGAGAAAAATTTATGACATCCCTCACCACACATAGATAACGCAAATATAGTAGCCAGTACTCTAAGAAGAAAAAGGTAAGGAGATGGAACATATTTTCACTTCGAGAGATAAACTCATTCGTGAGTTGAGAACTAAGAAAAAGAAATGATCTACCCATTGGACGTGATTCAAGGTCTCATCGCAACCTTAGTAGCTCGACTAGACATAAAGGAAAAAATTATAAGTACACAATAAGCCAGATCTAATCAATGGATATGGATCGGGTCGATCACGAAATGACCTGACCTCATTAGGGTCGAATTTAACAAATTTTTTGTGTTTAACCAATTCAGTTCTATTTCTTTTGATTTGGAAGATGGAGTTCGTGCCTTCGTTGGGATTCTCACCATTTTCAATGGAAAGTTCACCTCTTAGGCCGACTAAATTCAGCTCTATTATAGCTCTGAACCAGTATCATTATAATAGTAATTTTACCCAATCCTTTCCTACTTTCCTATAAAAAAAGCAATTCTTGTAACTCGTGCCACCTAAAAAATACACCAAACACGCTTCAGGCTTTTCATCATTCCTCACAAAAGAAAATATCCCTAAGGGCATCTCTAACACTACTGCAAAACTCAAAATGCATTAAATTATTTACTTCAATGGTACTGCAAAACCAAACTCATTTTCAGTTTTTTATCAGATTTTGAATAGTAGATACGCATATTTGCGTTTTACTGTTCAAAATGCAAACTACTTTTCATAGAAATATTGGATTGAAGAAATGGAAAGGGGAGGTCTGTAGTTGTGTGAAGAAAAAATGGAAGTGTGCATACCTGAATGAATGAATGAAAATGATGAGTAATTGATGAAGAAATGTTGAAGAAACAGGAAAAGATTAATAGTGAAGGACGGAATTTAAGAAACGAGTCGAGAGGGTGAGGGAATCGCGAGTCTCTGAGTGGAAGCGGAATTGCCTTCTCTCGATCTCTAGGGTTTCGGATTTGGGAATCGTAACTTAGCTAGCCGTTTCATGTTACATTTATGTCATTTAATTCCGATTCAATATATAAATTGAAGTTGTATTAAATTGAAATTTTTTAATGGATTTAATGTGTAAATGAGAAGGAATATATAGAGAATATTCTTTTGAGTTATAATTTGAGTTTGTGGGTTGGAGATAAATTATTGTTTGATGTGACAATTACTACAAAATGAAGTTAAATTTAATGTTGAGTATTGAAGATGGCCTAAGTCATCTTAGTGGGGTAGGAAAACCTACTTAGACACCCAAAATCAAAAAATACACACAAGACAATAAGATGTGAGAAAACTGACCAGATTCAATGCACCTTAACACAACATCATGTACTATTTCTTGGTTATTATTCCTATGCTCACAGAGCCTCAAGAATTAGCTGATATTCCAAAATGGTACCTATTTTCCTTGAGTTAAGAGAAGAAGATCTAGAAAAGGTACTAATTTCTAACTATGCAATATTATCTGCTAATGCTACTCTGATTTCTTATCTTGATTTACATAATAGAACTTCTGCACTTTTGCAAGAAAAGGTGTGCTTACTGAATCTTCTATTTACGGTTTTGGAATACAGATCCATCATTCTTAAAAAATAAAATAAAATAAAATGTACTATTTACATATCTTTGATCTTGAGAGTTGAGATTTGGGATTATAGGATTTTGTTTTTGTAGAGTTTCATAACTTTTCCAATCCAATCACTCAATGAAATGCAGAATGCTCCCCCCTCCTTCTTTTCTTTGCATTGCAGTAACATCGAATAAAGAAAAAGCGAAAAAAAAAAGATCTTGAGACTTGGGATTATGAGATCTTTTCTCTTTCTTTTTTGTTTGGATTCTTATATACAATTTCAAGAAACTTGACAACTACAATCACATAATGAAAGGCAGTGACAAGAATGGTCACATAACTATATCACAGAGCAAAATTTGGAATGATATGATATGCAATGTTTTATTATTATTTTTATAAAATTTGAACATTATAGCCAAATCACCTTTTTATTTATTGTCTCCATTTTCTTTGCCTGATATTTTGCAGTAGAATTCCAAAATTATGGGCTATGACTCCACTCAAAGGAAGGAACCTTTATTTTTTGGAAGGAGGTTAACTTAAGGTTGAAAATAAATAAAGGTGCCAATAAATGAAGAGCCAAGTTGGGATTAATCTCTGCGTTTGGAGAACTGAGAGATATCAGACTGGCATGATATTATGTGGATGTGTTCTTGAGTTCCCCTTCAAAACTTCACTACTTTTATAATATCTATATATATTTATATTACATTTTACTTTGTTTTCATTTTGTAGATCTCAAATTTAAGTTTCTTTTAATGGGTTAGTCATTTTCAAGATTCAAGTTAAGGAACTTCCTTATAGTAATATTCTTACGTCTACCTATAATTTAATAAACATGTATATGCGTCCTTTTCTGAATTGAATAAAATTTACACACCTGTTTTAGGACTGCGACTACATCTTTGAGTTGTTAGTTAGTTTTTCGTTATAAATCACAATTAACAATATGGATCCTGGATATATAATTATATCGTTCTTAATATAACGCATTTCCCATGATTTTGTAATAACCCGGAATAATAATAATAATATATATTGTTAAAACGTAGCTCGACGAATTTATTTTAAAAGATAACGAAGAATTTAATCCGAATCGCTTATTTAATATTTTAATTGAATAAACGAGAAATTTATCGATTAATAATCGATCGATAATGTAATACGATCGGAGCCGATAAATCGGATCGCGAATGTGTGAAATGACAATCGAGGTAACAATTTCTCGATATCCTAATCGTCATGGACGAGTCGCAATCATCGATCCTCGTTCGGACAAAACGAGTGATATGTCGCTATCGTAAATTATCCCAAGAATCATAATTTCAAAAAAAGGTGTACTTTTAGTGAACCAACAAATTCAGCCAAATCTTTGGTTCTCTCTCCCCTCTGCAGTAAATCCCACCTCTGCACAAAACAAATCCCTCTTCTCACTTTGACTATCTCATTTTGTTCCTTTACATACGAGAACTCCCATTACAAACTCCACTCTCAAAAATTCCTCTTTCATCTCACAACACCCCAAGAAACAGAGAGAGAAGAAGAACCTCAAAGGTAATAATTCAAGTTCTAAACATTCAACCAATTTCATTTCTTTCCTTTGAAGGAATTCTGGTGCTGTGAAGTAGGTAAAGAAGCAAAACACATACATCATTAATCTCAACAAGGTTCTATCTTAGAACCCTACTCCATTTACAGATTTCTTACGTTTAAAAAATCATAAAATTGTTCACTGATACAAACCACCATGAACACTATGAACTAGAACTTCTAAACACTAAAATCTGAAATTACATTCTGTACGAGTTTGGACCGAGCCACTCGAGGCTCGGCCAGTGACTAACGGCGACGACAGCCGGAGCACGACGGCCTTGCATACGGCGGCGACACCGAGCTCCTCCGACAGGGCCTCCCCGGAGCCCAACGACATCGACAAACCTGAAAAACAAAGAGGGTGAGAAATCGAGGGAGAGTTATGGCGATCTTGGCGCGTGTGCGTGAGTGAACCATGACCGAGCCACTGGGCTCGGCTTTCGGCGGTGGTGCGGCGATCAAGCACGGGCCACGTGGCACGGCGTCGGCCCAAAGACAGATGGAGGCGACGGCGAAATGATCGGGCCGGATCTGCTGGCGACGACGCTAGATCTGGCGCTTGGTGACAATCTCACCGAGAAGAGGCGAGGAAGACGGCGACCGCGAGTTCGTGTATGTGAGTGTGTGCGTTGGTTCACCAAGAAACCGAGAGAGAGAGGAGGCGCCGGTCGCGGTGATGGCATGACTCGACGACCGGCGACGTGTCTGCCAGAGACGAGGTGGCGATAGTTTCGCCGAGATAGAGAGAGATGAGTGTCTATGCGTGTGTGTGTCCGCGGAAGAAGAGAGGAGAGGAGGTCGAGGTCGCGACGGCGGGCGGCGCTCGTCACGACAGCGATATGGCTGGTCGGAGAGGGTGGCGGCGACGACTTGTGTGTGGGTGTGTTCATCCGTGTGTGTGTGTGAATGCAGAGAGAGAGAGAGTCTGAGGGAAGGGGGGCGGCTAGGGTAGTATAATAGGTTATGTTTTATTTTAATTTGTTTGGGCCAAACTTATGTGGGCCGAAAAAAAAAAGGAATGGGCTGAGCTTTAGCGATTTAGTTCTTTTGTTGGGCTTCTGATGTTTGGGCCGAAAATATTTAATGGGCTTGATTTCCTTGCTTGTCCTTATTTTCAAATGGGCCGAAAGTTCCTTGGGTTGGGCTTAGTTTATATTTAATTATGTGGGCTGAAAATCTTATGTGATATGGGCTGAAATTAAAATGATATGGGCTCTTGAATCAATTGAATGGACTTTTAATTAAATTGAAGATGAGCTTAGACTTATTTTAAATATTGGGCTAAGTATATAAATGGACAATGGACTAGAATTATTTATTTCTATAATCCATTAAATTAAATTAAGGATTGAATTAATTCCATATTAATTAAATATGAGAGTTAATCCTAGTAATTAAATTTTGGAGATTAATTCTTAATTAATTAAATAATAATCTAAATATCACTTAATTAGAGTTAGTTAATTAAATTCATTAGATTGAATAAAGTATAATTGTTTTAGAAATTGAATAACATAATTAATTAATTATGTTAAAGGATAATTGGAGAATTATTTTCTTTTAGTGATGTATTTATACGATGAACCTTAAGCAAATTGCTAAAAAGATGTGTTGAAATTAAATCCTAATTAGTGGATATCTAAGATGAATTAAATCAATTTGATTGATTAATCAAATATTATTGAACTTTTAGTTTGATTTATTTAATTAACTTGTAATTGTAGATTTAATTAATTAAATTAAATAATTTATTTAATTAATTAATGATATTGGTTGTCAAGTAGATGATTGAGAAATACTAGTAATTTTAATTCGTAAAATGTTTGCTAGATGTTGATTAAATTAGGAGAAATATTTATTGATCGTGTAGCATAGATATGAGTTTCTCTGATAGAATATGTGGGACGTGTGAGGCGAGAAACACGGCAAGAAGATGATAGTGACGAAGGAGGTATTAGAGTTCGAAATCGTAATACGCGTTAACAAATGATGAATATTAGCTATGAATTTAAGATTCATAAATTGTACGAAACGACGTGAAGAAACATCGATCGCGGAGAAGAATGCAACGACCAAGTGTCGTCTATCACTATGGCGAGACTAATCGAATAGACGATATATAGTTGTTAATTGAGCCTTATCGATAACGAAAACCCTAAAACCCAAAGACTTAAAGGATATCGAGTACGTTAAATATTAGCAATACTTCTCGAAAGAAACGAATGACATACTAAATTATATCTCTTACGTTGATAAGGTCCAGCGTGGACGTAGACGAAAACGACAAGGATCACTAGCAGATACTTCAAGAAGGACAATTCTTGAGGTGGGCTTTCTTGAAACGAAAATGTTATGCATATCTCAAAGCATGTTTTACAAAGCATTATGAAATATTATCACATGAAATATTATTGACTGCCAAATGTTTATGTATTGTTGTTATCCTATCTGAGATTGGTATATCAATGTGGTATGTGAATGTGTTGGTCCACCAACGTTAAAAAGGGTAACGATCGGATCCGACTTAGTTGAGGACTAACTCGGATTGTGTACACGCATGACCGTGTGTTAAGGTTAGCTACCTCGACGGTCACGGCGACTATGTGTAGGTGGCCACCCCATAGTCTTGCGAATGGAATGAATGAATGATCGATATGGAAACAACGTGAATGAAATAGTCGCCCGACTTTTGAAAACGATAAAATGTTTGATAGGCGTGAGTCTTTAACTAAAATCCTCATGCGCTATTGTGTGCGATTAATAACTTTTGAAAAGAAAATGTTTTTGCAACGAGTCCACCGAGTACTTTTGTACTTAGCCCCGCATTTCGTTTTTGATGTGCGGGTTGAGCAATGATCGATGATGGGTGCGGTGGTGCGGAGTAGCGACTATTTTGATGCTTAATTAGAAAGGTTTCTAGAACTTTGGGCATGCATCGTCATATGCATGTCCACATGCTTATTTGTCGCCTAACTCGATATTATTGGTATCTTTTGATTATAACTACTTTTCATATCGTTTTGAACTTGAGGTCGTACCTCGTTCCTTGAATTGCACCCTGATTGGGTTATATTTGAATATTGAACCTTTTGACAAGTCCTTATGTGACTTGAATTGATGTTGAAACAACTTATCCCTTTTTGTCCATGTGTTTATGAGTAGTTTATTGGCTAATACCATTGATTAGTGATGTATATATATCTGTTGCATTGTCATATCAGTGACGATCCGTATGATCCGTACTTCCTTGAGAAGTCGGGTCGTCACAGATTTAGAGGTGTTAAAAAATGTATTATTTCAAATATATAAAAGGTTTTGTGTAGATAAGTATTATTCTATACATAAAGAAGCATAATGCTTTTTATGTTTTATTACACTAATATATTTTTTTTCATGATAATTGTAAATTATGAGAAAATCAATTATCAAGATTGATTTCTAATTGCAACATTAAGAATGGTTCCTACAAAAACTCAGCATGTAATATAAACACATACTTTTACCTACTATGGTTGTGATCATATTACTATAAAGTTAAATATCACTTTAAACTTAAAAATATATATGTTTTATTGAAATTATTCTAAACCATTAGAAATATTTATTTAAATAAAAAATCATCAGTATCATATCACAAATATCATAAATTATCAGAAATATGTATTTGAACCACAAACTATCAACATTGTATCAAAAATATCTTGCGTTCAAGTTCCGACCCCCAGAATCTTGACATGGCTCATGCATTGCACATGGAAATGCCACGTAATTTGATGTGGCAACTATGCTATTTTATTTTATGTATTTTCTTTAAGGTATCCAACGAGCCACATTAAGATTTCGAGTGTTGAAAAATGGACACGAGATATTTTTGATACAATACTGATAGTTTTTGGTTTATATAGATATTTCTGATAGTTAAGGATTTTTTGATATAATACTGATACTTTTTGTTTAAAATAAATATTTATGATAGTTCATGATAGGGGTGAGCATTGGGCGGTTCGGTTCAAACCGAACCGAACCCGAAAACCAAATTTTTTAAAACCCAAACCGAACCGAATCTTTTTATATCCAAACCGAATCAAACCGAACCGAAATATTCGGTTTGGTTCCGTTCGATTCGATTCGATTTACCCGAATTTAAATTACAATTAATATAAATATTATAATATTTACAATATAATATATTATATATATAATTATTTATATGTATATAATATTAACTAATTTAAGTATTAATAATATAAATAACATATATATATATATATATATATATATATATATATATATATATATATATATTATATCGTTCTTAATATAACGCATTTCCCATGATTTAGAGGTGTTAAAAATGTATTATTTCAAATATATAAAAGGTTTTGTGTAGATAAGTATTATTCTATACATAAAAGAAGCATAATGCTTTTTATGTTTATTACACTAATATATATTTTTTCATGATAATTGTAAATTATGAGAAAATCAATGATCAAGATTGATTTCTAATTGCAACATTAAGAATGGTTCCTACAAAAACTCAGCATGTAATATAAACACATACTTTTACCTACTATGGTTGTGATCATATTATTATAAAGTTAAATATCACTTTAAACTTAAAAATATATATGTTTTATTGAAATTATTCTAAACCATTAGAAATATTTATTTAAATAAAAAATCATCAGTATCATATCACAAATATCATAAATTATCAGAAATATGTATTTGAACCACAAACTATCAGCATTGTATCAAAAATATCTTGCGTTCAAGTTCTGACCCCCAGAATCTTGACATGGCTCATGCATTGTACATGGAAATGCCACGTAATTTGATGTGGCAACTATGCTATTTTATTTTATGTATTTTCTTTAAGGTATCCAACGAGCCACATTAAGATTTCGAGTGTTGAAAAATGGACACGAGATATTTTTGATACAATACTGATAGTTTTTTGTTTATATAGATATTTCTGATAGTTAAGGATTTTTTGATATAATACTGATAGTTTTTGTTTAAAATAAATATTTATGATAGTTCATGATAGTTTTGATTAAGCGAATATTGTTTGGGGTTCAAAGTGATATTTGCTCTTACTATAGAGGTTAATATTAACTTATGACCCAATTTTTGTCCCTATAGTAATATTTTTGCATGACCTTTGAAAATTACAAATATGGCATGACTTTTATTCCGTTATTATACTTATGGCTCATTATTCTATCATTTTTGATAGAAATGATGTCATTTCGAGCTATAAGTTATAATTGATCATTTTTTATTTAAACTAAACGACATTGTTTAGGTTTCCGCCAACATCGTTAAATTTCCATCAACAACGTTACACTAAGTTAATACCATAAATGTAAAAATGGAATAAAGGTCGAGTCATATTAGTAATTTTTCAAAACCAAGCCAAAAGATCACTATATAGGCAAAAATGGAGCCATAAATGAATATTAATCATACTATATAGCAAGCGTTCTAGTATTCCTAACACATGCTATGATTATACAAGTTATTAGTGATACGAAACAACAAGACGTTTTGCAACAAAGGATCTCACATGAGATAACAAGCAGTTAATAAATTTAAATTTTGATAAACTAATACATTACTCCAAATGTTTGCAGTAAATGAATAATCTCTGTATTATAATCTTATAGTTCCAATTATATATGTTTTCTACTCTGTGTTTCTTATATATTGCGATGAAATTTTCAAATACTTATATAACCAATGAATTGATAATTTTCTTACGACGTTATATTCAATGATATATCGCATTATTTGTTCACTCAATTAAACTTATCTTAAAAATTACCCTGAAAATATTATATCAAGATTTTGATTTTGTATTGATGAATTACGTGGATTTCACTTCCTAATTGCCGGACACTAATAGAAATTAGAAAATTATCATCACAATTAATGATAAAATTATTAATTAAAAGGCACAAGTAAAAATTTACATTCAGTTTTAAAGTGAAACGCCCTATTGCAGAAGTTGTTAGAACTTACAAGTAAAAATTTGCACTCACTTTTAAAGTGAAAACGGCCTACCATTGTTAGAACTTGGAAATCATGACATTGATATCTCAAAGTTCTAGATTCCTCACAAAACCCTCTTCAACAAAACCAAGTCCACTCGGACCACTCCTTCCACCTTCTCTCTCGCAACAACACTTTTTTCCGGTTCTCTTTCTCAGGTTCGTGCAATGGCCACTGACGCATCTGCCTCCTCACCATTCAAGAAAGTCCAGATTCAGAGGGACAACGAGGTAAGCCCGCGTCTCATTTATGTCTACCTTTTAGTTTGTTCCACGAGTGAAATGAACGTTGTTTCATTTTAATTTTTCTGGGTTTTGTCTTAATCGCGATTTTTATCGATTCTATTGGAGAAAGTTTGGATTTTAGTGAATTCCTCATATGTGGGCACAATTAGTATGTGAGCAATTTATTTCTTTTAATTTCGAGATCTTTAGATACTTGCTTTTGAGCTGAATGGCGAAATAGAGGGTTTTGCTTCATGAATATTGGGCGCGTAAATTTGTTTGCGATGAAGTTATTATTGGCTGCAATTTCTTTGATTGGCTTGTTTCTGCTAATGATTTTTTTTGTCTAATCATGTTGGGGTAAATGAATCTAATAGACGTTTGATGCCTACGTGACTGGGAAAGACAATGCTCCTGGGATTGTTGTGATTCAAGAATGGTGGGGTGTTGATTTTGAGGTAAAAATCACGCCCAGAAGATCTCTCAGTTGGGTTCGGGCTACAAGGCGTTGATTCCGGAGTAAGACGCAGTTGATTACCATGTGAATTGAGCTTGATGTTTATTTGGTGATGTTTTCGTGGTGTTGTCCTATATGAGTATTGAAGTCTTTGTCTTATCCTTTTTCGTGCAATGTAGTTTGTATAGAGGGAAGGTTGGTTTGGAAGTCGCGGAAGCTCAACATTTGATGGATGGTCTCGATTGGCAAGGTGCTGTGAAGGATATCGAGGCCTCAGTCAACTGGCTCAAGGCAAACGGTTCCAAGAAGGTGCACTGCCGAATTTCCTATTTTTCAATTTCTGTTATAAAGCACTCTAAGTTTGTGTGCAGGAAACCATTAAGGATTTTGAGTTGATTTCTAATTGTTAGTGTTTAATCTTGTTGTTTATGTCAATCTGCAGTTTCTGATGTTTCTGTTTCTGTAGTTGTCAAGTTGAAAGGTAGGAGTGTGTAATGTACAACATATCCCCTTATTTGACTGTCTGCTTTAGCTTTCTTTTACATCTGAATTAGACGATAATTGCATTAGTCTGTTGCATATATTTACATAGGTACCGATTGATTCTAGATAATGAGTTATTAGAGCTTTGATATTTGATAGTAATATTATGTCATATCAAGGCTTTAACTTTAACAGGAGAACTTTTTAAGGCGATATTGAAGCGTGACTTAGACAAAGAAGCAAAGAATACCCTCTATGCAAGAATATTTATCTTGCAATTAACCATGTCAATATAATTAATGAGAATTTCCTTGTGATTTTAATTAAAGGAAGTGGCTTTAAAGACTAATATAGTCAAGTTAGTTTATTTTAGGTGGTTTACTAATGAGATTTATCGAATTAGGTTGGTGTAACTGGATACTGCATGGGTGGTGCTCTTGCTATTGCAAGCTCTGTTTTGGTGCCTAGGGTTGATGCTGTGGTAGCTTTCTACGGAGTGCCTTCACCAGAGCTTGCGAATCCTGCCCAAGCTAAGGCTCCGGTGCAGGCCCACTTTGGTGAACTTGATGGTTTTGTTGGGTTTTCAGATCCAAAGGTATATCACTAAGAGATTCTTGGAATACTTTTATCGTGTACTCGAAAATTAATTCTTTGTGCTCCCATTGTCAAATTTCCAGAATATTACTTTGTTTCAAACATTCCCGTTATATTTATGCATATAATTATTTGAATATCAAATGGTTCTTCAATGTGGGACTTTTCTCTTCAGACTGGTAAAGAGCTAGAAGAGAAGCTGAAGGCATCAGGAGTTCCCCACGAGGTTTACTTTTATCCCGGGATCGGGCATGCCTTTATGAACTGTTCCCCTGAAGGGGCAGAGAGAAGGAAGAAAATGGGGATGCACGACGAGGATGCTGCAGCAGTCGAGCAGGCTTGGTCTCGTTTCAACTCGTGGATGGGCCATTTCTTGTCAACTGAATCCAATACTTAATGTTCCGAGCATGTCTATTAGAATGGTGTAGTGCCTTGATGATATTTCGCCTTATGCACTGGTGTTTGAGGGATAAGAATGTGTAATATTCTCCATTTCACTCTCTTGTGCTTCAGAAATAAAAGCTGTGTGTAATATTCTCCATTTTATTCTATTGTGCTTCAGAAATAAAAGCTTGTTTTAGTTGATGTGGGCCTTTCCACAGTGGTTGAACAAAAAGATTTCTTGTGTATTGCCTTAAATAAATCTAATTTAATTAAGAATTACAAATTTATATTTCTTCAAGAAATTATAAAAGCATATTGATTCCAATTATTTTTCTTACGGCAAATTTTCATTAATCTTTTGAATTCATCAAATATAATTGTTCAATCTAGATGTTAAAGAATATTACCTTACAGTAAAGATATGATTATTTCCATATCTTTCCTAGGGCATACAATTGAAGGTAGAATAATCATATTATAACATGTTATAAAATAGAAAAGAAGAAGAAGATATAATGATGTAGAGAGATAAATGAGCATATGCTTATTATCAGACTAAATGCCTCTATTTGTAGAAAGATACAAAGCTAGATGTACGATTTGGCCTTCACCTATATATCGTATATCTATATTATACCTTATTTACAATAATTTTTTTAGAATATCTTTAATATTAGCACCTTTATATTTAAAAAATTCAACTTAACTCTTCCAAATTATATTTCCGACTCCAACATGAAATTATGGAAAGACACATAATATATTTATCAATGCCACATTATGGTTGGCTACAAACCATTTTTCCATCTATTCTTAAAAATATTAAATTATTAAATTTAAATTTAAATTTAATTTTTTCATTCGATAGGTACAAAATTGTGATTCCATAAGATGAATTTAATGTAAAACCAATTTTTTAATAGATCAAATATTAAATAAATGGTTTTTTCATTCAATAAAGTTGATTATGGCCGACCACATTATAGTCGAATAGCATCACTCTATATTTATATCATATTAATCATTTCTAAGTTTGGTTCCTTCTTCGGATGTGACGTAAACTTGTTAACTCAACTAATTAATCACTGAAATTTGAAAACCTGTGTGTGTTGGCCTAATAATAGAGTGATCAATGTCTGAGGTCAAAGGTCTCGGGTTCGAATCTACCATGATGCAGCCTTTAAAATTTTTGCATTAAATTGAAAAAAAAAGTAGAAATTTGAAAACCTACTACATGAATGAATTGACGATTCGCTTATTCAAAACGTTTACGTGTCAACATAAAGAGAAAGAAGGAGCCAAATTAGCAACCGATTTTTTCATTCCTACATCTAAAATCTAAAATAATGGCCTATTAATTAATAAGGTAAAGTTGCGAATCTTCTTTCTTTAACTAGAATAATAAAGAAGAGGATAAAGCTAGTGTCAGAATATTTTGCAAGTCAATTATGAGGCTGTTGGGTAATTAATCACTAGTTTATAGTACAAATGAAATCGTTGCCATTATCTAAATAATATGTCACATTCCTACACCACATTCAGACCCTACAAGATGGAACATATTCTTTGGTGCTTTATTTATTTTGGTTATTGGTAATGATTAGGTATTCAGTTCATAGAGTATATATATATAACACAATTAATTATTGAAATTCAAATGCCACTTGGCTAAAGTTATTATCGATAAAGAATACCTGCAGCACATGGTCCACATCCCGTGGTGACGTAAATGACGTAATTTTAGGATAAATATCAATTTAAATCCTAAATTATATATATTTTATTAAAAATATCTTGTATTTTCAAAAATATCAATTTAAACCTCAAACTATCATATTTGTATCAAAAATATCCATGTATTCAGGATAGTTTGGGGTTTAAATTGATACAAATATGATAATTTTGGTTTAAATTGATATTTTTAAAAGTTCATGATATTTTTGATAAAACATGTACAATTTAAGGTTTAAATTGATATTTTTAAAAGTTCATGATATTTTTGATAAAACATGTATTTTAAATTGATATTTACTCTTTATTTTATATACTTCATCATGCCTTAAAATTTATTTCTAGTTTCTCTTCTTTCCACATGTTTTCTAAATTTGTTCTTGTATCTATTTATGGAAACAACTTATAAACTATTCCCTATTTATTATTTATTATCCTCAATAATATTTTTTTCTTATCATCTATAATCCACTATCATCCCTATATATTACCCTCAGCAATATCAAGTATTTATATATTTTATCATTCATGATCCACCACTAATTAATTTAACACAATATTAATGTGAAATCCCTACTCCAATCACAAAACACTCAACAACTTTTATTAAAACTCGCATCGAAGTTTTCCAAGACACATTTTGAGAATGGAGGAAGTATTATTTACTCTTTCCGTCAACCAAAATTTTGCATTTTCTATTTTTGAAGAAATCAACTCCATACTTTTGACCATCAATCTATCAACTTATTTATAAAAGAATTATATATTGCCTACATTTTTACTCCCACCCACTAATATATTCATTTATTATCTCTATAATCAACCTTTTAATATCACTATTCATTAATCTATTTATTATTTATCTTCCCTTACTTTACATTCATTCAATTTACTAAAACATGTGCTGTCAAAAATAATGCAAGCTTTTGGTGGACGAAGTTTACATACATATGCTACGAGTATCGAAAAGATTAGTAGATTTGTACTACATAATTTGAAATATCTAGTTAATAACTTTTAACTAAAATTCGATTTATGGATTAGTTAAATTCTAATTGGGGAGGGATTTTTAACTCTTAATTGAAACCCTAATCAATTTCTAATTAACCACAGCCTACGACACCCGAGTTTTTGTGTTATATGTTGGACATGAACATAGGATAATGTTTGTATAGAAAATAATTACCAAAATACATATTCTTAAAATAAAAAAACCATTTTAAGTGAATTAAATTCTTATAGCTAGGTTCCTTACTTTAATTTCGAGTATAAATGTAGGATTGAGATTATGATATATACTAATAAGTAATTTTAGTGTATAATTCATCGAGTTTTGATAGAGAATTATTTTATATTGTATTTATGGTCATAATGAATAAATGAAACAATCTTTGAATCATGATGATGTGTTTGAATCTGATATGGATAAGTTATAGTATGTTGAGTTTTGATGGAAAGTCACTTTACGTTGTTATTTATAAGAAGATTTTTTTTTAAAAAAAACTTCAAATCACATTGAATTGTTAATCATGGCAGAGCATAGTGATGAAGGAAAACGATCAGGCTATGGTTTAGCCACCTGAAATCGTTGATCATAGCGGAACACAATGATGAAGCGAAATGATGAGGCTATGATCCAGCCATCGGAACCCATCTAAAATATATATACCTGTAGTAGTTCTAAACTCGAAATAATTAACTTTAATAATTATTCTCGTCTCCAACCCGTATAATATACTCGTTAATTATCCGAACTTATTTGGTATAAGTTCTATTGGGAAATTTTTGTTATTAGTTAGTGTTTTGATTAGATTCCAGAACCTCTTTTATGTTTTTCCTTATGATGTAACATAGTGCTTCTCACATGTTAGAGAGCAAACCTTTTTATATTTACAGTTTTCAACAAAAGATCCATAAGTATGATCGTTTCATACTGAAGGAGTTCAAGAAGCAATACTGAAGCTAGTAGTACTGATAAAAGACTTAGTACAGTTCTACTGAAGACTCAACAAGACTAAAGACTCAGTGCTGCTAAAGACAAGATGTCAAGAAAACGACCAAGTATCATTCCAGTAGAAGAGAAGACAAAGTTGTTCAAGAACTATGTCAACTAAAGTGTCTACTAAAGACTTCAATGTCAACTTACTAAAAATACACGAAGTTCATTCTACTGAATAAATATGGAGCTGACTCTACTGAAGAGACCCAATGTCAACGTAGTGAAGAAACACAGAGTCAACCATACTAAAGAAACACAAAATATTTAAAGCGTTGGTGTTTGACTTTCAACGTATCAGAACGAATCTACAGCGAATCCTAACATGCCAGAGGTACGTACCAGACCAGCGGAGCTCTTTTGTATTGCAGACACGAAAAACGACGTATGTGGATTCAAACGGAAAAATTGAAACGATAAATGGAATGAAAGTGATTGGGTTTCCTCCAATGACACTATTCATCATCTCTCTTATAAATACCCGCAAGATCCAACTGAAAACGCTGAGCATACAAGATCAAAAGCTTTCAAAGTTCATACTCACAAACATACGAACAACATATTTTCGAAGAAGTGAATTCAAAGTGTTATCGATAAATCCTAAAAGTATAAACATATTATTTATTCGGATTTCAGTATACATTCCCTTAGTATCTAGGCAAAAACTCTGTAATATTTTACGTCCATATAACAAATTAGGTTATTGCTTGTAACAACTTAATAATAAGTTGGACGAACCAGAACCCCCTCTACAAAACACATGTTAGTGTTAGAAGTAGAAGTTGGTTAGTAATTAACGAAGTATTAGTTGCTGAACGCTAGGTTTTCTTGCACCTGTAAGCAAGAAGGTTAGTCGATTGCACCTGTAAGCAATAAGAGGTTTCCTTGCACCAGTAAGTGAAGGAAAAAACTACAAATCAGTCTGGGCATATAAGGTGAACTTCTGTATCTAGGTTTCTCTTGCACCCATAAGTAAGACCATTCCCAAGTAGTGGATTGATTGATGACAAAAACTTGGGTGAGCTCCGCCTCATCATAAGCTCACCCTTGTTTTTTGTAAAAAAAACTTATATATTAATTATGATGAGTAAAGATAATTAGATTTTATTAATTTGTAATTAAATTTATTAATTTTTAATTATAATTTAATTCAAAATTAGAATTTATTAATTCATAATTATGGTTTATTAATTCATAATTAAAATTTATTAATTCATAATTAAGGTTTATTAATTCAAAATTAAGGTTTATTAATTTAAAATTAGGATTTATTTATTCATAATTAAAGTTTATTAATTCATAATTAGGGTTTATTAATTTAAAATTAGGGTTTATTATTCAAATTAGTTTATTAATTTAAAATTGTGGTTTATTAATTCAAAATTATGGCTTATTATTTAAAATTAGGGTTTATTAATTCATAATTAAGGTTTATTAATTCTAATTAGGGTTTATTAATTCAAAATTAAGATTTATTAATTCACTATTAGAGTTTATTAATTCACAATTAAGGTTTATTAATTCACAATTAGAGTTTATTAATTCCAATTAGGCTCTATAAATTTAAAATTAAGATTTATTAATTCACGATTAGAGTTTATTATTCACAATTAAGGTTTATTAATTCAGAATTAGGGTTTATTAATTCCAATTAAGCTCTATAAATTTAAAATTAAGATTTATTAATTCACTATTAGAGTTTATTAATTCAAAATTATTATTTATTAATACATAACTATGACTTATTAATTTACAATTAAGATTTATTAAATTAATTAATTTTAATAATAATTAATTAATTAATCTTAAAATTAATTAGGCGGTCTTATTGTTGCACGCATGAGACACATAATTTACCACCTTTGGTTGACTAATTTATCTATCTCGTGGTTGTTTAGAGTTTATTTCTGTTATTGAATCACGTAAAACTAAGTCTTGAAATCTCCATTACTTTCACGTTGTTACTTTACATGTTATTGAATTGAACATCACTCATCACAGCAGCACAACATACTCTTGAAATCTCCATCAAAAACACGTTGTTACTGAACGAGGAAACTAATACTGACTAAGAAATTATTTGATTAAGTAACTTTTATATATATAAATATATATAATATTAACCAATTTAAATATTAATAATATAAATAACGGTATATATATAATATATATATAAAAAATAAAATAAAATATAATATAATAATTAATTGATCATTCGGTTTAAAACCGAATTTTTAACCAAATCACCCGAACCGCATAACTTTTGAATCAACACTTCGAACATTATTAGTTATCGCCGCCCATTTCGGTTGATCGGCTCACCCTAAAGCGAACGAGAAACTAATTGGACTAAGAAATTGCTAACTAATTACTTTTCAATAACTTAATAAACACTTCCGCACACATATTAGTTATCAGTTCAGTTGATCAGCTACTAAAGCAGTCATTGGAATTGCTAACTAATTACTCAATACAACACTCCCCTTATCTGAACTGATCATCAGTAGTGACTGCTGACTGATATCAATAACATGGCACCTACTGATATCAGTAGGACGTCAAATCTTATTTTAAGAAAAAAGTTTTTAATTACCTTAACTGGTGTATTCCCTCCCCATACACCAGTACTACTCTTAAAGGACCAACAAGTTGATACATTAATTGATTATCCGTCGTAATAACAACCCAAACATTACAAAGTAAACATTAATATAAATAAAAAAAACAACATAGATTGAAAATGAAACAAAAATCACGTAAGCATGTCAATTAATGTTTAGACTAGTTAGAATTTATATACTCGTACATATCCGGAATCCGACTATAAAAGTGATTTTATTACCTGATTTTATCTCAAATATGTATACCTACTAATCATCCAAATCTACTTAAATTTATAAAATATCTAAATATTAAATATAAGTTGTTACAATAATTGATTATATATCTCAATAAAACTCAAACAATACAAGGTAAACATCAATAATATGGTTAATTATAATTTATGGTCTAAATTCTGGATCGAGTTGCAAAAATGGCCTGACCATTGAAAAGTTACAAAAATAACCTGACTTTGGGATAGAGCTGCAAATATGGCTTGCATACATTTTTGGATTGAATCCGATGTGAAAGTCATGAATCCTCTATGTATATTCTGATTTATTCTATAAATTAGATGAAAAATATATTTTTCACTTGGGTATTAAAATGATGTGTTTAATGCCTAGAAATACATGGTTTTAATGCTCAAGTGGAGAATACATAAAAAATATACAGTAGAACCTTTATTAATGAATATTTTGGGGACTATAGAAAAATATGACAGAATGAAAGGTTATTCCTAAATAGAGTTTTAAGAAGAATTTTTTTTTTTCTAATTTTAATGTACATGAACAATACATAAATATTATAATTACTAAATACATGCATTGTATAATGTATTATATGCAAATATATTTACAATATTTAATTTATTTGACTTAGAATATGTAGAGTTAAATGGTCAGATAAAAGAATTTCACTACAACAACTAGATGAACATAGATGTCTTCCTTAACCATCAAAATGAGCAACAAATTATGTGCATGCTTTGACTGAAGAAGAAATCATTGAAGAAATGAGGCAAGAAGATGATGGAAATAATCCGGAAGATGATAGCGTAGAAGTCCCAAAAGTTTCATGTGAAGAAGCTTTGAGTTTGCTCGATAAATTGGAAATATTTTGAGTTCAACAAGAAGATGGTCATATGGACGAGCTATTGAAGACCCGCAAGTTAAAAGATATAATTGCAACAAAAAAGATGAAATCATTGTCACAAGCAACCTTAGAAAAATATTTTAAATCTGCATAAATTTATTATAATGATATATATATATATATATATATATATATATATATTTATTATGATTTATTCCTAATGGAGGTGTATTTCTGTAAGGTGGGACCTTAAAAAAATATGAATTATGACAAATATGGAGTTTATTCCGAAATATAACTGGTCCCAAGTTGGGATCACGAATTTTTATGACAAAATAGGAGGTTATTCCTAAATAGAGTATTCCTTTAGAGAGGTTCTACTGTACATATAGTTTCGGGCATCAAAACGAAGTCATCTCGATGCTCAAGCGAAAAACATATTTTACACGTAGTCTATAAAATAAATTAGAACACTAAAGTCGGATCTGAGTTAATGTTTTTAATGTTAGAATTTTCAACTCGAAAATATAGGTCATACCTTATTTGTAACTTGGCCGCAAAGGTCAGACTTTTTTTGTAATTTTCTTAAGTTTATACCATTTTTGCAACTCGGGCCAAAATTCAGGTCATAAACTATAATTAACATTTAATGGTAAAATTCAAATAATCATAATCCAGCCACTCCATCAATCTAATGTGAATTTTTGGTTGAGAGAATAAATATATCCTTTTATGTAAGTTTTCATTTGTAAATTCTAATGAAAAATCAATATGAGATTTATTTTTTTTATTAGTATTTAGGTATTAATTTTATGAGGTCTCGTGAAAAATCAGTGTGAGATTTGAGTATTATCTTATTTAAGTTTTGAATTTGTGAAGTCTCATGTAAATCAATATGGGGGGTTCAAATTGTATCATTTTATTTAGAAATTTAATTGATGAAATCTCATAAAAAGTCAACATGAGTTGCAAATCATATTTCAAAGATTTATACAAGAAATCTCATTTTATGGTCAAATTAAATTGAAAAAATAGTTTATTTAACCAACACTATTTATTTGATCAAATTAAATTAAATATTTTTTTCATTTTTATAAATTAAATTGACAATGCGGTTTAAATGATATTAATTTCAACCACTTCACCAATTAAATGTGAATTTTTAATTGAGAGAATCGAAAGTATATTTTTATATAAGTTTTGAAATCTCATAAAATATCGATATGATAATGAAGATTTTAAAATAATAATAATAATATTTCACGTTTATGATACGTTACGTAATGTGAAAAACGTAAAATAAAATCATTTATTTTTAGCTTGAATGCCCCATATATTCTCCAACTTCTCTTAGTGTGTCATTTATATCTCTATTGATATGTGTCGCTATGCTATTGCTATACTTTTCGAAGCAAAAGATGTCAATTTAATGTAAACGATGTCATTTCTTAAATACACTATAAATGATAAATCACACATCATAATTCACAAATAATGTTATTTTTATATATTCTTTGTTGGCACATATTATTGTAACTCTTAAATACAAATCTACTAATGGAAGTTCCCATACAAACCTACTCATGGAAGTTCCCAACATGATATCAGTTTTTAGATTTTACACAAATTTAAATATAGTCAAATACTAATAAAATTATTAATATTTAGTTGATATATGATTAAAATTATTTATGAATATTGTCTAACAAATCTTGACTCATCAAAAACGAGTCAAAGTCATGCCGTAATTTATATTTTGCACACTAGTAATAGATCCAAATTAGATACAATACGACGAGTCCAATTATAAGAATTGTCAAATGGATGAGACCAACAAAAAGAAAACTACATCTGCATCTTACTATAAAATTTATATTTATTATAACTATCACATAAAAATAAAATAAGAGAAGTAACGTTCGATCTACATCAAACGTCTTTATTGGTTTGAGCTTGTTATATCTGATTTTTCAAATATGATTTACCTGTCATATGTGGTTTATAGGCTACTACACAAGAACGTCAGGTTTATCCAATGATCACGTTAGGTAGCGATTGTGAGTTTCTCATTAAAAAAAGAAAAAAAAAAGAGAAGAAACATTATTTGAATAGGACTATATACTTCATACTATTCAAATAAATATTCCTGACAAATGACCATGTAAATGGTGGTGCCCTTCTCCGAATGGGCCGTGTCCAAATTGTCCACAATATCTAAAGCGTAGAAAAAATCAAAGTCTCATCTCTCTCTCATGTGCCTCCCACAAGCACACAAGAGCTGCGGCCCTCTTCCCATAAAATCTCATCCCCGTCAATTCCTCTGATTTCTTCTCATATATATATATATATATTCTTCATTTCTTCATCCGCAGGCACGCACTTCAATTCCCTCTCTCAACCCATAATCTCTGCGCCGATTTTGTTTGTTTTGGTTTGAATGTGACAGACGTACGCTGTTTTCATTGAATTCGGCGTCATGTATATAACGAGTGGCACCTCGGCTCTCCTCAAGAGGGCTTCTCACTCCTCTGGCAGAAGGACCTTCTCCTCTCTCTCTAGAAAACCAGTGGCACCTTCTCGTCCCTGTGGTGGTAACCCGCACTCCGCGGGGCAGCAGAATCTCCGATCTCTGAGTTATTTGTCCGCGGCGGCGGCGCGGTGGAGCCACGGCGCTGGTTGGAACTCGCCTACCAGTCTCGCGGCACAGATCAGGATCGCTTCTTCAGCTTCTGACAGTCTGCTGCATCGCAAGATCGCCACAATGGGTGGGTTGGCTCGTCGTTATTTTTTTATTTTAATTATTTTATTGGTATGGTGTTCGACAGTTTGAGTCGAATACTGCGATTTTGAATTTTTTTTTCTTGAAATTTTTGTTGTTGCTTTTAATGTCTTTTTCTGTTGGGAAATGGAGCTGTTAAGAGTATTTTGTTTGATCGAGAAATTTTGATTGGTTTATATACTATCATATGTATGATCCGCTGGGATTTCGTATCTGTTTGTGCGATTGTTTTTTATTCAAGTATATGATGGATTAGATTTCTTTATTTCCTGCGGGAAAGTGGAAGATAGATTATATAATACATATATTGAAAGTGGAAGATGAATTAAATTTCTCTTTTGTACTGCAATTGTTTGATTTCGATTTACGCCATGGCTAAGTTATCACTTCTCACTGTTTCAGCAATAGTAATATTAGAAATGGGTGAGCTTAAATTTTCTTCTGTTTGACGGCATTGAAGTTGACTCACATCCTATATTTATTTACGTGATTATTTAGATTGAAAGGTAAATTGAATGTGGCTTCACTGCTTATTTTGCTGTTTCCGCTTTTGTTTTCCGGAATTTGTGAGAAACTTTTGAAGAAAAGTTGTCTTTTTTTTGTTATACTCTGATATGTTACGGCATCAGATTTCACATTAAAGCTAAAGGATTTTTAAAGTAATTAATATGAGTTTTATATCATGCTAATAATATATATATATATATATATATATATATATTACAATATACCACAGAAAATTGAACTTTCTTGCCTGGCTGTCTGTCAATTGTTTATTTTAGTATTATAATGCTTCATGGAAATATATCTCTTTTTTTTTCCTTTATTTATCCAATATTTGTTTTCAGAAATATAGTTTATATGCTTGTATTAAGTAAACTTACTCCTTGTAATGTGGTTTCAGCTTCTGAGAATGCTTTCAAGGGAATCTTCACTAGTCTGCCGAAACCTGGTGGTGGTGAATTTGGAAAGTTTTACAGTCTGCCTGCTTTAAATGATCCAAGGATAGGTAAGCAGTCTTACATGTTAAGATTTCCATTTTCCTAGAACATGCTTTCCTTTATTCCTCAAATAATCCAAAACTTACTATCTTCGCCGCATAAACACATTTTCGGTTGAGCTTTTTGAATAAACTATCGATAGTTGATGACACACGTTTTATCTAATGTAACCGCCAACATTATCTGCAGTAAATAAATCTTGTCATCTAGAACTTTATAATGAGGGTTGGCTGTGCCTGTTGTGTAATTACAGATAAGCTGCCGTACTCTATCAGAATCCTTCTCGAATCTGCAATTCGTAATTGTGATGGCTTCCAAGTAACAAAGGAAGATGTTGAGAAGATCATTGATTGGGAAAAAACTTCTCCAAAGCTGGTTGAGATTCCCTTCAAGCCTGCCCGTGTACTTCTCCAGGTACTGGTCTTGGTTGAACTATATTGACTTTTGTACCTTCATTATAACAACTTAGTTGATGTCATGTGAAAATATTTCTCACTATTGGTAGGATTTTACTGGTGTACCTGCTGTTGTCGACCTTGCTTGCATGCGTGATGCTATGAACAGGCTTGGCAGTGATTCTGACAAGATCAATCCATTGGTATGTTCCATATTTTTCTGCATCTTTCTTGAATGAACTATGAAATGAGGAATTAATAAAGTTTGACATATCAAGTTGCAGTATTTTTTCCTAGTATGGAAGTGAATAACAGGAATTTAGAATAACAGTATTTTTTCCTAGGATGGAAGTGAATAACAGTATTTTTTCCTAGGATGGAACTCTCTTCCCATGCCAAACCTAGTTCACAAATAATATTCCTAGATTATTCATTTCAATGTGCGGATGGTATTGCAGGTTCCAGTAGATCTAGTTATTGATCATTCAGTTCAAGTTGATGTCGCTAGATCTGAAAATGCTGTTCAAGCGAACATGGAGCTTGAGTTCCAAAGAAACAGGGAGAGATTTGCTTTTCTTAAATGGGGTTCTAATGCTTTCCAAAACATGCTTGTTGTTCCACCGGGCTCGGGTATTGTGCACCAGGTACGGAGCATAACATTGGTGGCATCAATTTTATTTTCGTGCATGATATTTTTTAGTGCAAATGTGCAATCCATTTATTCTTGTGTGGTAATATTTTGTAAAATTGCAATTTTTCATTGATCAGATTTGATTTGAAAATTTAATTTCTCCATCAGTTGTGCCTTATTATCTATGTTGATGCTATATAATGAGTTATATGCCATGCTACATTTTTAGGTCAATCTTGAATATCTTGGACGTGTTGTCTTCAATAATGACGGAGTACTCTACCCAGACAGTGTTGTTGGAACTGACTCTCATACCACCATGATTGACGGGCTTGGAGTTGCCGGATGGGGAGTTGGAGGTATTGAAGCAGAGGCAGCCATGCTTGGACAGGTATGGACTCTAAACTGGAAGATCTTTAATTTTTGAGGCGCTTGCCTGTGTTTGTTCAATGTGTTTCTGCTTTACTGATTTTTTAAGTACGAACAATTTGTAGGACAAACTGTTTTGTTTTCTTTATTGACATCCACTTTATTGTATCCATATACCTATTATCTCATGTATTATTCTAAATTGCTGGAGAAGTAGATTAAATGATCCCGTGCTTTTCATACTCGAACATTAGATGCCACTTTGATGCTATTCTACTTTTATGGCTCCAAATCAAGATGCTTTTGCACCATGTAACTAGTGCTATTATCTGACAGCCAATGAGCATGGTGTTGCCTGGAGTTGTTGGATTCAAGTTATCGGGGAAGTTACGGGATGGTGTCACTGCTACTGACTTGGTTTTAACTGTGACACAAATGCTAAGGAAACATGGTGTTGTTGGAAAGTTTGTCGAATTTCATGGTAATAATACTCAATCTCAATGTTTCACACACTTTGTCTTTATTAGATCACCTAATTAAGCATATATTGTTATTTTCAGGTGCTGGTGTGGGTGAAATCTCACTAGCTGACAGAGCTACTATTGCAAACATGTCTCCGGAGTATGGTGCAACTATGGGCTTCTTCCCTGTGGATCATGTTACTTTGCAATATTTAAAACTAACAGGCAGAAGTGAAGATACTGTAAGCACATTCTACTGCATTTGCTAAATTATAATGAATAAATCTAACCCCATAATATTCTGTATGTTTGCAAATCATGTAACCTCCAATATCTCAATATTTAGGTGGCAATGATTGAAGCTTATTTGCGTGCAAACAATATGTTCGTCGACTACAGCGAGGTGGGCCTTTATTCTTGTTGTGATATAGTGTTCTTGAGAAAACTTGTTAATTTTTTCTGAATATTCTGATTTCATTCTCTCCTAATGTCAGCCTCAACAAGAACGAGTGTACTCATCTTACTTGTCACTGGACCTGTCAGATGTCGAACCATGTATTTCAGGACCAAAAAGGTTTGGTACCAAGAATTCTCCGCTTGATCATCTTTATTAGTTGCATGTGTTTGTGATATCTATTCTTTTACTTATTTGATAGGCCTCATGATCGTGTGACGTTGAAAGAAATGAAAGCTGACTGGCACTCTTGCCTTGATAGCAAGGTTGGATTCAAGGTGAGGATATAACCTGTAAATTTATCATAATCAAACCTTAGTTTAATATTGAAAATGCCCTATATTAATAATGGTCTTGTGTTGCGGGATGTGGATGAAGCAGGGGCTAGTGGTACTCTTGTTTTTTGGTTTTGAAATAGTTTATGTGAACAGTTATTTCTTGCTTATGTTTTATCGGAACTTTCCTGGCATTCTACTAAATTATTATCTAACTGCAATGTAGGGATTTGCTGTGCCCAAGGAAGCACAGGAAAAAGTGGCAAATTTTTCTTTCGATGGACAGCCTGCAGAGCTTAGGCATGGCAGCGTTGTGATTGCTGCAATCACAAGTTGTACAAACACATCAAACCCCAGTGTTATGCTTGGGGCTGGCCTCGTAGCAAAAAAAGCGTATGATCTGGGTCTACAGGTTTGCTGTTTTATCATAAACCCAGCTGAACTTTCGAATTCAAATGTTGTTTTCATGTAAAGTTAATGCGGATATTTTATCAGGTAAAACCATGGGTGAAAACAAGCCTTGCTCCAGGCTCTGGAGTTGTTAAAAAATATCTAGATAAGAGGTATTGATTGTGACTTCAGTTTTATGTGCAATAGTTTGCCACAGACAACTGAAAATGTGTGCTTTCAATGATACAGTGGGCTGCAGGAATACTTGAATCATCAAGGCTTCAATATTGTTGGGTATGGTTGTACAACATGCATCGGCAATTCTGGCGACTTGGACGAATCAGTTGGCGCTGCAATATCAGAAAATGGTATTTGCGCAGCTTGTCTTTCTATATCTTAAGAAATATGACTATTGAAGCAATACTCTAGTTTGTCAGCGTCTTGTTGCATGCTTGTGAAGTTTGTCTTATTAATTCAGTTTTCCCTGTGTTCTTCAGACATTGTTGCAGCTGCAGTACTTTCTGGAAATCGTAACTTCGAAGGTCGTGTCCATCCCTTGACAAGAGCAAACTATCTTGCCTCACCTCCTCTAGTTGTCGCATATGCCCTTGCTGGCACGGTTAGTGAGTTAATCTTATTACAATTCTCTACAATCATCAAAGTTTAAGTGAAAAGCACATGTCCTATTTGTGCCATGAACAAGAGAAATATCCTATTTTGTGCGTGTGTTTCTTTTACAACGAGTACGATAGTGTGAAATTTGAGTTGGGCATGTCTGAATTTGCTGAAAATATGTTGATCCTCATAGGCAGCCGTGTATATCCCGCCCCAGTATCTGTATCCAGACTGAATGCATTGTCACCAATTCACTTCTTTCAACAGGTTGATATTGATTTCGAGAAGGAGCCAATTGGTGTAGGCAAGAACGGAAGAGAAGTATACTTTAGGGATATCTGGCCATCAACTCAGGAAGTAGCCGAGGTATGCAAATATCCGTATGCCTTTTAAATTGCATGATCTTAAAATGACGAACCGGCTGACTTTGAGGAGAACGTCTTATAGGCAGTTCAATCGAGTGTATTGCCTGAAATGTTCAGGAGCACATATGAGGCCATCACTAAGGGTAACCCCATGTGGAACCAGTTAATCGTACCCAATGACAAGCTTTACTCATGGGATCCAACTTCGACTTACATTCACGAACCACCGTACTTCAAGAATATGACCATGGATCCTCCTGGCCCACACGGAGTAAAAGATGCCTACTGCTTGCTCAACTTTGGCGACAGTATCACAACAGATCACATCTCACCGGCTGGAAACATCAACAAGGATAGTCCTGCTGCCAAATATCTCATGGAACGTGGAGTTGAACGTAAGGATTTCAATTCCTATGGCAGTCGACGTGGTAACGATGAAATCATGGCAAGAGGAACTTTCGCAAACATCCGTCTCGTCAACAAGTTGTTGAAAGGGGAAGTTGGCCCAAAGACAGTCCACATTCCAACTGGGGAGAAACTTTCTGTATTTGACGCTGCAATGGTAAATCTCCTCGGACTCTCACATCTTTTCTTTCGGATTGTACTTCATTTCCACCAAAAAATGTACTCATATTAACCAAAACAAATCTTCCAGAAATACAAGACCGCAGGGCAGGACACCATTATCTTGGCTGGAGCAGAGTATGGTAGCGGAAGCTCCAGAGATTGGGCCGCCAAGGGTCCTATGTTGTTGGTAAGTCTGCTAATTATTGCTATGATCCATTACATTCTAACACAAAACACAAAAACCCAAAATAAATTGGGTTACTTCATCATTGAACAGGGAGTTAAAGCAGTGATTGCCAAATCCTTTGAGAGGATCCATCGCAGTAATCTTGTAGGAATGGGTATTGTTCCTCTATGCTTCAAGGCTGGTGAGGATGCTGAGACATTAGGGTTGACGGGTCAGGAACGATACACCATCGATCTTCCGAGCAAAATATCCGATATCCGCCCTGGCCAAGACATCACTGTCCGCACAGACAACGGAAAGCAGTTCACGTGCACTGTCCGTTTTGACACCGAGGTAAATCACTCATAATCTTATTGCTTGGTATCATTTTCTTTCTAAAATCGACACTATGAGTCGGGGATGTGTTGTTTTGTCGGTGAAATTGTTTCATGCTTATATTTCGTGTTTCAGGTGGAGCTTGCTTACTTCAACAATGGCGGTATTCTTCCATACGTAATTCGCCAGCTAATATTGCAGTAAGAGGCCATTTTGATCAGCCAGGAACCTCATTTCCGCACTGTACAATGTTTAGAATAAAAGTTTCCATTATTTTACACCTGTCAAAGGGCATGGAGAGTTTTATTGCTTCCTTCAAGGTCAAGCAACTGCCATGCACGAAGAGTAATTTCCGTTTCTTATTTTGTAATAATATTCGGCCTTCGATAGACACAGGAGAAATGTTAGATTTTTATTCTGCTTCTACTTATGGGTGAGCTCTGAATAAACTCGTTCGCGCCTGATTAGTAGTGCTGTTGGTGGAAATGAATCTCAAATTATCTAGAATGGTATTTCTTTGAAATGAAGCGTATAATTTCCAAATTGTCTCCAAGTGTTGTTTGGATAGTTTGTTATAATTTGGTGTTATGTTTTTCATCACTTTTAATACTTTATTTTTTTATACTAGTGAATGCGTTAGTGCAACTACAAGATGAACTATTATGATTTGTTGTACATGACACAAAAGAATAATTTCATAATTCCGAATATGTTGAGAACAAATTAAAATTTAAATATTTTGAATCTATTTTAACTATATTACCATAGCTGCATAATTTGGGAAAGTTAACTTTCATGCGTTAAGACTTCATCTCCAATTGGAAACTACGTGATGAATACTTGAAAAGAAAAAGTAAATTTAAAATTTATGCTAAGAAAAGTATTGGTGACAAATAATCTTGCAAAATGATGACTAAGCTCAAACCTTATTTAAACTAATAGCATTTTTGCTTCCAGTGATGGTGAAGTCTCGTAAATATAATCCAAAAAGCATATATATGGGATGTGATGCTGATGCTATTCTAAAATACAAAAACACAGTTGCTCTCCATGAAACACAAAAAAATAATCTAAATTATACAATTAGTTAACTTTTCTTTATCTCTATCTTCTAATTAATGATTTTATTAATAATTGTATATTTTCAAAATGGTAAATCACCCGTTTCACGAACCAAACACATGGGCCCCAAACGAAAGGTGTCAATTAATTTTTACTCTACAATCTGGATGGATTGAATAGTCTCTGCCATTTATTTATGGTTATTAAAACTATATAATCAAATATTATGCTTCAACTTGGCTTTCAACAATATATTGTAACCATTTATGGGGTATTTTCAACTGGGACAGTTTCTGTCTTCTGTTACTTTTAATTAATGCTGAATAGTTTGGCTTTATGTTATTCAAATATAAATCAACTAATATATTAAATTATTTTTTCCTGACCTTAAGCTACTTTCATAAATAGAGCAATCCCATATTTTGGTCAATAACTACTGTTTGTGATGAGTATGAAAATTTTTAAATATGTAAGTATACTACATCATCTCTCATATAAAAATTTTACTCGGCTCGAATTCGAGCTTTAATTTAAGCTCGAGTTCGGCTCATCCAAAATTTTCTTGACTTGCGAACTGTTCAAGCTCGACTCGTTAGAGGCTCGTTTAGTGAGCTTCATGAGATGAGCTCGAACTTGATACGTTGATGAGAAAAAGCTCTCAAGCTCGAGTGTTCATAGTTGGAAAAGTACAATTCCAGTACAAATTAGCAAAGAACAAAAACTTTCCAATATATCATGGCCAAATTGCTACTCTTGAACATCAAAATACATATCACCAAAAACCTCAATCATGCCATTACATCTGACTTGCTTCCAAATAAGAAAATACGCGTTGCAAATTTACAACAAAACAGAAAATTAAACAAATAGAGAATTGCACGAGTTCAATTCAAGCAATTTACTATCTAATTTTAGTAATAAACAAACAATCAAATACACAATACAAACTAAGAAAAAGAAATCTAAATAGAACACACTTAGCAGCAACAATGGGTGGCGCGACGCGACGGGAAAAAAGAACCAGGCCGACGGGTTTGGACGGCACGACGGGACGGGACACAGGGCGCGACGCGGCGGAGAGACGCGCGACCAGGCGAGAAGGCGCGACGGGGCGGGACAGGAAGGCGCGATGCGATGAGGATGAGCGACGAAGCAGCGTCGGGTGGCCGGAGTAAGGGGGCTGAGGTTCTTCGAGTTTGGGAGAGAGAAACGTGAGAAAGATGAAAATCTTGATTCTTGAGGGGGGGGGGATGGCGGGTTTGTGATTTAGTAATAGGATTTAGGGTTGTCATTGTATATATATAATTTCTTTCTATATATATATATATATATATATCTTTACAATATATTTTGTTGACTATATATTCTGTAGTTAATCAATTTAGAATAATAACTACATTCATTAAATAATTATTAAAATTTAATAAATATAATATGTAACCGATAAAATTAATCTGTATTTATTTAATTTAACAATAAAGTGTAGATCTAATAAAATTATTAACATGTACTTGATTAATAATATATCTAGAATTTATGGTAGTTTTGAAGATATATTGAATGATTAATAAGAAATATTACCATCATTAAACTCTTATGATGAACTTATCAAATAATCTACACTTGTGTTCTATTTTTTTGTTTCTCATTTTAATAGAATATTGGATTAAACACTAGAGTTGTAGTTATGAATCTATGTAGCACATGATTGAATAAATAAATTATTATAATACATGTAACTTGGCATAATATTCAAGTTTTCAAATATTATAAAATAAATTTTATTACAATAATTTTTTCTATAATTTTCTATATGATTGTTAGTTTATGCTATATATCACTGAACATTGGTTTCTTATAATTTTACTATCGTTATATATCTAAATTAATACGTGTGTATATTTTCTGTGAATACATATAAATTAACAAGATATATAAATTGAATATAATATTTGGTATCATTAATTTGAATTAATTTCTTTATGAAGAGTGTAGATTATATATAAAATTCGATTCACTAATATATTATATCCAAATGAACATATGTAATCAATGCATCACAATAAAGCATAAATTTAGTAAAATAATTATCATGTACTTAATTAATAAGATATCTAGATATTAATAGTATTTTTGAAGATATATATATTATATTGAAATTTTATCATCAATGAACTTTTATTATGAACTTATCAAATAATCTGTCATTTTAATAGGCTGGATTAAATATCAGAGTTGTAGTTATGAATCCATGTAGCACATGATAAATAAATTATTATAATAATATGAGATTTGAAATTTATATTTTAAATATTTGGTGATATGTATAACAACTAATGTGGTGTAACTGTATTTTATGTTTATAATATTTATAGTATGTTAAATATAAGGTTGGTATAATAGTTTTTTTTCTTTAACATCAATTTACTATTTACTATTATGTATTCCCCCCGTCCACTAAATCGTGCATTTAATTTCATTTTGGTCCGTCCACAAAAAATATTCACCTTTTTTTTTTTTTGAAACATCAATTTTACATTTTTACCCTAAACATATCTACTTATTTACAAAAAAACCACATATGGCCTACATTTTTACTCTCAATATCCATTAATATATTTATTTATTATCTCCATGACATATTTTTATACTAACTTACTTTACACTCATTACAATTTATTAAAACCAATGCCACCAAAATCAATGAACGATTTTGGTGGACGGGGGGAGTATTTTAGATTACAAAATTAATTATCAAAAAGTTTAGAGTGCAGATTAAATTGAATATATAAAAGGGTTATTGGCGCCTAAATACATGAACTTTTGGTACATTTTGATTTTTCCCACGAACTTTAAAAATTATCAATAAATACACGAACTTAACATCATTGTGATTTTTTCCACAAATTGAATAACGGTCAAAATTGAAACTGACGGGGCAGTCGACGTGATGCTACTTCATCAAAACAACGTCGTTTTATTTATACAATATATATTAATTGATGGTTAAATACATGAACTTTAGATCTATTTTGATTTTTTCCTCAAACTTTAAAAATTTGTCAATAAATACACGAACTTAACTTTATTGTAATATTTTTCACAAATTGAATGATGATCAAAATTAAAGCTGACATAACAATCAATGTGTCACCACTTTATCAAAATGACATTGTTTTACTTATACAATATGTATTTAAAAAGATCTTAAATACACCTCACAACTCTCTCCAACCCAAACCTTATCGTAAGTTGAGATTAGAGAAAGAGAGATGGGGTGGCGTGGAATGCGGTGTGGGTGTGAGTTAAGGTGGATTTAAGATTTTTTTTAATACATATTGTATAAGAAAACGATATCATTTAATAATGTGATATCACATCGACTGTTATATCAGCTTTAATTTTAACCATCATTCAATTTGTGAAAAAAATTACAATAATTTTAAGTGTGTATTTATTGACAAATTTTTAAAGTTTATGGGAAAAAATCAAAATAGATCTAAAGTTCATGTATTTAACCGTCAATTAATATATATTGTATAAATAAAATGACGTCGTTTTGATGAAGTGGCGCCACGTCGATTGCCACGCCAGTTTCAATTTTGACCGTTATTCAATTTGTGGGAAAAATCATAATGATATTAAGTTCGTGTATTTATTGATAATTTTTAAAATTCGTGGAAAAAACCAAAATATGCCCAAAGTTTGTGTATTTAGGCGTCAATAACCCTATATAAAATAATACTAGTTCTTATATTCTTAAATTGTATCCATTTTCTCATTCTAGTAGATTGGATGGAGTGCTATAACTGAAAATGAATAAGCATATTAACTGAACTTAGAGAACTATTTGATGCATTTTATGTATATTATTTTTCTATTAACTTTTAAGTAATATTAGTATTATTATACTAATTACATAAAATTCGTATTATTAGTAATATAAATTCGATATTCTTAGTTAATTAGATGAACTTTATATTAGAATTATGAATTATTATTATATTTATCTTATAATAATTAGTTATGTAAGTTATTTGTAATTTATTTTTAGAATTAGAATTATAGAGATATAAATACAACTATGTAACTCATATATACTTGTATGCCTTTATATATAATTATCTAAATTAATGTTTTTGTTCATAAGATAACTTAATAGATATTGTTATTGTTTTTTTAGTTTTCCAAATCAATATCTCATTATATTATTAATTGTTCATTTAATGATTTTACTTTATAATATACATGGAAATATATATATATATAAGGTTTTATTAAAATAAAAATACATATAATAAATACATTGAATAATTAGTTAATTAGATAGATAAGTTAGATGAAATTTATATCAAAACATATATTCTTTAATTTATTATTTATTTTAATTATTTAAATATATATAATGTATTATCAATGCTTCATCTATATGTTTATTTATTGCTAAATAATTCTAATTAACATATATTTTATAATTTATAATTTATTTTAATTATTTAATATATAAATAATTTATTATTTTATATATTTATGAACATGTTCGAATCAGGGTTCGCGAACTGGCTCGTTTGCGTTCAAGCCAAACATGTTCGCGAGTTTACGAACCGAACATCTCTAAGCTCGAGTTCGGCTAGATAAACTTATCGAGCTCGATTCGAGACTCGAGTTTGACTCGTTTACAAAACAATCGAATTTCGAACGAGTTTTTTTTGAGCCGAGTTCCGAGTAGCTCATGAACGATTTGGTTTATTTACAGCCCTACTTCTTGGTGGGATTTTTGTAGTTAAATGTACACTTTGAAATGTCTAGTAACACTCTTAGGGTGACGTTCACTTTGTATGATTAGGTTGGATAAATAAAATTAATTCAACCTAATCAAGTGTTTAATTTTAATGATTAATATTTGAGGACATCCCAAAATCCAAGATTATTTTAATCCTTTGAATTGTTCTCCATTAATTTTAATTCAACCAATATAAGTAGGATTTAAATAATCCTTCAAATAAAGGAAAAATTATTTATCCCAATTTTAATCTTTCACTAATCCTTTGTAACAAACAAATGATTGATAGATTAAAATTATCTTATCACATATTTAATCCATCAAATAATCAATCCTTCAAAATGCTAACCACGAAAAGTAAACACTCTTTTACTGCCTCCGAACCTCCAAACTTTGCTGTCAATTAAATCTTCTATATTCCTTATTTTTTTGCATTTTTACTCCAAGATTGTATTTTCCGGCAGTGTTATAACATGTTTTTTAAAAATCTTGAACCTCTTACTTAAAAAATTGTGGGTTTTCAGATCTTTTTTAGCAGGTGTTTGATTTCTTGCCAAAATAGTGGTGTAAATTCAAGATTTTAAGTGTCTGAGTGATCTGCATTGCTACAAAAATGAAGGCTTGTTTATGTACAAAAAAAGCTTTGGTATTCTTGATTTCTTGTTTGTGTTTAAGCATGGAAGTGATGGGCAATGCAAGAAATTCAAGTGCCACTTCTATTAGGCCAAAAGTGATAAACATTGGAGCATGTTCACCTTCAATTCTACTATAGAGAAGTCTGCAGGGCCAGCTCTCACTATTGCAATTGGAGATGTAAACTCGGATTTGAGCATCCTCAACGGCACTAAGCTCAATCTCATCTTGCAGGATACTAACTACAGTGGTTTCCTTGCCATTTTTCATCTTCAAAGAAAAAGAAATTGGATTGAGTTTCCTTGCCATTTTTACTAGCAAGATTGTCTCCAAGAAGTTTGATTATGAGAAAAAAAAGTTTGCTTTTTTGGCATGCCTAGAAGGTCACCATCATTTTCCCCTGCATATGAAAAATGGCAACTTTTTTTAACGAAAGCATTGCTCATATAGCAAAACTTAAGTACGAGCATGAATTCTTAATCAGCCCATCTTAGGACAGGACCATACTGTTGTGAAATTTCCTTTTCTATTACCATTTACCAACAAGCACTTTGTGTTTCTCGGTTTGATGAGATTATCAGATCATTGATCCATAATGTTTCTGTGTAATGTTGAGACTTTTTCGTATAATGTTGCTGATTGCAGTCATGGTTACTGCAGGCAAAATTTGGACATTAGAAGTTCAAAAATTGCTCTATTCTCTATCTTCTCATGTCAAATGAAATTAAATACAATTTTTGTGAATTTTTTCATTTCATAAAGGAAACTCTTAAGCCATCTAATCCTCTTACAGAATTAGAGTTGTGAGTTCTTTCATTGTTTTTTGATCTAAGAAAAAGTAAGAAAAATACATAAATCTTGACATTTGCCTCCTTATTCTTGTAACTATGTAGCTTATGCGGAAAGACATTGTTGCTACACTCGGACCACAATCTTTGGGCCTCTCAGTCAATTTCCTACATCATAAACAAGCTTCACGTGCTACTTCTGTCGTTCGCTGCAACAGATCCCACTCGTTCATCTCTGCATCATCAATACCCTTACTTCCTCATAACAATCATAAATGATCATTTCCAAATGTATGCAGTTGCTGACCTCATTACGTATTTTGGATGGGTCGAAGTGGTAGCCTTCTTTATAGACGATGATTAAGGCAGGAACGGTATCTCTGTATTGGGCAACAAGAAAAGAACCAACATCTCATGCAAGACAGCCTTAACCCCTGGTGCTTCAAGAATTGAAACGACGGCTTGTTGGAAGGAGTCAACTTGTTAGAAACTCGAGTTTTTGTTGTACATGTGAATACAGATTCTGGTATGAACATCTTCTCAGTAGCTTGAAAGCTTGGAATGATGAGCAATGACTATGTCTGGATAGCTACAGATTAGCTTGTTTCTCTTCTAGATTCTTCTAAAGTCGCCAGAGACCCTTGAGCTCATAGAACGAGTTCTTGCACTTCGCCACCAGACTCCTCATTCTGATCTAAAGGCGAGGTTTGCATCCGTTGAGAAGGCAAAAGGAAATAACAACTAGCTTCAACTCCTACGCGCTCTATGGTTATGACTCCGTTAGCACTCGCCTTCAATAAGTTCTTCTCGAGGGTAGAGCCATCACCCTCCTATGATCCAAGATTGCAAGAAACTAATGGTGTTACATCTCTATGAGTTTTCAACGAGGGGTCTAGATTGCTGCAGATACTGCTTAGGACAAACTTCAGTCATGTAGCTGGTCGAATTGATCAATTTGATTCGGACAATAACCTAGTTCATCCGTTGCTTGATGTTATCAACTTCGGAGGGAGGGCTCTCGCACAGTCTTGGATACTGGTCGAAGTACTCGGGCCTATCAACTATTCCTCCAGAACCACAACCATCAAACACTAGCTCTAGCAGTAAGTAGCATCTCTATGGTATGATATGGCCGGGGGAGACCACGAAAAGGCACATGGATGGGTGTTTCTGGACAACGGGAAGTCTCTGCAGATCGCAGTGCCTTATAAGGTGATTTTTCCTAGCTAGTTTTCTAACTAGAGATGAAGGGCCTCTATAGCCTAAAGGATTTTGCATTGATGTGTTTGAAGTTGCAGTTGCTTTATTACCTTATCCTATCCCTCACCAATATATATCTGGTTTGGAGATGGTAGAAGAAATCATTCATTTGACAATCTTGTCAATGCTATTGTCCAAGATGTGAGCCTCTTTCTCTCTCTGCCTCCCTCTCTCTTTAGTTATACTACTACTAGATTGTGTAGGAAGTCAAGTTTTGTTGTGCATTTTCACAAAAAATATGATGTTGCTGTTGGAGATGTGACCATCACTACAAACAGAACTAGGGTTGTGGACTTCACACAACCTTACATGGAGTCCGACCTTGATGCAGGAGGTTAAATCGAGCCCGTTGCGTTTCTGAAGTTGTTTACTAGGAAATTGTGGGTGTGTGAATGAGGTCTTCTTCCTCTTTGTGGGCACCGTCGTGTGGATTCTAACACCGGATGAATGTTGAGTTCCAAGGGCACCTCCGAGTCAACAACTCGTGACTATGTTTTGGTAGGTTTTCATTAACCCTAATATGTGATTACTAGATATTCCATGTTTTGTAGTAGCTAAAACTATATTGTCTTTCATGTTTAGCTTCTCAACTATGTTTTTCTCACACAATACGTATTCTTTCATCGTAAACGATGAATCCTATTCGTGATGAGGTCATGCCTAATGAAGTATTTTAGGATTTCCCAAGTTTTGAAGTCTCAAGTGAACTTTTCTTGTAGGAGAAAACATTGTTGGCACATTGGGGAGACTGGTGCTCATCTTGTGGCTTTCTATAGTGTTGGTTGTCAACTCAAGCTATACAACTAGTTTGACATCAATTCTTAGTGCAGTAACTTAGTTCAAGAATTCAAGGAGTTGATAGCTTGATCTCAAGCTGGGAACCAGGATTGACCTTAACATTTTGGGGACCCTAGGTGAAAAGGAAATAGCTTGATCTCGACCTGGGAATAGGGCCGGCCCTAACATTTCGAGGGCCCTAGGTGACAAAGGGAAAAAAAGGTCCTTTAAAAATAAAACTTCGATAATCTTGTTAAAACTATAATGGTCTTTCATGCTTGCTTGGTTGCATAACCTAATATTAATAATAAAGTGCAATGAATCGGAAAACAAAGATCAAATAATTATTGAAATAGATATTCCATCATTTTGAGAAGCAAAATCATCAATATCATTTTCAAGCTCAAGTTTCTCTAATACCTTTTTAATGAATATATCTGCTAATCCATTTAATCTTTCTTGAAACATAATAGAACACAAATATAATTTTATCATTTTAGTTTTTAAAAACTTCTTCCTACCGAATCTACAGTAACCAATTTAGATGATAATATTTTATATGCAATATAAATATTAGGAAAACAATATGAAGTTTTAACAAACTCAAGAGATTCACCAATTGACTTTATTTCTGATGGTAAACATATTTGGAAAAATGCAGAGCATGAAAGCGTTGGAAAAAAATATTGTGTTTTTTTTTCAAATTTATTTAGAATTAATAGACTATGGGTAATGTGCTTGTTTTTAAAATTTGAGCCCCCAAATTTGGGGCCCCTGAACCTTTGCCCCATTAGCCATACATTCAATGACCTAAACATAGCCAAGTCAAGGCAAGAGAGAAGACAAACACATTAGGACTCTGCAACGGGTCCAGCCTTGTAACAGCCCTCTAATCCTAAGGACGGATTAACGAGGACTACTACTTGGAACAGTAGTCAAGGAACATATAAGACAATTAATCATAGAATTGTGGGACTAAATTTGAGTAAACTAAGAAGCTTCAACCTTTATATACAAGACATACATAATTTACATATGAAGAGAGGCCTACAGATCCTTAACACAAGAATTCAAATGATCTGAAGGTATTCAACTATCAACATCAAAAGATAGTTTAGTGTTCTATTGCAGCGAAAGACGTGTGAATACACATATGACGATGTGTAGTCAAGGTTTCTAACATATCATTATCAAAAGGGGTTCTGCATGCTCAACACACCTCCATCCATCATCTGCTCAACCTGCACATTTAAAAACAAACATGCAGGGCTGAGTACAAGAATGCACTCAGTGGACTCATGCCAAAAACATTTTATCAACTTTAAATTACACTGCCTCATCATGGAAAGACACAAGGGTTTTATTCGAAAGACCTTGTGCTTATTAAAACATTTTCAACATTTTCTCAAAACATCGCCTGCACAGACATTTTCCTTATATGTATGACCCGTATCCATTTCCTTTCATTTCTCATATCTCATCTCATAAATCATCCTGCGCCGGAGAGGAGGCCTCCTCCTCGGACGCCGTGACCGGCAGAGCACCCTTTCAGCACACAATCACAAAATAGTGCACAAAATCCTTGCTACTCCAGCACAGGATACAAATTCTCAATCATCCTTATGGGTACTAACAAAGATACGAATTCAAACATTTCATAAGTGGGAGCTACCCAACAATATGCATCATTCGATCATGGATAAGATACATATATAAAACATAAATATTTTGGGCAGGTAATTAAATAATCATTTCCTCATCATTTCATGCAAAATAAGCATCGTAAATAAATCATTTGTTAAGCATTTATCATTTTGAGTATAGTAAAGTCCACCTGGATCGTTAATCTCAAAATATGATTTCTTTTTACGTCGCTTGCTCACGTCCGCGTCCAACCTTTACGTAAAAACAATTTTAGTACGTTGATCACGTTTTTTGAGATTTTCAAAGTTTAATAAACTTTGATAACTTTCTAATATAATGCTTCGCATCTTTCAACTAAAATAGTACGTCACTTCATCGCATATCTTAACTAACAACTTCTCGTACTTCGATAGAGACGTAAAATAATTTACGGTCTCATATTAATCATTTAGATTAAACGTCGAACTCATACGAACGTCTTTCGATAAAAATGATTTCAATTATGAAATCATTTCTCACAAATGAGATATTCTTATAAATTTAATACGTTTTAAACGTATTAAAGTATTTATTCAACGTATTTCATACGTTGAGACCTAAGTCAACGTTTTTGACTTTTCTTAGCATATTTTTCGTATTATTCACATATATGTTAACAACTTTCATTTAAATCGATTTTCAATCGATTTCTTATCATCTAACCATAAATCTCGATTTTTTCACGTTAATCAGTAAACATGATCAATACTTTACTCAAGTATGATCTAACTTGCACTTTACATATTATTTTCGCATCTAACGTTATTTAATATAATGTTTCGCCATAAACATAGTACACTATGTTTATAAAATTCCATAAATTCTCAATAGGTCTAAAATATATTCTAAGGACATATTATGTGATTTTCTTGATAAAAAGAATTTAATACTCTTAATTACTCATACTTAGCTTTCGCCCTCATACTTTAATTCACAAAACTCTTCCAAAATTCTTATAAAATCACATATCACTCTATATTATCATAGTATCAATAATATGTATCAACATTAGCTATAGGAAAATTGGACATCACTTTCCTATTCCTTATAGCTCACGGTTTTCATACTTTAATATAGCAAATATTTTTTTAAATTTCTTATAAATTCTCACAATATTTAATCACTACTATGTATCACTAATACATCATAATAATCCACAATTATAACTCACACATCAATGTACCAACACTTTGTTATTTTCAAATTTTCCAAAACATGAACAACCATTTTCTAAAATTCTAATAAAATCTCATAACACCTAATTAAGGCCCTACAACTTTAATATGCCATAATATCTCTTATACATGATTTAAACATTAACAATTGTCCTCAACCAATTTCGGTACAGACATATATATTACATATAATTTCCAAAAATTTCCAAATAATTCACTTGAGTTCTATTACCAACATATAACATTAATCCATCAACAATTTTAACATAATAATTTTTGGTCACCTCAATTAATTTCATAACATGCTTAGCTTTTAATTAAAACGATACATATGCTTAATCTTAGCATAGTAAACATAATTAGCAAATCACTAAGCATGAAAACATAACTCATCATATTAAAAACATTTATAACATAAGCATATATATTAAAATCTAACGGTTGGAAATCGAAAATTTTAACGTATAAATAAAGCTCGTTCTATGCCTAACCTTTTAATCGGCTTGGATTATTTGTGCAAAGGATTTTTGTAACAAGGTTTGGGATATTAAAAGAAGAACACCTCTCTTGCTTTTCTCTCAAAACACTCACGGTAATATGAGTTTGAATGAGAGATGATGTGTTGTTTCTCTTAAAGTTAATACCTTATTACTTTTGTTTAAAACTTAAGGAATAATAAAAATAATTATCACACATAACTTCAACCTACAACTCTCGGTCACTTCTCTTTTTTTCTTGCTCACAACTCACGGCAGTGTTGTGTCTTGAAATGAAGTGATTGTTTTGTTTTAAAAGTCTATCACTTAATACACTTAAAGGAATAAAACAAATATTACACTTAATTCTTCTACACCTCACGGTTCATTCAAACACTTTGCAAGACAATTTAAGTTGTGACTCATCAATAATACATCATCACTTGTGCCATAGTAACTATCCATCACCTCAACTTAATTAAAGGAACAAAATCTCTTCACTTTAATTCATTTGCATGCATCGGCACTCTCAAATGAACAAGGAAGGATGAGTTTTATTTCTTGTCTTATTCTAGATATAAATCCTACACATTGCCAAATGCAAGCAAAGTCATGTTTAAGAGTTTAGAAAAATCTTCCAACCTCTTTAGTCCACATTTACGGCTCTTACACAAGCTTCACACACCCACTTGATTCCTCTCATTAATTTACTTGGTTATTGTGTAATAATGTCCCACTTGGTCCTTTAGTTACACATCATGACCAAAGGTAGCAATTTTTGTCTTCAATTAATCCTAACATTACAAAAGCTCACGACATTTTACATATTAGTGCCCAACATTTGATTTTTCTTGCTATTTATAGATATATAACACAATATATATCCTAGATGATAAATTATATCTTAGGAAAAATAATTTGAACAATTCTATATCACAAACTAAATTTTCGAAACCCTAATTTTCAAAAATTAGCACACTTTATTCAATCTTTATTCCTTAATTCTCTAGCATTATTTATTGATAAATAATGCTCTTATTATATAAAATAATCATAGGAATTTAAATATTATAATTCCTTGATCATTTGACTTGGTTTTCAATTCGTTTCTAACCGTTGACGTTTGAAACGTCTCAAAACGTTCATAATCGAACCATCTCAAAATGGTCGTAATAAAGTCGTAATTACTTTATTAATTCATTTCATTAATAATGAAATGTAATTCTAAGCTTCGACACTTAGAAAAATTCACGTAATATACTCTATCAATATACAATCGACGTTAAAAAATTACTGCCGAAGGAATAATATAACTATATTCCTTGATTCACTAATCGTTAGTGAATAAGATATAAGAATTCATTATATCATAAATAATCGAAATCAATATTCGATAAGTTACTAGTTCAATTATCGCGGCGAAACCCTAATTTACGAATTTTAATTATCGTAATTAGGCTTTAAATCTTCGGGATATTACATTCCACCCCCATTAAAAGAAATTTCGTCCCGAAATTTGCATACCTCAAAAGTATGGGGTATCTTAACATCATAATATTTTCAAGCTTTCCACGTGGTTCCCTTTTGTCCATGGTTTCTCCATTGGGCTTTCATTAAAGACCCAAACTCGATTCTCAATCGTTGTATCGTACGATCAAATAGTCGTAGATTTTTATCACAACTCACATTTGAGTTAAGGATCACATCATTATGGTGGATCACTTGTTTTGGGTCTTATTCATACTTCCTTAACTTTGACACGTGGAAAACATTACATACATTCCCCAAATTTTGGTGGAAGTAGCAATCTATAGGCTACTAGGCCTATCATTTCTAGGATCTCGTAAGGTCCTATAAAACGTGATCTTAACATTCCTTGTACCTTGAACTTTATAATTTCCCTTGATGGAGAAATCTTAAGAAACTTATTTCCGCATTCCAAATGCAGTTCGGATCTACGCGTATCAGCGTAAGACTTTTGTCTGTCCGAGCTTCTCTTATTCTTTGCCTCATTTGGCAGATATCTTAATCATTTTATTTACGTTGTCAGGACCTTATACTTTCTCTCACCTACTTTATTACAATAAAGTGGTGGTCGATACTTCTTTCCACATAATGTCTCATATAGCTATATTGATCGTTGCTTGACAGCTATGGTCGTACGTGAACTTAACAAGTGGTGCAACATGTTCCCACCTGCATTTCGATTTAACATTAATATCCTCATCATATCCTTAAACGTTTAGGTTGTCCTTTCTGATTGTCCATCTATCTGTGAATGAAAATTATGCTAAGGTTCAATCTCGTGTCTAACTCCTTTTTGGTGAGCTAGTTCAAATCTAGGGGTAAACTTTGGAGTCTCTATCTGAAGTGATAGGTTTTGGTACCCCCTGTAAATATACGATTTCCTTTATGTACGACTGAGCTAACTTATCAGATCCATGAGTCATCTGAATAGGCGGAGATGAACATAATTGGTGAGTCAATCCACTACTACCCATATAGTAGTGTTATTTTATTTGATTTTGGCAAAACCCGTCATAAAATCCATTGTTATGTCATTTCATTTTCATTTGTGTATCTCTTGAGATTATAACCTCTTATAAGGCCATTGATACAACGCCTTCACTTGTTGGTAACCGAGACAATGCTCGACAATGTGGTTATATCTCATTTTTAAGTCTCTTGCTCGAAGAAATAATTCAAACTTTTATGGTTTGTGAAGATCTCACAACTTATTCCATATAGGAAATGTCTCCAAAATTTTGGTACGTACTACTACTGCTATTTCAAGTCGGGAGTTGGGTAATTCCATTCATGAGGTCTAAGTCATCGTGGTGCGTTGACTATCACCTTTCTCACTTTAATATACGGCCTCACATCCATTTGTCCATGTAAATTTGATTCCTTCGGAAGACACCATGTGTCTAAGGAATATTACTTATTTAAGCCGAAATTCACAATACTAAACTTTGGCAAAATTTGCTCGACTCTAAATGTCCGCTAGACAGTCCTTCGATGTTCTTTATGTTCTTTCTCGTTCTCCAAATAGATAAGAACATCATCCATAAAGATTAAGACAAAATTATCTAAGTACGTGTGGAACGCTCGATTTTTGAGGTTCATGTACATGGCTGGTGCATTAGCTAGTCCGAATGGCATGACTATAATTTAATAACAACCATATCTTATTCGGAACAATTCGTTTTCGTACATCGGATACCATTCTACAAAAACCATATAATATATCTCATCAAAATACCTCAATGAGGACTTTCCATACGTTAATTACGAGGATCGGTCTATCAAGCCGACTGATTACGTGGCGTCTAGTTCCTTTTACACCCAACATTTTGACACCTCTTTAGCATATTCATAAGTTTTCCAAACTACGTTTATTTTGTACTTCCTAACCATACCATTTACACATGATCCACTATCTACATATAAGTCTCATATTATCATAAGATTCTATATCTCTGAGTGGCCTTCGTCGGAATCGTACTCCTTATTTGGAAATTTGCCTTTCTCCAGGTACGTTTTTACCTCATATATCTGACGATCTATTCTCTTTCACAGAGCCAGGGGTTACACTGCTCCCTGTTCCTTCCCTGATGCCAGAAGTTTGTGTTGTTTTTATCAGAAAGTAAGGTTGAGTTGGTAGCGGTAATTCCCCTAATCCTCGAGGGCGATAAGATCCTGTCCTTTTGCCATTCTCGCCTCTTTCGGTATAATTGACGCGGGGCGTGGGGCGCGCGTTTGGAACATCAGGGTACAACCATTCCTTTATACCATGCCGTGTAACTTGCCGGGGACCAGGACAAGTGCTTGTGGGTGCCGTTCCATACGCATTATATGTATACTTGAGCCTGTTGACAAATCCTTGTAAGTCTGCCCAAACTTTGGAATTTTCTACATGGAGAATATATTCTCTTGATACTTCTTTTGCAAAACCCTGCCAATCTGTTGGCAAATGACGGATAAGTTGTTGGATACCATCCTCATCCGTCACTCCATGGTTACGAGCATCCTTCCAAAGTTGCAGAAATTCCTCCAAAAACTGTCCTAAATCCATGCCCAGTTTATAATAAAAGAGCCGATACGCCCGTGTGAGTTCTATGCTTGTAGGCCTTGTGGTTAACCTTTTTCCCGTCAGACTCCCTTTTCCTACCATCTGTAAACAGATAGTTCTAGATGAGCCAACCTTAAATTAAAGCGATACAGGTAATTTAACCAAGAAAGATCTCTTAAAGAATTAAACACTTTAAGCCGTAAATTTGTAAACAACTTACAACATAACTCATAAACACTTAGCTTATTCCTCATTTAATATTTTACACTTTCTTTCGTATATTGCTCTAAATTAATTCATGAAAGCAATAGTGGATCCAAAAATCCCGTTGCATAGAATCTTATACGAAGAGATTTTCATTTCTTGATTCGTTTATCCTGAATTGAGTTCTATCGTTTCTACACATACTTGTGCAATGTTGGAATGTGAAGCACCTATATCGAACAAAAATATTATAGGTATGCTTTTATCAATAGCATTCTGTGGTTAGGTCTACATAGACCTATCTTTTGATATTGATATCTCAATAATTAAATCTTATCGTAGAGATCGTGATGTCTCTATCACTATCATTCATTCCTGATCCAGTATGAATGATTCAATTTTCTTTTTTTTTCACTTTACCGATCTTAGGAATATATCTCTCATATATCCATACTTTAAACTATTTTCCAGAGAAATCCTTATACCGGCATTTAGCGCCATCATTTGTAATATCCTTTTAGGATATACGTCATTTGTTAACATTCTTTATTGATTCCTCATGCAATTTCGTATAGGATAAAATTCTTTGTCCATTCGGGATGTATTATACTTTTGCCTTGACGTCAAATATTTTTACCATTTTCTCGACACTCAATGATTGCTTCATTTCCATGTCAGAGATACTTAATATCCCACTTTATTGATCGTCACAAAAGTATGAGGAATAATCTTTCCAATTAGATTCACCTCAAGATCCTTCCATGTGAATCCTTTCATTTATTCCCTTGGATGTATTCCCTTTTGCAAGGTCTATAGAAACTATCTTGCTTGTTAAATACTAAGACACACACGACAAACGTTTTGTCTCTATATAACTTAGAGTACTAACATTCATTTCAATTAAATGAATCTATTTCTTAATCCGTTTCTTTACTTCAAAGGAATTACCTTACTTATCGAAGTCATAATGTCTCTGAAGCTTATACCATATCGTGGCTATCTCATAATTGTATAACTCGTAATTTCTTCTGCTATTTTTGACTTTTGTCCCTTTTTCTTGAACATGGTATCTGAAAGTAATATTACTTTCATTATACTTCGGTTCTCACTTTCAGGACTAAAACCGTCATTATTGTCATATAGCTTGGTAGATGTGTCCATCGAACCAGCTGAACCGAACCGCGGTTTTGAATGGAACCGGAACAGGCAGTTCCGAACCGTTTCGAGGAATCGGCGGTTCGGTTCCGATTTCGGAATCGTATGGAACCGTGTATTTTTTTAAAAAAATTTAATTTCATTTTATGTTTCAATATTATACTTGTAAATTGTATACTAATTATTTGAGTGAATGTGTCGTGGAGATAATGAGTAAATTTTGTTTTTTAACTTATAAATTGGAAATTTCAAAGTTAAACTACCTAAATTAAATATTAAATTAAAAAACCAAATATTATATATGACAATAATAAACAATGTCACATGATAATGAAGAATTGAAGTACATAAGTAAAATAACTACATTACATAATAGAGCTTAAAGAGATAAAGATGTCATTTTAGTGAATTGCATGTAGATGTTTTGGAATATAAGAAATATTATTAAAAATGGTCAAGGACTACACTCTAGCCGAGGCCCGTGAGCAAGAGAACAAATGGGATGATGTCTTTGAGCATCCTCCAATCAGCACCACCGAAGCCGAAACCGACACCGATGCCTCTGAAGAAATGGATGAGTTCGATGACGATTTCGATTTTGACAACATGTAGTCGTCTCGAAAATGCTTAGACGAGTACTCTTTTTCCTCACAGAGGTTTTAACGAGGCTCGGTCCTTGGAATCGATTTGTGATATCCAAGGGTTTAGGATTTATAAATAAAATAAAAATTAAACAATCTCATTCTCACTTTCTCAAGTATTTTTTTACATTTTACACTTTGAAGTTTGAATTGTCTTACGATTAAACTTGTATCGATAATCAACGAAGCATGAATCATAATCGAACGAAAAAAAGAGCGGTTCTTTTCCGGTTAGAACCGAACCGAATCGAACAACCGAACCGCCAGCTTCGAACCGGAACCAGCTTCGAACCGAACCGTATATTTCACGGTTTGGTTTTGGTTCCGGCCATGAAGGAACCGAAATCGTCGGTTCCGGTTCCAATTCTAACCGGAACCGGAGCCGTGGGCAGCTCTATAGCTTGGTAAGGTAGTACATTTGTACACCATAACTTAAATTGCAAGCATCTCATTACCATGTCTTGACTTTAGAGATATCTTCCCCATACTTGATTTACATGCTAGGGCTATCCTAGCCGTTCACACATCTCAATGATTATGATTCCCAATCTCATTATCATTGGTTTAACCAAGTCTCAATCACTTAGAATCGATTATGCTCAAGCATAATCTTATTAATTGAGGTATAAAACGAGAGATTGGTTATCTGAGATACTATCATTTCTTTATACATATATATATATCCTTTGAAAAGAATATTGTGCATCTCTATTCTTTAGACATGTCCAACCTACTAATGAGGTTTTAAGGACAAACAACTATCTTAAAGATAAGTTGTAATCTCTCTCATTATGGCATAATAAGGGGAAATTTATATCCCATGGATATTATATTCTTCTCTGTATTTCTACTCTTGCATTCTATGCTAAAGAGTATTTCATTCATAACTTCATTATTATAACAGTCACACGAAGGTATAACTTCACGGTTATCAATACTTGGTAAGCCCATCAGGGGTCATTGCATCGATGTGCATTATAGGGGGCAATATATCTATATCACATCCCAACGAGATCTTCTTTACATCAACTTTTTGATATCTATCACTTTACAAATTCGAACTTAGGTGACAAGGTAAGTCAACCTTCATCATACTCATTGGTTTCAAAGATCGAAGAAAATTTATCATGTGAACTTACAAGAGATGTGGATTCGCAATCCAAAATAACAAATTTTTACAATTTGAATTCATATGTTCTGTATACTGAATAATTGGGATCTAAGGTCCGAAAACCAGAATGATGACTACTGAGATTTCTTTGGTCATATGGGCTGGCCAGACCCGTCACAAATATTTTCTCAGTCACACAAGGATTTGGTTTCAAAATGACACTTTATTAATCTTTGGGGTTATAAATTTCTTTCAGAAACAGTGAGAAACTCAAGTAATTTCTCAATTGGAACTAGGTCATAGAGTTAAACTCAATGACAGAAATTGGGTAATGAATAGAATTTGAAACCTTATATAACTCATAAAAGATCATCATCAAAGGTTCTCATGTATGTCATAGCTCTACTTGTACTCATGGAGTCTTACCTTCTAGTAACTTTCTAAGATTCTTATCGTCATCAGAAAGTTCTCATTCTATAAAACCATAAACTGACTTCAACTGATTTTCGTAAATTCTGGAGAAGGAATCAGGGATTTGATCCCTCTTACGAAATAAGGCACATTGCGTTAGTAGTACGTAGGCGAAAACCATGCATAATTCGGAGTTCAAACGAAGGAGAACGGGTCAAAATAAAAACACTGCGCAGTGCAGAAAAGCCCGCGCCGAAGTCATTCTTGTTTTGAAAACTCACACTGTTTTCGTTTAATCTTTGCGTTCGTTCCCGTATCCATCTTTTGCTTTCGATCTCAAGTCTATCTTTACTCACATCATTCAACTAACTTTTCGATTTATCTCATCAAAATTTTTCTACCACATCGTGGTCTCTTCTTTTGTAAAAATTCACAACACTTGCATCAATTCATTCTTTGATCACATTTCTATTTCGTTTCTAACGAATAAGTCATAGTCGATTTGGAGTTCCGTCGTGCGTGAACGTCCAAATAAAAAGACTATACTCATGTCACTTATCGCATAGTGACATTTATCATTTTGACCTCATTTCCATTTCTGCTCGCAAAATTTCTTCTCATTATTCATTTCGAGATTCTCATTTCGATCTCGCTTTTGTTCTCGGAATGGAATAAAATTCTCCTAATTTATCCTTCTATGTTCCTTCGCAAATGAGATCATGTGTCTTAAACAGTCTACGTTCTTTTGGGATAACATACCCATCATGATAAGCAACTTTGAGATTTGAAATAAAATTTCAAATATTCATAACATAGCTCGTGTACTTATGTACTTCTTTGAATTTCAAGAATTCAACATATCACATTTGACATATAAATGTCCATTTCAAGAATTCAACATATCACATTTTCATACATTACAATAAATCTTTATTGAATTTCATGAATTCAAACATTTCATTTTTGACATATCTTTGTCAATACATTTCTCGTATGACATTATCAAACGTTGGTAGCGAACCAACAACTTTCCTTATCATCTCAACATCCTCCTCATAAACATCATCAAACAATCCTCCTCATAAACATTATCATATCATCATATGTTGGTAGCGAACCAACAACTTTCAATATCATTTCATCACTCTTCTCTTCACAACATAATATTTCATTTGCAACATTTGCAATAACTTCCACCTTCAATCAATTCTCATAACTTTCATTTCTCTAGAAAAAATCATTTTTCACTTTCAAACTTTTCGTTTTCAAAACCGAGAAAATCATTTATCTAGCATATATCAAATCCTTTAAGTTTTCCTTAAATATGCAGTCTCATTCCTGCATATTGTTGGAATCCTTTGAGCTTTCTTTAAATATGCAGTCTCATACCTGCATATTGTGGGAATCTCTTTTTATTTCAAAACTTTTGCGAAAAAAAACATTTCCATCATTTTTCACTTTCAAACTTTTGAAAATGAATCATTTACCTCATTCCCGTTGAGCTTGATGTGATGGAGGGTCGAGCAGTGTCGGCTGATCTCTAGAAGTCTAGTGACTCAATTTAGACTTGACTTTGAAAGGAGGTTTTTGGATTCAAAGAGCGAACCGCTCTGATACCACTTTGTAACAGCCCTCTAATCCTAAGGACGGATTAACGAGGACTAATACTTGGAACAGTAGTCAAGGAACATATAAGACAATTAATCATAGAATTGTGGGACTAAATTTGAGTAAACTAAGAAGCTTCAACCTTTATATACAAGACATACATAATTTACATATGAAGAGAGACCTACAGATCCTTAACACAAGAATTCAAATGATCTGAAGGTATTCAACTATCAACATCAAAAGATAGTTTAGTGTTCTATTGCAGCGGAAAGACGTGTGAATACACATATGACGATGTGTAGTCAAGGTTTCTAACATATCATTATCAAAAGGGGTTCTGAATGCTCAACACACCTCCATCCATCATGTGCTCAACCTACACATTTAAAAACAAACATTGCAGGGCTGATTACAAGAATACAATCAGTGGACTCATGCCAAAAACATTTTATCAACTTTAAATTCAACATTTTTAATATTTTCTCAAAACATCGCCTGCGCAGGCATTTTCCTTGTATGTATGACCCGTATCCATTTCCTTTCATTTCTCATATCTCATCTCATAAATCATCTCATAAGTCATCTCATAAATCATCCTGCGCCGGAGAGTAGGCCTCCTCCCTCGGACGCCGTGACCGGCCGAGCACCCTTTCAGCACATAGTCACAAAATAGTGCACAAAATCCTTGCCACTCCAGCACATGATACGAATTCTCAATCATCCTTGTGGGTACTAACAAGGATACAAATTCAAACATTTCATAAGTGGGAGCTACCCAACAATATGCATCATTCGATCATGGATAGGATACATACATAAAACATAAACATTTTGGGCAGGTAATTAAATAATCATTTCCTCATCATTTCTTGCAAAATAAGCATCGTAAATAAATCATTTGTTAAGCATTTATCATTTTGAGTTTAGTAAAGCCCACCTGGATCGTCGATTCTCAAAATATGATTTCTTTTTACGTCGCTTGCTCATGTCCGCGTCCAACCTTTACGTAAAAACTATTTTAGTACGTTGGTCACGTTTTTCAAGATTTTCAAAGTTTAATAAACTTTGATAACTTTCTAATATAATGCTTCGCATCTTTCAACTAAAATAGTACGTCACTTCATGTATATCTTAGCTAACAACTTCTCGTACTTCGATAGAGACGTAAAATAATTTACGGTCTCATATTAATCATTTAGATTAAACGTCGAACTCATACGATCGTCTTTCGATAAAAATGATTTCAATTATGAAATCATTTCTCACAAATGAGATATTCTTATAAATTTAATACGTTTTAAACGTATTAATGTATTTATTCAACGTATTTCATACGTTGAGACCTAAGTCAACGTTTTTGAGTTTTCTTAGCATATTTTTCGTATTATTCACATATATGTTAACAACTTTCATTTAAATCAATTTCAATCGATTTCTTATCATCTAACCATAAATCTCGATTTTTTTCACGTTAATGAATAAACATGATCAATACTTTACTCAAGTATGATCTAACTTGTACTTTACATATTATTTTCGCATCTAACGTTATTTAATATAACGTTTCGTCATAAACATAGTACACTATGTTTATAAAATCTCATAAATTCTCAATAGGTCTAAAATATATTCTAAGGACATAATATGTGATTTTTCTTGATAAAAAGAATTTAATACTCTTAATTACTCATACTTAGCTTTCGGCCCTCATACTTTAATTCACAAAACTCTTCCAAAAATTCTTATAAAATCACATATCACTCTATATTATCATCGTATCAATAATATGTATCAACATTAGCTATAGGAAAATTGGACATCACTTTCCTATTCCTTATAGCTCACGGTTTTCATACTTTAATATAACAAATATTTTTTTAAATTTCTTATAAATTCTCACAATATTTAATCACTACTATGTATAACTAATACATCATAATAATCCACAATTATAACTCACACATCAATGTACCAACACTTTGTTATTTTCGAAATTTTCCAAAACATGAACAACCATTTTCTAAAAATTCTAATAAAATCCCATAACACCTAATTAAGGCCCTACAACTTTAATATGCCATAATATCTCTTATACATGATTTAAACATTAACAATTGTCCTCAACCAATTTCGGTACATACATATATATTAAATATAATTTCCAAAAATTTCCAAATAATTCACTTGAGTTCTATTACCAACATATAACATTAATCCATCAACAATTTTAACATAATAATTTTCGGTCACCTCAATTAATTTCATAACATGCTTAGCTTTTAATTAAAACAATACATATGCTTAATCTTAGCATAGTAAACATAATTAGCAAATCACTAAGCATGATAACATAACACATCATATTAAAAACATTTATAACATAAGCATATATATTAAAATCTAACGGTTGGAAATCGAAAATTTTAACGTATAAATAAAGCTCGTTCGATACCTAACCTTTTAATCGGCTTGGATTATTTGTGCAAAGGATTTTTGTAACATGGTCTGTGATATTAAAAGAAGAACACCTCTCTTGCTTTTCTCTCAAAACACTCACGGTAATATGAGTTTGATGAGAGATGATGTGTTGTTTCTCTTAAAGTTAATACCTTATTACTTTTGTTTAAAACTTAAGGAATAATAAAAATAATTATCACACATAACTTCATCCTACAACTCTCGGTCACTTCTCTTTTTTTCTTGCTCACAACTCACGGCAGTGTTGTGTCTTGAAATGAAGTGATTGTTTTGTTTTAAAAGTCTATCACTTAATACACTTAAAGGAATAAAACAAATATTACACTTAATTCTTCTACACCTCACGGTTCATTCACACACTTTGCAAGACAATTTAAGTTGTGACTCATCAATATAATACTGTGAGAAACTGGTACGTAGAAATACGAATATAACGTTTAAAGGGAATGCTATATATAACCGAGGCAAGAGTTAGACTCTTTCTCCAAGAAGATAATATTGCTCCTTTCAAAGGCACGCGTTTCAACAAAGAATTATCTCAAAGATTCAACGGTTTAACAAATACTAGTAGTTGCACTACTAGACGTATTTCCGGCGAACTACTAGATAGTCGGGACATAGAGGATTTTGAAGAATGAATGAGTAGATTGATTATCTTCGTTCGGTGTGTTTAATCATCTTCTGCGCAGGTCCCTTTATAGCCCACGGTGCTGCTCGTGAAGTGGTGCGAAGGCCCAATCACGACCGACCCGAACCAAGGCCGATCCAAGGCCTATCGTTTAGCCCGAACCGACATGATGGTTCATCCATGCACGAGCCCAACCACCCCGCCACGTAGTCGAGTCCGACGTGTTGCCCGAGCCATCTCCGGTGCCATGTTGGCAAAACTTTTGGCTCCTCAAAGCTCTTCGTGACGATGCGCGCGTGCGGCAGTGCAAAGTGCCTCTAAAGCGCCCAATGCGACAAGTGCGACGTGCACGTGCTCGGACTCGGACTCGGACTTCGGACTCGGATGGTGCCGCACCATCCTCGTAGCATTGGGTTAGCCATAAAATAGCTAATTAAAATCTGACTAGGGTGCACCATAGATGGTGCACACTGATTATTCCTTATTGATGTGAACTCATTTATAAATAGCTTAGAGCTTCCTTATTTTTCCAATGTGGGATAGAAAACTTATTCCCACCATTAAGAAGCCATCTTTGTGCATTAATTGTTCATTCATCCCACAATGGATTTGAACACATAAATACACTAAATTGATCTACACAAAATGTAGATTTCAAATCTAAGCTCATATACAAATTTATTCCAACAATCCCCACATGAATGACGATTAATGCAAATGCAAGTTTTATCAAAGTCCCGACGACCTATTATTGCATTAGGATAGGTAGTTGTTGGCTTTGAACCTTCCTTAGTATAGTGTTATCGGTTTACTCACCGCTCGGTGAACACGATGTCTTGAACCCACCGCTTTTGTGTAAACCAAGACAATAACACATACACAATAATAGATACACTATCTTTCGCTCACGTTGTGTCCATTTTGCCTTGGACCATATCTTGATTCATAAGTGTTATTTATTTGAAGCGCCCATACTTCACACTTAGATAGGTGATCTCCCATGAAGAGTATCCCGCTCTACTCCACCAATAAGGCTATAGGAATCATTAAAAGTTCTTTAAAACTTACCATTTACCACGAACCTGTGGTTACACTTGAACAACTACGAGAATGGATTATTGAGATTTCAAGTGTATAACTTGAACTTTCATAACTTAGTTGTCTCTTTGAACCAAGTTTTGGGATCTCCAATCATCATGGTTGAGTTACCATTATGAACGTTCTTTAAGCGTGATTTTAATCCCATTCCCTTCATCGATTGTATAATTGATCACGATTGATACCTTTAGTAAACGGATCCGCTATATTGTCTTTTGACCTTACATAGTCAATACACATTATACCGTCGAATCAATTGTCTAACGGTATTGTGTCTTCGACGAATGTGTCGAGACTTACCGCTATACATGCTACTCTTAGCTCTCCCTATGGTCGACATGCTATCACAATGCACCATAACGGAGGTATGGGTTTTCCCAACAAGGAATATCTTCTAAGAAATTTCTTAACCATTCGGCTTCTTCGCCACTTTATCTAAAGCGATGAATTCGGATTCCATTGTAGATCGAGCTATACAAGTTTGCTTAGAAGATTTTCATGACACTGTTCCTCCACCTATGGTGAACACGAATCCACTTGTGGATTTGGAGTCTTTTGTATCGGATATCCAATTTGCATCACTGTATCCTTCCAAAACAGCTGGATATCTTATGTAGTGTAAACTATAGTTCAAAGTATGTTTTAAATACCTTAGAACTCTAGTTAATGCGGTCCAATGATCCTTGCTTGGATTACTTGTGAACCGACTCAACTTGCTAATTGAATATGCTATGTCGGGTCTTGTACAATTTGCTAAGTACATTAGACTTCCAATGACCCTAGCATAGTCCAATTGGGATATCGAGTCTCCTCGATTTTGGCTAAGTGTAGACTTAAATCAACAGTGTCTTAGCCGAGGTAGATCATACGCTTTGAATTTCTTAAGCACGTTCTCAACATAGTGAGATTGTGATAAGACATTCCATCATGTGTTCTAGAAATTTTAATTCCTAGAATCACATCGCCTATCCCCAAGTCTTTCATATCGAATGTTCTCTTCAACATTTCTTTAGTATTCATGATTATATCACGATTACTACCCATTATGAGCATGTCATCAACATAAAGACATACAATGACAAAATTATCTGATGTCCCTTTAATGTAAACACATTTGTCGCATTCATTAATTTTGAATCCATTCGACATCATCACTTGGTCAAATTTCTCATGCCATTGTTTGGGTGCTTGTTTAAGTCCGTATAAAGACTTAACAAGTTTGCAAACTTTGTTTTCGTCTCGGGATAACAAACCCTTCAGTTGTTCCATGTAAATTTCATCTTCTAAATCCCCATTTAGAAATGCTGTTTTTACATCCATTTGATGTACTTCAAGATTATGCAACGCAGCTATAGCAAGTAGCGTTCTTATGGATGTAATCCTTGTAACAGGTGAGTATGTATCAAAGTAGTCATACCCTTCCTTTTGTTTGTAACCCTTGGCTACCAAACGTGCTTTGTACTTATCAATAGTTCCATCGGCATTGAACTTTCTCTTTAGAATCCACTTGCATCCTAAAGGTTTACAACCGTGAGGAAGGTCAACGATTTCCCAAGTGTGATTGTTTAAGATAGATTCAATTTCACTATTGATAGCTTCTCCATAGAGCAAAGATCGTGACCGCACAATGCTTCCTCGATTGTCTTAGGATCATCTTCCAACAAATAAACCACAAAGTCGGACCAAAGAACTTTGCGCTTTTGTTCGCTTTTCCTCGCCTTGGTGTAGGTGTTGGCTCAACATTTGGTCCAATATTTTCGACGAGTTTTCTTCATAAGTTCTCTTCTTAGAACTTGCGTCGTTCTTTTCTTTCTTGGGAAATATAGTTTCAAAAATATAGCATTTCTTGATTCTATGATCATTCCTCGTGCATGTCGGGTATTTCCGACTTGTGTACCAAAAACGATATATGCGTTACTATTGTTTGCATATCCAATGAAGATGCAATCAATAGTTTTAGGCCTATCTTAACTTGTTTTGGTTTTGCTACTTGACCTTTGCGAGACACCCCACACTTTCGTGTATTTGTAGGATGGTTTCTACCTTTCCATAATTCATATGGAGTTTTATCTTGTTTCTTTTGGGGTAACTTGTTTAATATTTTATTTGCCGAAGGATAGCTTCCCCACATGTTATGTGATAAGCTGAGCTAATCAACATAGCATTCATCATTTCCTTTAACGCTCTATTTTTCCGCTCGGCAATACCATTTGATTGTGGTGAGTAAGGTGTCGTTGTTTGATGAATAATACCGCTTTCACGACAAAATTCTTCAAACGGTGCAACATACTACGCCACCACGATCACTTCGAATCATCTTGATTTTAGCGTTGAGTTGATTTTCAACTTCACTCTTGTAACTTTTGAAAGCTTCAATGCTTCGCCTTTGCTTCTCAAAAGATATACGTAACAAAATCTTGTGCAATCATCTATAAATGTTATAAAATAATTCTTTCCACCTCTAGTTTGCACAAGTTTTAAATCACATAAGTCGGTGTGAATCAATTCTAGAGGTGTAGTTGATCTTTCCACCGAATGAAAATGTTTCTTTGCCATTTTTGCTTCAACACAAATTTCACACTTATTGTGTTGATCAAATGATATTTTTGGCAATAGCTCTAAATTCACTAATCTTCGTAGTGTATTTATATTTGCATGTCCTAATCTATCATGCCATAAATTAGGAGACTCAATCACATATGCAACACTTTCTTTTATTTCAACATTGGAGATTACATTGAGTGCACTTAGCTTGAAAAGGCCATTATCTAGATAGCCTACAACTTTGTCTCGCTTCAAATACTAGTCTAAAACCAGCTTTGCTCAAAATGTAACCGACACAAGATTCTTCCGAATGTCGGAACATGCAGCACGTTGGTCAACGCCACTTTCAATCCCAAGTCATCTTTAGCACAACGCTTCCGCTCCAACGATCTTGGAAGCTGCGAGTTGCCCATGTACAACTTCCTCTTTTCGGTGGCGGGTTCATAGGTGGAGAACATCGACTTATCGGCACGGATGTGCTTTGTAGCACCAAGATCAACCCACCACCCAAATTGGGTTGCCTACCATGTTGACTTCATCTACAACATCGATAAATCGAGTTCGAGATAAGTCAAGGGGTACCGTTTTTCCTCCGTCACGCTTGCTTGTTGATGACCATCTTTCTTCTTTGGTTTCCGACAATCCTTCGCCATGTGCCCGGTTTGCCACAGCTTGTAGCAATCTCCTTTGATCCTCTTTTGCTTCTTCGGTCTTGCTTCTTCCCGTTGAACTTGCGCTTCTTGTTGTTGGTGCTCGACTCGGCTAGATTTGCCTTTACCTCCATAGACGATTTCTTTGTCATGTTGTCGATTTGCGGTTGTCTTCTTCGATCCTCAATCGCATAATAAGATCTTCAAGTCCTATCTCCTCGTTTGTGTTTGAGATAGTTCTCAATTCTTTCCACATTGGTGGTAATTTCTCGATCATTGCGACAACCCGAAATGATTCAGAAAGTTCCATACCTTCGGCGAGAATATCGTGAAGGATCAACTGGAGTTCTTGAACTTGTTCAAGCACCGCCTCGCCATCCACCATTTTGTAGTCTAGGAAGCGTCCGACGATAAACTTCTTTAGACCGCATCTTCCGCCTTGTATTTTGTCTCTAAAGAGATCCATAGTTCCTTCGACGCCTCGCATTAGAGTAAACACTATAGAGAGTGTCGCCTAACCCATTGAGGATGTAATTGCGACACGTAAAGTCGCTATGATGCCATGCATCTAACGCATTGCGTTTTGTTCATCGGTCTCATCTTCCTCCACGGTAGGAGGTGACTCATTCAAGAAACAGGCCAAATTGAGAGAGTCGTAAAACGCATTTTAGATTGCCAACGCTAAATTCGAACCCGAGAATTTTTCGGCTTTTCGCATGAACAGGGCATTCGAACGTTGCTTCGACTTGTCGCCATTTCCACGTAATATTATCTTGCGATTGTGAGAAACCGAGTGCGTAGAAATGCGAATATAACGCTTAAAGGAATGCTATATATAACCGAGGCAAGAGTTAGACTCTTTCTCCAAGAAGATAATATTGCTCCGCCACAAAGGCACGCGGTTCAACAAAGAATTATCTCAAAGATACAACGGTTTAACAAATACGAGTAGTTGCACTACTAGACGATTTCCGCGAACTACTAGATAGTCGGGACAGAGGATTTTGAAGAATGAATGAGTAGATTGATTATCTTCGCTCGGTGTGTTTAATCATCTTCCGCAGGTCCCTTTATAGCCCACGCTGCTCGTGAAGTGGTGCGAAGGCCCAATCACGACCAACCAAAGGCCGATCCGCGCTGTCGTTAGCCCGAACCGACGTGATGGTTCGCCCATGCACGAGCCCAACCGCCCGCCACGTAGTCGAGTCCGACGTGTTGCCCGAGCCATCTCCAGTGCCATGTTGGCAAAACTTTTGGCTCCTCAAAGCTCCTCGCGACGATGCGCGCGCAAAGTGCAAAGTGCAAAGTGCGCCTAAAGCGCCCAACGCGACAAGTGCGACGTGCACGCGCTCGGACTCGGACTCGGACTCGGACTCGGACTCGACTTCGGACTCGGATGGTGCTTCGCACCATCCTCGTAGCATTGGGTTAGCCATAAAATAGCTAATTAAAATCCACTAGGTGCACCATAGATGGTGCACACTGATTATTCCTTATTGATGTGAACTCATTTATAAATAGCTTAGAGCTTCCTTATTTTTCCAATGTGATAGAAAACTTATTCCCACCATTAAGAAGCCATCTTTGTGCATTAATTGTTCATTCATCCCACAATGGATTTGAACACATAAATACACTAAATTGATCTACACAAAATGTAGATTCCAAATCTAAGCTCATATACAAATTTATTCCAACAAATACATCATCACTTGTGCTATAGTAACTATCCATCACCTCAACTTAATTAAAGGAACAAAATCTCTTCACTTTAATTCATTTGCATGCATCGGCACTCTCAAATGAACAAGGAAGGATGAGTTTTATTTCTTGTCTTATTCTAGATATAAATCCTACACATTGCCAAATGCAAGAAGTCATGTTTAAGAGTTTAGAAAATCTTCCAACCTCTTTAGTCCACATTTACGCTCTTACACAAGCTTCACACACCCACTGATTCCTCTCATTAATTTACTTGGTTATTGTTTAATAATGTCCCACTTGGTCCTTTAGTTACACATCATGACCAAAGGTAGCAATTTTGTCTTCAATTAATCCTAACATTACAAAAGCTCACTACATTTTACATATTAGTGCCCAACATTTGATTTTTCTTGCTATATATATATATATATATATATATATATATATATATATCAAAATATATATTCTAGATGATAAATTATATCTTAGGAAAATAATTAGAACAATTCTATGTCATAAACTAAATTTTCAAACCCTAATTTTCAAAATCGCACACTTTATTCAATTTTATTTCTTAATTCTCTAGCATTATTTTAATGATAAATAATGCTCTTATTACATAAAATAATCATAGGAATTTAAATATTATAATTCCTTGATCATTTGACTTGGTTTTCAATTCGTTTCTAACCGCTGACGTTTGAAACGCCTCAAACGCTCATAATCGAACCATCTCAAAATGGTCGTAATAAAGTCGTAATTACTTTATTAATTCATTTCATTAATAATGAAATGTAATTCTAAGCTCGACACTTAGAAAAATTCATGTAATATACTCTATCAATATACAATCGACGTTAAAAATTACCGCACAAGGAATAATATAACTATATTCCTTGATTCACTAATCGTTAGTGAATAAGATATAAGAATTCATTATATCATAAATAATCGGAATCAATATTCGATAAGTTACTAGTTCAATTATCGTGGCGAAACCCTAATTTACGAATTTTAATTATCGTAATTAGTCTTTAAATCTTCGGGATATTACATTCCATCCCCCCTTAAAAGAAATTTCGTCCGAAATTTGCATACCTCAAAAGTATGGGATATCTTAACATCATAATATTTTCAAGCTTTCCACGTGGTTCCCTTTTGTCCATGGTTTCTCCATTGGTCTTTCATTAAAAACCCAAACTCGATTCTCAATCGTTGAATCGTACGATACCTAGAAAATACTTCTAGGTATCTTAACATCATAATACTTCAATTATAAGTGCATGAATGTTAGAAACGAAGATAAGCATATATTTCATTAGCACGTGTAGCATCAAATACGCCACAATAGTTATTCTAGAAAGGGTTAATTGCGGCTAAATTCACGAAGTTTGATACAATTCTGGTTTATAACATGAACTTTGAAATTTGAATGATAATACACAAACTTTTGATTTTTCTAATTTTTCCCACGCGTTCCAATTCAAAGCGAATCAAGTCGAGTCGACTCAATTTCACCGATGTGTAGAAATTTAAAGTCTAGTTGACCGAATGGGAGAGTCGACTATTAAAAATACCAAATTTCATCTAACTCCAAAAGCCCTAATTTTCTCTGCGCAGGATCACAATAAGCATCGATCTCAAATCGAATTTCCTTTACCTAAATGCACCGCCACCACCTCAATAGGTCGAGAACACCGATCCCGCGACCTCCAGAAATGTAAGTGGTCGTCCGATCGGGAAGATGGCTACGGTGCGGCGAGGCGGTGGGGATGGCGGGCCGAGAGCCACCGATGTTGGTCCGGACATAGACGATGCCAGGCGAGAGCGATCATGAGCGCCACCGTGAAGGAGAGGTACCACCAACAAGAAGCTCTCGAGTCGAGCCTTTCCCATTCTCGTGTGGGTGTTGAATTGGTCGGTGCCAAGGCCATCGCGCCATGGATATGGGCGGTGAGGTCGATGAAGAGAATGCCGGCAGCCAGCGGTGGGGCTTGATGCGATCGGCTTCTTGTTTGCGGTGGGAGGCCGCAGAGAGGTATGCTGCGTTGAAGTCATGGTCGCCATTCCCCGCCTTAGTCAAAACCAATGAATGACATTATACGGAGGAAGAGGTTGAGGATTAGGTATAAGGGCACTGTGAATCCTTCATCTAGGAGATGAGAAAGTTAGGGCTTTTGGAGTGATATGAGATTTGATGTTTTTAATCGTCAACTCTCCCATTCATCAACTAGACTTTCAATTTTACACATCACCGAATTGAGTCCAACTCACCTTCAATTCGCTCGAATTGAAACGCGTGAAAAATTAGAAAATCAAAAGCTACAGATTGTCATTCAAATTTCAAAGCTCATGTTATAAACCGTAATCAGATCAAACTTCGTGAATTTAGCCGCAATTAACCCTTCTAGAAAATGATATGAACTGTGCTCTAGAAGAGTTGCCTACATAGAGCAGCTGAATGCCAACAATTTAGTTGGCAAGTCGAAACCTGTTTAGCAACGAGTTTTACATTGCCTTATAATAATTCAAATTCAACATTCCCTAGCTGATCATTTCTGTAGTATTTACCTCAATGTAAACATTGTCAAATATCACAATTGTGTGTGTGACTTAGTGGTAGAGTGTTTAATACCGGCGCCAGCCGCCTTGCTCGAATTCACCGCGACGCAGCCTCTTTAAAATTTCGTATTAATCGACCAAAAAAATAAATTGAATTATAAGCTGTTTCCACCTAGTAAAACTGTTTCTCAATATCTTCTCATTTAATGCAAAAAGGACAAATCTTTTAGCATTTTTTTTCTCGTCATTTTGGTAAACCCCTTTTAGAAACCCTGCATAGGAGTAGCAGTAGCAGAGAATTCACATCGCCATCTTCATATTCAAACTATAGGGAAAGAAGAAAAGAAATTAACAATTAAATTTGATCGAATTCATTACTAAAATAGATGAAATCTTCGACGCGGTCGTTACATCTGTGAGCTTTGACTTCGCGTTTATAGACCTCTTCGTCAACCCACGGACTGTGCCTTTTGGGCACCGGCCTCTCTCTCATTTCTTCGGGTTTGATTGATGTGATCTAGGGTTTCCAAATTGGGGATTTTGTAAAAACAAGAAGAAAGGGTATGGCCGAAGAATTGAGGGTTGCTAATTGGCTTGAGAGTCACACCTATTACTCTGTTTTTTTTTTTTTTCAATTAACAAAGAAATTTAAAGACATGATCTGTAGACTCAGAATATAAGATCTTTAGCATTAGATATAAACCACTGAATCTAAGATCTTTAGCATTAGATATAACTAGAGCTGATAAAATAAGCTCGGCTCGAAAAAGCCCGCCAGGGGTACTCGGGGTTTGGGTTTAAAAATTAAAGGTAAAAAAAAAATCGAGTCTAAAAAGCTTGCCCGATAAAACCCCCGAACCTATCGGGCTTCGGGCCAAAAAAAGCTTGGGGTTTTGGGCTAAAAAGCCCACCCAATATTCTATTAAATATATATATTTATAATATCATTTAATATATAAATCTATAATTTTTTAATAATATTAATTATATTTTATATAGTTATTTATTTTTTACAATTAAAAATATTAATTTTATATATTAAAAAAATTAGAAAAATGATCTAAAAAAAACCCGCACGCCCGAGACTGGTTTGAGTTTCATATTTTTAGACCTGAAAATTTTGGACGAACCCGACCCAGTACTTTGCCAGCTATAGATATAAATCACTTTATTGCTAACCAGTATACCCACACTCTATATATGTTTTGTGTAAACTTTTATGATATATACATTTTTACTTTACTACACGATTTCCAAATTTTTCATTCAAAATATAATTTTTAAAATTTTTGAAATTTATAATATTACTCCTTTTCCGATCAAATTAAATTAATGTGTTAAACAAATACATATACACTAGTCGAAAAATTAAAAATTCTACAATGACATCATTTAAGATTGTAGGTAGGTGTAATCGAATCGAATTGAAATTTAATACCATCGTTGTTGTTTGGTTTGTTTAGTATCAATGAGTCTCGAATCTTATTTATCGAATATTGAAGCTCACGAACTTTAGTCGAACCCAAACAAACTTTCTAAATTTATATAGATGTTTAGAATATAAGTTATTTTATTAAAAAATAAATTATTTTATCCACAATAACACAATATATTCATTAATTTCTTATAACTAATAAAAGTAATTAAGAGATTTAACACAATAATTACTAATTATAGAAATAAACTTATAGTATCTAGTTAATAATTTTATATTTTTAAGCTAAATCGCTTAACGAACTTGTTCACGAGCCTAATCTAACAAAATACTACCACGCTCAAGCTTGGTTTGTTTAGCTAACGAGCTTCACTAAACAAACTCGAACGAACTTTTATCGAACCGAACTCCGAATAAATTTCACAAATACTGACTCATTTACATTTCTAATTGTAGGCCAACTAAGCAGTATAACATATTTCCAGTAGTTAATAATACACCTATAAAGATACGTGAAATTCAAACTTGAGGTATACTCACTTGAGCATCTCCGATGTTGTAACTATTTTATTTATTTAACTAAAACTATAGATCAACATATTAGTAATTATTTCCAAGTTAGTTACTTTTTTCATCCATTGAAAAATCAACACATATTTGAGTATATAATATTTAAATTTTCAAGGATAATTTATCTATCTGGTAGTGGTATGACTTACTAGTTATGCAATGCATGGGGGTTCCTATGAAAAAAGTAAAATAAAAAAATCAACACCTAGCTAGTAACGTTATTATCGCAAAATAGAAGGGCTAAAATGCAAAATTCCGTAATAGCAGTTGGAACACTAACGATCAAGAATTCAACGACCTCTTCCCTCAGGAAAAAAGAAAAAAAAATAGAGTGAGAAGAAGAATTTAACGACCTCAGATCCCCTTTTCACTGTCGATCTAAACCTCGACATCCACGAAACTCAAGTTAAAAAAGATGGGCGCCCTCTGCAATCTAGTCGACGTCGTGCTCTTCGTCTTCTTCCTCGTCATCGCCGCCGCAGCGCCGTTCCTCGACGCCCAGACCTGTCTCCCGCAGCATCTTTTTCCGCCGTTCCTGCTGGAGCTCAAGAGCTGGTACACGCAAAACTACGGCGATTACTTGGTCTCCGAAAAGCCGCATTTCTTTGTTGGGCTTATTTGGCTGGAGCTCATTTTCCAGTGGCCGCTCGCTCTCGCGTCTCTCTACGGCATTGCAGCGGGGAAGCCCTGGTTGAACACCACCTGTTTGATATATGGCGCTTCCACTTTAACTTCCATGGTAAACAAAATTTTCCTTTTTTATCTGTTGTTAATGTATTTGCTGAGATGAGGAAAATAGAAAATATGTTGTTTTGTGTGTTCATTTTTTTTGAGGATGTGATTGTGTCTTGATGATTTTGAAGCATTTCTTGCTCTGTCATGGCTTGGATAATCACAAAAATGTTAGACTAGATGCCATTTGATTGTTTAATCTGTGCACGATTGTTGGCTCGACTTTGAGCTGTGCCAAACATCTGATTTCGCTCCTCACCGGATACAGGAAGTTCTCGTTGTTCCCATTTGCATAGGCTGCATTTCTGGTTTCTGTTTATGATATGAGAAAATTGGTGAACTTATTTATGTTCTACAACTTTGTTTAGTATGTGAAGCTTTAGCCATTTTCAGTCACTTTCCTTATTTATTAACTTTTTTTGTTGTGTGGTTGACCCTGAACTTGAGTTCAATGTCGATCATGCATCATGAATGTAATAGAAATGTCTTTAAATTTGAAAAGGGATCCCTTCAAATTATAGGCAAATTATTGAAGTATTTTTATGTCAAATAAAACCTTTAGTGTTGGCCATTGCGAACATTTATGTTCCTTGTAAAAAGATTGTTAAAATTGTCCTGTTGTGAGTATATTATTTCTCTTATTTTAATATTTTACCACTCCTCTTAACCATTTTCACACTTGTAAAAAGAGGGGAGCTAGAAAAAAGCTTTTGTGCATAACGTTGCGAAAAAAACTATGATTTTCTTGACTCTGAAAATATCTGAAGAACATTATTGTATTTTATTATATTAGCATGTATTTGAAAACTCATCAAACATTTAAAAACACAATATGGACAAAAGAGATGATCTAGGAAATATTTTTATTAGTGTGCTCATGTACAATAAACTGTGGAAAAATAATAATTTTCAATTTACTGTAGCAAAAATTATCCATAGCACTTTCGTGTAGTGCATTAGATGATGTTTCCAGCAGACAAGTCCATGAAAATATACTTATAGACATATTAGTGAAAATTAGGAAACAATAAGTTTTTTGTTTGAGGTTTGATTTCTACTGAAAAGATCTTAATGTACATATTTTAACATCTTAATCTGATTCTTCCTCTCATTGATGAATTATTTTCCCAGCACTTCCAATCATGTTAGATTTTGTCCTTGATTTGTATTCATGGTTGACCATACAGAAATAAATTGAAGCTTTATTAAACTCACTATCAATAATTTCTCTATATATTTTGCATTTACTCTCAGCATTATCAGCAGCTCCAATTCATACTTGTTTGAGAATCTGCGTGCAATTTTTCCACCAGACTTGGCGCATATGTGTGTGTATGGTGCAGCACGATGGCATTCATGTCCGTTTCTGAACTGAATATTACTTGATTTCAGGTTGCAATACTAGCAGAGCTGAAACAATCCAACCGAGCAACTGATAAGCTCTTAAACATGTACTTCCCATTTTTGGGGCTTGCAGTTTTAGCTGTGTTGAGAGGATTGTTCGGTCACTCGGAGAAGAGCGTAACAATCGGAAGACGGCCTCTTCTAAGAAAAAAGAGGGCTTGAAATTAAAATTGTTCTCATCAGCAAATGGCTGAGAGTTTATTTCTGACCACTACATTAATTGTGAAACAAATTACTTCTTGATTCTTGATTTTGCAGTTTTTGGCTGGGAGCGTAGGAATCATGTTCTAGGTCACTTGCTCAGACTTGAGATTTTGTTTTCTGATTTTTTTTAAATAATAAGTTGACTTTGTTCCCACCATTTCCAGGAAACAGATTGCTATTAGTTGATTATGACTTTTTTCCCACCATTATCAAGTTGTTAATTTTTCGTTTTGATAAGAATGGTTCACATTCTCTCTCTCTCACACACACAGATTGATGATATTTGATTATGATGCTTGTTCATCTTTCATCCTTTACGATATTGTATTGCACATGAACAAGAAGGCGCACTCGTGTGCACGCTGCTTACAGTGTGCACAGGTCGGGTCGGGATCGATCCAGATCCGACCCGTTATTTATTTTTGTTCATAAATAGTACTCCTTTTAGCCACTAAATACGTTCATTTAATTTCGTTTTGATCTGTCCATAATATATTAATTTATTATTTCTATGGTACACCTTTTAATCTCGTTACTCATTAATCTATTTATATTATCACTACTCACTTTGAACTCATTGTAATTTATTAAAACTTGTACTACCAAAATCAAAGAACGAATATGGCGGAAGGAGGGAGTATTTCTTTTATTTATTAGATTACTTTTACGTGAACACCTATTACTTTTACCGAAATCATGTTTATTGGTAAAAGATAGAAAATATAGGAAAAAAATAAGAAAAATTACAGTTGCTTTTTTTAATCAAAATCGTCACTTTTATTCGTATCAACGGTCACCTTTAAATCATAAAAACAAATATTTTTATTCATAAGAACTAGTATTATTTTTAATGATGACTTGGATATTAGCCAGATCAAACCCGAACCTGGGCCGACCCTACCTACGCGCACCATGAGGAGGCGTGCATGAGAATTTGTGTGAACAATATTATTGGTACAAACAGTAATTTTCGAAGTTTGGTTTGGTTTGGTTTTAAGAAACATAGAAGCAAAATTAAATTTCTAAGATATTCCAGCTTCACAAAAACTCTTGTAGTCCGTCCGCATTATGCGAACGACAAAAATATCATTTATCTTTTTACCCTAGAATTTGAAAGTATCATTTGTATAGAAGAAAATATCAATTATATTGAATAAATGTATCAAAGTCCGCACCATGTAAATGATACACATGAGACCACATCTTCCAGCTTTGGTTTCGATTTGGTAACAACCTGAACCTAATCGGAATTTTCTTTAAAAAATAATTAGTTCTGTTGAGTTTAGAATTTTCTAAAAAAAATTAAATTTGGCGCAATTCGGTTTAGCATATGATGTTGTTTGGTTCAGTTTATAAATTCTATGAATTTTGATTTCTAGTTTTTATTTTTATTTCTTTTCAAATTCAGTTCGGATTTTCAATCAAAACAACCGAATATTCACCCAATTTTCAATAGTTTCAATAGTTCACTTAAAGCTATCACCGTGCAGAAGTAATTTCTCTTACAAAATTTAGTAATAATAAATTTTTAAAAATTGCATGTATGACGTTAGATTCTAATCTAAGATCTTTAGACTTATACATTAACTATTCTACCATTAAACCAACATACACACCCTCAATATTTAACAATCGAATAGTTAACATGAAGCATGATATTTTATGCATGGGATATTCAAAGAAATAAGAATGTAACATTTGATGTTGAATTGTTGATTTATGTCTGAACTTTTGAGCAAGTGTTGCTTGCAGCATGTACAATTATGGATGTTAATGGATGGATTTTTCGGATCGTAATCAATAAATAAGATTTGCTCGATTCTAAACCGACCCATTAGATACTGGAACAAGACCATCAACTATGAGTTTGAAATGGTTCGGATCTGAGCGGGCCCGAAATCAGAATCAGATTAGAATCTAAACTGGAATCGAAACCGTTGCTTTAAAATTTAATGGACTATGAGTGATTCCGAAACGGTATGGGTAAAACGACTCATTGACAAACCTACTTAAGCTTAGACTTGTCAATAAACGGATTTTACTCGGACCAGAAGCAATAAATAAATATTGGTTCTGGAATCAGAACTGGACTCGGATCGGACCGAACCATCAAACTATGGGTCTAAACGGTCCAGATCTAAAACGAGTTTGGAACCAGAACCAGAACCGGAATCGTTGCTTTAAAATTTAATGGATTATGAAGGATTCCGAAGATCTGGATAAAACTCACTCATTGACATAATTGGATACGATTATTGAGCCCATAGCCCTATAAAAAAAATTAAGCCACAAATGCAAAATTGCTTCCACCACACAAATAGTCACATCAGATTTTTATTTTTCACCAACTGAAATTAATGATACTTATATATTGTGAAAATAACTGTTTTCCTTCTAAAAATAAACTCGCATCATAAAATTATAATTAAGGTTCTTGTGTCCAAATAGTTTTAGGGCAAATAGCGCTTTATGTCCCATCGCTTAGAGTTTTTTCAAAATGTCCCACCGTAAAGGTTTATACAAAACAATACCCATCATATTCGAATAATAACACGGATGACCCCAAATTTTTCCTGTGCTCGAATTTTGACGTGTATGTCGGAGTTACCAAGTTGGCATGCACGTGGAATAAAAACCAAAATAACATAAAACGCTTTACAACTAAAAACGTTGAAACACTCAAAACGCTAAAACGCTAAAATGCTAAACATAAAAACGTTAAACGATACAACTAAAATAACATAAGTGTGAAATAAATCATAAATAAATTAACATAAAAACGTTGAAAGAAACGTTAAAACATTAACCAAAATAAATCAAAATGTGGTGTGAGAAAAATTCATTTAGAAAACAAAATTTCAAATTAAGCGTAAACAAAAACCAAACCATTTTTGCCCTTCCTTCAAACGGATCTTCATACCACACAAAATAGCCACAATCATCCGGCTAATCACAACAAAATACACAATTAACTCCCAAAATATATTAGGAACCGGAACCCGACTAATCACAACAAAATTACAATGGGATCGACTTAAATCCCTTTTGTTTGTCTACACTTTCATGCAAAGGACATAGCTACCTACACAAACACACAAACGCACATTTTGAACCTAAGTTCACTCTAATAATAGTTGCTAAAGAATTACAAGAAGCACAACTTATATATTTCTATTAACTTTGCATTATCCAATTCATGCAATCCAATACTCTAATAATTTGTAGAACCTAAGTTCACTCTACAGAACTCGCACATTTTGAACCTAAGTTCACTCTACATGAACTCAAATCATGCAATAATAGAACGACAACGTTATGCCTTTCCTCTGCTCGCACAATGAGATCATGGGATTAGAGGCATTTAGGATTTAGAAATACTTCCTCAAGTTCCTCAAGAAATGGGGATGTTTCGAGAAGGCATTTAGGATTACAGAACCCTATTAACTTTGATGCAAATTTTAAATACAAAATGGGGAAAATACATACTAGAATAAATGCGGTGATACATACTAGAATCAATGGGGAAAAATACGTTTGGAACATAAATTAAAAAGGGGAAAAAATTACTAACCTTATCTCCGAGAGGGCATCTCCAAAACCTCCTAACCTCCTACCCGGATTATAGGGCGTAAATGATCTTTGCAGATAACATGGTCCGTGATGGCAACGAGGTCTTGGAGTGGAATACCTAGAATCTTCGCTTCTACTCGATTCAGACATTGTTTTCCTTCTTCGCACACGGTTAGGTTTCGTAATCTTCGCACAACGAATCCTCAAAGATGCACACGGTTAGGTTTTAATCGAGCAACGATTTGGGGTGAGGTGAGTTAGGTTCAACGTCAAGCGCAACAAAATCGATTTAAAGTGAGATGAGTTAGGGTTCAAACTTTCCGAGTTAGGATTCTCAAGAACAAGTTCGATTTCTAAAGTGTGAGAGATTTATGTTTTAGCGTTTTTTCAACGATTTCTAAAGGGTGAGTTTTAACGCTTTTCAAAGATTTATGTCAATTTATTTCGATTTATTTCATACTTTTGTTATTTCGCTTTTATGTTTTAGCATTTTAGCATTTTAGCGTTTTGAGTGTTTCAAATTTTTTTTAGTTGTAAACGCTTTATGTTATTTTTGAGTGTTTCATTTTTTTTTAGTTGAATGCCACGTGCATGCCAACTTGGCAACCCGACATACACGCCAAAATTCAGCACCGAAAAATTTCGGGTCATACCGTGTTATTATTCGAATACGATGATCGCTTGTAAATACCTTTACGATATGACATTTTGAAAAACTCTTAAACGATGGGACATAAAACGCTATTTGCCCATAGTTTCTAATAAATGGTGATGATTGGAATCAGGAGAGTATTAGTATTAATCATTGTTTTAGTTTTTACTGCTGCTTGCTTAGAAGATTAAGAAATGATTTCTCTTCACGAGAGTAGAAGTTCGATTTTCCAATAAATTAATTAGGAGTATTTTTCCCAACTAAAGAAAAGTGATAGATTTGATATTTGTGAAATTTATGATATCTTTGTGGACGTCGAAGCAAGCTGTAATAATTCAAGAGCGCAGATATAGATAACCTCAACTTATTTTAGTGTTGGTGAAATTGGCATTTAAAAGTTGTGTTAATTATTTAAAATTACATATTTTCTTAATTTGTGTATTATAATGTCACGCGACACTTATTAGAGGATGTAGGGACTACATAGAACTTAAGTATACTTAGAATGCATTCATAAGACAATGATCTCATCGATTAATTGTCACATATTGCACAAATTTTCACCCATTTTGTAAATTTAATCCAACTTTTCAAACATTTCAATAATATAGCCACCTTTTGATTTGTAAAAAATTCGGCCACCCAAACTTAAGGCCGAACGTACTTATTACAAAGTTTGGCTCCAAAAGTATTATCATGGACACATAGATATTTCTTGATGCATATATTTTTTTATTTTAAGTGGTCTAAAAAAATGAAAAAAATCCAGTTTACTACAAATTAAAATATTAAGACATTATTAAAATATTTCAAAAATAGAATTAAAATTACAAAGTAGGTTCAATTTGGTGCATTATTAATGGACAAGCGATCTCGAACGAATGCATTTATTATACATTCCCTCTAGGAATATTAAAGAAAAATACTCGGCATCGAATCAAAATTTATTGCATAGCTTTGATATGCGTGAGATATTTTGGCGTCAATTAATGGTGCAAGGAAAGTATTGAACAAGAAATTGACGAGCTCTTGAACGAGAACCATAAGTTGTTACATCAAAGAAACAAAAGGTACAAACAATTCAGCACAGTATACAATTGATTGCAAATGCCAAATGAAGGTGTAACGATTTTGCAGTTTCCTTTATTGGATCAGTATTGAAAAAAAAAATTGCAAGTTGTGTTCATCAAATAGTTGTTCATGTTCTTTCAAAAAAAAAAAAACAATTGTTCATGTTGGACACTTGGGTCAACTGTCAACGTTCCAAATCTCGACATACCTGTGATATTATTTACTTCAGTCTGAGCATTTACAATTAGAATTTTGGGTAAGATGTTTTTCTGGTTGAATATTATCCAAAAATTTATAATTTTTTATTTTGACGAAAGATCGTTCTAACTCAGAAGATATGAAAGAAACGTTAGTGATTAATCAAGAAAATGAGTCATACTAATACTTCTATGAGTCTAAGTCTATCACATTTGATTTTTCAAGTATGTTTATCCGTCTTGTGTGATTTTGCAGACTATTTGCACATGAACGTGAGATTTACCCAGTATGCACCAAAGATAGCGGATGCAGGTTACCTATGAATTAAAAAAAAGAAAAAGATGAGTCATACTTTCCATACATTACTAAGACCTAAATCTCCTAATAAGTTAGAAGTATGATGGTTCTGTTTTGTTAGTCTCATGAATATTATATTTACATACAAATATTTAATTTAGAAAATAACGATCTTAATATGTGGTTTGCAGTTATTGCACATAAATAGAGTTCTATTCGGCACTATTAATTTCTCCTTATGAGCATTATGTAAATGTCTTTCTAATTTCTTAATTATTGAATCACCATGATTTACCCATTCACATTCTCATGGAACTAAGGCGTGACACCTCCTGGATAAGAGATCTCCTTTTAGAACAAAATAAACAAACGAACTCTATGTTTTAGTAGTAAAAATCTAACAAGAATAAAATGAGAATAAAAGGTTATCAAACCACCGATTAAGGTCAAGGACGATCGATCTTAATTTGAGTCTTCTTACCGAACTCACATAGCCGAGCTTAATGTCGGGGTCCATTTATATTGGACCGACGCCGCCCTAGAGGTTGGCCACATCCTATCACATCCCAAAAAAAAAAGACGTAAGTTGAGGTCGTGATGGATGTAAGTGGTTCGACATCGTCACCGAAATTCGTGGTCCAGCGAGTGAGCCGCGACAGCCCCGCCGGTCAGATGTCGCCGCCATAACAGGCAAGTCGAATACTAAATCCGCCGAGGTCGAACACGTAATCTCTTGTCGAGGTCGAATGAGTATCTTCGCGTCGAGGTCGAACACGGATGCCATGCTAATGTCGAACACGGAACACGTCACATCCTATTTAATGTATACGTCTGTTGGGGTCCTGATAAAGTGCACGTTGGGGGAATAACTTCCACAATACGCCTTTTCCCATTTCACTTTATCCGCCTCCAACTTTCAAACTAAAAAAAAAACTCTCTGTCTTTCTGAAAACACTGAGTGTCCCGAACTTTTCCTCCATCGTCGTTCTCGCCAAAGCATCAGTGCCATCTTCTTCGATATTCCTTCTAAAACAAGTAAGTTATTTATGGCTTCTTTTTCTTCTTATGAGGAGTCTCACGGCCGCGACAGCCATGATGTGTCAGTGTCGCCACCGGATTCGCCGATGGCTTTAGAAGTTTTTACCGCTGATGACCCCCTTCCTTCTGCGTGTAGAGTAGTTTTTCCGCCTTTGAGGGATTTTGGTAGGTTTCTACATTTCCTTCTGTCAGAATCCCTCGCAATAATAGAGCTTGCTTCGAGATTTTTATTCCAAAATCGAGAGTTGGCTGCCCCCACTGCAGGATAGGGCCTGCGCCCCTCCGGAGGGTTTTGTTACGGTATATGAGGACAGCCTTAAGTGCGGTCTTCGTCTTCCCTTTTCTTTTGTGTATGTCGAACTGCAACAAATGTTCGGCATACCTCTTGCCCAAATAATGCCAAATTCTTTTCGGTAGTCGACGGCCTTGGTGTCTTTGCCCATCGCCATAATTTTCCTCTCACCCTAGGGCTGGTCCTTAGGTTTTTCAATTGAATCTAGCCTTGGGTGGTATTATGATCCTCATCGCAGTAGCCATGAAGGTAAGGCCCCCTAATTTCACTTCAGCTCTTGATTGATTTTTTGCTTTATGTTCTAACTCGGCATTTATTTTAACTTTACACTGAACTTCCTTACCTCAAGAAGAGGAAGAGATCGAGGTCCCACCTCGAGCCATCCAATGGGTTCAAGATTATGCCCGAGGCCCTTCCGAGAGGTCAAGAGGTAGTGAGGTCGCCGCCTCTTACCCATCTCACGATCGACAAGGAGAGGCGATTTCCGCCCCCGCCGACGCCGACCGTGAGATCGCCGGTACCTGTGTCGCACGCCGGTCATTCCCCGAGGTAATGCAATTGTTTTGCACATCACGGTTATGTATTGATGTATTTATTCGATATGGTAGACTTGCATGTGGAACCGAATACATGACGGCCGAGGTTGTCAAGATGTCCACCCAAATGACGGCGGCGCACACACCTCAATCGACGACGACGCCCACCCACCGACGGACTATCTCAATGACGCCGCCGCCCGCCCAACGGGTGGCTCGCGTCGCCAGGGATTTGGAGGAGGAGAAGACCCTCCTCGTCCACGAGGTGGCCGAGGTGAAGGCTCGGGACACGGTTAAGAGGGAGACCGCAGCTCTGGCGGCGATCGAGGCGACGAAGGCGGCCGAGGTGGCGAAGAAGACCGAGGTCGGCCTGTTGAAGGCCGAGGTGGAGGCGGCTAGGTGTAGGGAGGCCGAGGCGGCGGCCTCGCAAGGAGAGCTTCTCCGCGCCTTTGCGAGAGGCTCGCTTTTATCCGAAGGTTCTCCGGCCGGCCGACGAGCCGGCCGAGGTCATTAACACGAGCGTGGCGCGGCCACTCGGCGAAGTTGCCGAGGATTACCCGGATTGAATAAGTCCAAGCACGGGTATGAGGCGATGGAGAATGAGGCCTCGCTGCGGGCGATGCCGAGGTCTCGCCGACGGCCCAAGAGCTTGCCCGTTGTGGAGAGATCGGCCTCTTCGACCTTGCCGACCGCCGAGTCATCCGCGCTCGCCAGCTGATCGGGACGCCCACCGGCTATTATGGCCGATCCGCTAAGGAGCAGTGGAGGCGACGATCACGAGGCGGAAGTTCGGAAGAGGTCGAGGAGGTGCATCTTGAAGCTGCTGGAGGAGGTGTAGCTCAAGTCGTTGGAGGGTCATTGATCCCTTTTTGTAGATCAAATGTGTTGATTTGTATACCGAAAGCGCTTTGGTTGAGCTTGTATACAATATTTCCTACCACTATTACAATCTCCTATCCGAATTGAATACTTGATTGCATATATCCGTGTCCCCTTATCTCATATATAAGTTAGATCATACAAGGTGTAGAAGATCACGTGTCCGTAAGATTGGTCAAGCTTAATGAGATATAAAAGTTTCACACCGAGACAACTTGAGGACGAGTTGTCGGTATAGTCCGCAGATAGATAAGAAGTGACTTGACTTAGTTGCTTGTCTATGCCGGTACGCCTCTCGACGTATTGAAGGATCACAGCGAGATGTGTTCTTCTATCCGACCGTCGTGAAGAACCAAGATCTCGTGACTTACGATGATCTAAACCTCGATAAGGTATTAGGTGAGTATGAGTTCGACCATCACTTGACTTGTTATGGGTGAGGTTATATGTTCTAACCCAAGATTCTCCGCATCTGGGTGGTGGCGCGTTCAGGTGTCACGCTAGTTATCTCAGACGAGTCACCGTATCCGCTAGGATGATGACGCCCCTTATGAGCTCAAAAGGTTTATTGTACTAAACCCCGCAAGTCGAGTTAGCTCAAGCACAATAATAAGGTCGAGTGGTACCGCTATGAATTAAAGATATTAATTATTTTAAGCAATGATTGCTATAAATAATTAATGGACGCTCGATATCTTAAATACGGGATTCAGAATGTCTAAGTGCAAGCCCGACTCAACTTCGGTAATAAAGGGGTAAGTCAAGATTTATTCTCTAGTGGCATGAATAAATGTTTATAAATTAATTTATGTTATGGGTCGAACATAAGATAATTAATTTATTTGAGGCCCATCTTTATTCCTTGATTTGATCCTCGTGTCGGCCCATCCAGTCTGTAGACTGTGGAAATCGGCCCCTATAGCTCTCAAAGGAAAGATTTTATCTCTTTATCCTATAAGGATATTATTATATTTATGGGATATGCATGGATCCTTTCCTTATGGGATTATGGTAATGCATTATAAATATAAGGTAAGAGATAAAGTCTAGGTTAATCCTCATTATTACACAAGCAAATTTTCGTCCATCTCATTCTCAAGAGAGAGATCTCGAAAATTGTGTGGAGAGTATCAAGATTTTCCAAGCATTCTCCATAGATCGTCCTCACCGACGCTGGAGATCGGGCAACCGGATACAACCCGTAAGGTCAAAGCACGAGTCCGATCAGCTTCGATCCATTCATCTCGCTCCATCGACCTCTTCGTATCCAAAGGTAAACACGAAAACCCCACGTGTTGCAATTAATTATATAGACGCATGCTAGAATATAATCAATGTATGGTGAATTAAATATCCAAGATAGATCCTCGGGCGGTGGTTAGACATATGTCATCCCTACACTGGTATCGAGCCCGGATCGAAATCGCTCGCTGGATTAATTCACGCTGATTATTACGCGCGCTTAGTTAATTGTCGATCTCTTGTTCATCGTGGCTCGCTTTTTGTTTTTGTTGGTTTTGTTTTTCACCACGAGAAATCCGTGGTTAGATTAGATTTATTATTCGTAAATCTTATCCGTAAAGAAGAACGAAGACGAAAGCACGAAGATGACACGATGGAAAAATGACGCGGTGTCCCTCAGACGCTTTTCTAGCGATCGAGCCTCGCGGTCGCGCGGACGATCGCGAGGGCACGGGCGACATGGGCAAAGGGCAGCGACCGGCCGAGGCGAGGCTGCAGCGGCGCCCTGACGCTGTCTCGGCGGCTGGCGCCAAAGATCGGCGACGCAGGCGCGCGACTTTGGCTGGAGCCCTCGGCGCGCGGCGATCGCAAGACGGAAACCTCAACGAGGAGCCTCGCAACAGGCGCGAGGCGATCGGCGGCAGCAACACAAGATCGCTGCGGCGGGCGCCCAAGCAGGCAGCACACGTGCTCGGGCGACGCCTCGGTAGCTCGGCGGCGCCTTCTCGGCGAGGCGCGACGCCGGGGCAATTTTGCGGGTGAGCTCGGCGGGTCGCGGTCGCCTCGCGACCGCGAGGCAGCCCGCGAGGCGAGCACGCCAGTGCATGCGAACGAGGGGGCGGCAAAGAAAGCTGGCGACCCGGGCGCGACTTTCGCAGACGCCCCGATGGCGCCGACAGCAGATACACGAGCAGCGCGCGCCGGCACCGCCGCAGCAGAGTTCTCGGCAGCGGCGGCGCAAGATAGGGCAGCGGATGGGCTGCTGGCGCATGGGTGTGTTCTAGCGAAATGCCCAAAGACATATTTTGGCCAACCCGCCCAAACCCGCCCAGACCCGATTTTGGCCCGAACCCATTTTTTCGCCCGATTCCGTATTTTAGTTCGATCCGCCCTTCCACCGATCCGCCCATATCCGCTTTGACGACCGTCCGTGCGGGTGCACGCGAGGCCTGTCAAGTTTAATTTCGCACTTTGCAATTCTATGTAATAGATTAGGCAAGAAAGTGCGTGTTCCACGTGGGGCCACGATGAACGCTTTTATTTTATTTTTATCGCTCATCGCATGTCGTGGATGTTTAAATTATGCAAGAAGATGCTATGTATGTTTAAATTACGCTGACAAACCTTAAGTGTTTTACGATTTAAGCGCATAGTAAGCATGCTAGGTTTATCGCTTTTCAAGCATATTTTAGAATTCTACGAGCATGTTTTACATGTCGAGTTCTATAGACAAGCATTCTAGATTACGTGATCTCGCATGGACAAACCTTTTGAATAAAAGACTAAGCAAGCAACCCGACAAATTAATTTTTTCAAATTAAAATGTCAAGACCTCCACTTTTGATCTCTAAACAAAGTTAGACGACCGTGAGTAAACGCCCACACGCGTGGCTTGCTTGCAATGTTTATCATAAGTTTGTTAGACGAGGTTTCTAAATAAAACATTTTAAATCTATCGAGAAGTGGGAGTTTCATGTAAACGCCCACACGCTGGGCTCAGATGTGCGATTTTCATAAGTTCTCTAGAGATAGATATAAAATGAGATAACAAAATAATTTGAATTGGAAGCGGTATGGTCCTAGTGAGTATGCCAATTCTAAGAATTCATTTTCTTCTGTTAAAAATGTGGTCATTGCTTAGACATCACCTCGAGTACAACTTCCCGCCAAGTCCCTTCTTGCGATAGTGATGTGGTCAGTAAGGTCCAATCGTTAATTTCATTTGTCATAAGGATAAGTCGACATGGATTGAAATTAAACGACTAAAAGGTATATTTTAGTCCGGTCGAGGGGTTCATGTGTAAACGCCCACACGCCGGCTTGTATGTGGAATTCCTTGGGCGATTGGAGGTTTCAATTAATATTGTTTTTATCAAAAGGTTACAATATTATTGTTACGAATTATATGCGATCGTATGCTTATGTGTTTTCATTATCGTTTCAGATATGTCTCTTACACCGATTATCAATATGCTCGCACAAAATCCCTTATCCGGTCCAAATTTTATCGAGTGGAAACGAAACATGGAATATGTTCTTATCGAAGAACACATGTTTGTTCTCACTATTCCTAAACCCGATGCCCTTATCGACGATCGACTAATGAGCAATCAGTCAAGCGCACTTTGGAATAAGTCAAACAATACGGCTAAATGCTATATGATGACTACTATGTCCAAAGGCTTGTACCGCAAAGATCGCCGATGGTAGACGCGACCGATATTTGGTCAAGTCTCGAGAGTAAGTTTGGGCAATCGGATCGACGATCCGCCCACACAATGAGAGAAATTCATGTAAGATGGAAGAAGGAAGTTCGGTCCATGAACATGTCTCCCACATGACTCATCTCATGGATAGTCTTGATCATTGGGAGGAGGTATCGACGGTGAAGCCAAGGTCGATATCATCCTCAATACACCGCCAAGTCTTTGAGAACTTTCGTGAATGCGATCATGAGCAAGACCGAGTTTACACTTAGTCGCTGCTTAATGATCTCGTTGTCGCGGAAGGAGTTATGGGAAAGGAGACATGCTCTTGCTACCACATCTAAGGGCCCAAAATTTTCGCTGCAAAATGGAAAAGAAAAGGGGTACCAAAGGTGGAAGAGGCAAGCAAATAGTAGGGAGTAATGGGAACAAGAACGTGGTTGCAACCGGAGGCTTGAAGAAGCCAAAGGAGAAGGCAAGTGCTTCAAGCTGTAAGATCGGGCATCGAAGGCCAAGTGCCCTATGCTCATGCTCAAGGTACGCCGTTTGCTTTAGTAACGGAAACATGTTTAGCGACTTGTTCTACCCATTCTTGGGTAGTAGATACGGGCTAATCGATTATGTTTGTTACACCTGCGTGGGTTCCCGCGACAAGGGAGTCGCTTTGATGGCGTAGATACGATCTCCATGGGCAACGCGCGAAAGTCGAGGCGCTGCGCTTGGAGATGTTTTTTATGTTTTGGGAAAACAGCTTAGTTTTGAAAGACGCTTTATATGTGCCGGATTTTCATGGAACCTTGTTTCGCTTTCAAATTATTTACTCATGGATATTCTCGTTATTTTTGATAGTGGTGTTTCTATCATAAGAAATGACGGTTATCCGTGTTGCACTTTATATAATTCGCTTATACTATTTCGCAAAACATAATACCTATAACTATGTTGCATCTTCATCAAACCCTAAAAGAGAAAGTTTTCAAGAAGATGACACCACTTTTCTCTGGCATCTTAGACTAGGTCACATCAATCTAAATAGGATCCAAAGACCGCTAAGAATGGAGCGTTGGTAATCTCACGGTTACATCGCTCCCGACCGCGAATCCGATGAAGGTAAGATGTCGACCGACCCTTCAAAGCGAAGGGTTATAGAGCCAAAGAAATGTCGAGTTAGTCCATTTCGACTGTGTGGACCGATGTCCACACAAGCTCGTGAGGTACGAGTATTTTGTCACTTTCATCGACGACACTCAAGCACGGATACGCATACCGCTTCACCGCAGTCCGAATGCTTTGAGAAATTCAAAGAGTTTAAGGCGAAAGTGGAGACGGCTAGGTAAGAGTATCAAGTCATCATGGTCCGATCGCGGTGGCGAATACCTCAAGAACGAGTTTATGGACTATCTAGTGAAGTGTGGGATTACATCCCAACAAGACTTCACCGGGCACACCACAAAGAAATGGTATGTCGAGCGAAGAAATAGGACTCTTTTGGAAATGGTTAGATCTATGATGAGTTATGCTACATCGCCTATTTCGCTCGGGGTATGCCTTAGAAACGGCATACTTGTCAATCTAGACCTTCCAAGTCACATCGAAAAGACCCTTCGAGTTGTGGTTTGGGCGCAGCTTCAGTTTAAGCCACATATGATATGGGGCGCCCAAAGACATGTGCCGAACAAGAAGGTCGACAAGTTGGAGGCTAGATCCGACGCAAGGTCGTTTATCGCTATCCTAGAGGAACGAAAGGTGGTTTATTCTATAGTCCCAAGGATCGAGAAGGTCATTATTAGACTAATGCTCGATTCTTAGAAGAGGACTACATGAAAATCATAAATCCAAAGTTGAAATCATTCTTCAAGAATTAGAAGATGATTGTATTCCACCACCGACAGGGCCAAAGGTACGAGATGTCGAGTCTAGTGGGAGGATCGACACCGATACTTCAAGAAATTGAAGTGGGTCGAGTTCCACCGAGATACCGACCGCATGTTGGTACCTACCCAAAGAAGTTGTGCAAGATAGAGAACCACAAGTATCCGCACCCACCGCCGCCATTGTGCTCAGAGAACCTCGTCAGAGTGGGAGGGATGTTCGTCAACCCGAGAGATTTATGTTCGTGGGTGAATCTTCTGATTTAGTCCCGTGAGACGCACAGTAATAATCGACCCATGGACATACAAGGAGGCGATACAAGATATTGATGCAAGATCATGGCACAATCGCATGGACTTAGAAATGGAGTCCATAACGGCTATGGATGTATATGAAAAGACACCTCTACCGTATGGCAAGGAAGCCATAGGTAGTAAGTGGATATACAAGAGGAAGAGATTCCGATGGAGAGGTGTCGGCTTTAAAGCCGTGCTCAGGCTAAAGGGTACACTCATTTAGGCATCGATTTCGATGAGACCTTTCACCTCAGTAGCAATGCTCAAGTCCATCGAATTCTTCCGCCATAGCAGCCCACTCAACCCAGAGGGTTGGCAAATGGATGTTAAACCGCTTTCTAACGGTTACCTTGAGGAAGGTAGAGACATCTATATGCAAAGAACCTCAAGGTTATGTGGTAAAGGTGAAGAGCATCTAGTATGGAAGCTTAAGTCCATTTATGGACTTAAGCAGCCTCCCGATCATGGAACTTACGCTTTGACGAGGTGGTAAAGTCCCATGGATTTACCCAGCTGCTCAGCGAGAGTTGTGTGTATCGATTAGATGTCAACGGTGATGTGGTATTTCTTGCACTTTATGTAGATGACATTCTTCTAGTCGGCAACAACGTGAAGTCGTTATCGACGAAAGAGTTGGTTATCCGATCGCCCAAATGAAAGACCTAGGAGATGCAGCGTACATATCTTGGGATCAAGGTTTACCGAGATCGCAAGAAGAAAATGTTGAGCTTATCTCGTGCGCCTTACATTGATACCGTGATTACTCGTTTTAGTATGCGCACCGCCAAGAAAGGATTGCTAACTTTCGCACATGGCGCCCTTTATTCCAAGATGCGCCACCTATGACCGCAGAAGAGATAGAGAAATGAGACAAGTTCCTTACGCTTCGCCGTAGGAAGTCTCATGTACGCAATGCTATGCACGAGGCCCGATATCCGCTATGCGGTAGCATAGTAGCTAGATATCGCCCAACCGACAAGCTCATTGATCTGCAGAAAAGCATATACTCAAGCACCGAAAAGGACTCGAGATTATAGGCTAGTTTACCATGCAGATAGTCTAATGCCTTTGGGTTATACTGCACTGATTTCCAAGTCGACCGTGATGAGAAAAAGTCAACCTCGGGCTATGTGTTTACCTTGGGAGGTGGAGCCAGATCCTCGGCGGAGTGCAAAGCAACGATGCATTGCGGACTCTACCATGGAAGCCGAATATGTAGCCGCTCGGAGGCTTCTAAGGAGGTCAGATGGTTCAAGAACTACCATGGATCTAGGCGTGGTACTGGTTTGCCCAAGAGTATCATAGTTTCATCGTGATAACTCGTGCAGCAGCAAACTCGAAGGAACCACGGACCCACAAGGCGCACTCAAACACATAGAGAGAAAGTACCATGTCATACGAGAAATCGTTAGACGAGGTGACGCCCGATTGAAAAGATTGATACGACGGAAAATTTAGCGGATCCATTCACGAAGAGCTCGCAAAAAGTCTACGATGGACACGTTAGAGGACTCGATTGCGCTTTGATGGCACCCACTTAGAAAGGAAACTTTGTATAGGTGGGAGAAGCAAAGTGATGGTTGTTTGTAATAGCTAGTAGAGACACACATTGTATACTAAAAGTTTGCTTTAGTATGTTTGGAGATTGTCGATTCAGATAATCGAAAGCGCTTTGGTCGAGCTTGTATACAATGTTTCGTTACCACTATTACAATCTCCTATCTCGAATTGAATACTTGATTGCATATATCTCGTGTCCCTTATCTCATATATAAGTTAGATCATACAAGTGTGTAGAAGATCACGTAAGTCCGTATGATTGGTCAAGCTTAATGATAAACGCGCATTTTACACGATTTAGTCGATATTTGAAGATGAGTTTAGCTCGCTTAATGTGCGCTATGTATCGATTCTTAATGTTTCATCTATTTCTAGAAGATACCGCTCTTGGGTGTTCCTTCGACGCTTTGTAGGTTTATATATCGATAATCGAAGCAAGGAACCAAGCACGAGCAAAATTTACATTCTCGCCCAGCTTAGCGACCGCCTAGCGGTCGCTAGTTGGCCGCCAGCAAGCCAAATGAGCACCCGTGAAGAGCCGCGGCCGCGACTGCGTCCGCGAAAGCTGGCGCCGAGAATTCACCGGACGATTTCGCGACCGCCTTCATGACCTGCCAGCGACCGCTAGTCGGGTCGCGAGGTACAAAGCGAGCGCAAGAAGAAAGCGCGAAGCGAGAAGAACGCCACATGAGACATACTAGCGATCGCGCTTAGCGATCGCGAGGACCGGTCGCGAGGCGCGCGGGCAGAGAGAAATTAGGTTTCCACCCTTTTCTATAAATAGGGATCACCCCACTCGCGCCTCCTCGCACCCCAACACACCCCAACACGCCCTGCACCTAGTTTTCTTCGCTTTTTCCTCGCTTTTTCCATTCTTTGTCTTTAATCTTCATTTAGTTTATTTCAGTATTGTTTTACGCTGTTCTAGTTTAGTTTATCGTTGCTATCGATCGGAACGCTTTGTCCGATCGCTTTCCTTTGTTTTCCATTCGCTCGCTTGGGATTGGATTCAAGACCAACCTTGTTCATCCGACGCTTCCCTACGGGTTTTATATATTTAATTTCTATTTTATGGTTAATTCAGATTTCATTCCGCTTATTATGTCTCGCTAGTTTTCATTCTAATCCTAGGTTCGCATGATTCGATCCTATATGTTGTGAGTTCTCTATCGTTATTTACCTTCCGTGCATGATTCTCGATTCATGGTGCTTATTTATATGTGTTGATTTCAATCAATCTTGATGCATATCTAGTTGCCGCTAATGACGAATCAGATTAATTGTCAATCGATCTCAATGCATGATACGATTAAGCCTCGAGTCGAATCGAGATAGGACAATGAGGAAGCATATTCTTAGTGATCCTTTGGAGTTGCTTATTTTCCTCGAGACGAATCGTGATAGGGAAAATTAGTAATCAATCGCCGCAATTGTCGCGATCAAGTTGTTGGTTATATATGTGATCTTCCGCCTTGTCTCGGATTAAAACGGTTAATAATAAGGTGATAAACATCGTTGTGATAGGATTGGTGCATCCCTTAGGTTAGTCTTTCTTTATAGTTATCTTCGTGATTTTATTGCTTTATTTATATTTCGCTTGGTTACCTTTGCTTTGATTAAATTCAAGCCCCTAAACCTATCAACCAAATTCGTGGCAATAATGATGAATTGTCGCTGAGTTAGCTTCTATGTTTTCGTGATACAATCTCTGTGGATATGATACTGCTACCCTATCATTACACTTTTTACGTGTGAAAAGGAGTGATCACTTAATGAGATATAAAAGTTTCACACCGAGACAACTTGAGGACGAGTTATCGGTATAGCCGCAGATAGATAAGAAGTGACTTGACTTAGTTGCTTGTCTATGCCGGCACGCCTCGACGTATTGAAGGATCACAAGAGATGTGTTCTTCTATCCGATCGTCGTGAAGAACCAAGATCTCGGTGACTTACGATGATCTAAACCTCGATAAGGTATTAGGTGAGTATGAGTTGTCGACCATCACTTCGACTTGTTATGGGTGAGGGTTATATGTTCTAACCCAAGATTCTCCGCATCTTGGGTGGTGGCGTTTTGTATGTCACGCTAGTTATCTCAGACGAGTCACCGTATCCGCTTAGGATGATGACGCCCCTTAAGGAGCTCAAAAGGTTTATTGTACTATACCCCGCAGTCGAGTTAGCTCAAGCACAATAATAAGGTCGAGTGGTACCGCTTATGAATTAAAGATATTAATTATTTTAAGCAATGATTGCTATAAATAATTAATGGACGCTCGATATCTTAAATACGGGATTCAGAATGTCTAAGTGCAAGCCCGACTCAACTTCGATAATAAAGGGGTAAGTCAAGATTTATTCTCTAGTGGCATGAATAAATGTTTATAAATTAATTTATGTTCGGTGAACATAAGATAATTAATTTATTTGAGGCCCATCTTTATTCCTTGCATTTGATCCTCGGTCGGCCCATCCAGTTCTGTAGCAATCGTGGAAATCGCCCTATAGCTCTCACATGAAAGATTTTATTCTCTTTATCCTATAAGGATATTATTATATTTATGGATATGCATGGATCCTTTCCTTATGGGATTATGGTAATGCATTATAAATATAAGGTAAGAGATAAAGTCTAGGTTAATCCTCATTATTACACAAGCAAATTTTCGTCCATCTCATTCTCAAGAGAGTAGATCTCAAAATTGTGTGGAGAGCATTGGTGATTTTCCAAGCATTCTCCATAGATCGCCCTCACCGACGCTGGAGATTGGGCAACCGGATACACCCGTAAGGTCAAAGCACGAGTCCGATCCGCTCGATCCATTCATCTCGCTCCATCGACCTCTTCGTATCCAAAGGTAAACACGAGAAACCCCTACGTGTTGCAATTAATTATATAGACGCATGCTAGGAATATAATCAATGTATGGTGAATTAAATATTCAAGATAGATCCTCGGGGCGAGGGCTAGACATATGTCATCCCTACAAAATGTACTTACGGCATCATTAGGATGTCGGTTTTGACTCTACCTTAAAGGCTTGAATAAAATTCCCAATTTTATTGAAGAATGATTCTCTTTGTTTTATCTTCACCTGCCTCGAACTCGCTGATATGTCTCCTCGACCGACCAAATAAAATTTTGAACCGAGCCTCAAGCAAAAGAGGTCGAGGTCTTTCACTTGAAAGGCAAGCTGGGCCATGTGCAGGAGGAAGCTGATGTGAAATTCAAGGCTTCTCAAGAGAAATTTGGCGAGCTTCAAGCTCGATTTTTGGAGTTGGAGGAGAAGCTCGAGATCACGAAGGATGATGCCAAATTGGTCTTCGAGGAGCACGCCGAATACGAGGCGGTTATTCACCGAGGTGGTGGAGTGACCATCTCCGAGGCCGAAGCCAAAGTTTTAGAGATCGCAGTCGATGTTCGAGCCACAGCGTGAGTACGGCCGGACTCCGGCAATTTCGTGAGTAGCTTGTCGACCGAGAAAAATAGGCGGTCTATACAAGACTGTTGTAGCTCGTCATCCGCAACTTGAACGGGTGCTTCGGTCGACTGCCGAGGCTTCTTCTTCTGTCGAGGCTTCTCCTTCACATACTAGGATTGTCGATAGGCATCCTCATGAGTTTTATGCGCGCGAGAGACGACAGTTATCGAGTAGCCGGGGTCGGATGGCAAGACATAGAGGTCGAGCAGGCCGAGCACCTGGTGTCGATCGAGGACGAGGTAGAGGTAGGGGTAGGGTGAGCATAGATGAACTACTAACCCTGATTTTGCTAGAGATTGGCTTAGCTTTTCCCAGCCTCCTGGTCCTTCATCGTCCTCGTAATGCGTTGTATATTTTGGAAATAAGAACAAATTTTTCTTTGCCTTGTGTTGATTTTTCCTTTTTATCAAACATTGTACACATTTCGTCCTCGTAATCGAACGAAGGTAGATCGTCCTCGTAATTAATCGAAGGTAATTCATCCTCGAAATAAACGAAGGTAGTTCGTCCTCGTATTCAACGAAGGTAATTCATCCTCGAAATAAAAGAAGGTAGTTCATCCTCGAATTAAACGAAGGTAATTCATCCTCGAAATAAACGAAGGTAGTTCGTCCTCGTATTAAACGAAGGTAATTCATCCTCGTATTAAACGAAGGTAAGAGTTCCTTATTTGTCGAGAAGTGTCGATAGGGGTGGTCCCCTCACGCCCGTTTATTTTACCCTTTGTTGGGTTTATCATCCTCTTAGAGCGTATTATATAATGGGGAAGAGGTAGTATGCATAAGTGACAAATGAAATATGCAAGAAAAAGATTTTTTTTTTTTTGGTCAATTAATACATAAATTTTAAAGGTTGCGTCACGGTGGACTCGAACGAAAAAGATTTTATTAATGAAACACGACGTAACAAGAGAAAAGGACTTAAAGAGACGACTTAACAAGACTAAATTTAACAATTTTTTTCTTTCGACACTTATGCAAAAATATATCTTAAGATGAATGATGTGCCACGTATGAGGTATTTGCTCACCGGATAAATGGGCGAGCATATATGACCCTTTTCCGAGGACTTCTTCAACTCGATATGGTCCTTCCCATGTGTCTTCTAACTTGCTTAGCTTTGCAGCTTTACTGACTTCGTTATTTCGAAGTACGAGGTCGCCTACTTGGAACTGTCGGCATTTGACACGCTGGTTATAATACCGAGCTACTTGTTGCTTGTACCGAGCTTCTCTAATGTAGGCAAGGTCTCTCTTCTCTTCTAGCAGATCGAGGTCAGTTCGTAGATTCTCCTCATTTACTTCACCGAGAAATGGACGGTACGGGCTCGCATACCATTTCTATCGATCACCGCCGGTTCCATACACCAAGTCGTAGGGTGTTTCTCCATTCGATGTCCGAGGTGTTGTACGGTATGACCATAAGAGTTGTGGCAAATTCTCCACCCGCTGCCCTTCACTCTGGCCGAGGTGTAGTTTTGAGTCCCTTCACAATTGTCCTATTGGTGACTTCGGTTTGACCATTTGCTTGAGGACGGGCCACCGAGGTGAATTTTTGTCAATCAAGCTCGACACCATTCTTTAAAGACCTTATCTCAGGAATCAAGGCCCCATTATCCGAGACAAGGATATGGGGATGCCGTCGACACACAATATTTTTTCAGACAAAGTTGAGAGCATTTTTGCTTGTGATTTTCACCAAGGGTTCGGCTTCCACCCACTTTGTGAAGTAGTCGATAGCGACAATCAGGAATTGAAACTGCCCTGGAGCTTTGCAGAAGGGGCCCACAATATCAATTCCCCATTGCATGAATGGCCAAGGGCTTTGCATGCTAACGAGGTCGGTTTGAGGTAGCCTCGGCATATTTCCATGAATTTGGCACTTCGGACACTTCTTTACGAGGTCAATTGAGTCTTGGAACATTGTTGGCCAATAGTATCCCCATCGCATAACTTTCTTTTATAGCCGCGGGTCCGATATGGCTTCCACATGATCCTCATGTACTTCTCGTAGTACGATTCAGCCTCGGTTCGCACTCCAAACACCTTAGGAGAGGCCGGAGATACGAATCAGAGAGAATTCCTTGCTCAAGCACGTATCGCAAAGATTTTCTCAAGATTTTCCTAGCCTCGAGTCTTCGTGAGGTAATTCGCCTTCTCCAAATATCATCGAATGTGAGTCATCCAATTAGGTTCTTCATCGAGACTATGTTGACTTCGCATCGCCTATGCTTCGCTTGATTTCTTCATCAAGGCGGGCTCGCTGATGACGGCCGCTTGCTTAAGGTGTCACCGCTATTCGCTTCCTCGATACGAACCAACCGGAAGTATGAGAAAATTGTTGTAAGCTTTTGGCTTTTTCAAGGTATTTCTTCATCCTCATTGCTTTTAGCCTCATACTTTCCAAGCATGTGGCTTACTATGACCGAGAATCATCAGAACTTGCACACCAGATCCAAGACTTTGAGCTAGGCGAAGTCCCGCAATTAAGGCTTCAGACCACTCGCTATTCGTAGTTTTGAATGTAAATCGGCGCGAGGTAATTTCGCCATCCGTCCTATAAGTAAGATGCCCGCCCACTTCCCGCTTTTACCAAGCTCCATCCACATATTTGCCAACAATTCTGATGCTTTATGGGTTCGGCTTCAGACCGCTTGAGATAAGCTCGTGGGCTTCGGCTTTTCCGTGAAGTTAGCCTCACAAGAAAGTCTCGCAAGGCCCCGACCCTGATGGCTCGACGAGGGCAAAAGAGATAGCGTGTTCGCCCAATTTAATTGCCCACTTCGCCACTCTCCCAAGCTTCGACTTTGTCAACACTTGTCAAGTGGATGATCGGTGAGAACTTGTATGGAATGTGCGTGGAAATAGGGACGTAGTCTCCTCGCAGATTTACTAATGCCAAAGCGAGCTTCTAGAGGTTGATATCTCGCTTCGCCCTTGAGTGCTCGGTCGATGAAATACACAGGAGTTGACGACGTCCGTCCTCTCGCACTAAAACTCGCACTTATGGTTTCATCCGAAGTCGCGATGTATAGGGAAAGGACTTCTCTTCTTTCGGGACAGACAAAGTGGGGAGTTTGGCGAGGTAGTTTTTGAGATCTTCAAAGGCCAACTTGTGTTTATCATCCCAATTGAACTCCGGGGCCTTTTTGAGAATCTTGAAAAAGGGGAGTTGCTTCTCCGCGGCTTTTGAAAGAAAACGGCTCAGTGCAGCTATGCAGCCTGTCAACTTATGCACATCATGGATGGTCTTCGGCACCTTCATCTCCAAAATAGTTTGAATCTTGGACGGGTTGGCTTTTAATCCTTCTTGTGAAACCCAGCACCCCAAAAATTTCCCAAACCTAACTCCGAATGTACATTTTTGGGGGTTTAGTTTTAGGTTTACTTTACGAAGTAAGCTGAGGACAATCCGGAGGTCGGCAACACATGTGGCTTTCTCCTTACTCTTGACGACGATGTCATCTACATACACCTCCACATTTTGACCGATGTAGGGCTGAAATATCTTGTCCACCATTCTTTGATAGGTGGCCCCTGCATTCTTAAGTCCGAATGGCATCTTCTTATATGCAAAGACGCCAAGTCCGTGATGAAGGCTGTTTTGATGCGCCATCGCCACTCATCAAGACTTGGTGATACCCTCAGATAGATCCAAGAAGTCAAGACTTCAGATCCCACCAAAGCGCCAACTTTTTGTCAATATTGGGAAGGGGTAGCAGCCCTTAGGGCAATGTTTATTGAGATCGGTAATCGATACACATTCGCCATCCCTCCTCCTTTCTCGACCATCACCGGTTGGCTATCCGTGTCGGATACTGACTTCAACAATATGTGTGCTTTCAATAGTTGGTTCACTTCGCCATGTATGACCCGATTCCGCTCACCGCAAAGATCCGCCGCTTTTGCCGAACCGGTTCGACACTTGGGTCAATGTTGAGCCGGTGAGTAATAATACTTGCGAGACCCCGTCATATCGAGGGTGACCAAGCCAAGACGCCTCAATTCTCTTAGAGTTGGATGATCCGCTTTAGTTGAGGTACTTTGTAGAACCTACTTTGACGACCTTGAGGGGATTATCTTCATACAATGCGACCTCTTCTACCGAGCTATCGAGAGCAGACGACGTCCTTTCTAGTTCTAACTCCTTGGGCTTCCTTAATTGCTATGCCTGTGGGTGATGGGCCGAAGTCCTAGCACCTCTTAAGGCGACCTGCATGCACTCTTTTCGCTGCTTCTAATCTCCTGATCACGCCTACCCTCCTCTTGTGGGGATCTTCATGGTTAGATGATACGTAGAGCACACTGCTCTCACTGCATTTAACCAGTCTCGACCTAGTATCATGTTATATGGTGAGTAGGTGTTTACCAAGAAGAATTTGTACCACCTTGGTGGAGCTTGTCGGCGCTCTTCCCACTATGACCGGGAATTTCAATGATCCCCTCCGGGCGTGTCTCTTCTTGCAAGAAGCTTCGAAGTGGTAATGGTGCTGGTGTGAGGCGGGCCTCCTCAATCCCCAATTTGTCGAAACACTCCTTGAAGAGGATGCTTACCGACGCACCACTATCGACGTACACTCACCGAACTAACTTGTTGGCGATCATCGCTGATTATCATTGCGCCCCGTGAGGTACCACGATCGGTATAGGTCATCCTCGAAAAGGTGATGGCCTCGCCCTTTAAACCTCTTGTTTACTGTGTTCACTGGTTCGGGACTTGGCCCCGACTTTTAGGAGGACTTCAGAGTACCGCGAGGGAGCCCGTGATAGTGGATATAATTCCATCGCATCGGTGCTCGTTGTCACCCTCTTCATCGGTGTCGGCATCACTTTTTGTGAGGGCCACGCTTCGCCATTCTCTTGCTTCCGCCTCGACCTCGGGGCCTCAGATCGACCAGCCTGGCCGGCCATGTCCTTGGTATTTCTTAAGAACCCCGTCATGCACCAACTTTTCAATATATGCCATGAGATTCCTGCATTCCTCCATGTCGTGTCCATGATCCTCGTGGAAAGAGCAATACTTGTCTTTGGATCGACGTTTCGATCCCCCTATCATGGGCCGAGGTTTCTCGAACATGTCCGTATGGAGCTCGTAGATCTTCGCTCTCGTCTTCGTCAAGGGTGTATACTGAGGTAGTTCAGGGTTATGACGTGGCCCGAGACTAGACTCTATAGGGCCACGTTGTATCCTTTCCAAGGCACTTCATCGACTTTGGCCTCGGTCCCTTCGACCATCCTCTTTCCTCTTCTTGTCAGAGGGTTCTGCCTTGTCAACTTCTCGCTTTCTCCTGTCCGCTTTGTCCGCTTTGGCGAACCGATCTGCTATGCGCCACAGCTCCGACGCAGTACGGGGCTCGTACTTGACGATCTCCTTGTATAGGACCCCAGGAAAGATGCCATTTTGGAAAGCCGAGATGATGAGGAGGTCATTCACATCGTCGACTTTTAGGCTCTCCTTATTGAACCTAGTCATGAAGTCGTTGATGGACTCACCTCGGCCTTGCCTCAAGGTGAGGAGATGAGCCGATGTGGTCTCGACTCGACTTTTGGAAGAATCTTCATGAAAGGCTTCCATTAGATCTCGAAGATCCAATACTACCGGAGGTAGATCGTCAACCACCGCGGGCGTTGTCGATCGCAACTCGGAACAACTTGCATGTGGATGGTGTTGAGACGATTAATCATGTTGTATTGAATTGAGAAAGGAAGTTTTGTGGATCCCGCAGTCCGTCATAGGGTGCGATACCTGGCACCCTGTACTTGTCCGGGAGAGGAGTATCGAGTATCTCGTTAGAGAAAGGGGTAATAATCCTCCCGTATCCATCGAACCCGTCTCCCGGAGAGCGATGTCGAGTTCGTCGGCCGGACTCGTTATAATTATGGGAATCGACTTCGCGACGACCACTACGACCTGCCCCATGTTGCTCATCACTTGCACGATCAGTTTGGAAACCAACTCGCATAGAGGTATTATTTGCAACACGAGTGCCTACCATCCGAGGGGGGATTCACTTCGCTGTGCTGTCTCGTGTTTTGATGAGACTGAGGTACTGGAGTAAGCTCTCCTTATTTTTTTCGAGGAATCCTTTAACCGCCTCGTCGAGATTCAATCATGGGCGCTGGGGTTCTTCTCTGCTGTCGCTATGCACCTCCTTCGCCGTGATACTCTTCTTCTTCACGTAGGATAAGGTTGCCTCGCCATCCGACTTTGAACGTGTCCTTCGGAGTCGATCTCTTATCGAATTTTCCTGTGCCGCTGACGCGCCCCGCCGCCGCTGTTGGTGCCGTAACAGCCGGATGTAGCGCTTGTATTCCTCATCGCTGTGATTGACCGAGAAAAAGTTGATCGAGAACACGACTTTCGCTCCCACGCACGGCGCCAAAGGATCGATCTTAATTTCGTAGGTAATAAACGCGCAAGGAACACATGAAATAACGTGGTTCGATCTATTGAAATAGATCTACATCCACGAGCAAGAGAGTATATCTCAGATTAAGTTTGTAAGAAGCGATTATAAAAGAGTGTAGATGATATTTCTCTAATCTAGCCTCTATTTATATACTATCATATCGAGTTCGACTCTAATACAAAGTCTTCTCTCATAAGGATTCTTTTAGATATGTATCTCAATCTTCTACGCTCCACTGCGATTTGAGTTGTAGTTGGTTGAGGAGTCTTCTACCGAACTCACATAGGCCGAGCTTAATGTTGGGACCCATTTATATTGGGCGTGACGCCGCCTAATAATACCAGATCCTATCAAATGAATCACATGAAGCACGAGGGTTTTTGAAATGGTATTTTTTTTGTTTGAAATACACCAAACTCGAGGGAAATACGGTGGACGATGAAAACGAGATTTACGAGCAGCCAAAGATCTTCTCTATTATTTATATGGTGACAAAAATTCCAACGGCCATTATTTATGCAACATGAAAGCTGGATCCAAGATATTAAAAGAGTTTCCAATAATGGTTTTATTTTATTTTATTTTATTTTATTTTAATAAAATTGCTTGTCAAAATATAATATAATTATAATTTATAATTGAGGGAAAGGGAGATTTCTCTGCTCCGACTTGTCGCACTTCCCAGTTTCATTTTCAAGAATCATGTGATGCTCAACAATTTATGTTAATATAATTTGTCATTTATTTGTGTTTGAACGGTTGATGAGTTCGACTCTTCTCCATCGTCCAATATACTTAGGAAGAAAAAGAATTATAAAATAGTTGTTTTTTCGAGCATGAAAAACAGATGTTACATATGTTTCTTTAGATTATAAATTTTTCTTAATGCTCGATAGCTACTCTTTTTTATTCATGAATATCCGCAGCCACTATTTTATTAGTAAAATTATCAATTGTCTTTATATTTATTTCACTCTGATCTCTAATTTGTACTATAATTAACCGATTTGAAAACTTAAGAATAAGCAAAATAAATGACCAAAATAAAAGGTTAATGAAAATATTTATTGAGTGCAGGTGGCAAATGCTATTCATATCCAGGAACCATTTTAAAAGTTTGTCAAACCTTATATGGTCTACTGCTGGTAAAGTACTTGTAACTATAAGATATTAAGTTAAAAGTCATTAACATTAACATCTTATTGGTAAAGCCTGTCTTAATTAATCATCTACAAGATCGTCGCCTACTTGATAAATAAATGTTGAAAATTGTGAAACTATCACCAACAAAATTAGGTAAATATAGGAGGAGGTATACTAATAAAGTCCAACTTCATTATTCAAAATCAAAATTGATAATAAATCCAAAACCCCCCAAAATTACACATTTCCAACGAAGCTACAACCAATTTGCATGCAATTCACCCATCTTTGGCTTTGCCTTCCAACCTTCTTGCTCATAGGCAACAAATACATACCACGTGCTTAACTCAGTTAGTTAAGAACTAATAGATTTGGAATAAGGATCAATGATCGAATCTTAACAGCCATAGTATGAAAGTTTCACCCTCTTTAAGATGGTTCATTGTGGACACTAGGCAAAGTCCTCATAACTTTTTAATCGTTGAATTACCATTATTTATCCCCTCATATTCTCATGAGAGTGTGGTATGAGGTCTCTGTAACAATCCACTATTCTTAAGGACGGATTAGCAATGACTATTACTTGGAACGGGAATTAAAAAGCGTAATAAGACAATGGGATATCGAATTGTGAGACATATATCAAGAACTTCTAGAACTTCAAAGCATTTGAGATTAAGCAAACATAATTTACATACGAGAGACTAGACCATCAGATCTTTAACAAAAGGGTTCAACTGATCTGAAGGAATTTAGTTCTCTACTCAAAATATAACTTAGTGTTCTTGCAGCGGAAAACATGTGAAGTACACATATGAAGATGTGCACTCAAGGTTCTAACTTTCAGCGACAAAAGATTCATATCGCTTCAACACCGCCCATCGCATCACCACCAACCTCGCACATTTAAAAACAAAGATGCAGGGCTGAGTACAAAGACTCAGTGGACTTATGCCAAAAACATTTATCATAACTTTGAATTACGCTGCCCCATCAGTAACACACGAGGTTTTATTTGAAATGCTCGTGCTTACTAAACATTTTCTATCATTTTTCATAAACTTTATCTGGCCAGACATATTTTTTGTCTGTATGATCCATATCCCATCTCATATAACTCATATTGCGCCGTAGAAGGAGGCCTCCTTCCACGGACGTCGTGACCAGCCGAGCAAACCTTTCAGCACATAGTCACCGTAACTGGCTGAGCAAACTTTTCAACAAGTACAGTTACCTTAGTGTATACGTTAATCCTTGCTAGGAATTCTCCCTCTAGCATAGGATCCGAATTCGATTAAACTTACGTTGGCGAACCAACACTGATAGGATCCATACATAAAACATAAACATTTTGGGCAGATAATTGAATAACAACATTTCATTATCATTTCTCAAAAGAAAGCATCGTAAATAAAGACTTTTCATTTCGAAGAAAGCATCATAAATAAAACATTTGTCATTTTATTTTATCCTTGAGGAGAAAACCCACCTGATATGTTCTCCTTCTCAAAACGAGTTTCTTTCCTTTACTTTTGTTGCTCACCTTCGTGCTCCACCTTTACGTAAGAAACTAATTTAGAACGTCGGTCGATTTTCATTGAAATTTAACTTATAAACTCTCGCTTCTAACCGAGAGGAAACATTGCTTCGCACCTCATACTAATAAATTAGGTCAATCGTTTGAACTTGTATTAACTATTTTTCGATAAAATGATTTCAATTATGAAATCAATTCTTATAAAAGAGATATTGTTATACCTTTAATTCGTCTCACACGTCATAGTTTACTTATTAAGAGAAACCCATATTTATACTAGGCATAAAACATAACTCTGTGCGTTAAACATAACTCTACTCACGCACTAACATACTTCATATATTTATACTCTTATCAAATCATTTTCAACATCAAAACATGTATTTCTCAATATTCATTTTTAGAACTATTAACTTACATATATATACTCAAATTTTAATGTATTACTAATCACATTCTCATAAGTCTCGACTTTTCACTTTAACAATCAATCATGTTCAAATGCACATATAAATGAAACTAACTTAAGCATAACACTTTATATTTCAAAATCTTACGTCACTTAACAAACGCTTCAACGTACAAATATTATACCTCGTTTTAAAAATCACATAAATTCATAGCATATCTAAAACATATTTTGGGACAAAATATATGGTCACATCTAATAAAATAAATTTGAAACTCTAAATTTCCTACTTTGTTATTTTCGGCCCTTTTGAGATTATTTTCAAAAATTATCCATAAATTCCTATAAATTCACACAACACACTATATTAACATAGGATCCATAATATCAAATAACATTAGACAAAGAAAGATTTGACTTCAAACCCTACACTTTGAAGTTTTCAAAAATTTTGACAAATCAACTCAACAATTTTCAAAAATTCTAATTAATTCACACAACATATTATTATCATCATACATCAATAATATACCATACATAATATCCATCATACACAAATTACACATCAGTATATCATACTTTATGATTTTTGAAATTTTTGTGAAATAATATCCAATATTTTCAAAAATTATGAATTAATTCATGCATGCTTAAACAATACTAACTATTATCATTTCATGCTCAAAACAACAATCAAAATTCATTATCATCAACATATAATTCTCATATATTTCGACTTTAATAAGAAAAATTCTAACATGCTCAATTTTGTACCAAATTCATAATATATGCTTACAACCATCATATAAACATATTTAATTAACAACTTAAACATTTAACAAAATTTCTCAAATTTCACATGAAATAACAAAAGCATATAACTTAAATTTTCATGGAAAGATTTCTAATATTTTTACATATATAAGAAGCTTGTACAATTTCTAACCTTTTAATCGGAATCGATCGATGAAGAAATCGATTTTCTAACTTAAGATTGAAGAGAAAAATTTGAAGAACTCTCACCTTTTTTTCCCTCAAGGTTTCGGTCACTATGAGATTAAAATGGAGTGATTTTTATTTTTTTGATGATATCATACATTAATCATACTTTAACAAAAATATCTAAATAAAAGTCAACAAAATACACTTCATTATCTCCTAAAATCCTACACCTTCACTACCAAACAAATACACCTTATCACTTTATTAAAAGATCATCTTATCTTATACATGAATTAAATACCTCTCACTTTCAAACAATTAACTATCACTATCACACAATTTGATTTTTCTTCTTTTCACACTTACACTTTGAAATTTTCGACCACTTCAAACAAAATAACACATATCACTTCTTTCATTATTAAATATCTTATCTCTACATTAATAACATTCATTATCATAATAAATACACATCACTATCTTAAAAGATGAAAATTTCTCTCTTTCACACCACATTGAAGTTTTCGGCAATATGAAGATAAATATGCTACACATCTTATTTCTTTTTCATTTAATAGCAATGTGATATAATATAGATCTAATATGATGAGATAAATCATAAGAAAAATAAATAAGAACAATTCTATGTCCTAAGATGAAATTTTCGAACTAGAACTAGAAAATAAGAATAAATTGTCCAATCTTCATTCCTTTGATAAATAAATTACTTTAGTGAAGGAATATATAAAAAAAATGCTCTTGTTTCACAAAATAATCATAAGACTTTCTATATTGTAATTTTTTAAACGTTATACTAAATTTTCGTATCGTCTCAAAAACGTTGATAATAAAGTCGTAATCACCTTATTCGTTCTTCGTTAATATGGAAATAAATTCTAAGCTTCGTCGCTTGGATAATAACGTAAGACTAACTATTGAAATTTAATCGACGTTGGAAATACGCTCTCGAAGGAATAATATATATATATTCCTTAATTTACTAATTGTTTATGGATATAATATAAAAATTCTCGTATTATGGATAATCGAAATTGAGCTTCGAAATTTACTATTTTGATTATCGAAACAATACCCTAATTAATGACTTATATTATCGTAACCTAGTTTGAAATAATCGGGATATTACAGGCTCCGAATGAGAGTTTCCTCTTTTTTTTTTAGAATAAATAGATAAACACCAAGCCTAACCTACCCCAAGAGGCAAGTCCCCCTGGGTGTGGGCCTCACTGCCTATATATAAATAGACCCCATCTTTCGTAGTCCAAAAACTCAGCCAAATTCCTCTACTAGTAGTAGTGAGTAGGGATGTCAATATGGGTCGAAGCCCACGGGCTGGCCCGAATAGCCCGATAAAATTAAAGGGTTAGGGTTGGATTTTTATAACCCGAAAAAAATGTCAACCCGAATAGCCCGACAACCCGAGTGGGTTAGCCCGAACCCGAGCGGGTTGGCCCGATTAACATCCCTACAACTATACAAGAAATTATAGAAGATATTCATAGTGTTGTTAAAAGTTACAAAAAAATAGTGAATTAGCTATTATGGAATATGAATATTCAGATATATTAAAAAAATTATTTAGTTGTGAGCATTATTTTCTAATTTTGATATTGTAATATATTTTAAATAGTATTATATTGAATTAACTTATTAAAATTTTTCTAGATATTAGTTTTAATTCCGCTATAATTGTATTATATTATTAGAGATCATTTAGTTACATGGAATGCGGACATTAAAGCATATTATAAAAAAAGAATTTAATTATGAGCACTATTTTTAATTTTTATTGTTTGCTATTCAAAGTTAGTATAATAAGATTAAAAAAAGAACTTGTGGAATGTATTATATTTATTTTTCAATTATTTGTTTTTTACTCCAACGCTTAATATAAAATATTTGATATATATATATTTTAAGCTTTCTGGCCCGATGGGTTAGCCCGAAACCCGAGAGTTTAGGGTTAAGGTTGAATTTTTCTAACCCGAAAAAAATGTCAACCCGAATAGCCCGAACCGAATAGCCCGACAACCCGAGTGGGTTAGCCCGAACCCGAGCGGGTTGGCCCGATTGACATCCCTAGTAGTGACACACCAAATTAAACCAAAAAAAAGCAATGGCTTTCTCAGCAAATCAATCCTACGCAACGTTCTCCCAAAATCTACTCAAGAAATCTCTTCTCCTCCCCAAACCTCAAGCTCTCCCAACATTGTACCATCCGAAGAGAAATGTGTACCTCCACAAGCCGTTGCACATCTCCGCGGGCTCCGGGGCCGGGCCTGAGGGCTCCAGGGTAGCCGGGGTCCCGTGCAACGTCTACGAGGCCCGCTCGCAGCCCATCCCGATCAGCATTGAGTTCGACCGGGACGGCGCGGCGCAGAAGCTCAAGATCGGCACCTACTTCGCCACATGGTGGGCGTTGAACGTCGTCTTCAACATCTACAACAAGAAAGTACTCAATGCCTTTCCCTTCCCGTGGCTGACGTCGACGCTGTCGCTCGCCTCCGGTTCCCTCCTCCTGCTCGTCTCGTGGGCCGTGAGGATCGTCGAGGCCTCCGAGACGGACCACGACTTCTGGAAAGCTCTGTTTCCAGTGAGTATATTATTTAGTCCACAATTAGTGTCTCGTTTGACGTTCCATTATTAAAATGGAAAGTTTTAAGTAACCAACTGTGCTTTCCACAGGTTGCTGTGGCACACACGATAGGCCACGTGGCGGCCACCGTCAGCATGTCGAAAGTCACGGTTTCTTTCACTCACATTATAAAGAGCGGCGAACCGGCTTTCACCGTTTTGGTGTCCAGATTTCTGCTCGGAGAAAGTTTTTCGTTACCGGTTTACCTTTCCTTGTTGCCTATAATCGGCGGCTGCGCCCTCTCTGCCGCCACCGAGCTCAATTTCAATCTCACCAGTAAGAATGATACATTTTACGGATTCTTTAAAATAAAAATACAAAATTGAAAAGTAAATAAGTAAGATAATAAAATAAAATGCAAATAGTGTTTCGTTTTTCATTACGAAAATATATGTACATTTGACTGGATGTTTTGTAATAATGTGTGATTAATTAGTAGAGTAATGGCTGTTAAATGTTTGGAATACAGGTTTTATGGGGCTATGTTGTCAAATTTGGCATTTGTGTTTAGGAACATATTCTCAAAGAGAGTGATGAATGGAAAATCAGTTGGAGGGATGAATTACTATGCTTGTCTCTCAATTATCTCTCATTTCATTCTCACTCATTCTGCTATTGCTGTGGAGGGCCCTCAGTTATGGGCTGTTGGTTGGGAACATGCACTCTCTCAAATTGGACCTAATTTCATTTGGTAATTACCTCTATTTTCTCTTACATTAATTCTCTCTATTTATTTCAGTGTTATCCTTATGTTTTCTTTTGGTTGTCTGCACATTCCACTTGCACTTTCTTTTCATTTTTTCTCGCTATTGCTATGGAGGGCCCTTTTGACACTTATATACACACATTGCAATGATATGATAAAATTTATATGAAAATCAATGAAACTCTTACCAATGTTGTTGGTCAATGAAATCCATTAGATGTTGGTGGAATGACTAGTGGGAATCACTAGTGCACTGTCATAATATACAAGTAAAAATCATCCACATATATAAAATACATATGAAAACAACCAAATTGACAAAAAATCTTCGGATATGACAAAATTTATGTGAAAATAAGTGAAACTTTGACCATGACTTCTGATCAATGAAATTCCACTAGGCGTCAATGGAATGACTAGCTAATCCACTATTCGCCCACACCTTCATTGTTTCCTCCTATATTCATCAGCCGCTAGTGGACTCACTAGCCATTGGCGACGGATAGTGATTAATGGATTAATCAACAATCAATATCAAGATTACATTAATTTTCACACACAATTTTGTCACATCTAAGGACTTTTTATCCCTTTATTCAAAATTGAATACTTCATAAACATATTATAGTACACCCGATTTGTATTCATCATCTACACGCACATTAACTAAATATATAAGTGTCAAAGGCATGGATGCTGCATGTCATGACAATCTCATTGTTACACACATACACATATGGGTATAGTGTGTGTGTGTTTTGGTCCCAATTCCAAGATTAATAATATATGGTCGGTGTTGAAAAAACAGGTGGGTGGTGGCTCAGAGTGTGTTCTACCATTTATACAATCAAGTATCATACATGTCTCTAAATGAGATATCTCCATTGACGTTTAGCATTGGCAACACAATGAAGATAATTTCAGTGATAGTGGCCTCCATCATCATCTTCAACACTCCTCTTCAGCCAATCAATGCTCTTGGTGCTGCCATTGCAATCTCTGGAACTTTCCTCTATTCTCGGGTATATAATATATTTTAAAAAATTAATTATTGTGTTATATATGTTCTAAGTTTTTTCTTCTTTTTCTTTGAAAAAGAATTGATCCTCTTTAGTTACTTTAGGACAAAAAATCTTGTCTGTTTTGAATGTAAGATGTGAATGTGCAACTTTGTCACATGTTGTCATTCCCTTCCCATCACTTTGACCCCACTTTCCAAATTTACAACCCAATATAAATGTTGGAGTAAGCCAAATTCATTGAATAAAGTGTCTCTTCAAGTTCTATTTCTAGTTCAAGAGTCATCTTGTTTTAAGTATTGTTATCAATGTTCTTAAATTTTTCATATCATCCAAGTAGTATAAATATGTGAACTTGGATTGATAAATATGTAAGGCAAAACATCTACATCATCGAGCAATACAAATCCCATTTTCTCAAAGCCTTCAAATACTTGTCCAACAATTTCTACAAACTGGTATCAGAGCGAGTAGATAAAAAAAATATCAAACAACCTTGTTTCCCTTGTTCCTCGGTTCAACGATGAAAGATTTGATTATTGGAGCAATCTAATGAAGTTGTGTCTTGAATATCAAGACTTATGGAGCGTGGTTGAAGAAGGCGAGGGGCGTCGGAGGACTAAACGCAACTCGCACGCCCAAAGAGATCTTCTAAAAACAAGAACCAAAAGATAGAAAAGCTCTTCCAAATCTATCAAGCACTAGAAATTCCTGCTTATGAGAGAATTTCAAAGGTCGCAAGTGCCCGTGAAGCTTGGAGAATATTGAGACGTGATTCGGGCAAGATCAAGTGAAGAAGGTTCGCACAATCGCTATGGCTGAATTCAAAAGTCGGAAATGAAAGAAAATGAAAAGATCTCTCAATATTTCAATCGCCTCTTCCATTATAAATCAAATGGCATCCAATGGAGAAGTCGTAGAGACTCAAAGAGCGGTCGAAAAATCTTGCGAACTTGCCAATTAAATTCGACCACATAGTGGTTGCTATTGAAGAATCAAATGATCTTTCTTCCATGTCTCTTGAAGGCTTGTAAGGAAGATTGGAAGCTCATGAAGCGAGAATTTTGCCGAGAAGCGCCAAACGAGTTCTTCTCACAATCAAGCTTTGAAATCCCAATACACATCCACGAAAAGTCAGAGCTCATCTCGTGGAAATGGCAAAGGTCACGGTGAAAATGGTGGAAAACATGAAGAATCGAAGAAGGATGAAAAACCATCATTCCACAAAGGCAAAGGAAGAGTAACATATAAAGGTACAAAACCTTACTTGAGTGTAATTTCATCATAAGCCTGAACACAAAGAAAAGATTGTTGGGAAAATATCCCGAAAAGAAGCCGAGAGTCGGTTTCATGCATAATGAAGGTGAAAATCAAACTTTGTTGCTTGCTTATGATGGAAGTGTTGAAAATATATGGTATTTGGATAGTGGAGCAAGTAGGCATATGACGGAAATAAAAATATATTTTCATCGCTGAGGAAACTAACAATGGTCGTTACCATTGGAGATGCTAAGTCATACAAAATTCAGGCGAATGGTGAAATCACTTTCAAAACGAAGGATGGCAAAGTCGAGAAAATGTCGGAGGTACTTTACGCACTGTGTTTGTGTAGTAACCTTCTCGCTGGTCATCTACTACTTAAAAGGATTTGATTTTCAATTTGTTGGAGATGTATGCACCATGAAAAGAACAATCGACAAGTGGCTAAGATTTTATGGCTTCCAACAAATTGTTCCCTATCAAGCTTGATGTTATCAACAATTCATGCTTTATTGTTGCTTGTAATGAGGAAGTTTCCAAGTTATGGCATGACAGGTTCGGGCATCTAAATTTTCGAAGCTTGAATGAGTTGTCCACCAAAGGAATTGTCGAAGGATTGCTAAAAATTGAGGTGATTAACGAAGTGTGCGAGGAATGCCAATTGGGAAAGCAACATCGTGAGTCATTCCCATCTAAATCAAAGTGGCACTCAAAATCGCCTTTGGAGCTTGTCCACATCGATCTTTATGGACAAATGCAAGTACCGTCGCTCGGAGGCAGCAGTATTTCTTGCTATTTGTTGATGATTACACAAGGAAAATCTGGGTTTATCAGTATAAAAGAAAAATCGAGGCTTTCTTTTGTTTTAAAGAGTTCAAACTTCAAGTTGACAAATATTCTCGTTTTCAAATAAAGAACTTAAGAAGTGACCGTGGAGGAGAATTCATGTCTTCTTTATTTGAAGATTTCACGAAATCATGGAATTCGCCATGAGCTAACAACTGTGTACTCACCTCAACAAAACAGAGTTGCGGAGCGTAAGAATCGGACAATAATGAACATGGTCGATGCATGTTGAAGAAGAAAACATGCCCGCATGTTTTTGGGCGAGGCGGTGTCTTGTCTTTGTTTATTTGATCAACAGTCACCAACGAAGAACTTGGATGATTATACTCAAATGAGGTTTGGTATGGTAAAAACCAAACGTTTTCACTTGAAAACATTTGGTTGTCTTGCATTTTCTCACATTCACGATGCTATGAGATCTAAACTTGATGATAAATCCGAGAAATGCATTTTCATTGGTCATAGCCAAAGAACCAAAGGTTACTGTGCTTTACAATCCAAGAACAAAGAAAATTGTTATCGTAGGGATGTTTGCTTTGATGAGAACGGCTGCTATGATGTTTCAGATTCTTCAAACTTGCTCGGATGGCAAACTCTTGATTTTGAAGAAGAATAATAATCTCTTGAGCGTGATGCTGATGTTGGCGTTGAACAAATGCACCTGCGATCGAAAATGATGAGGTCGCAACTCAACAAGATTCACCAACATCGTCACCGCAAGAAGAACGAGAACTTTGAGGGAAATTTATGATGCAACCAAGAAGTAGCCACCGGGATCATGTCTATTTTAGATTCTTTGCATGAGAAGATCCTATAATTCTTGAGGAAGCATCGAAAGAAGAAAAATGGGTGGATGCAATGAAAAAAGAGATCAATTTGATCGAAAAGAATGGTACGTGGGAGCTTACGTTGTTGCCTCCATATAAATCTGCCATTGGTGTAAAGTGGGTGTTCAAGACTAAAACCAAACTTGATGGCTCCATCAACAAATACAAAGCTCGATTAGTGGCAAAGGGGTACAAGCAAAAAGAAGGTGAAGACTTCAATGAGCCTCCCGGGTTCGTAAAGAAAGGTGAAGAAAAGAAGGTGTACAAACTGCGAAAGGCATTATACGGTCTTAAACAATCCTCCCGTGCATGGTATGATTGTATTAATGATTTTTTCTTGAAACATGGTTTTGAAAGGTGTCCTTATGAACATACTCTTTACGTCAAGAAGAATTCAAAAGGAGTCTTCATGATTGTAAGTCTATATGTCGATGATCTAATTTTTACTGGAGATGATGTGGAGATGTTATCGGAATTCAAGAATTTGATGATGAATGAATTCGAGATGATTGACTTGGGAGAATTGCATCACTTTCTGGGTATAAATGTTCAACAATCAAAAAATGGCATTTTAATCTCACAAGAAAAATATACAACTCAATTGTTGGAGAAATTTAATATGCAGAATGCAAATCCTGTTGCAACTCCTTGTATTACAAGTTTGAATTATGCAAGAATGGTGAAGGAAAGCTTGTTGATCCAACTTTGTTTCGAAGCCTTGTTGGAAATTTGATGTATCTCACTACTACAAGGCCTGACATCATGCATGCAGTGAGTTTGATTAGCAGATTTATGGAGAAACCATTTTCAAATCATTGGGAAGCTACGAAAAGGATATTGCGGTATATCAAAGGAACCATTGATTATGGTATTTTCTATGAAGTTGGTGTGCCCGTGAAGCTTATTGGGTATACTAATAGTGATCTTGGTGGAAGTATCGATGATTCGCAAGCACTTCAGTGTTATGTTTTTAGCCTTGAAGTGGAATTATATCTTGGTGTTCAAAGAAGCAACCGCTTGTGGCGCTTTCTGACGACGTACGAGTATATCGCAGTTGTCTTTGGTGGGTGCCAAGCTTTATGGTGAGAGGAATTCGAAAACTTGAAGGTCGAACATCAAGATCCTACGACCGTATACTGTGACAACAGCTCGACTATTTCGTCTCAAAGGATCCTGTTTTGCATGGAAAAACGAAGCATATTCGTTTGCATTTCCATTTTCTAAGAGAACTTGTTCGTGAAGGAGAAATCAATCTTGAGTATTGCCGAAGTGAAGAGCAAATTGTTGATCTCTTTACAAAGCCCCTTGGAGGACCTATGTTTTCAAGGAATGTTGCGGCACTTGGAGTTCGAAGGAATTTTTGATTAGGAGAGGCAATGTTGGAGTAAACCAAATTCATTGAATAAAGTGTCTCTTCAAGTTCTATTTCTAATTCAAGAGTCATCTTGTTTTAAGTATTGTTATCAATGTTCTTAAATTTTTCATATCATCCAAGTAGTATAAATATGTGAAATTGGATTGATAAATATATATGTAAAGCAAAACAACTACATCATCGAGCAATACAAATCCCATTTTCTCAAAGCCTTCAAATACTTGTCCAACAATCTCTACAATAAAGACTTATTTTTGAATTTCATTCTCCAACCAAATTTTAATATTTTTTAATTCTTGTTATGCAGGCTAAGCATTGATCAAAGAGAAGGCTTTTTGTGAGGGAGAGAAGCATTTTCAAGCATAATTAACAATGAACTAACATAATGTAAAAATAAAAAGGTTAAACGCTTTAAATTAAGATGCTGCTGCTGGAGTTTATGAATTATATTAGTAGAGATATGACTAATGCGACTTCATTTGTATGTATGCTGGGCTTCTAGAGATTTTATGGTCGTGGATGCATTCGTGATTTTGAGCGCGCTATGTTTGTTATAATATTAGATAGTTTAGTACTAATGTACATGAAAATATAATAAGATTAACGTATATAATTATTCTTTATTTGGCGTTTCATTTTATATTGACCTATGAAAGTTGTATTGTGTGATTTCATTTACAAACAAACACATATTTAGTTCTCTATATCTTTGAGTTTCTTATTATTTTTATTTTGTTATTTGGATGCCTCACATCGATTCATTAAGATCAAGATCAAGACCAGGAACTTTAATTATGTTTAAAATAGGTACTTATATTGTACTCCCTCCCTCCCATTATTGTTGACTCGTTTTCTTTTTTGGATTATCCCATTAATCACTACAAGAAAAACGTGCGTACAACGACGGAAAACTATCCATCGGCAAATAACGACGGACCGACGACGGATCAAAAACGGTATAATACCTTAACATATATGTAAGCTAGACCTTCGTCATTCCGTCGTTGATTAACGATGGAACTAATTCCGTCGTTAATCAACGACGAAATGACGACGGATAAATTCAACGACGGAATAACGACATACAAACTCAACGACGGATGAACAACGAATCAACGACGGACAATCAACGACAAATAGTAAGTCATCGTAATTCCGTCGTTGATCAACGATGGAATTATTTCCGTCGTTGATTAACGACGAAATTACGACGACTTACTATCCGTCGTTGAGTGTTCGTCGTTGAGTTTTAACACAAACACGGGATTCCACCCCAGTTTTTTCATTCTCGTGATTTCCCCCTAATTGAACCCTAATTGAATTTCCACCCTTCGTCGTCCGCGCCGCCTCCCTCGCCTCGCCATCAACTTCAACTCGCCGTCGCCATCTTCACCATGCCGCGCCATCCCTGCCCAGCCCAACCTCGCACCACCACCGCCGCCTCGCCGCCGCCGTCCCTACCCACCACCTCGCGCCGTCAAGCCTCGCCGTCGTCGTCGTAGCCCTCGCCGCTCGCCGTCGCTCAGCCTCGCCTCGCACCTCCCCCCATTGACTCACTGTACGCCACGCCACCGCCGCCATCCCTACCCGCCATGCCGCCTCCCCATCCACCCGCCTCCCACCCAGCCCATCCCGCAGCCGCTTCCGCCGCCGCCGCCATCCGTTTGGCCCCCGCCATCGCTGCCGACCCGTGATCCGCCTCGTCTCCCGTCGCCCCGCCTCCGGCTCATCTCCCGTCGGCCCCATCTCGCCGTCGTTAGCCCCCATAGCCCCTCCCTATGTATTATATATATGTATATGTATATGTATATGTATATGTATATGCATTGATCATGTATGTATGAATGACGACATGTATGTATGAATGTAGATGTATGAATATAGATGTATTTATCGTGAATTTATGTGATGTATATGTATACGTCTATGAGCTTGAATTTATCGTGAATTTATCGTATATGATGTGATGAGATTGAGCAATATGTGATTTGATGAGATTGAGCAATATGTGATGAGATTGAGTAATATGTGATTATATTTCGATGCATATGTTTAAAATATTTTGATTGTTAACTTGTTGGGATGATAAATTCATCGTGGTCAATAGCGCTTATTGATTGTTATCTTCGTGTCTTCAAACTGTAAAGTTGAGTTCATTTAAAAAATAAATTAATTAAGTTATATATAATTCGAATGTTGGAAACATTCATTTGGTACTATAATATAAAATTAAATGCTAGACTCGTATATTCAGAATTGGGGTAGTTTGTGTTGGGCCGAATCAACCTCTTAAATTAGCCCACATTCGAAATCAAGATCTTTATGAATTAATCAGAATCGAGCTTCAGATATTTTTCTTTGATATCAATTAATAACGTGCAATTTAACTTACATAGATCTTTAATTAGGTGAGGAAACAGAGGACATAATATAGAACTTACATACATCTTCAAGAAATGAGTACAAATCGTGCTTGGATGTATAGGCGGTTTCAACCAGATGGAACTTTCGATCCCGAATTTCTTAGCGGACTGAATGAATTCATGGATTTTGCAATGACTCAAACAATGTTATTGGATGGGGACAAAGTTAAGTGTCCGTGCAGAAGATGTGATAATATGTATTATCACATAAAAGAACGAGTTCAATATCACATTGCAAAAAAAGAGATTGTATGCATCTAAAGCTACAGCAGCAGACATGAGGTGGCATGCTTCGTCAGTAGATGATGGAGTTATGCGTCATCCTGCGGACTCACCTGCATGGAAACACTTGAATAAAATTTTTCCTGATTTTGCTGAAGAGGTTCAAAATGTTAGATTAGGGTTATCCACGGATGGTTTTCAACTTTTGGTCAGTCGGGCCAACAATATTCTTCGTGGTCGATCATCGTTACACCATACAATCTACCACCTTGGATGTGTATGAAGGAACAATACATGTTCCTTACAATCCTAGTCCCTGGCCCACGGAATCCAAAGGAGAAATTAGATGTTTTTTTACAACCGCTAATAGCTGAACTGATAGAATTGTGGAATATAGGTGTTCTTACATACGACGTGTCGGTGAAGCAAAATTTTCAAATACAAGCAGCGTTGATATGGACAATTAGTGATTTTTCTGCCTACTCCATGTTGTCTGGGTGGAGTACCACCGGAAGACTTGCATGTCCGCATTACATGAATGACACTGAAGCTTTCACCCTAGCACATAGTGGAAAACAATCATGGTTTGATAACCATCGAAAGTTTTTACCTGAGGACCATCCATTTCGTAGAGATAGAAAAGAATTCCTCAAAAATAAGATTAGTACAGCAAAACCTCCACTGGCAAGATCAGGCGAAGATGTATTGGCTGAAATAGAGATGATGAGATTAGTAAAAGTTACTGAAGAGAATAGTGATACAATTAATAAGGTTGTAGCTCGTCGTTTTGGCACTGAGTGGAAAAAACGTAGTATATTTTGGGATTTTTCTTACTGGCCATACCTTTTAATTCGTCACAACTTGGATGTCATGCACGTTGAGAAGAATGTGCTTGATAATATGTTCAATACAATGTTGAACGTACCAGGGAAGACAAAAGATACGACTGATAGGATATGGCCCAACCTCTCAGGCCCACTAGCAGGCCCAAACGAGCTAGGCCTGACCTAATGTTGCCCTACTCGGTTACGCCCGAAACACAGCCTCTAAACCCTAATCAAAACCCTAATTAAAGACGGAGTCAAAAGCGAAGATTATGGGGTAACGGTGGAAATCATGGGCGCTATGGTGAAAGATCATGGTCGATGTATGGATCGTGAGCCCGCCAATCAAGGGATCCGTTACAAGGTCTACGTTTATGTATAAATAGGAGTTAGATTGAAGGTAAAAGGGTTAGCAAATTACTGAACACTAAAGCTCCTTGAGATACTCATTGTAATAAAATTATAGTGAACATCTTGAGGATCATCACCTCCGTGGACGTAGATTTGATTCTTGATCGAACCACGTAAAAACTCACCGTGTTCTTCTTCGCTTTTCTAAATCTTGCATACTAACGTACACATATTTATTATTGGCGCCGCTGTGATGCGGTCACGATACGTAAGATTGCGGGATCTTGAGCTCACAGTTGACGAGCTCGTCGAAGAAGGCCAAGAAGTACATCGGCCGACCGGGCCGGGTAGTAAAAAGCGCAGAGGGAAAAATGGAGGTGGTAACAACTGCGGACCGACCTCAACGGCAGCCAGACCTGAAGATGACGAGGACGAAGGTCCCAATGCAATGGAGCAGGTCTATGCTATAACCGGACTGCCCGTTGGTACGACGAGGTCGTCACTTAGAAATGAGGCTCGGAGGCCGACCCCCGAGGAGCCGAAAAACAAGCGACTCCGGGATGGAGAGAACATCGTGTTCTCCAAAGATGACCCAGTACCCAAGATTATGCCCCACCAGGACGCCATTACTATACAAGCCGTGGTGGGCAACAAGAACGTACATCGGGTCTACATTGACATCGGAGCCTCCGTTAGCATCATATTCCAGAGCTGCCTGGATAAACTTGATGTTGGAGGAATTCAAGTACATCCCGCACCTTCCCAGTTGCGGAGCTTTACTCAGGAGGCGGTTCAACCCGAGGGTGTCATTACCCTTCCGGTTACCGTAGGACGTGCTCCCAGGTCGGTCACCAAGGCCATTCAATTTTTCTTGGTCCGAGCTCCCTCTCCATACAACATTATCCTGGGAAGAGATTGGCTGTGCGCAACCAGGGCCGTCTGCTCCGTGTACCACCTCACCATTAAGATACCCACCCCGGTGGGAGTGTTAAGCATTCAGGGTGACCAAATGGCAGCTAAAGAATTCCTACGAGTCTCAACCCAAGATGCGGCCTTACCTCAGGCCTAGCAATTACAGAACCCTTAGAAGTTTCCACCTCGGGATGACCTGACTGAGAATCTTCAGCTATACGACTACCTACCCTTCCAAAGTTGTCAAGGTCGGCACCTGTGGTTCACTAATATTCGTCAACAGTCATGCGACTTCTAAGGAATACATGGATGTATTTGCATGGTCCCCACTGACATGACCGGGTCTCGCCTCGAGCTCATAACTCATCGTCTCAACATCGACCCGGCCACTAAACCGCCTCGACGAAGAAGAGAAGTTTTGCCACGAGCGCAGCCAGTCATAAGGGACGAGGTAACCCAACTCAGTGAGGCTAAAATCAGACGAGGTCAAATACCCAACCCGGATGGCTAATCCAGCTTGTGGTTCGAAGCTCTGAGGGATGGCGCATGTGTCGATTATACCGACCTCAATAAACACTTTCCAAAGGATCGTACCCCTCCCGACATTGACAAGAAGGTGGAGGCATTGGTGGGACATGAGATCTTCGGTTTCCTGGATTTATACAAGGGATACCACCAAGTCCTGATGAGCCCGGAGGACGCCCAAAAAAAGCGTTCATCACTGACTTCGGTGTCTTTGCCTACCCGAAGATGCCTTTCGGTCTGAAAAACGCTGGAGCTACCTACCAAAGGATGGTGGACGCGATCTTCAAAGATCACATAGGGGAAATCGTTGAAGTCTACGTCGACGATATAGTAGTCAAAAGCAAAAAAGCTGAGAACTGCGCCGACCTCGAAACTATCCTCCAGCTCCTCAGGTCGGCCAACCTCAAGCTTAATCCCCAGAAGTGCACATTCGTGGTGAAGACGGGTAAATTCCTGGGATGCTGGGTTTCTCAAGAAGGCTTGAAGGCCAATCCTACCAAGGTGAAGACAGTGCTCGACATGTAGGTGCCAAGAACCATCCGTGAGATACACAAACTCACCGGATGCCTAGCCGCCCTCAACAGATTCCTATCTCGAGCTTCCGAGAAGCAGCTTCCCTTCTTCAAGATCCTGAGGAGAGCTCCAGATTTCGCCTGGCAGGACGAACACCAGGTCGCATTCGCACAACTGAAGGAATATCTCGCCGACCTGCCAACCCTATCCGCCCCGAAGCAAGGTGAAACCCTATCGTTGTATCTGGCCGCCTCGGACGAGGCAATCAATGTGGTACTGGTGCGAGATGAGATGGGACGGCAACTCCCCATCTACTTCATCAGCCGGGCTCTCAAAGGACCGGAGACAAGGTACACCAACCTCGAGAAGGTAGCTATGGCCCTGGTGAACGCCAAGCGACGCCTCCGACCCTACTTTCAAGCCCATTCTGTCTAGGTACTAACGGACTTACCTTTAAGACAAGTCTTGTCAAAGCCAGAGTCATCTGGACGTATAGCAGTGGGCATTGGAGCTCGTGAGCATGACATCTCGTACTCCCAGTGCCGGCCATAAAGGGCAAGCTCACGATTTCTGGCAGAGGCCAAATTCACCGAGGTCGGCTCTACCAATGGGTCACTCCCGCCTTCACGGCGGAGGAACTGTCCTTGCATCGCCCGATGGTTCTTTGGCGGATGTCGTGGGCGGAGCTTCATGCAAGACGGGCAGCGGAGCGGGCATCCTCCTCCTCGGCCCAGATAAGCAAGAAGTGACGTACGCCATCCGGTTTACCTTCCCGACCACCAACAACGAAGTGGAGTACGAAGCACTGATCTCAGGACTCCGCCTCGCAAAGGAATTGAAAGTGGACAAAGTCCAGATATTCGGAGATTCCCAGGTCGTGGTAAACCAGGTCCTAGGCACATCTGAGGCGAGGAGGATCGAATGAAGCAATACCTTGAGAAGGCGAATGAGATGTTGACCTCGTTCGGTACTTCAAGATTCACCAAATCCCGAGGGAAAACAACCGGTGGACGTCCTTAGTAAGTTGGCTTCATCATCAACAAATCCGCCCGATGGAGAAGTTCATTCCGGAAGCATCGAGGCGCCCACGTCGGCGTTATCACGAGTTGAGCCAAACTAGATGGCCCCGAAGCCTACACCGAATTTGGCACACTACCTCGGGACCGGCTTGAGGCCAAAAGATGATGGTGAAATCCTGTAGTATCTCATATATGAGGCGCTCTCACCGGAAGTCTTATCTTCAACCCCTCCTGAGGTGCCTTGGGCGAGAAGAAGCCGACTACGTGCTTAATAAGATTGACAGAGGATCTTACGGAATCCACATTGGGTCACGGGCTCTTTCAAAGAAGACGTTGAGGTCGGGATATTATTGGCCCACCCTTATTCAAGATTCGGCCGAGCTCGTCAAAAGTGTCCGGTGCCGCCTTCACTCTACGGTCAGCTACTACCCCTGCATCGATCGGCGGCTGCGAGTCCGTGGCCTTTCATGCGGTGGGGATCGACATCATTGGCCTGTTCGATCGAGCACCGTGTCGCCGATATTTAGTCGTAGCCATAGACTACTTCACAAAATGGGTCGGAGCTGAGCCACTTTCGAACCTCACGAGCAAAAGGATTCAGACATTCGTGTGGAAAAACATAGTCTGCCGCTTCGGCATACCGCACATTCTGATCTCGGACAACGGCACCGAGTTCGTGGACAAAAATTTCAAGAAATGGTGTGAAGAGCTCCAGATCGAACAACGTTTCACTTGATCGCACACCAGCAAATGGTCGGATCGGTGACGAATCGCACGATCGCACAAGGATTAAAGAAGAGGCTAGACCGAGCTAAATGCGACTGGGCTGAAAACCTCCCCAAGTCCTCTGGTCCTACAGAACGACACCTCGGACTTCGCACGGAGAAACGCCTTTCAGCTTGGTCTATGGAACTGAGGCCGTCATACCGGCTGAAATCGGCGCACCAAGCCCACGCACTCTTCACTTTGACCAGGATGGGAACGAGGATGACCTGCGGGCCAACCTTGATGCTCTCGAAGAGAAACGCGAACTCGCCTTCATAAACGAAGCTAAGTACAAGGGCCAGGTCGCACGGTATTACAACAAAAGGGTCAAAGCCTCCGCACTGCAAGTAGGCGACCTCGTCCTACGAAATAATGAAGCCAGCATAGCCGAGCGTCTTAACAAGTTGGATCCGACATGGGAAGGCCCATACCGCGTTCACGAGGACCTCGGTAAGGGGGCCTACAAGCTATCTAACCTATCCGGTGCGCTTATTCCCCGAACCTGGCATATCACTCATTTAAGGAGGTACTTTACATAGCTTCGATTTCAGATCAGCGTCATGTTAGTCTCCTTATTGCTTTGCCGAAGTGCGATGTTATATACTTGTTGAATAAAACATTTATTTTTCTAATGAGTATTTCACTTCGCCTCATTTTATTCATATGCGAACATCTATTTGGATATACCACATTTAAACCTTCACGAGGGGACGCCCTCACGAAGATGAAAAACCCACTATGTAGGGTACTCACTAAGCGCACGCCGCACTCGTAGATTACTCATTAAATTGAACGTCTCAGTGCAACGCATATAGACTACTCATTAAATTGAACGTCTACATGCACGCATACAGATTACTCATTAAGTTGAAATATCTACATGCAAAAGACATCCAGATCGGATCTCATCAAATTATGCCCCTTTATTTGGGAAGATATACACTTCTGTATACAATCTAAAAATATTTACGACCAAAACGAAGTCCTAAGCTATGTTTGTACCTCTCAAGGGGGAAAATGTACACTTCGGAACGAGTCCAAATACATTTACGACTACATACAAAGTCCTAAGCTATATACAAACTCATTCGGGCTTCCTAGCCCCACATCGCCAGGTCTCGCTGAAGCTACACCTGCACAAAATCTCCAGGTCGGCGATAAACTCCTGGAATGAACTCGGTGCCTTCGACCCAGTCAATGAGACCAGCGTCCCGGCCTACTCGAAGCAGGCACGGGCCGGGATACCCCGACCGAAGGGGGACTCAAGAACACTCAGCGCGGCCTCGGTGTCACCCCGACCTGGAAAGAATGGTCTCTCACCACCAAGGCTCGCCGCCCGACCTGAAGTGCGACCACGACCCCGACCTGCTCTCCTTTCTCGCAAACCTGGAGCACGGGCCGAGGTCCTCGCTCTTTTGAAAGTGGGCAGGCCAAACAATCGGAGCACCTCGGCATGATCAGCATAGCCGCCTCCCACCTCGGGCGCTCTAACGCTTGGACCACCTACAGGCTCGTTGCGGGGCGGGGGCAAGCGTCGTTTGCGCACAAGTTCGTACTTCTGGGCATATTCCATGATGGAGTCGAGGCAGTCTTTAAAGCTCTTGCTATTAGGCCCCTCCTCGTCCCTCAGCACCATGCCCTCGGCGAGCAAACTCTGCACTCGGTCATCGGCTTCTGATATGGTGACCCCACCAGATTGGCGGATCACTTTCTCATATTTAGAATGCTCCTCCGAAATCCGAGCCAGCTTCTCCGTCGTCAGCTCGAGCTGCTCTTCGCATTGTATCAGGCGCCCCTGAATCACGTCGGCAGATAATCCACCCCGGGCCAAGTGGCGATCCTTAGCTTAAGAGCCTCGTTTTCAGCCGAGAGCGAACCACTTGCAGCTCGGCCTCATGCAACTTCTTTTCGATTCGGTGACGATGCGAGTGACATCCATCTTGACTAGAACACGGGTCGATTCGTGAACCGACTCCTCCAAGGTCACCTCTTCATCCTTCTCGGCCAGAGCACCTCGGACTTCTTTCAGCTTTGTCAGCAGCTCATGATCGAGTCCGAAGTATTGAGATGTGGAGTGCTAGAAATAAACAAGACAAAACGCATTTCAAGAAATTGTGTCTATTATTCAAAGTAGAAGTTCGTACAAAACAGGGTCCTATCGACCCCGGCAAATCAGCCTATTACATTAGGTCCACTGACCTCAGGCTCATTGCCGGACCCACTAACCTCCTGCTGCGCCACCTGCTGCTGCTCCTCCAACGGCTGCCGATCTCCGGAAGGGACGTTTGAGCTCGGCCCCGCCTCCTCGGTTTTGGCTCTCACCTCAGCAAGGAATGCTTGAAGCTCTACGTCTTCATCTTCCTTGCACTGAGTTACAGCCTCCGCCCGTCGGGAGCGAGGAGAGGATGCCAGTATCCACCACGGGAAGGAGGTCGCCGGGCGATTATGCGGGCATAATTCATACACACCACCCGAGGATCGACCTCGACCCAACCGTGCTGGGCCTTGTCAAAATCAGGCCTCTCGGCCGCTAGCTTTTCCAGGTGGGCAGATATCACCTGCGGCCTCATTACAGCTGCCAGGTCGGAGATAAAGGAGGAAAAGCTCTCCGACTCAATAAGCTCGGCGAAGGCCCTCGGCATAGGTCCTTGCCCGGCCCGGCAGGAGGAAAACGATGTTAACCTCGCCCGAGGATCCATCTTGGGTGTTTAATTCACCATACATTGATTATAAACCTAGCATGCGTCTATATAATTAAATCGCAACACGTTGGGGTTTACACGTGTTTACCTTTGGATCCAAGAGGTCGATGGAGCGAGATGAGCGGATCGAATGGATCGGACTCGTGCTTTGACCTTCTCGATCGTATCCGGTTGCCCAATCTCCAACGTCGAGTGAGGACGATCTATGGAGAATGCTTCGAAAATCACCCAATGCTCTCTGACCAAACTCTCGAAAATTCTCTCTCTCATTATGAGATGACCAAAATCTTCCTATTAATTTGTGAGCATTAGCCTAGACTTTATCTCATACCTTATATTTATAATGCACTACCTTAATCCTATATGGAATATTACCATAATCCTATATGGAATATTACCATAATCCTATATGGAGTATTACCATAATCTTAGGATTATTTCCATACTCTCAGGATTATTTCCATACTCTCAGGATTATTACCATAATCTTATATGGAAAGGATCTATGCATATACCATAAATATAATAATATCCTTGTGGGATAAAGAGAATAAAATCTTTCCTTTGAGAGCACAAAGGGGACCGATTTTCTTGTAGCTCAGGGCCTGGATGGGCCAGCCCAGGGATCAAATGCAAGGAATAAAGATGGGCCTCAAATAAATTAATTATCTTATGTTCAGCCCAGAACATAAATTAATTTATAAACATTCGATCATGCCACTAGAGAAAGAATGTCGACTTACCCCTTTATTACCGGTTGAGTCGGGCTTGCACTTAGACATTCTGAATCCCGTATTTAAGATATCGAACGTCCATTAATCATTTATAGCAATCATTGCTTAAAACGATTAATAACTTCATTTCCTTAAGTAGTACCACTCAACCTTATTATTGTACTTGAGCTAACTCAACTGCGCAGGTTTAGTACAATAAACCTTTGAGCTCCTTAAGGGGCGCCATCATCCTAAACGGATACGGTGACTGTCATGAGATAACTAGCGTGACATACAAGATCGCCACCACCCAAGATGCGGAGAATCTTGGGTTAGAACATATAACCCTCACCCATAACAAGTCAAAGTGATGGTCAAGAACTCATATTCACCTAATACCTTATCGAGGTTTAGATCATCGTAAGTCACCGAGATCTTGGTTCTTCACGACGGTCGAAAGAAGAACTCATCTCATCGTGATCCTTCAATACGTCGACGCGTCCGGCATAGACAAGCAACTAAGTCAAGTCACTTCTTATCTATATCTGCAGCTAAACCGACAACTCGTCCTTAAGTCGTCTCACCGTGAAACTTTTATATCTCATTAAGCTTGACCAATCATACGCATCAGTGATCTTCAGATCTAACTTATATATGAGATAAGGGACACGATATATGCAATCAAGTATTCAAATCGATAGGAGATTGTAATAGTGGTAACAGAAACATTGTATACAAGCTCAACCAAACTGCCAAGATACAAATCCAACAACAAGGCACTTGTCTGCAGGCGAGCTTCTTCTCCGCCTCGAGGCGCTTTCCACTGCACGGGCCACCCGCAAGGCCCGATTTCTCTCCAGCGCCTCGTATCGCGGGCGCTCAAAGAACGAATCCGGCCATGCGGTGCATCTTGCTCCGCCACCGATCGGCGCGTCACGAATATAAATGCGGTGCATCTCGCCCGCCAGCGAGCGCATCCCGAATATAAAGCAGCGACAAAATTACAAAGGAGAAGAGCGACTTCTACCTTCGGAAGGATAAAGGAGTCTTGAAGCCGGCACCTCGGGCAAGGAGCGGCCATGAACCTCTATCTCCGCTGCCGGGCTCGAGGTCACCCGAGGTCCCGTCGATAGAAGTCTCTCGTATGCCCACCACCACCACGGGCTCTTGGGTGGACTCGTCCCGCTGCCTTCTTCTTGGCTGCTCCTTTCGCTCGATGGTGCGGTGCGCGTCGAGCCTGCTATCTTAACTTCTCTCTTGGGGTCAATCTTCACCGCATCACGAGAATAATAATTTCGTTAGCTGCTTGAAATCGACGGGGAAGAATAAAAGAAGAAGGTTGCCCTCACCCAAATCGACCACGATCCGGCGCCTCGACCTATAAACACTCACCAAAAGATTGTTCAGTCATCCTCGGTATAATTAATTGATAATATCTCACCAAGATCATTCAACATTTCCTCCATATGGCCCGGAAGCTTGATTTTCCGTCTTTTATTGTATCGAGGCCCCACTGCACCTCGGATGCCCCTCACCCAGAAAAGAAATATCTATTTTGCCAATGGGACACCTTCGAGGGGTCGATATCTTAAGCTTCCGCGAGGAGATGATAATACACCCTCCTATAGACTTGATGCTAAAAACGATCAAGATTTCAAGAGAGAACTCCTCGCCTATGCCATAATAGGACAGCCCTAGCCCCACTACCGACCTAATGGAGTTCGAGGTCAGTTGACATATGGGGATCCAAAAATATTCTTGAAAGTTAAGGAAAATAGGGCAAAAGGAAACCTAAGTCCAAATTATCAAGCTATCTACATATATAGTAATAAATCCTCCTGGAGGGCCATCGCCCTATCATCTGGTTTCGGCAGGCACCACCATGCATCCTCCGGAATATGGTATTTCTCCGTAATCTCCAAAAGCTCCTCCGTCGTTAGCGTCGACCTCGCCACGCCAATCCTGAGGCCGTCCCATACCGATGACACCGTGAAACCTGAGAACTAAGTCCTATGGATTTACCTAAGCGGTTATGGCACATATAGTCCTTCACATCGGAAAATGGGCGGCCAGAACCCGAAACCGAACCAGAATTATCAGAGCGAGAAGAGGAATGAGAAGATGAAGAATACATACTTACTTTTTCTTGAGCGAGATATCCGACTTCTTCAACAAGTTTGAAGGAAGAATTGGGAAATTTCTACAAGTATGTTCTCTGGAATAAAGCGTCAAAGGAGAAAATGAACAGTTGCCTCATTTGGACCTATTTATAGGACAAATGGCGCCTAAAAGCTGCCGTTTCAATTATCACACGTGCCTATCTGCGATTGGATGTGTAGTCGACGCGCGCACGCTGTTCGAGCGCCCAACTACCGCCTGGCGCGTATGACGTACTCTATGGTAAGACAGACCGCCAGTCTGATCATGTAATGATTACATTGATCTCAGGAGGCTCGGACCTCGGACCACGCCCATGTCCGCTTCAGACCGGCAGGAGCCATTCAGGTCGGACCTCGACGTCCTCCAGAAAGGCAGGAGCCATACAGGTCGAACCTCGGCTTTCCTTCAAGAGGCAGTCGTTCAGGTCGTGCCTCGGCTTTCCTTCAAGCGACCATTCAAATCGACACGGGTGTCACCAACCAACGGACGTCGCCTCACAAGAGAATCTCCTTCACTCGGACCTCGGCGTCCTCCGGAAGAGCGAAGCCGCCTGCACCGAACCTCGCCTATACAAAGACCGCTATCCAGGTCATAATTCGGCTTCCTTTTACAGCAAGAGATCGAGAACCTTCAACAACAACTTCAGCCAAGCAACATCCCGCCTCGGCAAAGCACATTCTCCACTTCACCTCGGCATGGCTATTCCTCGACTTTTTGGGGGGGGCTATGATAGGATATGGCCCAACCTCTCAGGCCCACTAGCAGGCCCAAATGAGCTGGGCCTGACCTAATGTTGCCCTACTCGGTTACGCCCGAAACACAGACTCTAAACCCTAATCAAAACCCTAATTAAAGACGGAGTCAAAAGCGAAGATTATGGGGTAACGGTGGAAATCATGGGCAGTTATGGTGAAAGATCATGGTCAGTTACAGAAGGATCGTGAGCCCGCCAATCAATTGATCCGTTACAAGGTCTACGTTTATGTATAAATAGGAGTTAGATTGAAGGTAAAAGGGTTAGCAAATTACTGAACACTAAAGCTCCTTGAGATACTCATTGTAATAAAATTATAGTGAACATCTTGAGGATCATCACCTCCGTGGACGTAGATCTGATTGTTGATCGAACCACGTAAAAACTCTTGTGTTCTTTACTGCTTTTTCTAAATCTTGCATACTAACGTACACAGATTTATCAACGACCAAATCTAGGGATGAGCTAAACATGTACTGCTCCAGGCCATCTTTGAAAAAGAATGATGTGACAAACAAGTATCTAAAAGCTTGTTACACACTTGACACGAACGAGAAGAAAGTCTTGTTTGAATGGGTGAAAACCCTACGATTTCCAGACGGTTATGTATCAAATATGGGAAGATGTGTCGACATGAGTAAACTTAAGATGTTTGGGATGAAAAGTCACGACTATCATGTGTTCATGCAATGGATTCTACCTGTTGCTTTTCGTGAATTACTCCCAAAAAATGTGTGGAAAGCAGTCACAGAGCTGAGTTTATTTTTCAAAGACTTAACCTCTCGAAATATACAAAGTGAGGACATGTGCAGACTCAATGACAATATCCCTATCAATTTATGCAAGCTTGAGCGCATCTTTCCACCCAGCTTTTTTGATTCAATGGAGCATCTTCCAGTTCATTTAGCTGACGAAGCTCGCCTTGCAGGACCTGTTCAATATAGATGGATGTACCCATTTGAAAGGTAACTGAAAATAACAAAGTTGCCCTTATATCTTATATGTATATGTAAACTAACTCCATTCATGAATAGGTACCTACGAAAGTTGAAAAACAATGTAAAAAACAAGGCTAGAGTGGAAGGTTCTATTTGTAATGCTTACTTAGTGGAATAAGCATCTACTTTTTGCTCATATTACTTTGAGGAACATGTGAGCACAATACATACGAATGTGTCTCGTAACTTTGATGGTGTAGATGCTGTTAGATCTGACGAACATCTAGATAGACTATCAGTATTCAAACAAAAAGGATATTATTTTGGAAAAATGTCGAAGAGATACTTTGATAACAAAGAGTATCATGCAGCTCACACATATGTTCTACTCAACTGTGTAGAAGTTACAGAGACATATCTCAAGTATGTACTATTACTAAATTATACTATTTATTTGTATATAGATTATTATATGTAATGTATATGTTGTGTTTAAGGTTATTTGTGGATCAGCTGCGCACATACTCTATATCAGAGTAAGAAATCAACGATCAGATGGAATCACAATTTGCGTCGTGGTTTCGTTCACTAGTGAGACTATCTAGTCTTTATATAGTAATACTACAATCATGGTTTAAATGTAGATGAGAAGTCTTATTTCCACATTATTTTACAATTAAAGGTCTTAAATCCAACAAGCAATGTTGAGAATCAATTTTGGATTAGTCTTGCAAAAGGTCCATTAACATTAGTCACGACATACCCAGGATACTATGTGAATGGATATAAATTTCATACGATGTCTCATGGGTCATCTCGATCTACTATGAACAGTGGTGTCTGCATAAAAGGTGATTGTTATGGTTCAGATGATAATGGTGAACTCGACTATTATGGACGTTTGTTGGAGGTTGTGTGAGCTAGAGTATCACGGTCTACCTAAAAAGACGATTACATTATTCAAGTGTCAATGGTTTGATCCATCTACGTCTGGAACTTCAGTGCATCCTCAATTCAAATTGGTTTCTATAAATCATACGCGTCGGTATAATAATTACGAACCATTCGTACTAGCTGACCAAGCCATCCAAGTATATTATTGTACTTATCTGAGTATGAATCAGTCTAAGAAGGATTGGTGGGAAGTTTGTAAGATAAAAGCACGATCCAAAATTGAAGTCCCATTTCAAACATTAACAGCTGAAATACCATCAGACCATCCATATCAGGAAGATGACTTAATCATCTCAACTAATCTAGATATAGACGATGACGACACAATAATACATCATGGTGGTGGCTTGATAGACATAGATGAAAGCAATAGTGAAGAAGACAAAGATACGTACTTGACGAGTGAGGAAGATAACAATGATGATGGCTATGACGACGATAGTGATTAATATAAGGTTTATATTAATCAATTTGATAGAAAAATATTTGGATAGTATGTTTTAATATGACATATGAATTGTTCTTATTCAATTGATCTATTTTGCTAGATGCCTAGAGGACGTGGATCCCGATCTGCTAGAGGACGTGGGTCCTCATCGGGATAAGAGGGAGGCATCAATGCCTCTATTGAGCGCATCCGACTCGAGGAGGAGGATATCCCGATCACTTGGAGCTTGAGAGTTCGAGTTCATTGCAACCGAGTCGGGTTCTGTCTCAGTGAGGATAGGACGGACTACGCTTTCGATCGATGATATGGGGTATTTGTTATACTTTCAATTACAATATTTATTTTTATTTTGTTGAACTAATGATATTTATGTTTTATGCAGGAACTTAGTCCCATATAATGTGGTTCCTAGCGCCTGCACTCGTATATTCAAGCAGGTCAGGAACCCTGCGGTTTTAGCTAGAGACTGACGCCACAGTCAGTGAAGGACGATTATTTCAATGAGTTCAGGATAAGAAAAAAGAATGTTTATAAGCTTGTTACAATCTTAAACACTTTTTTGTGATTGTATTTTAGTGTTCTAATATTTTTGGTGATTGTATATTCATATAGGATCTATAATTATATTGGTAGTTTTTTTGTTTGCTAATTGATGCTCATTCGGTTATAAATTATCAATAAACATATAGTCATAATTTGTTATTGAATTGAAATTTACTTTTTACTTGAAACATAAACGTTTCTGTTGGGACGAGGTATCCCGATGAGGTCATATATGACCTTTGGCGACTATTATGACGCGCGCCTTCTGAGACTTTGTTTGTGGCATCAAGGCCACAAGGTATGCCGAGAGTAGGGTGACACCTTCTTGCATCCACGAGGATGAATGGCCTGCTTGTCTTGCTTATTGGGACACTGAGGTCGTGAAGGGAAAGTCGGAGGTTACCCGACAGTGTCGCATGTCAGAGCCTGCAGGACCAGGAACAGGGCAGGTCAAGCACAAGGGAGGCTTGAAGCCGATTCTTCAGTATGCTGCTGAGTTGGTAATGTTTTTATAGATGTAATGCATTATTTTATTACTAATGTTATATAGATTGTAGCCTTACATTTTTTGTTTGGTTGCAAAAGGCTGCATAGGCAGGAGTTCATCAAGCGGTTATGCATGCAATGCTTATAACATCCTCAAGCGTCGACAAGGATGACTCTTCTACTGAAGAGACATCCAGATCTATTGGGGTATGTGTTAGTTTAATTGCAATTCACATACTTTATATGTGAATTACATCAATGATAATCCGTACGTTATAAATGTAGATGAAAGTCCAAGAGCTAATCACCCAGCGAAGCCAGCCTGTAGAAGATTCAAGTGACGCGCCAGATTTGGACATGAGCCAAATCTATATGGATGTCGTGGGTGGGCTCTCCAAGAAGAAACGGATGTTCGATGTTGGTGCACTCGCAAAGAGTTTGAGAAGCGAGTCTTCAACTGCCACATCTCAATTCGTGTCTCCTGTATATGACCATCGCTTTATAGATATGGAGAAGCAGCTGCAGGAGGAACTGGAGGCACGAATACAGATGGAACGACAGAAAGAGGAAGAGCATGAGGCGTTGATGGCTCGCTTAGAAGCTCAGCAGCGCATATTGGACCAGCTTCTAGCACACAATGGGCTTGCACCACCACCACCACCTCCTCCATATTGATCATACTGTATTGTTTATTTCATATTCTGGACTGACACACTTTTTTTAGTTACTTTTCTGTATGGATTGAATGGATTATACGATACAGTTAATTTAGTTATATTTATATTTTAATGTTTGAATTGAATGTTGAATTGAGATTTCATGAATGTATGGATTGAATTGAATGATGAATTGTTGAGTTTGTTGAGGTATAGATAAAACAGGTGACCGTCGATAACTAGGTACGATAAAGGTGAAAAAATGGGTTCATTTAAAAAAAAAATAACGACGGATTAGCGATGGAATGACCGTCGATGATCAACGACGGAGCGATATCCGTCGTAAATCAACGACGGACATTCTGTCGCTGATCAATGACGGACAATATCCGACGTAGATCAACGACGAACTATCCGTCTCGGATCCGTTGTTATTCAACGACGGAATGTTATCCGTCGTTGATCTACGACGGAGTGTTATCCATCGTTAATCAACGACGGTCAGTCCGTCGCTGATTCGTCGTTGATCGACGACGGTCCTGCGTGCACAACGACTACGTATATATCCGTCGTTGATCCGTCGGTGAATCAACGACGAAATTATAGTCCGTCGTTGATCGGAATAGCGATAAATTTGTACCGACGGCCTGTTTTCGTCGTTATTTAATATCACCGACGGACTTATTCGGTATAACGACGGAAATTCCGTCGTTGATCGCGCATTTTCTTGTAGTGAATGTTGGCTTGTTCCAAAAAATGAAACAATTTTATAGTAAAAAGTACTTCGAATTTCGTGTCACACACTACTTTACACACAAAATATAACTCTCTTTAATCTACGTGTAAAAAAAATAAGTCATGAATATTGGGGCGGATGGAGTATTTTGTTAATTTAGGTCTTTGTGCCATATAGCAATAATTAAACGAAAGTACAAAAACTAGATTAATTAATAGTAATTGTATTTGACAATCATCATATGTCTACTCTCTAACCCAGTGGCGGACCCGGGGGTGCAGTGGGGGGCATTGGACCCCACTGGATTTTAAAAAATACTAGGGGTATAATAGTAATCTTATATTTAGTAATTAAAAATATATATTTAACGATACAAAATATGTAAAAAAAATAGTCTATATTATGCGTAAATAAATACATAAAAATTGAAAGGGGAGCTAAATATAGAAAAGAATTGTTTGTTTCTTTTTTCTGACAATGAAAATACTAATTTTGATTGTTTCAATGGACACATTAATTGTTTTTAAGCATATAGCACTAAGTTTCAATTTTTCATATTAAATTATTATTTATTTTTAATTTTAATTATAAAATTCTTTTTATGAATTTATAAATTATGATTATTTGGACCTCGGATAATTTTTTGAACCCCCCTGATCAAAATATCTGGGTCCGCAACTGCTCTAACCTTAGAATAATAGAGTACTAGTGAGACATAATGAAATAAACTAGTAAACTAAAATCAAAATAAATAAAAATCATCAAACAAAAATCGTAGAAAAATTTGCAAGTCTCGTTATCTTCAATGGATGTCACGTATATATCACTATTAATTACAGGAGTACTTATTTGATGATATTACAAAAATTGTGAAGAATCATTAATATTAGTATCTACAGCCTTTTTAACAACAAAAATACCACGCTAAAATATTAAGAGAAGTATAAAACTACGTGTTAAATTTTGGAAGTCTCACTACCACTAATATGAGTAGTACGTTACGCGCGTGAAGTAGATTTCACATCATTGCAAATTATATATCATCCTGAGTATTATCATACAGTGATGAAATGCCCTTCTCATCCTTTAAACCACAAATTCCATATGTCAATAATAAAATTTTCGGACTTGCCTAAAAAGAAATATGTGAAGATTTGGAGAAATATTAAATTATATAAGTATCTAATAACAAAAAACTGTTGCAACTTGCATTCCCTTCTCAATTTATCACTATTACAAAAAAGTTAATACACAAGGGACAATTTCCATTGTTGTAGGATGAAATCGTCTGTTGTTATAGGTGGTGATGTCGTAAGGTGCTTAGAAAAAGCGTTTAAAAGCAATGGACATTACCCGTTATCGTAGGTGGGTATGACAAAAGACAATGACCGATAGCGTAGAGTTTAGAGTCTGATGTCCTAGATATTTACAGTATCGCCAATGCCCATTGTCGTAGATTTAATATCCAATATGGTCGATAGTTATAACAATGGTATTGTTCTCCTCTACCAAATTGATTTGCATGTTGTCGTACGTAGGTGCCGCTATTGCAGCCATAGATTGGATCTATTTATTTTGCACCTATTTTCAAAATACCAAAATCATATTTAATTCAACCAATCAATTCTAAAAATACTATGATCGTATTTAATTACAGTGCAATCAATCTTAAAATTACCATAAAACCATTCATTACAAAAAGAAAAGTTCAAAAAATAACACACTTGTTGGTCCTTGTTCCTCTATAGTGTACCACGCCAATATTGGCCATTAATTTCTTCACCTGCATTGACTATAATCATAAACAAACTTCCATAATTCAATAACTACGTTACCAAAAAAAAAGACAGGAGAAACGAGGCATAAATGTAAAAACATTATATCTACTCAACTATACATTTTCTTCCAAGTGAATGACATTATGCTCTAAGCTGTCTGTCTGTTCATCCTCAATTGGCAGCAGAAGGGCCTTTTCACTATTGGTTGCAGAACTTCCGTGGTTGCTGTTCTCGATCACCTTAACTTATTTTGCCTTTCCCACATCACTGAATAGAACCCGATAACGATGATAATCGACCCCAACAAACTGTACAAAATTAAAATGTGATGCGTCAGTTATTTTCTTAAAACAACAAATTTAGAACAAGAAATATCTTATATGCACATATTGAAATATAATTGGTGAATTTATATGCACATATTGACATATAATTGGTGAATTTATCACCGCAACTCACAAATAATTTAAATCGTAGTTGCATATATTCACAAAATTGAAATATTTCATACATGAATGCATGAAATATTTTAATTACTCCATCGTACTATAATTACTCAACTCACTTGATTTGGAAAGTGAAAGGCTTCTCTCCGTCTACGAGATCCTTGGTGATGTGATGTTACCGCAACGCTCGTTTGTCTCTAGGCTCCAATTATAGTGTACGGTGAGCGGAGTGGTAGGGATCGGCGGCGTGCGGTGGAGCCTGAGGGGTAGGGTTCAGGTTGTGTGTGGTGATGCGGTGAACTCAGTGATTTGGCAGCTGCCTCTTCGGCTCAATTAAAAAACACATAAAGTTAATCATAAAATTGTTCAACAGCTCTATCGGACATTGCGACATTGGAAAAGGAAAGGGGAGAAAGATTTTACCTCCAAAACTTTTTGGTTTCGCAGAATCCGGTGGCACGCAGTGCGCCGAGTGGCAGCGGCGGTATGCAGTGAAGGGTAGGGTTCATGAGGTGAACAAAGTGATTTGGCAGCGAAGAGAGATGAGAAATGAGGCGGCCGATTCTCCTAACTGAAAAAATTGAAGTATTTTTTTAAAAGATATGACATCGGACATATGACAACAGACTTAAATAAATATGATCATAAATAGCTATATCATCAGATATATAACATCACATTCACATATATGACATCGTACATTAATGCTCGATGTCGTTTAACATTTTTTTCGCTAAACAACAACGGACATACCTACAGCAATAGACATTTTTCATACGACCACAGATATTCAAATTGTATGTTGTCTTATCTGTGATGTCGTATTCATTTTTTTGTAATAGTGTTGTTCAAGAGTTATAGAGATATTATTGTTCTTGACAATTTATATACTTAAAAAAACTTAAAATAATTTGCATACTATTAAAATAAATAAAATATAAACTACAATAAGAATTCGAGCTTCACAGAGCTACAATGGAAGAATACACGAAGCATCGATTGAGAAAGGAAATCAACATATATTTTATTCCCTTATGGAAATGTTGATACTAGAGCCGACAAAATAAGCCCAGTCCGAAAAGCCCGCCCGGGGTACTCGGGGTTTGGGCTTAAAAATTAAAGGCCCGAAAAAAAATCGGGACTAAACAGCCCGTCCGAAAAAACCCCCGGACCTATCGGGTTTCGGATCAAAAAAGCCCGAGATTTTGGGCTAAATAGTTCGTCCGATATTCTATTAAATATACATATTATAATATTATTAATATACATATCTATAATTTTTTAATAATATTAATTATATTTTATATAATTATTTATTTTTAAAGTAAATTTTCTTACTAATTCACATACTAGTAAATAAAATATTCACATTAAAATTATGAAAAAATTAATAATAACCTCATAAATCATTCAAAAATAATTCATAAGAGAAATGATCTTCAAAAATATATAAGTTGGTGATTAATAACCTTATATTATGTAAAAATTATTTTGAATCCTTGATCTTAAATATATATGGTGTAAATTAATTTATTTTTTCTATTATTTTAGGCGTATAAGTGGAATTGACGTTTAATAATATCATTTATCTTCGTTGTAATTACTAATTTTTTCTCCTTAAATTAAAGAATTAAAACTATAATACATTACAACATCATCGTATGAATACATAAATATATCAAAATATACAAGAAGCATTATCATAAGAATAAATAAGCTCAATATATTCTTATCACTGATTCTTTATTTAAGTTTAGGAGTTATGAGATTTTAATTATATATTTAATTTATTTATTTTTTTTGAAATTTAAAATATTAATTTTATATATTAAAAAAATTAAAAAATAATCTAACAAAAATCCGTCCGCCCGATGTTGGTTTGGGCATCATATTTTTAGACTCGAAAAATTTCAGGTGGGCCCGACCCGACCCACTACTTTGCCAGCTATAGTTGAAACACATACGAATATTATCACTGCAATATAATAAATAACGAGGGGCCGAATATTTGCCCGCCAAAACCACTTAACAAACAATAAAACCATATCACGATATTGAAACACTTGTATTTCATCCCATCCCACAATTGAAGGAGAAAATATATCCTCGAGTTTTCCCCTTAACAAGATAAGCAAGACGACCATCGTCCTTCGCACTCCTACATCCTCGATTTTGTTACAACACTGCCATCAGTCGCAACACTAGTCGCCCCGAACCTAGTCCAGGTCTCCTGGAATTGCTCCTCAGTCACTCCTGCAAGATTCACATAAATAATTTAGAACATCATCCACAAAACACACTCGATTATCAAGGATATATAATTTGCCTTTTCCTATTGCCGCAGTCGAGGTAATCCCTCTTTGCACGGTTTGGAGTACCTTATCGTAGTAGTTTACCCCGGACCATTTCTGGTGAGCCAGAGTGTCTACACCGTGTTTCCTCTCATCCATCTGGATTTTCTCGACGTAGGCCAGCATTCCCCCGACAGGAAAAATCCTTAGCGAAGGTATCGATGATTAGGGCATTTGCATGGAAACTGACCAGAGTGATGAATTGCCAGCAATATCCTAGCTTTGCGATTTTCGGGATGAAGTCCACCATCTGCTCATCCGTCATTCTCGACGCATCCCAGTTGAAAGATCGCGACAAATTGTAGGCCATCATCGTCTCCTGTTGCCTTGCCTTCACCCCACGCGCAAACTCCGTGCACTCGACCAGATCAGGACTGGATGTCTCCATCCAGATCAGGTCTGCGTGTGGGACGAAGGCCCAACCATGGACAATGGTCGCATTCACCGAGCCTTTAAACATGTCGACACGAAATACGACATGATTAAAAAAGGTTCATTTCAATGTTATAGGAAACTATGCAGATTGGATTCGATTCTTGTACCTGTAGAGTCCTTCTCTGGTCCTAGATAGATCCCAATCCCACAAAAGATTCCCTAGGCCGAGACGAGCTGTGATTTCTCGACCCTGCTCGTTGGGGATGCACTTTTCATAACTAGAGTGGTTTATCCACTCATTCAATTTCCGCTGCTTCTCAGACTCCCCGATATTAATGCCATTGATCGCATCCACAACACAGTCAGAAAACGTCTTTAGTTTCACCATCGTCAGCCAGTTATCCTCAATGGCTTGCAGCTCTGGCCCCGACTTTCCTGCCGACATCGCCTCCGACATCACCGTGGCAAACGCCTTCCTGCGAAGGGCAGTGGAAAGAGAAACACAATTTTACTTACGACTATGCCAAGACACCATATTATTTCCAAGATAAAAATAGCCCTCACTCGTACTCTTTCTATCATCAGTATCCCTAGCCCAATCGGAATCACTAAATCCAACCAAATCAATAAAACAGCGTGCTGTACCATAATTATGCTCTCGATGTTGTACAACAGCGTGGGAACATGGGTCTGTTTTTCCCTTTGACAATCACCACAAACCACCTTTCCTGCTTCTGTCACCTTGGGTAGTCCACGTACTGCTTCCATTTTGTACAATCTGTCAAGATTTCTAAAGTTAGTATGTCATAAATTTTGATGTCATAACACACTCTCATCGATTTTTACCTTATTGCACTTTGGTTCATCGGTCATATAACAATTATCAGTTCACCTTTGTCCCTTCATGAGACATGTGTTCTTACCATCATAGACCACACAAGAATCTTTGTAAAATTTTACTTGCAAATCTTCGTCACATAATTGACTTATGCTTGCAAGATTTGCGATTAAACCTTGTACATGCAAGACATTATTGAGGCTAGCTAAACCTTGGACATTTAGGAATCATTTGCCTATAATTTTCCCTTTAGAACTACCTCCAAACGATATACACTACCCACATCATACGACTCATAGTTGGAAAGGTAGCCTTTGTTACCAATCATGTGATGGGAACAGCCGTATCAAAATACCATGAACCTGACATGTTAGTTTAAACGCAGTATATACAACATGGCATTTTACTTTATTTTTCATGATCCATACTTTCTTTGAACCAGTTTCTCTATTTGTTGTGTTTGTTGGAATGTTAGTATTACACTTCTGGGGTATGTTCACGGGAGTGTCATTATAACATGGCCTAGACATCATCCTATGTTCATTACAATCAGTCTTAAGTTTATAACAGAAAGTCCTAATGTGACTAGGTGTAAAGCAGTAATGACATACGTATTTTCTATATTTTCTCTTTATCATTTTTACCCTTTTCACTCGTTCACCTTCTTTGACAAATGGTTTCCCATTTGTGGCGACAATTTTGGGAACGACAATGTCGGTAACATGTGTAAAACCTAAACCAGTGGTATGTGTTTTATCCATCATCAAAGCATCATCTAGTTTATACGTACCTTTATTCCAATTTTTGAATGTACCTTGTGCCACTTCAAATTTACTTGGTACCTTATTGAGTTCGACTTTTCTTTTTGTTACCAAGACTTCAAGCATAGAAAAAAATGCTTTCAATCTCGTATTTTCTCTTGATGTGAGCTCAATGTCTCGACTTTGTCTTTTCCAATTTTCAAGCAGCTCGTCGTATAGCTTTTTTTAACTCTTGTACTATGGCGATAGTGTCATCTGTTGGATTGTATACTGGAATCAGTTTGGTTGAGCCTGTATACAATGTTTCCTGTTACCACTATTACAATCTCCTATCTGAATTGTTTACTTGATTGCATATGTATGTACATTTATCTCATATATAAGTTAGATCATACAGTGTGTAGGAGATCACATAAGTTTGTATGATTGGTCAAGCTTAATGAGATACAAAAAGGATCACAGCTGAGACAACTTGAGGACGAGTTGTCGGTATAGGTTGCAGTATAGATAAGAAGTGACTTGACTTGGTTGCTTGTCTATACTAGTACGTCTCAGACGTATTGATGGATCACAGTGAGATGAGTTCTTCTATCTGGTCGTCGTGAAGAACCTAGATCTCGATGACTTTACGTTGATCTAAACCTCGATAGGTTTTAGGTGAGTATGAGTTGTTGGCCATCACTTTGACTTGTTATAGGTGAGGGTTACATGAGATAACCCAATATTCTCCGCATCTTGGGTGGTGGCAATGATTTTATATCATGCTAGTTACCTGTATCGAGTCATCGTATCCGTTTAGGATGATGACGTCCCCTTAAAGAGCTCAAAAGGTTTATTGTACTAAACCCTGCAGGTTGAGTTATCTTAAGTACAATAATAAGGTTGAGTGGTATTACTTAAGAGATTAATTATTTTAATCAGTCAGAACACTAAAAATAATTAATGGACGTGCGATATCTTAAATACGGAGATTCATGAAGTCTAAGTGCAAGCCCAACTCAACTTCGGAAATAAAGTGATAAGTCGGTATTTATTCTCTTGTGGCATGAATAAATGTTTATGAATTAATTTATGTTCTGAGCTGAACATAAGATAATTAATTCATTTGAGGCCCATCTTTATTCCTTGCATTTGATCCCTGGGCTGGCCCATCAAGGCCTGGAGCTGCAAGATTCTGTCCCTTACATAGTGGAGTCCCACTGGGACTCTGTTCTGATTCTCCAATATCTGAAAAGATATGATTGTATTTATTAGATATGTAGAGATCCTATCCTAATAGGTTTCTAGGGTTGCATTATAAATACAAGGTGAGAGAAAATCAGGGTAATGCTAAGCTAAGAGATTTTCAAAAATTATATTGTTATCATTGTGATTTTCGAGATTTCCAAGTGTGAGGAAGAATGCGAATTTTTGCAGTATTCTCCATAGATTCTCTCACAGCATTGGAGTTTTGGCAAACGGGATACAGTCCAGAAGATCAAAGCACGAGTCTTGATCCTCTTCTTTGTCCGACAAATTCACAGGTAAACACGAGAAAACACCAACGTGTTGTAATTAATTATACAGGTGCATGAAAGGTATATAATCAATGTATGGTGAATTAAACATCCAAGATAGATCCTCGGGAAAGGGTTAAAATCAGATTTCCCTAAAATTGGTATCAGAGCCTGGGATCAGTATCTTAGCTCTGTTGGATTAATTCACGTTTGATTATTACGCACGCAGTTAATTAATTATGTATCTGTCGTTCATCGTGGCTCAATTTTTTGGTTTGGTTTTTTGTCGGATTTTGTTTTTCATCATGAGAAAATCCGTGGTGAGATTAGGATTTATTTTTATAAATATAATCTGTAAAAAGAATAACGAAGACGAAGAACACGAAGAACAAGACGATGGAGTCCCGTCGCTCGACGCGATGAGAGGCTGGTCGGAAGCCGGACGCACAACGCGAGGGCGTACGGGTGACGGTATGCTAGGCGTGTTTGGCGCTTGCAGCATGCCACTCGAAAGCTGCGCGTGAGCTTAGGCAGCACGCGGGCGAACAGGGGCAGACGGGCATTCGGGAAGGCCTCGACAGCCTTGACGGGTCCTCTCCACAGGCGTCGGCTGCTGGGTGTACGGGGTACACATTTCTCGCGGGAATAACTCGGCACACCTCGGCGCTAGACGTGTGCGGGTACGCCTTGGTAGAAAGATGTGTGGAGACATCGACAACGCTCGGTACGCCTCGACAGATTACGTGTAGACGTCGGCAGTGCTAGGAAACCCTCGGCAGACGGGCGAGCTCGACGGGCAGGCTGGGAGACACCATGCGCGATGCGTAGGTCGGCGCTCGGTAGCTCGTCGCACGGCACACGTTCCTCGGTAGCAGTTCTCGACGATGTCGACGCTCGACATGCTGTCTCGGCGGCTTGCGGACGGATGTCGACAGTTGCTGGGTGAAGCGCGAAGGCTCAACGGGAGACGATGGGTGGCAGGGGTGGCTGGGCGCGTTGTGGGTTGTGCCCTAGCACGCGGCCCAGCCCATCTTGGGCCGACCCGGCCCATTAGCGGCCCAGACTAGTTTTTCAACCCAGACCCAATTTTTGATCCGGATCCAGATTTTCGACCCAACCCGGCCCGATTCACTATTCTAGCCCGTTCAATGCACGTCTTCTGCAGTCGATTTGCCTCTCCTTATATAGGAGTTGAGAGGCCTTCGACTGCACATCTTGGACCATGTTCTGTCCCACTAGGATATAAGTTACTCGTGGCAGTTAGTCGCGCAACTTGCTCCTGAAAAATAGGAACTAAATAGCTGACTTCTTCCATCCTTATCTCTTTTGATCCGATTCTCATGTTCTTCGATGTGTTACCATCGCATCCAGCGTAACATCAGTAACCTGCACACACCAAACTGGAGAAAGGGCAAAACCCTAAATATAACTAACTTCATATAATGAGAAGATTCGATCAGAGTTAAACAAACTCTAACAGTTAGCCTTATGATCATACCAAGTCCTTATTGATTGTTATATTGTCTTTTCATTCTTATTTTCAAAATATAAAATTGAACAATTGTCTCTTAGTGATTCACTTAAGGAAAAGAAAAAATTTGTCATTAATTAATGTGTTGAGAACAATTGATGGTAATGTCCATTTAATCGTTAAAATTTGCAGATATTTAATATTTATTTAATTTTCATACAGGAATATAAAATCAAATTTTAAAAAGTTTGTTCAATATGTACCACCATATGTTACTCCCTCCATCCCAAAAAAAACATTGGCTCAAAATTTTTGGGCACATAAATTAAGGATAATTATGTTTTGTGAGTAAAGCAGTGTGATTCATAAAATTTAATTTTTTGTATGTGTAAAAATGATTCATTTTTTAGAACGAAACAAAGATAATGAGACGGTCAAAAAAAGAAAATAAGCAACTTTTTGGGTCAGAGAAAGTATTTTACAATGAAACGACATAATTTTTATTGGTGAAAAAAATAATGTTTAATCGTAACGTTTTGAAAGTTGTGTGAAATTTTCAAATTGGAAAAAATGTCATTTAGAACAACTAACCCTATATATTTTATCTATAAGGTGTTCAATTTGCAACAAAATGCATAGTTTTTTGCTTTCATTTATAATTATCCATGTCCTTGTAGTATATTTATATATTTACTTAACACATTTATAATAAATAAAACTAGCGGACGTGGTCACAACAGCTCATGTTATTAAGTAATTAATCAATCCCAAATGATTGTAGTTGACTATGCTAATTTAAATTTGATCGAGCACGAGACAACGAACCAGTGATAGAGATCCAGGTTGTTAAGCTGTTAATTATAACTAGTACGATTATATTAGACTATAAGAATATTAGTTAATCTATCAGGTGTCATCCATTCACCACCCTTAGCGTACTATTTGAAAATTTAAACAAATGGCTAACCGATATCGTTCTATATGTATAATGTTTCCAAGCAGAAAAATCTTGGACGGGAGTTGCGGTTTTTAAATTTCAGTTATAGATTTTCTGAAGACAAATTTCTATAATTTAATTCGGTTATTGAGGTTTTTATATAATCTGAAAAATTATAAAATTTCTGTCACTAAATGTTGCGTCAGTAATAATTCAATAAGCGACGGGCTTCGATGAAAATTAAAGGGTTATTGGCGCTTAAATACAAAAACGTTGGGCCAATTTTGGTTTTTCACACGAACTTTAAAAATTATCACAAAATACACAAACTTAATGACTTTAGTGATTTACCACGATTTCAAATTTAAAACAAATTAAATCTGACTTGATGTCTCAAAAATTTACCATATAGACAAAATGGTCAGTGATATAAACAAAATCGTAGATAGAGGATATCGATTGTTTTGATCCAAACTAGAACCAGACGATGAAACAAAGCATAAGACTTGATTTTTGTAATGAGGGTTGACGCGATGAATCCTAAAAATAAAAAAATCTTATTTATTTTAATGGAACGGCGATGTTTTATGTCCTCTCTCTACGATGTCGTTTATATCGGTAACCGTTTAGTTTATAGTAAATTTATGAGATGTCAAGTCAGATCTAATTTGACCTTAATTTGAAATTATGGTAAAAACACTAAAGTCATTAAGTTTGTGTATTTTATGATAATTTTTAAAATTCGTGGGAAAAACCAAAATTGATCCAAATTAGTGTATTTATGCGTTAATAACCCAAAACTAAATGATCAACACAAGTTATAAGAAGAGTCAATAAAACGAGTAGTATGAATTCTTGTTCAAACTTTCATCAATTACTTGATGTGGAACATTAAGAATTTTTTTTACAATGATATGATACATGATTAATTTTGATTAGTTGAAAGATTGTGTCATCCATCATATAAATTTGGGCCTGTGATTCTAGTAGTAATAAATTTTATTGGTGGTTAGCCTATACATATCATTATATCATGTTCTTTTTGCAACGTACTCTTTTCTGTCGGTTTGGGTATTTTATTTAAGCAACACACACATTAATGCATATTAATTTGATTAGAAATGCAAATCAAATCGTTTTTAACAAGATGAAATTATCAGTTTACGGCAACTCTAGCCGTAGCTTTACGCCATCGATTTTTCCTCAATAAATATAGAAGAACCACATGCAATATCCAAAAACTTACAGGCTTAGACGCTCAATTATATAAAAATAATGTTATTTATAAAGGTTAAGTATAGTTTATGATTTAAATTTTAGAGTATTTTTCAAATATTTATTTTTCAAAAATCTCGAACATTGAATAATATTTCAATTTTGATCTGTTCAAGAGAATACAACATTGAAAAACTGAATTAGTTCGCTGAATTTTCCCATCGAATATCCAATGAATGAGGTGAAAACTTTTTTATACCCTCATACCATCATGAGGTGGAATAAATTTATTTAGATAAAAACTTGGGTGAGTCCGCCCACCGTGAGCTCACCCTTGTTTTTTGTTAAAATAATTATATATTAATTATGATGAGTAAGGATAATTAGATTTTATTAATTCATAATTAAGGTTTATTAATTTTTAATTATAATTTATAATTCACAATTATGATTTATTAATTCATAATTAGTATTTATTATTCAAAATTAGGGTTTATTAATTTTAAATTAGCGTTTTTACTTCAAAATTAGAGTTTATTATTCAAAATTAAGGTTTATTAATTCCAATTAGGGTATATTAATTCAAAATTAGGGTTTATTATTCAAAATTAGGGTTTATTAATTCACGATTAGGTTTATTAATTCATAATTATGATTTATTAATTTAAAATTAAGGTTTATTAATTCACGATTATGATTTATTAATTCAAAATTATTATTTATTAATTCATAATTATGATATATTAATTTATAATTAAGATTTATTAAAATAATTAATTTTAATTAGAATTAATTTAATATTAATTAATTAATTAAAGATTAATTAGGGGTGAGTCTCACTGTGCGTGCATGCGTGCGGAAAGGAGACCACCCCATTTATTTACTACATAATCTACAAGAGAATCCGCAAACTTACTTTAATTTCGAATGCCATATTTTTTTTTGTCACAGTTCAAAATCAAAACTTTCTATAAAATTTAAAATTCTTAATAAATGTTAGTAAATTTAAAAGTGATCTCTGATAAAAAAAAATTATACTTTACCCTATTTAAAAATTGTCACGTAGTATTTTAATTATCAAGTTACTAAAATCACGGTAGACCGAGTTAATTGTTTGAATTATGGAGGGGTAAGCAAGTAACTGGTTCTGCTAATCATGCATGTCTTAGTTATTTATTGAAATGGATCGTGCAAAATAATCTAGTAAAATTGGATAATTATGTTGTGTCGCCTCGTAAGTCGTAATATGGGATTACTTGGACATGATTTCACAGAATATATGGCGTTGAATTTGTTCGAAATTATTTTTCTTTTTTTTTTTTTGAAAAGAAGAAAGATCTTATTAGCATGAGCATGGAAAATGAAGAAGACCCTCCACAAACGATGGAGGTTCCTCCCAGACATGCGGAGTAACAAACTCGATAGCCTTCCTAGCTATCCTATGAGCTAAAATATTCGAAATCCTACTAATATTCCTCACACAGAAATCCTCATTAGTCATCAAGACCTCACGACACCTAGACGCTAAATAACCTAATTCGGATATATTAACGCTTCTAGAGTTAATAGTGTTGCAAGCAATTTGACTGTCGCTTTCGATGATGCATTTGTTGATGTTGAGCCTTTTGATCCAAGACAAAGCTTCCTGAATTCCAATAATCTCGCCTTCCTCCACTTTCACTAATCCCGGCTTCCTGATGGACTTTGCCTCAATGAAGGCTCCCATATGGTCGCGTATACAGATGCCGATGCCGAAGAATTTTGATTCCTTGAAGAAGGCTGCGTCTACATTGCATTTCTTCCATCCCTCGTTTAAAACATGCCAGCCTCTACACGTCACCCGACTCGCATGCCGCCCCTGATTTCCGTTCAGATGATCCCTTCCGTTCTGGGCCGCCAGCCACTCCTCGTACCACACCATGGCCACCGCGCATGATCTCTAGGGGGTGGGGAAAAGCCCCTTCCACACTGCTTTATTCCTTTGTTTCCAAATCTGCCAAATTATCAGACCAAATCTAACGCTAACTTCCTTATCCTCGTTGTTAAGAACAAGGAATAACAGATTCTTGAAGCTCACTGTCCTCCTCTCTGCGTTGCTAATATGTCCTTCCAAACCAACTTCCTTCCAGCATTCTTTCGCGAAATGACACGAGATAAAGGTATGCCATACCGTCTCTACATCCCGTCTGCAAATACCACAGCTCCCCTCCACATTCACTCCTCTACTCCAAAGCTTGGCTTTCGTAGGGAGATTGTCCCTGGCAGCTCTCCACAAGAATATCTTAACCTTGGGGGGAAGCTTAAGGTTCCAGATTGAAGTCCACCTTCCCTCTGACGCCAACTCAGAATTGATGGTTAGGGAGCACGCAAGACGGTAAGCAGTCTTAACTGAATACAAGCCATTTTTCGAGAAATTCCAAATAAGGGTATCATAAATCGTAGCTGGAGGGATCGGAGTATTAATGATCGTGTCTGCTTCACTTGCATCGAATACCTCTTCCACACACTCTACATCCCAGCATTTTGTTCCCGGAATCATCAGATCCCGCACTTTCATATCCCCAAATACCTCCCGGTGGACCGAAGACGAGAAGAAGTTAGAGTCTCGTCGGATCCAAGGATCGACCAGCGCTCTGATTCTTTCCCCATTTCCAACCCTCCATCTCGCCCCCCTTTTCACAAGGTCTTGCGAAGCACAGATAGATCTCCACGTAAAGCTTGGACTGTGGCCCACCTTTGCCGAAAGAAAGTCACCACTGGGGAAATACTTTGCTTTCAATACCCGACACACTAAGGCGTCTGGATCAGTTTGTAGTCTCCAACCCATCTTGCCCAACATGGCTAGATTGAGTAACTGAAGGCTCCGAAAGCCCATGCCCCCCTTATCTTTAGCCACGCATAGCCGATCCCACCTCGTCCAACAGATACCACCCCTCGACTCACATTTCTTTCCCCACCAGAAGCTATTCATCATTCTCTCGAGTTCGTCCGTAACACCCTTAGGGATGAGGAAAGTCGTCATGCAGTAAGCTGGGATGGCTTGCGCAACTCCCTTGAGTAAGACTTCCTTTCCCGCTCTCGACATCCTTTTACCTTGCCAGCTTTGAATACGATTCCATAGCCTGTCGCGGAGATACCCAAAAATTTCCTTCTTTTTACGTCCAATAAGGGAAGGGAGACCGAGATACCGTCCCGTGTTAAGAGGTTATGAGACTCCCAGAATGTTCGAAAGGTTAAGAATGGCCGCAGCCTCGACATTTCTACTAAAGAAAATACCAGATTTTTGGTAGTTGATGGCCTGTCCCGATGCCGATTCATAGTTATCTAATAGCAACCGAAGCTTCGAGCATTCTCCAGAGGACGCTCTACAAAAGAACATGCAATCATCTGCAAACATAAGATGCGATATCGGTGGGCCAGACCGCCCAATTCTGATCCCATGAAGGTTACCCCTCCCAACCTCCTGGTTCATAGCCGCAGAGAGACCTTCAGTACAAAGAATAAACAAGTAGGGAGATAAAGGGTCGCCTTGTCTAAGACCCCTGCTGGGAAAGATCGGCCCAACCAAATCCCCATTAACCAGCACATTATACTTAGCTCACCTGACGCACACACTTATCCATCTTCTCCATTTATTACAGAATCCCAGCCGAGCTAGAACCGCATCCAAGTAGGACCAGCTCACCCTATCATAGGCTTTGCTAATGTCCACCTTAAGCGCGATGTCACCGTTCTTACCCCTCGTTTTACGCTTCATAGAATGAATAGCCTCAAACGCAATCAGAACGTTGTCTTGTATTGATCTTCCTTTGACGAAAGCAGATTGTTCCGACCCGATCAGAGCCGGCAAAAACTTCTTAAGTCTGTTACAAAGCATCTTCGACACAATCTTATAGAGGACGTTGCAAAGAGAAATCGGACGAAGGTCATTCATACTAGTAGGGTGCTTAACTTTTGGAATAAGAACAATAGTTGTGTCATTAAGCCCCTCCTGCAGTCTGTCTTCTTCCAGCCATTTGCAGCACTGCCCATAGATGTCATGTTGCATAAGCTCCCAAAAATGTTGGAAAAATTTCGAATTGAAACCATCCGGCCCTGGCGATTTGTCAGGATGCATTTGGAAAAGCGCTTCTTTAACCTCCTCAATCTGGACAGGCCCAGTAAGCTCGGAGTTGTCGGCCTCGGTCATGACAGGAAGCATACTGCCTAAAATAAGATCGTGACGATTCTCGTTATCAGGGGCTCCGAAAAGATTCGAAAAGTAGCTCATCACCTCACCCTTGATCTCAGCAGCCGTGGACGTCCAGCCACCATCTGATTTTTGAAGATTATGAATTTTGTTAGATCTTCTCCTCGAAGACGCCATCGCGTGAAAAAATTTAGTGTTACGGTCCCCATCCTTCAACCAAAACTGTTTCGCCCTTTGCTTCCAATGCTCCTCCTCTTCTAGTAACAGGAGTTGGAGTTCCTTTCTAGCCCCCATCAGAGCACCTCCTGATCTCATATTAGGTCTGCTTTGCAGGTACCTAATTTTTGAGTGAAGTAGCCTCTTCCTAGCACGGTCCTTCACACTTTTCTTCCTTGCCCAGACAGCTAGATAGGATGAAGTGGCAGTAAGCCTCTCAGCGATTCTAAGACCCTCAGAATTCTGCCAGCAATCCCTCACAAGAACTGGGAGCTCCGGGTCCGAACACCATTTATTCTCTAATCTGAAGATCTTTGAATTATTATTCTTCGTATCCCCTTCCGTATAGAGGACAATGGGATGGTGATCAGAGATTGATGCCACTGTCGTCTGTAGTCTACAATTAGGAAACTTTCCTAACCATTCCCCATTGGCCATACCTCTATCAAGTCTTTCTTCGACCGCAAACGCCGACCCTAATCTTCTAGCCCATGTGAATTGGTGCCCACAAAGCGGCACGTCGGACAGTCCACTGTCGAGAACAGCTGATCTGAAACCAGCAAGAAGCCAATTGGGATGAGCAATCCTCCCTCTCTTGTCAGCACTGTTCAGAAGGTCATTGAAATCACCCATTATACACCAAGGCAGATTGTTCACTCTGCTGAGATTACGAAGGAGATTCCAAGAGTCCCGCCGTTTGCTCCTCTCGGGGAAGCCATATAACCCCATCAGCCGCCAATCCCCGCGTAGGTCCGCAACCCTAATGTCGATGTGATTATTAGAAAAACCAAAGATAGTACATGCTGACTCCTCCCTCCAAAGCATACATAAACCCCCACTCCTGCCCACACAATCAACCACAAAGCAACCTTCAAACTTCATTCTAATCCGTAAGACTTCCAATCTTTGTTTATGAGCGAGAGTTTCGCAGAGGAAGACTATATTAGGCCTGTGAACTCTAACGAGCTCACACAACGTCGGAATTGCAAGAGGATGACCCAGCCCCCTGCAATTCCAGCTCAAAACATTCATTGGAGTCGGCTGGCCCCGATCCCGGGACCTGCCGCTAAAAAAAGAACCTCCCTACTGTCATCCTCTGCGTTATTAAGAAGAAGAACATCAGGCTTGAAAAAATTTGCTTTGTTGGAATTATCCTCATCGTTCGCGCGTCTAAGCTTCCTTTCCTCCCCAGGGGTAGAATTGTAATTATTGTCATGCATGAGGGTTAAACTTCTAGAATCATTCCCACCTACGTGGGCCTGATTTGGTGGCGTGGCAGTTGCGTGAAGATCTCCGTGAATATTTCTAGCATTAAACGTATGATTTCCACCCATAATATCCACTCCCCCCGAATCCGCACTCCCCGAACCTGCATGCGGATCCCACGGTGTTTCCTTCCTGTTATCAAACTGACTTGGAAAGTATTGCTGCTTATCCGGGAAAATCCCTTCCTTCTCGCACTGGAAGACGCCTTTACCGCGTTGTTTGTTACGGTCGTGCCCCGGCGTTGGTGGAAAATTGCTCCCCTCTCGTCCGTCCTGTCCACCGCCTGCACCACCGCCTGCACGTAACCATTTAGTATTTTCCGATGAAACTATCCTTCTGTCCGCAGCCTTGATCCACATCCCCCATTCCCTTTTGATCTCCGAACTTTCCATGTCGAAAAGCTTCTCACAGAAACTCTCAGTATGCCCTAGACGACCACAGATGAAGCAAAAGACATGCAGTTTTTCATACTTGAAATTAACCGTGAAGCTCGCTCCATTCCTGTCCTTAATTTTCTTGCTTCTTTTCAGAGAATCTGTCACCTTCACCCCTACTCTAATACGCATATACTGTCTCCACACTCCTACAGAGTTTGATCCGTCGTACTCCAAAAAGACCACGATGAAATTTCCGAGCGCTTTGCCAATACTCTCCGCTAGATAACCCGCTGGCAGATCGTGGACTTGGACCCAAAACGGCAGCATATCCAGTGGCACAAGAAGAGGAAATTCTCCCCTTTTCAGTCTATGGAGAATGAGCGGGATAATCCCAAAAGACCACGGCCCCCCACCCAAAATCCTCTCAATGTCCACCGCATGGAAGAATTGAAAAATATATCTTCCTTGTCCTATATCCTTCACAAAAACTCCTTTACCAGGTCTCCATAACCCCGCCATTCTGGATCTCATAAGGTTAAAATTAACCGGTTGATCAGTGAGGAATCTACCTACTAGACAGAGATCCACTTCTATGTTAGAAGCTTCCACGATCGAGTCGTCGAGGACAAGTTCCTCCTCTTCACTGTTAATGTTTAAGTCTGCCATATGATTTTCCATTGAGCCTGATACACTCTGAGGGGAAAGAACGATCAAACACTAAAAAACGAAAAAAAGGTTCTCAACTAGGAGAAAAGACTAGGGTTCTCAACTAGGAGAAAAGCGATCGCATAAAACGATACTTTTTGTTACAAGTTTTGTGACATTTTATAAGACATACACTATTATGAATATAAAAACGATGCAAATTTTATCCTTTGTCGGTCCATCAATATTTTCTGTTCAAATTATCGATTTCCACTATCATTACTTTATCGAAATTATTGGTCACAACAAAAGTAAGTTATATTATTTTGATTTAATCTTTCTCCAACAATTCATTCACTCCAACATTGGGCCACTTCCAAATTCCAATGGATAATATGTTATTCCAATATTATTTGCATATATATACACACATACTTGTATATAAACCCAATTATGAAACTTTCTTTCCAGTGGGGATCAAATAAAAAAATCTTCCTATATTAATTAAAAAATTATTAATTCTTTTATGATTATCATAAAAACGGTAATGTAATATATAGAAAAATATCGACATTAAAGAACTATTAATATAATATATAAAAAATATAAACATAAAATTATTATCAATATATATTTAAAAAGTACTATTGTATATAAGTATATCGAAAGTTGCGGTTGTGAATTCCTATTAATTAAAAGAAAGATGGTTAGTAAGTAAAGTCTTTAACATTTTAATATATATAAATATGTTATACCTTAATCAAATCGTATCATATATAGAAGAATAAGATCATTTTGTCACATCAATCTAATATAGTTGTACCATATGTTATCTTCTTGGTCTTTTTGGAATATATGAAACTAAAAGATTCCATTGAACGGATCACGACCGAGACTGCATGAATCTCGAGGGTAATAACATGTCTTTAATTAAGTAGTTAATTAGATTGATGGGATATGGCCCAACCGACTAGGCCCACTAACAGGCCCAAACGAGCTGGGCCTAACGTTGGTAGCGGGCCCACGCGGCTGAGCCCAAGGCGAGCCCTAATCATTGCCCAAAACCCTAGCCCCCAGAACCTCCACCCTCGGCCAATGGAAGACAGGCCCCAGAGCCAAAGCCTGACGCTACCCTCGGCCAATGGAGAAGACGCCTGTAACCATAAGGTTGGCGCCACCTCCACGTGGCGCATATAAGGCGAAAGGTCCCCGCCCGCCAATGGAAGGCACGCCAGAGAAGAGTCACCCACCACCAATGGAGAGGTGCGCCGCGCCTGATTCGTTGTATAAATAGGAGGAAAAGCGACATTAGAGGGTTGGCAACTTATCGAATACTAAGAGCTTGTAACCACATCGAATTATAGTGAAAGTATTGAGAAACACTCCTCCGTGGGCGAGATCTCATTAACGATCGAACCACGTAAAAGCCTTGGTGTTCTTTATTGCTTTTCATAAATCTCGCACACTCACTAAACCAGATTTATCATTGGCGCCGTCTGTGGGAAACATCCGAACAAGAAAGCTTCGTTTCCCTCTACAACTAAATGGCAAGAACACGCACAACCGCCGCCCACGCTGGCAACAACCGTGCTGAGGACGACCAGGTGGTCACTCAGCGTCGCGGGAAGGAGATCGCAGACGCCACGAGCGCCCACACTCCTGAGGGCAACATGGAAAATGTCTCCATACACCCTCAGGACCGCCTCCCCAACGTAGGGGAAGATGTCGACCTCAACGAGGACGAGCAAACAGCTCATTCGTCCCACGAGGTCCTCGGCCGAGCTGTGACCGAGTTCCTCCACGCCAATCTTGGCCAATTCCAAAGCTTCCTCAACCAGAGGACCAAGGCGGCCCTCGAGGGCCCTGACTGAACACCACGGCCGCCAAGCCGCCTCCCCATCCGAAACAGCGCACCACCGGCGTGATAGCCGAGAACGCGATCACGCCCGACGCGGAGCCCACCGCGGCCGAGCCGCCGCCCATTCACGGAGCCACTCACCACGGGCGAGCCGCCACCACCGTGCACCCTCGCCGTTCAGGAGCCGCTCTCCACCTCGCCGTGCCGACTGTGGGCCGAGCAAAACAGGAGGAAGAAAGACGAGTCGAACCCCCATCTGGAGGGACGATAGGCGTCGCTATAGATCCCCAACCTCCGTAAAGAGATGGCAACGATCTCTCGGGGTTCGACCGATGCACGGAGGATCATCTCCTTTCTCCGTGGAGATTCTAGACACGCCCGCCTCAGCAGTGATCGGGCACCCAATATAGCGGCTCACGATGGCCTCCTGAGACCCTCCGACTTCCTTTTGCCTACACCACCAACATGGCGATCAAGGAATGGAAGATTTTCACATGTGCAAAATCTTCCCGAGGTGTTGGTCTCCAACGCACGGCGTTGTTCACCTTCGCCCGCCTGTAGCAAAGATACATCGCCTCAGGACCTCATGGATCGCTTCAAATGGCGCTTCTATCGTAAGATGCCACCCAAAGAGCCTTCCTCCAACCTCGCCACGATCCTCCAGGACCGGACGAGACGATGTCAAACTTCGTCTCGAGGTTCATCAAAGAGTCGCTCAAAATTGACGACAGCAACGATCTCTACATCATCAACGCGTTCAAAAACGGGATCCGACCCGGCGCGCTGAACAAAGAAATCACCGAGAGAAACCAAAGACGGCGAGTAAGCTTTGAACTGGTGGACAACTTCGTCGAGGAGACGAGTCGGATCGGAAGAAGCGGAAACTGGGACGAGCGTAAGTCCGAGAGAAAAAGCCGGATGATCAAGTCGAGGCGCCGATCGCGAAGCCGCCGATGTAATCAAAAGAGGCCATTGAGTCAGCTCGGACCTCGGCCCAACCTCGGCGGCAGCCCTCCCCTCCAAATCAAGGGCGGAAATATTCAAGCTCCACGCCGAGCTCTTCCTCAAGCCCGCCCCTATGAAAGGGGATCCAAGAAGAGGTCCACAGGAGTATTGTGACTATCACCAAGGGTATGGTCATGATACCGAGGATTGCGAAACACAGGCTCACAGATCAACGAGCTCGTTAGGGGAGCCTCAAGAAATACCTCGGCAGCCGGTCCAAGAATGAGGCGCAGAAGGAATGGATATGCAACAATCGCGGGCCGACCCAGTGGCGACCCAACTCAAGACGACGAGGGCGAAGGTCCCAACGCTATGGAGCAGGTCTATGTTGTTACCGGATCGCCCCGGGACAGACGAGGTCGCCCCTCAAGAACGACGCCAGGAGGTCGGCCTCAAGAGTCAAGAACAAGCGACTCGGGACGGTGAGAACATAACGTTCTCCAAGGAGGACCCGTGCCCAAGATCATGCCGCATCAGACGCCATCACGATACAGCCGTGGTGGGCAACAAAAACGCCCACCGGTCTATATCGACATCGAGCCTCCGTCAAGATCATCTTCCGTAGTCGTATCGGATAAGCTTGAGGTCGGAGGCATTGGTACTTCCGTGCCCTCCGCCACGGAGCTTCACTCAAGAGGCGATCCACCGAGGGGTCATTACCCTTCCGGTCACGGTGAGGCGGGCTCCTGTGTCGATCACCAAGGCCATCCGATTCTTCCCGGTCCGAGCTCCCTCTCCGCACAACATCATCCTGGGAGAGATTGGTGACGCCACCAGGCCGCCTGTTCGGTCTACCACCACCACCGTCGAGATTCCCACCCCGGGGAGTGCTCGATCCGGGGGACCAAACGGCAAAGAAAAGAATGCTTACGACTCTCAACTCAAGATGCGGCCTCGCCCGAGCATAGCAAATACCGAGCCCTGAGACCGACACCGGGATGACCGATCGAGGCTCCAACTATACGACGACGATCCCTCAAGGTCATCCAGTCGGCACCTGGGGCCCAATGGACGTCCGGCGGCATGTCATACAATTTACGAGAGAATATAGGACGTGTTTGCTTGGTCCCGCCGATATGACCGAGTGTCACCCGAGCTCATAACTCACCGCCAACATCGACCCGGCTACCAAGCCATCCGTGAAGAAAAGGATATTGGCGGAGCGCAGCCGGTCATAAGGGACGGGTGACTCAACTTCAAGGCCAAGGTCTTGTTCGAGGTCAACACCCGACCGGATGGCTAATCCGATTCGTGGTCCGAAAGCTTGAGGAGGAGGGTGGCGCGTGTCGCCGATTATACCGACCTCAACAAGACCGCCTAAAGATTGCTACCCCTCCCCGACATCGACAAGAAGGTGGAGGCATTGGTGGGCCACGAGATGTTCAGCCTCCTGGATCTATACAAAGGGTACCACCAAATCCTGATGAGCCCGGAGGACGCACCAAAGACCGCATTCATCACCGACTTCGGCGTCTTTGCGTACCGAAAGATGCCTTCGACCAAGAACGCCGGGCTACTTACAAGAGGATGGTGGATGCAACATTCAAAGACCACATGGGGGAAAGTCGAGGTCTCGTCGCCGCGACATAGTAGTCAAAGTCGAAAATGGAGAGCTGCGCCCGATGACCCCTCGGCACCACCTCTAACTCCTCAGTCGGCCAACCTCAAACTCAACCCCAAATGTACATTTATGGTGAAGACCGCAAGTTCTTGATGCTGGGTTTCTCGGGAGGGCTCAAGGCCAATCCCACCAAGGTGAAGCGGTGCTCGACATGCGGTGCGAGGACCATCCGTGAGATCCACAAACTCACCGGTGCTGGCAGCCGCGGTGATTTACCTCGAGCCGCCGAAATGCCTCCCATTCTTCAAGATCCCGAGGAGCTCCTGACTTCGCACGAAGGAAGAACACCGGGCCGCCAGACACCGAAGGAGTACCTTGTCGACCTATCGACCCCGCCCGCCCAAGCAAGGTGAATCCTCTCTATATTTGGTCGCCTCGAACGAGGCCATCAAGGTGATCTTTGGTGCGAGATGAGGTGGGACGACAACTCCCCATCTATTTTATCACCGAGCTCTCAAAGGATCGGAGACAAGGTACACCGCCTCAAAAAGTAGCTGCCCTCAGTGAACGCATGGCGACGCCCGACCCTACTTCCAAGCTCACTCCGTCCGTGTGCTAACCGACTTACCCTTGAGACAAGTCTTGTTGAAACACGAGTCGTCCGGACGATAGCTAAGTGGGCATTGGAGCTCGGCGAGCACGACATCTCGTGACTCACCGGGCCGGCCATAAAAGGGCAAGCTCTCGCCGACTTCTGGTAGAGGCCACCACCACGGTAGGCTCGCCAATGAGGTAACTCCAGCCTCCGCCCCACGGCGGAGGAAGCCGTCCTAGCACCACCGGATAGTTCTTTGGCGGATGACGTGGGCGGAGCATCGTGCAAGACAGCGGCGGGCGGGCATCCTCCTCCTCGGCCCGAGATAAGCGAGAGTCACCTCGCCCTCGGTTTACCTTCCGACCACCAACAACAAGGTGGAGTACGAGGCCCTAATCTCCGGACTCCGCCTCGCCAGGCGAGGGTGGACAAGATCCAAATCTTGGCGATTCCAGTGTCGTCGTGAACCGGTGTTAAGCAAATCTGAGGCCAAGGAGGACCGAATGAAACAATACCTCGAGAAGGCGAAGGAGATGTTGACCTCGTTCGGTACTTCAAAGATCCAATCGAATCCCAGGGGAAAGCAGCCGCCGACATCCTCGACAAGTTAGGCTGCGTCGTCAACAAGTCCACCGGTGGAGAAGGTTCATTCCGTAAGCATCGCGAGTCCCACGTCGGCATCATCACCGAGATAGAGCCGAATTGGATGTCTCCACGAAGGCCTACACGGAACACGGCGCCTACCTCAAGATCGGCTCGAAGCCAAAAGATGATGGCGAAATCGAAGTATCTCTCATGCATGAGGCGCTCTCACCGAAGTCTTACCTTCACCCTCCCGAGATGCCTCGGGCGTAAGGTTCCGACTACGTGCTCAACGAAATTCACCGGGGTCTTGTGGAAGCCACATCGGGTCGCGAGCTCTTTCAAAGAAGACGCCGAGGTCGGGTATTCTTGGCCCACCGCGTCAAGATTCGGCCGAGCTCGTCAAGAAGTGCCCAAAGTGCCGATTCACTCCCAAAAAGTCAGCGCCTCGGGCGGTTTGGCGACTGCGAGTCCATGGCCTTTCATGCGGTGGGGATCGACATCGTTGGCCTGCTCGACCGAGCACCGTGTCGCCGATGCTTAGTCGTAGCCATAGACTACTTCACAAAATGGGTGAAGCCGAGCCACTTTCGAGCCTCGCGGCGAAGGATCTGCCTTCGTGTGGAAAAATATAGTCGCCGCATACCGCACATCCCGGTCTCGGATAACGGCACCCAATTCGCCGACAAAAACTTGAGGTGGTGCGAAGAGCTTGAGATCGATCAACGCTTCACCTCGGTCGCACACCCGCAAGGCGAATGGTCGAGGACCGGAGGACGAACCGCACGATCGTACAAAGGATTGAAGAAGAGGTACTGACCGAGCTAAAGGCGACCGGGCTGAAAATCTCCTCAAGTCCTCTGGTCCTCAGGACCACACCTCGACGGGCCGCGGGAGACCCTTTAGCCGGGTTCACGGTATCGAGGCCGTCATACCGGTGAGATCACGCCCAAGCCCTCGCACTCTTCACTTTGACCGGGCGGGAGCGAGGAAGACCACCAACCTTGACGCCTCGAGGAGAAGCAGAGCTCGCCTTCATAAACGAAGCCAAGTCTGAGGCCAGTGTCGCACGGTACCACAACAACGGGTCAAAGCCTCCGCGGCCCATGTGGGCGACCTCGTCTGAAATAATGAATCGAAGAGAGTTGAGCGTCTTAACAAAATTTGGATCCGACATGGGAAGGCCCGTGCACTGCGTTCACGAGGACCTCGGCAAAGGGCTTACAAGTCGGCTCACTTGTCGGTGCACTTATCCCCTAACTTGGCACATTATGCATTTAAGGAGGTATTTTACATAGCTTCGATTTAAAGTCGGCATCATGTTAGTTCCTTAATTGTTTTGCCAAAGTACGATGTTGATTACATGTTCAATAAAACACCGCTTTTATAATGAATATTTCACTGCCTCTCATACATATGTGAACATCCGTTTGGATACACCACATTTAAACCTTCACAGGGGCGCCGCCTACGAAGATGAAAATCCCACCAAGTAGGGTACGCATCAGATTACCCATTAAGTTGGGCGCCTACATGCAAAGCGTCTGATTACCCATTAAGTTGGGCGTCCACACGCAAAGCGTCATGATTACCCATTAAGTTGGGCGCCTACACGCAGCATACTGATTACCCATTAAGTTGGGCGTCTACATGCACGCGACATCGCAACCGATCTCGCCATCTCATACCCCTTTATTTGGGAAGATATGCACTCCGGTACAAAGTCTAAATGCATTAACGACTATAAACCAAGTACCAAGCCATATACAAATCAACCGGGCTTCGAGCTCGTTTATACCCCTTTATTTGGGAAAATACACAATTTCTGATACTGGTGTAAATGCATTTACGACCAAAACGAAGTCCTGTTATGTTTATACCTCTCAAGGAGGGAAATATACACTTCGAAACGAGTCTAAATACATTTATATCTACATACAAAGTTCTACACTATACATAGCCTCATTCGGGCCTCCGGGCTCCGCCTTGCCAGGACTTGCTGAAGCTGCACCAATTTTCTACAAAATCTCCAGGCCGACGGTGTATGCCTGGAACGAACTCGGTGCCTTCAACCCAGTCGATAAGGCCGGAATCACCACGGCCTGCTCCCGAGCGCTCGGCCTGGCTCGAGGCAGCCCGACGAGTAAGCGGCGACTCGTGGTCATCTTCACCCGCCTCCCGACACTTCGTGGCGCAGCGCCAAGACGGGCATTCCGGGGAGTGGGGACGCACCCGAGGTCACACCCCGACCCCCCTGACCGGACACCGGGCCGGGAGTACGACCTCGCCCCCTACCCGCCGCTTCTCTCGCCGACTGAGGTCCTCGGTCGCCGACCGCCTCCCGAGGATCGCCTCGATGATCCGCCCGCCGACCCATCAACCCAAGCACTTCGGCATGATCGAGTAGCCGCCTCCTCTCGCGGGTTCTTCTATGATCGGTCGGCGGAGCCCGCCGTGGCCTCGCCGCCGTCGGGCATGCGATGTTTGCGGACGATATCATACATCTCCATAAACTTTACGACTGAGCCGACGCGGGCTTTGAACTTCTTGCATTTGGGCCCTCCTCATCCTCAAAGACCATGCCCTCCGCCAACAATCTCGGACTCGGTCGTCGACTGGATATGGTAGTCCCACCAGCTCGGCGGACCGCCTCTCGCATCCGCATGCTCCTCCGACAACCGAGCGAGCCTCCGCAATAATTCAAGTTGTTCCTCACACCGCATCAAACGTCCTTGATAGCGTCGGCAGATAAGTCCGCCTCGGACTCCGCCCACGCGACCCTAAACTTGTGGCCTCGCTCTCGGCCAGAGGCGGGCCACTTCCCGATCAGCCTCGTCCAACTTCCTCTTCAGTCACAGACGGCCGAGACTTCCATAGTGGCCAAAACTTGGGTCGCCTCGGCACCGGCCCTCCAGAGCACCTCTTCGTCCTTCTCGGCCAGGCGCCTCGGACCTCTTTTAACTGGTCAACAATTCATGGTCAAGTCCGATCCATTCGGTGTGGAGATCAGAATAAACAAGACAACACAAATCTTAAAAATATTACGCTTATTACTCAAAAAGGGAAAATTATTACAAAGACCTGTGATCCTATCGACCCGTGCTTCACGCTATTACATCGGGTCCATCGACCTCGGGCCTATGGCGGGCCTCGATGACCTCCTGGGTGGCCACCTCCAGTGGGAGCTCCAACCCCGCCTCCTCGCCTCCGCCTCCTCCTCCTCGCCCGGCCCGTACCTCGGCAGCGAGCTCTGGCTCATGATCTTCGCCCTCCTTACACCGGGCGACGACCTCGTGTCAGGAGGGTAGAGTAGAGCGATGCCGAGCCTCCAAAGATCGGAAGAGTCACCCAGTAGATCACCCGGCGTAAGCTTTGTCCACCTCTTGGTCGACCTCGGTCCACCCATGCTTGACCTTATCAAAGTCAGCATGGCGGCCGCCAGCCTTCCCAGTGATCGACACCACCTTCGGCTTCAAGACGGCGGCGAGCTCGGCAATAAAAGCCGAGAAGCTCTCCGACTGATGAGCTCACGGCAAAGGCCCTCAACAAGGGTCCTCGGTCGGCCACCTTGACTCCTCTCGTCCGCAAGGTCCTTCTTCGCCCGGCCAGCCTCTCTTAAGCTCCTCAACCTCCCGGCGGCCTCCGGTGCCAGTGCCTCTTCTTCAGGCGGCCTCGGCAGCCCTCCCGCCTCGAAGCCTCAGTAGCCTCGGCTTCCGCCCTCGCGGAGCCGACGCGGTCTCGACTCCGCACAGCAATGCAAGCTCCTGCTCCAGCTTCGCCTCTTGCCGAGCTCTAGCGGCAAGCCGGTGACTCGCAGCCCCCAAAGTCACACCGTAGGGCCCCCATCATCGAGCTCCCACCACGAAAAGGAGGCACGAGTCAATAACAGATCGCCAAGCAAACAAATCTAAATAGGAAGAAACCCACGCACTCGGGGAGGATGCGGCCAAACTTGGGGCGGCACCAGACTCAGCGGCCCCGAGGCCGAGACTCCGATGCTTGGCCGACCCGCCGAGGCCCGCCATCACCGGCCCATGCTGCCCACCTTCTTCGGCCCCTACTAGGTCCACCGCCGCTTTTTTTCGCCATTCGCTTGCTCGGCGATGGTGAGCCCACCATCCTCAACTTCACCGCATCACAAGAGAAAGACACATTAGCACAAAGAAAATCGAACGAATAAGGACTAAGAAGAAGGGATGCCTCACCCCGCCCCGACCCCTGTCCCGACGCTCCGACCGTAAACACTCACCGGTCTTCTTCTTCGGTCGTCCTCTGTAACTTATGGACAAGATCTCACCAAGCTGCTCAACACCTCCTCCATATGGCCCAAGGGCTTGATTTTCGGGTCCGCCATCGTGCCGATACCCCACTCATACCTCGGCGCCTCACCCTTGAGAAAGAAATACCTATTCGCCAATGGGACACCTTGAAGGGGCGGCTACCTTAAATTTCAGCCGGGTGATGATAGTACACCCTCCTATGGTCTTCACGCTAAAAAGCAGATCAAGACCCTCGAAGGACAACTCCCTCAAGCAATGCCATAACAAGAGAGCCCCAGCCCCACCAACGACCTAACGGAATTCGGGGTCAATTGACAAATAGGGATCTGGAAATACTCTTGAAGGCTAAGATAAATGGGGGCCAGAGGGTACCTAAGACCTGCCCTCAAACTATCTACATAAACAGTAACAAACCCCTCCGGAGGGGCCATCGCCCTATCATCCGGATGCGGCAGACACCACCACGCCTCCTCCGGGATCCGGTATTCCCTCACAACTTCAAAAAGTTCCTGCAAGGTCAAACCCGACCTCGCCACGCCCACCCTCATACCATCCCATACAGAGGATACCGGCGGAACACTAGAGCTCAGCCCTATAGACCTACCCAAACCATTGTAGCACATATAATCTCTTCTACGGGAACTCACGCCCGTAACCCGAGGCGAAAGGGAACTTTCGTGAGCGAGAAGAAGATGAAGAAACATACTTACTTTTCAAAGTAGTATATGGCTCGCCGGTGAAGATCGGGATCAACTCGGAGAATTTCTCGAAATTTTTCTCTCGTAAATTTTAAACGTCAAGAAGAAAGTGAGCGATTTTTCTTTTGCGCTATTTATAAGACTAGGGCGCCGCAAATTGCCGTTTCAAATTCAACACGCCAACACGTGATTGGATGTGCGTTACACGTCGCACGCGGTTCGAGTGCTCTAACTACCGCCTGGCGCGATGACGACGCCAGATAAGACGGACCGCCATCCGACCTAGCAATCATCATACGGACCCCGGCATCCTCCGATGGCTGCGCGCTCGTGTCGCACCGCCCTTCCCATAAATACCAAGGAAATCCACGCCGGACCCCGGCGTCCCTCGTCAACCGGCCGCCTTTACGGAAAGCTTACATCCAGATCGGACCTCGCCTAACCAGTCGCAGATTCGTGCGGCTCGGGCGCACCACGACATCCCAAAAGGTCGGTCTCGTGTCGGACATCGGCACCCACCACAGAGTAACGCCATTTTGCACCGCACTCGGCGTAACCAACGCAGAGCGCGATATCCGTGTCGGACTTGACTTCCTTCGGTGCCACATCTTTTCCAAAGCGACGGACAATAGACCACCCAACCCGCTTGACACCGTAAGACCTCACATTAAAAAGACAACAACCCAAGAAACAACTCACCAAGCCACACCTCACCTCGGCGAAGCGCTTTCTTCACTCCACCTCGGCCTCGCTGTCCCTCGGCTATTCGGGGGGGGCTATGATGGGATATGGCCCAACCGACTAGGCCCACTAACAGGCCCAAACGAGCTGGGCCTAACGTTGGTAGCGGGCCCACGCGGCTGAGCCCAAGGCGAGCCCTAATCATTGCCCAAAACCCTAGCCCCCTGAACCTCCACCCTCGGCCAATGGAAGACAGGCCCCAGAGCCAAAGCCTGACGCTACCCTCGGCCAATGGAGAAGACGCCCCAGAACCAAGGTTAGGCGCCACCCTCCACGTGGCGCACATAAGGCGAAAGGTCCCTGCTCCGGCCAATGGAAGGCACGCCAGAGGAAGAGTCACGCCACGACCAATGGAGAGGTCGGACGCCTTCGCCAGATTCGAGAGTGTATAAATAGGAGGAAACCGACATTAGAGGGGTTGGCAACTTATCGAATACTAAGAGCTTGTAACCACATCAATTATAGTGAAAGTATTGAGGAAACACTCTCCGGACGTAGATCTCATTAACGATCGAACCACGAAAAGCCTCGGTGTTCTTTATTGCTTTTCATAAATCTCGCACACTCACTAAACCGCATTTATCATAGATAATTACTTTGCATATATATAAATATATATTCTACCAGCTTTTTGATTATTCGTAACACAAGATAGGTTGACTTATTCTCAAACCTACTACTAATTATAAATGGATTTAAATCATTATTGCTGTAAATTAGTAAGTGTGCATCGATCTCCAATTATTAGTATATGTGTTGCATCACTCTGTCAAATGGTTATAAATTAGAGAATGAAAGAATATAATTAGCAATGAATTATTAACAAAAAAGTGGTCGTTGACTATATGTTGCAAGGCAATGTTCCTTTCTTATCATGATAATATTGTCCAAAAATTATTAAAGATAAGAAGAGATTATCTTCTTCTTCCTTTTATAGAAAAAAATAAAAAATAAAAAAGACAAAACACTTTTACAATGTGAGGCATAAGTAATAAAGGGTACTATTGTCCCTTTAAGACGACTCAATTAGGGGTGAGCAAAATACCCGAAATCCGAATATTCGATCCGAACCAAACTGAAATTTAAAATTCGGTTCGGATTTTTCGGATTTTCGGTTCGGATCGGATTGATATTTTTCAAAATTTTGGATTTTCGGATCGGATTGGATTGAATTTTTTTAATCCGAAAAAATCCGAAAATCCGAATTATATATAATAATAATAATATTTTATTTGAATATTTTTAAATCTAATATAAGTATATATAAGAATTAACAAATATTGGTTTCGAATTTTTGGATTTTTCATAATTTCGGATTTTTCGGTTCGGTTCGGATATCTTTATAAAATTTTCGGATTTTCGAATTTCGGATTTTCAGATATTCGGTTCGGATCAGATTGTTTTTCTCTCAAAATTCGGATTTTTGGATCGGTTCGGATTAGGTAAAATTCTGAACCGAAATCTGAATGCTCACCCCTAGACTCAATGGTAAAATGGGTTTCTGTGGCCACAAACTAAGAGTACTATTTACTAGAGGAAAAAAAAAGTAGTCATATTATAGACCACATCAATACGATTATATTTATTTATAAATGTGGTATTTTGCACATATGTCCGTACATGCGAATTTTGATACTTTTCTTCAGTGTAAATGATATTTAATATTTTTCTTCAATGTAAATGATACTTAAGCAGATGATACTTTTCTTAATAACAAATGATACTTTTATCTGTCTGCACGGTGCTGATGGATACGTAGGAGTTTTTTTGTGTTATTTATATATGGACTATGAAGAGATAATCTTAAAGGTCTTTTGCAATATTCTACGGTGGTATTCCATATATTAACCACGTCTCGATTTAAAATGTAACCTTAATTATTTAAAGTCCTTAATCAAAATGATATCTTGAATTGGTTTGGTATATGAAATTGAAATGATTTGGTACAATCATACAAAGCCCAACTAATTTAAACTTAATGTTTGTATCGAGCCGACACCAAAAAATGGCAACTCAACCAATCACATATAATCACAATGTTTAATACCTTAATTAAGAACTGAGTCAACCCTAACTAAGATATATCCATCAATAAAATTTTAATCCTATAATTGTCCGTCAGTAGCTCAAGTGACAACAAAATTACAACGAATTGTGCTAAATAAGCACTCCACCACATTATTTATGAACATCTATAAATGTATATATACACCTATCAATACTATAAGACAATCAAACAAACAACCAATTAAAACAGCTTGAGTTTGAGAGTTGATGAAAATGGCTTCAACCGAGCTTTTCTCTCTCACTCTTCTCTTTCTAGGCATTATTACACTATGCAATGCTCAAAGCCTATCTCTCAAATACTACAGCAAGACATGCCCAAAGGTTGAATCCATCGTGAAGAAAGAAACAGCAAAAATTATGTCTGTTTCCCCAACTCTTGCAGCTCCTCTCCTCAGGATGCATTTCCATGATTGCTTCGTTAGGGTGCGCGTTAATCGGATTTTCTTTTCATCTTTGTTCGGACAAACATGCAATCGTTACTTGTTGGTACATGTAGAAATTTTTATCCCTAAATCTGGTTGTGCTTCGAGTCATTCAACCCGTAACAGTACTTTCAGTCATGAGGTCATCACTCGCTCCACCTATAGGCGGATTCAGCACCCCAACCAAAATTTTGATGCTTTTTAAACCATAGTCAAAATCTTTGGTCTTAGCTTTCCCAAATTATTTTTATGCGTACCCTCTATGCCTATTGATGACATGGTACTTAATAATTTATATGCTATGTTTTGTAGGGTTGTGATGGTTCCGTACTAATAAACTCAACAACAAACAATCAAGCTGAGAAAGATGGAATACCCAATCTCTCTCTAAGAGGCTTTGGATCCATTGATAGAGTGAAGACTGCGGTGGAGAAGGAGTGCCCCGGTATTGTTTCTTGTGCCGATATCTTGGCTCTGGTTGCCCGTGATGCTACTTTAGCCGTAAGCGATACCTGACACGACTTAGAGGTTGTTTGATTAAGCTTATTTTAAAGAGTTTATAAGCTCCAAGAGCTTATAAGGTATTTCAAGAGCTTATAAGATAGAATGTTTGAAGAGCTCATAAGTTGTCACTGTGTTTGAATAATTGAGCTTATAAGCTAGAGAAAGAATCGTGAATTAGAGAGAGAAAATCATAGTTAGAGAGAGAAAATTAACAAGAGGTGAAGTCGATAGTGTATATGTAGAAAATAACGCACTATAGTAAGGTTATTTTGGTAAATTCACTATTACTTATAAACTTATGAAAAAATAAGTTGGGGTTGAGCTACTTATTTTTAGGGGAGCTTATAAGCTGTTGGAACTTATTTTCATTGCTTATAAGCTATTTATGAGTTTATTTTGCCAAACATTTTGCATGAGCTTATAAGTTCTTTATAAGCTCTTAAACAACTTATAAACTGTTTTAAAGATTTTATAAACTTATCCAAACACCCTCTTACTATTTTTTTATGATATTGTACGTAGTATTGTCTTTTATTGAGAAGATGGTGATTTTTTAAATAATATTTCATCTTGTATTCTATGTCTACAGCTTAACGGACCTTTCTGGCCAGTGCCGTTGGGAAGAAGGGATGGAAGAGTGTCCATCGCCAACGAGACCTTGGCTAATCTTCCACCCCCTTTATTCAACATCACTCAATTGAAAGCAAGTTTTGCCTCCAAGAACTTGACCACAAAGGATCTTGTTGTCTTGTCAGGTAATAAAATTGATCGAATAGTACATATGAACCGTATTATTTTATTCATATACACTTATTTTCATGCGGATTCTTCGATTTATACGAGCCTAGACACATTTGAATCCTATATTTCATTTTTTGATGCCTCACTTGAGTTCCAGTATTAGACATTTTCTTTGTTAATTTCATTTTCTTATATTTTAGTTTATTTTTAAAATTGTTAATTCAGGTTGATTGTATCCATTTTGGTTCAGAATTATTTTTAGCATTTAATAATTATTTTTCAAAAATAATAATTGCTTATTGTAGGGTAGATTATTCCATAATTAAGATATTTAATTTTGTAAGCTTCAATAGTAATAAATATTAACTAATTAAGGTTGATTAAAATATAGAATATTTATTATTTTTAAGCAAACAATACTAAAACAATAAATTTAATAGTTGGATATAAGTGAATGGAAAATATTGGGACAGATTATAAGAACCGATATAGACACGAAATATCCTTCTAAAAGTAACTATTCCGGCCTATAAGCACAAGTTTTTGTAGCTTAGTTGTATTAATCAATTTTGTAAGAGTGAAAAACTAGAATTATAGGATAGGAATCTCAATCTCAAACTCAGAACATATATGTGTACCAACTCTGACCAAAAAAAGTCACATTAGCGATACCAAAACATGCAATAGCTGACAAAACACATACGTGCAACAGGAAGCCACACCATCGGAACTTCCCACTGCTCCAGCTTCACCAACCGCCTCTACAACTTCACCGGGAGGGGCGATAGCGATCCGTCGTTGGACCCCAACTACGCCGCCCGCCTGAGAAGCCGATGCCCCCCGGCCGACCAGACCACCCTCGTCGAGATGGATCCGGGCAGCTTCAAAACATTCGACGAAGATTACTACACCCTCGTAGCCAAAAGAAGAGGCCTCTTCACCTCGGATTCCGCTCTTCTCGCCGACAGTGAGACGAGGGCTTATGTTCTTCGCCAAGTAAGAACAAAGGGTTCCACTTTCTTGAAGGATTTCGCCAAATCCATGGTGAAAATGGGCAAGATGGGCGTGCTGACAGGGAGCCAGGGTGAAGTGAGGAGAAGATGTGCTTTTGTTAATTAATTGATTTTATTTGTTGAAAACTGGTTCTTTTAATTTGTCTGTCTTAATTTGGACAGATGATCCATTTTTTTATTTTTTTTTTCGTTTGTTATGTTGTGCATGCATAAGTGAGTTGCATTGTCGGAGGACATGTGATCATTCTTGATTATTCAATTTGTTGTATAATTTTGCTGGTTTCTTGTATGGAATAAGTCGGGTTGTAGAACATCATAAATTTTTGTTTTGTTGATGATGAATCTAGCTACGTGAGTGTGCGAGATTTATATGAAGCAATAAAGAACACCCAGGCTTTTTACGTGGTTCGATCGTTAATGAGATCTACGTCCACGGAGGAATGATTCCTCAATACTTTCACTAGAGCTTTTCGTAAATGCAGTATTGTTTACAAGCCTTTGTATTCAGTAAATTGCTAACCCTTCTAACATCAGTTTTCCTCTATTTATACAGATTCGACCTTGCCCCTGAAGGCGCGCCCGACCTCTCCATTGGTCGTGGTGTGACTCTTCCTCCGCACGCCTCCATTGGCCGGAGCCGGACCGTTAAATCTTACGTGCGCCATGTGGAGGGTGGCGCCTCGACCAGTTCCAGGCGCCTCCCATTGGCCGAGAGCAGCGGTTCTGGAGGCTAGGGCTTCAGGCAATGATTAGGGCTCTACTTGGGCTCAACCGCGTGGGCCTGCTATCAATGTTAGGCCCACCGCTGGGCTCAGTTAGAGGCCCATTCGGTTGGGCTATATCCCATCATAGCCCCGAATAGCCGGAGAACAGCGAGGCCGAGGTGGAGTGAAGATAGCGCCGCCGAGGTGAGGTGTGGCTTGGCCGAGTTGTTTTGATGTGAGGGTCTTCCGTGCCGATCCGAGTTGGGTTGTTTATTGTCCATCGCTGAGAGAAGATGTGGCACCGGCGAAGTCAAGTCCGACTGGTAACGTGCTCGCTACTGGTTATGCCGAGGCGGTGCGAAGTGGTATTACTCCGTGGTGGCCGCGTGTCCGACCGATCGTCCGCCTTTTCGTGAATTCGTGGTGTGTCTCGTCCGCATGACATCTGCCGTGTTAGCCGAGGTCCGATCTGGATTTCTTTGGCATTTTGGGAAGGACGGGCGCGACCCAGAGCGCCGCCATCCGGGGACGCCGGTCCGCATGATGATTGCTAGTCGACCATGGCTCGCCCTATCGTGTGCCGAAAGCGGTAGTTGGGCACTCGAATCAGCGTCTTGCTGCGTGCACACACATCTAATCACGTGTAGGCACGTGTTGAATTTGAAACGGCAATTTGCGCGCCCTAGTCTTATAAATAGGCGCAAAAGAGAGAATCGCTCACTTTCTTCTTCTTCGACGCTTAAAATCCCGAGAGAATTTCGAGTTGATTTTCCGAGTCAATTCCGATTTTTCGCCAAGTAGCCGATATACCGAAAAGTAAGTATGCTTTCCTCATCTTCTTCTCGCCTGAAAGTTCCTTCCGCCGGGTTCTCGGCGTGAGTTGCCCTGTTAGAGACTATATGTGCTATAACGGTCCGGGTAGGTCCAGTAGGTTAAGTTCTAGTATTCCGCCGTATCCTCTGTATGGGATGGTCCGGGTGGGCTCGGAGGTCGGATTTAACCTGGAGGAGCTTTTTGAGGTTGTGAGGGAGGCCGGATTCCGGGAGGCGTGGTGGTGTCTGCGCATGAGGGAGATAGGCGATGGCCTCCGGAGGGTTTGTCACCGCCTATGTAGTACGCTTGAGGCAGTCTTAGGTACCCTCCGTCTCCATCTATCTTAGCCTTCAAGAGTACTTCCGCATCCCCATTTGTCAATCGACCCAATCGCTAGGTCATTGGTGCCGGGGCTCTCTTGTTGCGCATTGCCGGGAGTTGACCTTCGAGGTCTTGATGCGCTTTTTAGCGTGAAGACCATGGGAGGGTGTACTATCCGTCACCCCGCTCAAATTTAAGGTTGCCGTCCCTCCAAGGTGTCCCATCGCGTAATGTATTTCTTTCTCGCGAGGGGAGGCGGAGGTATGAGTGGGTATCGGCACGTTGGTGGACCCGAAAATCAAGCCCCAGGCCATATGGAGGATTTGTTGAGCAGCCTTGGTGAGATCTTGTCCATAAGTTACACCGAGGACGATCTGAAGAAGGCCGGGCTGAGTGTTTTCGGGTCGGAAGCGTCGGGACCGGGGTCTGGACGGGGTGAGGGCATCCCCTTTTTCTTAATCCTTATTCGTTTTATTTTGCTGTGCTAATATGTCTTTTTCTTCCGACGCAGTGAAGCTGAGGGATGAGGCGGGCTCACCATCGCCGGGCGAGCCAAAAGAAAAGCAGAGGCGGGCTGGGCCTAGTAGGGGCCCGAAGAAGGTTGACAACAGGCCACGGTGATGAGTGGGCTCGAGCCGGGTCCACCGGCCTCGAGTCGCGGGCCTGTGGCCGCCTGAGTACGGGTACCGCCTCAAGCTCGGCCGCATCCTCCCCGAGGCACGTAGCTTCTTCGTGTTTAGGCTTGTTTGCCTTGCGATCGCTATCGACTTGCATCTCCTTTTGCGGTGGGAGCCCGATGATGGCGGCCCCTGCAGCTACTGGGAGCTCTGTGTCGCCGCCAGTTTGTTCCGAGAGCTCACCCCAGCAAGAGGCGCGAACGAGCTTGCGCTGGCCAGAAAGCCGAGGCCGCCAGGCGCGGCGAGGGCGGCCGAGGCCGCCGTGGCTTCGAGGCCGGGAGGGCCGCTTGCCGCCCAAGAAGAGGCACTGGCTCGAGGCCGCCCGGGGAGGTGGAGGAGGAAGGAGCCGGCCGGCGAGAGGAGGCAAGGTGGCCGACCAGGACCCTTGTTGAGGGCCTTTGCCACCGGCTCATCGAGTCGAGAGCTTCTCGGCTTTCATTGCCGATCTTGCCGCCGTCTTGGCCGAAGGTGGTGTCGGATCACCGGGGAGGCGCGGCCACCATGCCCGATTTTGATAAGGTGAAGCATGGGTGGACCGAGGTCGACCCGAGAGGTGGACAAATCTACGCCCGGGTGATCGACGGCCGACTCCTTCCCTGTCTGGAGGCTCGCATCCAGCCTCTACCCTTCGATCACGTGTCGCCGCCCAATGCAAGGTGGACGAGGATCGCGAGCTTGAGAGCCTTGCCGAGGTCCCGCCGGCCGGGAGGAGGAGGAGGAGGCGAGGAGGAGGCGGGGTCGGAGGTCCCGGCCGGAGGTGGGCAGCCGCAGGAGCATCGAGGTCGCCGAGACCGCCATAGCCCGAGGTCGCGGACCGATGTAATAGCGTGAATCGCGGTCGATAGACCCCGAGCCTTTGTAATAATTTCTCCTTTGTTGAGTAATAAACGCAGATTTTGAAAATTGGTGTTGTCTTGCTTATTTTCAGCACTCCACACCGATTGGGTCGGACTTGACCATGACTTGTCGACAGTTAAAAGAGGTCCGGGGTTCCTCGGTGAGAAGGAAGAAGAGTCTTTGTCTGGAGAAGCCGGTGTGCCTTGGCCGACCCAAGTTTGGCCACTATGGAGGTCACCGGCTCGGCCGTCCGATCCAAGAGGAAGTTGGACGAAGCCGACCGAAGTGGCCCGCCCGCCGAGAACGAGGCGACCGAAGTTGAAAGTTGCGCAGGCGGAGTCCAGGCGGACGATCTCTGACGCTATCCAAGGACGCTTGATGCGGTCGAGGAACAACTGAATCGACCGCGGAGAGGCTAGCTCGGTTGTCGGAGGAGCATACAGAGTACGAGGGCAGTCCGCGAGTGGCGGGACTACCATATCTCGCCGACGACCGAGTCCGAGCTTGCCGGCGGCGCAAGTCGAGGACGAGGAGGGCCCAACAAGAAGAAGTTCAAAGCCCGCGTGAACTCCGTGGTGAAGTTGATGGAGATGTACGACATCGTCCGAAACGCCGCATGCCCGGCGAGTGGCGAGCAACAATGGGCTCCGCCGACCCGATCATAGAAGAACCGGCCGAGGCGGGCGGCTACCCGATCATGCCGAGGTGCCGAGGTTGATGGGTCCGGCAGGGCGATCATCCGAGGCGATCCTCCGGGAGCAGACGGCGATCGAGACCGCAGGTCGGCGGGAAGAGCGGGTAGGGTCGAGGTAGTACTCCCGACCGGGTGCCCGGTCGGGGTGTGAGCTGGGTGAATCCTCACGGCCGGAATGCCAGTCTTGGCGCCGCGCCACTTCAAGTGTCCCCGAGCGGGTGAAGGTGACCACAGAGTCGATGCTCATCCGGGCTGCCTCCGAGCCCGCGGGCGAGCACCTCGGGAGAAGGCCGTGGTGATTCCGCCTTATCGACCGGGTCGAAGGCACCGAGTTCGCTCTGCATACACCGCCGGCCCGAGATTTTGTAGAGAATTGGTGCGGCTTTAGCAAGTCCCGGCAAGGAGTCTGAGGCCTAATGAGGCCATGTATAGTATAGACCTTGTATGTAGATATAAATGTATTTAGACTCGTTTCAAGTGTACGTTTCCCTTTGAGAGGTACAAACATAGCTTAGACTTCGTTTTGGTCATAAATGTATTTATACCAGATACAACGATTTTCCCAAATAAAGGGGTAGAAACGAGCTCAAGCACGGTTGTCTTGATATGGCTTGGTACTTTGTTTGTAGTCGTTAATGCCTTTAGACTTTGTACCGAGTGCATATCTTCCCAAATAAAGGGGTATGAGGTGGCGAGATCGGTCCGATGTCGCTTGCATGTAGACGCCCAACTTAATGGGTAATCAGATGCTTTTCATGTAGACGCCCAACTTAATGGGTAATCAGATGCTTTGCATGTAGACGCCCAACTTAATGGGTAGTCAGATGCTTACCCTACTTAGTGGGATTTTCATCTTCGTAGGGCGTCCTCGTGAAGGTTTAGATGTGGTATATCCGAATGGATGTTCACATAGATGTAAGACGAATTAAGTGAAATACTCATTAGAAAAGCAGATGTTTTATTAAACAAGTAAACAAAGATCGCACATCAACCAAAACAATAGGAGGGCTAACATGTCGCCGATCTAAAATCAAAGCTATGTAAAATACCTCCTTAGATGAGTTATGTGCCGTTGGGGAATAAGTGCCCCGACAGTGGGCGAGCTTATAGCCCCTTTGCCGAGGTCCTCGTGAACGCGGTAGGTCCTTCCCATGTCGGATCAAGCTTGTTAAGACGCCTCGGCTCGGCTTGCTTCATTATTCCGGGACGAGGTCGCCCACGGGTGTGGAGGCCTTTACTCTTTGTTGTAGTAGCCACGACCGCCTCTTGTACTTGGCTTCGCTATGAAGCGAGCTCATGCTTCTCCTCGAGGCGTCAAGGTTGGCCCGCAGTCTTCCTCGCTCCCGGCCCGGTTGAAGTGGAGAGTCACGAGGGTCTTGGCGCCGATCTCAAACGGTATGACGGCCTCGGTACCGAGACCCGTGCTAAAGGGGTCTCCCCTGCGCCGTCCGAGGTGTGGTCCCAGAGGACCCGAGAGGACTTGAGGAGATTTTCAGCCCACGCTCTTAGCTCGATCCAAATCTTCTTCAATCCTTGTACGATCGTGCGGTTCGTCACCCGGTCCCGACCATTTGCTTGCGGGTGTGCGATCAAGTGAAGCGTTGATCGATGTGAAGCTCTTCGCACCACCCTTGAAGTTTTTGTCGACGAATTGGGTGCCGTTGTCCGAGACCAGATGTGCGGTATGCCAGCGGCGACTATATTTCCACACAAAGGTTTGAATCCTTCTGCTCGTGATGCTCGAAAGTGGCTCGGCCTCGACCCATTTTGTGAAGTAGTCTATGGCCACGACTAAATATCGGAGCTGACCTGGTGCTCGGTCGAACGGGCCAACAATGTCGATCCCCCACTGCATGAAAGGCCACGGACTCTGCAGGCTGCTCAAATCCGTCTGAGGCAGCTTTTTGACTGTGGAGTGGATCTGGCACTTTGGGCACTTCTTGACGAGCTCGGCCGAATCTTGCACGAGGGTGGGCCAGTAGTATCCCGACCTCAGCGTCTTCTTTGAAAGTGCTCGCGACCCGATGTGGCTTCCACAAGACCCTCGGTGTATTTCGTTGAGCACATAGTCGGCTTCTTCTGGCCCGAGGCATCTCAGGAGGGGTTGAAGGTAAGACTTCCGGTAGAGAACGCCCTCATGCATGAGATACTCGACTTTGCCATCATCTTTTGGCTTCGAGCCGATCCGAAGGTAGTGCGCCGTGTTCCGTGTAGGCTTGGGGAGACATCCACCGGCTCTATCTCGGTGATGATGCCGACGTGGGACTCCGCTATGCTTCTGGAACGGATCTCCTCCACTGGTGGACTTGTTGATGACGCAGCTAGCTTGCTGAGGACGTCAGCCCGGCTGTTTTCCCCTCGGGGGATTCGGTGGATGCTGAAGTATCTGAACGAGGTCAACATCTCTTTTGCCTTGTCGAGGTATTGTTTCATTCGGTCCTCCTCGGCCTCGATTGCCTAACACCTGTTCACGACGACTGAATCGCCAAGATTGGATCTCACCCACCCCCAGCCTCCTTAGCGAGGCGGAGTCCCGAGATTGGGGCCTCATACTCCACCTCGTTGTTGGTGGTGGGAAGGTAAACCGGAGTGCGAGGGTGACTTCCCTCATATCTGGGCCGAGGAGAAGGATGCCCGCCATTGCCTGCTTTGCACGAGGCCCGCCCACGACATCTGCCAACAACTATCTGGTGGATGAGGGTCCGGTTCCTCCGTGCAGGGGGCTGGGATGACCGAGGTGGAGGCGTTGGAGGAGCTAATCTTAGCGGTCAGACCGAGCTCAGTAAACTTGGCTTCTACCAGGAAATCAGCGAGAGCTTGCCCTTTTATGGCCGGTCTGGGGGAGTACGAGATATCGTGCTCGCCAAGCTCCAGGGCCCACTTGGCTATTCGTCCAGATGACTCAGGTTTTGATAAGACTTGCCTCAGGGGCAGGTCGGTCAGTACCTGGATGGAGTGAGCCTGAAAGTAGGGTCGGAGCCGTCGCTTAGCATTCACCAGTGCCAATGCTACCTTTTCAAGGCCGGCATACCTTGTCTCCGGTCCTTTGAGTGCTCGGCTGATGAAGTAGATAGGAAGCTGCCGTCCGACCTCGTCCCCGCACTGATTGCCTCGTCCGAGGCTGCCAAGTACAAGGAGAGGAGTTCGCCTCTTTTTGGGGCGGTCAAGGTAGGCAGGTCGGCGAGGTACTCCTTGAGCTGTGTGAAGGCGAGGTGGTGCTCTTCCCGCCATGCGAAGTCCGGGGCCCTCCTCAAGATTTTAAAGAATGGGGCCGCTTCAGCCAGCCCGGAGAGGAACCCATGAGGGCGCCAGCACCTTAAGTTTGTGGACCTCATGAATGGTTTTGGCACTTGCATTTCGAGCACCGCCTTTACCTTGGTGGGGTTCGCCTTCAAGCCTTCTTGGGAAACCCAGACCCCAAGAATTTCCCGTTTTACCATGAACGTGCATTTTGGGGTTAAGTTTGAGGTTGGCCGACCGAGCAGTTGGAGGATGGTGCCGAGGTCGCCGGGCGCAGCCTCCGCTTTCCTCGACTTTTGACTACTATGTCGCCGACGAGACCCCGACGATCTCCCGATGTGGTCTTTGAACGTTGCATCCACCATCCTCCGTAAGTAGCCCGGCGTTCTTGAGGCCGAATGGCATCTTTCGACGCAAAGACGCCAAGTCGGTGATGAATGCGCCTTTGGTGCATCCTCCGGCTCATCGATTTGGTGGTACCCTCAGTATAGATCCGTAGTCGAACATCTCGTGGCCCACCAAAGCCTCCACCTTCTGTCAATATCGCGGAGGGGTAGCAATCTTTGGGCGGTGCTTGTCGAGGTCGGTATAATCGACGACATGCTCCACCCTCCGGGCTTTCGGACCACGAATCGGATTAGCCATCCGTGTCGGGTATTTGACCTCGAACAAGATCTCGCCTTCGTGGTTGAGTCACCTCGTCCCTAACGACCGGCCGCGCCCGCCGCGAATATCCTTTTCTTCCCGGACCGCTTGGTGGCCGGGTCGATGTTGAGGCGGTGAGTTATGAGCTCGGGCGACACCCCGGTCATATCGAGCGGGACCAAGCAAACACGCCCTATATTCTTTCGTGGTCGCTTTGACGTGCCGCCGACGTCCGCGGGCCACAGGTGCCGACTGACGACCTCGGCGATCGCCGTCGATAGTTGGAGGTCCCGGTCGTCATCCCGGTGTCGGCCTCGGGGCCCGGTAATTGCTATGCCCGGGCGAGGCCGCATCCCGAGTTGAGAGCCGTAGGCATTCTTTTGCGGCCGCTTGGTCCCTCGATCTTGAGCACTCCCACCGGGCGGAATCTTTACGGGTGAGGTGGTAGACCCAACAGACGGCCTGGTGGCGTCTGCCCAATCTCTCCCGAGGATAATGTTGCACGGAGAGGAGCCCTGACCAGAAGAATCGGATGGCCTTGGTGACCGACTGGAGCCCGCCCTACGGTGACCGGAAGGGTAATGACACCTGGCCGGATCGCTTCGAGTGAAGCTCCGTAGCTGGGAGGGCGCGGGAAGCACCTGAATGCCTCCGACCTCAAGCTTATCCAGACAGCTCTGGAAGATGATGCTGACGGAGGCTCCAATGTCGATATAGACCCGGTGGACGTTTTTGTTGCCCACCGCAGCCTGTATGGTGATGGCGTCCTGGTGCGGCATGATCTTGGGCACGGGGTCCTCCTTGGAGAACGTTATGTTCTCGCCATCCCGGAGTCGCTTGTTCTTCGGCTCTTCCGGGGCCGGCCTCCGGGCGTCGTTCTTAAGGGACGACCTCGTCGTCCCGAGGGGCAGTCCGGTAACAACATAGACCTGCTCCATGGCGTTGGGACCTTCGTCCTCGTCGTCTTCGGGTTGGGTCGCCGCTGGGGTCGGCCCGCAGTTGTTGCCGCCTCCATTCCTTCTGCGCTTCCTGTTCTTCGGACCAGCTCGTCCGAGGTATTTTTTGAGGGCTCCACCTTGACGAGCTCGCCGATCCGTGAGCCTGTGTCATAGCCTCGGTATCGTGACCATACCCTTGGTGATAGTCGCAATACTGCCTCGTGGACCTCTTCTTGATCCCCTTTCATAGGGGCAGGCTTCGGGAAGAGCTCGGCGTGGAGCTCGAATATTTCCGCCCTTGATTTGAGCAGGGGAGGCGCTCTGCCGGCGGGGTTGGGCCGAGGTCCGAGCCTGGACTCCAGCCGCCTCTTTTGATTCTGGCGAGAAGGCGCCTGCGGTCTCGCCTCGACTTCGGCCGTCCGGCTTTTTCTCTCGGACTTACGCCGTCCTGATCTCCCGCTTCTTCCGATCCGACTCGCCTCCTCGACGAAGTTATCCACCAGTTCCAAAGCTTACTCGCCGTCTTTGGTTTCTCCTCAGTGATTTCTTTGTTCGGCGGCCGGATCCCGTTTTGAACGCGTTGATGATGTAGAGATCGTTCGCTGTCCGATTTTGAGCGACTCTTTGATGAACCTCGAGACTAAGTTTGACATCGCCTCGCCCGCCTCGCGGATTGTGAGCGTGTCGGAGGAAGGCTGCCGGGCGGCATCTTCGATAGAAGCGCCACTTGAACCGATCCATGAGGTCCCGGAAATAGTGGATGCTTTCATGAAAGGGCGGTGAACCAACGCCGTGCGTTGGAGATCAAGACTCGGGAAGATTTTGCACATGTGAAAATCTTCCATTCCTTGATTCGCCATGTTGGTGGTGTGGCGAAAAGGAAGTCTGAGGGGTCTCCGAGGCCATCGTAGGCCGCTATGTTGGGTGCCCGCATCACGGGGGCGGGGTGTGTCTAGAATCTCCACGAGAAAGTGAGATGATTCTCCGCACGGCCGAACCCCCGGAGATCGCTGCCGCCTCTTCTCGAGGGTGGGGATCGATAGCGACGCCTATCGCCCCTCCGAGGGGAGTTCGACCGCCTTTCTTCCTTCTCGCTTCGCCGACTCTGGTCGGCATGACGAGGCGAGAGGCGGTGCGCGAATGGCGAGTGGGCGATCACAGGCGGCTCGGCCGCGGTGAGCGGCCCGCGAACGAGGTCGGCGGCGGGCCGCGGCGGCTGCCCGCTGTCGGGCGCGATGCGCGCTTCCGGCTATCACGCCGAGGTGAGCGCCGATCTTCAGATGGGGAGCGGCCTCGGGAGGCCGTGGTGTTCAGTCCGGGGCCCTAGAGGGACCCGCCTCGTGGTCCTCCTCGTTGAGAAGCTTTGGAATTGGCCGAGATTAGCGTGAGGAACTCGCCACAGCTCGGCCGAGGACCTCGTGGGACGAATGAGTTGCTTGCTCGCCCTCGCTGAGGTCGACATCTTCCCCACGCTGTGGCGCGTCCCGGGGTGTATGGAGACATTTTCCATGTGGCCTCGTGAGTGTGACCGCCGTGGCGCTCGCGATCTCCTTTCCGTGGACGCCGAGCGACCACCGGTCGCCCTCCGCGGTTGTTGCCGCCAAGTTGTTGCCGCTGACGGCGGTTGTGCGTGTTCTTGCCATTTAGTCGTAGAGGGAATGAAGCTTTCTTGTTCAAGATTCCCACGACGGCGCCAATGATGAATCTAGCTACGTGAGTGTGCGAGATTTATATGAAGCAATAAAGAACACCTGTGCTTTTTACGTGGTTCGATCGTTAATGAGATCTACGCCCACGAGGAATGATTCCTCAATACTTTCACTAGAGCTTTTCGCATATAGAGTATTGTTTATGCCTTTGTATTCAAGAAATTGCTAACCCTTCTAACATCGCTTTTCCTCTATTTATACAACCGACCTTGCCCCGAGCGCGCCCGACCTCTCCATTGGTCGTGGTGTGACTCTTCCTCCGCACGCCTCCATTGGCCGGCCGGGACCGTTCGCCTTCGTGCGCCATGTGGAGGTGGCGCCCGACTGTTCCGGGCGCCTCCATCGGCCGAGAGCAGCGGTTCTGGAGGCTAGGCTTCGAGCAATGATTAGGGCTCTACTTGGGCCAACCGCGTGGGCTATTCAATGTTAGGCCACTCGCTGGGCTCAAGTAGAGGCCCATCGGTTGGGCTATATCCCATCGATTGACTATTGTAATAAAAGTCTTGGTTTGCATTCAAGGTGAGTAACGTTTCCTATTTCATCAATGTTGTAAATTATTTCAATACTCGCAGATGCAGAAAAAGTAATTTGGACGGTGTTCAAATAAAAAATTTCCGATCACAAGTGGTGCCAAAAATTTTCCGATAACTTATTTATATTTTTATATTAATAAATAAATAAAGAGTTAGGACCTCCTGAATCTGCCTACAATTGCGTATATGCAACGTTTGGGAGGAGTTTAAACTGGAAATTTTAAAGAATAAGAGATGTTAAGATCAAATTAAAATAACAAGTTCAGAGAGAAGTGACATATTAATATCATGACATATATATCTTTTAGTAGACTATTGCGTTACGACTAATCTTCGTTATCTTATTAATTCAATTACTACACCTAGAACACGCAAATGCAAGTTATTGTAATTAGAAGTGAGGTTATATGTAATCAATAAGATATTTTATTTAAATCGTTGATATTTAATTAAGTGTAACAGCTATAGCTAAACTTCATACCATCGAATGCAAAATCCATTCCCGCAAGCGAAAATTTCTATGCAGATAATTTTGAATCAAGTTCATTTGCTTTGATATAACGTTTTCCATCTTTAAGGAAAGCTGTAGTACAGTTTTACAATTATCATATATTTAATTTCAAATATTATTATACTATTGTCATATTAAATGATATTCAATACGCTTGAGTAGTCCTATATACTATCTCCGTCTCGCTTTAAACGACTCATTGCTTTTGAACATGTAAATTATGGTGGGTTGTATTTTTGGTGTAAAGTAGTGTGACTAATGGAATTCAAGATACTTTTGTGTATGAAAATGATTTTGTTTTGGATATGGGTCACTTAAAATGGGACGATCCAAAGAGAAATACAAGCAACTTAAAGTAGGACGGAAAGAGTATTTTGGACCTTGTTGCAAATTTTGCAACAAGACTAGGCGTTTCAATAATGTTATAGTCATTCAATTTGTAGTAAATTCTTCACATATTTTTTTAAATAATATCTAAGTTACTATTATACGTTGTTAATTTTATCGTTCAATGACTCAGTAGTTGAATTGGAAATTGGAAGTTAGCACGAGAGGGCATGAGCTTGCCAATAAAATGGAAATGTCTTCCGAGTTTGTTCCTCACGCGTCTAAGTCTAACGTCTACAACTATGAGAGAATAATTTCACTTGTAATAGTAGCACGTGCTTACATTAGTTAATGACAAATTAATCCGTTAAATATCAAATTGTTTAATTAGATTATCCTAATTAGCCTACATTGCAAGCGGTCCAAATCGCTTTGTGCGGCGGAGGGAGGCAGTGGACTAATGCTTATCGAACATTCATCTATAATCAAAGTTATACTTAATAAACAATACTAAATATTAGATGTAATTTTATTATTGCAAAGCTGAAAAAGCGGTTTTGAGTTTCTCTCACTAGCGAAATTTCTCTCTCGATTTTTCCCTAGCACCGTCGTCATTTGCTTCGCCGGTGACATCCCTCCGGCAACTTTTCTCAAGCTTTTCAACCGTGCACCTAAGTGTTCCATCGTTTACATCAGTTTCACCGATTGCTTTTTGGAGGATTGGACGTTAATCACGCCGGAAAGCTTATGTGTTCGGCTGTCCATTTATTTCCAACAAGTGTTCGAGAGTTCTTTTGAATTTCAGGCAATCATTCCATCCCTTTTAATTTAATTTATTGGATTAATTGGTTTGTTGTGTGTTGTTTTTGCGTTTCTTGCATCGTTCAGTCTCGCCGGAAAATTTGGCACGCCGTTAGGCTGCCCATTTTTCTACCGGAGCAAATCAAAAACGCCTGACGAGAATCTACCGAGTTGTGTGTGCGTGCGCTTCAAACTGCCGAGAAATCGGAAATCCTGGTCGAACTATACTCGCCGGAAAATTTCGCCGCCCGTCACCGACCACCGCCCGACCACCGTTCGTCAATCATACTCCAGCGGCGCCGCCTACACCAGGTCAGCCGCACACAAGGATCTTTCCTTGTGTGCGTGTAGCCCTAATTTTCCATATCAATTTTTTGGTAACTTTCCATGCATGATTGATATTACCTTGTTACAATTTGGAAAGTTTCCATCGTTGCTGATTTCTTTCCATAGTGCATGCAATCTCATTTGGAAACAATAAATCTGCCATATAAATCTACCGCTTACCTTATTTGTTAATAGCCGTGTGTTGTGGGCCTTTGGGCCATGGGTTATTGGACATTTCTATTGACAAGAGGGGCCACAATTGATGAAGCCAATGGGCTATTCGTACGTGGGCTAGGGCGTTTGAAAAATACCGAGCCCATGTGTGACTTGGAAGACCGAGCCCAAATTATGAGAGCCCACATCCTGGGCCACACTCCCCCAACCGAGTCACCTGTTGCGGCCCAACAGGACCAGGCCTCTGCGCCACGTCCGAGACATTCGGAGCAAGCATTACCGGGAGATACCACCCAGCGCTCGGCACATCAAACAATTGCTGCCGAGGAATTCCCACCCTTACCGTGTCGAACGCGCGCGCCAACTGCCGCGCCAGAACCTCGCGACCCAACATGCCCGCGTGGCGAACCACGTAAGACCACGAGGGAACACCTACCAGCCGACGATCAGCACCCAAATAATGAAACGCCAGCCACAAACAGTGACCCGATGGATGCTCGACATGGAAAAAAGAGTGCGCACGAGCCCGATGGTCCTCGGCCACCTCCCGAGAATCATCATGAGGATGCCGAGAGCACACGACCACCAGAAGATGCCCGATCCGAAGGCACTCGACCACTTGATCAATCACCTTGGCTAAGAAATGCGGGGAATTTTTCAAATCCGACCCCCGTGAGAAAGACGGACCTCGCCTTAGCCAAATTCGAGGTAAGTATTGTCAATGATGTGTTAACTCTTGAGGCTAATGATTACACCCCTATTTCGAAAGGGTGGGGTTTTTCTTTGCTAGGATTTTTTGCAGGACGATTTCCCGGCAAAGAAGCTACGCAACGACTAACCTTAGGATGGAAAAAATCAACAAAAATCTCTTATCATCCGAATGGTCGGATTATGCTCGATTTGAAAAGGAGGAGGATATGGAACATGTTCGAAATTGTGACCATATGTGTTGTTCGGTATTCCTCTTATCCTTTTACATATGCCTGTAGAGTTTAGGTTTGATTCTGCTCCTGATTTCAAATTTCCTGTGTGGGCTTCGTTGCCAAATTTGCCTCTTGAACTATGGAACCCAAATGCTATAGGAAAAATTGCTTCGTTACTAGGAGATCCCATAGAGGTAGATTACAGAACTATTGCTAAGAACAACTTAGATGGACCTAGATTTCATGTGTTAGTAGATGCTATGCGTGAACCTAGGGAATATGTTAACCTGCAATTGCACACGGGCAACACGTTTTTGCAATATATTAAATTCGATTTTTATCCCAAAATGTGCAAAACGTGTCATAAGCTGGGACATTTGGAATCAAACTGTTCGAATATGCCTAGAGCACGTGGGGCGCCAAACCCTCCACGTGCCACGTCTAACCATGCAGGGAACGATACTTGGCAACGCGCTAGAGGAAGAGATCCTAGACCTCGCCCCCACAGACGTGGCCGAGCCTCTAAGACCCCAGTCCCAAGAGCCGAATGGAGGAGGAGAAGTGTTTCCCGCCCTAAGAAAAACAAAGAAATTCGGACTCAACCCATCACACATGGGATTGAGACTAGAAATAAATTTGAGGCCTTAAACACTCATATACATTTCGAATCCTCAGATAGTACCCAAAACTTTGAAATTGGGCAACCATCCTCTACAACACCCGTTTACCAACAGTCGGCCGAGACAACCCCGCAGCCTGTCGAGAATTCTCGGCAGTCTCCCTCGCCTGCACCATCTGCCACGCACCCTGCCGAGAAATCTCGGCAGGTAGGCGTCCCATCCCGCCAGCCTTCGCCCAACACCCATCACCAACCCCCACGCGAGAAACATCCCTCGGCTGAGCCTCCTTCCTCTACCGAGAATTCTCACACAACCCACTCCCAGCCTTTCTCGGCCGATGCCCACGCCCATCCTGCCGAGACCCATCCAGCCGAGACCAGTCCTGCCGAGACCCATCCTGCCGAGACCCATCCTGCCGAGAACTCTCGACAGGAATCTTCGGCCGACACCTCTAGCCCGCTTTCGACCGAGTTCCCACAACCCATAACACCAGTCGAACAACTTCGAAACGTTACCCAACCACAAAAACCACCAACACGTGCTTCCCTCCTTTCTCGGCCACCAATTGCAGGGGGACAACGAAAATTGTTCACAGACTTGAGTGACCCGGTTCTTGCTTTGGAGGCCCCCAGATTCATAACACAATATCGGACTCGTCGGTACACTCTACTTCCTCTAGTTCCTTTGATAGTTATACTGCAACTAACCTTGCAGGTAAGTCAGAGAACAATGAAGATGTGGAAATTCCAGCTGCCCGTATCACTAGGAGCAAATCTAACACAAGCCGACAGATCTCTCCAATCAAGGAGGACAGTATTCCAGTTAGTCGCAGAACACGACGTCGATGATTATTACGACCTGGAATGTAAGAGGCCTCCAGAAGGCTCATAAGCAAGCTGCTATTTCCGACCATGTGTTCAAGCACAAGCTTGATGCCATCGCCTTGATCGAGACGAAGCTCACTCAGCTGAAGCTCAAGAATTTCATGGCCAAGTACTTCAGTCAATGGGAGTGTATCCACAACTTTGATGAGGTTCCAGGGGGAAGGATATTAATTATTTGGAACCCGAACCGAATTAAAGTTGATGTCATCAAACGAGAGAAACAGGTGATCCATTCCAATTTCACTTGTCTTATTACTAATACCACTTTTGGATGCTCGATTGTCTATGGCTTTTGGCAGGTCATGCATAGACGGGAGCTTTGGGATTCTATGATCATCCATATCGAGCCGTCAAAGCCTACTATTGTCACGGAGACTTCAACCGTGTCCTTGACCGGATGAGAGGATTGGAGGAAGAGTTCCGCTTGAACGAGAGTACAAGGACTTTGTTGATACTTGTGCTCTCGTGGGACTCGAGGATTCCCCCTCGACGGGATGCCACTTTACGTGGACCGATACGGTGAAGTATTCTAAGATTGATAGAGTCTTGATTAATAATGCTTGGTTGATGCTAACCTTTTTGCGAGGCAAACTTTCGCCAAGAGGCACCTTGTCTCGATCACTCGCAAGGCCGATCACACTCTTTGAGATGTGACTCGCACCATCGCTCGCTCAAATTCTTCAACATGTGGATGAAGCATCCGGACTTCAAACGCCGCTTGAAGAAAATTGGAATGAACAGAGAATGGTCGACCACGGTGGATCCCGGCTACAAAGTTGAAGAGGATGCAACACGCTTTCAAGGAGTTCAATTTCAAGGAGTTCACCATCTCACTGAGAGGATTTAGTATCTCTAGAGCTGCATTGCACGATGTGCAATTAGCTCTAGACAAAGGACCCCATGAATGGAATCTGTTGAACAAGAACTTGGTCTTCGAAAGAAGACTAAGTTCTTGGAAGAGGTTGAGCGTAGTTTCTTCAAGCAAAGAACAAAGAACATGCACATCAACCTCTCCGACAGATGCACTAAATTCTTTCATTCAATGGTGAAAAGAAATCACACGCGTAACACCATTTCTTTCTTGTGTAGGGATTCGGAGGAGCCAACTTATGACATGGAGGAAATCATCAAGGCTTTTGAGAACTTCTACACAGATCTCTTCGGTGTAAAAGTTCCCACGAGTGGATTTGAACCCGCTGTGTTTGATGAAGGCCCCCGGCTTGATGAGGGTGATAGGAAGGATATGGTTATGGAGGTGACTCAGCTGGAGATTAAGAATGCTCTGTTCGACATTGCAAGTGAGAAAGCACCGGGACCGGATGGCTACCCTTCAGCCTTCTTCAAAGAGAACTGGGATATCGTGGGCCAAGACGTCGTCTTGGCTGTGAGGGAGTTCTTTGAGAAGGGGGTTCTATTGCGGGAGTTCAACCACTCGGTGGTCACTCTCATTCACAAGAAGCATCACAATCCCACAGTAGCTGATTTCAGACCCATTGCATGCACCAATGTCGTCTACAAGACTATAACGAAGATCTTGATTGAGAGGATGGCTTACTTGATGGGCAAGATCATAGATCCAGCACAGTCTGGATTTGTGAGAGGGCGGAACATTTCGGACAACATCTTCTTAGCTCATGAATTACTCAGAGGATACGAGAGGAAGCAGATCACTCCGAGATGTATGCTGAAGATTGACCTTCAGAAGGCTTATGACTCGATATCTTGGGAGTTCCTCAGACGAGCTTTGGATGGGTTGGGTTTTCACCCATGTTTCACTTATTGGATCATGACTTGTGTCACATCGCCCACATATACTCTTGCCATTAATGGAGGGACGCATGGATTCATCAATGGACAACGAGGGCTCAGACAGGGTGACCCGATGTCACCGACTTTATTCCTCTGTTGTATGGAGTACCTTTCCAGACTGCTGAAGAAACGAACAAGGGAGTTGGATTTCCGCCATCCTAAGTGTAGTACTTCAATTTACACATCTTGCCTTCACGATGACTTGTTACTTTTGGCGGTGACATCAGATCGATGGAGGTCCTTTCAGATGCACTTAGAGACTTCGCAGAAGCATCTGGCTTGAAGATTAACAACCAAAAGTCCTTGATATTTTTGGCGGGAGTGCGACCATTTGAGAAACAGGCGATCTTAGATCTGTTCGGTTTCCCATTGGGAGAACTCCCGACAAGATATCTGGGCATCCCTCTATCTTCGAGGAAACTAGGAGTCACTCAGTACAGTGGCCTAGTTGAGAAGATAGCGTCTTGTATCCACCGTTGGTCTAACCTTAATTTATCTACTGCAGGACGGCTGGAGTTGATTCGCTCGGTGCTGCAAGGGGTGGAGTGCTTCTGGTTGCAGGTTCTACCTCTGCCAGCCACCGTCATTGATCGTATCAATACGATGGTTAGGAGGTTCCTGTGGGGTTCAACAGATTGTCCAGTTGCTTGGAAAGATGTTTGTCTTCCCAAGAATGAAGGAGGTCTAGGTCTACGAGACCTCTCGACTTGGAACAAAGCTTTACTAGCAAAGACCTTGTGGAACATCCATACTAAGAAGGACTCCCTGTGGATTCAGTGGATTCATGCGGAGTACTTGACGATCACCACTATATGGGAGTATCCTACACACATTCGTTTATCTCCTTTACTGAAGAATATCCTTACTCTTCGAGATCGTTTTTTGCAGGATGCAGGAGGTAACCATGGTAGAGCAGCAGATCTTATGGAGAGCATTTTTGGATCCAGAGGCGGGGTGCCTATCACTATCTTCGAGAGAAGGGTGAGAGACGCCCGCATAAGGCAACTGGAAGGAGTTTATACCGCCTAAGTTTTCCATCACGATGTGGCTTGCCATGAGAGGAGACTTAAGACGGTGGATAGGTGCAATTTTGAATATCTCATAGGTATGCACCATTTGTAATAACCATTTTGAGTCTCATGAGCACTTGTTTTTTAAGTGTAAGGGCACGGAAGCGGTCTGGAATAAGATCAAAGAGTGGCTACGCCTCCCGAGTAGGATGAGTACCATTGCTAGTGCTATCAAGCACATCAAGAGGGAGAAGAAGGCGGGTCAAGAATCATCCTCCGTGCAAGCGGATCGGTTTAGCAATGACGGTGAATCACATTTGGTATGCGTAATAAGTTGAAGTTCAAGACATCCTTTGATGTGAAGACCATTGTGAAGACCATTCAAGAAGATGTTTATGCCGTTTGTATTCTTTGTATTCATTGATCTTGTTACTTCTCATTTGAGTCGGCTTTGTAATGAAATGAGGATGTCTCGATCTGTTCTTGGATCCACTTTTGGGATGCCTTATCATGTACTTCACGCTTGATAGTGGTTTTGGGTGTGTGTTGAGGGGCCGCTAGGCCCAACCAAGCAAAGGCACCTCATGAGCTTGCATGTGTTCACATTCCCAATCCCCGTGCCCACGGTCTCACCGCACAAGGTACTCTTTTCCCCACCGGTCATGGGGTTTTAATGAGGCCCGCCTTCTTCGTCACAAAGGGTTCGTTGATGTGGTTTTGTGTCTTTACCGCTTTACTAGATTGAGCGAGTCGCTCTTTGGCCTATATATTTTGGCTGTTAGGAGTTTTATCCCACCCCTTGCTGCATTTCTTCGGAAATTAGGTTGTATCCCCCTCAGGTATGCCTGAGTTAAGTTTGTAATATGTCTTTGCCCGTTTTATGTTATTTCGTACGTTTTGACCAAAAAAAAAGATGTAATTTTATTTATGGGTAAAAAAAATGCAATGAAAACCAAAATAGATACAGAAAACAAGGGAAAGCCCGGGATGAAACAATTTTGAAGAGAGGGTAGGGATACACCCTCCGCCTCAAAAATGTTGGCCCGTTTTCTTTGGGTCATCCCATTATTGTTGGCTCTCATTCTAAAAAAAATATTTTTACACATAAAAATATCTCGAATTATGTGAATCACAGTGTTTTACTCACAAAACACAATCTTCCTTAATTTACATAATCAAAAGTTTTTAAGCTAATATTATTGGAACTGAGTAAGTATAATTCTTTTAGCTAGTATCCTAAAAGATTAATAAGTTAGCTATATTAATTATGTATATGTGAACAATTAATAAAGATTACACGCCACAAGTAACAATTAATTTTATTGAATGTATTGTTCTCCATAAGATAAAAATAATAGTAAAAACCAATACATAAAAAGCTCTCAGTGTAGTTCTCGAGTGGGTTTTCGTGGGTGCATCGTGTGTAAAAAATATTATCAATTTAACTATATATTAAGATACAGCTAATTTTCTAAAGGGATTAAAAAAAATCCAACTAACATAGTTTGGTTTTGCCCCGAATTTCAAGGTTCAATTGATCACCAAGAATTTATTATAAGTTTACAAGAATACTTAGCATGCATTTTCATTTTATGAAGAAAATGTACAATCTACATTTGATCATATGTTGAACTACTTTAAAATGAAATGAATTAAGTTGATAAGTACATCCTGTTATAGAGCTTAATGAAACATCACTTAATTTTGCATAATTATATATGAATCGACAATGTCGCAAGACATTTTTTAGAATAAAATTAATTAATATCGCAAATTTCACCTAAATTTTTCATATTAACTTTGGTAGTGTTTTCTTAGATCAAGAAACGGGCTCCCGTTATTAAAAGAAATTCTACAACACTAGTTGAAAAACACTAAATTTTTGTAATATATAAAAGGCTAAAAAAGCTTCTTTTTTTGTTCTTGTTTTCTTATAAATGGGTGGCTAATTATTTTAGTTTCCTTCATTTGCCATATATAAAAAACACACAACAATTCAATAAACACGCTGTATTTGCATGGTTGGCAAAGATATACTATTCAAAATCAAATATTATGAATCAATGTCATATTACAAATATCCAACCAAGAATAATAATAATTGCAATGAGAAAAAAGAATTAAATTACTAAAAGTCAAGCCCTATGTTTTCATGTTATATAGCATACATTCTTTAACATTGTTCATCAAAATGCAACCTACTATACCACTATATAAAGAGCACCATATACCTCATGCTTTCCAAGTTAATCATCAATCAAGAGTAGCAATACAGAAATTATCATACATATATGGCAATTGCAAAGCTTATTTTGCTTTCCTTTTTAGTCTTGGTTACTCTTGCTAATGCACAAAACCTCAAAGCCAATTTCTACACGAAGACATGCATGTCCTAGTTTAGGGTCCATCGTTAATCAGACAACTGCAAGATTGATTTCTCGTGAACCATCGCTTGTGCCGGCGCTCTTGAGAATGCACTTCCACGATTGTTTCGTCAGGGTACATTGTCGTTGTGAACAGGGATGTGATGGCTCTATATGAAAGATTATGGGTTAAATTAGAAATTATCATACATATATGCCAACGCCGGCTGCATCGCGTCCGTCGTGCACTGGGCGTGCGCGAGCACCGGCGTTGGCTTTCCGCACGCGCTGGGCGACGGCGGAGCACGGCACCAGAAATCGCGGCGTGGAGGTCGGCGAAAATGCGGCACGACGCGTCCAAGAAACCTTAACGGGTTGGTACGCTTGCAAAGGGCGAGGCGCTCGATGGGTTTCCGCGATGTTGCTTGGTGTGGCCGCCACGCTCATCGGGCCGTGGGCATGCGCGGCCATGAGCTCTTCTTCGCCGGGCGCATTTTTGTGTGTGTTTTGGGCTGTTTTTTTTTTATTCTGTAAAGCCCAAGTGGGCTGTTACATTAATTAAAAAAAAGGTTTTATTAATTTAGAATTAATAAAATTCAATTTTCAATTACACAAATTAATTTATTAATTGGATTAATAAATTTTGTTTATTATTATTATTTTCAAATAATAACATTAATTTTGAATTTGTATAAATTTAGAATTAATACAATCTACTTATGTACATGGATTTAATTTATTAATTTAGAATTAATAAATTTAATCATAATTTTGGAAATTAATTTATTAATTAGATTAATAAATTTAAACTTTATTGTTATTTTTAAAATAATAGTATAAAGTTTGATTTTATATTAATTTAGAATTAATATAATCTACTAATGTACATTGAATAATTTTATTAATTTAGAATTAATAAATTTAATAACAATTTTGGACATTTATTTATTAATTAGATAAATAAATTTCAACTTTATTATTATTATTTTTGAAGTAATAGTATAAAGTTTGATTCTATATTAATTTAGAATTAATATAATTTACTCATGTTCATAAATTAAAGAATTGATTTATTAATTAGATTAATAAATCTTATTATATTATTATTTTAGAAATAATAATACTAAATGAATATTTATATTAATTTAGAATTAATATAAATGCTTATATCCATATTTTAATTAGAGAATTAAATTATTAATTAGATTAATGAATTTATTCGTTGAGCCTATTTGCTGTTGTTCGTGATAAGCATGCTATTTGATTTTATGCTTATTTTTTTAACATAGTAGTTAGAGACCGCTTTTATATTTGTGTAGGCGGCGCCCAATACTTGTAGTCTGTGTTACTATATTTGGATAGACGACGCCAATATGTGTGGTCCGCATTTTATGCCTGGGTAGGCGGCACCCAGTAATTGTTTTGATTTACTATTGGATATTAAAATAAACAATTAGTATCACATGTTTTAACCCCATTAAATACAAGTCTTGTTCTTTGAAACAAAACGTGCCGTCTATCATAATTGTTTGAGGTCACTAACCTTTTCGTCCAAGAGTTTTACACCCTCGTGTTTACTCCCAAATCGACAAGGCCAATGCTCACTCATAGATGCATGATTAGCATCGTGTGATGGGGTTGACTTGCTTAATTATTTTGTATCGCCCTCATGATTAAGATAATTAGTGGACACATATTAATTGGATTAATAAACCAAGAATTGATGACTGTTGTTGCATTCGGATTCAAAACCGACTAAGTGTCATTATTGTGGTCATCAGCCCTCGCAGAGGCTACAATAATGCAGACTTAAATCGATGCAAAACTATCACTGCAATTGGCTTGGAGGCCTACTGAGTGATATTATTGTAGTCATCAGCCCTCATAGAGGCTGCAATAATATTGACTTGGATCTTGGACCACTAAGATTTATATTTATTATAAATCCGTATTTTGTATTTGGGGGTGCAATATATGTTAAAATTAGTGGGAGCTAATCAATACAATAAACCCTTGTTTGATTAGTGATACGATTGTGATCTGTGTATACTTTATTCTAATTTTGTTCTAATTTCTTTTAATTTTTCGTTCAGTTACGATGTCGACTATGTTATATAAATGTTTGGTGGAAACAAATTTGTTGACTGGGTCAAACTATCCGGATTGGCTACGTTGTTCAAGGCTTGGTGTTAATGACAGATAAGATTGAGTATGTCTTGGACAAATCAATCAGTACCATCCCCGATGAGCGTTCTCCTGAGTATGCCTCGTTTGACAGGGTTGCTCATAAGAAGCACGTTGAGGATGCTATGTCGGCTCAGGGCATTATGTTGACTTCTATGAGTTTGGAACTCTAAAGACAACATGAATGCATGTTACCCTATGAAATGATTCAGCACTTAAAGAGTTTGTTTGCCTCACAGGCACAAATCTTAGAGTATGAGATACTACGAGATCTCTTCAAGTGCATGCTTCATGATATAAGCAAGGTCTCTGAACATGTATTGAAGATGATTGGTGATCGCTCACTTTTCTCACACGAAAAACGCGCAAATATAAGGTAAGTCGAGTATCGTATCCACAGGAATTGCAATCCGAAAACACAGAAGCTAACTCTCTAATCCTTCATCATTATCCAAGCAACAGAATATGGTTTGAAAGGTTTTAGGGCTTCGGATACTAAATCCAAAGCAAAGGTAACAACTTGAAACTAAACAAAGGCAATAAATACTCAAAGATGAAACTATGAAGAAAGACTAACCCTAGGGATGCACTAATCCTATCCACAACGTATGTTTATCCTGCTTATTATTAACCGTTTTAATCCAGACAAGATGGAAGATCACATATGTAGCCAACAACTTCAGTTACGATAATTGTGACAGTTGATTACTAATTTTTCCTATTACTGTTACGTCTCTAGAGGAAAATAAGCAACTCCAAAAGGATCACAAAGAATATGCTTCCTACGAATGTTCCTATCTCAGTTACGACTCAAGGTTTATCCGTATCATGCATTCAAGATCGATTGACAATTAAAACAGTTACGTAATTAACTGGAAACTATGATATGCATCGAGATTGATCAAAAATCAACACATATAATTAAGCACCAAGAATCATGAATCAATGCCTGGAAGGTAAATAACAATAGCAGGAATCACAACATATAGGATAGAATCATGCAAACCCTAGGATTAGAACATAAATTTAGCTAGACATAATTAACGGAATAAAATACGAAATAATCATAAAAGCAGAAATTAAATTGATAAAACCCGTAGGGAAGCGTTTGAAGAACAATCGTTGGTTCGAATCCCAACTTTAACGGAAAACGGGAAAACGATGCAATTCGTTCGGACGAAAACGTTCCAAATCGATAACAATGCGTAGAACTAATGTAGAATGGTGGAAAACTAACACTAGAATGAATCTAAATCAAAGCTAAAGCGAAAATAAATGAAGAACAATGAAAAAACTGAGAAAAAGGTCCAAAAACGCAGCTGTGGAAGATTGGGGGCGCGGGAGCAAGCTTAGGGATATATATAGGTGGAGGAAAAACCCTAATTTTGTGCCCAGCCGCGTTGCCTCGCGGCCGGGCACGCGACCGCGAGCTCGGTCGCGAGCTTCTGGGCGTTCTGGACGATTTCTCGCGGCCGTGCCTCGCGGCCGCGAGCTCGGTCGCTAGCTCCTGCGCGACTCCACTGTTTCGCTCCGTTCTCTCTCGTCCGAACTCCGAATTACGATCCGTTTGCGCCTATGGACTCCTATCGAGATGCTCTTTAACATTGTAAACTTTTCACATTCATATTTTTCATATCCATTTCATCATCTTTGGTTACATCTTTGCCTTGTGCATCGATTATCACCTGAAAAGTCTACAAAACACCAAAGAGAAACCCCAAGAGCAGTATCTTCCAAAAATATATAAAAGCATTGAGATCCAAGACATAAACACACTTTATTGATCTAAATTCATCTTTAAAAATCAACAATAAACGTGTAAAATGCGCGTTTATCAAACCCCCCAAACTTAAAGCATTGTTTGTCCTCAAAAAAACAAAACAGAAAGAAAGACAAGACACAAGGACAGATCAACGAGCGTCAGCGAAGATGATTAACACAATTAGCCTCAGAAATATCTCAAATCTCAAAATTATTAGTGCACACGACAACATTAGTCAACTCGACAATGTACAACCATTGAAAGCAAAAATCTCATTTAATTCAACCCTCACAATGGCATGTGCGTAATATATAGAGTACACTCAACTCATAAAGAAATAAAGGACGTGTATGCACTCAATAATCAATGCAATGCGAAAATCTCACCATAGGCTTGCCATTTCTCTAATATCTCCACCACGTCAAATGCATTCAAATTAGGATCAAAAAGGACTTTTCATAGGTTGTATTGTAGGTACATTGGTTAAGGTAGGATAATATATGGCTGAGTGACTCAAGTATACTCTAAGCACTTCCATCTATACAATCAACACATATGGACTTTGTCCATTTTTCTTTTCCTTTCCAACATGCTATTTCGACATTTATTCAACTCAAGGTACCATAAACTATGATAATTGACTTCCTTTATGCTCACATTTTTCTCAACATTTTTTTTTTCTTTTCTTGACTTTGTAATAGAGCTTATAGGGTCTATTCTTTTTCACACGGGTACCATACTTTATCTTTTATCCCCACTTTGCATATCAAAACAAAATTTTCCTCCCATTTGATTCCCATATCCATCCTCATCTCCTATCATCCGGTTAATCGAAAGAATAAAGTCTAATAAAGGCTCAAAGAAGGCGACAAATGGTAAATATGATTGGGCTAGTGTTTGGGTAAATATGTGGTTTAACAAAGACGGCCTTTTATCCTTTCCATATTCAAAAGACATATTGCAGCCTCGACATAGAAAAACGGCAAGTTCTGGAAGATAATTACATGCACGATATCACACAAATAAAAGAAACTGTATCAAGATGTTTATACAGTGAATCTCAAGTCTCACGGTTTTAGCAAATGGTTAAAAATAACAAGCTAAGCAATCTCAAGTCATCCATGCGTCATTTTCTAACACATCATGTGCACTATCATTAAATATCAACAAAAAATTTCTATCGTCATTGGCTACATGGATTAACACATTTTACTTCAACTCGTTGATCGACCGACACAACAAAAACACGAAAGACACGACAAAAGCCCCAACATATAATAACTTAACAAAACAACGCAAAACATAAAAAGGAATCTCAACCACATCACACTCGACCACTCCCTCCCCCAAACTTATTGTCAACAGCAGCAATGGAGGCAATAATGTTTGCGTAAGAGAGTGATTGGGAGAGATCTTACCTCAAATGTCGCTACATCCTCGGTGGATAGAATCCTTGCCATTGATGATATACCTTGGGACTTAAAACAAACAAACAAGACACAACATAACAAAGAAAACAAACAAAACAAAACGAAAACATAAAGCATGTAAAATGTTGGGTTACTCCCAACCGTTGTCGGATTTATCGTCGCTAGCTCGACGTTACCTCTCGTCAATCGGGCGATTTGACAACTGTGGTCTTTCCAAACTTTTTCTTGCCCTTGTACTTAGCATTCTCTGCAGACCACCAATGCGTGTGTGAGTAGCTTCCACTGAACTTGAACGAATCACTCGGATTTTTATGCCGAGTCCACTTCTTCCTTGCAGCATGCCCGTCGACTGATCGGTTGCCCTTCAAGTGCGAGACTTGACTAGCAGTAGCAGTAGTGATCGAATAACACTTTTCAGGCTTTGAACTGTCGTGTTGCTTGATGGCGTCATATATTGAAATCTTGAGCTCTTCATCATTGATGCGAAACGTGAGGTCACCTTCCTGCACATCATTCAAAGCACGACCAGTTGCTAGAAAAGGTCTACCCAAGATTAGTGGTTGATGCTTGAATTCGGGTATGTCTAATATAACATAATCAGCAGGAAAGACAAAGTCCCGAATTCTTACCAACACATCTTCAACAATCCCCTTAGGATATGTGACTGACCTGTCAGCCAACATCAATGAGATCTTTGTCGGCTTCATCTTCTCTAGCTCCAGACGGTTGAATACATTCAGCGGCATCAGATTGATGCTTGCTCCCAAATCGCACAACACATTGGGGAATGTGTGCTCGGCAATCTCACACTCCAATGTGAAGCTCCCGGATCTTTACGCTCGCAGGTAACTTCCGTTGTAAGATGGCACTGCATTCTTCAGATAGGTTATTTTTTCAAATTTACCCAATTTCTTTTTCTTGCTAATGCATCCTTCAGAAACTTCACATATCCCGACATGTTTCGCAGCGATTCAAAGAGAGGTAGATTGATATTCACTTTTTGAAATATCTCCTTGAATCGGGCGAACTCCTCATCATATTTGGACTTAACTAGCCGACTTGGGAACGGAACCGGAGGGGCATACGTCGGAAATCTCGGATTTGGGCGTTCCTCGCGGCCGTCCTCGCGATCGCTAGGGACCTCCGCTGCTTCGGCCATCTTCTTAGCGGCTGGGCACGCGGTCGTGGACTCCCCTCTCGCGCTCTCTGCCTGGTGTCTCGCGGCCGGGCTCGTGGTCGCGAGCTCAATCGCGAGGTGCTTTTCTTTCGCGGCCGCGGGTGGGTTCGCAAGCTCCTCGGAATGACTTGCTACGTGATGACTCGCGGTCGGGCTCGCGGGCGCGTGCTCGGTCGTGAGGTGCTCATTCTCACATCCTTCTTCGTGCGGGTGGTTCTGATACGCTTTCTCACTCCTCGTCTGGATGGCGAAGCACCGATTCTTTGGGTTCACTCAGATTACTCGAAATTGGCCCGCCTTTGGTCAGCATTTTGTTGTGCAATTATCGACCGATTTGATTCTCCATCATCTTCATGTGCTTGCCCATGGTCGCCACGGCCGATTCCAACTGTGTTATCCTCCGCCGTAGTCTCGATGAATGAAGTCTGCTGAGTCGCCAGCTGTTGGTTGCTCACAACCAACGCCGCATCATATCCTCTGACTTGCTTCTTCTCTTGAATCACTCCATTATGAACGACGAAGCCTGCTGGAGGTTGTTGGAAGTTATTGGGGTTGGCATACGACAGATTCGGATGATTCCTGTTGTTCGGATGGTATGCCGGATTTCCCCCATGGTTCCTCTGATTGATATGATTAACCTCTTCTGTCTCGATCTGGCTCTTCAAAAGAGTGAACTTTCATAAGCTCGTCATATTTTGAGTCACTCTCTACAAGAAATGCTTTGACCACCATGCTTCTCTCCATTGGCCATTGATAACTATTGGCAGCCATCTCTTCTAAAATTCGACTAGCCTCGTCCACTCGACGATTCAATAAGCATCCCCCTGCCGACGCATCCACTATGCTCCTCGTATGCAGCGTCAACCCACTGTAGAACTGCGTGATCTGCTGCTCTCTGGAGAATCCGTGTTGAGGGCATCTTCTCAATAGGGCCCTGAACCTCTCCCATGCCTCAAATAGTGACTCGTCTCCTTGTTGGCAAAAGTGGGAGACCTCGGCTATGATTTTCTGGGCTTTGGCTGGCGGAAAATACTTAGAAAGGAACTTCTCGCAAAGTTTCCCCAGCCTATCTATCCTGCTCGTCCGTGCTCAACCAATCTTTGCCTGGTCAGCAGAGAATCCGAACATGCGATCCGGATCGTGTCCTGTGGCACCCCATTCTGCTTGATGGTGTCACAAATGTCGAGGAATGTCTCCAGATGAGCATTCGGGTCCTCGGTCACTCCGCCTCCAAACTGCTCCTCTTGAACCATACTAATTAGGGCCGGCTTCAACTCGAAGTTGTTTGCGTCCACGTGCGGGCCCCATCCTCCTCCTTGGAATTGTTCAGTGGGAGGTCGGTACATGTAATTCAAAGGCCTTGCCTCTGGAGTAGGGACAAGGAGTCCCATATTCGCTATCCGCGCCGTGATCTCTGAAATCGCCTAGCATGCTCGCAGCTTGCTCGGGAGGAATGCCCTGCTTACAGGATTAGCCGCCATAGCAGCCTTCTTCTCTCTCGCCTCATTCTCCTTTGGGAATTTTCGAGCTCGGGTTCTAAAGGTTGTTCAGGCTGTCCCCGAGATCTTGTGATCATAAACTACCTGGAGAAAAAGAGAGAGCTTAACTCTGATAAGAATAAATAAATAATATAATATATAACTTGAATTAATAAATCCAAATCGTCAAATTATTCCTATGTGATCTTAACAATCCCCGGCAATGGCGCCAAAATTTGATCGCTCACTTTTCTCACACGAAAAACACGCAAGTATAAGGTAAGTCGAGTATCGTATCCACAGGGATTGCAATCCGAAAACACAGAAGCTAACTCTCTAATCCTTCATCATTATCCAAGCAACAAAATATGGTTTGAAAGGTTTTAGGGCTTCGGATACTAAATCCAAAGCAAAGGTAACAACTTGAAACTAAACAAAGGCAATAAATACTCAAAGATGAAACTATGAAGAAAGACTAACCCTAGGGATGCACTAATCCTATCCACAACGTATGTTTATCCTGCTTATTAACCGTTTTAATCCAGAAAAGATGGAAGATCACATATGTAGCCAACAACTTCAGTTACTACAATTGTGACAGTTGATTACTAATTTTTCCTATTACTGTTACGTCTCTAGAGAAAAATAAGCAACTCCAAAAGGATCACAAAGAATATGCTTCCTACGAATGTTCCTAACTCAGTTACGACTCAAGGCTTATCCGTATCATGCATTCAAGATCGATTGACAATTAAAACAGTTACGTAATTAACTGGGAACTATGATATGCATCAAGATTGATCAAAAATCAACACATATAATTAAGCACCAAGAATCATGAATCAATGCCTGAAAGGTAAATAACAATAGCAGGAATCACAACATATAGGATAGAATCATGCAAACCCTAGGATTATAACAGAAATTTAGCTAGACATAATTAACGAAATAAAATACGAAATAATCATAAAAGCAAAAATTAAATTGATAAAACCCGTAGGGAAGCGTTTGAAGAACAATCGTTGGTTCGAATCCCAACTTCAACGGAAAACGGGAAAACGATGCAATTGCTCGACGAAAACATTCCAAATCGATAACAATGCGTAGAACTAATGTAGAATGATGGAAAACTAACACTAGAATGAATCTAAATCAAAGCTAAAGTGAAAATAAATGAAGAACAATGAAAAACCGAGAAAAGGTCCAAAACGCAACTGGAAGGTTGAGGCGCGGGGAGCAAGCTTAGGATATATATAGGTGGAGGAAAACCCTAATTTTGTGCCCAGCCGCTGTTGCCTCGCGGCGGGCACGCGATCACGAGCTCGGTCGCGAGCTTCAGGGCGTTACGACGATTTCGCGGCGTGCCTCGCGGCCGCGAGCTCGGTCGCTAGCTCCTACGCGACTCCACTGTTTCGCTCCGTTCTCTCTCGTCCGAACTCCGAATTGCGATCCGTTTGCGTCTATGAACTCCTATAGAGATGCTCTTTAACATTGTAAACTTTTCACATTCATATTTTTCATATCCATTTCATCATCTTTGGTTACTTCTTTGCCTTGTGCATCGATTATCACCTAAAAAGTCTACAAAACACCAAAGAGAAACCCCAAGAGCAGTATCTTCCAAAAATATATAAAAGCATTGAGATCCAAGACATAAACACACTTTATTGATCTAAATTCATCTTTAAAAATCAACAATAAACGTGTAAAATGCGCATTTATCAATTGGATTGATTGAGAGGCTGGCGTCGATTGGAACGACTCTGCCAGTCAATGTCTCAACCAACCTGGTTTTACAATCTCTACCTAGTTCATTTGCGAATTTCATTGTGAATTTCAATAAGAACAACACAAAGGTGGGATTGACTGATCTTCATAACATGTTGAAGACTTATGAGTAATCTACTTCTAATGGTAAGTCTTTACTCATGGTGAGTTCTCCTGCTCAATCTTCCAAAGGGAAGAAAAAGCAAAAAAAAAAAGAAGAAGGCATCAAATGTCTTGAAGCCTAAGAAGAGTGGAGGGGCTCAGAAGAAGAAGTTGACATTGGCAAAGGATGAGTGCCTATTCTGTCATGAGAAGGGACACTGGAAGAGAGACTGCCCAAAATTCAAGGCACAAGGTGCAATGGGTGGTAGCTCAGGTATGTTTGTCGTTGAGATAAATATATCTATAAATAATTCACATTCTTGGGTATTAGATACCGGCTGTGGCTAACACATTTGTAATAATGTACATGGGCTAAGTGACAGCAGAAAAGTGAATCATGGGGAGGTCGATCTGCACGTGGGTAATGGAGTAAGAGTTGCTGCGCGTGGCGACTTATAAATTAGATCTTCCTTCGGGATATAGACTATATTTACCTAACTGTTATTTTGTTCCTGCTATTTCAAAGAATATTATTTTCATTCCTATGTTAGACATTGAAGGATTTTTCTTCCATTCTGGAAACAGTAGATGCTCGTTTTCTCTTAATGGAATGTTTTATGGAAATGTCTTTCTTTCGAATGGTTTCTATATGCTTGGATGTGAACGAGATATTCTCAATGTGCAAAACAAACGACCTAAGTTAAGTAATACGAATAATGCTACTTATCTTTGGCATTGTAGACTTGGTCATATCAGTGAGAAAATGATAGCAAGGTTGAGAAAATTAGATTATCTCACACCATTTGATTTTGAATCATATGGTGCTTGTGAATCATGTCTCAAAGCAAAAATGACTAAAAAACCATTTTCTGGGAAAGGGTTATGATAGATCTTTATTTCGTTAGGAAAATAAATGCGCAATGAACACGAAGGATTTACGTGGTTCGATCTTTAAATTAGATCTACGTCCACAGAGCAAGAGAGTATATGTGTATTTGAGAGTGTAAAGAAGTGATTACAAAGAGTGTCGATGATCAAGTGATCGATCTAAGTGTAGATGATTTTCTTCCTCTAATCTAGCCTCTATTTATATACCATCATATTGAGTTTGACTCTAATTCAAATTGAGTTGGATTCTAATACAAATAGAGTTAGACTCTAATACAAAGTCTTCTCCCATAAGGATTCTTTTAGATATGCATCCGAATCTTCTACGTCTCCAATTGCGATTAGAGTTGTAGTTGGTCGAGGAGTCTTCTTGGGTCGAACTCACATAGGCTGCTTAATGTCGGGCCCATTTATATTGGGCCCGATGCTTGGGCCTAGTAGTTGGGCGTATCATATCATATCCCCCCAAAAAAAAAAGACGAAGTGAGGTCGTGATGGAGGGGACAATGTTCGACATTGCCTCGTCGAAATTTGTGGATCGCGGCGGAATGCGTGCTGACCCCGCCGAAGTTGAATGTCGCCCGATCATAAATCGTCAAGTCGAACACTCGCCGCCTTGGTCAAGTCGAATATGTAGTCTCGTGTCGAGGTCGAATGTGTAACATCGTACCGAGGTCAAACACGGGATGACGTGCCGAGGTCGAGCTCTCAAAGTAAAAGAGGTCGTTGTCCTTCACTTGGAAGGCAAGCTGGGCCATGTGAGGACGTCCACCCAACTGACGGACTTCCTTAATGACGCCATCGTCCAGTTCCACCGGGTGGCTCGCGTCGCGAGGGGTTTGGAGGAGGAGATGCGGCAAAGAGGGAGGCCGGGGCTCTGATGGCGGCCGAGGTGGCGAAGGCCGAGGTCGGCCGACGGAGGGCCGAGGCGGAGGCAGCCATGTATCGGGAGGCTGAGGCGACGAAGGCCGAGGTCGGCCTGCGGAAGGTCGAGGCGGAGGCGGCGAAGGCCGAGGTCGGCCTACGGAAGGTCGAGGTAGAGGTGGCCAGGTATCGGGAGGCCGAGGCGGCGAACGCCGAGGTCGAGGTGGTGAAGGCCGAGGTGGCGAAGGCCGAGGTCGGCCGGCCGAGGCGGAGGCGGTCATGTATCGGGAGGCCGAGGCGGCGAAGGTCGAGGTCGGCCTGCGGAAGGCCGAGGTGGAGGCGGGCGAGGCCGAGGTCACCTACTGGGCGCAGGCGGTAGCTGTGCATCGGAGGCCGAGGCGGCGCGGAAGGCGGAGGCGGCGAAGGCCGAGGTCGGCCCGCAGAAGGCCAAAGCGAAGGCGGCGAAGGCCGAGGTCGAGGCGGTGAAGGCCGAGTGTCGACCTGCGGAAGGCCGAGGTCATCTCCCAATGCAAGGAGGATGAAGATGCCGATCTTCAGAAAATTCCTTCGCCGTGCGGACTGAAGCTGGTGATGCTGGGCCGAGCTCGAGGCTTCCATCTGGGCGCGTCGTGGCGGTGCCGAGCGAGCCTACGTGAAGGTTTCGCTTGTGCTTTAGCAATCGTCCTCTCGATATATTGGGCTAGATCACGATCGAGCTGACTCTAACCTTGCATAGTATGGACGGTCCCCACCGCCGGGAGCTCGCAGAGGATGGATGCAAGGTCGGGGCGCAGGTCGTAGCCCCGGGTGATGGCGGTCGTGCGTGAGTTTGACCTCGCCCAAAGGGTATCCATCTCGGTCAAGGCACCTCTGCTACCGCTCAAAGACCTCGGGAGTAGGTCGTGACAACGCCGATCTCGCCGACTGGGTAGAAGGCACCGAGTTCATTCTGGGTATTCACCGTCGACCCGGAGATGTTGTTTCAACCTGGTGTAGCTTTAGCGAGTCTTGGCGAGGTGCTGCTCGGAAACCCATATAACTTGGTTTCTAGTCATAAATGTATTTAGACTGTGTAGTCGCAAATGTATTTAGACCGTGTACCGAAGTGTATATCTTCTGTATATAACTTGGTTTTTAGTCGTAAATGTATTTAGACTGTGTAGTCGTAAATGTATTTAGACTGTGTACCGAAGTGTATATCTTCTATATATAACTTGGTTTTTAGTCGTAAATGTATTTAGACTGTGTAGTCGTAAATGTATTTAAACTGTGTACCGAAGTGTATATCTTCTGTATATAACTTGGTTTTTAGTCGTAAATGTATTTAGACTGTAGTCGTAAATGTATTTAGATCGTGTAATCAAGTGTATATCTTCCCAATGAAGAGGTATAAATTGCACGAGATCCGATTTGGACGCCGTTTGCATGTAGATGTTCAAATTAATGAGTAATCAGTATGCTTGCACGTAGATGTTCAAATTAATGAGTAACTGCGTGCTTGCCTTGTTTGTCGAGAAATATCGAGAGGGGTGGTCCCCTGGCGCGCGCTTAGTTTGAGTACCCTACTTTGTAGGTTTGTTATCTTCGCAAGGGCATCCCCTTTTGAAGGCAAGTTGTGTTCATCCGAGGTGAGAATGGATTTTCACATAGATATAAGATGGGACGAAGTAATCTACCTCCTCAGGTGAGCAATATGCCAGGTTCGGGGGATAAGTGTATAGGATAGGTAAGCAAGCTTATAGGCCCCTTTGCCTAGGTCCCAGTCTAGACTCCATTGGGCCTTTTTTGATTGTGTCGAAGGCGCTTCGGCGATCAGTGCCTCTTCCTCGATCATCCGGCTTCTTCTTCTCAATTTTCTGCTCGTCCCATGTCTCTCTCTTTTTACGATCCGACTCGTCCCCTTTAACATAGTTATCCACCAAGGTCCAAAGGTTACTTGCCGTCTTCGGCTTCTCCCTGGTGATTTCTTTGTTTAGTGCGCCAGGTCGGATCCCATTTTTGAATGCGTTGATGACGTAGAGGTCGTTGCTCTCATCGATCTTGAGGGATTCTTTGATGAACCTTGAGACGAAATTTGACATCGTCTCGTCTCGTCCTTGGCGGATGGTGAGTAGGTCGGATGAAGGTTGCTTAGGTGGCATCTTTTGATAGAAATGCCACTGAATTGATCCATGAGATCTCCGAGCTATGTATGTCGTTACGGCGAGTGAGGTGAACCAACGACGGGCGTTGGAGACCAGCACCTCGGGGAAGATCTTGCACATGTGAAAATCTTCCATCCCCTGATTTGCCATGTTAGTAGTATAGGCAAAAAGGAAATCTGAGGGATCTCCCAGACCGTCGTAGGCGGCGATGTTGGGTGCTCGATATCGCTGCGGAAAGGTGTATCCGTGATCTCTAGAAAAGGAGAGATGATCCGTCCATGTCGGCCGAATCCGGGAGGGAGTTCGCGCCATCCCTCCCAGAGAGAGTGGGAGACCGATAGCGACGCCTATCGCCTCTCCGATGAGGATCGACTCCCTCTTTCCTCTCTTCGGTCCCGCTCAATCGCTTGATCGTGTCAGGCGAATGACTTCGGTAATTGTGCTGAGGTGACTGACTTCATGGGTGATGCCGGGGTGAAGGTGACCGACCTCGCGGGTGACGCCGGGGTGAAGGTGACCGACCTCGCGGGTGATGTCGGGGTGAATGGTTATGGGTAGCTTGCTGAGGTGATCGACTTCGGACATCATGCCGAGGTGATCGTTCTCGGCTATCTCGTCGAGGTAAAACGTCCTCGGCTATTGTGGAGAGGTGAGCGACTTCGGGCGCCCGTGATTGTCAATATGGGCGTTCTATTCATGGTTCTTGAAGTTCCCGCTCCATTCGTCCTTTGGCTCAGAAAGGTTTGAAATTGGCCCATATGGGCATTGAGGAATTCATATACGGCTCTGCCGAGGACCTCATGAGATTGATGGGTCGCTTGTTCACCGGCGTTGAGGTCGGCTTCTTCCTCTTCAGTTGGGAGACGATCCTGAGGGTGTATAGGTAGATCTTCTATGTAACCCTCAGGCGTCGTGTTGTTATTGGCAACGGCAAGTTATTTTCCCCTGCGTTGCGTCACAACCTGGTTGGAGTCTTCAGTCCGTCCGTTGCTAGCACCACCGGCGGCGCTAGGATTTGCACGAGTCTTTGCCATTGATTTTGCGTAGAAAATGAAGCTTTTTGTTCGGTTTCCCACAGACGGCGCCAATGATAGATCTTTATTTCGTTAGAGAAATAAATACGCAATGAACACGAAGGATTTACGTGGTTCGATCTTTAAATTAGATCTACGTCCACGGAGCAAGAGAGTATATGTGTATTTGAGAGTGTAAAGAAGCGATTACAAAGAGTGTCGATGATCAAGTGATCGATCTAAGTGTAGATGATTTTCTTCCTCTAATATAGCCTCTATTTATGTACTATCATATTGAGTTTGACTCTAATTCAAATTGAGTTGGACTCTAATACAAATAGAGTTAGACTCTAATACAAAGTCTTCTCCCATAATGATTCTTTTAGATATGCATCCGAATCTTCTACGTCTCCAATTGCGATTAGAGTTGTAGTTGGTCGAGGAGTCTTCTTGGGCCGAACTCACATAGGCCGAGCTTAATGTCGGGGCCCATTTATATTGGGCCTGATGCTTGGGCCTAGTAATTGGGCCGTATCCTATCAGGTTACGTGACAAAGAATTGCTAGAGTTGATCCACTCAGATGTGTGTGGACCGTTTCCAACTCAAGCAAAAGGTGGATATTCGTACTTCATAACTTTTACTGATGATCATTCAAGGTTTGGGTATGTGTATCTGATGAAACACAAATCTGAGGCACTTGATAAATTTAAGAAGTTTAAGTTAGAAGTCGAGAAACAACTGGTAAAAGTATCAAGAATCTTCGATCAGATCCAGGAGAGGAATACTTAAGCCGAGAATTTCTTGATTACTTGAAATCACATGAAATCCGGTCAGACTGGACACCTCCGAGAACACCACAACTGAATGGTGTATCCGAGAGAAGAAATCGAACCTTATTAGACATGGTTCGATCCATGATGAGTTTCGTTAGTATCCCTTTATTCCTTTGGGGCCATGCCTTACTTACCGCTGCTCATATTTTGAATAGGGTTCCTTCTAAATCAATCGAGAAAACACCATATGAGATATGGTATGGGAAAAGAGCAAATATTAACTATTTGCGGACCTGGCATTGTCCTGCTTTTGTTAAGAAAATGTTGACTGATAAGTTAGAATCCAAAAGTGAGAAATGTTATCTTGTGGGATATCCTAAGGAAACTAGAGGATATGAATTCTACTCACGTGGAGATCACAAGGTGATCATCTCTAGGAATGTGACGTTTCTTGAAGACTCCTATGTTTCCAAGGAACAAGGTCACAACGAGGTAAATCTCGAAGAAATTCGAGAACCACAAAACAACACAAAGGACGAAAGATTGTTCAATGGTGTGAACAAGAATTCAGTGGGAGTATTTGACGATCTATTGGGAGGGAAAATGACTCTTAGATGGCCACCTCAAGACAATGAGACTCATCAAATACAAGATGACACAATAGTTGTGCCACCTCCACCTCAAGAAATTCATGAGAAATTCTTGAGAATCTCCAAAATGTTGATGAAGTCAACACGGAGGATCCTACTCACGTTCAAAATGAACAGCATGAACCTACGCAAACAACCCGACTCAATAGGTCACAAAGGACTCGTCATGCACCTCAAAGACTGAATCTAATGGTTGAGAACCAAGATGATGAAGTCGAGTCGAATGATGATGAACCTAAGACCTATACTAAAGCGGTGTCTGGCACCGATTCAAATATGTGGCTCGAAGCCTTAATACCTGAAATGGACTCGATGTACTTCAATCTAGTCTGGGAACTAGTTGACTTACCAGATGGAGTTTACCCTATAGGCTGCAAATGGATCTTCAAAAGGAAGAGAGATGCAGATGGTAAGTTACAAACCTACAAGGATAGGTTGGTGGCAAAGGGTTATAGTCAACGTGAAGGCATTGACTATGACGAGACCTTTTCACCGGTTGCAAAAATCAAGTCTATTAGGATCTTACTTGCCATAGCTGCGTACTACAATTTTGATATTTAGTAAATGGATGTCAAAACTGTGTTTCTCAATGAAGAACTAGAAGGTGATGTCTACATGACACAACCTGAAGGTTTTGTATCCAAAGAAAGGCCGAATGCAGTATGTAGGCTAAAGAAGTCCATTTATGGACTTAAACAAGCATCGAGGAGTTGTAATATTTGCTTTGACAGAGCTATCAAATTATTTGATTTTGTCATAAGCAAAGAGGACCCATGCTTTTATAGTAAGCGCGAGAATGGAAACGTTGTCTACCTGGTCATATATGTCGATGACATTCTGATTATGGGGAGCGATCGATCCATGATGCAATTCGTGAAAGGTTGGTTGTCTAAATCCTTTATGATGAAGGATCTTGGTGAGGCCTCCTACATCCTTGGGATCAAAATCTATCGGGATAGACCTGATAGATTGTTGGGGCTATCACAATCCACTTACATAGATAAATTGTTACGGCGTTTCTCAATGAAAAATTCTAAGAAATGATTTCTTCCTATAGGACATGACATCAAATTGTCTAAGAAGGATTGTCCTTCTAATGACAAGGAAATTTCTTGCACGAAAAGGATCTCATATGCTTCAGCTATAGGATCAATCATGTATGTCATGATATGCACTAGACCAGATGTGGCCTATGCGCTTAGCATGGCGGGAAGATTTCAGCAAAATCCCGGTGAGGAGTATTGGAAAATTGTTAAGACTATTCTTAAGTACCTTAGAAGGACTAAAGAATACTTCTTAATCTATGGTGGGCAGCCAGAGCTATCAGTGACTGGGTACACTGATGCTAGCTTCCAAATAGACCATGACGACTATAAGTCTCAGTTTGGATATGTTTTTATCCTCAATGGTGGAGCAGTGAGTTGGAACAGTTCCAAGCAGACTACTACTGCCGACTCCACCACCGAAGCTGAGTATATTGCTGCATCTGAAGCTGCTAAAGAGGTGGTTGCCCTGTTAGAGTTTGTGAAAGAATTGGATGTTGTTCCAAATGCAAGCGGTCCAATACCATTGTTCTGTGACAATACTGATGCGGTCGCGCAAGCAAAGGAACCAAGAGCTACAAATAGAAACAAGCATGTTCCAAGACGATATCATCTGATTAGAGAAATAATAGAAATGGACAATGTAAAATTAGAAAGAGTACCCACTGACGATAACTTAGATGATCCTTTTACCAAGCCGTTGTGTATAGAAAAACACAACAAACACTTTGAGAGCTTGGGTGTTAGACATGTGGGAAATTGGCTTTGATTCAGTAGGAGTTTACAGTTTGTATGTTTTAGAAACTCATTTGTTGAGACATACTTACTTTGATCACAATTAAAGATATTGTTTTATCTATGGATTTTGTGCATTTGATGGAATAATTATTTTGATATTTGTCGTTATTCTCTTGTTTGTTCCCTTGAATTATCATTGTCATTTTTGCTGTGAGACATCAATGATATAGTATAATTCTAAAATAGCTCTAACCAATGATCATCAAGAACGAGATATTGATGATGATAGATACTGCCCAACTACTAGCCCAAGATCGGGCCCATATAAATGGGCCCGACATTAAGCTCGGCCCATGTGAGTTCGGCCCGAAGACTCCTCGATCAACTACAACTCTAATCGCAATTGGAGCGTAGAAGATTGGATGCATATCTAAAAGAATCTAATGGGAGAAGACTTGAATCCTAATGGGAGAAGAATCAGTCAGTCGAACTCAACTTAGTATCGAGTCGAGTCGAACTCAACTTGAATCGAGTCAGTCGAACTCGAACTTGGTATCGAGTCGAGTCGAACTCAACTTCATGAATATGTATAAATAGAGGCTAGATTAGAGAAGAAGGGAGACAACTACGATCATCTACTCTCGGATCGAACTACGATCATCTACTCTCGATCGAACTACGATCATCTACTCTCGAGATCGATCTGATCATCTACACTCTTTGTAATCGCTTACACTCTCAATACACAAACTCTCTCTCCCCGGGACGTAGATCTTATTCATAGATCGAACCACGTAAATCCTGGTGTTCTTGCGTGCATTTATTTCCCTTACGAAACTAAGATCGATCACTGGCGCCGTCTGTGGGAAACAAAATTTTATGCTTTCGATCAACCACCGCATACGGAAATAATCATGACCAGTACACCGTAAGTCATACATCCAGAATCGTCGCCGGCAACGACAACGCTGACGGCAATAGGGCACGCCGAGCTCAGCTCGGGAAGTGCCCGATATCGATCTTAGTTTCGTAAGGGAAATAAATGCACGCAAGAACACCAAGGATTTACGTGGTTCGATCTATGAATAAGATCTACGTCCACGGGGAGAGAGAGAGTTTGTGTATTTGAGAGTGTAAGAAGCGATTACAAAGAGTGTAGATGATCGTAGATCGATCTGAGAGTAGATGATCGTAGTTCGATCTGAGAGTAGATGATCGTAGTTCGATCTGAGAGTAGATGATCGTAGTTGTCCCCTTCTTCTCTAATCTAGCCTCTATTTATACATATTCATGAAGTTGAGTTCGACTCTGACTCTGATACCAAGTTGGAGTTCGACTCTGACTCTGATTCCAAGTTGAGTTCGACTCTGACTCTGATACTAAGTTGAGTTCGACTCTGACTCTGATTCTTCTCCCATTAGGATTCGAAGTCTTCTCCCATTAGGATTCTTTTAGATATGCATCCAATCTTCTACGCTCCAATTGCGATTAGAGTTGTAGTTGATCGAGGAGTCTTCGGGCCGAACTCACATGGGCCGAGTTAATGTCGGGCCCATTTATATTGGGCCCGATGTTGGGCCTAGTAGTCGGGCCGATTCTATCATATCCCCCAAAAGACGTGAAGTGAGGTCGTGATGGAGGGAGGCGGTGGTTGACGTCGCCGCCGGAATTCGTGAGTCCGCGAGGTGGAGCGCGTATACCGCCGAAGTTGAATGTCGCTGCTTCACACCGCCGAGGCGTTATGCCAAGTCGAGGTCGCTGCCGCGCCTTTGTCGAGGTGTTGTGCCGGTTGTATGTCGCTGGCTTCACCTCGCCGGGCGTTATGCCAAGTCGTATGTCGCTGCTTCACTTTTGTCGAGGCGTTACGCGAAGTCGTGTCGCTTGGCTTCATCCCGCCGAGGCGTTATGCCGGTCGATGTCGCTGGCTTCACCTTGCCGGGCGTTTGCCAAAGTCGTATGTCGCCGCTTCGATTGGCAAGTCGAATCTGCCGCCTTGCCAAGTCGAATATGTAACTTCGGGCGGGCTTCACCGGAGGCGTTATGCCGAGGTCTTTGAGCCGCTTCACCGACGAGGCGTTATACCTAGGTCTTTGGGCCGCTTTCACCGCCGAGGAGTTATGCCGAGGTCTTTGACCGGCTTCTCTGACGGCGTTATCTCAAGTCTTTGACCGGCTTCACCGACGAGGCGTTATGCCGAGGTCTTCGATCGACTTCACCGACGAGGCGCTTAAGTCGAGGTCTTGGATCGGCTTCACCTGACGAGGCGTTATGCCGAGGTCTTCGACCGCTTCACCTACCGGGCGTTAAGTCGAGGTCTTCCGATCGCTTCACCGACGAGGCGCGCCGAGGTCTTCGATCGACTTCACCTACCGAGGCGTTATGCCGAGATCTGGGCCGGCTTTCACCGCCGAGGCGTTATGCCGAGGTCTTCGGGTCGGCTTCACCTGTGGGCCGGCCACCGCCGAGGCGTTATGCCGAGGTCTTTGGGCTGGCTTCACCTTTCCGAGGCGTTGTGCCAAAGTTGTACGTCGCTTGGCTTCACCCTATCGAAGTCGAATATGTAACTTCGTGTCGAGGTCGAGGCCGAGGTGAAGGCTCGGGATACGGCTAAGGAGGCCGGGCTCGACGGGGATCGAGGTGGCGAGGCCCAAGGTCGGCTAAGGCCAAGGTTGGCTTCATCCTCGAATGCTCTGGCGACCGAGGCGGCGAGGCCGAGGTCGACCATTGGAGGCCGAGGCGAAGATGGTCATGTATCGGGAGGCCGAGAAGACGAAAGGCCGAGGCGAAGGTAGCTCGTCCTCGAATTAAACGAAGGTAATTCATCCTCGTGGAGTATCCGTCTTCGAACTAAACGAAGGTATCCGCTCGCACGAAGGTAGTTCGCCCGTAGAGTATCCGTCTTCGATATAAACGGTATCCGCTCGTCGGAAGGTGGTTAGTCCTCGTAGAGAGTATCCATCTTCGAACTAAACGAAGTATCCGTTCTCGCATGAGAAGGTAGTTCGTCCTCGTGAGAGTATCCGTCTTCGATATAAACGAAGTATCCGCTCTCGCACGAAGGTAGTTCGTCCTCGTGAGAGTATCCGTCTTGAAATAAACGGTATCCGCTCGCACGAAGGTAGTTCGCCCCTCGTGAGAGTAATATGATAGGATACGCCCAACTACTAGGCCCAAGCATCGGGCCCAATATAAATGGGCCCCGACATTAAGCTCGGCCCATGTGAGTTCGACCCAGAAGACTCTCGATCAACTACAACTCTAATCGCAATTGGAGCGTAGAAGATTCGGATGCATATCTAAAAGAATCTAATGGGAGAAGACTTGAATCCTAATGGGAGAAGAATCGAGTCGAGTCGAACTCAACTTAGTATCGTAGTCAAAGTCGAACTCAACTTGAATCGAGTCGAGTCGAACTCCAACTTGGTATCGAGTCGAGTCGAACTCAACTTCATGAATATGTATAAATAGAGGCTAGATTAGAAGAAGAAGGGACAACTACGATCATCTACTCTCAGATCGAACTACGATCATCTACTCTCAGATCGAACTACGATCATCTACTCTCAGATCGATCTACGATCATCTACACTCTTGTAATCGCTTCTTACACTCTCAAATACACAAACTATCTCTCCCCGTGGACGTAAATCTTATTCATAGATCGAACCACGTAAATCTCTGGTGTTCTTGCGTGCATTTATTTCCCTTACGAAAATAAGATCGATCAGATGATATGTCATAGGTTAGCATGTGGTCCGTATCACATTCTTAGAGAATGTAGTGGTTCTCACAACTACGAGATATTTGATATCCGTGATGGACACATGAATACTTTGGAGAGTATTGGTATCCCCTATTAAATCGTTTGTTTAATGTCTACGATTTCTTAGTATGTAGAGTATGTAATAGTCATTAGACTTGAGGTCATTACACATTTTGTTTGTTGAGTGTTGTACTTTGACCAAGGCAACGCTTGCAATTGGCAAGACACGGCTTGGATTGGGTGCATCATGAGACAAATGAAAATGGTAGTTGAGCCAAGAATGAGATTCATTCCTCGATTAGAATTTCGAGTGAGCACTTATTTCTCTATATTATTCGACTATAAAATCATTGGCCAATGCAAGAGATATATTCAATTAAAGTGATTGAATATGATCATATGGGTCTTATAATAAATATGAGAAAAATGATTGAGCTATTGGGATAGACACATAGCAAAATTCTAACCCGAATCGAGTGTGTCATGAATGAAAGGATATTATATAAACTTCATGTAAATGTTTTTTATTGTTTTCCACGTAAACGTCCGTCATATATCGAGTTCGCTGCACAACGCAGTCCAAGAGTTTTGTGCAGACTTTGATTAGATCATCGTCGGTAATGGATGCCTATTGGGTCACACTATCAAGTGTATTGTTAATCCCTCAAGGGTATATGCATAGTGCACGGTAACTTATCTAATATTAGTCCAAGTGGAAGATTGAAAGATTATGGGCTAAATTAAAATATATGAGCTTTAGTTAATTAATGGTTGAACTATTAATTAATTGAAAGAATAAAAGCCCATATAAGCTAATATTAGTCCAAGTGGAAGATTGAAAGAATAAAAGCTTATATAAGCTAGGGTTTTAATGGGCTGCTCTATTTAATATAAATATGGATAATTATTCTTTAGGACAGAATAGAAACATAATCTTAGAGAACTACCGTTAATTCATTCAGAGATTTCTTAGCTTTCTCTGCTTGAATTTGTGCCGATGAATTATTCATGTATCGGATTTGCATGCACGTGGATACCATAGTTGTGGAGACAACCTTGCAGGATTCATTGGAAGCATTGCAAATCGTAAGTTCTCTATCTAACGTGTTCATAGGGCTCATCGCATGCTTAATTGTATATCTAGATCTGTTTTTTGATTGTATATTCCGCTGCATATCATTAGATAATGTCAAGAATATCCAACACTATATCGATAAACTCGACGGCGAATACCACAGCAGAAAAGGAAGCGCTTCCTAACCAGAGCCTTCGAGGGTTCCAAATAATCGATACTGTGAAAGCTGAAGTAGAAAAACAATCCCCTGGAATAGTGTCGTGTACCGATATTCTTGCTTTAGTTGCTAGAGTTGCAGTTTTACACGTAATTTATTTTAATAAAATCACACACACGAACACACACAAAGTGTACTGTAGTGTAATTTTATATTTAGTTCATCTATATTATAATCATAATAACATAAAAATTGATCTCGTTTACAGATTAAGGGACCATTTTGTCAGTTCCCTTGGGTCGAAGAGATTAAAATGTTTCTACTTCCAATGAGGCTTTAGGGAATTTACCACCTCCATTTTTCAGTATTACTCAATTAATTGCATCATTTGTTGCAAAGGGTTTGAGTGTTAAGGATCTCGTTGTCTTATCAGGTAAAAAATTATTATTATAATATTTCCCAAAGGTTGTAGAACTACAATATACTATATAGTGTTAGAATTTAATGTACATAGTATTATATTCTACGTATTAGATATATAATAGTAGTATAATAGTTAAATTAAATCTTGTAAATAATACATTTTATAATATGTACAAAATGATTCTAAACTCACGAAAAAATTCTTGGACTCGATTGCTGACATGTGACGAATCTTCTCTAGGAGGGCACACAATCGGGATCTCCCACCGCCCCAGCATCAGTAGCTGTATCTACAACTTCACGGGCAGAGGCGATGCGGACCGCAGCATGGACCCGAACTACGTGGCCGCTCTGAGGAGGAGATGCCCCGTCGGAGACACGACGTCCATAATCCAGATGGTTCCCGGAAGCTCCCAAGAATTCAACGTCGATTATTTCACGATTGTCAGGAATAGAGATGGCAATGAATCCCGAACCCGATCCAGATCTGTGGATCCAGATCCATTTTTCAGGATCTGGATCCTCAAAAATTTGGATCCGGTGGATCTAGACTGGATTTAGATCCTACTTTTATATTTCGAATCTAAATCTGGGATTTAGTTTTTGAGATCCGTAAATCCATTAGTTTATATATATATATATATAGAGAGAGAGAGAGAGAGTGAGTTAGGTTCAAATAAGAACCATATTAAAACGTGAGAACTAAGAACGACAAAATTTCATAATGAACCAAAATGAATTTGCTATGAAAGCTGATGCATCCGCTGAGAAAGTTAATGAATCCAAAAATTTGATATTTTTCACCCGGGTTCGAATCCCAAGAGGGACGAAAATTCTATTTTTTTGATTTTTTGGATTCATTAACTTTCCCAACGGATTCATTAACGTTCATAGCGAATTCATCATTTTTTGTTCTCACGTTCTCATGATAAAAATGGTTCTCACGTTAACCTCTCTTATATATATATATATATATATATATATATATATATATATATATATATATCTAACCGAACTTAAAACCCTTTAATTTCATTTTTCAAATTCTTCCAAAATAAATCTGCTCCCAATTTCATTTCAAATTCTCTTAATTATGTATCAGTCGGCATTCACGGTGGATCGCGCCACTTACACTACCGACGATCGAGTTGTTTGTTGTTTCATACATTATAGTAAATTTATAACTAACGTCTTCCAATATAGTGATAATTGTAGAAATTCTAAATAATTGTTATAGTATTATTATGTATTTAAACTATTATGGTGTTACTGTGAATTATAGTTGATTTAAAATTTATTTTAGAAGCGAAAATATATGGATTCGGGTTTAGACACTGGATCCTGCGGATCTTATGGATCTGGATCTAATTTTTTTGGATTCAATGGATCTGGATCGGATCCGGACCCAAGCAAAAAAAACGGATCTGAATCCTAACCTAGCTAGATCTAATCCAGATCTGGCTCATTGCCTTTCCTAGTAAGGAAAAGGCGAGGACTTTTCGAGACCGACGCAGCTCTCCTCAACAACAATGTGAAAAATGCATATGTGCAACAACATTCTACTGAAGCAGGGAGCTGCAGTTTCCTCAAGGATTTTGCTGCTTCAATGGTGAAGATGGGCAAAACTGGTGTGCTAACTGGCAATGCTGGCCAAATTAGGAGGATTTGTTCTGCTATAAATTGATTGTTTGAGTTTTTTTTTTAGTTATGTATGTTTGTCTTGTTAATTGTTTCTTTACTTAAAACCATGTCATTATGGGTCATTTATTTTCGAATTCTTGATTTGATTAAATTGCTTGTGTAATCAATTCTTTTGCATGATTTGTATGCAAAATAAACCTTGTAATTAATGAAGTTCGTGTTCAACTTGTTTCACCTATGCATTGAATGGTACTTGCTTGTGGAGAGATTACTCCCAACTCGATATTTCTGTTCAGTTCTCACTTTTCTACCTTTTTGTTTCGTAATAAAATAAAGCAAAGCAAAGTGTATCCACATTTGCTAAGCAAAAGAATATCTTATTAATAAATTATATTATTGAAGTAAATTATTTTTTCAATGACGGTAAGATGTTACACACAAAGTTAATATATGTTCAAATTTAAGGAGATATTAGGTTGTTACTATTGGACTTCATTAAGTATAGTTTAGTCGGAAAACTATTACTATGAAGGGAATTAGGAGAGGGGGATAAAAACGGGTTGGGTTTGCTTGACTTGCTTACCAGAATAATAACAAAAACACCTCTTCGTGAATGAAAATACTCGATTAATAGAAAGATCACTAAGATCTGAAATATATTATAAATATTTAAGTGCTCGGGCTGATTTGTGAAGGAGTTGAAAAATACAATCCTACAGAAGATAACATTGTTTGGAAAATAAAGTTTAACAAAAGATTTAGTGTACGCAACTGAAAGACGTAAACGAGATACATGTATGGAGACATGTATTTCCCCTAGAGTATTTCAATTAAGTTCAACAAAAGCTTCGCTTGGCACATCATGTATCACTACTCAACCTGCATATTTAAAAATGTCTGCATAGTTGAGTATAAAGGTATTCAGTGGTCATATGCCGAACGATATATATACTTAACGAACTGTAAATTGTCATGTCATTAACAACAATAATACATAGGATCTTAAATCGATTATTATAAAACTGGCAAACCAACACAAATATGATACACATATATAATTTAAACAACTTGGCAGACAATATCATAAACATTTCAAATTCATTTAAAAGAAAGCATCGTAATGGAGAAGTTCTAAGTTTACGTTAATTCGTAAAGAGAAAGCCACCTGGTGACAAATCTCTACTAATAGGCGCATTAGTTCCTCTTCACGGCTCAGTTCTTGCTTCCATATTTTACTTTTATCATGATAATAAAAGATAAGACGTCCGGAATGAAGTTTTGAAGAAGGAACTGCACAATCGAGTTCCTTTCTGCAGTAGACAGATTTTTGTTCACCATCTTTTTTGTGTGTTTGTAGTTTGAGTGCATCTGATGCCTTTAGCCATTTCTGTGTTATTTATATATAAAATTTTATAGGGAAAGTTGGTGAATTTCATTTGAAATTTTAATGTACGGCGATCTATTGGAACCTGTTGGGAACATTCTATATTAACTATGTATATTTATTAAATCTCAAAACCTTACTAATGATTGTTCTTGATGTAACATAGTGATGCTCATATGTTAGGGAGTTTGCATTTTTGTTTATAGGCTTTAGCAGAAGAACTAAGATAAACGCGCTTTTTACTCGTTTATTAATTATATATTAGGATGATTTTGGATCTGTTTAAGTGCGTTTATATAGTTGCTTTAATGCTTTTAGCTATTTTTGGAAGATACTGCTCTTGTGGTTCCTCTTTTGTGTTTTGAAGGCTTTTCAGGTAATGATCGATGCACGAGGCAAAGAACGAACCAAAGATGAAAAGGAACAAGAGGCTAGCGGCCGCTAGCCCGGACGCGAGCTCAGGCGGAAAAGCTTCTGGAGTAAAACTAGTGACCGACCTAGCGACCGCTAGGCTGGCCGCTAGGCATATCTAGCGACCGCGAGCATGGCCGCGAGAAATCCCGAAAAAGCTTCTGTATTAAAACTAGCGATCGACCTAGCGACCGCCAGGCCGGTCGCTAGGCACGTCACGCGACCACGAGCCTGGCCGCGAGCTCATCGAAGAAAGTTTCTGTCTCACAGCTAGCGACCTACCTAGCGATCGCTAGACCGGCTGCAAGGTGATCGCTCACTTTTCTAACACGAAAACGTGCAAGTATAAAGGTAAGTCGAGTATCGTATCCACAGGGATTGTTTCACGAAAACACAGAAGCTAACTCAACAATAATTCATCATTATCCAAGAAACGATTTGATTTATAAAGGTTTTAGGCTTGAATATTAAATTCAAAGCAAAGGGTAACAACTTCAAAATAAATGAAAACAAAAAACACTCAAAGATGATAATAAGATAGAAAGACTAACCCTAGGGATGCATTAATCCTACCCACAACTAATGTTTATCCTGCTTCCTATTAACCAATTTTAATCCAGACAAGATGGAAGATCACATATGTAACCAACAATTTCAGTTACGACAATTGTGGCAATTGATTACTATTTTTCCCTATTACTATTACGTCTCTAGGTGAAAATAAGTAACTCCAAAAGGATCACAAAGAATATGCTTCCTACGAATGTTCCTATCTCAGCTACGACTCAAGGCTTATTCGTATTATGCATTCAAGATCGATTGACAATTAAAACGGTTAAGTAATTAGCGGCAACTAGATATGCATCAAGATTGATCGAAATTAACACATATAATTAAGCACCAAGAATCATAAATCAATGCACGTAAGGTAAATAGCAATAGCAGAATCACAACATTTAGGATAGAATCATGCAAACCCTGTGGATTAGAGCGAAAATTTAGCTAGACATAATAAGCGGAATAAAATACGAAATAAACATAGAAATAGAATTTATATAGATAAAACATGTAATGTGACGTCTGAAGAACAATCGTTGGGTTCGTATCCCAACCTCAGCGAGAAAACGGAAAAAGATGGAATTTGTTCTGACAAAAGCGTTCCAAAGCGTTAACAAATCGTAGAACTAATGTAAAACAATGTAAATACTAATGTTAGATGGATCCAAATCAAGGCTAGAGTGCAAAATAGGAAAAACTATGAAAACCGAGTAAAACGTCTTTGAGGTGCGGGGCGTGAGGCGAGGGCCCTATTTATAAGCAAAGCTGGAAACCCTAATTTTTGGCCCACCACCGCTACGGCCGAGCTCGTGACCGAGCTCGCTCACGAGAATCTGGGCGCTTCTTCGGACTTCTTGCTGGTCTCGCGCCCGTTAGGTATGCCTCGCGACTTGGCTCGCGATCGCTAGCCTTGGTCGCGAGAAATCGGGCAGTAGCTCTTCTCGGAGGCATCTCGCGCTTGGAAGCTCACGGTCGCTTCTCGCAGTCGCGCCCGTGGCCACGTCGTATGGTTATTTCTCGCGGCCGACCTAGCGGTCGCTAGGTCGGTCGCGAGACATCGTTCAGTCTCTTATCTGCAGCTCGCGACCGGGCTAGCGGCCGCGAAGGTGACCGCTAGCCCCTATTTTTGCCCTTTTTTTGCTCGTGCTTCGTTCCTTGCTTCGATTATCATCTTATAAGCCTACAAAACATCAAAAAGGAACCCAAGAGCAGTATCTTCCAAAAAAATATATAAAAGCATTAAGATCCGATACATAAATGCACTTGATATATCTAAATTCATCTTTAAATATCAACAATAAACGTGTAAAAAGAGCGTTTATCAAACCCCCAACTTGAAGCAATGTTTGTCCTCAAACAAAAAAACAAAACAAAAAGAAAGAAAGACACAACGAAAGATCAACGAACATCCGCAAAGGTGATTACCATAATCAAGCCTCAGAAATATTTCAAAGCTCAAAATCATTAGCGCACATGACGACATTAGTCAACTCAACAATGTACAACCATTGAAAGCAAAAATTTCATTCAATTCAACCCTCACAACGACATGTGTGTAAAATATAGGATACACTCAAACTCATAAGGAAATTAAGGACGTGTATACACTCAAAGATCGATGCAATGCAAAATCTTACCATAGGCTTGCAGTTTCTCTAATATCTCCACCACATCAAATGCTTTCAAATTAAGATCAAAAAGGTCTTTTCATAGGTTGTAATGTAGGCACCTTGGTTAAGGTAGGATAATATATGGCTAAGTGACTCAAAAATAACTCCAAGTACCTCCATTCATACATTCAAATCATATGGACTTTGGCCATTTCCCCTTTCCTTTCCAACATGCTAAATCAACGTTTATGCAACATAAGGTACCTTATACTTTGATAACTCAATCCCTTTATGCTCACATTTTTTCACAAAATTTTTTCTTGGCTTTGTAATAGAGCTTATAGGGTCCATTCTTTTTCACACGGGTACCATTCTTTTATTCTCCATCTTTTATCCCAACTTAGAATATCAAAACAAATTACCCCCTTGATTCCCATATCCATCCTCGCCTCCTATCATCCGGTTAACAGAAGAATAAAGTCTAATAAAGGCTCAAAGAATGCGACAAACGGTATATATCATTGGGTTAGTGTATGGGTAAAATGTGGTTAACAAAGATGGTCTTTTATCATTTCCATATTCGAAACACATATTGCAGCCTTGACACAGAAAATACGGCAAGTTCTAGAAGATGATTACATGCGCGATATCACACAATTAAAAGAAACTGTAATAAGATGTTTATACAGTGAAGCTCAGGTCTCACGGTTTAAGCAAATGGTGAAAAAAATAACAAGCTAAGCAATCTCAAGTCATACATGCTTCGTTTCCTAACACATCATGTGCACTATCAACATATTTTTCAGAAAATTTCTATCATCATTGGCTACATGGATTAACACATTTTACTTAACTCGTTGATCGACAGACACATAAACGAAAAGAAAAACACGACAAAAGCCCCAAAGCATAATAACTTTACACGATAAAATGAAAACATAAACAAGACACTCAACCAACCAAACTCGTCCACTCCCCCCAAACTTATTGTGAACAGGTATGAAATGGAGGCAATAAGGTTTGCAGATAAGAGTAGTTGGGAGAGAGACCTTACCTCGTATGCCGCGCTACTCCAGCGACGGATAGAATTCTCGCCACTGATCCCATCACTGCATAATCTCCATCATTTGTCTTTGATGTTCTTGATGCGCCTGGTGTTGGGCGAAGAGGGCTTGTTGTTGTTCTGTTGTCGGGTCACACCTCGTGGCCGGGCTCGCGGTCGCGAGCTCGGTAGCTAAGCATGGTCGTCCAGCCAATAGTTACTGATTTGATATTTGTGGGAGGAGGTAGTTTCTCGATTGCCACAATCTTTGCTCGATCCACTTCCAAACCTTTCGCAGAAACTTTGTGGCCAAGCACAACACCTTCCTTTACCATGAAATGACACTTCTCCCAATTGAGAATAAGATTCGTCTCCTCACATCTGTGTAGCACTTGGGATAGATTGTGGAGACAATGGTCGAACGAAGAACTAAACACGAAAAAGTCGTCCATGAATACTTCCATAATATTTTCAATCAACCCATGGAAGATGGACATCATGCATCTTTGGAACGTGGCTGGAGCATTGCACTATCCAAACGGCATTTTCTTATAGGCAAAAACTCCATAAGGACACGTAAACGCCGTCTTGTGTTGATCTTCTAGGGCGATGGCAATCTGATTGTACCCTGAATATCCATCTAGAAAATAATATAACTCATAACCCGCCAGTCTGTCCAACATCTGATCAATGAAGGGCAAGGGAAAATGGTCCTTCCTTGTGGCTGCGTTCAGAGCATGATAGTCAATGCATCTCGTCGTCCCGTTACGAGTCTTGTTGCCACAAGCTCGTTCTTCTCGTCTCTGATCACTGTGATACCCCCTCTCTTGGATATCACTTGAGTTGGGCTAACCCACTCGCTGTCTGAAATAGCATAGATCATGCCCGCATCTAATAGCTTCAAGACTTCCTTCCTCACGACCTCTTGCATTGTCGGATTCAGGCGGCGTTGAGGTTGCACCTTTGGCTTGTACTCATTCTCTAATAGGATTCGGTGCATGCAAATCGAAGGGCTGACCCCCTTGATATCAGAAATAGTCCACCCAATCGCAGACTTATCTGTTTCAACACAGTCATCAGTTTCTGTGACTCTTCCTCTGTCAAAGCTGAAGATACTATCACTGGGCACGTCTCATCGTTGCCTAGAAAGTCATACTGAAGGTGGTCTGGCAACTCCTTTAATTCCAACTTGGGTGCGTTCTCTTCCTTCTTCACCACAACATCTTCTCCTCCAATCGGCTTCCTCATGTCTAAATAAGGCACTGACTCCTCGGGGAGGGCCTCGACTTCTTCGATAGCTTTAAGATACTCCAAAATCTCATCACACGCATCATCGAGGTCCGAGGGTGAGAAAATCGAGTTCTGCATACAAAACTCCACCGGATCAGATGATTGCAATTGAGTGGAAGACAGCTGCTCTATAACACGACATTCATCCATCGTCTTCTCTTCAGGTTGCTTCATTGCGTCATAAATAGAGATTTTCATCTCCTCATCGTTGACCCTAAAGGTGATATCTCCATCTTGCACGTCGATCAGTGCTCACCGGTAGCTAGGAACGGTCTCCCAAGAATAAGAGACGTGTTCCCATCCTCTGGCATGTCGAGAACCACGAAATCTGCTGGAAAGATGAAATCTCTAACTTTCATGAGCACGTCTTCCACTATTCCTTTCGGATATGTCACTGATGTGTCTGCCATCTGGAGAGCAATGGTGGTCGGCTTGATCTCTCCAATCTCCAATCTATTGAATATGGACAACGGCATCAAGTTGATGCTTGCCCCTAAGTCGCACAGAACTTTGGATAATGTCTGTCCTCCGATGACACACGCTATGGTGAAGTTATGCGATCCTTCGCTGAGCGACAACTTCTTTGCAATACAAAGACTCGCACTCTTGAGATAGATTTATCGTCTCGAATTTTCCAAGTTTCTTCTTATTTGCTACAGCATCCTTCAAGAATTTCACGTATCCCGGCATGTCTCGGAGTGCATCAAGTAAAGGAATATTGATGTGCACCTTTTGAAACATCTCCATAAATCAGGTCAGCTTCTCATCGTACTTGGGCTTGGCTAAACGACTCGGAAATGGAATCGGAGGAGTATAGATTGGGTATTTCGTCACTGGCAGTGCCTCGCGACCATCCTCGCGGGCACGTGTACGGTCGCTAGGCAGCTGGGCTGCGTTGGCAGTCTTCGCGGCCGGGCTCACGCGCGGCTCGGTCACTAACTCTTCGTCCATACTCTCTACCCGATTTCTCGCGGGCGCGTCATTTTTCCTAGCGGCCGCTGGATCGCTCGCGAGCCCCTCTGGAATGCTCACTGTCTGATTTCTCACGGCCGGGCTCGCGGTCGCGAGGTGCTCTTTTTGTGTTCTGTCTTCGTCTTTTCGCTCCGGGTGGTTCTGGTAAGCTCGTCCACTCCTCAATTGAATGGCATTACAGTGATTTTTCGGGTTCACCTCTGTATTACTCGGAAATTAGCCCGCCTTGTGTTGCCCATTCTGCTGTACGGCTATCTGACTAATTTGATTTTCCATCATCTTCATATGCTTCCCCATAGCCATCACAGTGGACTCCAGATGATTTATCTTCTGCCCGGTATTGCTTATGAAAGAATTTTTTGCGTCGCCAATTGTTGGTTGCTCACAACTAACTGCTGCATCATATCCTCCAAGCTCTGCTTCTTCGTCTCTTGAATTACTCTATTCTGCATTGAGAAGCCTAGCGGAGGTTGTTGAAAATTGTTGGGGTTGGCATAAAAGAAATTAGGATGATTTCTGTTATTCGGATTATATGCCGGATTCCCCCCAGGACAGTTCCTCTGATTTATAATTCACGTCTTCCGCCTCATTCATATCTGATTCTACAGCATTGACGTGAGCAACTCCTTTCGCTTTCCTTTCCTTCTCGAACTGGCTTCTCAGAAGGGTGAACTACTCCATAATATTATCATACTTCGAATCGCCTTCAACAGTAGTTGCCTTTACCACCGGTGTCCTCTCCATGGGCCATTGATAGCTATTGGCAGCCATCTCCTCTAGAATTCTACTAGCTTCCTCCACACGTCGATTCAACAGGCAACCTCCTGCCGATGCATCTACAATGCTCCTCGTGTGAGGTGTTAGCCCACTGTAAAACAGTGTGATCTGCTGCTCCTGAGAGAATCCATGTTGTGGGCACCTTCTCAATGAGCCTCTAAATCTCTCCCACGACTCGAATAATGACTCATCTCCTAACTGGGAGAAGTGGGAAATCTCGGCTATGATCTTCTGTGCTTTAGCCGGTGGAAAGTATTTCGAGAGAAACTTTTCGCAAAGATTCCCCCAACTGTTTATGCCAGTGCGATCCAAACTCTTAAACCAGTTCTTTGCTCGATTGCACAAAGAAAATCCGAACATACGCATCCAGATTGTATCTTGTGGCACCCCATTCTGCTTGATGGTGTCACAAATATAGAGGTATGTCTCGAGATGGGCATTCGGGTCCTCCATCACTCCGTCTCCGAACTGTTCTCCCTGAACCATGATGATTAGGGCCGGCTTCAACTCGAAGTTATTCGCATTTACCTCCGGGCCCCATCCGTCTCCTTGAAATTGCTCAGTAGTAGGTCGATACATGTAGTTCAACGGTCTCATCTCTGGAACAGGGACAAGGAGTCCCATGTTCGCCATTTGCCGTTGCATCTCTGTAAAATCAACCAGAAGACGAGCAGCTTGCTCGGGAGGTACATCCCCGATGTTCGGATTTGCTGCCATAACTTGTTGTCTCTTATCTCGTCTCCTTCTCCTTTTGTGAGTGAGTTCGATCTCGGGGTCCAACGGTTGTTCAGGAGATCCCTGGGACCTTGTGATCATAAACTACCTGGGGAGAAAGAGAGAAATCAGATCCGACAAGCAAAAATAAAAAATAAAATACAACTTGAATTAATAATTCCAAATCGTCAAGTTATTCCTATATAATCTTAACAATCCCGGGCAACGACGCCAAAATTTGATCGCTCACTTTTCTAAAACGAAAACGTGCAAGTATAAAGGTAAGTCGAGTATCGTATCCACAGGGATTGTTTCACGAAAACACAGAAGCTAACTCAACAACAATTCATCATTATCCAAGAACAGATTTGATTTATAAAGGTTTTAGGGCTTCGAATATTAAATTCAAAGCAAAGGGTAACAACTTCAAAATAAATGAAAACAAAAAACACTCAAAGATGATAATAAGATAGAAAGACTAACCCTAGGGATGCAAATCCTACCCACAACGAATGTTTATCCCGCTCCTATTAACCAATTTTAATCCGCATAAGATGGAAGATCACATATGTAACCAACAATTTCGATTCACGATAATTATGGCATTTGATTACTAATTTTCCCTATTATCATTACGTCTCAGGTGAAAATAAGTAACTCCAAAAGGATCACAAAGAATATGCTTCCTACAAATGTTCTATCTCATTACGACTCGATGCTTATTCAGATTATGCATTCAAGATCGATTGACATTAAACCGGTTAAGTAATTAATCGGCAACTAGATATGCATCAAGATTGATCGAAATTAACACATATAATCAAGCACCAAGAATCATAAATCAATGCCTGGAAGGTAAATAGCAATAGCAGGAATCACAACATTTAGGATAGAATCATGCAAACCCTAGGATTAGAACGGAAATTTAGCTAAACATAATAAATGGAATAAAATACGAAATAAACATAGAAATAGAATTTATATAGATAAAACCCGTAATGTAGCGTCTGAAGAACAATCGTTGGGTTCGTATCCCAACCTCAGCGAAAAACGAGAAAAAGATGGAATTTATTCGGACAAAAGCATTCCAAAGCGTTAACAAATCGTAGAACTAATGTAAAACAATGTAAACACTAATTCTAGATGGATCACAATCAAGGCTAGAGTGTAAAAATAGGAAAAACTATGAAAAACTGAGTAAAAACGTGCTGGAGAGGTCTGGGGGCGCGAGGGGGGCGAGGACCCTATTTATAAGCAAAGCTGGAAACCCTAATTTTTTGGCCCAGCCGCCTCGCTTTGCGGCCGAGCTCACGGTCGCGAGCTCGGTCGCGAGGAATCTGGGCGCCCGTGTCTTCTTCGGCTTGCAGCTGGTCTCGCGCCCGTTAGGTGTGCCTCGCGACTTGGCTCGCGGTCACTAGCCTTGGTCGCGAGAAATCATGCAGTAGCTCTTCTCGGAGGCATCTCGCGCTTGGAAGCTCGTAGTCACGCCAGTGGCCGCGTCGTATGGTTTTTCCTCGCGGCCGACCTAACGGTCGCTAGGTCGGTCGCGAGACATCGTTCAGTCTCTCATCTGCGGCTCGCGACTGGGCTAGCGGCCGCAAAGGTGACCGCTAGCCCCTGTTTTTGCCCTTGTTTTGCTCGTGCTTCGTTCCTTGCTTCGATTATCATCTTATAAGCCTACAAAACATCAAAAAGGAACCCAAGAGCAGTATCTTCCAAAAAAATATATAAAAGCATTAAGATCCGATACATAAACGCACTTAATATATCTAAATTCATATTTAAATATCAACAATAAACGTGTAAAAAGCGCGTTTATCACTAGGCGCTGCGGCCTGACGCGAATTAGGGTTTCAACCCATCAACTATATATACCCCCTGCTGTGCATTGGCGCCTTACTCTCAGTTTTTCACATATTTTCGCATACTTTCATTCTAGCTTTCGATTTTACGCTTCTAGACTTTAGATTATTGCTATTCTACGTTACATTAATGCTTTGTAATCGCTATTGGAGTAATTCATCCGAAGGATTTCAGTTTTTCTGTTTTCTACTCGGGTTTGGATTCAAACCCAATCTTCCGACACTCCATTATGGATTTTATCAATTCAATTCTTATTTTTATGTTAATTTCGTATTTTATTTCGATTTATATGTCTAGAAAAATTCATGTTCTAATCCTCGGGTTTGTATGATTTTATCCTAAGTGTGGTGATTCCTGCTATTTGCTATTTACCTTCCAGTCATTGATTTGTGATTCTTGGTACTAAATCTTATGTGTTAATTTCTGATCAATCTTGATGCATGTCTAGTTGTCAGTTGAATACTTAACAGTTTTAATTGTCAATCGATCTTGAATGCACAATACGGGTAAGCTTTGAGTCGTAGCTGAGATAGGAACATCCTTAGGAAGCATATTCTTTGTGATCTTTTTGGAGTTGCTAATTTTCACCTTGAGACATAAGAATAATAGGTAAATTAGTAATAAACTACCACAATTGTCGTAACTGAAATTGTTGGTTACTTATGTGAAGCACGATAAACACACGCTGCGGGTAGAATTAATACATCCCTAGGGTTAGTCTCTTAGTCTATTTGTCTATTTGAATTTTATTGTCATTTTCATTCGTTCTGATTCTTTTGTCTTTGAATTAAATATTTGAAGTCTCAAAACCTTTCAAAACCTAATTGTTACTTGGATAATGATAAATAATCATTGAGTTAGCTTCTATATTTTCGTGTTTCAATCCATGTGGATACGATACTCGACTTGCCTATCTACTAGCATGTTTCCGTGTTAGAAAATAGTGCGGCCAAATTTAGGCGTCTTTGTCGGGGATTGTTTAGATTATATAGGAATAACTTATTGATTTGGAATTATTAATTCAAGTTGTATATTTATTTTATTTTATTTTGCTTGCCAGGACTAATTTCTTCCTTTTTCTCCAGGTAGTTTATGATCACAAGGTCCCGGGGACCTCCTGAACAACCTTTAGATCCCGAGATTGAAATCACCCAAAGGAGAAGGAGACGAGAAAGGAGACGGCAAGAGATGACAACAAATCCAAACAATGGGGATGTCCATCCCGAACATGCTGCTCGTCTTCTGGCAGAATTTACTGAGATGCAACGCCAGATGACAAATATGGAACTCCCCCATGCTGTAGAGACATGACCGCTGAATTACATGTACCGACCACCAACTGAACAGTTTCAAGGAGGTGGATGGGGCCCTGAAGTGAATGCTAATAACTTCGAACTGAAGCCGGCCCTAATCAGTATGGTACAAGGAGAACAATTTGGGGGAGGAGTGATAGAAGATCCAAATGCTCATCTGGAGACATTTTTGGATATATGTGACACCATCAAGCAGAATGGGGTGCCACATGATACGATCTGAATGCGTGTGTTTGGATTTTCTCTGCGCAACCAGGCGAAGGATTGGTTCAAAAGCCTGGACCGTACTGGGATCAATAGTTGGGGAAACTTTGCGAAAAGTTCCTTTCAAAATATTTTCCGCCAGCTAAAGCACAGAAGATTATAGTCGAGATCTCCCACTTCTCCCAACTGGGAGATGAGTCATTGTTCAAGGCATGGGAGAGATTTAGAGACTTATTGAGAAAATGCCCTCAGCATAGATTCTCCAGGGAGTAGCAGATCACACAGTTCTACAGTGGACTGACACTTCACACTAGAAGCATACTGGATGTGTCAGCAGGAGGATGCCTGTTGAACCGACGAGTGGAGGATCCCAGCAGGATTCTAGAAGAGATGGCTGCTAACAGCCATCAATGGTCTATGGAGAGAACACATGTGGTTAAGGCAGCCGCTGTAGAGGTCGACTCCAAATACGACGATCTCATGGAGAAATACACTCTTCTGAAGAGCCAGTTCGAGACGGGGGATGTTAACCTCATAAATCAGAAGAACCGTCAAGGGAGAAATCCGGCATACCATCCTAACAATAGGAACCATCCCAACTTTTCATATGCCAACCCTAATAACTTCCAGCAACCTTCGCCAGGCTTCACAGTACAGAATGGGATGGTTCAGGAGGTGAAGAAGCAAAGTTTGGAGGATATGATGCAGCAGTTGGTTGTAAGTAACCAACAATTGGCAACTCAGCAGAACGCTTTCATTAATAACACTGGTCAAAAGATTGCAACTGAATCCACCGTAGCAGCTATGGGCAAACATTTGAAGATAATGGAGAACCAGATCAGCCAAATAGCTGCACATCAGAATGAGCAACATAAGTCGGGCAAATTTCCTAGCACTACGGAGGTAAACCCGAAAAATCAGTGCTATGCCATCCAGCTGAAAAGTGGAACAACTTATCAGAACCACCCGAATGAAAAATGAGGAAAAGGTAACCATGGAAAGAAAGGATGGCCGGAGTTGTAGAAGAGCCTAGAAAAGGCCGTGGTGAACAGAGAGAAGAGCTAGCGATCGAGCTAGCGACCGCTAGCCCGGTCGCTAAGAAGAGTACATAGAGTTTGGCGGAGAAATTAACGACCGCTAGGCCGGCCGCGAGGAACAATAGAGACGCGACAGTCAGTGCTCGCGACCACCCTAACGGTCAAAGGGTGGCCGCGAGGCAGATCCAAAGAAGAATTTACCAACGTACACTCCTCTGGTCCCGTTCCCAAGTCGACTAGCTAAGCCAAAATATGACGAGAAGCTGACCCGATTCATGGAGATATTTCAGAAGGTGCACACCAACATTCTATTGCTAGATGCACTCAGGACATGCCGGGATATGTGAAGTTCTTGAAAGATGTTGTGGCCAACAAGAAGAAGTTGGAAAAATTTGAGACTATAAATTTGTCTCAAGAGTGCAGTGTTGTGTTGCAAAAGAAGTTGCCGTTAAAGCAGAAAGATCCAGACAACTTCACCATACCTTATGTTATTGGAGGGTAGACTTTCTCCCGAGTGTTATGTGATTTAGGGGCAAGCATCAACCGGATGCCGTTGTCCATATTTAACAAATTGGATATTGGAAAGATCAAGCCTACTACTATTGCTTTCTAGATGGCAGACACATCTATTACCTATCCAAAGGGGATATTGAAAGACGTGCTCGTCAAGGTCAGAGATTTCATCTTTCCAGCAGACTTTGTAGTCATTGACATGTCAGAAGATGGGAACACGCATCTCATTCTCGGGAGAATGTTCTTAGCCACAGGCAGGGCGCTAATTGATGTGCAGGATGTTGATCCCACCTTCCGTGTGAATAAGGAGGAGCTAACAATTTCAATCTATGATGCCATCAAGTGACATGATAATTCAGAGCATGAGGATTGTTATTCGATCACCACTGCCATAGTAAGCCCAGTCTCGCACTTGGATGGCAACCGACCAGTCGTTGGTAAGTCTACTAGAAAAAGTCTGATTCAGCATGGAACCCCGAATGTTCTATTCAAGTTTGGGGATGGCCACTTCCACACTCAATGATGGTCTGCTGTAAATGCAAAGTATAGAGGCAAGCAAAAGATGATGAGGAAGTCAATTGCCAAAACGCCCGATTGATGAGAGGTAACTTTGAGCTAGCGACGAAAAATTTAGCACTGGTTGGGAGGTAACCCAATTTGTTTTTGTATTTTATGGTTTTCCTTTTTAGCTTGTTTTGTTTTTCGTTGTTTTTGTCTTCTCGTGTCGTTTTTGTGTCCCAAAATATAATAGCTTTTATAAAAACATAAAATTAAAAAAAAAAAAAAAAAGTCACGGCTAGCGACCGAGCTAGAGATCGCTAGCCCGACCGCTTGGACAATATAGAGAGTTTTCGGCAAAAACTAGCGACCATCCTAGCGATCGCGAGGGTGGCCGCTAGCACATTACAGAACGTTTTTGTCAAAAACTAGCAACCAAGCTAGCGATCGCTAGCTTAGCCGTTAGACCCGACCCAATTACATGCGCCAACCCGCGCGTTTGCCTTATATTTTTATACATTCATCCTTTCATTTTTACACTCACACACACGCAAGAACACACACAAAAGCTCTCAAACCCTAGTTCTTCTCTCTTTTGTGCTTCCAAAGTCTTTTCCACTCAAGGTATGCTTCTTTTCTTCAATTCTTCTTTGATTCTAGCTTGTAAGCATGAATTAGAAGAGTTTGGCCGATTATTTTCTTCTTGTTGTGGAATAATGAAGAGTATATGAATTAGAACATATTTTGCTAGATTTTTAATGGTTTTTGAGCATGCTTCTTACATTGTTAGGTGTATTTGTGTTCATTGAAGTTATTTGTTGGATTAATTCGCCTAAATTATGTTTTTGGGGTAAAAATAGTGAAACCCTAGGTGAGCAGCTCGCGACTAGCGACCAAGATAGCCGTCGCTAGCCTGGTTGCTAGCCAGTGGCTCGCGACCACCCTAGCGATCGCTAGGGCGGCCGTGAGCCTACCTATAATTCGTTTTTAATGTGTGTTTTGAGCCTATGTGTGTATTCTTTCCCTTGTTATGCCTTATATGAACCAATGTTATTGTGGGGGGAAGAATTTTGTTAATTCCAAGTTTAGGGGAACTATATATCGAATTGGGTTGACGTTTGTTCTGAATTTTTTTAATGGTGTACATGAACTAACATTGCAATATCTTTTATGTACAATATACCGCCACGCACATCCGAAAACAAGAGAAAGGGGAAGGAGCCAGCTTCATCCTCACAGGGGGGAAATTATCGACGAGTTTCACCCCCAAAATTATGGAGTGCATTTGCCGAGTCCCGCCGCTAGGGACAGATGGAGACGGTTAGTGCAACTAAAGCACCATCATTGCAGATTCATGTGTATTGACACATGTCAAGCAATGGGGATAGCCATTGATGTCACTTGGCTCACCGAGAGATCCGGTCTATACTCAGTCATCACAGCCAATTACTTGTCATACCGGATCCTCACGCTGGAGTTCCTGTCGACCGTATACGTTCATAAAACTCATAGGTCGCCAGATTACATTACTTTCCAATTGGGAAATAAGCCTCGACAGTTCACGGTTGATGAGCTAAATGAAATCATCACGGCGCTCCTGATGGTGGATACATTGGTGATACTGATGGTTCGACCTCCGAGATGTGGCCGTTGTTTATTGATCCGGAGCTGGAGCAGAATCCGTTCTATGATGCCACGAGGGCAAAGGCGAGCTCTATCCAGAATCCAGCGTTCTGCTATTTTCACCACCTCCTCACTTTCACAATCCATGCCCACACCAATGCCGGCACATGCCTCTCACAGGATATGAGTATCATGATTGGTGCTGCAGCCGGCCGAAAAATGCACGCCAGAATGTTCCTCGCACAGCATTTCCAGATGCAATCTGAAGTCTCTGGGAATGCGAGGATATGCATTGGGGGTTTCTTCACCCCTATTGCCGATTTTTTTGGGGTGGAGATTCATGAGGATCCAGTCTCCCAGTATATTTTCTTGGACAAGCAATATCTTTATGTCAAGACGTTCCAAAAATGAGACTCCCAGTGCTACCTCTGGCTGCTCTACGATAAGAATGGCCAATCTATCTTCCGACTACCCAACAGTGATCTCACCAGCATAATCAACGATAGAGGGCCCAACGCCAACTGGAACATGGGGTCAGAAGCACACTACAGCTGGGCTCAGTGCCTAAATACGCAAGGAGAGGTAGAGGTAGAGGAAGAGGGAGTGGAACATGAGGCCGCATATGAGACAGGTTGCGAGTTGCACCCACCACCCCACCAAGGTGACCCCAATATCTACGAGCGCCTTGATCGGATAGATGGTCGTTTCGACCACATAGAAGGGAGTATGAACTCCATCATGGCCCAACAAATAGCACTCGCCCAACAAATAGCATCCTACGAGCACCGGCGGATGATGCGATGATGCAAAGAATGGGAGCAAGTGGCGAGATTCTATCCTCACGAGAGTAGCGGCATATGAGGTAAGGTCTCTCTCCCAAGCACATCTTTTCTGCAACCTTATTGTTCTATATGTCACAATAAGTTTGGGGGGGAGGGGTAGAAGAGTGTAGTTGGTTGTTTAGTCCTTTTTATGTTTTTGCTTTGTCTTGCTAGTTTTTATGTTTTGGGCTTGTGTGTCTTTTGTTTTCGTTATTGTGTCTGTTGATCAACGAGCTTAAGTGAAAAGTGTTAACCTATGTGGCCAATGATGATATATTTTTTTTATAAAATGTACGTTGATGGTGCACATGATGTGTTAGAAAACGACGCATATATGACTTGAGATCGCTTATCTTGTTGTTTTTCACCATTTGCATAAACTGTGAGACTTGAGCTTCACTATACGTAATCTACATGTTACAGTTTCTTTTAAATGTATGATATCATGCATGTAATTATCTTCTAGAACTTACTGTGTTTTCTGTGTCGAGATTGTAATATGTATTTCGGATATGGAAAGGATAAAAGGCCATCTTTGTGAACCACGAGTTTACCCATACACTAACCCAATAATATACCATTTGTCACCTACTTTGAGCCTTTATTAAACCTTATTATTTTGTTAACCGGATGATAGGAGGTGAGGATGGATATGAGAATCAATGGGTGAAATGCATTGATGTATTACGTTGGGTTAAAAGCTAGAGAAGTACCTCTGTGGAAAAGAATGGTCCCTCTGTGGAAAAGAATGGACCCTATAAGCTCTATTAAAAAAAGAAAAAAAATGATATGAATAATGTGAGCATAAAGGGATATTAATCAAATTTAGGTATCTCAAGTTTGAATGAATGTTGATTTAGCATGATGGAAAGAAAAAGGGAAATGGACAAAGTCCATATGTGTTGAAAATTATAAATGGGGGTACTTGGAGTTGCATTTGAGTCACTTAACCATATATCACCCTACCTTAACCAATGTACCTACATTACAACCCGTGAAAATACCTTTTTATCCCAATTTGAACGCATTTGACGTAGTGGAGATATTAGAGAAATGGCAAGCATATGGTAAAATTCTGCATGACATTGATCTTTGAGTGTATACACGTCCTGATTTTTTCTTCTGAATTTGAGTGTACACTATATTATACACATGCCTTTGAGATGGTTGGATTGAATAAGATTTTGCTTTCAATTATTGTACATTGTCGAGTTGACTAATATCGTCAAGTGTACTGTTGTTTTTGAACTTTGAAAGATTTCTGAGGCCTGTTATAGTTACCACCTTTGCTAAAGCTCGTTGATCTTTTGTTGTGTCGTTGTTTTTGTTTGAGGACAAACAATGTTTTAAGTTTGGGGGTTTGATAAACGTGTTTTTTACTCGTTTATTAATGAGATATTAGGATGATTTTGGATCTGTCTAAGTGCGTTTATATAGTTGATTTAATGCTTTTAGCTATTTTTGGAAGATACTGCTCTCGGGGTTCCTCTTTAGTGTTTTGTTAGCTTTTTAGGAAATGATCGATGCACGAGGCAAAGAACGAACCAAAGATGAAAAGGAACAAGAGGCTAGCGGCCGCTAGCCCGGCCGTGAGCTCGGGCGAAAAAGCTTCTGGAGTAAAACTAGTGACCGACCTGGCGACCGCTAGGCATATCTAGCGACCGCGAGCATGGTCGCGAGAAATCCCGAAAAAGCTTCTGTATTAAAACTAGCGATAGACCTAGTGACCGCTAGGTCGGACGCTAGGCACGTCACGCGACCGCGAGCTCATCGAAGAAATTTTCTGTCTCACAGCTAGCAATCGACCTAGCGACCGCTAGGCGCTGTGGCGTGACGCGAATTAGGGTTTCAGCCCATCAACTATATATACCCCCTGCTGTGCATTGGCGCCTCACTCTCAGTTTTTAGCATATTTTTGCATACTTTCATTCTAGCTTTCGATTTTACGCTTCTAGACTTTAGATTATTGCTATTCTATATTACATTAACGCTTTGTAATCGCAATTGGAGTAATTCATCCGAAGGATTTCAGTTTTTCCGTTTTCTCTCGGGTTTGGATTCAAACCCAACAATTATTCTTCCGACACTCCATTATGGGTTTTATCAATTCAATTCTTATTTCTATGTTAATTTCGTATTTTATTTCGATTTATATGTCTAGCTAAATTCCTGTTCTAATCCTAGGGTTTGTATGATTTTATCCTAAGTGTGGTGATTCCTGCTATTTGCTATTTACCTTCCAGTCATTGATTTGTGATTCTTGATGCTAAATCTTATGTGTTAATTTCTGATCAATCTTGATGCATGTCTAGTTATCAGTTGAATACTTAACAGTTTTATTTGTCAATCGATCTTGAATGCACAATACGAGTAAGCCTTGAGTCGTAGCTGAGATAGGAACATCTGTAGGAAGCATATTCTTTGTGATCTTTTTGGAGTTGCTAATTTTCACCTTGAGACTTAACAGTAATTGTTAAATTAGTAATCAACTACCACAACTGTCGTAACTGAAATTGTTGGTTACTTATGTGATCTTTCATCTTGGCTGGATTAAAATTGGTTAATAGGAAGCAGGATAAACACACGTTGTTGATAGAATTAATACATCCATAGGGTTAGTCTCTTAGTCTATTTGTCTATTTGAATTTTATTGTTATTTTCATTCGTTCTGATTCTTTTGGCTTTGAATTAAATATTTGAAGTCCCAAAACCTTTCAAAACCAAATTGTTACTTGGATATTAATAAAGAATCATTGAGTTAGCTTTTGTATTTTCGTTTTACAATCCCTGTGTATACGATACTTGACTTGCCTATCTACTGGCATGTTTTCGTGTTAGAAAATAGCATGATCAAACTACCAGTTTGGACAAGTCTCATTCTGAAAGAGTTCAAGCAGTACTGAATCCAGTCGTATTGAAAGAAGTTTTAGTACCGACGCAATTGAAAAGAAGCACTACTGAAGGTCACAGACTGAAGACTGAAGTCATGAAGACTGAAGTACAACGATACTGATGAACAGTGCTACTGGGGAGTGAAGTCGAAGATTGAAGACTCAGCGCTGCTGAAAACAAAGAAGTCAAGAATATGACTAAGTGTCATACCAGCATCTGAGAAGTCGAAGCCGCTGAGAACTATATCAAGCTGAAGAGTCAAACTGACTTAGGGTCACTGTCACAGCCCGGTTTTGGCTTATCCTTACCGGACCGTGACTTGGGGTTCGGTCCAAGTGAATATGAAAGAATAAGGGTTTCAACTCATTTCACCTACGAAGAGAATATAGATGTTCCAACAGAAACGGAAATCATGACGGAGCAAAATAGCTTATATTTATAAGATGGTTTCAAAGGTTCAACAAAACAGTAGCTTTTACAAAGCTTAACATAGTAACAAAAGATAACAGAGTCTCAAGAGTTTGGCAGCGGAATAAAACATGTGAGACATGCATGTGAAGATGCATTCTCAAGGCGAACCAAAAATACTTCATACTCAAGTTGACAAAGAACTCCGCTCAACTCCGCTCTGTTCCATCACCTGCTCAACCCGCACATTTAAAACAAACATGCGGTGAGTACAAAATTTGCACTCGGTGGACACATTGCGAAAACATTTTTACTTTACGAATATTGATCGCTTACTTCACAAGAAGACACGCGGGTTTTGTTTGAAAAGGCCTCAGCTTACAAAATACATTTTCTCATTTCTCAAAATCATCGCTCGCCGGCATTTTCATATCACAACAACCACAACGTATATTCCAAGTCGGCTATGGATAAACGCTCGGAGTGAGGCCTCCTTCACCCGGACGCACGATCGATCGCAACCGCCATTCGTAGGTCGAAACAACCGATCGCAACCGCGATTCGTGAGTGTCGTACACAACCCTAAGCTAGATTCCCTTCACCTCTAGCTTAGGATCCGAATTGTAATACTTTTCTGTTGCCCTGTGCAACCCGAATGGATATATACAAAACATAAAATATTTTTGGCAGACAATATCGTACTTTATCATTTGCAGAAAAACAGTAAAGTAAATGATTTTTCAAGAAAGCTTGTAAATGATTTTGATAAGAAAGCCCACAAAGGGTTTAGGTAAGAAAGCCCACCTCGAGAACTTAAAGTTCCTACGTCACTAGTACTTAATTATCGTCTTCTTTCTCCTCCGAAAGGGGCCCTTTTCAACGTGAGAAACGAGGTTTAGTACATCGCTATACTTTTCGATGAGACGAACATCGCCTATAACGCCATATGCATCAAATAAAATTAATGTCGGACTTATTTTGATGTTTCCTAATCAAAATGATGTCGATTATGAAATCGCTTTCATATAAGAGATACTCCATCTCTTTAGCACATAATGTGCGTTTAATGTACTTACGTAACGTAAGTCACATTGTTACTAATCGTACTACGTCACATAGATCGCAGACATCGAATTTCATGCCCTTTGACCTTGGTCAACGTTTTGGTCAACAATTTTGACTTGTCAACATTTAGTCAACAATTTTGACTAAAGTCAACATTTCGACTTTTTAATTCCTTTTATGTAATTCTATTATTTTATGTGCAATTCTTGTTTAAAAATTCTATAAAATCATAATATGTTTAAAACATCATTTTTGATCATATTATGCAATTATATCTCATAAAATAATTTTATAAAATTAATACTTATAGCCTATAGTTTTTGAAAACCCTAATTAAACTAAGCAAATAATTTCCAAAATTCCAATAAAATCACATATCACATAATCATCTATAAGCATCTTTATGATAACATAATTTTTATTTATTGTAAACTATTGAATTAAATCTTCCTAAGTCATTTTTGAAAATTTGGACTTAGGTCCAAATAATTTTTAACAAATCCAATAAATTCATACAACACTATTTTATGAATCTACACTATCAATATGTTATGATAACACTCAAACATGGATTATATCTCATCATAATATCATGTTCTATAATTTTCGAAATTCATAGACTTAAGTTTTCCAAAAATTCTACATAAAATCATATAAGCATTATTAATACCCTAGATCATGATTCCATGCTTAAATCACCAATTAAAAATCATAATAATCAACAGATCATACCTTCAAGTTTTCGGTCCATATTTAGAATTTGATATCATGCTTGATTTTGTGATATAATTATACTACATGCTTAATAACATCATATAAATATAATATCTAAACATATTAGCCTTAGTCACATAATTTTTGAAATTTACATGAACAACATAAGCTTATAACATAAATTCTAACCTTTTTATCGGATTTGATCGACGTTGGCGTATTTCTCTATGATCAAGAGTACTTGAAGAACACTATTTATCCTTTCCTCTCTATTTTTCTCTCTTATTTCCCACTTATTTTTGGTTATGAGGTTATGGGAGGGGTAACCTCCTATTTATAGGATTTATAAAGTGGGTTTAATCATTATTTCATAAAATATCTTATCTTATCAAATCTTATCATATCTTATCTTATCTTATCAAATCTTATCATATCTTATCTTATCTTATCAAATCTTATACTTATCTTTTTAATTATGGCACCTCATTAATTAAAGCTTGATATTTTTCATCATATTCACACTAAAAGGTCAAATATTTCGGCCCTCTCTATAAATATATACTAAATATTTTATTTTCCTCCAATAATAACTATATGATATAATAATAATCTTAGATGATAAAATAAATCATGGAAAAATTAATTAAGACCATTTCTATGTATTAAAGTAAAGTAATCGACAAATAATTCAAAATTAAGGATAAATTATCAAACTATGATTCCTTTCATAAAAATATTATTTTCATGAGTAATTATATTAATATAATGATATTATATCATAAAATAAATTTATGGAATTTTTCTAAGCAATTTCCCAATTTTTTTCGAAACTAGGGTTTCTTAGGATTTTATTTTTATAAAATCCTATTCTTACCTTATTTCATAAATTTCGAAATTTTTATATTTCCTATGAGATAAGATTGATCTAGAATCATGATATTTATCAATTATATAATTAAATAAATTATTTAATACATTTATCACATATATTGTGATTTTCGAAAAAATCACATAAAATTATACCTATAATTTGAAATTTATATGCTTCTAGAACCAAGATATTATTTCCTATGATACTTATCACATTTCTACATATTTCTAAGAGATAAACATTATCTCTTAATTAATCATGATCTTATCTTATCTTTTATGAAAATATCATAGCAAATCTTATCTTAAAAATGTCATTTTCCAACCTTATCACATCCACCTCATGCTTGGGTGTACAAGATAATTATCTTATCATATACTACAAGATAAACATGACAACTCATCACATAAAATCAAGTGATCACATAATAAATCACAAATTAATTCCTTACACTTTAAATTTTCGAAAATCACTATTAAATAAGGAAAAATATTTCTTTTCTTCCTTAGTGCAAATGATATCCTAAATATACTTAAAACATATTTAAAATTATTTCGCTCAAATTTTCAAGAGAAATTTCGATTTATTCAAAATCGATAATTACCGACGCTCACTTTCATACTGCTTTCTATCGTCTCGTTCCTTCTTTATTTTCAAAATTTTAAGCCCGTAAATTCGGGGTATTACATTCTACCCCTTAAAGAAATTTCATCCTCGAAATTTATGATTCTCACAACGCTTCGATTCCTTCTTCATATCGAATTCTCAATTCCAACGTTGGTACCTCGTACTCTTTTCTAATCATCGATGATCCTTAACTTTCATTCGTATCACTCAACTATCGATTCTTATGCGGTGAATCCTATATCCAAATCTAAGTTTAAGCGAACATATGCTAGCGTCGTATCTTCTGCTTTTGGTGGAGAGAATTCGTATCCCTTCATCTCGTGTCGTGATACGTTCTAAAATACTCGCGTATAATCTTATAATATCGTAGTTGTAAAATCGACTCATAAAATGGAATGATGTCATTCCTTCTATATCTTGAAACTGCCTCGTGCTTATTTATCTCACCGAGAGTATTCCTTTATCATGACTTGATGTATCTCTCTCTAACTGAAGAAACATATCACTCTACTGATCTGAGAACTTAGGTGCCGAGATAAGTTAACCTATTTCATATTTCTTAGCTTCAAGGTTTGGAGAAAAACATATCATGACTACTTATAAGTGAGTAAGGGTTCACAATTCAGGATGACAACTTTTGAAATTTGAATCAATATGTTCTTCAAACGAATAATTGGGATATAGGGTCCAAGACCGAATGATGACTCTTGAGATGTCTTTGGTCATATGGGTGGCCGCACCGTCAATACTTCTCGGTCACATGAAGGCTTGGTTTCAAAAGGTCATTTTATATACTTTCGGTTGTAGACTTCTTTCGAAAAGTGAGAAAATCAGTGATATCTCATTGATGTTAGGTCATAGAGTTAAACTCAATGACAGAACTTTGGGTAATGAATAAAATTTTGAAAATATCATATAACTTGTACTGGGTCATCATAAATCGTAAAGTTTCTCAAAATATGATACATATTGAAGCTTAAATTCATAGCTTTTTAATTTAAACATTTTCTATTCTGCCGTACCGGAATCCTTTTACTATGGATATTATTCTGCGAGAACCAACTAATAATTCGATCACGTCGCTATTTAAGTTCTAATAGTCAACTCGGAGTTTCACTGTGTGTGAACATCTAAAGGGAATGACTATACTCATGTTCTGTCGCATAATGACATTCATCATCATTCCATTTCTACCCTTTTAATCTTTTCTACTTTGTTCTCGTTTGTTCTTGTCTTCCAACTCGTATTATTCTTATTTCTATTCCTTGCTTTTGTTCTAATTTCTATCCTCCCTTTTGTTCTCATAATCGAATTCTCATGGTTCATCTTTCTATGTTCCTTCGCAAAAGGGATCATGCATCTTAAACAGTCCTCGTTCTTTTGGGATACTTACTCATCGATACTAACAACTTGTAATTCAAGCAGTAATAACATAACTAGTTCATAACACTACATCTTATTGACTTCTATAAATTCAACATTTCACTTTTTGACATATCGTTGTCAATTCTTTCTCATATTTCTTTCAACTCTTTCTCATTTTCCTTTCCTGCCATCTGATAACAGATAGTTTTTAAGTAAGTCTGTTTTAAACTTACAAGCAATAGGGGGGGAAAACTTAAACCATCAGGACTTCTTAAGGAACTAAACTTCTTAAAACACAAAGTTTCGTGAACATCCTTTAGCATAAGCTCGTAAACACTTATCACTTATCATTCTAATCCCTAAGTTTATCTAGCGTTCAAAACTAATTTGCGTAAGCAACAGTCGATTACGTCGCGTAGAATCTTAAGTGAGAACTATGTCCACATCGCGAGTGACATTCGTTCATCGAAGCTTTCATTTCTCCACGTAGCATTCCAATTCACATTCGTCAAAGCGAATCTTAAAAGCGTTCTAAGTTCTCAAGTTCTCGTGGTTCACCAAGCACTACGTTATACATAGAAGAGAAATTCTTATGTTCTCGTTCAATCTAAGTTCTTCGTGAAACTTAGAGCTCATCTACGTTCTTTTGAAAATCAAAACAATTTCACAATTTAACTTTGTTTCATAAACATACTTTACTGACATATAACTCCATATATGCCATTTCATCAATACTCATATACCAACCGGGTATAAGCTTTAATCTCTTTCAAATTCATTATAACAAAATCACATACCAACCGGGTATGAACTCAAACTTCTTCAGACAAACCACTCGTTTGTCTCATGAATTGTCACAATTCAAAACTACTCATCATTTTTTTTTACGGCATGTCCACTTTAAAAACATTTTTCACAAATACTTCCTCAAAATTGTAACATACTTTTCAAAGCTTCTAAAACCATACCTTTATCGTAACTTACTTTTCCTTGCTCGGGTGAGCGTGATGAGCAGGGAGCGTGAGCGGTGATGACTTACTTCATAGAAAGTCTAGTGATTCTGCCGACTTTGGATAGAAAGAATATTTTTGGTTCAAAGCAAACGAACTGCTCTGATACCACTCTGTCACAGCCCGGTTTGGCTTATCCTTACCGGACCGTGACTTGGGGTTCGGTCCAAGTGAATATGAAAAAATAAGGGTTTCAACTCATTTCACCTACGAAGAGAATATAGATGTTCCAACAGAAACGGAAATCATGACGAGCAAAATAGCTTATATATATAAGATGGCACTACAAGAATTTTGATTATACGGGAATCCCGTTGTCATTACAGAAAACCCCGCTGTCTATCAAGGTATAGTCTATTGGCAATTATATGACCACGGGAAATACCGTCGTTTATCACATATATGACAACGGAAAATCCCCGTGGTCATCATGTTATAGGCGACGGGGCCTTGTAATATACAATGGTTAAACCTCGTTGTTCATCAGGTTTTAGACCACGCGGACATCCCCGTTGTCTATATATTAATAGACAACGGGAGAAGCCTGCTGTCTATCGATCACCAACTAAATAAATTTATTTATTTATTTATTTATTATATAATTCAAAATACTTGTTTCTACCATTAAAAACAATAATACAAAATATATATTATCTCATAAATAGAAAATCACGTGCAATACATAAACGTTATATACCTAAAAATCCCTAATCAACAATTGTAGACAACAAATATTGTCTACCTAGCTAATTAAATTTGCCCACAAAACATCAATTTCATCATCTTGAACCTTTCATTTCACCATCTCTCGCTCCAACATCAATCATCTAATTCGCCTCCATCTACATGATCAAAATAATACAAAATTGCAGTTTTTATCCTCAGCAACATAGACACATCTTGGTCCCCAGCCTCGTATTTCTTGCTGTATTTCTTAAAATTCTTAGCAATCTCTTCTTACTTCTCGGCTGTCAAGAAAGACAGAGGCCTTGGGCGCCACAAAAACTGCAGTTTAAACCACTCAACATAGTGAATGAGAACATCCATCTAGGCGGTGCTGATGACGTTACTTGCTACTTATCTCAATTATCCATAGCTCCCACTTTCTCATTTTGAATTTTAGTCAATTTGGGGAAGATAAACCTAGTCATCAAATTGATTAATTTAGATGATGGGAGAACCTACCTGAAAGAAATTATCCTTGAGGATGCGGTAGAGCAGTTTGCCATTGAAGGACCACACATTGAACCCATTTTCCATCTCATGCACAGAGGTGACTGCTGTCACACAATACCTATCAAAAAAAAAAAACTCAATATAATGCAGCAAGTTGACAAACTAGGCATAAAACATCAACTCAATTACCACACATAATAAATATAACTAAAAGAAAAAAAGTAGATTAAATCTCACCACTGTCATGCAAAAGATTTATCACCACAAAAACTATAACCTTCTAGTAGGATCCCACTCAACGTCTGTAGCCATGAAATGCTCAGCTTGAGCCATGGTCTCAAGCTCATCCACATTATAAAACTCCAACTGTCCATTGAAACCTTTCAACCCAGCAAGAATAATAAAACAGCCACCTGGAGACCAGTAAAGAGCATTGGCCTGCTTGCCCTTGAGGGTAGTGAGCTTCGAAACCCGGCCATTGTTAGTCCCACTACGCATCGAGTAGAAACTCACATCAGGCCTTGGATTATCACCATGAATAACTGCAAACCTGTGGCCTTTTGGCTCCCAAGCAAAGGCAATAATCTTATCATTTTTATTCTCGAGCTCTAGAACCTCAATAGGTATGTCCCTTTCCTTGATCCTGAACCAGTATATGTGCTTTTCTTTGTTTTTGTGTAACGATCAACTTTAACAGCAAGATAATCCCCAGTACTTTGCCAGTACAATTTACAATCACTGACACTGAAGAGATTCTTTTGCCTCAACTCTTCTTTGCTTGGGATTTGCACAAGACTCACCTGAAATCAGAGATAAAAGTCAAGAAAATTGAATGAGAGAACTCCACAAGGCCAGAAATTAACAGTTTTAGATATTAGTTCACATGCTCACCCTTGCAGGTTGATTTCCTCCACCCAGCTCAGGCACAAAATGTGCAAGAATGGAATCCGTAGGTGACCAACTGAAGTCAACAACATTTTCTACCTTCATAGATTTCTTGTCAATAAAACCAAAGGTTTCAGTTTCATAAACAGACACAACATTCTTTCCTATTCTGGCAAAGTACTTATCTTCTTGTCCACCACCCCACCTGGAAGTAAATTGTTTCAACATATCAGACAGCATCCAAACGAGACAAAGAGTTCTTGCTATTCTTTCTTCTTTGTTGTGTTTGTATATCTCAATACTGCAGTAACAAAACAGCACCATAGTTTACTAGTTAGCACAAAAATAAAACACCAAAACCAAAACAACATCAAAATATAGAGATAGTAAAAGAGTGCTGAACATCTTGAAAACTTAAACTTTCAAGAATTCAATGTGAAAATACACAGAAATCAAATAAAAAGATAAGATATTCATCACTTCTATTCCAGGATTATCCATATCATTAGTCTTTGAGAAAATTGGTAAGTTCATATCATCATTCTCACATTATTTTAAACAGTGTGTAAATCACAGTTATACAGCAGCCTAACTTTTTACTATTTAGCACAGAAATTAGCTCTGCATTAACAGGTAACTGTAACAACACTAATTTACATCCATAATAAAACACCTAAACCAAAACATCATCAATCCCATTGCTTACAAGAATATAAATAAATAGATCGAAACTAAAACTTGCAAGATTTTTAGTCTTTCACCAAATTATTACTCCAACATTTTACATATTATTAGTCTTTCAAAACTCATATTTTTCATACATGTGACCGGATTAAATGGATAAACGTGAAATTTCATGGAATTAATTAGCAACCACTTCAATTATAGTGTAAATCTCGACGATAACAATTGCTAAAATTGAAATTAGGAAGAGAACTTACTTGAGCATTGCCGACAGGGGATGAAGGACGACTAAGCGTTTGATTTTCAAATCAAGCAATTCATTCATGACCATATAAGATATATCCTCAGAAGATAGTTGATTCAGAACTCCTAAAATCTCTCCAACAAGATCATCCATGGCCTACTCTTGCGAATGAAACTACTTGATTGGCTGTTGGGAATTTTATATGCTACTATATATATGTGGGCATGTACATCGATTCAATAATGAAACGCAGATATTCTGTATGTGTGGGGTTCGCTTTCACAACTACTTGTTAGAAATTAGAAGTGAATTGGATTTCTGTGAATGACAATGAGTGTTGTGTTGGTGGACGGCGCATAAGGAATGAGTATGTATGTGTATTAGGGTTTAGTTTTTTTTTAGTAATATATTATATATATTTAAATAATGAGGATAGACCACGGTTAATGACCGTGATTTAATCAACAGAGGAAGACGACGCGCTAAAGTTCTCATTGTCATGGAATTTTTATATTAATAGATCACGCGAACGAACCCCGTGGTTACATAATATGAAACCATGCTAATGACCACTGATTTTGGCGGTAAAATTCGTCGCCTATAACCGATTGAAAAAATGGTTATGAGACCACGCGCTTTCATCACGCACGTCAGATATATCATAATAGACAACTCGAGTATTAATGTATGTGATTATTACACGTGGTTACATAAGCTAAATTCTTGTAGTGTGGTTTCAAAGGTTCAACAAAACAAGAGCTTTTACAAAGCTTAACATAGTAACAAAAGATAACAGAGTCTCAAGAGTTTGGCAATGAATAAACGCGTGTGAGACATGCATGTGAAGATGCATTCTCAAGGCGAACCAAAATACTTCATACTCGAGTTGACAAAGAACTCCGCCAACTCCGCCTGCTCCATCACCGCTCAACCGCACATTTAAAAACAACATGCGGGTCGAGTACAAAATTTGCACTCGGGGACACATTGCGAAAACATTTTTACTTTACGAATATTGTACTGCCTACTTCACAGTAAGACACAAGGGTTTTGTTTGAAAAGGCCTTGTGCTTACAAAAATACATTTTCTCATTTCTCAAAATCATCGCCTGGCCAGGCATTTTCATATCACAACAACCACAACGTATATTCCAAGTCGGCTATGGATAAACGCGTCGGGAGGTGATCGCTCCCTTTTTCACACGTAAAAGGTGTAAATATATAGGTAAGCAGAGTATCGTATTGATATGATCCTCGCTGGTACGAAGGATCTATCGACACGCGAACGGAAGAACGAACAAGACGGAATATCCCAAAACCTCTCGAATCTAACCCTCGAGTGATATAGGTCAAGATTTCACCTATACCCCAACTAGATAGTCGACGCAAAGAACTCTGAGACGATGAATGACACACTAACGAGGGATGGATGTCTCGTCGACATGTCGATAATTGAATTTCTTGGCAAATGCAAGAAAATTCAAGAGCTAATGAAGAGAATAAAACTCACATATATTCGTAAATCAAAAGTCAATATTTTCAGATGTTTACAAGCCTTTATATAGTTAAAAATAAAGAACCCTAATCCTTGTCAAATAAGGATTCCTAATCAAAACATGAAAATAAAGAACCTTAATCCTTGTCAAAGAAGGATTCCTAATCAAAACAGAAACTAATTAATATAAGAGACCTAATTAAACTAGGATACTATTTAATCTAACATTTAAACGGGTCAAAAATAATTAAAACTAAAAACGTGGCCCACAATATCAAGTAATGGGCTGAAATATCGGACTCCATCATTCCCCTCCTCTTGAGAAGGATTTGTCCTCAAATCCAAGTCGTCACCTATATCAACCGATGGCTTTTCCTTATTCATCACCCACTTCAAATCACTAGCCCTCGCAAGACAAGACTTTTGGATTACTCCTTTCTCCTTACATCTATCACTTTGCCCAACCGACTTCACCAACTTCGACTTCTTTTGCAACAAAGACTTGATCCTCATAAACTTGTTTTGGAGTAAGAGGAACAAGTGACACTTTCTTTGATTGAACTCGAGGGAGTATTTGTTCAGAAACCATTATGCTTCACTTTTCTATCAAACCGCCACGGTCGTCCCAATAGTATATGACTTGCCTGCATCGGAATCGCATCACAAAGAACTTCATCCTCATACTTTCCAATGCGAAATGGAATCTTCACTTGCTTTGTCACCTTGACAATGCCATTATCATTCAGCCACTGCAACCGATATGGCTTGGGATGTTTCACTAATGGTAGCCCTAACTTCTCAACCATGTTCATGCTAGCCGCATTGGTACAACTCCCACCATCGATGATCACGCTCCACACCTTATCTTTGACATGACACATAGTATGAAAGATGTTCTCTCGTTGCTCTGTATCACCAACGGATTCTCGTACACTCAAAGCTCTCCTAGCAACAAAATGAGTGCATCCGATGTTTCAATCTCTTCAACATCGGAATCCTCCAAGGTGGCATCTCGGATTAGTAGCCTCTCCTTCATCATCGGTCACCACCTCTCCATCATCCCGAATGATCATCACCTCTTATTCGGACACTCTCTAGCAATATGTCCAATTCCATGACAAGTAAAACACTTCAAATCACGGTTTGGGTGCCGTCGGGGTCAGCTTGAGTTGTGTAACTCGTAGGATTTGTTCTCGCTTTTCAAATGGCCACTTCTCCTCATTCGGATGCTCATCTTTCTTCCATTGGTGCCCTCTTGATGAAGAACCACTAACATTTTGGAGCAGCCTCCAATTGATCGATTTTGCTTCGTGTTACCGCCATTACCCTCCTCTTGAGTTGGTTCTCAATCTTTATAGCCATGTGAACCATATCCTCCAACTCGACATAATGTTGCAACTCCACCCATTGCGAATCTCCCAATTCAATCCAGCCAAAAATCTTGCCATAGTCGCCTCTATCTTCAACAATATTGGCCTGTATCATGGCTACTTCCATCTCCTCAAGTAGTCATCCACACTCTCGCCCTTGCCTCAAATTCTGTAATTTGTTGTACAACTCACGATAATAATGATTAGGCACAAATCGCTTCCTCATCACAGCCATCATCTCGTCCCATGTGTGGATAGATTGCTCTCGATTCCTCCTCCTACTACTCACCAATTGATCCCACCAAACAAGTGCATAATCAGAGAACTCTATTGTTGCTAACTTCACCTTCTTGAGCTCGGAATAATTATGGCAATCAAACATGAGCTCCAACTTTCTCTCCCACTCAAGTATAATTCAGATCATTTTTCCTTGAAAAGAAGGGATGTTCATCTTGATGTCGCCGATTGTTATCTTCTCGATCTCTTCCTCTAGCCGCCTTTCATCAAAATTTGGAAACTCATCTTCCTCATTTTCAGCCTCTTCGTATCTATTATCTCGATGAAAATTTCGCCGCCTACCTACTCTTTGTTCTCCACCTCGTTGATATACAATAGATCTAGCCGACGCCGTTCCTCTCACGAGGTCTCCTCAAGTCAAGTTGATTCGATCATGCAGCTCTTCCATCTCTTTGTGATTATCATTCCCATTCGTAACGCAAGGCCTCCATCATGAATTTTGTTTGACGATCGATAGAATCATCGCCGCCCTTATGACATGATCCATCCGATTCCACCTTCTTGACATTGCTTTGCGAAACGTTAGAAAAGAAAAAATAACAGAACCTCACCAACTCACAAACGCCGTATTACTCAAATGAGTCACTCAAAGACTCGTGTATCACTCAAAAAAAAAAAATTTTTTTTTCTCAATCCTCACGTAACGTAGATCGGAAAATCTCAAGAACGAAAAAAAGATACGGATATCGAATGGATAACGATATGGATAATGTATGATATGGATAATGTATGGTATGGATAACGATATGTATAATGATATGGATAACGATATGGATGGACGAACGGATGGACAATGAACCCGCTCGATACTAAATGATACGATCCTCGGTGGTACGAAGGATCTATCGACACGCCGAACGGAAGAACGAACAAGATGGAATATCCCAAAACCTCTCGAATCTAACCTCAAGTGATATAGGTCAAGATTTACCTATACCCCAACTAGATAGTTGACGCAACAACTCCTGAGACGATGAATGACACACTAACGAGGGATGGATGTCTCGTCGACATGTCGATAATTGAATTTCTTGGCAAATGCAAGAAAATTCAAGAGCTAATGAAGAGAGAATAAAACTCACATATATTCAGTAAATCAAAAGTCAATATTTTCAGATGTTTACAAGCCTTTATATAGTGAAAATAAAGAACCCTAATCCTTGTCAAATAAGGATTCCTAATCAAAACATGAAAATAAAGAACCTTAATCCTTGTCAAAGAAGGATTCCTAATCAAAACAGGAAACTAATTAATATAAGAGACCTAATTAAACTAGGATACTATTTAATCTAACATTTAAATGGGCTGCGAAAATAATTAAAACTAAAAAACGTGGCCCACAATATCAAGTAATGGGCTGAAATATCGGACTCCATCACGTATCCACAGGGATTGTATCACGAAAACATAGAAGCTAGCTCAACGATAATTCATTATTATTCAAGCACAGAAAAAGGGTGAAAGGTTTAAGGGCTTCAAATTTAATCCAAAGCAGATGTAACCAAGCAGAAAATAAAATAACGCAAACAAACACTCGGATGGTAAAAACAGATAAGGACGACTAACCCTAGGGATGCATTAATCATTTCCACAACGTATGTTTATCCCGCCCTATTAACCAATTTTTATCCGCATAAGATGGAAGATCACATATATAACCGATAATTTCATTACGACAAAAGCGGTCAGAGATTACTAGTTCTCCTATTATCATTACGCCTCTAGGTGAAAACAAGCAACCCAAACAGATCACAAAGAATATGCTTCCTACGAATATCCTATCTCGCCACGACTCAAGGCTCATTCGTATCATGCATTCGAGATCGATCGACAATTAATACAATTACGTAATTAACCGACAACCAGATATGCATCAAGATTGATCGAAATTAACACATATAAATAAGCACCAAGAATCATGAATCAATGCCCGGAAGGTAAATAGCAATAATGTAAATCACAACATATAGGATCGAATCATGCAAACCCTGTGATTAGAACGAAATCTAGCCGCACATAATAAACGGAATAAAATACGATTTAATCATGAAACGGAAAATAAATATATAAAACCCGTGATGAAGCGTTGGATGAACAATGGTTGGTCTTGAATCCAATCCCAAGCGAAAGAACGGAAAACAACGGAAAACGATCGGTCAAAACGTTCCGATCGATAACAAAGCGAAGAACTAAACTAGAACAATGCAAGAATTAAATCTAGAACTTAACGGAAGCTAAAGGAAAGCAAAAACAGAGGAAAAACTGAATAAATCTGTTCTGGGCGTGTCTGGGGTCTGGGGAGGCGCAAGGGGGTTGATCCCCTATTTATAGATAGGGATGGAAACCCTAATTTCTCTTCGCTGCTGCCTCGCGACCGCTCCTCACGGTCGCTAGCTCGACCGCGAGGCATCTCCCGCGCGAGCTCGTCTTCGCTCGTGGTCGCCTTTTGCGCTCGCATGGTTAGCTCGCGGCCTGGCTAGCGATCGCTAGCCATGGTCGCGAGAAATCGTACAGTAGCTTCTCAGCGCTGGGCGTGTTTGGTCGCGTTGCGTGACTTGCAACCACGCCCTCCCGCTGCTCGGGGTATACCAGCCTAGCGACCGCTAGGTTGGTCGCGGGAACGGCGTAACGTGGTTTTGGCTCGTGTTGCCTGCTTCGATTATCAACATATAAACCTACAAACGCCAAAGGAGCACCCAGAGCGATCTTCTAGAAATAGATAAAACATTAAGAATCGATATGTAAAAGCACATTAAATGATCTAAACTCATCGTTAATTATCAAAAGTAAAATGCGCGTTTATCAAACCCCCAAACTTAAAGCATTGTTTGTCCTCAAACAAAAACAGAAAAGACAAACGAAAGATCACGAGCTAGCAAGAGGATAATCATTATAAGCCCAAACATATTAACACTCAAAAACATTAGCGCACATGCGACGTTAGCCAACTCAACACCAACAACCATCGAGGGAAAAACTCATTTAATTCAACCTCACACGGCATGTGTGTAAAATATAGGATACACTCGACTCTAAAGAAATGCGAGCGTGTATACACTCCGCGATCAATACAATGCAACATCTTACCATAGGCTTGCCGTTTCTAATATCTCCACCGCATCAAATGTGTTCAAATTGTAGGAAAACATATGTTAAGCCCTCGCCCGAGGATCTATCTTGGATATTTAAATCACCATACATTGATTATAAACCTAGATGCGCTATATAATTAATCGCAGACATAGGGGTTTTCACGTGTTTACCTTTGGATCGCTCGGGTCGATGGAACAGATGAATGGATCGGACTCGTGCTTTGACCTTCGGATCGTATCCGTGCCCAATCTCCAACGCTCGAGTGAGGACGATCTATGGAGAATGCTTCGAAAAATCACCTTTGCTCACTTACAATTTTCGAAACTCTCTCAACAATGCTATGAGGGGCAAAATTCTAGGTTAAAATGTGCATTAACCTGATTCTATCTCTTACCTTATATTTATAATGCACTACCTTAATCCCATAAGGAAAGGATCTATGCATATACCATAAATATAATTATATCCTTGTGGATAAAGAGAATAAAATCTTGCCTGGAGCAAGGCGCCGATTTTCCTGTTCACGGTGGACCACCGGGATCAAATGCAAGGAATAAAGATGGGCCTCAAATAAATTAATTATCTTATGTTCATTAACATAAATTAATTTATAAACATTCGATCATGCCACTAGAGAAAGAATGTTGACTTACCCTTTATAACGAAGTTGAGTCGGCTTGCACTTAGACATTACTAATCCCGCTTTAAGATATCGACGTCCATTAATTATTTATAGCATTCGATCGCTTAAAATAATTAACTTCATTCTTAAGTAGTACCACTCAACCTTATTATTGTACTTGAGCTAACTCAACTGCGGTTTAGTACAATAAACCTTTGAGCTCCTTAGGGACGCCATCATCCTTAACGGATACTGACTCGCAGATAACTAGCGTGACATAAGCCACCACCCAAGATGCGAGAATCTTGGGTTAGAACATATAACCTCACTCATAACAAGTCAAAGTGATGGTCGAACTCATACTCACCTAATACCTTATCGAGGTTTAGATCATCGTAAGTCACCGAGATCTTGGTTCTTCACGACGGTCGAAAGAAGAACACATCTCACCGTGATCCTTCAATACGTCGAGATCCAGCATGACAAGGAACTAAGTCAGTCACTTCTTATCTATATCGCACCTAAACCGACAACTCGCCTTAAGTTGTCATGTGAAACTTTTATATCTCATTAAGCTTGACCAATCATACGACTTCGTGATCTTCTCACACCGTATGATCTAACTTATATATGAGATAAGGGGACACAGATATATGCAATCAAGTATTCAAATCGATAGGAGATTGTAATAGTGGTACAGAAACTTGTATACAAGCTCAACCAAACCGCCGATACAATCCAACAATCTCCCACTTATACTAAAGCAAACTTTTAGTATACAATGTGTCTCTACTAGCTATTACAAACAACCATCACTTGCTTCTCCACTTATACAAAAGTTTCCTTTCTAAGTGGGTGCCATCAAGTGCAATCCAAGTCCTCTAACGTGTCCATCGTAGACTTTTTGCGGCAGCTCTTCGTGAATGGATCCGCTAGATTTTCCATCGTGATCAATCTTTTCAATCAGACGCCACATCGCTCAACGATTTCTCGTATGACATGGTACTTTCTCTCTAGTGTTTGGTCGCTTGGGTCCGTGGTTCCTTCGAGTTTGCCATCGCACCGAGTTATCACGAAACTATGATACTCTGGGCAAACCAGTACCACATCTAGATCCACGAGGTGTTCTGAACCATAGACCTCCTTGAAGCCTCCAGCGGCTACATATTCTGCTCCATGGTGAGTCGAATGCATCGCGCTTTGCACTCCGCCAGATACGGCACCTCCCAAGGTAAACACATAGCGAGGTTGACTTTTTCTCATCACGGTCGCTTGAAATCCGAGTCGTAACCCAAAGGCATTAGACTATCTGCATGGTAACAGCCTATAATCTCGAGTCCTTTCGGTACTTGAGTATATGCCATCGCATCAATGAGCTTGTCAGGTTAGTCGATATCTAGCTACTATGCCTACCGCATAGCGATATCGGGCCTCGTGCATAGCATTGCGTACATGAGACTTCCACGCGGAGCGTAAGGAACTTGTCTCATTTCCTCTATCTCCTTGCTGTCATAGGTGAGCGTTTAGATAAAGGAACGCCATGTCAAAGGTAGCAATCCTTTCTGGCGGTCGCATACTAAAGAGTAATCCAAGATCAAGAGCCGAGATAAGCTCAACATTTTCTTCTTGCGATCTCGGTAAACCTTGATCCCAAGAATGTACGCGCATCTCCTAAGTCTTTCATTTGAAACGATCGGATAGCCAACTCTTTACGTCGATAAGCCTTCACGTTGTTGCCAACTAGAAGGATGTCATCTACATAAAGTGCAAGAAATACCACATCACCGTTGACATCTAACCGATACACACAACTCTCGCTAGCAACTGGGTAAATCCATAGGACTTTACTACCTCTCAAAGCGTAAGTTCCATGATCGGGAGGCGCTTAAGTCCATAAATGGACTTCTTAAGCTCCATACTAGATGCTTTTCACCTTTACCACATAACCTTCGTTCTGATATAGATGTCTCTACCTTCCTCAAGGTAAGCTAGAAAGCGGTTTTAACATCCATTGCCAAACCTCTAGGTTCAGTAGGTCATGCGAGAATTCGATGGACTTGAGCATTGCTACGCGAAAAGGTCTCATCGAAATCGATGCCCTCAACTGAGTGTACCCTTTCGCCACAAGCCGGCTTTAAAGCGAAACCTCTCCATCGGAATCTCTCTTCTCTTGTATATCCACTTACTACCTATGGCTTCCTTGCCATCCAGGTGTCTTTTCATATACATCCATAGCCGTTATGGACTCCATTTCTAAGTCCATAGCGTGTGCACGATCTTGCATCAATATCTTGATCGCTCCTTGTATGTCCATGGGTCGATTATTGCTGTTCGTCCTCGGACTAAATCCGAAGATTCACCCACGAACATAAATCGCTCGGTTAACAACCCTCCCACTACGAGGTTCTCATGCACAATGGCAAGCGGTGGGTGCAGTATATGGTTCTCTAACTGCACAACTTGTGTGTAGGTACCACTTATCGGTCGGTATCTCCGTGGAACTCGACCCACTTCAATTTCTTGAAGTATCGTGTCGATCCTCCCACTAGACTCGACATCTCGACCTTGCCTGTCGGTGGTGGAATCGATCATCTTCTAATACTTGAAGAATGATTTCAACTTTGGACTTATGATTTTCATATAATCCTCTTCTAAGAATCGGGCATTAGTCTATAATGACCTGATCCTGTGACTATAGAATAAACCACCTTCGTCCTCTAGGATAGCCATAAACGATATGCGTGGATCTAGCCTCCAACTTGTCGCCTTCTTGTTCAGACATTGGTCGCCCATATCTTTATGTGGCTTAAAGCAGCTTACGCCCAAACCAAACTCGAAGGGTCTTTTCGATGACTGATGGCTTAGATTTAAGTATGTCGCTCTCTAAGGCATACCCCGAGCAAATAGAATGCGCATAGCTCGTCATTGATCTAACCATTTCTAAAGAGTCTATTTCGCCTCGACACACCATTTTGTCGGTGTGCGTGAAGTCGTTGGGAGTAATCCCACACTTCACTAGATAGTCCATAAACTCGTTTTGAGGTATGCCACCGCGATCGAGCAATGATGATACTTTACCTAGCTCGCTCCACTTCCGCCTTAAACTCTTTGAATTTCTCAAAGCATTCGGATTGCGGTGAAGCGGTATACGTATCCGCTCTCGAGTAGTCCATGAAAGTGACAAAATACTGACCTCCACGAGCTTGTGGACATCGGCCCACACAGTCGGAATGGACTAACTCAACATTTCTTTGGCTCTATAACCCTTCGCAAGGGTCGGCGACATCTTACCTTCTATACAGGATTCGAGATCGGGAACGGAGTAAGTGAGATTACCCAACGCCCATTCTTAGCCGTCTTTGGATCATATTTAGATTGATGTGACCTAATCTAAGACGCCGAGAAAAGTAGAGTCATCTTCGAAGAAAACTTTCTCTTTTAGGGTTTGATGATGCAACATAGTTATAGGTATTATGTTTGGCGAAATAGTATAAAGCGAATTATATAACGTGCACACGAGATAACTCGCTCATTTCTTATGATAGAAACACCACTATAAAAATAAGAATATCCAAGTAAATAATTTGAACAAACAAGGTTCCTAAAAAGCACATATAAACGCGTCTTTCAAAACTAAACTGCTTCTCAAAACATAAAGTAACATCTCCAACCGCAACGGCTCGAATTTCGCGCTGTGCATGGAGATCGTTATCTCGCCATCAAACAACTCCTGTCCGCGGAACCCCGCAGGTGTAACAAACATGATCGATGACCGTATCTACTACCCAGAATGGGTAGAACAAGTCGCTAAACATGTTTCAGTTACTAAAGCAACGGCGACCTTGAGCCTGAGCAGGGCACTTGGCCTCCAAGCCCATCAGCACTCAAGCACTCTGCCTTCTCCGCTTCAGCAACCATGTTCTTGTTCCATTACTCCCACTATTTGCCTTGCTCTTCCACCTTGGTACCCCTTTTCTATTTCCATTTTGACGAAAATTTTGGGCCCTTAGATGTGCTAGCAAGAGCATGTGCTCCTTTTCCATAACTCCTTCCGCACGAGATCATTAAGCAACCGACTAAGTGTAAACTCGGTCTTGCTCATGATCGCATCGTAAGTTCTCAAAAGACTTGGGCGGGTATTGAGGATGATATCGACCTTCGGCCACAATACCTCCTCCCAACTGATCAAGACTATCCATGAGAGAGTCTATGGGAGACATGTTCATGGACCGAACTTCCTTCTTCCATCTTACACGCCAAGATTTCTCTCATTGTGAAGCGATCGTCCGATCCGACGCCCAAACTTACTCTCGAGACTTGACCAAATATCGTCGCTCACCATCGACGATGTCGGTGCAAGCCTTTGGACATAGTAGTCATCATATAGCATTTGATATTGTTGACTTATTCCAAAGTCGCTGATTCTCACCGCTCATTAGTCGTCGCCAGAAGGAATCGGGTTTAGGAGTAGTGAGAACAAACATGTGTTCTTCATGATAAGAACATATTCCATGTTCGCTTCCACTCGATAAAATTTGGACCGGATAACGGATTTTGTGCGAGCATATTGATAATCGGCGTAAGAGACATATCAAACGATAATGTAAACACATAAGCATACGATCGCATATAATTCGAATAATAATATTGTAACCTTTGATAAAACAATATTAATGAAACCTCCAATCGCCCAAGGAATCCCACATGCAAGCCACGCGTGTGGACGCTTTACATGAACCCCACTCGCACTAAAATATACCTTTTAGTCGTTTAATTTCAATCCATGTCAACTTATCCTTAGACAAATGAAATTAATGATGACCTTTAGACCACATCACTATCGCAAGAAGGGACTTCTGGAAGTTGTACTTGAGGTGATGTCAGCATTGACCACAATTTTAACAGAAAATGAATTCTTAGAATTGGCATACTCACCTCACGCTCCAATTCAATTATTTTGTTATCTCTTTTATATCTATCTCTAGAGAACTTATGAAAATCGCATAGCAGCACGCGTGTGGACGCTTACATGAAACTCCCACTCTCAATAGATTTAAAAGTTTTATTTAGAAATCTCATCTAACAAACTTATGATAAAGCATGCAACCAAGCCACGCGGTGGAGCGTTTACTCACAGGCCTCACTTTGTTTAGAGATCAAAAGTGGAGGTCTGACATATTAATTTGAAAATTAATTTGTCGGGTTGCTTGTTAGTCTTTTATTCAAAAGGTTTGTCCATGCGATCACGTAATCTAGCATGCTTTTCTATAGAACTCAACATGAAAACATGCTCGCAGTAATTCTAAAATATGCTTGATAAACGCGATAAACCTAGCATGCTTACTATGCGCATCCAATTACGTAAAACACTTAAAGGTTTGTCAACGTAATATAAACATACATAGCGTACGCATAATTTAAACATCCACACATGCATATGACGATAAAAATAAATAAAACGCTCATCGCGCCAATCGTGAAACCGCACATTTAAATCTAATCTATTACATAGATTTACAAAGTGTAATTAAACTTGAACGGCCTCGCGTAGCACGGACCGGATTCAACAAATGGGCCTCGCGTGCGGGCACGGACCGGAAAACTGGTGGGTGGGTCCGCGGTCGGCAATTGGCGGGCCGCTGGCAAAGCCCACCGCGCCCATTCCTCGCGCGTCCGCCCGCCTCGGCCTCGCGTACCTGCTCGCTAACGCGACCGCGACCGCCGAGCACGCTTGCGCTGCCACGCCCGACGCCGAACATGCCGAGATGTCAATCAAACCGCCGGTCTGCCGAAGCGCCTGCCGCCGCTATCTCGCCGCTGCTTGCCTGCCGATCTCGCGACCACTCGCCGCCGCGGCCAGGGATCTCGTGGCGCGACGCCGCCGCTCGCGATCGCCTCACGACGCGAGTGCTCGCGAGAAACCGCCTCTCGGACCGCCGAGAGACTTTCTGTCGTTTGCTTCTTCGTCTCTTTCGTCTTCGTTTCTTTTATAGATAAGATTTACGTAATAAAATCTAATCTAACCAGATTTTCTCGTGGTGTAACAACAAAACGACAAAAAACGAGCCACGATGAACGACGCATCCACAATTAAAAAACGCACGTAATAATCAAAGGGATAATCCAACAGAGCCAAGATTCGATCCCGTGCTCGATACCAATGTAGGAAAACATATGTTAAGCCCTCGCCCGAGGATCTATCTTGATATTTAAATCACCATACATTGATTATAAACCTATGCGTCATATAATTAATCGCAGCACATGGGGTTTTCACGTGTTTACCTTTGATCCGCTGGGGTCAATGGAACGAGATGAATGGATCGAATGGATCGGACTCTGCTTTGACCTTCGGACTGATCCGTGCCCAATCTCAACGCCGAGTGAGGACGATCTATGGAGAATGCTCGAAAATCACCCTTTCTCTCACTTCACAATTTTCAAACTCTCTCAACAATGCTATGAGGGCGAAAATTCTAGGTTAAAATGTGGCATTAACCTCGATTCTATCTCTTACCTTATATTTATAATGCACTACCTTAATCCCATAAGGAAAGGATCTATGCATATACCATAAATATAATTATATCCTTGTGGGATAAAGAGAATAAAATTCATTTGGGAGCATAAGGGGCCGATTTTCCTCATTGGATGGAGGGCACCAGGATCAAATGCAAGGAATAAAGATGGGCCTCAAATAAATTAATTATCTTATGTTCCCTAACATAAATTAATTTATAAACATTCGATCATGCCACTAGAGAAAGAATGTCGACTTACCACTTTATAACCGAAGTTGAGTCGCTTGCAATTAGACATTACTAATCCCGTATTTAAGATATCGAACGCCCATTAATTATTTATAGCATTCGATCGCTTAAAATAATTAATAACTTCATTTCTAAGTAGTACCACTCAACCTTATTATTGTACTGAGCTAACTCAACCCGCAGGTTTAGTACAATAAACCTTTGAGCTCCTTGGGACGCCATCATCCTTAACGGATACGTGACTCGACTGATAACTAGCGTGACATAAGAAGACCACCACCCAAGATGCGGAGAATCTTGGTTAGAACATATAACCTCACTCATAACAAGTCAAAGTGATGGTCAAGAACTCATACTCACCTAATACCTTATCGAGGTTTAGATCATCGTGAAGTCACCAGATCTTCGGTTCTTCACATGGTCAAGAAGAACACATCTCACGTGATCCTTCAATACGCCGAGACGCATGCATGACAAGAACTCAAGTCACAACTATCTAAGCTCAAGTCACTTATCTATCATGACATCTCATGATCTTCTACACACCGTATGATCTAACTTATATAGAGATAGGACACGATATATGCAATCAAGTATTCAAATCGATAGGAGATTGTAATAGTGGTAAGAAACATTGTATACAAGCTTAACCAAACTGCCAAGATACAAATCCAACACAAATAAGATCAAAAGGTCTTTTCATAGGTTATATTGCGACATTGGTTAAGGTAGGATAATATATGGCTAAGTGACTCAAAAATATTCCAAGCACCCCATTTATACTTTTCGAACATATGGACTTTGTCCATTTTCTTTCCAACGTGCAAATCTTTATGCCTCATAAGGTACCTATACTTTGATTAACGACCTTTATGCTCAAAACACATAGTGAACTTATCATTGCTTTTTCTTTTCTTTTCTAGAGCTTATAGGGTTTATTATTTTTCAAACGGGTACCCTTTTTCCACCACGATGTATTTCTAAACTAATGTTTCTCGCCATAACTACATCAAATTTCAACCCCTTTTGTCTCATATCCATCCTCACCTCCCATCATCCGTTAATCGAAAGAATAAGTCTAATAAAAGCTCAAAGAAGGCGACAAATGGTATACATCATCGGGTTAGTGTTTGGGTGAATATGTGGTTAACAAAGATGGTCTTTATCCTTCCAAATTGAACACATAATGCGCTCGACACGTAAAAACGGCAAGTTCTAGAAGATAATCACATGCACGATATCACACACCAATGTATTAATGTAAACGGTGTCAAGATATGTATACAAGTGAAGCTCAAGTCTCACGATAAGCAAATGGTGAAAAACAAAACTAAACACTCTCCGCATTATCGTCATTTTCTAACATATCATGTGCACTATCATTAAATTTCACAAAAATATTTCTATCGATGGCCACATGGATTAACAACTTACTTAACCTCGTGATCGGATGACACAACACAAAAAGTA